>OX336388.2:863399266-865899266 GCA_946902985.2 Meconema thalassinum
TGCAACAATGCTATCTTCAGATATCCTTTAGCCACGAGTTTCTTCGTCTTCCAATAGCACCTTTTCCTTGAATTTTCCCTTCAATAATTAGTTGTAGAAACTGGTATTTTTTGCCTTTCATAACATGAATAGAAACTCCGAAATATTTTACATTGAGCACTGCTATACCATGTGAATTTATTAGGATATATCTCAAGATGTTTAATGCAGTGGTTTCCTGTTGCCTTCTGCATCCTAATGCCGTTGACCAAAATGGTTCCTCCGCCCTTGCGAACAATTTCTTGCCTCCCAGGACAATTGAGTGCCCTTGCTTAAACCAGCTCATGCAATCTCAAAGAGACTGTTGGCACTCGGTATAGGTAAAACACAGCGCGGATGTGGATATCGGCAATTTTTTTTTGCATTGTGGATATAGTTTGCATGGCTGTGCGAATAGCGGGTAAGCTGCGAATAATGTTTGGAGAAAATTTGGCGATAGTTTTTAGAATACAATCTGAACTTGTTTAATATCATTATTAGGACCCGGATGTTTATGGCATACGGGTATCATATTTTTCAGTTATGTTTTTTTTTTCATGACAAATGTAAGATGGTGATTTAAGCTAATCCTCATTCAAATTAAGTCATTAAGCACAATTAACACTCCGAACAGGAAAGGGTTGCAATTCTGGCTGTGTAACATTCATTTTAAACATAGAACATGGCATACAAAGCCTAAGGGAATGAATTTTCCCTCAAATGTCTAAATATGTTGCTTCAGTAATTTATGTTTTATCTAATTTAAAATATTGTTGTAATGCCAGTAGATTCGGATAAGAAACATGGGAAAATAGTCATGCGGATGCGGGGTGGATGCGGATAACAGTCGTGCGGATGTGGGGCGGATGCGGATACCAGTCGTGCGGATGCGGGGTGGATGCGGATACCAGTCGTGTGGATGCGGGGTGGATGCGGATACCAGTCGTGCGGATGCGGGGTGGATGCGGATAACGTTTTGTTTATCCGCGCAGGGCTCTAGGTATAGGGGATATCCTTATCACGGGAGATATTCGGCTAGTAAAAACAAAATCATAATAACTAGGACAGTAATTCAATAAAAGAAATCTACAGTAAAAAGAAACTATCAAAAAAAGTGACAGTCAGTCTGAAAGACTAGACTTTGTATCATTTTAAATGCTACAAATGCTGAAAAATGCTAGAAAGGCATGATACTTATCTTGCTTATCGTGTTTCAAATTACTCTCGAACGGCAAGCGCAAACCAAGGGCAAAGCAAGGTCAAGCGCGCGGGATGCCGCACGCTCACCAGAGCGCGCGGGGACGTGTCCCTTCCATCCAGTCTAAAATCACTCATAGTGGGCGATGTATTGAAGATAGAGATATGCTCTCGCGGATTTTATGTAGAACTTTTCATGCTGACCAATTCTTACGCTCATAGTATATTGATATTTTTAACGGTTTGCCCAGCGTAAGCTTAAGAAGCGCACGGACGCCAAGTTTGTTTTCGAATTTTTCACTGAAATCGTTACTGCTTGGCTTCCTTTGATCATACATAAATTATTTTCTACAGAATCTTTCCTCGAGTTATTCTTTTTAGAATGGTGAAAACCGCATCAAAATCCATCCAGTGGTTCTTGAGATTACCCGAGACATCCAAGAATCGGGGATTTTTGTCTTATACTAACGAAGTAGTGATTGTCGGGGAACACATGCACCAAGCGGTACTATGCCGTCACACACCTCAGTGCATCTGGGTACATTTCGTCCCGTCACCGTATCGTAACGCCAGACCCCAGCGTAACGACGAACTCGACAAGATCATTTAAAATGATATAAAGAACATCATGCAAAATTGGTAGTAATACAGAATGTAGGAATCACCATGTACTACAATTACATTGTCTAAAGAGATACACGAGTGTTTGTGAAAGCGACAAACTGAAGCACCTCACGCTTCAGAGACCACCAACGCAGTCCGGATGTCGATCGTGACATTCCACCATGGACGAGTGACGCTTGATCTTGTTTATAAATACCTGGTATTACGGCGAGAACGTTTGCACTCGCTCTTCTTGATACGGTTTTACACTCGAATAAATGTAATATGCCTTCCTCCACTCTTTCAGTCGACGTCTCCTTACTTCGCAGTAAAGTAAATTGTTTATTCTTTGAAGAAAAATTCTCGTCATAGACAATGTTGCCAACATGATTGTTTGTAACCACCGTAAAATAATGTTGCAATAAAATTTGGTAAATTAAAGATGGCGTAATCTAGTGTCATTCATATTCAGTAAAACTTGTCTTTAGCGGACCCTTCATTAGACCTTAAGCGAAAAATTGTCTTAAACGGAAATATTTTACAGTCCCGTGAACTTAGGTGAGAAGACAACGAAAATCAAAATACGCTATTTATTATATTTGAATTGCAGCCAATGGCCAAAGCAGGGTGTTTAAATTGAACGCCCGCGGGCTCCCCATCAAGTTCAAGTTCAAATAGTTCCAACTTTGGCTACAAGAGATGTCATTGTCACTCAACGTCAGCGGTGAACTTTGGAACTTTATAGAGCTTTTCTAACCAAATAACCTACAAATAGGCTTGCCACGATGGGTGAGTGGTTGTCGTGTCGGACTACCAACCCCCAAGTTTGCAGGTTCGCTCCTGGCCGTGGTAAGTGTTTTTTTTTTGAAAGGCGACAGAAATTCCTTATGGGAAAAGTTATAAGTCAACAGGGGTGATAACTTTGCACTTTAGATCAAGATGATAAATGCGTGTTGCCGTGGTAACCATATTGGAGGTCTAGGTGGCCTGTGTGCTACATCCTCAACCAAGACAATAGCAAGTTTAGATGAGTTCTAAAAGTCCGTGAGTTTTGTTCTTCTGATATTGGTTGTATGCACTAGAGCTACAATCCACGTCACGATAAATAAGTTACTAACAATGTAACCTGATAGTTTTTGTCCCCCATCACTACAAACATGGTGATTTATAGTGTTGTTGTCGCATATTTTAGGGGTTGCAAAATCGTGGTCATATAGCCCCATGTACAGTATTCGTGGGTGTGTGTTAAAATTGTATGATAACCTTCGTAATTGTGATAGCTTTAATATTGTGTGTATTTGTAAATTGGTGATAGGATGGCCTTGACACATCAGATCTAGATGATGAATGTTTGTTGCCATGGTAACCATAGAGGAGGTCTAGATGGCCTTTACACTGCAGATCTAGATGATGAATATTTGTTGCCTTGGTAACTATATGGGAGACCTAGATGGCCTTTACACATCAAATCTAGAATATAATGCTTGTTGCCTTGGTAACCATATAGGAGGCCTAGATTACCGTCTCACGTTTAGGTCATCTGGAAACACAAGAAGGTGTACATCTCATCCAATTATGCCATTTCAATCTTACATGAATACCTTCAGAAAAATGTCTGACTCTAATAATATGGACAGGCATAAGGAGTAACCACTTGTTGATTCGTGCAAACATACGGGTAAACACGGACTGTAGAGTATTCACAAGTGATAAGATATGCGAGGAAGTGGTGTACTGTAAATTCAGTTTCCTTAAAGCACAATCTTTGACGATCAAACCAGGCATCCGTTTGGACGGGGAGGAAATCATCCAGCCACATTTCTGTGGCTAATCACACGGATCTGGTTGGATTTTTCCCATATGGTTTCCCGTTTTGCTATGTCCAGTAACCAGAACGTCCTTCCAGTCCAGGCACGAAGACGAGATGAAGGATAATTTTTACAGATATATCAATATTTTATTTTTAGCCTACTTTTCACATTTTGCAAAAGTGAGGAAAAGTACACTTATGAGATCGATCCGGGCAAATTTTTGTCTGTCTGTCTGTCTGTCCTTCTGTCTGTCTGTCTGTGTGCCCCCCATCAACTCCTAAACGGCTGCAGCAATCAAATCCAAATTTGGTATGAGTAAAGATCTATACCTGAATATCTGAAGCCCATATTTGAAAATGATGTCAGTGCTACCAACTGCTGGAAAAAATGCAATTGAAATTTGAGCTCCATGTTGGATATCTTGGAAGGTATACTTGGGAGCTATTCCAAAAAAGGCACACATATAGATAATAATATTTCAGTTTAATTTCCAGGAGGCCATGTATGGCAGTGTTGCCAAAATAATTCTAAGCCTGCTGATAGGTCGAATTTTAAATGTATATAACTTCTACACTATCAATTGGATTTCAACCATATTTCGTATGTACTATGTGTACATAAATAGATATGACTGAGCGAATTCTTAAAAGCCACCAGGGCTGCCAACTGTTAATAAATGCTGTCTCTCTCTTTTACCCTAATATTAATATATCAGAAAGTATGTAAGCCAACAGTTTTAAAATTTGCACGCGAATAGTACCTGATATTCTAGATTAATTTGGAATAACTTATGTACGTCAGTGCTACCAACATGATTCTAAGCCTGCTGATAGGACCAATTTTAAATACATTTAACTTCTACACTATCAATTGGATTTCAACCAAATTTCGTATGTGCTATGAGTACGATAACAGATATGACTATGCTTATTCTTAAGAGCAACCAGGGCTGCAAACTGTTAATAAATGCTGTCTCTATTTTTTACCCTACTATTAATATATCAGAAAGTATGTAAGCCAACAGCTTTAAAATTTGCACGCGTATAGTACCTGACATTCTAGATTAATTTGGAGAAAATAATATACGACAGTGCTGCCAACATGACTCCAAGCCTGCTGATAGTTCCAATTTTAAAATACATGTAACTTCTATACTAACAAATTGATTTCTTCGAAAATTGGCACAACAAGAGATCATAATATTTCAGATTATTTCTGACCAACACATATATGACATTGTTGCCAACATGATTTTACGCGCGCTGAAAGATCCAATGTCTCTCTGCATGTAACGTCCATGCTATGCATTGGACTTCAACCAAATTTTGTATTCTGTACCTTAGAGATGGAACTAAGAATATAGCTATTTAGTCACCAGGGCTGCCAACTGTAGTGCTTTATTAAGCTACATTATACGAGGTATATTTTGAACTAATTAGAAATGTCGATATTACCAACTTAATTTCGTCATTATTCTAGATAGGTCTATATAGATTGGCATGAATCTTAAATTTGAAGAAATGTAGGCTCTTTAGTTCGTCAAGGAACTTCTTGTTATTTTACAGAAGGGTGGTTTAAGGTGGTGCTAAGCGAATAGTTAAAATAAACTGTTCAGTTTCTTAATCTGCTCCACCACATAAACAACTGAATTAATGTTTTGAAAATTTATCAATATTTACCTTCATAACATAAAATAGTTAAACTATTGAAAAGTCAGACTTCTAAAGGTCTGTGCACACTCGTGAGTTTTCATCTTCACTTTCCCTTTCAACGTGCCTTTCCTCTTTTCCTTCAACATTCCTCTTAGGGCATGCCTCTCAAGCATGCCTGAAACCCAAGCAATACCTGTCCACATTCATGCGTCAGTTTCTTTGCAGCATTCGCGATGGATGCTGCGGACGCGAGTGCATTTGTTGTGATAACTGCCGCCTGTTTAGTAATAAATGCTGCAAAAAAGAAGAAAACCAGAAGGCAGCGATTAATGTGGATGAAGGATTTTTTTAAAAAAATCGGGATTACGGGATCTTAAAAGAAGTGCGTGCGGATAATATGCTGTTCAGGAACTTCACTAGGATGTCCAAAGCCAATTTCGAATTTATGTTGAGCATGAATGAGAAACGAATTGAGAAAAAGAACACAAATTTCCGTGAAGCAATACCTCCAATATGAAAACAAGAGGCTTGTACCCGAACCATAGTGATTCATAGTCTTCATCAGACCCGGAACCCGTCTTTTTCTTTGTTACTTTTTGATACTCTTTTGAAAAGTAAGATCTCAAAATTTTAATTTTGTTCTTTACCCCCTGAATATCCAACTTGTACTTTTCAGCCAAAACACTCTATGCGTCATTTCGTACTGTTTTATTCGTGTACAACTTCGACGATACGTCCCACAGAGCAGGATGTTTTCTGTAATCCTCGATAAATTGTATAGTTTCCTTCGTGGTGGCTGACATGATGTGCACATTATTGGCTTAAATTATACAAAATTCAAGGCGAGAGGCACGAAATCCCCGAACCGTGCGGTTCGGCTTTCAACACTACGATCCTCTCCCTCGTTCAACTCCGAAGACGCATGCACTATGCAGCAACGTGTTCCTCACTTGCCTCACACCTTGCGCTATGACGCATGCCTTTGACGAACATAAAAACGCACGAGTGTGGAAGAGAAGAGATAGGTTTAAAGGACACATATTAAGACACCCAGGAATAGCAAGTTTTGTTATGGAAGGAAGGGTCGAGGACAAGAACTGTAGGGGTAGTCCATGGTTAGTGTATGTAAAACAGATTGCCTTGGATGTAGGGTGTGGTAGCTATGTAGAGAAGCTGGTATTCAGAAAGGTGTAAGGCAAGGCTGCAACTTATCACCCATACTTTTCAATCTTTACATTGAACAAGCAATGAAGGAAATTGGAGAAAAATTTAAAGTGGAAGTGAAGATTCAAGGAGAAATAATATCAATACAGGGGCGCACAAATGATTGGAGCGGTTTTGGCAATCATTTCTAGCCATATTATTAGAGCTATGGTGATGGTGTTTGATGTTGTAAGGCATGTAGCCCTAAAAGTTTTGTTTGCATTGTTTGAATAGCCTCCATACATTGTGCTTCCCTTAACGCCCGCGAGAGCGCGGCAGTTGCAACATCTGGCAGACATGATGCGTCTTCTACTCGTGACTCTCCCAAGCTCAATGTTTTCTGTGCCATCTCGAAATTTAAAGTTTCCGGTCCCTTCTTCTACGCTTAAAAATCCATTACAGGGCACATCTACCTGGATATGTGGAGAATTGGCTCATGCCACAGTTGAAGACCGATAGCTTGAACTTCATCTACCAACAGGATGGTGCTCCACCTCATTTCCATGGTGATGTTCGTGATTTTCTGAACAGCAGACTTCCATAAAGATGTATCAGTCGTATCGGAAATGAAGATCACGCCCTCCACGCTCTCCAGACCTCCCACCTTGCGTCTTCTCCGTATGGGGTTATGTGAAAGACGCAGTTTTTATGCCACCATTACCGGCTGATCTAACAGAACTGTAGGCCCGCATCATCAACGCCTTTGGTCAAATTGACAGCGACATGCTTCGTTGGGTGTGGGACGAACTTGACTATAGACTTGATGTGTGTAGAGTCACTCATGGGGCACATATCGAGCACTTGTAGGTGCATAAAACTTAGTGAGTTCTTCTGTCTGTCTATAAAATTTTGTAATGTTACAACAAATAATAAACAAACAGGAATATTTTGAAACCACTTCAATCATTTGTGCGCACTCTGTATATCAATATAAGGAAGGAAGGGTCGAGGACAAGAAATGTAGGGGTAGACCAAGGTTATAGTATGTTAAACAGATTGCTTTTGATGTAAGGTATGGTAGGTATGTAGAGAAACTGGTATTCAGAAAGGTGTAAGACAAGGCTGCAACTTATCACCCATACTTTTCAATCTTTACATTGAGCAAGCAATGAAGGAAGTTGGAGAAAAAATTAAAGTGGAAGTGAAGATTCAAGGAGAAATAGTTTCAACTCTGAGATTTGCTGATGACATCGTTATCTTGGCCGACACGCATGAGGATTTGAATGAGTTTTTGAATGGTATGGACTCTGTCTTGAGGAAGGAATAATTGATGATGAAAATCAATAAAAATGTAATACAAAACTATTGGAATGCAGCAGAAATAAATCAGAAACCGCTGTGGACATCGATTTGGCAGGTGAAAAGCTAAAGGAAGTAGGAGACTTCTGTTACTTAGGAAGCAAAATAACCAGTGATGGACGAAGCAAAGAGGATATAAAAAGTAGGTTGGCTCAGGCAAGGAAAGTATATCTACAGAAAAAGAATCTGTTGACTTCAAATATAGATTTAAGTATTAGGAAGTCATTTTTAAAAGCCTTTGTCTAGAGTGTGGCACTCCATGGAAGTGAAACTTGGACTGTTGGAGCAGCAGAATAGAGGAGAATTGAAGCGTTTGAAATGTGGTGTTACAGGAGAATGGTGAGCATCAGATAGGTTGATAGGGTAACAAATGAAGATGTATTAGGGCAAGTGGGAGGGGATAGATGTTTCTGGCGACTGCTAATGAAGAGAAGACATAGGTTAGTAGGGCACTATTAAGACACCCTGGAATAGCAAGCTTAGTTATGGAAGGAAAGGCCGATGATATGAACTGTAGGGGTAGACTAAGGTTAGAATTTGTTAAACAGATTGCCTTGGATGTAGGGTGTGGTAGCTATGTAGAGGTGAAACGATTGGCTCAGGACAGGGAGGCATGGAGAACTGCATCAAACCAGTCAAAAGACTGAAGACCCAAACAACAACAACAATTTGCCATACAGTTTAACATTTTTTCTCTTTAAGGCATGCTCCATTTACTGGAGTTTTTCACGTCTCTCTAAGCTTTCTGACCGGGAATCGTAAGCTCCTGGTCACCGTATCACACCCCACCCACCCCTATAAGTCTACCGGAAGTGTTATTCTATGAGTCGCCTCTCAAGACTTGAAACTTAAGATTTTAATCAGATATTAACCTAATTTACAATGTATTCTTGTCTGCTTCTTGGAATAATTGCCATAGAGGAGGATGTGGTATGTGTGGATGTGGTTCCAACACGTACACTGAGGTGACATTGTGGCTGATTTGTGGGATGGACACGGAAATCCTCCAAAAAGGGAACTTCGCTGAGAAAACTTACTGGATGTAGGTCTTATATACAGTATAAGTCTACCGGTACGCTCCTAAATGAGAACTACGTCTTACACAGTATTTTAAGGAATAATTCCAGAATGTGTTGTTGTTTATTCATTTAGGGGCTTTGTGACATCAGCTCATGTAGCCCCATGTACTTGGGTGTGAGTGTAGAAACTGTCTGGTAACCTGTATCACTGTGATGTATATACTAGTGTGTGTATTTGAATACGGGTTCAGAATTTGGGAAAGAAGCAACCGTGGCTTTAAGTTAGGATCTATCCCAGCATTTGCGGCACGTAGAAGTCGGGAAACCACAGAAAACAACCTCGAAGATGCCTGAGGTAGAAATCGAAAGCTCCTCTCCTCAATTTTACCTCACGAGGCTGAGAATGTCTCGTCCAAGCCCTCAGATCGGTATAAACATTTCTTGGCAGAGCCGGGAATCGAATTCAGACATCAGGGGTGACAGCCAAAATGCTTGCTGCTACACCATGAGGTGGTCCTACCCTGGTTCAAACGTTGAATCTATCAACAAATCAAAGTATACTTTATGCATAAGAGATGTAGGCGTCCTGATTTAGAGTCCCTGTCATTATCAAGGAGTCAATAAACCAGGCGTCCTGAGCCGGAAGTTATGTGCGGTAGGGTGACAAGTTCCCTTCCACTCCTCATCCTGCCATAGCATCCGGTAGGTTCCCATTTAGTAACACTAGGTTGGGAGCCCATTACCAGACAATACCAAGACTTCTAAACTCTTGGCTTAGCCGGGAATCGAACCCGCGACCTATAGAGTGACAGCGATCAATAATAACTACTAACCGAGAAGTAATGTTAACCCTTTATTGGTATGAACAATATTAATGATATTTCATTTTTAGCCTAATTTTCACATTTTGCAAAAATGAGGAAAAAGTAGATTTATGAGATCGATCCGGGAAAATGTGTGTCTGTCTGTCTGTCTGTCTGTCTGTCTGTCTGTCTGTCCGTCCTTCTGTCTGTCTGTCTGTCTGTCCTTCTGTCTGTCTGTCTGGCTGTCCCCCCCCCTATCAACTCCTAAACGGCTGCAGCAATCGAAACCAAATTTAGTATGAGTAAAGATGTATACCGGAATATCTCACGTCCATATTTGAAAATGATGTCAGTGCTACCAACTGATGAAAAAACGCACTAGAAATTTGAGCTCCATGTTGGATATCATGGAAGGTATGCATGGGAGCTATTCCAAAATTGGCACACATGTAGATAATACTATTTCAGTTTAATTTCCAGGAGGCCATATATAACAGTGTTGCCAAAATAGTTTTAAGCCTTCTGATAGGTCCAATTTTTAAAAGCATATAACTTCTAGACTATCAATTGGATTTCAACCAAATTTTGTATATAATATTTGCACATAAACAGATATGACTGAGCGTATTCTTAAGAGCCACCAGGGCTGCCAACTGTTAATAATTGCTCTCTCTATTTTTTAAAAATCCAAATACCAATATATCAGAAAGTATGCAAGCCGACAGCTTTTAAACTATGCACACGTATAGTACCTGACATTTTTGATTAATTTGGAGTAACTTATATACTTCAGTTCTACCAACATGATTCTGAGCCTGCTGATAGGACCAATTTTTAAATACATGTAACTTCTATACTATCAGTTGGATTTCAACCAAATTTTGTATGTGCTATGTGTAACGTAACAGATATGATTATAAGAATTCTTAAGAGCAATCAGGGCTGCCAACTGTTAATAAATGCTGTCTATATTTTTTTACCCTAATAACAAAATATATCAGAAAGTATGCAAGTCAACAGCTCTATATTTTGCACACGTATAGCACCTGACACTCTAGATTAATTTGGAGTAATTAATATAAGTCAGTGCTGCCAACATGATTCTATGGTTGCTGATGGGTCAAATTTTAAAATACATGTAACTTCTATACTAACAAATGGATTTCATCCAAAATTGGCACAACAAAATATCACAATATTTCCGATTATTTCTAACCAGCACACGCATGGCATTGTTACCAACATGCTTTTACGCGTCTAACTGCATGTAACGTCCATTGGACTTCAACCAAATTTTGTATTCTGTACCTTAAGAGATGGAACTAAGAATATATTCAGTCACCAGGGCTGCCAACTGTAGTGCTCTATTAGGCTACATTATACCAGGAATATTTCGAACTAATTAGACATTTCGATGTTACCAACTTAATTTCGTCATTATTCTAGAAAGATAGAATAATCATTTGCATGAAAAGTAGGCTCTTTAGTTCGTCACGGAACTTCTTGTTATTTATTATTATTATTATTATTATTATTATTATTATTATTATTATTATTATTATTATTATTATTATTATTATTATATTCGTTCAGCCCACTAAGGAACACGTGGAACCATTAAATAGCACTGGAATCTGCATCTTTTTGAACTTCTTATTCACCCAAAATTTCTTCATTCTTTCACTCTGGGCCTGCCGTCTTACTTGTGTCCATTAGTTTTGGAGTTTCAAGCATTTCTCGGATGGATTCTTGGGTGCAAATTTGTGGGCGTTGATCTTTTGTCTGTATCTAGTCCTTGTTGTACCAATTGGATCAATGTCCACTTCAGTAAGGTCCATTTGCGTATCTACTAGCCAGCGAATTTTGGTTTGTCGGTTCCCTTTGATAATAAGAAATATTTTCTTAGTCAGACGTGAATCATCCATTCGTGTTAAATGTCCATAAAATGTCATACGTCGTTTGCGTGCGACTGAAGAGAATCGTTCAGTTAATGCATAGAGTTCTTCCGAGCTTTATCGCATCCATATACCCTCTTGAAACTTGGGCCCGAATATCTTCCTTAGTATCTGTCGTTCAATTTTCCCGATGTCCTTGATGTGAACTGTGAGTGACGATGTCTCAGTTGCGTAGAGTGCCTCTGGTTGGACAATAGTGTGGTAGTGTCGGAGTTTAGCTTTTGTGGATAGGGAGTTCTTATTGTAGAAGTTCCAGGTGATTGTGAATGCTCTGCGTAATTTTTCTGTACGCATTTTGCTTGCTGCTATTTCAGTGCCTGAATGACCAATAATGTTTTGACGTTATATATAACTTAGTATTTATGTTCGACCCTGGCGAAATGTAAATATTATATGTCAGAATACTGTACTATAATGTGGCTCATTATAGTACAAGTTTTAATTATGATACAGTTTCTCCCACCAATCAGAGCTCAAGAAACAGTTGTGTGACCAATTCGGGGGGGATAGCATCGCACCTGCGCTCACTTCCATGGCCCACTATTTTAAATATCACTGCGTGGCGAGTGTCATAGTGAGGTATTCCAGGAGGCCATGGTCAAATACAAGGTATTCCCTGCGTCTCATGCGCTCTGTTCAGTACATAAAACTGGTGTAATCTCGGCAGATAATTATGAATATTTATGTTCGAACATAAAATATTTATAATTATCGTCGAACATAAAGAGTCATATGCAACTCGCCTATAATGGTATTTAAGACAGTCGTTTTATAAACATACTCGTGTCTTAATTATTGCCATTATAGACTCGTTGCATAATGTACTACTGTATTATAAGTTAGTAAGTGGTTAATATAATAGGTTTGAAAACTAACATCAATAGTCAATACTAGAATCGAGCCTGGGAAGTTCTGGGTTTAACAAACAGTGTAGGCTAGTTTCTGGAATATACCGTTAACACGTCGGCTCTCACATTAGAACGCGTTCCTAACAGAACACAATAACATGCCTGCCATTTAGAATTCTCGTGTGGCGTTCACGTGTATAACAGGCGATCAGCTGATCAGCGCACACGTGTCTCATAAGGCCACCCCCTTTCTCGCAGCGGAAATGTCTCATTCTTGGCGTGTGTCGGGCCATGGTAAACACTCCCCCCGAGAAACCACAATATATAACATATCCCAGGCTTATGCAACAGAACGGTGCGACAATAAGTGCGTGTGGAGGGTGCGTTACATCCACTGACAGAGTGTCACACACATAGCGGAACTACTAGAAAACAAAATATCCCTCTCGGCACGCCAAAGGGCGGAGGTAGATTTCACCGGGCAAAGAAAAATGTACCAAATTCACATAATTTTTTATTTTATTTTATTTTATTTTATCAGGCAATTTACCCTCTAGGTTGGTGGTTCCCACGGACTCAGCGAGGGAACTCACCACTACCACCTCTATGGGCAGTGTCCTGGAGCCTGGAACATCTAGTCGGGATGGATACAACTAGGGAGGTGTGATCAGCACTTCGCCCAGGCGGCCTCACCTGCAAAGCGAACAAGGGCCACATGAGGGATGGGAAGGGATGGAAGCTTGGGATGGATAGGCGAGGAAGAGGGAAGGAGGCGGCCGTGGCCTTACAGGAGGTAGGCTACCATCCCGGCATTTGCCCGAAGATGAAGTGGGAAAACCACGTCGAGGATGGCTGAAGTGGGAATCGAACCCCCTCTACTCATTTGGACCACCCGAGGCTGAGTAGACCCCGTTCCAGTCCTCATATCACTTTTCAAATTTCATGGCAGAGCCGGGAATCGAACCCAGAACCTCCGGGGCGGCAGCTAACCATGCTGACCACTACGCTACGGAGACGACCACTAAATTTTCCAATTGTTGGTATATTGGCTTTCACGGCCAGTGAATTCTATTTTTATTATTTAAATTTTAATTCGCCGGCCGTGAAAGCCAATATACCATCTTTCCGTAAGCCTTCATAGGGAGGTTATTGCTGCTTGAGCTTTTAGTTGTCGCAGTAAAGAGGCGCAGGCACACTTCATAGAAAGGGAGATAGCGCGCAGTTTGCTACTCCTGTGGGGTCCAGGCGGGGACACCAAGAGCCTGCTGAAGAACCAGCTTGGTGTCCTAGGCGAAACCCCACACATGACACGGCACAAACCTAGAAAAATTGCTGATTTTTAATTCACCGGCCGTGAAAGCCAATATACCATCTTATTGGAAGCCTTCGTAGGGAGGTTAAGGCTGCTTGAGCTTTTAGTTGTCGCAGTAAAGAGGACCAAGTGCGCTTCATAAAATGGCAGATAGCGCGCAGTTTGCTACTCCTGTGGGGGCCAGGTAGGGACACCAACAGCCCGCTGATGAGCCAGCTTGGTGTCCTAGGCGAAACCCCACACAAGACACGGCTTAACCTATCCTTAATAATCATACTAACATATAAAAATGAGATGGTGTGTGTCTGTCTTTCTGTCTGTCTGTCTGTCTGTCTGTGTGTTACTCAATAACGCAAGAACTACTGGTCCGATTTAAATAAAATTTTGCATGGAAGTAGATGATTTACCATGTTTACATATAGAATACTTTTAATTTCGATATATTGCACTAATAAAAAATGGCGACCATTTTAGTGACGTCACTACATCCTTTGGTTTCAAAATTTCATATTTCCATATCAAATAAAAAGAGAACGCTAAGAAATACCAAACTTTTGATGGCACAAATGAGATTCAAAATTTAATTTCCTATCCGAAAGGTCCTCATCACTTTTCGTGTATCTCCAACGGTTAGCGAGTAAAACCCACATATGTGACGTCACTACACCCTTTGGTTTCAAAATTTCATATTTCCATTTCAAATAAAAAGTGAACGCTAAGAAATAGCAAAGTTTTGATACATACACGAGATTTAGCATTTAATTTTCTATACATAAGGTCCTTATCACTCTTCGTGTATCTCCAACGGTTAGCGAGTAAAACCTAAATTTGTGCAATAAAACACGGTCAACACCGAGCGGTGCTGTATATCTCTACTTACATAAAAATTAAAGTTTGTATGTTTCTTTCGCAATTTCTACGGAAATTTGAGTTATTTACTCGTTTCAGACTGTTTTATTATGGATGCGCGCGAAAATAATTTTTTGGTCTGTTTGTTTGTTTGTTTGTTTGTTTGTTTGTCTGTGGACAATTTTGTTCCCTTATAACTCGAGAACGGCTGGGTGTATCAACGTAAAATTTGGTACAGATATCCATCAGAGGCACGACACTAATCATTGATGTAACCCTTCTCCGTACCTCTCATAAAAGAGGGCCTACCACCTTAAAATACATGCTGAAATAGGAGTAGAAGGACGAGACAAAGATCATTTTCAGCCCCTCAATGTGAGAGACAAAACTCGAAATCCACATTTTAAGGCCCTAAAACCAACCATTTTTGAGATATTTCCAGAAAACTAATTTCATTTAATAAACTAATGAATCCTTGGTGCAGTCTGGGAAACCGAGAAAATTCCAGAAGAATGGAAAACAGCGCTGATCCATCCGCTCCACAAGAAAGGGGATAAGCAAGACGTGAACAACTACAGAGGTGTGTCCCTCCTTTCAATTGCTTATAAAATTCTCTCCAAGATTCTTCTAAACAGAATAGAAGATACGCTGGACAAACAACTCGGCGAGTACCAAGGAGGGTTTAGGAAAGGACGCTCCTGTGTTGAGCAGATCTTCAACTTGAAATCAATAATCCGTCACAGACTGCTGAGTAATAAGAAAATTGTGGTATCCTTCATAGACTTTAAAAAGGCATTTGATTCAGTGGACAGAGAGACCTTAGACAGGAACCTAAGGGAATTTGGAATCAAAACCAAACTAGCAAATATAGTCAAAGAGACCCTAACAAACACAACTTCCAGGGTGAAGTTCATGGGAGAGCTTTCTCGGCCGTTCGAAATTAAGACAGGAGTCAGGCAAGGGAATGGCCTATCACCAATCCTTTTCAACTGTGTCCTAGAGAAGGTTGTGAGAATTTGGAACTCGGAATTGGAGAGTCAAGGAATAAACCCATTCTGCCTCGGGAGGAAGTCGGTAGGAATTAAAGTCAACAGCCTGGCGTTTGCAGATGATTTTGCAGTACTATCGGTATCCATGGAAGAAGCAGTCATACAAATCAACCTCTTGGAAAAGATCGCTAGCCAAACAGGACTAAGGATATCAGTTGAAAAGACAAAATTTATGACAAATGACAAACATGGATCAAAGTTCCTTGACACGGAGATAGGACGGATTGAAAGAGTAAAAAAGTTCAAGTACCTAGGAGAGACTATGCAGGAGAATGGGTTAGAAAAAGCAACTGTGGGAGATCGAATTATAAAAATGGAAAGAGCGTATGGATTAACAAAAAATATCTACAACAAAAAGTGCATCTCCTGGAATGCCAAAATAAGGCATTATAACACTGTCGTAAAAACAGAGTGCCTCTTTGCCAGTGAATGCCTCTCGATGAACTATAGCCTCGAAAAGCTAGAAGTCATGGAAAGGAGAATTCTTAGAAAAATCATGGGTGCAGTTCAGACTGAAGATGGATGGAGACTGAGAAGCAACGGAGAAGTCTACCAGAACGTGGAAAGAATCTCCGCGTCTAGGCGGAAGAGAAGGCTGACATTCCTCGGACATCTCTATAGAATGAACGACCATAGATTAACTAAACAAATATTCGACTATCTCTGGAAGAAAAAGACCACCATAACATGGATTAAGGAAGTTAGGAAAGATTTAGAGAAGTTAAACATCACAGAATCTCAAATGCTAGAAAGAAATGTATTTAAGAGCAAAGTGAACAATCTGGAAGGGTTTCAAGATGAAGGAAGACCTAAGAGAAGTGGACGAACTTGGACAGAAGACCAAAGAAAAAATGCCAGTGAACGCATGAAGGAATATTGGAGACAGAGGAAACTCCAGGCAAAGAATAAGAAAAAGAAATAAAGTTGTTGCGTGATCCTAAGTGGTCAATTCGCGTGAAAAAAGTAAAAGATGTTCAGTAAAGAACATATAGCCTACTTTCTCCTAAATGCATGGGTATTGTTATAACTCTTTGTCCTTTTCAAGGAGTATGATTGAATGTTGGTTGTAGGAGCTTGTTGAAAAACAACGTGCTATAGGGATATTAAACATGAATATGAGGTGCCCTTTGCTAGTGCTACCTCTGTACCAAATTTCGTTCAATTCGGTTTCACCGTGTTTGAATTGATAGGGGGAATCGATTTGCACACATACTTGGCCACCATCTGCAAACTATTGGGCTGATGTTCTTGCAGTTTGGTCAGAATATGTTTCCCACATAAAGATATGGTGTTGAAAAATTAGGTAGAGACTAGATTATTAGGTTGGTCGTAATTACATTTTAGCTTTTAACATTTGGGTGGCCGAGATTACGTTTCCATCAAGATAGCGGTGATATAAAACATGACACTGAGGTGCCCTTTGCTAGTGCTACCTCTATACCAAATTTCGTTCCATTTGGTTTCAACGTGTTTGAATTAATAGGGGGAATCGATTCTGACACAAAGATGGCCGCCATCCGCAAACTATTAGGCGAATGACCTATTAGATTGGTCAAAGGATGCTCCCTCCATAAAGGTATGTAGTTGCAAAATTTGGTAGAGATCGGATGATTAGGTTAATCGTAATTTGATTTAAGCTTTGAACATTCGTGTGGCCGATATTACGTTTCAGTCAAGATGGCGGCGATATAAAACATGACACTGAGGTGCCCTTTGCTAGTACTACCTCTGTACCAAATTTCGTTCCATTCGGTTCCACCGTGTTCGAATTAATAGGGGGAATCAATTTTGACATAAAGATGGCCTCCATCCGCAAACTATTAGGTGAATGACCTATTAGATTGGTCAAAGGATGCTCCCTCCATAAAGGTATGTAGTTGCAAAATTTGGTAGAGATCGGATGATTAGGTTAATCGTAATTTGATTTAAGATTTGAACATTCGTGTGGCCGCCATTACGTTTCAGTCAAGATGGCGGCGATATAAAACATGACACTGAGGTGCCCTTTGCTAGTGCTACCTCTGTACCAAATTTCGTTCCATTCGGTTCCACCGTGTTCGAATTAATAGGGGGAATCAATTTTGACATAAAGATGGCCGCCATCCGCAAACTATCAGGTGAATGACCTATTAGATTGGTCAAAGGATGCTCCCTCCATAAAGGTATATAGTTGGAAAATTTGGTAGAGATCGGATGATTAGGTTAATCGTAATTTGATTTAAGCTTTGAACATTTGTGTGGCCGCCATTACGTTTCCGTCAAGATGGCGGCGATATAAAACATGACACTGAGGTGCCTTTGTTAGTACTACCTCTGTACCAAATTTCGTTCCATTCGGTTGCACCGTGTTCGAATTAATAGGGGGAATCGATTTTCACACAAAGATGGCCGCCATCCGCAAACTATTACGCTGATGACCTATTGGTTTGGTCAAAGGATGCTCCCCCCATAAAGGTATGTTGTTGCAAAATTTGGTAGAGATCGGATGATTAGGTTAATCGTAATTTGATTTAAGCTTTGAACATTTGTGTGGCCGCCATTACGTTTCCGTCAAGATGGCGGCGATATAAAACATGACACTGAGGTGCCTTTTGTTAGTACTACCTCTGTACCAAATTTCGTTCCATTCGGTTGCACCGTGTTCGAATTAATAGGGGGAATCGATTTTCACACAAAGATGGCCGCCATCCGCAAACTATTACGCTGATGACCTATTGGTTTGGTCAAAGGATGCTCCCCCCATAAAGGTATGTCGTTGCAAAATTTGGTAGAGATCGGATGATTAGGTTAGTCGTAATTTGATTTAAGCTTTGAACATTTGTGTGGCCGCCATTACGTTTCCGTCAAGATGGCGGCGATATAAAACATAACACTGAGGTGTCCTTTGCTAGTGCTACCTTTGTACCAAATTTCGTTCAATTCGCATTCACCGTGTTCGAATTGATAGGGGGGGACAGACATTCAGAGTACACACACTCACACACACACACACAGGCACACACACACACAGACTCACACACACACATACACACACACACACAGACAGACACACTTTTTTCGCCCTGTGTTGATCTCATAAGTCTACTTTCATTTTTTGCAAAAATCGAAAGTAGGCTAAACAAGATGTTCAGTAAAGAACATATAGCCTACTTTCTCCTAAATGTATGAGTATAGTTATAACTCGTTGTTATTATCAAAGAGTATAATATAACTATTCTTTGTTGAAGACCTTAGAAACGATTTACCTCTACCAAACGCCACAACCTAGATAAAAACTGCTACCATCATTGAAGAAAGAAAGATAAGAAGTATATCAAGAATGTTATGGATCTGGAGACATAATCGACCGGACTGGCTGCGTGGCTCAGCGGTAACGTTCTCGCTTGCTGGGCCCTAGGTTGCAGGTTCGTATCCTGGCGCAGTCAGCTGGCATTTGAGGGTGCACAAATGCGAGTGAGCCGTGTCAGTACATTTACTGGCACGTTAAAGATCCCCTTCGGGCCAAAATTCCGGCGCAGTCAGCTGGCATTTGAGGGTGCACAAATGCGAGGGAGCCGTGTCAGTACATTTGCTGGCACGTTAAAGATCCCCTTCGGGCCAAAATTCCGGCACCCCGGTGTCTCTAAAAGCAGCAGTAGTTAAAAGGGATGTAAAACCAATAACATTATTATTATTATTATTATTATTATTATTATTATTACATATATGACCTGCCGTGGGCAACATCCAACTTTGAGTTGAGGCATGTCTTTACACGTCTGGTTGTGCATGGCTTTCACAACCCTAATTGAATTAACAAATCTTTCCATGACCCTACAGAGACGTGTGTATACAAACTATGTGGATATTTTCTATTGCTAATTGCCTGAAATAAAAGTAGTAATTAATAACCTGAACTAACATCAACGGCTTCAATTCAGTTACTATGCGAAATCGTTTTGTTCTTTACTTCAAATAACATTTTCAAGTAACGCAAAATAGACTGTTACAAAGCCTTTAAAATAAAAAGTAAAAATGTATCGTAGTATCATCTTGTCATTCTTCAAATTCGATGCGCATAGAATGCCAATGGTATATTAATCAATGGAGCCCCACGTAGACTAGTTGTGACATCTAGTGCTGAAATATCGAACAATATAATCCTAACAGAGCGAGTGCATTCTAGCGGCCAGAAGAAGAAACTTTTCAATAAAATCTGGAAGTTAATAAGTACCTTTTTGGCAGCTAGATGTCTCGAGTAAATCTGCTGGCGAATTATGTTTTAATTAAATATATATTTTACACCATAATATGCACAATATAACGCTTAATTTTAAAACATCTGAGTCATTACAAAACAATACACATATAACATTTCAAGCAAAAAACCTAGCCCCGATCGGGTTTGAACCATAGGCATTAGAGCGATAGGCTAACGCTCTACCACTGAGCTAATTGTGTCAACGATTATCGTTCTTTATAAAATGACTTACATAGAACTTGTTAGCAAATAATGATTTATACTAAACGATTTCATCACTGGAGTATATTATTTATATATAAAGCATTTCATACAAAGTTTATTTATTTTGTATCAGTACGCTATATTGAATGCAATACTCAAATTAGTGAAATATAAGTCAGGCACAAGATATCCGCTGCCATCTTGTCTTATTACTGAATCAGCTCAGCTTTTTAAAATCACGTCTGCACTATAGTATTACAAAATAAACTTTTAATTTCGAACGTGCCTCTTCCTTTAGAACAGTTAAAACGATTCTCGGCTCGATAATCGGAACTGGTGGGTCCCATGATATGGATTATAAAGTTTGCATAATTCGCACGGCCGCCATCCAGAAATGGTATGGCGGACGACCTTGTAGTTTGGTCACAAGACGCATCCTATACGAAGGTATGTTGTTACCAAATTTGGTAGAGATCGGATGATTTGTTTAGTCGTTATTTGATTTTACGTTTTGAACGTTTGAGTGGCCGCCATTCAGTTTTAGTAAAGATGGCGGCGATATAAAACATGACACTGAGGTGTCCTTTGCTAGTGCTACCTTTGTACCAAATTTCGTTCAATTCGCATTCACCGTGTTCGAATTGATAGGGGGGGACAGACATTCAGAGTACACACACTCACACACACACAGACACACACACACACAGACTCACACACACATACACACACACACACACACATACACAGACTCACACACACACATACACACACACAGACAGACACACTTTTTTCGCCCTGTGTTGATCTCATAAGTCTACTTTCATTTTTTGCAAAAATCGAAAGTAGGCTAAAAACAAAACTAATGAACGAATGCAAGCTGGTAACCATGGCAACATATTCTTAGAGGTCCATCTATTGCTGTAAGACGCAATGCAATTCCATTAATTACATTGGTGTGAAAGTTTTTAAACGGCTAGAAGGTTATCACGGAACCAAATTAAGCTGTAAAATTCATCAATACGTATAATGCGCTTAAGGGGGTCAAGGGGTACACTAGAATTTTTTCACGCAATTTACACCTGCGGGTGTGGTACGGCAGGTCTATTATATTCCTATCCCCATATTATATTATTATTATTATTATTATTATTATTATTATATTATGGCGTACAACGAGGAGACAAAGCCCCTCGGTGCCAGAAAGAAAACTTAGGGGCCTCGAAAACTACATTATAAGGCTCTAAAACCAACAGTATCTGAAATATTCCCAGAAAACTAATTTAATTTAATTTAATTTAATTTAAGAAACTAATGAAGGAATGGAAATCGGTAACCATGACAACATTATCTCAAGGGGTGGCATCCAACTTTCCATCTATTTCTGTAAGAAGCAATGCCACTCCATTTATACCTTGCCACGGTGGGTGAGTGGATAGCGTGTCGGTCTACTAACCCCAAGATTGCAGGTTCTCTCCTGGCCGTGGTACAGGCCGGACGTTTGTTTTAGACGAGTGAAAAATCTTAATGGAAGCCTGGAGGCGAGTTACTACAGTACCTGTGTTGTTATCAGCTGCCCCAAGCGCTCCGATGATTGATAAAGCTGTTTCACACTATTGCTGAAGTATAGTCACTGGCAAATATAATGACGTTCTGTTCGTAACTACGTAACGTGTACTTCCGTGTCACACAATATGGGGGAAAGCAGGTCAATTAGCAAAATATTTTAATACCATCAGGGCAGTGTGGAATAAGAAAGCGTCGGATGAGATTCAGAACAAAGATGCATGTAAATTAAGCATTCAAGTACAGGAGACGGCTTCCTAAGCTATAAATCTTGTTAAAGCCTAGGAGAGCCTATCTGTATTAACTAGGTAGCCTATACGATTACTACAGTACAGCCACATATTGCTGTCTGTAGATTTTTCCTGTGAGTTTGATGTTTTTTTTCCTTACAACAAAACTTATCAGACTCTTACAGTCAGTAAGGGATCGATAGGGAAATAAAAGTAATTCTTTCTGTGATGTGTCTCCCATGGAGAACTGTCTAAAAATGAAGAACACTGTGTCCACATTTATGATTAAGAAAGAACTTTGTGCAGTCTCCATCATAAAAGTTGCCCAGTGATATTGTGAATGAAGATAACTACTGCAAAGCATTATTAAGTTTTGAAATAACGTGGAAGCTATGAAATGCCGAATGAACATTTGGTTTAATTATTTAACGCCATACTGTAAATTTATGTTATATATGTGTTTATTGTCTGTATGTCACGATATGACTCTCTGAGTTAAAGTGACAATTAACAAGTAGATTTGGTTTAAATAAATAAATAAATAAATACTTCGACGTGGACTGTACTGTCTGCTCAAGTCTTGAATTCCATTACATCAGATCGGTGGTGACAAATGTGAAGTCATAGGGTGAGAGAGTGACTGTGTACAGGCTCACCCGCAGGCTACAAGGTCAAGGACAATCGTCAAAAACAAACATCCGGCCTGTACGTGATTTTTGAAAGGTGGCAAAAATACGACTCGCATGTCATACGATGTTGTCATGTCAAAGAAACCATTTGAATTCAGTAGGCCCTGTTCATAATGGCAAAATTAACCTCAGGAGTTTCCGCCAACACAAAATTCTTCATTTCTCTACTAGAAAGCGCTATAGTGTTCAAGGAACGTAGATATCTACCCTCCTTGACTTTCATAGTGATTCAAGGAACAACGAAATTTCGACATGCAAGCTACCCTCTGGGTGTCAAATTACGAAGCTTGCACCCGGCACCCGAGGCCATACGATATTATTATTAGGCTACTCTATTTATTACATTTCTCTGAAAGTTTGCAAATGGCTATAAGGTTATCAAGGAACCAACGTACAGTAGACTGTATAATTCGTCAATGCAATTAAGGGGGTCAAGGGGTAACCTAGAATTTTTTCATGCATTTTTACGTGCGACATATAGTACAGAAAGTCTATTATATCTACAAACAGCAACATTATTTTCAAAAATTCCTGAATTGAATCAGCATTTTTTGCGGCTTTTAGGAATTTGGGCCATTTGAGGCTAAATAACCTGATTTTCCATGCACCACAAGCCTTTATAATTTATGAAAGAGGTCTTCCTGTGTATGGGGACCTAACACAACGTAGAGGGTCATTTTTTATGCGAGGTGTATTGCGTTTCGTCTACAAGGCTTTCAAATCTATTTCACGTCAGGAAGTACACGTTAGGTGAATTTAGTTTGAGAGCACATTTTAACTAATCTTTTTTTTTTGTCGACATACGGGTTCATCGTAGGGATGATTTTGTTTGATACGTATGGTAGATATACCCATATTTGGATATCTGGGTGATATGTTGTAGACAATAGAATTGTCTGTCTGTCTTTCTGTGTATCTTTATGTACGCCTATAAATCGTGTTCGGATGCTTGGTGCATCGTAAAATTAGGTATGGTAAACATGAGTCAATACACCAATCATTTATAAAACTCCTCACCGTACTTTTCATACAGTAGAAGGGTGGATATAGGGAAAAACTTCTCAAAATACATGCTAAAATAGGCGAAATATAAAAATTATCCTAGAAAGACGATCAAAGCATATGTTGCGCTTCTCATTGTGAGACACAAAATTCGCGAGTCTATAAGGGGTCTCCGAAAACCATATTTTAAGGCCCTTGAATTAACAGTGTGTGTGATATTCCCAGAAAACTAACTTCGTTTTGATAAACTTATGAAAGAATGACAAACCGCTAACCATTGCAACAGTAGCTCAATTGATAATGTCTAGTATTAATATATAACACCGTTCGAAGAACGGGTACTTCTGCTAGTCTCTCTTAAAAATGCGTTTATAAGTTTTAAGAAACTGAGATAGTGACAAATTATATCGACAATCTCCGCGGATCACATACTGGAAAACGCTGTCATACATTATTCAGAAACAGCCACTTCTGATTACTGAGTAAGGATGAAAAGCCTCTAGTACACTCTCAGAAGCGGCTTCGGTGGTGTAGTTGATTGCTTGATGAGCTTCTATGCCCAAAGTCACGTGTTCAAATCTGGTCGAAGTCGTCGGATTTTTAAGAGCGTTAAAAATCCCCCAGTATGCCTTCCTTCAGAGGGGAAGCAAAGCCGGCGGGTCCATGTCATTGATATATGGCATGTAAAAGAGCCTTCCACTAACTACAATTGTGTGAAGCTAAATTTGTGGGTTAGATTTGATTAACGCTCTATTATTTCCAATGTTCACCGCCAGGTGCTGGTCGCGAGGGCATCTAGTAGCCATGTTCGTGGCTAGGTGGCGTTGACAGTAGCATTAAGTCGGCGGGCCCATGTCATAGATTTATGGCAAGTAAAAGAACCATCCACTAACTACAATTATGCAGCTAAATTTGTAGGTTATATTTGATTAACGCTCTATTAGTTCTAATGTTCGCCGCCAGGAACTGGTCGTGGTGGCATCTAGTTGACTAGTTCGCGGCTAGATGTCGCTGCCGGTAGCATTTGGTAGCAAAAGTTGGAACTACTTGAAATTGATCGTCCGCAGTCCTTACCTGAATTAGCCTACAGATAACACACACTAATTCAGCCATCACAAGTAATACCGGTTATCAGACAGATTTTTCACACACCCAAAGTACACGGGGCTACATCACCGCATTGTCGCAGCCCCTAAACTGAGGAACCAACCAACTTGATATTGTATAAGTGTTTTATGAGCACCCTGTGCCAATGCGGGGAGGACAGTAGGGAGCCGGTCGGTTGTCGTATCATGTCATTAATAATTATTATAAGCTAGCATGTCACAAATATATTACTCAGCTGTTGTTATTTTTATTACGTGTAGAAGAGAACAATGCTGACTTATATCGTTGGGAATGCTTTATTCCTTGTTTGCTTTTAGGGAAGATTTTTAATGGATAGGATCCACTCCACTGGGGAGAAAGTATTAACGATCTAGTCTGTGCCCTTGGCTGCGGCAACTAATGATGTTATTGAGGACAAAGGGCAATATGCGGTGTTACAGTATAGGAAACATTTTAGGGTTTTAGGTTTATTTAATTTTTCAGTTTTAAGCAATCACAAAAGTCTCACAAATAACGTAGATTTTTAAAGAAAATTGTATTTCAAACGTTTCCTGACAATACATTAAGGGGGGACCTACACCTATCAGGATCAAAATTTGTCATTTTTCAACTTATTTTTTTCTACGTTATTGATCCTTACTCTTCAAATCACTGCAACAATTTCTTTGATATGTATAATACTTCTGAAATTATGACCAAAAACGTGCAGGGGAGTATTAGATGATTTCCTACACATTGGTAACTTTGTTGCTTGTTTTCCGTAACTATGGATTTTCAAATCCATTTCCTTAGTAACTGGCAGAGTTTTCAAGATAATGAAGTGAAATTTAGTATACATGTGTATCTTATAGGGAAGAACAATATGACCAAAAACTGTTGCTGTACATGTCAAAGTTTCGTTTTCTTTTTAATTATTCAGTGAAAAAACTTGCAAAAAAGTTACACTTTAATATAAGCTTTAAAATAAATCTTTATACATTCCAATGATTCTAGATCAATATCTAGCTACTGCATTATTAAATACAATGAAAAAAGAATTTTTGAAAAACAATGATATTTGTATAAAATAATAGGGAAACGGTGGAACAGCCGCATTTTAAATGCCTAATTTCCGGAAATGCATTCGCCATTTGACTTGTAAATACACGAACATATTGGCAAAGCATAGTGTGATTGGCAGAACAAATTGCAATTATTTAGTACTTTCTGTTGCTGAGGAATAAAAAGAGTGAAATATACATGATTTTTGTATCCTTACAGGTGTAGGTCCCCCCTTAAGCTATATTTCAAAGTAGAGGCCATCAGGTTCTATGGTCTTGAGCCAACTTACAGCGAGATTTCTTATCCCCCGACGGTACCAGTCTCTTATTTTTAATGCCAAAAATTTGACGAGACCCACTTCCACAGCTTCAAAGTTTCCAAAATTTCTTCCACGCAAGAAATGGGCCATGGATCGGAAACGATAAAAGCGCAAGATCAGGGCTGTATGCTGGATTTCACTATTGTTAATAACCAGATTCATTCATTCATTCATTCATTCATTCATTCATTTGCAATTAGGGATGTGTCCCCTGGTCGCAAATTGGGTATACATAACTAGTAAACAATTATACATAACAATCAAATTACAATTAAACTGGAGTATTTAGGCAAATCGTCAGTCATTTCGTAAACAGACCTACAGTATATGTATGGGGAAAGGCTCTAAGACTGCGGCAGGTAGAGAGTTCGAGTTGTCAATGTAGTACAGTACAGCTGCACAGAAGAAACCCCTTTTGTTCCAAAAACCGTGCTATGGTTGGCTTTCAGTAAATCGTTAGAAAAGCACAAGAAGAGCTTAACTCTAAATTTCAGAATAATTTGCACGACCATTTTGTCGGAAAACTCAAATAATTGTTGAAAAGCGTTTTTCTCTGAATCGACGTATTTTAAAGAAAAGTTTTTTAAACAAAAAATGTAGAGGACATTGTCACCAACAATTTGTCTCTTGAGGTCATGTCGTACGTTTTGAAATGCAGAAGCTAGGTGGCGCCAAAGTTTCCAAAAAAGTGTTTTTTCACTTTTTGTCCTAGAAAAAAGGTTTTGTTCACAAAAGAGCGAATCAGAAATTTGTTCCTCTCAAAATTGTCTACAACATTTATTGAAACATTTTTTTCCCTCCGACTTACCGTTCCAAAGTTATAGTCTGCCGAAGTGTGAAAATTGTCCGACACCGGTCCCGGTCTAAACTATGCCCACCACTCTCTCCGCAGTAACAATAGTAGCCTTGACTACGCAGCGTTGCATTTGCTGCGCTATAACTTTGGAACGGTAAGTCGGAGGAAACAAACGTTTAAATAAATGTTGTAGACAATTTTTAGAGGAACAAATTTCCGATTCACTCTTTTGTGAAAAAAAAAATACATTTTTTCCAGGACAAAAAGTGAAAAAACACTTTTTTTGAAACTCTGGCGCCACCTAGCTTCTGCATTTCAAAACGTATGACATGACCTCAATGAGACAAATTGTAGGTGACAATGTCCTCTACATTTTTTGTTTAAAAAACTTTTCTTTAAAATACATAGATTCGGAAAAACTTTTTTCATTTTTTTAGTTTTCCGACAACATGATACTACAAATTATTCCGTAATTTAGAGTTAAGCTTTTTTGGGCTTTTCTAACGATTTACTAAAAGCCAACCATAGCACGGTTTTTGGAACAAAACCATTCCAGCTGTACTGTACTAATGGCACGGTGTACGAAATAATATTTACCATAATTTGTATTCTGTGTTCGGCCCTTAACATTGAAAGAATGATCACTCCTACTCATGTAAATGGGCTTTCCCACACATTTGCTAAGCTCACCCCATGCTGATTATTTGTATAAGTGTTGTACATAGCGCAGAATCAAGATTGCATCCTCCTAGCCTCAAGTGATTCCCACACAAGTTTCGTTAACAATACACGTCACACTGCTCCTGGAGTTAAATTCGCTGAACACATATCAAGCGGCCTTTCTTTGTACCATTTCCAAATCATTGATGAGCCCTACTTGATAGGGATCCCAAACCGCCGAGGCGTATACAAGTATAGATCTTACAAGTGACAAATATCCCAAATCTTTAGCAGAGATACTACAGTACTTCCTTTTAATACCCTCATTACAAACTGCAGAGATTTATAAGCTTAAGAAACTACACATCCTTATGACTACTCCATTTCATATCATTCCTTACGTGAACTCCCAAATCTTTGCATGAATCTTCTTCTACAAATATTTCCGAGTTAATGTTGTATTGAAAATCTTGCCTCCGACATTTCCCTATTTTTATGAGACAAGATGTGACAGGGAGAAGCAGAATGCATTTTCAAATTCAGCACAGCGAATTTAATTTAAACTTTTTACCGAAAACATATTTTCTTTTTGCTGACTTGTGAACTATTTTGTGATGTCATTGGCAATTTCATAATAATACCTTGAACATTTCATGATAGTGAAATAAATCTATTACGATCAGTCATTGATTTATTTTTCACTTCCTCTGAATAACTCGAAGCACGAGTCCTACAACGCCATCCATCATCTTTCGTCATTTTTGTCACGCCTAGTGTGAGAGGCTGTGGATCATTTTCCCGAGGGATGGAATGGGATGCTCTCAATTTTGTGAGGATTTCGAATTTCACTGCATAATTAATCTTGCTCATAACTCAGTAATGACTAATCATCATCATTATCATCATCATCATCATCACTATATTTTATCTGTTATTCCTTCTTTTACTCTAATTTTAAACTTACTTCTATAGTAAAGTCATCATTACTTCCGACTTGACGTGTCAGTGTTACCCTAGAATTATTCAGCGGTCACTTTAACTAGACAATCACAGGCAGTCATTCAAATTTATATATCACGACAAATCTAGTTTGTTCGCGATGTCGTGATTTAGCGAAAGAAACTCTAACCTATAAGGTGCGTTCAAAAAGTAACAAGCCGGAGGCTGGATGCGCAACCCGGTGACGACATCGGCTAATCGTGGCGTGTGTAATGAGGTGTGGTTCCGACCAGAGCGTGGAAGGTCACAGCCCGTCGCTAGAGGGCACGCGTGCACGTCACGTGACGATACAAAGCAAGCAGCAGCATGCATCAATCATCCAACGCTGCCAGTCGCATTGCAAACAGTGACATGGTGGCGCCAAACGAAGAGCAAAGAGGCGTTGTTCGGTTCCTGACAGCGGAAGGAGTAGGGGGAGCGGACATTCATCACCGAATGTCACAAGTGTACGGCGAACACTGCATATCCCTTGCAAGGGCCAAGGCGTGGCACAAGCGCTTCAGGGAAGGACGGGTGTCGTTAGCCGATGATGCCCGGTCTGGGGCACCCCCCTGCATTACCGATGACTACGTCCAGCTGGTTGATGCACTCATTACCCAGGACCGCCGAGTGACAGTGAACGCCATAGCAGCCGTGGTCGCTCCACGACAATGCACTCCGGCAGAAATTCAAATGGGAGGTTCTCGGCCACCCTCCATACAGTTCAGACCTCTCTTCCTGTGATTACGCCATGTTTGATCCCCTGAAAAGGGCTCTGCGGGGCCAACGATTCACCTCGGACGCCGACGTCCAGCTGTACGTGCGGAACTGGTACTCATCGCAGCCCAGGGAATTTTACGAGACAGCCATTCTCCGCCTCGTGCCACAGTGGGACAAGTGCCTCAACAGCCAGGGCCAATACTTCTAACATACAGGTATTAGTTTCTGTAATTATGCCTCCGGCTCGTTGCTTTTTGAACGCACCTTATAGTACTGAAACTTCAAGTCGGAAGTAATGATGGCTTTACTATAGGTATCTTACTTATTCACCCTGGCAATAAATTAGCAATACAACAATTTACTGCCTGTACCAAGCTAATCTGCTTTTATATGAATTTTATATTGTATCTACATTGTTTTGTTGTTAGATTAAAGTTGTATTTGTATTGTTCACTATGCATCAATTGTATAATCTGATTAGATGGAAGAGAGGGCCCAATGGCCCTAATCTTGCCAGACAAAATAAAGCTATCTGTTCTTGACCAAAATAAATTTCCTGACAGGGTTGGGGAAAGAAATTTGGGACCTCAAGGAAGTCAGCTGACATCTGTAACAAATACACTCCGAGGCAGTCAAATCTTTAAGCAATGTATTACTAAAGAGTTAGTTCAGCGTTCATACGTAGTTTGTTCCTCCATTTGTGTCTATACTGAGAATACACGGGATATAGCTCGAGGTAAAGTATTGTTTTAAACATGGAACATCCACCGCTTCTCTGGCGTTCTTGTAGTAAAAAGACAAGGTGGTTTTTATTCATTATTTATTATTGATTATTCATTATTTATTTTCTATTATTTATTATTTATTTATTTATTAATATACATTTGAGGTGACAGGAGGAAGACATAAATTAGGCAGTGATGGTTTGCCTCAGCTCTCATATAATTCCAAGAATTCTCCACGGAATGTGGGAAGCAATATTGAAGGTTAAAGGTCATTCCGCTTTGTCAGTGAGCCCTAATTTCCCTTCATCTTCGGTTTACTTTTCTGATCCCTCCGGTCCACATGTGTCAGTCAGAGAATTCCTTTCTCCCTCCCCATCGAGGGGAAATGCCAACAAGTCTACCGCAGGCACTGAGCTGACCTCTGGTAACGACCACAAACAGATGGGAATGAGAGCTGAGGAGAAGGCCAGGGGGCTAAATTGCCTCAAATCTGTTGGAGGTTAAGTTTCAAGGCGGACGAAGAAATGGACATATGGCACAGGGAAGTGTATTTCGAAGAAATGTCGTTGTTGTAAGGGTGAATCGTTGTTAAATTATATCCTCAGTATTGAAGTTCTAATCATTACTAGCAGAAATCTGCTTGGCGGGCTATAAAATTCGACTTCAGATGTCAACGCTGGGGTCTAATATTTCCGTCGAAAGGTCGCATTTCATCTGAGGAAAGATGCGGGCAGTGTGGGCGTATTTCTTTATATATTCATTTATTTTTATATATTTATTTAATTATTCCTTTATTTATTTATTTATTTATTTATTTATTTATTTAATGTCTTTCTTTCTTTCTTTCTTTCTTTCTTTCTTTCTTTCTTTCTTCCGTCCTTCCTTGCTTCCTTTCCTCCTTTCTTTCTTATTTTATTTCTTTCCTTCATTTTTTCTTCCTTTCTTTCTTTCTTTCTTTCTTTCTTTCTTTCTTTCATACTTCCATTCCTCCTTGCTTTCTTCCTTTCTTTATTTCTTTCTTCCTTCTTTCTTCCTTTCTTCCTTTCTTCCTTTCTTTCTTCCTTCCTTCCTTTCTTTCTTCCTTCCTTTCTTCCTTCCGTTCTTCTTTTCTTTCTTCCTTCCTTCCTTCTTTCTTCCTTTCTTTCTTTCTTTCTTTCTTTCTTTCTTTCTTTCTTCCTATTTCCTTTCTTTCTTTCCTTCCTTCTTTCTTCCTTGCTTTCTTTCTTCCTATTCCCTTCCTTTCTTTCTTTTTTTCATTATTTCTTTCTTCCTTCCTTTCTTTCTGTCCTTCTTTCTTTCTTTCGTTCTTTCTTTATTTCCTTCCTTCCTTTCTTTCTTTCTTTCTTTCTTTTTTTCTTTCTTCCTTTCTTCCTTCCTTTCTTTGTTTCTTTTTTCTTCCTTTATTCATTTATTTATCTATTTATTTATTTACTGTATTAATTATTTATTCATTTATGTTTTTATTTATTTATTTAATTTATTACCTTCATCCTTTCTTTCTTTCTTTCTTTCTTTCTTTCCTCCCCCTGGGGGGGCGTGGTGGCTCAGCGGTCTAGCTGTATGCCTCTCACCAAGGCGGTCCGGGTTCGATTCCCGGTCAATGCATGTGAGATTTTCGAAGTGAAATGCCATGTCCTGTGGTTCGGATTCCACGTAAAAAGGAGGTCCCGTGGCTCATGATCTCAAGATTAACGGTCAAGTTAAACTACAAGCTTCCTTCCTTCCTTTTCTTTCTTTCCTTCTTTCTTTATTTCATTATTTATTTACCCATTTATTGGTTTACTTATTCATTTATTATTCGATACACCAAGGACGACCAAGCTGTTTTAGAACGATTCCCCGCACCATGATATGATCAAACATAATAAGTTAAGTACGTTAGAGAGTTGTAAAATACGTAACCCTACTGTCGACGAAAATATTATGTGTACTCGAGTTTGAAGGTTGTTTGTGAAGCAACCAATAGAGCTACATAAAATTCAATAACATCATCATTTTCGTCGTTCTATTTTATGTTAGTTCATGTAGGGTGAAGTTTTAAATTTATATTTCAATATTTGTTTTTTATCGCAGTTGGATCACAAAAAGTGCCCGTTTTTAAGCGTGTTTCAACCATGCGTCACATTTAAGAATGATTATCTCACAAACCCGTCATCAGATCGAATCCAAATTTTAACACAATATACATTGGAATGTTGTATAACTGGTCTATTAATTTCAAAATTTTGTGTGTTCAAGAACGAAAGTTGTTATCATTTTTGTAAGGTAACTTTTTCTCGGCTCGGGGTCGTTGGAAAATGTAGTTCTTGGCTGCGTTGTAATCCTTATAAATCAAAAAGTTATGCTGTAAGACTGTGAAATACGTAAATTAATTCATTTATTTTATATCGGTTTGTATTTGTATGGGGAATTAAACATGCTTCACCAGTTAGCCGCTCCGGTGAAAGCTGTACAGCGTTGCCAAGGTGGGCTCCATCACGCTTCATGGCACGCCTCGCGCGGTAGTGTTGGGCTCCATATCAGAAACGCTGTACAGCATTTTCCGGAGCGGCTAGCTGGTGAACCATGGCTTAATTCCTCGTACAAATACAAACCGATATAAAATAAGTGAATTAATTTACGTATTTCACAGTCATACAGCATAACTTTTTGATCTATAAGGATTACAACGCAACCAAGAACTACTTTTTCCAACGACCCCGAGCCGAGAAAAAGTTACCTTACAAAAATGATAACAACTTTCGTTCTTGAACACACAAAATTTTGAAATTAATAAACCAGTTATACAGCATTCCAATGTATATTGTGTTAAAATTTGGATTCGATCTGATGACGGGTTTGTGAGATAATAATTCTTAAATGTGACGCATGGTCGAAACAGGCTTAAAAACGGGCACTTTTTGAGTTTTAACTGCGATAAAAAATATTAAAATATAAATTAAAAATTCCAAACCTACATGATCTAACGTAAAATAGAACGACGAAAATGATGTTATTGGATTTTATGTAGGTCTATTGTTTACTTCACAAACAACCTTCAAACTCGAGTGCAGATAATATTTTGGTCGACATACCGTCCACAGGAAACATTATTGGCGTTGTACAACTACATCCTAATGTACACAGAAAGAAACAGCCATAAGCTATTTTGCTACGTAGCCCCACCAACATCTTTTGTTTAGGAACACTTACCTTATGTACGGTATATTCTTTGCTTTGTCAATCACTGTGAATTTGGTTTCCTGGAATAAATCGAAAGTGTTTCTGAGATATTAGTAGTGATTTAGAAAGGCATCATCGCGAACGTCAAGCTCCCAATCTCTGTGAAACGTAGCATGCATGTTGGCCAGGTCACAAGGAGACCACCTGTGATGGTATTTCGTCCACAAATTAGCTCCCATGGTGTGTCAGTAGAAGAATATCTTCCTCAGATCTCAAAATCCAGGGTTCGATTCCCAGTCGAGGAATTAGGATTTCCTTTCTTGAAAGGCGGCAAAAAATCACGACACTATTTCAGTGCCTTAGTAGTCTACTGTTTTGGCTCGTATTACATTTGATTATTACTAGGAAACATTAATTAAATCTCTGCCTTAGGTCGCTCAGTAGAGTTACGGTTTTCACTGCCAAATGGTAGTCTTTAAACAAAAAGTCGAAATTTAACAGTAGATGGCTCCAACTCAAAGTTCTATGCCACGGAGTTGATGCCATTCGATAATAATAATAATAATTATTATTATTTTCGAGGGAAACCGTCGGGAAATCTTCAAAATACAGATTGCAAGCTTCCGGACTTACAACTGTGCAGGATTCTTACCTACTAAAATCCCAAAAACCCTATACTAGGCTTAAGGCCACCCCGGAACTGCCTGTTCAGCCTTACTTCAGGGTGGAGCCACTGTTACGACCAGAGGTCTCAGTCAATTTCATTTAACGTGATGATAATGAAATTACTCATCATCATCTTCACTGTCTTCAGCAACCAATCTTCTCGGTTCCTCTTCTTTTTTTGTTTTTTGCAGCTCAGAGATGTAGACAGCAATCTGCGCCCAACTTTTTCTGCTGCTGAGCATTTTATCCACCACATTGTCTTGTGTAATGACTACAACTTTTGCCTCCAGAAGCCTTCGAAGATTTCTCCACCTCAAGCAAGAATAGAACATGTGCTGAACGTCATCCCATTGATCATCAGGACGGTGGTCACAGAAGGCGTGACCTCAGGAGAAAGTGCTACCTGTATGCCACCCTCAAACCAGTCCATAGTTAGTTGTGAACCACAGACCACTGGTAAACAATGGTCGGATGAAGTAGAAGACGACTCCTCCAGCAAAATGGATACAGAAGAGATGGGGTCACAGGAGCCGGATATCATGTACACCAAGGAACTAATTCCTAAAGAACAGGTACCTTTGAAAACCACCTATAAAGCTAAAACAATCCGGGCGTCAAAAGAGGGAACGCACAAGCCTTATGCGGGTGTCAAGGACCCCCGACTACAAGGCGGGAAGCCGAGCGACAAGCGTTAAAGACCACCCCATCTCCATCTTGTTTATTTTGGTACGAAACATGTCTATCTATCTGACGATGTTGTTGACATATACTCTAATGACACTCAATGTAAATTGCATTCAAACGGCTAGTAAGCAGTCGCTCTTACGCAACCTCATTCGAGACCAAGATGTGGATATTGTTCTGTTGCAAGAAGTGGCTACTGAAGACCTCCTTACCATCTCTGGCTACGATAAAATAGTTAATGTCAATGAGCACAAACGCGGTACAGCCATCTACATTAAGGACCATATACAATATGCGGATCCAGTCCAGTTAGTCAACTCACGCGGACTCAGTATCCGTATTCGAGATCTTTTGATTGTCAATGTATATGCTCCCTCTGGTTCGCAGGCCAAGATACAACGCCGGCTCTTTTATACCACAGTTATTCTCCCACTTCTCCATAATCATACCGGCAATATAATCCTCGGTGGGGATTTTAACGCAGTGCTATCGCCCAAAGACCAAAGTGGCCAATTTCAGGGCTGCCTTGCGCTATCTGCGTTATTACAAGGGTTACGCTTAAAAGACACATGGGAACTGAAGCCGTCGGGGTCAGCCGGTTACACGTACTACTACTATAATGGTGCTTCTCGACTGGATAGAATATATGTCAGCGGGGAATTGAAAGAACACGTGAGGGAAACAGATGCATGCCCGGTAGAGTTTTCAAACCATTGTGCGTATCTGTGCAAGATTCGCCAACCAGAATTGGGACCTCGCCGTGGGAGAGGATCATGGAGGTTAAATGATTCTATTCTGACACACTTGGGCATGAAAGATAGCTTTGCCACTGAATGGCATAACTGGAAACGCCACATTCACCGGTTTCAAGATACTCTTGAGTGGTGGTTGAAGTATGCGAAACCCAGAGCTGTTAGGTTATTGAAGGCCTACAGTGCCGAGAGAAGACGCCACATCCATCAGACGACAGATTTCTACTATAAATGTTTACGACAGTTATACAATGAAGACCCTACCAACCCTAATACATATCGCAGAATAAAGAAAATCCGAGCGCAGCTCCTCACGCTGCAGCGTAAAGCATTGGAAGGACTCAAACTTCAAGCCCAAGATCATCAACATCGGGCATCAGAGGCACCCTCCGTTTATCATTTTATACGGGCGTGCCGCAAAGGTCGTCAGAAGTACATCAACCGCGTTGCGACACCTGAGGGACAAATGGTGACTAGTCATACCTTAATCACAGAAAAGGTAGAGAACTTCTTTCAGTCCTTGTACACAGACGACGCCCCAGTCCCACTTCACTACTGTACCCATGTGAGTTATCTCGATGGAAACTATGCTTCTGCCTCCAGCTAGCATCAGGGCTCGAGCGTGTACCGTTCTCCCACTGTAGCAGTTGCATATTTTGGATTTGAGGCTAAAAGGTATCAACTCTACAATGATAAGGCACAACTCTATTCTAAAACTTTAATTCTGTAAAAACTTCATGGCTTCACACAAACAAAACAAATCCCACAACCACATAAACAAACAAACCAAAAATTATTTCCACAATCCACAAATATGAACATAATATTATCATAATAAAATCATATCATAACACAAACCTTTACCCTTATGTGAACTTTACAAATTACTCTAGTGCGCTGATGCACATACAACTTCAGAAACAAACTGTACTTTAATTCTTCTGTCATCCAATGTGACTTCATTAATTCTACACAATTAATTATTCCTTGAACCTTGTCTTAATTTGACAATAATGTGTATCATGTGTGTGTTTTGATCTTTCTCTTCCCACCAAATGCTTTACATGCATTAGCCTATTCTGGTGTTGCACAGCAGCCTACGTACAACTCCATAATTATGTAAGCTACCCCTACACTTCCTCTATTTATATAGTTCCACTGCATGCCGTGTGTGATTTCCTTTAAAAAACATAGTTAACGCTGTGTCGGACGGTTCTATTAAACTACCTTTGCGCGAGTAGCCTGTGGCATCTGGTAACCCACTTCAGAAAAAGATGTCAGTGACAGTACAAATGCAACGTCTAACCATTCGTTAGATAGCTAAAATTATGAACCATCAGGATAATCTATAATTATCAATGTGTTCTTAAACCACATGACTTTATTACTCAATATAACAATATTTCATTTTATGTCATTAACAGGGTCTAAAATCTGCCCCTTTCAAACTGGCTGTCGCGGTTCGCCTGACCGTCCAGACCCTCTCCCCGAGCGGCCTGTATACAATAGAAGTGGAGTGAGGTCCTACAGCGCCTCCCCCTCGCTTCCCTGGCTGAAGGCTTTCTCCCCAAGCAGTAAAAGATTTTACAAGACAAACACTGTGGTCCCAGCGACACACATATCTCAATGGATTTTAACTGAATATTATGCAAATAGGTTCTGGATGAGCTTTCACCTTTACTCCTGCACTGAGGATAATAATAATTGGCTCCAAAATAGGCCCATTTCAACATGAAGGCACGAGATTCATAACACATTAGTCCATTAGGTAACCGGTATCTTTAATAAATATTGCGGCCAGTCCATGCTGCCGTCTGGGATTCGCTTCAACGAGCCGAATCACTCAACAAATAGTCCTCGGGGAATCAGATAGCGTGCGAAGGTGTCCATTGTTTTCCTCCCACCTATCACGGGATTTGAACCCGGAACTTTTCATATCCATCATCAGAGCTAGGGTCCATTTTCACTATATACGCTCTGGCATAAAGTACATCTCTCATTACGCCCACGGCATACGAGATTTCACACGAAGAATAGATACCCTGGTCCCTCCTAATGCTATGATCTGCGTCCTATAATTACCAAGAGAAATCTATCAATTACTCTATAAGCTTTTCACATAAGCTGCAAATTCAACAAGAGTTTAGTGCTTTTCAGTCGGTCAACACGAATGTACCCAAAAGAGATGGGTTATGCCCTAATCCTGAAATAAATTACATGAGATTAATAAAACACTAGGATGACCAGTTTCGATCGTCAAGCGATCATCATCAGATCCAATACACTTAGGCTATAAAATCTATGTTTGAAATACAGGTGAAAATATTTACAATATGTACAATTATTTAGTTGCAGTATTGGTACTGCAACTGTCAGTGTATGCTAAATGCAGTATATATGTTAGGTGAAATGCTAAATGGTGATGGCTATCCGGGGATTGTACTTTAGAGAGATTATATGGTTGTAAACTATGGTTAAACCATGACGAATAGAAGGACCTAGTGTGAGGACTCCGTCATTTTAGCACGGTAGTTTCTGGTCCCGCCGCTACAAGCACTGCAAGCGAGTATGTCCAACACGTGCTGTGTTTCCGTCGAGCCGGTTCATAGAAAGTGCGCGAGAAGTTACTGTGTGAGATATTTGTGTGAATTAAATTGAATTTTCTTTGCTTTCAGTTCTTAAATTCAGTTCATTGTGACTTGTGTACATCAGCGTTTTGTGTTTTGTGTACTTCAAACATATTTCTTATGTGGCTTGGTTCATTTAATAGTTCAACATGCCTTATTGTTTTGTACCTGGCTGTAAGTCAGGGTATGGTCGAGTAGTTGACGATATACGATTTTTTTCACCACCGAAGGATACAAATCAATTTGAAAAATGGGCCAGAGCTATTCCACGAAAGGATACGAAGTTAACGCGTAGTAGTAGAATTTGTCAAATTCATTTCTCTGGTGATTTGATAGTAAAATCCGATAATTTTATAGTGAATGGTGAAGAAGTGAAAATCTCTCGTATGAGGTGGTAGTTACGTCCTGGAGCAGTGCCTCATATTTTCCCTAATTTACCGAAGTACCTGTCAAGTGAGAATAAGTCCCGTAAAGCTCCTAACAGGAAAAAGAATCTCGATACCACCAGGAAGAGAAGAAAGAAGATTGAAGATGGGAGTGAAGCAACGAATGAGGCATTAAAAGGTCAGTCTAATGTTGATAAGAATTTGGGTCATTCTAGTGTACTTACCGATGCTGAAAAGACTATAATATTGCTCAAAAGGCGCCTAAAGAATGCTAACCGTAATTTAATTCGCGTTAGATCATGCCTCAACTCAGCAAAATCGAGAATTAATTTGCTGGAGAAGCAGGTTCGACATTCACAGGCATTTAATTACAAAGATAACAAACACCTTAGCAAGAAGGAAAAGATGATAATAGACACTATGCTCAAGAAATGCCAGGTAAAATCTCCCAATGGTATGAGGTACAGCAATGAATTCATTTTAGAGAGTTTATTGTTGAGAATAAAATCACCGAAAGGATTTCGTCATTGTCGGCGACATAATCTCTTGCCTCTGCCCTCAGAAAGTCACTTGAGAAAACTTTGTAAAGGACTTAAGTGCCCTTATGGAGTTAATACGCATAGTATAAATGCTATTTCAGACTATTTTAAGGAAGAAAAGAATGATAATTCACGTTACGGTGTTGTAATTTTCGATGAAGTGAAGCTAAGAGAAGAAATCCAGTTTAATAGTTTTTCTCATAAAGTAGATGGATTAGTTGATTTAGGTGAACACACACCTGACCTCCAGAAGAACGTACTTGCAAATCACGCTCTAGTGTTTATGTTCGTACCATTCATGCATAATTGGGTGCAGCCAGTTGCTGTTTATGCAAGCAGAAATGCTACTCCAGGGGACATTCTCGCAAAAATTTTAATACAGGTGATTTTGCAGTTAGAAGAGGCTGGGGCGAGGGTGGTTGGCTTTACTTGTGATGGTAGTCAGACAAATAAAAAGGCCTGGAGATCGTTAGGAGTTAGTGGCAAGACAAGCTCTCTACAACCTCACATCCTTAATCCTGCAGATGTTACGAGAAAGATCTGGGCTTTCTCAGACTTCGTTCATGTATTGAAATGCATAAGAAACCACTTTCATGATAAAGTAGAACTTCTCTATAATGACAAAATTATTAATTTCAATTTTTATAGGGAACTGTTCAAAGAAGATCTCTCAGGGTATGCTGGGCTTAGAGCATGCCCCAAGCTGACAGTTGCTCATTTAGACCCATCATCTTTCCAGAGAATGAACGCTAGGCTTGCATTCCAACTTTTCAGTGACAGTGTTGCCAAAGGTATTAAATTTTATCGAGAAATGGGACTGGCAGGATTACAAGGTAGTGAGGACACTGAGACATTTACCAGTGATATAAATGTTGTTGCTGATGCACTCAATGCATTCATTCCGTCTCAGGCTCTTCGTAAAGGTTCACCTTCTCATACAGCTATTGTTAATTTTCTTCAGACCGTGAGATCTACCAATAATACCTTTGCCTCCAATAGAACCTTGGAATCACTAGTAGTAACCCTACAGAGTACTTTGGAGATGTGTGAATGGCTTTGGGAGAAAGGTTATAAGTATGTGTTGACAGGAAAGCTCACCCAAGATCCCTTGGAACGGCACTTCGGAATTATGCGGTCTTTCAGTTCAGATGATCATCCATCGACAATAGATTTCCTTCATTTGCATCTACTTCAATGTATATACGTCCCTATAAAACAGGCTTTAAATGTTGGTGGAAATTGTGAACCTAAACGGGAGCAGATCTTGACCTCGTATGTTAATCAGATGCGTATATTAGCCCGGAATGCGGAAGTGCATAACAAGACAGTGAAGGAATCAGTGGAAACTTCCATTAAGGAAAAAATTGTGGTTCGAGATGCAGTAAATATCGAAGACTGGGAAAGCTCTGTACCTGAATTTGACAGCGCAGTTCGAAACTCTTTGATTGATAAGTGTTTAGTGTACCATTTGGCTGGCTATGTTGTTAAGCACTCTTCTAAATTTATTAAGTGTTCGCCTTGTGCTCATTCTCTACGTGACAATAATCTAAATAAATTTTCAGTTCTTACCGAAATAAAGGACTACGGCTCAATGAACAATGAAGTGTTTCTAACACGTCCTTCGAGAAGTGTATGTGACATCCTTTTCCAGGCCGAGAAAGTAATTACCGGAAAATTAAACTCAAAATCGATGTGGAGCGAAATATTTTTTGATTGCATCGATTCCATAGAAACAATTTCAGTTGATCCTTCAGGAGCTGGCTGTTGTCTTCAGCATGTCATGAATGTTATCCCCAGACTTGTTTATCATTATATAAAGTGCCGATTTTTCTTCAGAACGAAGGAAATCCGCCGAGATTTGCAATGTCGAACATCCGCCAAGTCTTCACGCAAGCTTTCGAAAGTCCAGTAGCCGACAAAATGAATTGGTAAGTAGGGTGTTACTTTAAATAGTTTATGAGTGCTTGTTTTAATATGCTGGGGATTATGTTTTTTTTTAAATCTGTGTCTGTATACTCCAGGAATCTGTGCTTATCGTAACATGTAATGAATACCGTAGTTCTTATTTCCGTGAATTATATTTTCCATTGTGCCTTGCCGTGCTATTTTAATTGTAATCGCTAATTACTTTTTAAAAGAGTATTAGTTACAAAGTCATTCGTTTCCCTTAGCAGCATCCCTAAGACCAGCTGAGCTAACACCGGCAGCGTGGAACTAGCCCCCTCCAACGCTGCCTGGCGGGGCGCGCTTGAACTTGATGAGTCTGCTCACTTTCCCTTTCATTCGTCATGGTTAAACTATAAAATTTTAGGCTAACTACTTATCTGATTGTCTTCCGTACTACAGCTATTCGCAGTTTCCGTGCTCACTTGAACTCGCTGTGCGGTCGACTGCGGTGGTTATCTTAACGACAGGTTTTTTCCTGCCTTCCCCCCCTGTCCCTACGTGCTGTGGGGAGTGATCGCGATGTGTTTATGTGAGGTGTTGCCAACCTAGATAAGATGTATGTTATTGAATGAGGTGGATCTACAACTATTAAAGACCGTGGATTAGTCCTCGCCACGCGTGGAGCATAACCCATTCGAACTAAGCGTTGACGGTCTTATGAGGACGTCCCGGCACCTTTAATACTGCCTCTAATATGGGCCTTGGTTTATTGCAGAAGAAAAGTACATCGTACACCTGATCCAGCTAACATTTACCTATTAAAAACCCCCTAATTTCCCCCCTTTTTTTATCTAGCTTGGCTGTGTCGCTAAATTGTGTTTTGTTTCCGACAGGGTGTGTTTTTTAGTAGCGTGAAGAGGGGTGAGCTCTCCATGAACGTGTGTTCATTTAGATTGTTGGGATTGTTTCGTTTGGCTAGGTGTATCTCGATTGCTTCCTTTATGTCAAGAGCTCTGCCTTTCGATTCGTGATGGATTATTTTAAGGTCCGACTCTATGTTGGTAAAGCTATGCCCTGCGTCACGCATATGTTCGCACACGGCTGAATGTGTTCCGTATCTTATCGCATTTCTATGTTCATTATAACGTGTGTCTACTCGCGTTCCACTCTGCCCGATGTAATTAGCTTGACAATCGGTGTCTTGGCACGTTATAGAATATACCCCTGACCTTGAATACGGGTCACGTTTATTTAGATTACTATTTAGGAGGTGCCTAGCGGTTGTGTTTTTCGTCGTGAAAGCTGTCTTTATGCCTTGCTTTTTGAATAGGTTAGTGATTTTATATGTATTCGCATTCACATAGTTGAAACGCGCAAATTTTTTCTCATTACTGTCCGGTTTGGGAATCGTTTTATCTTTATTTTTATGTTTGGCTATAATTTGATTTATTTTGCTTGGCGAGAAGTTGTTTTCCTTTGCTATTTGCATAATAGTTCTTATTTCCTTATTATAGTCTAGTTGTCTTTTGACATGGGTATGTTTAAAGCCCTGTGCACCATTGAATTGAAACCCGCTAGTTTGTGCGTACTGGGGTGATTAGACTGATTGTCGATTGCATGCGAGGTTTGTGTTGCTTTCCGGAATATGGAATATGAAAGGTCGTTGTCTTTACGTTCAATAGTTATATCGAGATAATTTATTTTCGGGTCTATTTCGGATTCCTTAGTGAATTTGATAGAATGGTGAAGGCTATTAATGGATTGGAGAATTGTTTCTTCGCTTGTTAGTTCAGTATCGTAGATGCAAATTACATCATCTACGTATCTTTTCCATATTACTATTCCCTTTGTTGAAGTCTTTTCTAAGAACGCATTTTCTAGTGCATTGGTGAAGATGTCAGCGATTAACCCACTTAGTGGCGATCCCATTGCTAGGCCTTCTCTCTGTGTGTATATTTTATTGTCGAATTGAAACACGTTTTGGGTGAGAACGACCCTCAGTAATCTCACAATCTCTGCAAATTCAATTCACTAAAAGCTCTTCCATTTCCTGGCATAATTATATTCCCATTAATACAATATATTCTGATATCAAACTCTTTTCTTAATCCCGTAACGTAATCTTACTGTATAATCTTACTGCTTAGATCGATAAGTCTTGCCCTTTAGCGTAAATATTTCTTGTTTACAACATTTTGCCTGATGCGTTCATTCATACCTTTTATATTCATTATTATTATTATTATTATTATTCTCACTGACATAAATTTACCAAAATCCGACACAACTCCATCTTACAAATCGAACAACCATGTTCGTGACATTTACATAACTGATTTGCCATTTCTAATTACAAGTGGTAACGATTAATCCACTCACTGATGAAAATATAACATCTCAAATCTATTAAAATCAACATAATAATGAGTAAACTTGGAGAGTCTATCTCCTACTCTGATTCTTACTGGCGTCTTTATAACTCTGAAATCACACTACATGCAGTGGCCTATACCTCTACTTCAACATAATTTGTGGGGTACTTACATATCTTAAGGCTCGTCACGGTGGTTCCAACCACTCATATCCTTCCTGGTCGCCTGCCATATGCAGATTAGTGCGACATATTTTATCTTGAATACACACATTTTCTGACACATATTTTTCGTTAACCACACGACACTTTGCATTTCTATAAAGAAGCTATTGCTTCCAACACACATGACACTTTAAAACACTTATTAAACTATTAATTTAAAATACATTTCACATATAATTTACATAACACACGTCACTCCGTACACTTTTCCTTGGTTGAAATTCCTTAGCAAAGATATCCAAAATGCAGGTGTCGACGGCATCTCCCGTACTCCTACCAACTCCTGATTGAAAGTCTGGTTCGCTTGCCCTCGGAATTCACCAACAGTTTATCCATACTCCTACGGTAAGCTTCCTGATTCGCATAAATATGCTAACTTCCGTCCTGAGCGTTATTATTTGGTATTCAAAGACATTACCAACTGCTTCGTAAGGTTTCTTTTAGCGCATTCCATCGTAATTAGGCATGTATGATCAGTCAATAATTTATACATTGCGCTTAACACTGTGCATAACTTTACATAGATTATTATTTACAATAGTTCTGCAACTTATCTCACACGTTGCTTCCTAAGTGAACACACATTATTCGTACTGTTTACAAAAACTGTGTAGCGACGACTGTTTGCGACTCTCGGTGACAAACTATGTCCAACTGTGTAAACTGCGTTAAGACTGGCTGCAACACTGGCGTGCGACTGCCGTGATGACTGTCTAAAGACTGAGAAGGACTGAGACTCTGCCAAGGGTCGACTCCCTTATATTGGATTCCCACGAAAAGTAGAGCTAAATTTTCCCGCGCGATCTCGACTCCTCTCCCAGCACGATTCTGGTCTCGAAACCATGCTCATCGGGTTCCTTTTCCTTCACTGATCCCAGAACTGTCTGCGTGCTGAAGAATCGCTCGGCCAATTAATTAATATTAATTCCTTTCTCCATAGCGTGGGGACGCTATCTCCCTGGGAATCCCTGGCAACCTCGTTAAAACCAAACCGCGAACAACCATAGTCCCTGTTCTTCCGCACTTCATTAAATATGCGTCAATTTCGCAGATTAAAAGCTCTAAAATTAGCCTCCTGGCTAAAGATTCATCTGTGTGCCACTCTCATGTCATTGTGTTACTCCAATCATGAGTAATCAATGACTTTCCTTGGGATCTTCCCACCCCCTTCTTACATCCATTCTCAGTCGGGGAAAAACTGGGTCATTATTCAGGCCCCCAACCTCCTCCAGACGACATAACGAGGTCAGCAAGATGGACGTGGCTCCATGCTGCACCTCCCACAATTCTGGGCCAATTAGTTAAACGTCAAACTCTGCACTTTCCTTGCTCCAAGTCCAGTATAGCCTACTTCAAGTAGTCTAATAATGCTGTATTTCGCTCAATTTCCTGCATTATTTTAATAAATAATGTCATTATCAACTGGAATCACACCAGTGATTAAATATACACTTTTCTCTAGGGGTTTTTACCATGAAACTCCCTCAACAGATCTCGGGTTCGTTCCCTGGTGGAACCTTTATACTGAGATCACAGTCTCTGAGATCCACGTTCGATATCAGTCAGTATAAGCCCCTCGGGTTCAGATTCCCCTTGCAAAACTTATAGAAATCAATTGCAAGTGATTTTCTGTAAGTAACCAGCCGACTGTCTACCACTGTCTGTGTTTACGTCTGGGGTCCTTCACCTCGTCTGGCTGCGAGTAAGTTAGTTCAGTTCCCCCTTCCACACTGCGCTCTCTCTAAGCTGTTTATTCTCTCGACGGAGGGCTGCATTTATGGCCTCGGCCTCCCTCGCCGCTTCCACCATTTCTTTGTAGAATTCTCGCAGACACTTGCACTCTTGTTGTTCGTCCCTTACACTGGGCAAGCTGTCTGCTTCTCGTTCCGTCTCGCTGCGTGAACGTTCAGGTCTGACTTCGCTATCCACGTTCAATTGGGTGTGTGCTGTTAATACTTCTTCTTGTTCGTCGAATTCTTCTGGCGAATAATAAATTTTTAAATTGGCTGCATTCATAATGACCTCGTTTCCAGTTTCTAAATGCTTTATCCTGTATGCATTGTTTTGAAGGTCTCTAATCACCTCGAACGGGCCGTGATATGCAAAATTGAACTTCTTATACTTCCGTGCCTCTGGATCTGAACTGGCGGGTCTCCTGACTAACACTTTCTGTCCGACGAGAAGCGGTCTGTGATACCTCTTCGCACGATGTCTCCTCTGACGTCTCTCCGCCTGTGCTTTGAGATATTCGAAGGATCGTTGGATCCTCAATTCTCGTCCTGGCTGTGCGTCTACTGGTAATGGAATGACACCAGTCCACGGTCTCTCCGGTCTCTGATCCAAATGTAGAGTCACGGGAACCTGACCTGTCGCCTCGTGAACAGTATTATTTATACAGTATTCAATTACTTCTAGGAATTCGATCCAACGCCAATTCTCTTCAGAGCAGTAGATCTTCATGTATTTCTGGATCTCTCTCATTACTCTCTCAACTGGATTTGCCTCAGGATGGCGAATGGTAGATAAAATCTGCCTAATTCCTAGAGTTTCCAGTTCTCGACGAAATTCTGCACTTGTGAAGCAACTTCCGTGGTTCGAGAGGATGTTATCCGGCTTCCCAAGAATCGGAATAACTCTCTCTTTCAGGCGTTTCCATACCTGCTTTGAACTTGTCTTCTGTATGGGGCATAATACCACCATATTCGAAAATACATCCATGGCTACAAAAATGTGTCTATTGCCTCTACGTGCTCTAGGCAATGGTCCATAGTTGTCTATGCTTAATAGCTGCCTTGGCTTCTCCGGTAACAACGGTATAGGTCGTTGTCTCATTAAAAAGGGATTTGGCTTTACCCTTTGGCATAGATCACATGTCCTAATAGCATTTCTCACCGTTTCTCTCAACTTTGGCCAAGTAAATGCTTCTTTCAACAGAGCACAGATTTGTCTATTCCGGGATGTCCAAATGCTCTGTGTGCTAGCCACACCAATCTCCTCTGCAAAGATGCAGGAATCACAATCCTTTGACGTGTTTGATCTACATCATCCCACTTGTGTTGTATCTGATTATACCATACATAATCTGTTGCCAATGCCTCTGCCTCTCTGTATATTGCAGTTCCCCTTGCTAAACATCCCTCGAAGTAATCGATCATCATCTTCAACCACGGGTCTTCGCGTTGTAGGTTGGTAAGATTCCTCAAGTCATCCAACGTCTTCTGATCTCGATTCTCAATCTGGACAGCTAGCGGTTCCTCTTCTCTAGGGTAACGGCTTAATATGTCCGGTATTACATTTTCTTTCCCTGGACAGTATTCTATTTCCACATTGAATTGCTGAATATACAGGGACCATCTTGTCAATCTCTGGCTAGACAAGTCTGTCTTTAACAAAAATGTTAAAGCTTTATGGTCTGTTCTGAGGACTATTTGAAAGCCGTACACGAGTTTATGCCATGTTTGCAACGCGTACAAAATTGCGAGCAACTCTATCTCTGTAATCGTGTAGTTTTTCTCACGGGCTTTCAGCCTCCTACTTATAAAGGCAATAAAAACTATCTTTTCAGGCTGGTCAACATTTTCCTGGAATAGCATCGCTCCAATCCCAATGAGTGATGCATCCGTCTGTATGATGAACTTCTGGGTATAATCCGGGTATCCCAGTTTCACATATTCCAAAAGCATTTGTTTTGACCTCACGAATGCTTCCTGACATTGCTCCGTCCAATTCCATCTGCCGCCTTTCTTCAATAGGTCCTGCAATGGTGCTACTGTCGTAGTACAGTTTGGGCAGTGGTTCGAAAAGAATCCAATTACTCCCAAATACTGTCGGACGTGCTTAACTTTCGTGGGTCGAGGGAAATTTCGAATTACCTCCAATTTATCTGGATTAGGCTTAACTCCATTTGCATCAATAACATGCCCTAGGAATTTAACTTCCCTCTGACAGAAGTGCGATTTCTTGATGTTAACCTTGAAGTTAGCTTCTCAAAGGTCATCTAGCAACTTCTTCAGGTCTCTCATGTGCTCCTCCAGAGCTTCTGACGTGAGTAGAATGTCGTCTACATATCTGATGGTTCTCTCTTTCACATCATCTGATAGATTGCGATCTAACGCTCTTATCAGGGCTGAACCAGCTGTTTTCAACCCAAAAGGTAGCCTTAAAAACGTATATGTGTGTTGATCAAACATGAATCCTGTCAACAGACTAGTTTTCTTCTCTAATTCAAGATGGTGGAAACTGGATGTGATGTCCAAGTTTGTGAATACAGTTTTCCCTTTGAACTTCCTGAGGATCTCTTTAATAGGTGGCACTTGGTCAAACTCCGGAATAACCTTCAAATTTAAATATCTCAGGTCCAGACGTACCCTAACAGTCCCGTCTGTCTTCGGTACGATTACCAATGGACTTACATAAGGCGTAGGTGTCTTCTCAATAACACCGGCCTCCAACATCTCCTGAATTGCCTCTTTCACTTTGGCATAATGCTTTTCAGCAATAGGGTAGGGTTTCTGCCTAAATGGTGTCCAATCACTGACTTGGAAAGCATAAGTGAAGTTCTTTATACGACCAGGTCTCGAATCAAAGACTTCCTTCTGTTCCATTAATAACTGCTTTAAATTTTCCTTCTCTTTTAGCCCAATTTTCGCTTCTTCTAGCTTTTCCGAAATATATTCTTCCAGTTCGGGTTACAGGCCTTTCTCCAGGTCTGTGGCTAGTGTTTTCAGTCCTTCTTCTAACTGTTCAATAACTAACACTTCTTCCTCGGCCACGTCTCTGTATGTATGCCATACTTGTTCACTTGACCCTGGTTCAATCTCATTGAGTGCGACCTCCAAGCCTTCGGCTTCCTCATTCACATGGAACATAACCCTGTCCTGTGCTAGGTCTATTATCACTCTGTATTCCCTTATAAATTCTGCCCCAATAAGTAGGTTATAAGGCAGTTTGTTTACTAATAGAAAACTCTGTGAGAAAATAGAGCCTCCTATCTGTAAATCTAGGAATACCTGATATTTATATATCATCATTCTGTCTGGAATTACCCCTTTTATTTTGACACTAGAGATCGGTATTTTCAAAACATTCTCTCTCTGGGCTATTTCATTAAATAAAGCTTGTGTCATAAGGCTCACTGTAGAACCGGTGTCTAACAGACTTCTTATTTTCAATCCTGCCACTCTTACTATGATAATGGTCAATTCTCTCTTGACCATGACCTGTGATCCTCCCGTATCCTCGATTAGCTCTTCTGGTTTGGCTATCCAATTGATGATGTTAACAGACTTCCATCCATCAGTCTTGAACTCTTCTAATTTTGGCGTTTTTTTTTTCTTCAGCGCCCGTCCCCTTGGAGTTTCTTCTCTCCTCTTCGCTGCGCTGTAGCTCCAAACTCTTAGCTCCATCTCCATATCTGTCTGGTGATGTCCTGTTCTGCGTAGCTTCTTGCCAGCGGACTTGTTGTTTCTGGGGCTCATCTCCCCTTTCCTCGAGGTATCGCAATGAAGCGTGATATCGTTCTTCTACCTCGTCATCGAAGTTCCTTCTTCTTTCTTGGGGTCTCCAATTTCTATTGTTGCCTTCTTGGCCATTGTTACCTCCATTGTTTAGGTACGGTCTACCCCTGGTATTCTGCTTATTCGACGAATTTCGGCCTCTTCCTCCTCTACTAGCATTCCCTTTGTACTTTGGCTGCCATCTTCTGGGTTCCTGTTCCCATTGACGTCCGTTGGAATCTAGTGTTTCAGTGCTCGTAGCTTTGTTGTTCCTTGGAGCTTGATGTTGGTCAGTCTGCGTGTTGGTCACGTGTACCTGTTCCACGGTTCGACTCTGACGCATCGTATTTGCTGTTGTGAGGTCCAGTTGTCTAAGAACTGCCTCCATTTCTATAGCCGTTTTCGCATTAGCCGAGATTAGCAGTCTTTGGATCTCGTATGGAAGCTGTTTGGCGATAGCAATACATAATTCCAGCTCGCTCGGTTTTTGATCCAGTTCTTTGAAACGACACATCTGAGATATGAAAAACTCCGCGTACTTCGTTGGGTTGCTGGTACTGTATCTTTTGGAATACAAGTCCAGTCTCAAATTTTGCTGTGTGGCTGGATCCCAGAACCGTTTCAAAAATGCCTCTCGAAACTCCTCAACCGTATCGAAAGTATACCGGAAACTGCGAAACCATAATGCGCATTCTCCCTCTGTTAGTTTCTCAATGGCTCGTAGCCTGCGCTCTGGCGGTATCCGCGCATCATTCAGATATTCAGACACTTCCTTCAACCAATATTTTGGTGTCATATTACAGTTGCTACCTGAGAACTTCCTTGGTTTTTCTTCGCTTGCCCTGATTATGTTTATCACCTGGGTGTGCGTAGCATTTTCATGTGGCGTTCATGCTGCAATTGGTGCACCTGGCGTCATATAAGGACTTTCGCCTGGGCCTGTAGCATTCCTGATTATAGGTTGGGTTTCTAAGTCTGCCCACCTTGTTTTCCTCATATCTTCTATGCTGCCTTCACTTGACTTAGGACTTTTCATAAGGGTTTCCTCCTGTGCGATTATCCTAGTCTCCATTTGATTGTGGCGCATCTCCGCTCTTTCAAGTCGAGTAATTATCTCCTTCTCGATTCTGGTAAGGCTATCTCGATTTTCCTCAGCTACTTGAAATATTTTCTTCTTATTTTCTTTCAGACTTTGTTTGATATGGGAGATTTCATCCTCTACATCTTACTTAATTTGAGCAAGGGTCTTGTCGCTTTCCTCTGTCTTCTGGCCTTCTCTTATTTCGAGTTCTTCTCTCAGCCCTTTAATTTCCTCTTGAATGTGTCCATTGACTTTTGACAATTCATTCCGGACCTTGATGATCTCACCTCTATTCTCCTCTTGCCTTTTGTTAACTATAACAATGTCGCTTTGAACTTGGTCCAGTTCTTGATGAACTTTGCCCATCTGACCTTTCACGTTGCTTACTAGCTCTTTACTTTCATTAGCGATAGCCTTAATCTCGCTTATTTCCTGACATTGATCTAATATGTTCTGATCCTGTTTCTTGAGGTCACTGTTAATTGCTCTAGCATAGCTTTTCAATTTCTGGTCCCATTTAGAGTCGTTCTCCTCTAACCTCTGATCTACCGTTCTCGTAAATTCTGAAAATTGTTTCGCTTGGCGTTCGAGATTCGCCTCATTTTGGATTTGAATATCCTTAATATCATTAGACAGCGCATCTAACCTACTGTTGGTTTCATCCTGTGCATGCTTACACGCTTGTAAGTTACTTTCGAGCTTGGCTTCTATAGCCTCGAAACGTTTATCTGTTTTAACCTGCATTTCTGATACAATGCTTACAACAGTTTCTGTTACTTCGGTCTTAATTACCTCTTGCATTTGACCTAACTTATCATTTAATTCAACCTTATTTGCCTCCAATCGGTTGTTTATTTCAACCTGATTGGCATTCATTGCCAGCTGATTATCATCTAAACGAGAGTTTATTCCTCCTGGAAAGCCTTAGCTTCCAGCTTATTTTGTTCATTAACAGCGTCAAAATGCTGTCTTAAGCCTGCAATCAACTGCACAATCTCCTCTGTACCTGACATTTCTACAATAATATACTATGAGATGCAGGCAGGCTTCCTGGAAATATGTGTGGATACGTTTTGAAGAGAAACATCAAACACTGTACACATATTGTAAAGTCGTACAAAACCTGTCCATATTATGATAAATTGTGGATCTGGTATGTAACGCTCGTACCCTTGGGTAATCCTCTTCTCAATAGAGAGATTCTGCGTTACATCAAAAGCCTACTGAACTCAAAAATCACTCAAACAGAGTTTGAGGCAAAAACAATTACTATGATTTTCCCCATGAAATACCATAAAAATCTATGGGTTTTCCCTAAATCCCATAATCCCCACGTTGGGCGCCATTATAAATAATAGGAATGGGTGCTCATGCTTTGCCCACACACGGGCGACATGATAAATACAAATGGGGAGTCCACGTTAAGACATCGCAGCAACCCTCCATGGTCTCGGTTGTACTGTCGAATGCCCCACTTGGGTCTCGCCATGATAAATAAATGCAATGACCGGTTCGTGCAATGCCAAGATCGCTCATATTGCACTAACTCAGGCGGTTCCATAGTGAGTTAATACCGCTCCATGTTGCTTGGGCCATGACAAATTAAAGGAGAATCTATCAAAATTTATATTGTTCGTATCGGAGCTTAGCTTGAAATTAGGTGCGGTCATTCCCTACTTCATGTTAATTGTTACTTTAATAGAGTTGTGTGCATTAGATCTAGACCGACTTCAGTTGTACCTATAGCTCAAATCACTGTACAAGACATCAATTTCCATGTACCCATGTGAGTAATCTCGATGGAAACTATGCTTCTGCCTCCAGCTAGCATCAGGGCTCGAGCGTGTACCGTTCTCCCACTGTAGCAGTTGCATATTTTGGATTTGAGGCTAAAAGGTATCAACTCTACAATGATAAGGCACAACTCTATTCTAAAACTTTAATTCTGTAAAAACTTCATGGCTTCACACAAACAAAACAAATCCCACAACCACAAAAACAAACAAACCAAAAATTATTTCCACAATCCACAAATATGAACATAATATTATCATAATAAAATCATATTATAACACAAACCTTTACCCTTATGTGAACTTTACAAAGTACTCTAGTGCGCTGATGCACATACAACTTCAGAAACAAACTGTACTTTAATTCTTCTGTCGTCCAATGTGACTTCATTAATTCTACACAATTAATTATTCCTTGAACCTTGTCTTAATTTGACAATAATGTGTATCATGTGTGTGTTTTGATCTTTCTCTTCCCACCAAATGCTTTACATGCATTAGCCTATTCTAGTGTTGCACAGCAGTCTACGTACAACTCCATAATTATGTAAGCTACCCCTACACTTCCTCTATTTATATAGTTCCACTGCATGCCGTGTGTGATTTCCTTTAAAAAACATAGTTAACGCTGTGTCGGACGGTACTATTAAACTACCTTTGCGCGAGTAGCCTGTGGCATCTGGTAACCCACTTCAGAAAAAGATGTCAGTGACAGTACAAATGCAACGTCTAACCATTCGTTAGATAGCTAAAATTATGAACCATCAGGATAATCTATAATTATCAATGTGTTCTTAAACCACATGACTTTATTACTCAATATAACAATATTTCATTTTATGTCATTAACAGGGTCTAAAATCTGCCCCTTTCAAACTGGCTGTCGCGGTTCGCCTGACCGTCCAGACCCTCTCCCCGAGCGGCCTGTATACAATAGAAGTGGAGTGAGGTCCTACAGCGCCTCCCCCTCGCTTCCCTGGCTGAAGGCTTTCTCCCCAAGCAGTAAAAGATTTTACAAGACAAACACTGTGGTCCCAGCGACACACATATCTCAATGGATTTTAACTGAATATTATGCAAATAGGTTCTGGATGAGCTTTCACCTTTACTCCTGCACTGAGGATAATAATAATTGGCTCCAAAATAGGCCCATTTCAACATGAAGGCACGAGATTCATAACACATTAGTCCATTAGGTAACCGGTATCTTTAATAAATAATGCGGCCAGCCCTTGCTGCCGTCTGGGATTCGCTTCAACGAGCCGAATCACTCAACAAATAGTCCTCGGGGAATCAGATAGCGTGCGAAGGTGTCCATTGTTTTCCTCCCACCTATCACGGGATTCGAACCCGGAACTTTTCATATCCATCATCAGAGCTAGGGTCCATTTTCACTATATACGCTCTGGCATAAAGTACATCTCTCATTACGCCCACGGCATACGAGATTTCACACGAAGAATAGATACCCGGGTCCCTCCTAATGCTATGATCTGCGTCCTATAATTACCAAGAGAAATCTATAAATTACTCTATAAGCTTTTCACATAAGCTGCAAATTCAATTCACTAAAAGCTCTTCCATTTCCTGGCATAATTATATTCCCATTAATACAATATATTCTGATATCAAACTCTTTTCTTAATCCCGTAACGTAATCTTACTGTATAATCTTACTGCTTAGATCGATAAGTCTTGCCCTTTAGCGTAAATATTTCTTGTTTACAACATTTTGCCTGATGCGTTCATTCATACCTTTTATATTCATTATTATTATTATTATTATTATTCTCACTGACATAAATTTACCAAAATCCGACACAACTCCATCTTACAAATCGAACAACCATGTTCGTGACATTTACATAACTGATTTGCCATTTCTAATTACAAGTGGTAACGATTAATCCACTCACTGATGAAAATATAACATCTCAAATCTATTAAAATCAACATAATAATGAGTAAACTTGGAGAGTCTATCTCCTACTCTGATTCTTACTGGCATCTTTATAACTCTGAAATCACACTACATGCAGTGGCCTATACCTCTACTTCAGCATAATTTGTGGGGTACTTACATATCTTAAGGCTCGTCACGGTGGTTCCAACCACTCATATCCTTCCTGGTCGCCTGCCATATGCAGATTAGTGCGACATTTTTACCTTGAATACACACATTTTCTGACACATATTTTTCGTTAACCACACGACACTTTGCATTTCTATAAAGAAGCTATTGCTTCCAACACACATGACACTTTAAAACACTTATTAAACTATTAATTTAAAATACATTTCACATATAATTTACATAACACACGTCACTCCGTACACTTTTCCTTGGTTGAAATTCCCTAGCAAAGATATCCAAAATGCAGGTGTCGACGGCATCTCCCGTACTCCTACCAACTCCTGATTGAAAGTCTGGTTCGCTTGCCCTCGGAATTCACCAACAGTTTATCCATACTCCTACGGTAAGCTTCCTGATTCGCATAAATATGCTAACTTCCGTCCTGAGCGTTATTATTTGGTATTCAAAGACATTACCAACTGCTTCGTAAGGTTTCTTTTAGCGCATTCCATCGTAATTAGACATGTATGATCAGTCAATAATTTATACATTGCGCTTAACACTGTGCATAACTTTACATAGATTATTATTTACAATAGTTCTGCAACTTATCTCACACGTTGCTTCCTAAGTGAACACACATTATTCGTACTGTTTACAAAAACTGTGTAGCGACGACTGTTTGCGACTCTCGGTGACAAACTATGTCCAACTGTGTAAACTGCGTTAAGACTGGCTGCAACACTGGCGTGCGACTGCCGTGATGACTGTCTAAAGACTGAGAAAGACTGAGACTCTGCCAAGGGTCGACTCCCTTATATTGGATTCCCACGAAAAGTAGAGCTAAATTTTCCCGCGCGATCTCGACTCCTCTCCCAGCACGATTCTGGTCTCGAAACCATGCTCATCGGGTTCCTTTTCCTTCACTGATCCCAGAACTGTCTGCGTGCTGAAGAATCGCTCGGCCAATTAATTAATATTAATTCCTTTCTCCATAGCGTGGGGACGCTATCTCCCTGGGAATCCCTGGCAACCTCGTTAAAACCAAACCGCGAACAACCATAGTCCCTGTTCTTCCGCACTTCATTAAATATGCGTCAATTTCGCAGATTAAAAGCTCTAAAATTAGCCTCCTGGCTAATGATTCATCTGTGTGCCACTCTCATGTCATTGTGTTACTCCAATCATGAGTAATCAATGACTTTCCTTGGGATCTTCCCACCCCCTTCTTACATCCATTCTCAGTCGGGGAAAAACTGGGTCATTATTCAGGCCCCCAACCTCCTCCAGACGACATAACGAGGTCAGCAAGATGGACGTGGCTCCATGCTGCACCTCCCACAATTCTGGGCCAATTAGTTAAACGTCAAACTCTGCACTTTCCGTGCTCCAAGTCCGGTATAGCCTACTTCAAGTAGTCTAATAATGCTGTATTTCGCTCAATTTCCTGCATTATTTTAATAAATAATGTCATTATCAACTGGAATCACAGCAGTGATTAAATATTCACTTTTCTCTAGGGGTTTTTACCATGAAACTCCCTCAACAGATCTCGGGTTCGTTCCCTGGTGGAACCTTTATACTGAGATCACAGTCTCTGAGATCCACGTTCGATATCAGTCAGCATAAGCCCCTCGGGTTCACTACCAACATCCGTTCTTCGATGGTGTACGAGGAAGACTTTTGCACAAAGGACAAGAGTGCTTGACCCAGGACATCACCGCCGTAGAAATATATACCTCCATACTCCACAGTGCGCCGAACAAGAGTCCTGGTCCTGATGGCCTGGGGAGAGCTTTCTACATGACGTTTTGGACCACCATTCGCGATGAACTTACAGCCGTAGTGAATGATGCTTGTCGTCCTGGACGAAATATCGACACCCTGAAAGATGGCCTGGTGGTATTAGTCCCAAAAATTACACAACCAACACAGCTCAGGGACTTTCGCCCACTGACGCTTTTAAACTTTGACTACAAGATCTTCACGAAATGTATGAAAACGAGACTTTATGCCTTTATGGAGGAAGCCACATCTCGCCACCAATCGGGTGGGGTACCAGGCAGGTGCATTGTCAACACTACATGTGCTATTCGCGATGTCATTAGTGAGTCGCTGGTCGGCAATAAGATGAAACTGTTATTATCACTGGATTTTGACCATGCCTTTGATAGGGTAAACCATAAATACATCCTTGCGACCCTTCAAGCTATTGGCTTCGATATGCGGTTTATTGCCCTCGTGAGCAAAATTCTTCATGGCGGTTCTTCAAAAGTGAATGTAAATGGGTATTTCACATGACCTCTCCTCATCCATCGTGGAGTCAGGCAAGGGTGTCCGATGTCCATGCTTCTTTTTGTTCTATCCCTGGAACCCCTTCTTTGTAATCTCCATACATCTTTCAATGGCACGGAGATCAGTATTTTTGCATATGCGGATGATGTCACTCTTGTGTTGGATCGAACCGTTGACATGCAGCAATTGTTCACGGACCTTGATGAGTACGGGAGATATGCTGGTGCGCGGCTGAACCGACGAAAAATAAAGGCGATGTGGATTGGGAAATTGGACCGCGTCCAAGGGCTCCCGGCGTGGGTAACGATCGCCTCAGAACTCAAAATATTGGGCATATCTTTCTTGATTAGTGTACACCAAATGATTAAAAAGAACTGGGACGTTGCCCTACATTCTGTGTGTGGTGCCTTGCAACAAGTGCGGTACCGCTCCTTCCTCTTACACCAACGAACTATGTACGTGAATATGTTCAGCTTAAGTAAAATATGGTATCTCAGTCAAATTCTTTCTATGTCAAGAATGGTGAGTACACGTATTATTTCCGCCGTCGGATGGTTTATTTGGCAAGGAGCTCTATTACGTCTTTCCCGCAGCACATTAACATTGCATAAATCCCAGGAAGGTCTGGGACTCATCGACGTTGAAAAGAAAGCTAGAACTTTATTCCTCAAACGACACCTTCAACTGCTTACAGACTTCGGGACCGATGAGTCACATAACGTCCTACGGATATGGTGTAGTCCCCATGACTGCTCGAACCCACCAGCTTATTATGATATCAATCATCATGCACCTCATGTCCGGTATCTGAGAGTTGAATTAAGCTACGTGCCACAAGACGTCATCAGGTCTATCTCAACGAAAAAGCTGTATCGTTCTATGATGGCACAACAGTATGTTGCCCCCAGAATTATGCAATCCGCATTGATCGTCAACTGGAATCGAGTCTGGATGAATGTCTCCAATCGCATTCGTCCCAGCGCAGCGAAGGAAAGTTGGTATAAAGTAATCCATGACCTTATACCTACTAACAACAGACTCCATCGCATTCACATGGTGGAGACCGCCTTATGCACTTCATGTTCCCATCAGGATACATTCCTGCACCGATTTACGCAGTGTGATCCGATTCGATCGACCTGGAACCGCTTCACCCGGGTCCTGAATAGCCTCTTGAACTGTTCTACTACCTACATCACTCCTGAATGGGTGATCCGCCCAACATTTAGCCTTCAACCGCCCCAACTGAACAGTGCGGTAGTGTTACTCCTTGGTTGCTATGTGCACTGTGTGTTGAAAACTACGGGGCCATATACAGAACTCGAAATGCTGTCCGAGGTAAGTGAGTGTGTCCTCACGAGCCTTCCCTGTACTACAAGAAATCGCCAGCTGGGGGACTATGCCCAGCAGCTCACCTGCATCAAGTGAGTGTTTTGTGTTTTGTGATAGTGATTGAACATTGAACATTAAGTAGACTAGTATAACTATGATAAACTCATCAATATCCACGATTGTTATTCATCTACCACCTCACAATCACCTGTGTACCTTAAATATATCAAGACAATAAACAAGTTTCCTTAAAAAAAACAAAAACAAAAAACAGTCATCACAATAACAACACCGTGAACTCGATGAAATTCCCATTCGATGGAGGTATGCTTCATAATAACCATGGCCAGAGATAAACATGGTAATGTAATAATTAACCTCACCATGTTCACTCGACAAAATAATAATAATAATAATAATAATAATAATAATAATTCAAGTGTCAGTATTGGGCTCGTCGCAGAAACCAGTTGAAATAATGTGGTCCTTAGTTGGCCGAAATGGAACAAGATTAATTTCTGTAAACTAATAAATTAGTAAGTAATTATTAGTCCAATAATTATAATAATAATATTAATAATAATAATAACAATAATAATATCGTATGGCCTCGGGTGCCGGGTGCAAGCTTTGTTATTTGACACCCAAAGGGTAGCTTACATGTCGAATTTCGTTGTTCCTTGAAGCGCTATGAAAGTCAATGAGGTTAGATATCTTGAACACTATAGCGCTTTCTAGTAGAGAAGTGAGGAACTTTGTGTTGGCGGAAACCCCCGAGATTAATTTTGCCATTATGAATACGGTCTACTGAATTCAAATGGGTTCTTTGACATGCCAACATCGTATGACATGTTGTCGTAATTTTTGCCACATTTCAAAAATCACTTACCACGTCCAGGAATGAATAATGAATATATATATTGTGCCCTTTCAGCAAGAAATATGCAAATCACAGTATGCCAGCATTGCTCAATTCGGGATTTTCGGGGTTGCAGTATGTTCTCCCACTCTGTGACTTACACATTTTGGATTAAATAGAGGATACACTTGCAAAAATAACAACAAAATCAACTCCTATTTCAAAACATTTAATTAACCAAAAAATATGGCGCTACAAACAATAAAACAAATAAACTACTGACCAAAAATCCTTCTACTTGTTCAAAGTGAACAAGGAATAACATAAGAATCAAACAAATATTATATTAAAACACATGGTTTCCTATAAACCAACAACTCATAATTATTTTCACTTCCATAAAGTATCTATCTTAAAGTTCCATATAACCACGAGCTCCTTTGGCTCGATACTTTCCACTAATAACGGTATCATTCTTTTGTACACCTCAATAACTATTTTTATATTTTCTTATCATCAAAACAAATATATAATTACATTTAAAGTACATGTTAATTCTCTACTTAAATATTTGGGCACTTCACATGTTTTCAACATTTCCATCTCTCTCAAGTTTTACAAATTCACTATAGTGATCGGGAAATTACTTGTGTACTCCAGAGTTATAAAGATTACTTGACAAAGTCAAAAACTATGATTACTCCCAGAATCTAGTTATCTTCATTAAACTCATGGAATCCTACGTCCATACAATATTACAATAGGGATTTTTATTTATTTATTTGTCATATAAGACCATTATCACATAAGAAAACTACGATCTGAACTGGCAAGCGATAATTTCAATCTACATGGACCTCGGTTCAAAGCCCGGGTCATTAACAACTTTTAAACACTCACGGTGTATTTATTACTTCTTACAGACGGCCTTCACCGACCCTCCTCCTACTAGGGTCTGACCGTATACTTGAACGAGATTTATGACTGTGAGGGTAACTTCCCGTCTAGCCTGCGTGTGGGAGCTATACTCAATGCTTTTAAAACAAATCTTTCTTTCTTTTCAGTTCTCTGGGGAGACCTGGCATTTTACTTCTCTTATTTACTTTCAACAACATTATTAGGCTCATAAACCACTTTCGTAACCTTGGCATTTATTAATTATGAAGGGTCCTCATTGATTGGGAAGAGTAATACACATTCTACGACGAATACTTAGGGGCTTCAACAACAAGAGGAGTCTAGGTTCGACTCTCTTAACATGCCTCGGGAACCATTCCCACATTGGAGGACTTATACAAAATGCGATTTAGGGTCGGCCGTGGCCTACATGACCTACGCTCATAATACCATACATTTGCTCCCTATTACAAATATAATAACACACACATGGCCTCGTGATCTACGTCACTATTGGAGGACTTACAACATAGCTCAATTTACCGCAATCAACTACCCCTCATAAGTAATTTACCAAGTCCATTTAAATTCTACGCATTCCTAGCGTGACATTTTATCTTAATTGCGCTCCATTGCGCTATACATTATTTTAAGCCTAGCGTCTTCCAAAGAACTGATAAATTCCATATTAACAATTGATACATATCTCAATTTTTATATTTATCTTTCCCTTGACAATAATCGCTCTATTTTTAAGAACATGCATTAACATCATGTCTTATACTTTTATTAAGGCTCCAACGCTCTTATTTTCATATCTTTCAATTTGATCTTTATTTATATTTCCTTTACATTATTATTATTATTAGTACGCTTGCTTTTATAACATTCGTCAAATACACTGACATTTATTCCATACATTTCCTCTACAGGATTTATTCTTTCACATAATTATTTATAATTTCTCAAATTTTATTTGTTCAGACCGCGTTCTTATTCTGTTATTAGTTATTTAGAAACATCCCTCTACTCAAAACTCCGGTGGATTTGTACACAAACACTTCCCGACACCAAAACATAATGAAAATCTTTACTCACATGTTTTAGGTCGTTCCCTGACCTTCCTTCTCGTGCGATGCGTCATTTTGCCCACTCTTTTAAATTACTCCATCTTGTACCAATTCTTTTCATGTACAGACATATCTTGACACATATTTAACACGTATACATTTAACACTGATAACATTTTTTAAATACACAGGTGTATCCGTTTAGAATACACAATAAAACACTGAAAATATATTACTTTTAACACAAAATCTTGATATATTTACACTTCACAAATTCTGATCACTAGGCTGCTATTAAGCCTATCACACGTGACCTCTTGACCTCCCGTCTCCAAGGGTGAAATTTAGTAATGTCGGCTTCCTATCCTGCAGAATATGAAAGTCTCGAACCATCTACTTCCTCCCTGCAATAGCACTCCTTCAAATCCCGTTCCTGACGATCTGCTATTTCTCTGACTCGAACGGCTCCCTTTTAGATCCTATTGATTGATCTTAGCGAAAGTCTGTTCTGTTCACGGTCCCCTCGATAATCTATCGGTGACCTATGGATTTTTAGCAACTAATACTTCTCGTTACTTAGTGCCTTTTAATAGTTCATCTGCTTCCTTGAAACAATGTCTATAGTTTCCTTCTCTTCTTCGCTTATTCGGTTCTCGAACTTCTAATCTTCTAGAATACTTTGCGAACCTTATTCTGTCTGTCCCTGCTCGGGTTCTTTAAATTTGATAAAATGTTTATCTCACTGTTACGGTACTTCCGTACGTTATGATACTTTTGGTCGTTTACTTAAAGACCTATCGCCCTGAGTTCTAAGTTCGCAGCCTGCTTTGACTATATTTTATGAACTTTTCACGGTAAACTTTATACTGTCAGACCTAAATCCTGTAACTAGGATTTCCCTAGTTCTCAACACGACGATACTGTAATATTACTTCTTTGCAACTCCTTACGGATGCACGTAAGTTATTGATACCGCGACGCCCTTGGCTGTCGGATATTGTCTATGCGATGTGATACAGCATTTTCCCCTCAAGGGATACTGGTAAACTGCCTTCGATGTGTTACAGCGTGACGCCCCCTCACGGACTGTCGGAATACTGCATTCGATGTATCTGACACAGTGTCACGCCCGCAGGCTGACAATAACTGCATTCGGTGCTTATCCTTGTTGCTCAGTATGACCTCCCCTGAGGTTCATACGTTTGAAGACTGCGTGGTTATGATGCTCCAGCGTCACGCCCCCTGGACGGACTAGTAACTGCATGTTTGGCTTGGTGAGGCCAGGAGTTTTATACTCTTTAGTCAAAAAAAGATAAAATCCTAGTCCTTTTCGTGACCAACTTTTGAACTAATTGTCGCACAATTATAAAAATTATATCTCCAGAAAGCTCGTCTTCCAAACGTCAAATGATCTCACTGCGCATAAGAATCGATCGTGCATTTCTGAGATATTAATTAATTTTTAGTCTTCGGCTGCGTGGGTGGTGCTGTTCATTTTTAAATTCCCCACTCCTCGGGTCTCAGTGAATCCCCGATGACGTATGCTGCGTTTGCATTTCTTTCCTGGGCAATTATTAAAAGCTTTTTCTTTACACAAAAATCTCTAATCCGAAATGATTCACAGTACTGTATTTATTTACTTACTTTTATTCCTGCAAATGGGTTAAATTTAATTATTCTTCTTCTGGCACAGCGGCGCTGTTGCCGTTTTACTGCAAGGTAAGCTTGATTTCCGAGTCGTGCTTCTCTGTCTTACAGCCAATACTTTCCACTCAGTCTATTAATACTCATGACCGGCTCCTTATCAATGAGTCATGGGGCATGATCTCATTTCCTGAACACCTGGGTCCAGCTTCTTGCGCAACGTTATGCTAGAATTCTAGCTTGAAATCTCTCTACGTTCCATTAGAGACTGTATGTTTCTTTCATTCCTTTCACAAAATACATGGATTCGACCCCCTTTGAGCCAATGGTACATGGGTTCAATATATATATTAATTATTGTTAATAATAATCGTTATCAATCTTACGGTGCTATATTTTTTTCACATCGTTATGCCACATAAGGATCGCGAGAGAACTCATTGATCTTTCTTCTCTCAAAATCTCTTCATCTGAGCACTTTAGAGTTTCTTCCGTTCTTCAGTCCATGGTTTCCTGGTACAAGTACTGATTTTCTCCACAAAATGATAGTTGTTGACAACTGTTCTGAATTTGGATCTGTGTTGTATGATTTCAACTTCCTGAAGATCTTCCTTTATTTCCTTAAGCCAGTTGGTCTTGACTTTCATTGGGAGAGCAAGGTTGAGAATCCTCTTCGTCAGTCTGTCATCGGTCATGCGAAGAATGTGGCCATAGGACTTTAATTTGCCTTTTTTTCTGAATGTGTCGGTGATCTTTTCAGAGTGATCATATAGCTCCGGAGACTACCGTTTCATCCAGATTCCCTCTACACAGACTGGACCAAAGATTTTCCTCAATATTTTCCTCTCTTGCTTCTCAATGTCTTTAATAAGAGATCTGCCTCCAACGAGCAAAGTTTCTGAGGCGTATACTGCTTCAGGTTTGATGACTGTGTTATAATGTCGTAATTTAGCATTCTGGGATATTGATTTTTTGTTGTATCTGTTCCAGGTAATCCTATAGGCCTTCCTTAATTTTGAAATTCTCTCTTTATTTGCTTCACGGTTCAATCCGTATGGCTGAATTACTTCTCCTAAATACTTGAATTTATTTACGGTGTTATTGTTATTATTGTTATCCCCAAAATAATTTGCCTCGCCCCTCAAAAATACGAAATAATAAGTTACATGTCTTAATATGGAAAACACAAACAGCACAGATTGCTTCAGTTCAGTGCTTGAGAAAGGGGAAATTCATACAAGTCCGAAAAGCTTTTTGAAGCAAAACAGACTTCATTGATTGCCTCACCTCATTGCTTAGAAGGAGGGAAAGTGAGGAATGTACGTATGGTCGAAGGATTTTCTGAATAAAAACCATTAGTACTGATTCATCTCTGAACTCATTACCGGGGGAATTGAGAACTGTAGACATGATTAAAGTACTCTCCGAAGCAAATCCAGGAGCACTGATTCAACTCAATACTTTGACCTAGACAAACTGAGAATTTTAGACATGATCAAAGCACTTTTTGAAGCAGAACTAACTGCTCTGATTGATTCAGGTCCGCGCCTAGAACAAGGGAAATTGAAAACTTTCTAGATATGGTCAAATCACTTTCTGAAGAGTTATCAACAGCATTGATTGATTCAGTTCCGCGCTTAGAACAAGGGAAATTGAGAACTTTATAGATATGGTCCAAGCACTTTCTGAAGAGAAATCAACAGCACTGATTGATACAGGTCTGCGCTTAGAGCAAGGGGAATTGAGAAATGCAGACATATTCAAAGCACTTTCTGAAGCAAACCAACAGCACTGATTGATTCAGGTCCGCGCTTAGAACCAAGTGAATTGAGATTTTATGGAAATGGTGAAAGCACTTTCTGAAGAGAAATCAACAGCACTAATTGATTCAGGTCCGCGCTTAGACCAAGGGGAATTGAGAAATGCAGACATGATGAAAGCACTTTCTGAAGCAAACCAACAGCACTGATTGATTCAGGTCCGCGCTTAGAACCAAATGAATTGAGATTTTATGGACATGGTGAAAGCACTTTCTGAAGAGAAATCAACAGTATTGATTGATTCAGGTCCGCGCTTAGAACAAGGGAAATTGAGAACTTTATAGACATGATCAAAGCACTTCTGAAGAGAAATCAACAGCACTGATTGATTCAGGTCCGCACTCAGAACAAGGTAAATTGAGATTTTATGGACATGGTCAAAGCACTTTCTGAAGCAAAACCAACAGCACTGATGATTCAGGTCCGCGCTTAGAACCAGGGGAATTGAGAACTTTATAGACATGATCAAAGCACTTCTGAAACAAAACCAACATCACAGATTGCCTCTCCTCAGTTCTCAGAAGGAGGGGAAGTAAGGAACGTTAGTGACAGACACAGATGGATGATTTCGGAACTCGAGTGCCCTATTATTGCTGCATACATCAAAGTTTAAACTCTAGCATTCTGAACGCAATATAAATCATTACGTTGCGTGAGACAATGACGAGTTACATAGTCAAAAATGCGAAGCGTTTCAATTCTATAGAAATGTATTCCATGAAGAATAGCTTTCCCATCAATGCAATAAGTCACATTCAGACTACTTGAATAGAGTGACACTTTAGGTTGCATGCAATGGAACGTTTTTTATCTCCGTTTCAAATATCCTACAAACTGTGCTGTCAGGGTAGTCTTTAGGCCCCAGCACAAATCATCTAATAAGACTAATTGTTGAATATGGAGATTGGACATTAGGTGATGGCACAAGGCATGCATGGTGCATGGCTATGAATCACGACGTAAATTACGGGAGACAAGGCTTTGAAGAACAATGATAGAATAGCGGGTCGCCGATAAGGTCAAGCAAGACATGTCATTGTATTGTGGTCGACAAAGAATAGCTGGCGTGCTGTGTACAATCAGGAGCACTGATTCTCTTTCTTTCCCTCTCGTCAGCTCCAAGTTCCGGAGTAGATGTGTTATCTTGCAGAAACTGCTGACCTCATGCTGTGTACCAGTAAGGACCTCAAAAAAAGGACCGATGACCTCGATGTTAATCAACATTCCCCACCACTGGTCATTCGAAGAATTTTGCGAAACATTGTGTGTGGTTTAAGACAGGGGCGTATATACTACATATTTTCGGAGGGGGGGGGGGGGCAGACTATCCTGGAAAATTTTGAGTATTCTCAGTGGATTGTCATCGCAAAATACCCAGACATATCAACCATAATCTTAATGCATATAACTTTGTGTAATTATTTTAGATAAGAGTTAATTGTAAAATTCTAAGTCTATAATATTATAATGTAGCCTACAAGTAGTGCCAATACAAAAAAGTTGTAAAATACAACACAACACACAAATAGAATTTTATACTTAGAGAATTTCCAATTATGGTCTCCGGAGTATGAATGGCAAATATCCATTTTTTTTTTTTAATTGATAATGTATTTTTCACAAGGCTGAGTGTACCCAAGCCTCCGTGGCTTAGGCGGCAGCACGCCGGCCTCTCACCGCTGGGACCGTGGTTCAAATCCCGGTCACTCCATGTGAGATCTGTGCTGGACAAAACGGAGGCAGACAGGGTTTTCTCCGGGTACTCCGGTTTTCCCTGTCAAAATTTCATTCCAGCAACACTCTCCACGACCATTTCATTTCATTTATCATTCATTTAATCATTGCTCCAGAGGAGTGCGTCAGGCCTGGGCAGCCGGCACGGTTCATATCCTCGCCGCTAGATGGGGGCTTCATTCATTCCATTCCTGACCCGCACGGAGACTGGAAGCAGGCTGTGGATTTTCATTTTCTGAGTGTACACCATTCCAGCTCTCAGACCAGAATTAAAATTTCTTGGCAGAGCCGGGAATCGAATTCGGACCTACGGGGCGGCAGCCAAGAATGCTAGCCACTACACCACGAGGAAGTCTAATTTCAATGTTAATATTGTTTGTAAATTAGCCAATAATTTAAGATTAGGGTACAACCAAATTTACAATTATTTTATGCTTTTTCCAAAGCAACACTTCCTAAATTGTATTGGCTTTTTTTCGGGGGGTCTGCCAAGAAATTAAATTCTGGTTTCAGGGTTGGAACTCATCACTCGGTACACTCAGCCTCGTGAGGAAATACTGAGTAGTAAAGTGTTCGATTCCCACCTCAGCCAACATAGAAGTTGTTGATATTTCTACTCCGGCAATTGTCGAGATGGTTTTCCTAACTTATGGCAACGGTTGCCTTCAATCCAATCTATTATAAGTAAACATAGACTTGACAATAACACAGTTATTAGAAAAATTCTGCACAATCCAAGTTGACGGGGCTGAAATTTCCACATTACCCAGGCTCCTTAAAATGACATCGCAGTTCCGCCCCTTAAAAACAACAATATCGAACAAACTAAACAACGTACTTACAAATAATAATATTTAAACTCCATCTACAGTAGTCAAACACTCCACCTAGTGAAACACGTCAACACCACTCAGTCAAACACACTCCATCTAGTCAAACAGGGGGCGTGGTGGCTCAGCGGTCTAGCTGTATGCCTCTCACCAAGGCGGCCCGAGTTCGATTCCCGGTCAATGCATGTGAGATTTTCGAAGTGAAATGCCATGTCCTGTGGTTCGGATTCCACGTAAAAAGGAGGTCCCGTGGCTCATGATCTCAAGATTAACGGTCACGTTAAACTACAAGCTTCCTTCCTTCCTTCTAGTCAAACACTTAAACTCCACCTAGTCAAACACACTCCACCTAGTCAAACACTTAAACTCCACCAAGTCAAACGAACTCCACCTAGTCAAACACACTCCACCTAGTCAAACACTTAAACTCCACCAAGTCAAACAAACTCCACCTAGTCAAGCACTTAAACTCAACCTAGTCAAACACGTAAACACCACTCAGTCAAACTCACTCCATCTAGTCAAACACTTAAACTCCACCTAACCTAACACTAAAACTCCACATAGGCAAACACTTAAACTCCACCTAGTCAAACACTTCAAGTCCAGCTAGTCAAACACTTCAACTCCACCTAGTCAAACAAACTCCAGCTAGTCAAACACAAGAAATAACAGTCAAATTAGAAAGAAAAAAAATCTGGTGTAAAATGTAACCTTCAACCAAATGAACATCCGGAGGAACGTCAAAAACATTAACACTTTCTACTCCATGCAAATTGTGAGAGGGTTCCCAATTGACCTAATTCCCAATGTTAACCTCATTTTCAGATACTTATACTACAGTACAACAAACACCACAGTAACACAGGTTAGCACACAAATTATATACACACACACACATAAAGGTGCAAGTACACGGGACTGACTTGAACAGTGGTCAAGTCCCTAAAATGGAACAACAACATTTCTACCATTGTTGAACTGAAAATCCTTCTGAGTAGGGGACTTTAGGGTACAACAGTTGGCAACGCTACCTTGCACTTAGGTTGGTTGGTTGGTTCCTCGGTTTGGGGGCTGCGACAACACAGTCATGTAGCCCCGTGTACTTTGGGTGTGTGTAGAATCTGTCTGATAACCGGTGTTAATTGTGATGGCTGTATTAGTGTGTGCTTTAATTCAAGTAAGGACTGCAGACAGTAATTTCAATTATTTCCTACTTTTGCTACCAAATGCTACCGTCCACGACACCTAGCTTGCAGACTTGGCTACTAGATGGCATCGCAGTCAGCACCTGGCGGCGAATGTTGGAACTGATAGAGCGTTATCAATTCTAACCTACAAATTTTGGCTTCACACAAGTGTAGTTATAGGAAGGTTCTTTTTCATGCCATAAATCTATGACATGGGACCTCCGCGCCGGCTTTACTTCCCATCCAAAGGAAGGAATACCGAGGGATATTAACGCTCTTAAAAATTCGACAACTTCAGCCGGGTTTGAACCCGCGACCTTGGGCATATAAGCTCAGCATGCTATCTACTACACCGTCTTGCACTTTCTCCAGTCAATTAAGTGTTCAAACATGAGTGCGATGGTGTTGAATGGCAGATTGAATATCGCGCTTCTGCGTGCCAAGGCGTGTAGGCGAGGGCACGCTATCTCCTCACTGATATATCCGACAGTCTGACGAGAGACGAATGATGAGCTATTGTCTACTCCTCCATCTCCTATCTCCACTCATCTGGGACCGGAAATTATTCTGCCAGTCAGCCGGAAGTGGTTGGAGACTTAGAGAGACGATTCGATTCTGGAGGATTTCTTTAGTGTACTGTGAAGGAGATATATAAGAGAAGTCAAGTGTCTGTTACTAAAGCCGGAAGTGTTAAGACAGCAGCTTAAGAGGAACTCAGTGAATGGAATCCGTGTCAGTCGCAATCGATAGCAACACCCACACAAAACAGCACTGGAAGAGAAATGGAATATGACCCTATCTTAGGAGGATCAGTAAAACGTAAACATACGTTTCCTAGCTGTGTTTTACGCGCCGTTGCCCGGGCGTAATAGTACATTATGCAACGAGCCTATAATGGCAATAAATAAGACACGAGTATGTTTATAAAACGAGCGAAGCCAGTTTTATAATTTCCATACATGTGCCTTAATTACAATTATAGGCGAGTTGGACACGTCTGTTTATGTTCGACGATAATTATAACTATATTATATGTTGTAATATAAATATTCTTAAATATCTGTCGAGATTCTGTCGGTTGAATTCTTCTTCTTGGGAATTGTGTGGGCTCAGCATTTGATTTCTACCCAATAACGAATCCCAAAGCTTTGAAACATTGTTTATCTTGAAGTAGCACCAACAGATAGCGCACAGGTAGGCTACTATGTTGGATCATTTTGTTATTTTGGTCAAATAACACAAAATAGGCTGTTACAAATGCTTTAATATTAAAATGTATCGTATTACCAACTAGATATTCTTCAAATTCGATGCGTATAGAATGTCGACGGAAGGAAAATAATTGAGTCACAAATAGAACAGTTATGACATCTGGCGGAAAAGTTTCGCATAAGAAATCCATTTACTGAACAGAGAGCTGGATTATAATTTCCGTGGAACTAATGACATACGCCTGCTTCCTCCATGACGCTCTGGTGCGTTTATGTCAACAACAGCATTTACTAAAATTGTCGGCGAAATCTTACGAATGTGTAGAAATTGGAGTTGCGGATATTAAGGTACAGTGCTATTTCTTTTGAAATATTGCCCAGTTTGTTTATGTATTGTAACTACAATGGTTGATCCAATATAGGCTACATTGTCAACTTTCAAATCATGTAATTCATGTCCGACATGGTGATTTTGAGTGCATGTCAGAAGCTATCCTTACCTAATTGGTCAATGAATGAAAATATTGAGCTCTGATTGGTTGGAAAAACAGTGTTATAATGAAAAGTAGGACTTTAATGACCCTCATGGTGATACAGTTTTCTGACATACAATATTTACATATCTGCATCGTCGAACATACATGTATTGTTACGGCTGCGCGGTTGCTTCATCACCTCCTCGCGTGATTCACAGGCCGCCCCGGGATACCCCCTGCCTCTGTGTTAACCAGCGATTTGCGCAACAAGAAGACTGGCAGTAACAAAGAGACCGTCTCGAACCTTCGCAACCCAAATGGAATTCTCGAGTAACCGTGAATCCTGGTCTGCTCTGGAAACATCCATTGAGTCACCAGCCCCGCTATATAAAGCGACCTGGCCAGCGAGGGACGGACTGTGTTTTTGAGCGAGTGTGTTTATACCTGTGCGAAAGGGGTGTTACAGTGACGTGTGAGTTGGGAAACAGTGTGTGGTATTCAAGAACAGTGAGTGTCAGGCTGTGACTTGTGAACATGAGGAAGAGTTGTTGTTATTTCTAGGAGGACACCGGTCTCAATAGTGAGGGATTACCTGCATGAGCAAGTGAAATGGTGAGTGTTCTCCATAAGGGAGCAAACTTGAGTAAGACAGCTAATGGTTTTTATGTGCCTATTGTGTGGTGAATATTTCTGACCTGCAATAAAGCTAATTTTTCTTTAAAGGGCCATTTGTGTTGTGCTTTACCTACTTTGATCCAATTAACGAACTTGCTACTAGGGGTAGCACGTATCAGTATTTTAGTTGTATTTTTAAACACAAGTTAGGTATTTTTATAGTCACGTTGATAGTGAGGTGAGGATTATACAGAGAGAGCCCTCTCTATAGAACGAACCCTCGGATTGTTGTTTATTTATTTATTTATTTTTCTTCTTTGTTCGATTTTGGCCTACTTTGGACCACGGGAAACAATTGACTTGCTGATTAGACCTTTTTTCTGCTCCCAGAAACTCTTCATCCTTTCACTGTAGATTCTCTTCCTTTCTTCCGACGAGATGTTCTTGGCTCTTCTCCTTTGCTTTTCCTGGAACCCCTTGAATGCATCAATCGTACCTCGAAACATCTCTCTATTCCAGATCTCATTTGGACTGACCCCAAATTCCTCCATATCCTTTCTTATTACATCTACCCATTTTGTAGTCGGTTTTATCTTGTATTTATTTATTTATTTATTTATATATTTATTTATTTATTTATTTATTTATACTGTTTAGACCCATATCATCACATAAAATAAATTAATGAATTCGCTGCTGTTTTTTTTGTTCTTCCAAAACTCTCTCATCGTTTCGCTATGACGAACTCGACGTTCCTCCGTCTATCCTTTTCCCAATCTCCTTGGTCGATATTCAGGTAAAACTTCCCAACTGTGCATCTTATGTCTGAATGACATTCTATCTTCCATGTCTGTTGGTGTGATATTGGCACTTTTGAGATCAATTTGGACCTGTGTAACCCAGACTGTTGTCCCTTTAAGTTTTCTCAAGTAGGCTATGCCAGAATTCTCTTTGTTAGTCAGTCGTCATTCAGACTCATGACGTGGCCGTAAAATCTCAGACGTCCTTTGCGGAATACTGTCTCGATGTTGAAGTATCTCTCTGTGATTGTGTGCTATTGTAGGCGATATCATTCAGCAGTCAGTTTAGGACCCAAGACTTTACGGATGATTTTTTTCTTCGCCTTCTTGATGTTTTCGAGATCCCCTTTGTAGTTGAGGTTTAAGGTCTCGCTGGCGTAGAGTGTCTCGGGTTTAATGACAGTCGTGCAGTGTTGAATGTCTGTGTTGATGCTCATGAATCTCTTGTTGTAGATGTTCGTGATTTTCCCGTATGCTTTCCGCATTTTGAGTTCACGTGTTTCATGTGCTACTCGTTCCATAACTGTGGTTTCGATGATTTATTATTATTATTACCGGGAGTATTACTTACATCATCTTCTTTTTGCTGATGACCAGGTGATATTGACTAAAGATATAAACGATGCCTCTTATATGATGAGGAAATGAATTAAGAAATATTAAATGTGGAGACTAAATATCCATTACAACAAAACGGAATACCTTAGGCTACATTAGAGAATAATGGTGGTGAGGAACTACGGATCGGAAATGCAGACATTCAAACAGTCGCTAAATTTAAATATTTGGGTTCAATTATAGAATCTAGGGGAACAAGTTCAACTGAAATTGAGAAAAGAGTAAGTGAGGCTAGGAGAACAATTGGAGCATTAAATTCCGTTTTATGGAGCCGAAATATTTTAAGCAACACTAAGAAACTGAATTTACAGTTCATTGGTACAAAGTAGTTTGTTATATGGAGCAGAAACTTGGACGTTAGACAGACAGCAAGCAAACAGATTATTAGTAACAGAGATGGATTATTGGAGGAGGGCGGCAAGAAAATCAAGATTGGATAAAATTAGAAATACGAGAATCAGAGAAATTATGCAGATAAAAATTACTAGAAGTGGTTGAAGAAAGAAGATTACAATGGTTTGGACTTGTGAAGGATGCAGAATAGTAGAATTCCAAATGTAATGTTACATTGGCAAGCTGATGGCGAACGGAAACGGGGTAAACCAAGAGAACGATGGATGGATGGTGTAAAGAGAAGCCTGACTACCAGAGGTTTAACCGAGGAAGATGCTGAAGACCAAAATTTGTGGAGGAGTAGAATATTTTTGGGTTTGAGGAAAACTTCTGGATTGTAGAACATTCCCAATTATTATTATTATTATTATTATTATTAAATGTTTAATGTACTCTTTTACTATCCTGGTTTTAGAAACCCAAGGGAGGTGGAACAAAATTTAGGAGGGTATTTTAATACATATCTTGAATTTGGTTGGTTGGTTCTTAAGTTTAGGGGCTGCGACAACGCGGTCAAGTAGCCCCGTGTACTTTGGGTGTCTGTAGAATCTGTCTGATAACCGGTGTTAATTGTGATGACTGTATTAGTGTGTGTTATCTGTTTTTTTTTTGTTTTTTTTTTAGCGTATGGCTTTTAATGCCGGGAGTGTCCGAGGACATGTTCGGCTCGCCAGTTTTGTAGCTGCTTTGAGACGGACACCCAATGGGTGAGCTACAAGTACCGTTGGGGAGGGAAGGAGGGAAGTTGGATTGTAAGGACGAGGAGTTGGAAGGTAGCGGCTGTGGCCTATAGTTAGGGACCAACCCCGGCATTTGCCTGGAAGGAAGATGGGAAACCACAGAAGACCATCTTCAAGGTTGCCGGCGGGGGGATTCGAACCTCCTCGCCTCCCGGATGTGAGCGACTGTCATCAGTCATGCCGTAACCACCACGGCTAACTCACCCGTTTTTTTTAAATTTAAGTAGTGCAACTTAGAATTTTTCAAATAGTTCCTACTTTTGCCGCCAAACGTCACCGCCAACGATTACTGGGCCAAGTTCAGAACTTAGCTACTTGACACCACCGCAGTCGGCTCTTGGCAACGAACTTAGAAACCTAAGAGCGTTGTTTACATTCCTAACCTATCCAATTTAGCTTCACACAGGTGCAATTAGTAGAAGGTTCTTTAACATGCCATAAATCTATGACATGGGACTGCCGGCTTTACTTCCCCTCCGAAGGAAGGCATACTGAAGGATTTTAACGCTCTTAAAAAAATCCGACGGCTTCGGCCGGGTTTGAACGCGCTATTTTGGGCATAGAAGCTCAGCATGCTACCGACTAGGCCACCGAAGCCGCCTCTCTTGAATTTAATCAACCTTCAATTCCAACTAATGCGGCTGGTTCCATCTTAGGCCTCTGACAAAGGAGGAGAGTGCATCAATTAGCCAGTTCGCCTGACAGCAGATACATCCACCAGGATTTCAATCAGAAGGGAGGAGAAGACTAGCACAATGATGCCGAAGAAAGTGAATAGCTGGCGTTGTTTGTCCCCGAGGAAATATAATTGAGTTAGCTACCTGGAAGCCGGAGAGATTCTGTTTGATGAGTGAATCCTTATGACTGACGAGAGACTCATTTATGTCGCCTTCAGAGTCGACGCAGGCTTCACTCCTGCCGCGACCAAGACAACAGCGCCCAGATAGACACTTGGCCACGAACACAAGAGAATAAAATACCCTATACACACTCATTTCAATCTCCATTTCCTTGTTTCCGAGCGCAGTAAAATATTCCTGGGAGATCAAAGTCTATTTTTAACGGAGCGTTCAATATAAGGACCTTGAGTGTGTTATTAAGCTCGCCACCGTACTAACAGTGCTTAATATTCAGACAGTTGTTTTCAGAATACCTATTCCAATCTCTGCTTAGTAAAAAAAAGGTCCCCGATTCTCGGATGTCGCGGGTAATCTCGAGAATCACTGCATGGATTTTGATGCGGTTTTCACCATTTTGTAAAGGATGCCTCGAGGAAGGTTTCTGTAGAAAATAATTTATTTATGATCAAAGGAAGCCAAGCAGTAACGATGTCAGAGAAAAAGTCGTAAAATTCTGGCGTCCGTGCGCTTTTTAAGTTTACGCTGGGCAAACCGTTAAAAATATCAATATACAATGAGTGTAAGAATTGTTCCGCATGAAATGTTCTACAAGAACGTACGCGAGAGCACATCTCTATATTCAAGATATCGTCCACTATAAGTGTTTTTAGATTGGACGGAAGGGGGATTTGTGTTTCATGCACCTCGCCATTCTTAAATTACGTCTGACAAGAATTTGTTACACGTGCATCTCCATGATAATATAGTTAATGGTCCAGTCAGTGATTTGAACCCCTCATGCCGAGACGTAAAACGGATATAGATCGTAGTTCATTGACATCGTAAAGAAGCGCTAATCACGTAATGCATTCACAACTGTTCCCGGGTGAAGCCGGGCCGGGTTGCTAGCCATTAATAATAATAATAAATATTATTAATAATAATAATAAAGGCAAGAAGAAGACCACTCCAACGTGGACTTACGAAGTAAGGAATGATTTAGAAAAGTTGAACATCACAGAGTCTCAGATGTTAGAAAGAAGGGAATTTAAGAGTAAAGTGAAACATCTGGAAGGGTTTCAAGACGAAGGAAGACCTAAGAGAAGTGGACAGAAGATCAAAGGAAACACGCAAGTGACCGCATGAAGGAATATTGGAGACAGGAAACTCCAGGCACATGAAAAAGAAAAAGAAATAAATGTTTTGCGTGTTTCTAAGTGGATTCGCATGAAAAACCAAGAAGTTCAGTAAAAAACATATAGCCTACTTTCTCCTAAATGCATGGGTATTGTTATAACTCTGTGTCCTTTTCAAGGAGTATAATTGAATGTTGGTTGTAGTAGCTTGTTGAAATACAACGTGCTATACGGATATTAAACATGAATATGAGGTGCCCTTTGCTAGTGCTACCTCTGTACAAAATTTCATTCAATACGTTTTCGCCGTGTTTGAATTGATATGGTGAATCGATTTGCACACATACAAGGCCGCTGTCTGCAAACTATTGGGTTGATGACTGTGCAGTTCAGTCAAAATATGCTTCCCAAAAAAAAATTTTTGTTGTTGTTGCAAAATTTGGTAGAGATCAAATAATTTGGTTGGTCGTAATTTGATTTAAGCTTTTAAAATTTGGGTGGCCGCCATTCCGTTTCCGTCAACATGGCGGCGATATAAAACATGTCCATGAGGTGCCCTTTGCAGTGCTACCTGTGCATCAAATTTCGTTCAATTCGGTTTTACCGTGTTTGAATTGATAGGGGGAACCAATTTTCACACATACATAGCCGCCATATTCAAATTATTGGACGGATGACCCTGTAGCTTGGTCAAAGGACGCTTCTCACATAAAGGTATGTTGTTGCAAAATTTGTTAGAGATCAGATGATTAGGTTGGTCATAATTTGATTTAAGCTCTTAACATTTGGGTGGCCACCATTACGTTTCCGTCAAGATGGCGGCAATATAAAACATGATACTAAGGTGCCCTTTGCTAGTGCTAGCTCTGTACCAAATTTTGTTCAATTCAGTTTCACCGTGTTTGAATAGATAGGAGGAATAGATTTACACACATACATGGCCGCTATCCCCAAATTACGCTCACCATACGTTGTTGCAAAATTTGATAGAGATCGGATGATTAGGTTAGTCGTGATTTGATATAAGCTTTGAACATTTGGGTGGCCGCCATTACGTTTCCGTCAAGATGGCGGCGATATAAAACATGACACTGAGGTGCCCTTTGCTAGTTCTACCTCTGTACCAAAATTCGTTCCAATTCGGTTTCACCGTGTTCGAATTGATAGGGAGGGACAGACATTCACAGTACACACTCACACACACACACACACAGACACACACACACAGACAGACACACATTTTTTCGCCCTGTGTTGATCTCATAAGTCTACTTTCATTTTTTTGCAAAAATCGAAAGTAGGCTAAATAATAATAAAGGCAAGTAAGTTACTTAGGAGAAGTAATTTATCCATCAGGATTGAATCGTGAGGCAAACCAAGAGAGAATTTCAAAATGTCAGAAGGCCTATAGAATCAACTGGAACAGATATAACAAAGATTCAATGTCGACGAAGTCCAAATTAAGATTTTACACCACAGTTATCAAACCTAAATCATTATGTGCCTCGGAAACCTTGGATCATTGGAGGCAGATCTCTTAGTCTATTAAATACGTTAAGAAACAAGAAAGGAAAATATTGAAGAAAATCCTTGGTCCAGTCTGCTCATAAATAATATCTAACGTATTAGTATCTTAACTGCATGAGTCATGTATGCAGTTGCAGCATGCCTGGTGAACGGTGAATCTCTAGCTATTTCAGCACTTCTGAGGGAGAGATAGATAGAAAGAGGAAAGAGAGGCGCATGCTTGTTTCATTCTTCTTCTTCCTCCTCTTGTTGCGTTTCGGCCAACTAAGGATCAGGTCATTCCAACTGGTTTCTGCGTCGTGCTTTAATATTCACCCAGTACTGTCGCATGAATTCGTGTTGTTGTTGCTTCCTTTATTCCGTCCACTTCACGCCTGTTTTAAGCTTAGGCTTTTCCAGGAAACCCCGGTGAGCTGCCAGTTTCATCTTAAGTAACACACGCATCTGCGCATCGTCACATGAAATCCCAATTTCTTATAAATCTCTGCCTACCTCAGTGAACAAAGCCCCCTTAGTTTTCTTCATGCTAAAGATCCTGCTTGTCAATCTCACAGAGCTCATTCCTGTAATAAAATGGCCATAAAATGAAATTCTTCTTTTCTTCATTACATCAGTTATTTTTTTCCACACGTGCGTAGAGCTCGTGGTTGTGTCGTTTCCTGTATTAACAATTTTCCTTGGCATAAGATTTTTCGCAGGATCTTTCTGTCTTTCTTTCTTTCTTTCTTTCTTTCTTTCTTTCTTTTACTTCCAGTTTCTCCATAAGTCATTTCCTATGCATTGCAAGGCATTCCGCAGCATATAATGCCCCTCGGTGGATGACTGTGTGATAGTGTTTTTGCTTGGCATTATGGATATTGATTTCTTGTTAACACCCTTTGTTAGATGATATGCCATTTTCTTTTTTCTGATTCGTGGTTCAAAAGCTGCCTTCTCGGTGGTGTTGGACTCTATCCACTCACCTATATATTTGAACGATATCTGTCCCCCATCTGCGTCTAGCTTGTTTAATATTAGTGATAAACACTGTTTTCTCAAAGAAGATCATACGTTGGTTGATCTGCACTGGTTGCGAGGTTGTCTGCAAAGACTAGGCAATCAACTGTCATGTTGAGATTTCTGTCACCCAATCTGACTCAATTTACAACCCCGTTTTTGAAAAATTTCTTTGCGCCACTCTCGGATGACCTTCTCGAGTGCGATGATTCATCTCCCTGCCTTACATCGGTCCTGATTTCAAACGCGTCTGAAATTTCTCCCCTAAATTTCACTTTGCAGGTGTTGTTGGTCAAGGTCTTCTCGATGATTTTTAGCCTACTTTTCACATTTTGCAAAAATGAGGAAAAAGTAGACTTATGAGATCGGGAAAATGTGTGTCTCTCTGTCTGTCCTTCTGTCAGTCTGTCTGTCTGTCCTTCTGTCTGTCTGTCTGTCTGTCTGTCTATCTGCCTGTCTAGCTGTGTGTCCCCCCCCCTATCAACTCCTAAACGGCTGCAGCAATCGAAACAAAATTTGGTAGGAATAAAGATCTATACCTGAATATCTAACGGCCATATTTGAAAATGATGTCAGTGCTACCAACTGCTGAAAAATCGCAATTGAAATTTGAGCTCCTCGTAGGATATCTTGGAAGGTAGAAAGGGAGCTATTTAAAAATTGGCACACGTATAGATAATAATATTGCAGTTTAATTTTCTGGAGGCCATACATGTCAGTGTTGCCAAAATGATTATAAGCCTGCTGATAGGTCAGAATTTCAAATGCATATAACTTTTACACTATCAATTGGATTTCAACCAAATTTCGTGTGTGCTATGACTACATAAACAGATATGACTGAGCGTATTCTTAAGAGCCACCAGGGCTGCCAACTGTTAATAAATGCTCTCAATTTTTTAAATCCATATACCCATATATCAGAAAGTATGCAAGCCGACAGCTTTAAACTATGCACACGTATAGTACCTGACATTCTATATTAATTTGGAATAACTTATATACGTCAGTGCTACCAACATGATTCTAAGCCTGCTGAGAGGTCCAACTTTAAATACATGCAACTTCTATACTATCATTTGGATTTCAACCAAATTTCGTGTGTGCTATGTGTACCATAACAGATATGACCATGCCGATTCTTGAGAGTAACCAGGGCTGCCAACTGTTAATAAATACTGTCTCAAGTTTTGTTACCCTAATATCAATATATCAGAAAGTATGCAAGCCAATAGCTCTAAATATTGCACACGTATAGTACCTGTTATTCTAGATTAATTTGGAGTAACTAATATAGGCCTAAGCCAGTGCTACCAACATGATTCTAAGTCTGCCGATAGGTTCAATTTTAAAATGCATGTCACTTCTATACTGAACCCATCTGCAATTGGTTCAAGCGTCGAATCCATATTTTATACGCAAAAGAAGAGAGGAAATAATGCAGTCTTTAGAATGTATTGGAAAGATTTTAAGAAGTGGGCTGTTATAATGTGGTGCAAGAACGGTGACCACTAGTCATTCGGGGATGAGATCACGCTTGACGCATCGATAAGAAGCTGGCGCATGATTATTAATAGAACGAGAAAAACTTTCCACGACGAGTGAGGGAGAATGAGTTTCGGAAATAGACCTTACTCAGCAAAAAAATGGCAACCTTGCAATGACGCACGAAGAGAAATAATTAAAATTTAGCCATTTGCAAGCTATTAATTAATGAAATGAACACATCATTGTTGATCATTCTGGAATAGAGATTTTTGTGTGGGGAAAAAGTTTATAATATTTGCACAGGAAAGAACTGCAGACGCGGCATTACGTCGATAGTTATTCCCCGAGCCCAGACATGGGAGAGAGGGAAAAATAAACCTCACCACCCACATATCTGAGGAGCCAAATTATTTAATATCTTGGAATTGTGTGATCGATTTTCATGATCAAAGAAACCATTTTACGTTTAAAACAAGAGCTTTCAAGAGATATATTTTTCAAAATTATATGACAATTACTTCAGAAATTAGTGCTGGAGAAGAAGCGGATTTGATCTTTTTGCCGCCGATTTTGATATAAACCCTGGACGTGCCAGGAAGAGCATTCAGTCTTACGAACCCTAGGAGGGGTCGTGCTGTTTCGCACAAGATCATTCAGTCTACCATAGGTGCCTGAGGGGCACGGTACTGTTTCGCAAGTATCATTCAGTCTACCACGAACCTCGAGGGGTGTCGTGCTGAATCACCGTGTTCAGATCATCAGTACAAGTAAATCTACTTAGTTGTTACGCCAAAGTGGGCCCGATAAAGGGCTAAAGAACATTATTAAGTATAATTATTCAGTTCGATGTCCCTCCGAGGAGGACACGCTGTTTCGCAAAGCAACATGCAGTTATTCCGAGAGCCCGAGAGGGGGCGTCCGGCTGCATCAAAGTACATTCAGTTTATAAAAGACGCCGGAGAGCGTGGTACTGTTTCGCAAAGTACAAAACGTCATTTTTAGTGAGCGCTGAGACGCTGCACGCAGGTACAATTATTGTTAAATGCAGTCTTTACCAGACCGTGAGAGGTCGTGTTACGCTGTATCACAGACGAGCACCCCGTATGGGAGAGGCCGTGCAGTATCGTCATTAGTATCGCCGTGTGAAAACACATCGGAATCCCATTATCGGAATAATATCATCAAGCTTCAGACTTTATAAAGTTCACCAGTACAGTCAAAGTTTAGGCTGTGGACTTAAGAAATTACCGGCGATAGGTACTCGAATATAATAGTTCAGTTAAAGAACCGACGCATCATAAGATTTCGAAGTACCCAGGGACAGTGAAATAGACAGTTCTATCTACGTTAAGTAACCAAATTAGGGTAGAATGAAATAGTAACGCCTAGTGTTCCTGAACCAAGGGGGCTGGAACAAAGTACGATAAAAATTAGGAATCCAAGTTCCAGGCTTTGTCTAGGAGGACAAATGAATAGTCAAACATTGGGGAGTACTCCAATAAGCCACGAATTAAAGTAACAGAAAGAAATACAAGGAAATTACTAGGTCACCGTTATACAAGTTCGAGCGATCATAATAGTAATACATCAGGGACAGTCTTTCATTAGACGAACAAGTTAGCGTCTAGCAAGATACGACATCGTGCAGTAAAGTTAAAGAAGCCGATAGTCAAACCCAGAATTAGAAGATCAGCCGTTCCAGTGAGGTTAGTTCGATCGAGAATTTCAATCATCTCTTCAGAGTAGGAAGCCGACGTGCATATAGTGCAACCCTTGGAAACGGGAAAAGAAAAGAAATCACGTGTGTAAGGCGAATAATTAACGCCAGAGTGATAAAATTTTTAGGTAATGTAAATATAGTGACATTTTTGAGTGTAAAATATGTTTAGTGAAATTGTACTGTGTTTAAGTGAAAACGAATACAAAATGGTATTCCTTATATTCAAAGTGATTAAGGTATATATTTTATGTGTAGTTAAGAAAGTGTTATTGAGTGTAAATACAACCATGGATATGGCTTAAGAAGAAAGTGGTGGGTGAAAATGTTCCATCGTTGGAGATTTCGGTCTTTAGACCTTACAGTCATGTGAGTAACAACTTGATTATTATGTGTTTTGGGAAGATTTGCGTATAATCCTCATGAGTGCAAGTAGGGATGTTTGATATCAGGTTAAATAAAGATTGCGCGATCTGAACAATTAATTTGATAGAAATATAATAAATATGTGAAATATTAATGAATCCCTTGTGGAAAACATTCAGTGAAAAATCAGTATAATGGTAAATGATAAAGATATGGTAAAGCAAGCGTAATAATAATAATAATTATTATATAAATGAATTATGTGATGAATTTTATATTGAAAGTAGTAGCTTCAGAGCTCCTTTAGATGAATTAATTCATGTTGAGAATACTTGTTCTTTATGGTAAAAATAATTATTATTAATAGAGGAAGTGTAATATATATTTTGAGATGTAGATCAAACGTTAATTTGAATGTATTTTGTTCTTTGAAAGGCAACTTGGCTAATTCATGTATGAGCGCCATGTCGCGCATTGAAGTAATTTGTCACGCTAGGAATGCGTTGAAATGCTCGGTAAAAGTAATTATGGGGGGCAGTCAGTTGCGGTGATGAGTTGTTGTAAGTCCTCAAAAGTTGTGATAGTGATCACGAGGCATTGTATGTTGTATATTGAAAAGGGTGCAATTTATGTTGTATTATGAGCGCTGGCATTGGGCTAGGCCTACCTTAAGTCGCTAATGTTGTAAGTCCTCACAGGTTGGGATATTGCTCCCGAGGCATTTTAAAGGATCGAATTCAGAGTCGTCCGTGTTGAAGCCCCTTAATATTGGTTGTATTATTGAATTTTCATACCCGCTAATGAGGACACTTCATAATTATACTTTACCGAAGCTAAGAGAATAAGGTCGGTAGAACCTAAATAGTTGTTTTGTGGTTATTTTGTATCGTAAGCCTTGTCATTCAGAGAAATGCATTTGAAACAGTTGTGTGTAAAAGCTGAGTAACCAGTCCCTTGTGAAAGCGAGACTGTGGGCTCTTCTCTCCATGCAATAAGTCAAGCCAAGTAATTAAGACAGACCCTTACCCTCTTGTATTGAGGTAGGTTGGGGAACGGGATGTCTGAGTCACAACACACGGAAGTGTTTACGATTATTTTTAACGACCCGGTATTTGAACCGAGGTCCCTTTACATCCATTATTATCGCTTGCAGAGTTCAGATCGTTGCTTTCTTATGATATAATTGTCTGTGAAGACAAAATGATAAATCCCTAACTTTATAATTTAATGATTTAGTGATTCACGAGTTTTGATGAGAACATTAAGGTTCTGGGAGTAATCTTAACTTGACTTGCTCAGTAGTTTTCTATAGCTCGGCAATACGCAAATTTTTCCAGTCACGGTAGTTAGTTGGTAGCTTGAGAGAGAGTGATGGTAACATATGAACATTGTGAGAGCCCAAAATTAATTGATGATTAGCTATACTTTGATATTATGATAAAAAGCAGATATACTCATGTAAATATTAATTGCTGTGTATGTAATTGCTAACATAATGTATATAAACTTTACCGAGCCATTTGGAGCTCGTTATTTTGAAGAATTTGAATTGACACCATATGGGAGTGAAACTTAGTTGAAGTTTTGTTGGTTTTTGGAAAACCTGTAATCATTATTTTTTAATTGTTTAATTTGAATTCCTTGTTGCACTTTGGACAAGTGTGAAGTGAAGTGTCAGTATTTTCATTTGTTTAATTTTTTAGCGCCATATTTTGGATAATTAAATGTTTTGATAGTTGGATTTGGTTTTGTTTATTTTTAGAAGTGTATCCCATACTTAATCCAAAGTGTGTAAGTCACAGAGTGGGAGAACAGACCATGAACCCCGATACTCCCGATTGAGCATTGCTGGCACACTGTGATTTGCATATTTCATTGTTGAAATGGGCACATGGGGGCATAGAAGTAATGTGCATGGATTAATGCGTTTAGGAACACTTAAGACGGTCATATCACATAATGGTAAAAATAGTGATAGAATCAGCTACAAAATATAAATTTAACTGATCGCATTGGGACCCTGGAAACTCACACCGAGCAGCCCTTAAAATACACCCCCTAACATCATATTTTTTGGCGCCCAACGTGGGGAATGACAGACTAACATCATTTCCATGGCGCCCAGTACGTAGGGATGAGTTTTCCTAGGGAAAACCCGAGTTTTTCTTAAAAATCCAAATTTTCATTTTTTTTGAAAAATATGGTTTTTCAAAAATTTTTGAATTTTAAGAAAATCACTTCCATAAAGATGTTGATCTTATAAAGAGTATTATACCAGACGGGTACGTTTTAGTAAACACCCGTACTGAGGTTGAATTATGGAAATTGGGACACAAGAGTTCAGAGCACCATCTCTCAAGCATGAACCGATGATGGGACAGAGTAGCCCACTGTATTCTCTAAGATAGTAATATGTCATTGAGTGAAGCGAGGCAGAGGTTCTTGGAGGCCGTGAAGGCAGACAGTAAAGATAGATTTGAATCTATAGACAGTAAAGTGAACCTCCAACAAAATGAAAAATGGTACCCAACCAAGGAAAATGTAGAAATTTCCTTAGAAAGCATGCGTGCACCTAGAGGCATAGTTGCACGAAGAGAAGGTAACATGTCTTTAGAAAACAGGGTAGAGATTGAGCCTATAGAGCTCCAAATTGAGAATGAAACATGTATACCAGTTCCAAGGGAATGCGTGCATAGTAAAAGTAATAATGAGGATAATAAAAAGGATGATTCAAAGTCTCATTTAGTAAGGCAATTTCCAGTAGGCTCGAAAAGCGAAGGGGAAAAGAATGATAGCTTTAGCATTCAGGATCAGGAAAAAGTAGAAATGGCGACCTGGGACGAAATAAAAGGATTTTTGGATATAATGAGTGAAATGCGAAAAGAGCACACTAAGATGAGTGATGAGCTTAGGGAAATGTGGTATAAAGATCTAAACAAGACAGAGGGAATTGAAGAACAAATAAGGTATATTTTTAAGGAAATCAAGAAGGCATCCGAACTTCAGGATAGGGCAAGTAAAAATTGGTATAGGATACCCAAACAAGAATTAGAAGAATTGTATACTGAAATCCCTAATGTTAAAAAGTTATTAAGAGAAACGAAAATGAAATTTGTGAAACGTATGGTTGAAGAAGGGAAAATAGAATTAGCTCCGTGGGAACAGATTAGAATGTTCATTGAGGAAGTAAGTGAAATAATGAAGCAATTATGGAAAATATGGATGAACTGGATTCATATTAAGTGGAAAACCCATTACCAAGATCACGACAGGAATAAATACATTAAGGAACAGATGGATTGTATAGGAGAAGAAAAGGATAAGATGCATCGTTTCAGAATGAGCATGTATGATGAACAAGATATACTAACTATTCAGGAGTTAGCCGAAGTAAGGAGAGTTAAAATTCAGGAATATAAAGAAACATTAGAGGCCGCCCAGAAAATATATGATGAATATATATTAGCGCAGGACCGCAAATCAAAAAAATGGTTATTCCAGTCATAAGTGACCCAGAAGAAATTAAGGGAAAGGACATAACGGTGCCGGAAGAGCCCGAAAATTGCCTTAAACAATCCAAAGAAGAAAAAGAAGTAGAAATGGTTGTGACTCCGATGGAAACAGAGAAAACTATTGAGCTACCTCAAGAAAAAATAACGGATATTCAAGAGGAAACGATAATTCCATGTCAGAAAGAATGCCGAAATGAAAACGAGTTTCAAATTGAAGAAGACCGTTCTTATGCCAAAATTGAGCATGAAGAGAAAGATAAAAACCCAGATCAAGTAGGGATAACAGAAGAAGTGCAAGTCGTAGAGACTAAAATAATAATTCCTAGGGGAATGGATAGAACAACTGAAACCCTAAAAGAGAGTGTCGACGAGGCACGAATGGAAGTAGAAATTCAGGATTCAATAGGAATTGAAAAGGAAAGTGAAATTCCAGAAGAAAGTCATAAGTCAGAGGAAGACAAAATGGAATTGGAAGAAGAACAATTGAAGGCACAAATTTTGGAACTCATGATGAGATATCAGGAATGTAAACGAAAAAGGGCCGAGCAAAGAAAAATGGAAATAGACTCAAATTTGAGTAAAGAAAACTTCATAGAAAAGGATGAAACCCTTGGAGATAATGAAGAAAATAGAGATGTCTTTGAGGCAAATGGAGAAAAAGGAAGAAAACCGATAACTGTAGTAGATCTACAGGATGATAAAAATCCTATTGAAACTATGAGAGGGTTAGAAATAATGCAAATTCCCAGGGAGAAAGAAAATTCCCAGGTATTTTACAGCTGGAAGCTTAGAAGGAAGAAGTGGAATGAAAGAAAGAAAAGGAAAGGAGAGAATCTTAAGGAACTCTGGGAATGGAAGAGTAGAAAAAAGAAATTTTGGAAAAATGCCATCTCGATACGAGATGAAGGACAATGGAAGAAAACAAATAAAGATACGGGTAGGGATAGACCTCACCCGTAATGAAAGATGAAATTCTGTAGACTTTGATTCCAGAAAACAGAAAGGAAGAACGGGTAGGGACAGAGCGTGCCCGACCTACACCATTACCGGATATGACTTTAAATTTGGAAAACCCGAATCATCGAGGGATTCCATGAGAAAATAAAATGAAGGTACTGCGAAGTGTTATGATGGCTTCGACACTGAAAGAATAAGATTTTCTATGAAAAAAAAATGTGTAAATAAATTTCCTCAAAATTTCGAAAATTTATTTATCTAAGTCGGGGAGAATACTAACTAATGGATTTCATTCAAAATTGGCACAACAATAGATCATATTATTTCAGATTATTTCTGACCAATACATGTATGACATTATTGCCAACATGATTTTACGAGCGCTATTAGATCCAATGTTTATCTGTATGTAACGTCCATGCTATCCATTCGACTTCAACCAAATTTTGTATTCTGTACCATAAGAGATGGAACTAAGAATATATTCAGTCACCAGGGCTGCCAACTGTATTTCTCTATTAGGCTACATTATGCCAGGTATACAGTATTTCGAACTAACTAGAAATTTCGTTATTACCATCTTAATTTCGTCATTATTCTAGATAGATCCATATAGTCTAAATTAATCATTTGCATGAATCTTAAATTTTAAGAAAAGTAGGCTCTTTAGTTCGTCACGGAACTTCTTGTTCTTGTTTTCTTGTTCAATCCCAGTTCCCTCAGGATTTGTAATTATTAATACTGTACAGATTCATAAATTTCTCATTTTACAATGGCACAGTGGCTGAAAATACGGACTAATGTCAACCACTTTCAGTGTTCATTCTTCAATTAAGAATCGTCGCGCTATATGGTAAGTGTCCAAGATCACCGACTTTTGGATCTTCCCCAGCTTGTGAACCTGTAGTAAGTCCACCAGTCTTGAAGGTACAGTTCCAGTTGGAGACAGAATGAGAGGCGGATGTACATCTGCTTTAGCTTCCACATTTGTTTAACTTCAATGGCCAGTTTGGTGTATTTGTTGACCTTTTGGTTATTGGCTGTTTGAAGGTTGTGGTTGAGTGGTACGGATATATCGATTAGCACAGCTTCTTTCTTTTGTCGATCAAGAAGGAGAATATCACGGCTGGGACGGGGTACACTCAGCCTCATGGGGCAAAATCGATAGGGGGTGGTTCGATTCGTACCTCATCCATCTTGGAAGTGGCTTTCTGTGGATTCCAACTTTTACTCCAGGTAAGTGTGGGATTCGTTCATTTTTAAAGTCACGGCTGCCTCCTTTATAACCTTACCCCCCCCCCCCCTCCTAGGGGCTCACATCTAGTGGGACGTGGGTTGGTGACCTCGGGATCCCAGCTGAGTCCGGCATTGCTTCCACTTACTTGTGATGTGCTCCTCTGCGTCTTCTTTACTGTCGACCTCACTTGGTCAACTCTTGTTCTCTTCCGACCCCGCCGGTATTAGGGTATCCGAGGGCTAGGGAGTCTCTTCCTTTCCCGCCTTAATTGGCCCTTGTCTCCTCCTTTCTGATACCCTCCTTCTGCGAAGGGTCAGCCTTCTTTTTCTTTTCCTGTTATCTCCTGCCTTCTGCTCAAGGCTCTCCAGGAGGCCGGGTGTATGTAGCCCCACCAGTTCTGGTGCACCCTGGATATTGCTACACCCTCAGGGGCTCACGGCTGGTGAGTTCGTGAGTTGGCGACCCCGAGTGATTCCTGAGCTGGGTCCGGTTTTCCCCCTTTTATCCATTAACTTTGGGGCGGACACTCTCCTCTTTCACTCTCCTAGCTGCCTTTTATGCCTCTCCTTCCTTCCAAGTCCTTCCATTCTTCGAGGGTTGAGGGCATTTCTTTTCCTCCTGTTCTTTATTTGCCTTATTCTACTTTTGTTTTCCATTTCTTCTTCTAGTATATAAGTTAGTAGTTAGTTTTAGTTATAGTTTACATTACATTATCATCTTCACGATCACCCAAACCATTAGGGGCCGATAACCTAGATGTTAGGACCCTTAAAACACCAATTTTCATCATCATGATCTAATATTACCCCCAAATTGATAAATACACCCAATAGTACAGCCATCGCAACATCACAGGTTATCACACAAATACTTCACACACACACACACACCTAGTACATAACCATGATATCGCAATGTTCCTATAAAAGCAACAACAACTAAGTGTACCGGAGGAAATGTTCACTTTTTCCTCTTCAACTGTCTCCCAAAGAGACTCATAAATCACTCAGCGGCCAAAGGAATTATTTCGATATCACTTCGTAAATAATCAGAACGCACAGTAAATCCACAACAAATCAACCTGTCGTAATATTATCTGTGTATTTCTTTGGGCTGGCTTGAATGTAATCCTCGTTATCCGTGAGATGACATGAAGTGCGCGCTATCACCCGCGATGAGTAATATTACTAAAGCTTCTTCCCATTCTTCATTCGATGATGTGCAATGTAGATCGTGTATCTAAAAGCACTGATAAAATGCATTATCACTGCGGATATCTGGATGGGTAAATAGTGATCTGCTCCCACTCAATAACTAACGTAGCATTGCGGCCACTTGGCTTTTACAAATCCTCTGTCACAAGGGAACACATGAATCCATGACCAAAAAAAATTTCCAAGTGTCCAAGCGAGACTTGCCTCAAAAATTCTCCTAAACCATACTATGACTTTTTTTTTATTCGTGTGGCCTCCTGAGAGGCCGAGTGCAGGTCTTTCTAGTGGACGCCCCCGGGCGACCTGCGCGTCGGGATGAATGATGGAATTGATGAAGATGAATGAAACTGGGCAAGGATGTGGAAGGAAGCGGTCGTGGCCTATCAGAAGGTACCGTCCCAGCATTTGCCTGGTGTTGAAAATGGGAATCCACGGAAAACCATTTCAAGGACGGGCGACGGTGGGGCTCGAACCCACGCGTCTACCGAGTCAGCAGAGAGCTTGGCCCCTTGACCTAACGCTGCGCTTTAGCGAGCGTAGCCACCGCTGTCGTCACTACGACGGTTATGATGACCGGACTTGGAAAAATAGGAGCCTATCTGTATAGGTTTAAAATCCATGAGCATATGACGTGCCAGTGTGGCGAAGAATCGCATAGTGTGGACCACTTCCTATATAAATAAATAAATAAATAAATATATGAGTATGAATTATTACTAAGATACGAAGGGAAAAAATGAAGACATATGTAATCAAATCAGGAGCCACTGACCTGCAAGGATGAATGAATTTGTTGATAAATATGTCAAATTATTTAACCTATTTGTGCAGAGCATCAATTTTCATTACCTGATGTAGGACATAATTATGTCAAGAAAGAAGACTGAAACATTACTTCTAGGCTAGACACAATACAATCAAACATGTAGATAAAGGTTATTATTAGGGCCCGGATGTTGATGCCGTAAAAAAGTTTTAAAAATGAACTTAAAATTTTAAAAAAGGACTGTAAAATTTTACCTAAAAATTCGAAGAATGCACTATAACATGGAGAAAATGATTTTATAATAATAAACTCACCAATATTTCAAAAATTCGAAAAATTCACTATAAAATGGAGAAAATGATCTTATAATAATAAACTCACCAATATTTCAAAAATTCGAAAAATGCACTATAAAATGGAGAAATTGAACTGAGACAGGTATAAACACCCCTTCCCTTTTCTACCAAGCCACAGTTGACCTTGGTCAACAGAGCAGGTAACATTCTATTCCGCTAATAACTGGTTTGTGACAAAAACAAGAGAGTCTGTATACCTACGGTACCCTTCTTCTGCATCCAAGATATATATTTTTCTACTAATAGCAATACTGAAATAGTTTATTTCAATATTTTAAAGTATCTTGTATCAGCAGCTAGCTTCTTCTTAACTCTGAGAGACGTAACTCCCTCATATAAAGCTGTGACATGACTAAATTGGAAAAATAAATACCTTAAAAGGCCGATTTCTCTAAAATTGAAGACGGAGTGCCCGTCCGGAATTTCTATGTACTTCAGCATTGTTTTAGATAACTCAGTAAAAAGATGACATTTCATCAACATCCGGGCCTTAGTTATTATAATGTAAAGAAAAGTTATATCATACTTACATCACCAATGCATGTAGTATTACTTCAATTTTAATGGAGCATGCAGTTAATAAATATGATGTTAAAAAAGCAACATATTTTGGAGATTGAACTGGAAACATCTCTATAGAAAACTTTGGAGCCATTTTGAGTTTGCCTAATTAGGCTAGTTACTTAGTTAAATACAGTAGACTACTTCCTTCCTTACTAACGGTACCTACTTAATTACAGCGTCATCGGTGGCGCAGTTGGTAGCATGCTGAGCTTCTATGCCCAAAGTCATGGGTTCAAACCCGGCCGAAGTCGTCGGATTTTTAAGAGCGTTAAAATCCCTCAGTATGCCTTCCTTCGCAGGGGAAGTAAAGCCGGCGGTCCCATTTCATAGATTTATGGCATGTAAAAGAACATTCCACTAATTACGGTTTATCCTTGAATATTAACAAGACCAAGCTGATTGTATTCTAGAAAACACCAAAAAAGGCCTCCCTTCACATCAACAACACCATCGTCCAACAAGTATCTTCCATCAAATATCTTGGAACTTTAGTGAACCAGCATTGTGATTCAGAGAGTGAAATCTTATCCAGGATTGGACAAGCAAAGAATATGTTCAATACCATGAGGACCTTATTCACCAGCCGAGAACTCAACATTCAGCTCAGAGTTTGAATATTACGTTGCTATGATTTTCCTGTCCTTTTGTATGGTTTCGAAGGATGGACGCTCAGCCCATTACTGGAGAAGCGGATTGAATCTTTTGAGATGTATTTATACAGAAGAATACTCCGAATATCTTGAGTAGAAAGGAAAACAAATGAAGAAGTCCTCAACATCTTGAACAAGAAGAAAGAGCTTCTCACAACCATCAAGGAGCGTAGGCTCAGCTACCTCGGGCACATCATGAGAGGTGAACGATATGAACTTCTCCGGCTGACCATTCAAGGGAAGATTGATGGAAAAAGATCTGTGGGAAGACGAAGAAATTCCTGGATGAAAGACTTGCGGCGGTGGTATGGACATACGTCGATATAAATCTTCCGTGCTGCCGTTTCGCGTGTAATGATAATCAATTGGATCGCCAACCATCGGTGGGAGACGGCGTCGTAAGAAGAAGAAGAAGCTAAATTATAGGTTAGATTTTTCTAACGCTCCTAGGTTCCAATGTTCGTCGCTAGGAGCCGACTGCGGAGTCATCTAGTAACCAAGTTCAGAACTAGTTGTCGTTGACCATGGCGTTTGGTAGCAAAAGTAAGAACTACTTGAAAATTGATAGTCCGCAGTCCTTACTTGAAATAAAAAAAGTGACAGTCAGTCTGAAAGACTAGACTTTGTATCATTTTAAATGCTACAAATGCTGAAAAATGCTAGAAAGGCTGGAGGCTTCTCGCTTCGCTCGAAGTCAAAGACTCGTGACATGTTAGAAATGTATCTGCATAATACTCATCTTGCTTATATTGTTTCAAATTACTCGCGAACGGCAAGTGCAAACCAAGGGCAAAGCAAGGTCAAGTGCGCGTGGACGTGCCCCTTTCATCCAGTCTAAAAACACTTATAGTGGGCGATATATTGAAGATAGAGATATGCTCTCACGGACTTTTTTGTAGAACTTTTCATGCTGACCAATTCTTACACTCATAGTATATTGATATTTTTAACGGTTTGCCCAGCGCAAGTTTAAAAAGCGCACGGACGCCAAGTTTCTTTTCGACTTTTTCACTGAAATCGTTACTGCTTGGCTTCCTTTGATTACATAAATTATTTTCTACAGAATCTTTCCTCGAGATATCCTTTACAGAATGGTGAAAACCGAATCAAAATCCATCCAGTGGTTCTCGAGATTACCCGTGACATCCAAGAATCGGGGATTTTTGTCTTATACTAACGAAGTAGAGATTGCCGGGGAACACATGCACCAAGCGGTACTATGACGTCACACACCTCAGTGCATCTGGGTACATTTCGTCCCGTCACCGTAACGTAACGCCAGACACCAGCGTAACGACAAATTCGAAAATATCATTTAAAATGATCAAACAGATAACACACACTAATACAGGCGTGACAATTAACACCGGTTATCAGACAGATTCTACACACCCAAAGTACACGGGGCTACATGACCGCGTTGTCACAGCCTCTAAACTGAGGAACCAACCAACCAATTACATAATTACTTACTTTCGGTAATTAATTCCTTACTTATGGTTCTTTCTTAATTACAGCGTTCAATGTATAACCTGAAACTAGTCTCAGAAAACTACTCAATGGAAATATCTCTTAAGAAAACTAAGATAATGGCCTTCATAGGGAGGTTGAGGCTGCTTGAGCTTTTGGTTCTCGCAGTCAAGGAGTGCAGTTGCACTCTACATAAAGGGAGGTATCGCGCAGTTCGGTACTCCTGTGGGGGTCCGGGCGGGGACACCAAGAGCCCGCCGATGAGCCAGCTTGGTGTCCTAGGCGAAACCTCACATAGGACACGGCACAAACCTAGAAGAATTGCTGAGTTTTAATTCACCGGCCGTGAAAGCCAATATACCATCTTTTTGGAAGCCTTCATAGGGAGGTTGAGGCTGCTTGAGCTTTTGGTTCTCGCAGTCAAGGAGTGCAGTTGCACTCTACATAAAGGGAGGTATCGCGCAGTTCGGTACTCCTGTGGGGGTCCGGGCGGGGACACCAAGAGCCCGCCGATGAGCCAGCTTGGTGTCCTAGGCGAAACCCCACATAGGACACGGCACAAACCTAGAAGAATTGCTGAGTTTTAATTCACCGGCCGTGAAAGCCAATATACCATCTTTTTGGAAGCCTTCATAGGGAGGTTGAGGCTGCTTGAGCTTTTGGTTCTCGCAGTCAAGGAGAGCAGCTGCACTCTACATAAAGGGAGGTATCGCGCAGTTCGATACTCCTGTGGGGGTCCGGGCGGGGACACCAAGAGCCCACCGATGAGCCAGCTTGGTGTCCTAGGCGAAACCCCACATAGGACACGGCACAAACCTAGAAGAATTGCTGAGTTTTAATTCACCGGCCGTGAAAGCCAATATACCATCTTTTTAGACCATCATTAGCTCAGGTACTAACAGTTAGTGGTGATACATCAAGATCTCCTGTGCGCCCGAATTTGAATGTGTTTTGGTAGTTAACACAAGAAACAATATGTGTCGTCCAGTTGCAAAACTCGCTTAGTCCACTAGTGAATAAGGATCATGTCGTAAAATTATTTATGTTCGTCCCTGACTATTATATGTCAGAAAACTGTACTATAATGAGGCTCATTATAACACTATTTTTCAATATGAAACAGTTTCTCCCACCGATCCGAGCTCAAGAAACAGTTGTGTGACCTATTAGATAATTAGATGCGCTGAGTTCCACGGCCTTCTAATTTAAATTTCACTGCCTGGCCTAGTGTCATAGTAGAGTAATCGAGGTGGCCATGGTCAAATACAAGGCATTCTCTTTGTACCATGTGCTCTGTTCAGTACATAAAACTGGTGAAATCTCGGCAGATATTTATGAATATTTATGTTCGAACATAAAATAGTTATAATAATTATCGTCGAACATAAACAGTCGTATGCAAATCGTCTATAATGGTAATTAAGACACTCGTATGGAAATTATAAAACTCGCATACGCTCGTTTTATAAACATACTCGTGTCTTTATTATTACCATTATAGGCTCGTTGCATAATGTACTATTATGTTCGACCTTGACTATTATATGTCAGAAAACTGTATCATAATGATGGTCATTATAACACTATTTTTCATTATGAAACAGTTTCTCCCACCAATGACAGCTCAAGAAACAGTTGTTTGACAAATTAGGTGAGGATAGAAACGCACCTGCACTGAGTTCCAAGGCCTTCTAATTTAAATTTCATTGCCTGGCCTAGTGTCATAGTAGGGTAATCGAGGAGGCCATGGCCAAATACAAGGCATTCTCTGCGTCTCATGCGCTCTGTTCAGCACATAAAACTGGCGAAATCTCCACAGATATTTATGAATATTTATGTTCGAACATAAAATAGTTATAACAATTAACGTCGAACATAAACAGTTGTATGCAACTCGCCTATAATGGTAATTAAGACACTCGTATGGAAATTTTAAACTCGCGTACGCTCATTTTATAAACATACTCGTGTCTCAATTATTGCCATTATAGGCTTGTTGCATAATGAACTATTATTTAATTATTTTGTTGAATTTAATTTTTTTGTTTTATTTTGATTTTGTTTTGTTTAATTTTTCGTTTTATTTTGTTTTAAATTGTTTTATATAATTTTTTGTTTTTTTGTCTTATTTTTTAATTTTTTCTTTTTTGTTTTGTTTTATTTTGATTTTGTTTTGTTTATTAGGTACAGCACTCATTCCAGGTTCTGTACTGACCATGTTTACAAGATTTGGCGTCACATTTAATGTTATACTTCTTTGTATTGTTTGTTATGTTTTGATTTATTTTGTTTTGTTTTCTTTTGATTTTCCAGAAAACAAACATTAAACCAAAAACAATAAACACGAAGCAGAAAGAAAAAATCAAAATCAAAAGCAAAAGCAGGAAACAAAAACAAGAAACACACAGCAAAAATCAACATTCAAAAAAGCAAATAAAAAACAAACACAAAACCAAGAAAGAAAAGCAAAAAGTAAAATTCAAAAGCAAAAGCACAAAGCCAACACAAAATCAAAAACCAAAACCACAAAGGAAAAAGAAAAAATTTGAAAACAACAAACACAAAAGATACGTTAGGCAAAATCCAGAGAAACGTTTCTCATGAAAATGATTCTTATTCACAAGTGGGTTAAACGAGTTTTGCAACTGGATGACTCATGTGATAATAGTACATTATACAACGAGCCTATAATAGCTATAATTAAGACACGAGTATGTTTAAAAAACGAGCGTATGAGAGTTTTATAATTTCCATACGAGTGTCTTAATTACCATTATAGGCGAGTTGCATACGACTGTTTATGTTCGACGATAATTATTATAACTATTTTATGTTGGAACATAAATATTCATAAATATCTGTCGAGATTTCGCCAGTTTTATGTACTGAACAGAGCGCATGAGACGCAGAGAATGCCTTGTATTTGACCATGGCCTCCTCGATTACCCTACTATGACACTAGGCCAGGCAGTGAAATTTAAATTAAAAGGCCGTGGAACTCAGCGCATCTAATTATCTAATTGGTCAAACAACTGTTTCTTGAACTCTGATTGGTGGGAGAAACTGTTTCATAATGAACAAGAAGTTCCGTGACGAACTAATGAGCCTACTTTTCATGCCAATGTATATTCTACAGTATATGAACCTATCTAGAATAATGACGCAATTAAGTTGGTAATATCGAAATGTCTAAATAGTTCGAAATATTCCCGGTATAATGTGGCCTAATAGAGCACTACAGTTGGCAGCCCTGGTGGCTAAATATATTCTTAGTTCCATCTCTTAAGGTACAGAATACAAAATTTGTTTGAAGTCCAATGGATGTAACATGCAGTTAGACATTGGATCTATCAGCACGCGTAAAAGCATGTTGGCAACAATGTCATGCGTGTGCTGGTTAGAAATAATCGGAAATGTTATGATATCTTGTTGTGCCAATTTTGAATGAAATCCATTTGTTAGTATAGAAGTCGCATGTATTTTAAAATTGGACCTATCAGCAAGCATATAATCATGTAGGCAGCACTGACTTATATTAATTACTCCAAATTAATCTAGAGTGTCAGGAGCTATACGTGTGCAAAGTATAGAGCTGTTGGCTTGCATACTTTCTGATATATTGATATTAGGGTAAAAATATAGACAGCATTTATTAACAGTTGGCAGCCTGATTGCTCTTAAGAATACTTATAGTCATATCTGTTATGTTACACATAGTACACACAAAATTTGGTTGAAATCCAACTGATAGTATAGAAGTTACATGTATTTAAAAATTGGTTCTATAAGCAGGCTTAGAATCAAGTTGGTAGAACTGAAGTTTATAAGTTACTCCAAATTAATCTAAGATGTCAGGTACTATACGTGTGCGTAGTTTAAAGCTGTCGGCTTGCATACTTTCAGATATATTGGTATTTGGATGAAGAATAGAGAGAGAGTAATTATTAACAGTTGGCAGCCCTCGTGGTTCTTAAGAATACACTCAGTCATATCTGTTTATGTACACATATTACATACAACATTTGTTTGAAATCCAATTAATAGTGTAGAAGTTATATGCATTTAAAAATTGGACCTATCAGAAGGCTTAAAATTATTTTGGCAACAATATCATATATGGCCTCCTGAAAATTAAACTGGAATAGTATTATCTACATGTGTACCAATTTTGGAATAGCTCCCATGCATACCTTCCATGATATCCAACATGGAGCTCAAATTTCCAGTGTGGTTTTTCAGCAGTTAGTAGCACTGATATAATTTTGCAATATGGGCTTTAGATATTTCTGTAGACATCTTGACTCATACTAAATTGGGCCGATAACCTAGATGTTAGGCCCCTTAAAACAACAATTATCATCATCATCATCATACTAAATTTGGTTTCGATTGCTGAAGCTGCTTAGGAGTTGATACGGGGGGGGGGGGGGGGGCACACACAGCCAGACAGACAGAGACACATTTTCCCGGATCGATCTCATAAGTCTACTTTTTCCTCATTTTTGCAAAATGTGAAAAGTAGGCTAAAAATAGTGTTATAATGAGCCTCATTATAGTACAGTTTTCTGACATATAATAGTCAGGGTCGAACATAAACATACTTTCTCTCTGGACTTCTGGGGTAGATGGGATTGAATGCGCGCGCGCCACTGGTACAGTAATGTTCACATGCATACCATCATGGTGGCAAAAATAACAGTTTGTTTATTCAGAGCCCTTATATTTCTGCTACTTGTGCAATATCCCTTACTATCTTCGTCATGACAACAAGCTCAGGAAAGCTCCAACCTGCGGCCATTGTTTACGGTCTTCTGCATGTGTAAACGACCGTATTATCGAAACGACTTCATGAGGCGTTTGACAGCAACATTAAGTCGAGAATGGAAGAAGAAGGATACTTAATGTGCTGCGAACGTGCAAGCTATCACTTTTGCGTTTTACTACGTGTGACAACATTTGCAAGTCGTGAGTTCGTAACTCGGCACCATGACCGACAATCGTAAAACATGTTATGTTCCAGATCATAGCCGAGATATTTCTGAGATCTCTTGTCAGAAATAATACTTAGATCAGGTGTCCAGAGGACAAAATAATATTCAATTCCATTTTGGAAAAATAAATTTCATTACAATAAATTTCATTAAGAAGACTTAGGTAGCCTATATTAAGACACAACAGTCTTTTGTCAATTAACTTTGATATTTCGGATCACTTCAAAACTTATATTGGAGCAAAAGCATCAACAGGCCTACATATTCCAACCTATGTAAGTTATTATTATTATAATTATTATTATTATCTCTTTATTTACTCAAGCCTCCGTGGCTTAGGCGGCAGCACGCCGGCCTCTCACCGCTGGGTCCGTGGTTCAAATCTCTGTCACTCCATGTGAGATCTGTGCTGGACAAAACGGAGGCAGACAGGTTTTTCTCCGGGTACTCCGGTTTTCCCTGTCAAAATTTCATTCCAGCAACACTCTCCACTATCATTTCATTTCATCTGTCATTCACTTAATCATTGCCCCAGAGGAGTGCGTGAGGCCTCGGCAGCCGGCACAGTTCATATCCTCGCCGCTAGATGGGGGCTTCATTCGTTCCATTCCTGACCCGGTCGGAGACTGGAAGCAGGCTGTGGATTTTCAAATATTTAGTTGCAGTATTAGTTGAGATAATGCAACTCGTCAGTATTTGTTAGTTGTGGTCTATGTGAAGTTTTGTTAAGATACTGGAAGTGGTGATTGACCTCCGGAATTTGCCTGTTTGGAGTGAATATGTGATTGTTGTCAATGGTCAATTCAGATTTTCAGATTGTATTGTCCAGGCTACTTATCCGGTTGAGTATTGCGCGGTCCTGTTGAAAGCAGTTCACTTGGTCACTATTTGCACTCGACTGGATGGACATTCTTGTGTGTGAGGGTCCTCTATCTCACTGGACTGCTACTCCTGCGGGGGTCTGGGGGGGGGGGGGGTATACCAAGAACCACTGATGAGCCAGCTTGGTCTCCTAGGTGAAACCCCACACAAGACACGGCACAAACCTAGAAGAATTGCTAAGTTTTAATTCACTGGCCCCGAAATCCAATATACCATATTTTTAGTTTAGTTGTTTAAATAAAGGAAACTAGCATTACCCGTCGCGGTTTCGCCCGCGAATGTTCTAGTTGTAAAGAGAACACTTAGCAAAATCTCAATCATGAATGCTATGACTGATTTATCCTTGGTATGAATAATCAGACTTTATCAATTCAGCTACTGGTGCAGTGGTTAGGGGTTTGTCATTCCTTCATAGGTATATCAGAGCGAAGTTAGTTTTCTGGGAATATCACAGACACTGCTAATTTAAGGGCCTTTAAATGTGGTTTTCGGAGACCCTTTATAGTCGGCCGAAAGAGACCTTTCGTACCACACACACACGTGAAAATTGCGTGAAGAAATTCGAGAGTGCCCCTTGACGCATTATACTGTAAGTATTGATGAATTTTACAGCTTAATTTGGTTCAGTGATAACCTTATAACCGTCTGGAAACTTTCACAGTAATGTAATATTTGCATTGCATTGCGTCTTACAGAAATAGATGGACCTGTGAGATTCTGTTAGCATGTTTACCGTGTTGCATTCTTTCATTATTTCATTGTAAATATACATGTTTTAAGGTATTTATTTAATTGTGAGGCATTTAAAGAGTACCTATGTGAGTGCGTTTCGCTTACGCATTGGGTTATGCTGAACCTGTAGGTACCCCATATGTGTAGGTTGGTGTTAATGGGATCATTATTTCATTGTAAATATACATGGTTTTAGTACATTATGCAACGAGCCTATAATGGCTATAATTAAGACACGAGTATTTTTATAAAACGAGCGTATGCGAGTTTTATAATTTCCATACGAGTGTCTTAATTACCATTATAGGCGAGTTGCATACGACTGTTTATGTTCGACGATAATCATAACTTTATTATATGTTTTAACATAAATATTCATAAATATCTGTTGAGAGTCAGCCACTTGAATTTTATGATCGAAGAGCGAGCCTGGGTATATCTCTGTCTATCAAGATCTCTGAACGACCGACGCATGCGCTCTGTGTGCTTGCAATGCCATATGCAGGCCATATGTTTACTTCTGCCGCCCCTCAGTAATATTGTCACCGGAGTCGTTTCAAGACAATGCGCTGTATAGAAATTAGTGTTGGTGATATTAAGGTACAGTGCTATTTCATGTCTCATATTCGCCAGTTTATTTACGCGAACATATGGACGGTGCGTATTCCATGTCGGTAATTTATTATAGTTCGATGTTGTGTTTATGTCCGACATGCTGGATTTTGAGGGCATGCGCGAAGGTATCGTTACCTAATTGATCAATGAACGAGCTCTGATTGGCTGGAGAAACTGTATCATAATGAAAAACAGTGTTTTAATGACCATCATTATGATACAGTTTTCTGACACATAATAGTGAGGGTCGAACATAAATGGTATTTATTTAATTGTGAGACATTTAAAGAGTAAGTTAGTGCGTTTCGCTTACGCATTGAGTTATGCTGAACCTGCAGGTATCCCATATGTGGTGTTAATGGGACCTTATTTTCGGTTCAAAACTGGAATGGGACCTTAGCAGAATAATATAGAGAGGAATCTCTCAGTTAGGGGCATATGTTACGCCATACAAAATAACAATCACCACATCACTAATACGCTGAACTGACTTAAATTGCAAGGAACTACAGAGTAACATTAAATTTCATGTTGATCATTGTTTTGGAACCTTTGTAATGAAAGGTAATGTAGAGCGGCTATGAGAGGGTATTAGAATGGTTTAAGTCACACGCTTTGAATTCACAGAGGAAGGTGACATTCAAAGCAAAATCTTGACAAAGTTGTTTGCTTGAAGATTAATAATTCAGAACAAGCTTTTCTTTGACGCAATGTAAACGTGAGAGGAACATTAGTTTATTGCCGGTAGTCTTTGTTTCATCCAACTGCAATCTTATCTGAGGAAGCCTCTCAACGCCTCAGTGCCTGCCAGCGCTATTCATCTGCCAAAGTTTGCGCGCCTGTTCGCAATACACGGGAGGACGAAGGGACAAACTTTGGTGTCAAAAGACTTGGGAGAAGTTTCTTCCTAATTAACGTTAACAACATACCCTCTGTAAGTTTCTGATGTTCTACAATTATCAAAAGCTACAATTTGTTCCACAATTTCCAATTATATTTCTGTCCATAACGTTCATAATAACAGAGGGCCAAGCAGTGGCGGCTAGTGAACTTCGTGATTGACGGTGGCAGGGTCATATGCATAACTTTATTTGTTTATAAATATACTAGCTGTTTTCTTCATTTACAGCCCGCCAAGAACAAAACTGATCAAAAGTTTGGTGCTTTTCAGTCGGTCAACAAGAATGTACCCCAGAGTGTTGGTTTATACCCTAATCCTGAAAAAAAACATAGGCTAAGGTTAATAAATACACTAGGATGACCATTTTCGATCGTCAAGCGATCATCATCAGATCCATTTATTAATCTCATATAATTTCTTTCAGGATTAGGGTATAACCCAACTCTTTTGGGTACAATCGTGTTGACCGACTGAAAGGCACCACACTTTTGTTTACTAAGGCAACACTGAAAAATGGCTTCAAACCCCATAATGTTGTTGTTGTTGTTTTTTTCCTATGGCTAGCCCGGATTCCAATCCATCAGCTTTCTTGCGTTCCAAAAGTGTTGTGTGAGGTTTCCTGAATTTCTAGCAGTCTCATCAAGTTTGTTTCAATGTAGCAGGTGCCCCTTATCCATTTTACTTCCAGGTTCGTGACAAAGTGTGCATTCTTCAGATCTCAGGATGTTGATTCGTTTCAGATGAGCTGCAAGGCAGTCATGGCCAGTGTTAAGTCTGACGAAGGCTACAGCTTCTCTTCTTGGTGTTAATTTATATTCATCCCATTTAGCATCAATGTCCTTCCATAATTTGGTTTCTACTGTTTTCTTTGCCATTTCCTCATAGGCCTTGTTTTTGATAGTATTTTTCAAGATCCTTTTTGCTGACATAAAATCAGTCTGACTGACATGTTGTTGTAGTGTGGTACCTTTTTTTACTAATCTGTCCGCCTCTTTATTACCTGCTATTCCAACATGAGAAGGGATCCACAGAAATGAGAACTGTTTGTAGAGTCTTGGAAGGGTTTTTATCATACAAAAAAATTCTTTCAGTTCTTTATTTTGAGGCTTATAATTTGACGAGACGGCTTGGATGGCTGCTTTTGAATCTGTAATGATAACACATTTGTGATAATCAATGTTTCTGCCTAATAACTGATGGAGTGCATAATATAAACTGATCAAATCTGCATAACATTCAAATGTAGTATAATATTATAATACGATATACGAAATTTTAGTAAGTTTTGACTATGCTATTCACTAAAAATATGTTAAAATTTCATTTCCTTATATAATATAGTTAGTTAAAACATAGTTTTTAAGGGGTGGAACAGCGAGGTCATCTGCCCCTTAAAATAGTGAAAAAATCTATAACTTGGCGACTAAAATACTAAAGGAAGTAGGAGACTTCTCCTACACAGGAAGCAAATTACGAGTAATGGACGAAGCAAGGAGGATATAAAAAAGGTAGATTGGCTCAAAAAGAAAAGCAATTCTACTGAAAGGGAATTTGAGGACATCAAATATAGATTTAGGTAATTTTTAAAGCCTTTGTATCGAGCGCGGCCCACTATGGAAGTGAAACTTTGACTGTTGGCGCGGCAGAACAGAGGAGAATCGAAGCATTTGGAATGTGGTGTTATTTATTTATTTATTTATTTATTTTCCGCGTCCGAATCAAATTAAATTTTGCCAGTAAGTAGCAACAGTTATAGCATTAGCATTTGCAGCCAAAAGATCGACTTTTGAACATAATGTCCTCCATCAAAGGGCAGATCAACAGGTGTTCTGGATCTTGTAACATGCTGCAGTCACAGAACTCATCATTGTTGACGAGTATGTTCCATTTCTTGAAATTGCTCTTTCAGCCTGAAACCCCCGTCCTCAGCCTGTTCAAATTCCATATGGCAAGTTGTGACCAGGTGCAATTTTTTCTGATAGAGGAATAGTTGGGTCTGTGATCTCTGTCTTCCATATCTTCACACGGGCAGCTTTTTGTGAGCCTTCGAGGGTTGTTACTCCCCTCAAAAAGCTGTTTCTGGACTTAAGTCTCTGTCGGGCTGGTTGTTGGCCGAAAAGTGGATGCCTTGAATAGGTTTCTTGCCGTTTCTTCTCAGATGCTGCTACAACCATTCTTCGGACATGAGGTGGAAAAATTCCTATAAGAGGGTAGATCTTCTGAAGTGGTGTTGGTCTAAGACACCCAGATACAATCCTGGAAGTCTCATTCAGAGCTACATCCACCTCTTTGGAATGTGGAGAAGAAAGCCAAACGGGTGCTGCATATTCAGCTGCTGAGAAGCTCAGTCCAAGGGCTGAAATTCTGAGAGTGGTGGGGTGAAAACCCCACGTCCTTCCTGTTAGGCATTCTAGTATGTTATTTCGTGCAGATACTTTACTTTTGGTGTTCAAGCAATGTTGCTTGAAAGACAGAGTTCGATCGAGGGTGACACCAAGATATTTTGGTGTAAAACAATGAAGGATTGTTTCACCTTGCCACTTAAAATGTGGTGTTAAGGAGAATGATGAAGATCATATGGGTAGATAGAGTAACTAATGAAGAGGTATTAAGACGAGTGGGAGAGGAGAGATGTTTCTGGTGACTGCTAATGAAGAGAAGAAATAGGTTGGTAGGACACATACTAGCAAGGGAAGTATCAGGTAAGACACGTCGAAACCTATCTTGAAACTTTGTGGACGCAATCGTTGTACGATAAGAGGACAACGTGCGGAAAATCAGCCGCCAGATTGAACTGCAAGGCTCCGAAATCGTACCTGACATCCTGGTACGCAGGCCTGACGGTTGGCGGAGCTAGACATCTCTCTGGCGCTCGGAGTAGTTGCGTGGTGGGGCGTATATGCTGAGTGGAGCGTGTGGCTGCTTTCCACCGACCCTAAGTGCCATAGCCGTCAGGGCTGTCCCTTCCAACATGTACGGTACTCACTACTTCCCATTGATTTATATCAGGTTCTGATGATGACCGCTTGGAGGTCGAAACGCATAATCCTAAAATTGCCCCATTATAATAGTGATCAAAACTAACAGGAGTGTTATTATTTATTAATCATATATTATGTACATTGCACCCCGCCCAGTAATTGGGCGAATTCGTGTTGACCGACTGAAGAGTTTCAACTGGCAATAGATTTAATAGCCTTGAGTGCAGTGGATCTAATGATGATCACTTGGCGATGAAAACTAATCAATTTCTTCTTCTTTATTTGTTTCACCCAACTTTGGGCTACATGAAATCAATCCCTTTTTATTGTTTTGAGCTTTCCTTTTAGACCAGTATTGCCTCATCCTTTGAGAGCTTGCTTCCCTTTCTTCGACAGAGATGTGGATCGTACGCTTTTGTGTGATTTTGACTTGGAACCGTTGTTTCTCATCCTTGGTGATGGTTTTGGATATTTTGTCCATGTGCATGGTGTCTGTAATTTGGAGTTCCACGAGGTCTTTCTCAGCTTCCTTAAACCAAAGAGGCTTTTTTTTTATTACGAAAGTAGTCGAGGATCATTTTGGTTAGTCTATTTGAATTCATTCGGAGGATGTGCCCATAAAAATCAATTATCCGTTTTTTATTGCGTCCGAGAGTTTTTCAGTCAATTTATAAATCTCTTTTTTTTTTCTCTCTTCAAATTTCGCTTACTGAGGCAATACTGATGAATTGCTTCCAACATGGTAATTAAAATGTACTCTTGCAATAAAAGAAGATAGGTTCAATATTATTCCCTCTACCTAGAGGATAGTTTGTCTTGTGTGTGTCAGCTGGTGTGATATTCACATCACTTCGCTAGACGTCGCGTCGCGTCATAGCCAATTTAATTACGGAACTCTGTACAGCAGAACATAACAGTGACATACGTTTGTTATGCGCCTCAACCTAACTCCCCCCACTTTACCTCCCTTTCCATCGCATCCACACATAACTTGCATGACTTGAGAGCAGTAGTAGAAGCTGCTTTAATTAAGAAGAATTCAATTGAGCGAGTTGAGAGAGAGACGTGGAACCTTCTGACGCATTTAGAGGACACTAAAACACTGCCGGCGCAACTCACAACAGCGAATGATCGTTTCTTTTCTTTTCTTCATCGTGAAACGCACAAGATTTTAATTGGCCCCCTTGCTCATTTCCTCTTCTGTCTCCGTACGGCACCGATGTTGTTGATGTTTTCAGTTTTATTTTCCGTGAGCTTGGAATCACTTTACGAGCAATGCGCTATTTTCAACCGTAGCTCTGTTGTTCAGTTCTTCTCTATGATGAAATTTCAACGGCTCATACTATTTTAAACCACTTTTAACTAGGATATGCTTAGGGCTGGAGGGTTAGCGTGGACAAAAATTCAACACGGATGTCCGGTTGTTACCATGACAACACGAATTCGGATACTACGCATACTAGTTCAATAGAGACATCTACACGTAACAGTAGGCTATATCTATATGTTGCTATAAGATCATCTTAGTTACTATTATTGAAATTTAGTGAGCCTATGGGCCACGAGATAGAACGAAAGTCCCTAAGTCACTAACGTCGTAAAAAATTCCTTTTTTCTTCTATCGTCTCAAGTATCATTATTAGCCTATTTTCAATTTTGAAAAAATAGGCTTATGAGATCACCTTTTGTCCGTGTGTGTGTGCGTGTGTGTGTGTGTGTGTGAGGTGTGTGTGTGTCCCCCCTAATAAAATCTAAACGGCTGGAGCGATTTTAATGAAACTCGGTAAGTTCATAGCACTATTCCCGGCGACCTCGACCGTGCCCGTCAAATTTTGTTATGTCTCACCAATCCAACATGGCGGCTGTGCGAAATATTTCACTAGCATTCAATATCTCCGAAGCTATTAGCGATATCGCACTGAAATTGTGTACGGTGATAAAGGGCACTACTAGAAGTTCACCTATGAGACTTTCAAAAACCTGGTGACAACAAAACCAACATGGCGGTCAAGCGAAATTGAGACTTTTAAATAGACATTTCTCGCGATTTAACTATCCAAACGTAATGAAACATGGTACAGCAAATGTGTATACACATTGTAATGCACTGGAGTCTAATTTAGTTCAATTGTTTACATAACCTCAAAATGGCGGCTGTGCGAAATATTTCACTGATATTCTATATCTCCGAAACTATTACAGATATCATCATGCAATTTTGTACGGTGATAAAGGGTACTGATACAAGTTTACCTATGTATATTTCATAAACCTGTAACGTACAAAACGAACATGGCGACCAAGCGAATTTGAAATATTTTAATAGACTTTTCTCGTGATTTATCTCCCTGAGCGCAGTGAAATGTGGTACAGTAAATGATTTTGCAGATTGTAATGCACTGCCATCTAATTTAATTCAATTGTTTACATAACCTCAAAATGGCGGCTGTGCGAAACTACGCAATAATTGTCCTTGAATGGTACATAACTCTATGGCCTATACATATAACAATCCTAAATGGCGAGCTTCCGAAGTATTTAGACGGTTCTCAATATCTATGAATCTTTTACAGAAACCAAACTGATTTTTTATGTTCATAGAGACTATGAACATATGTTCACCTTTAGGACTTTCAGTAACCTGGTGAGCACAAATCCAACATGGCGGCGACGCGAAGTAAAAATATTTAAATGGACGTTTCTCGCGAATTAACTATCCGAGTGCTGTGAAACGTTGCACGTTAAATGCTTATACAAATGTTGATCCACTGGCATGTAATTTATTTCAATTGTTTGCATAATCACAAGATGGCTGGTGTGCGTACTTTTAAAATCTCGTTTTTACTTCTTGTGTTCTAATCATGCGATTGAAGTTTGAATACCACACGTACACAATAATCTTATTGTAATAGTACAAAAATACAAATCCATCCTGGCGACCATATGAAATATTTAGACGGTTCTCAATATCAACGAATCTGTTACAGCAATTAAACTGAAATTTTGTATGTTGATAGAGACAATTAACATGAGCAGGATATATGAAAATAGGCTGTATAGTTCTTCACGGAACTACTTGTTTTTTAAATCAGTCATCCAACATAACATTTGAGTGTATTAGTGTTTGTTTCTTTTCAGGTTTGATGCAGCCCTCCATGTCTCCCTGTCCAGAGTTAATCGTTTCATTTCAACATAGCTACCACACCTTATATCCGAGGCAATATTTTTAACATATTCTAACCTTGGTTTACCCATACAGCTATTGTCCTCGACCCTTCCTTCCATAACTAAGCTTGTTAATCCTGGGTGTCTTAGTATGTGTCCTACCAACCTATCTCTTCTCTTCATTAGCAGTCGCCAGAAACATATATCCTTTCCCACTCGTTTTAATACCTCTTCATTTCTTACTCTGTCTACCCATTTAATCTTCATTCTCCGGTAACACCACATTTCAAACTCTTCTATTTTTCTTTTTTCTGCTGCTCCAACAGTTCAAGTTTGGGGAGAGTCAGTCAAAACAGGGTACTTAATAAATAAAGTGGCATATCTCATGAACTTGTTGCACTAATGTGTTAATTTTTAGGTAGATTTCATTAGAAAGCTAACTATTGGAATGGGTCCCATGTTTCGACTTCCGGAAAATTTCGACATATCTTCGCGTTTCACATCCCCCAGACTCCAAAACCACCGTCAGTTCAAAAGTTTAAGTATAATTTATGTATGTATATATATATCAGTTTCTTGTGGACACGATAACTGACGTAATTTTGCACCAATCACTTCGAATTTTTTTACATAATATGTATCCCCTTAAAATCTCAGTTGAGTTCGTTAATGGGAAAAATCGGTCAAAGGGAGTGAAAATGGGATGCTTTTTTGAAAAATTGAAATATCGCTATAACTCTCTTAATATCTGAAATATTGAATCCATTCAAAGTTCATACTATGTGTCGGATAAGGCCCTAAAATTTATGTTTGAAACGTTTTTTGATAGCACCATCCATTGACCAAAGGGGTGGGAAAAAGTGGTTTTTTTTTTCGGGAAACATTAATCATATCTCTGTTAATAGGCACAATATCAAAACCGTACAGAATGGAAAATATTCCTCCAATAATTACCTAAAACTTTTGTCTGAAAGAATTTTTGATATGACCCACCATTACGCCACGGGGTGAGCAAAATGATTTAAATTATAAGAAAATGCCAGGTGCCAAGAGAGGTTGCCATGACAACTTCACTTTTAATTAATAAGGGATGAGCCATCAGCAGTTGCTATGACAACGCCACTGGACGAGATCACATTCAGTTTTCCATCTGTCTGTGGGAAGCGACTTCGGTATCGGAACTGGTAGCAAGCTGAACTTCTATGCCCAAGGTTGCGGGTTCAAACCCGGCTGAAGTCGTCGGATTTACTAAGAGCGCTAAAAAAACTGAGTATGCTTTCCTTCGGAGGGGACGTTCCAACGTTCGTTGCGAGTTGATGGTTCCGGTGGCATCTAGTAGCCAAGTTCACAGCTAGGTGTCGTTGATGGTAGTATTTTTAAATTATCTGTAGCCTATTTTAGGTAGATTTCAACAGAAAGCTAACTATTGCAATGGGTGCCATGTTTCGACTTCCGGAAAATTTCGACATATCTTCGCGTTTCACATCCCCCAGACTCCCAAACCACCGTCAGTTCAAAAGTTTATATATATGTGTGTGTGTGTGTATATATGTATGTGCATATATATATATCAGTTTCTTGTGGACACGATAACTGCCGTAATTTTACACCAATCACTTTGAATGTTTTACATAATATGTATCCCCTTAAAATCTCGGTCGAGTTCGTTAATGGGCAAAATCGGTTGAAGGGGGTGAAAATAGGGGGGGCTTTATTTTTTTCGAAAAAGTGAAATATCGCTATAACTCTCTTAATACGTGAAATATCGAATCCATTCAAAGTTCATAATATGTGTCGGATAAGTGCCAAAAATTTATGATTGAAAAGTTTTTGATAGCACCAAACATTGGCCAAAGGGGTGGAAAAAAGTGGGGTTTGAGGAAACATTAATCATATCTCTCTTAATAGGCACAATTTCAAAACCGTACAAAATGGAAAATATTCCCCTAATAATTACCTAAAACTTTGTCTGAAAGAATTTTTGATCTGACCTACCATTACGCCAAGGGATGAGAAGAAATGATTTCGGAATTAAAGAAAATGCCAAGTGCCATCAGAGGTTACCTTGACAACGCTTCTAAATTGAAGAGCGATGAGCTATCAGAGGTTTCCAAGACAACGCCATTGCACGAGATCATATTTATTTTTCCACCTGACTCTGTGGGAAACGGCTAACTGGTAGCAGGCTGAACTTATATGCCCAAGGTCGCTGGTTCAAAGCCGGCCAAAGTCGTCGGATTTTCTAAGAGCGCTAAAAATCCCTCAGCATGCTTTCCTTTGGAGGGGAAGTTCCAACGTTCGTTGCAAGTTGCTGGTTGCGGTGGCATGTAGTAGCAAAGTTCACAGCTAGGTGTCGTTGACGTTAGAATATGGTACAAAATTAGGAACTACTACTTAAAATTGACCGTCTGCAGACCTTACCTGAATTACAGACTAATACAGTCATCACAATTAACACCACTTATCAGATTCTACACACACCCAATGTACACGGGATTACATGACCACGTTGTCGCAGCCCCTAAACTGAGGAACCCACAAAAATCTCTACGGGAGATAAAATTTTGCGTGAAGAAGTAACAGACTGTCAGATAGTTACACATCAGTTCCAAACCTTGCATAAGGACAGTGTGATCACAAGTATAACAAGTAGTTCCGTGAAGAACTATACAGCCTATTTTCATATATCCTACTTATGTTAATTGCCACTATCAACATACACTATTTCTGTTTGATTGCTGTAATAGATTCGTAGATATTAAGAACCGACTAAATATTTCGGATGGTTGCCATGTTGGATTTTATATATGTAGGTCCTAGAGTTATGTACTGTTACATGCAGATTATTGTGAACGTGTAGTATTCAAACTTCAATCGCATAATTAGGACACAAGAAAAAACAAGGAGATTTTAAAATTTTCACAGCTGCCATCTTGAGGTTATGGAAACAATTGAAATAAATTAGATGCCAGTGGATTAACATTCGTATAAGGATTTACTGTACCAAGTTTCACTGCACTCGGATGGTTAAATTGCGAGAAACGTCCATGTGAATATTTATAATTCGCGTTACCGCCATGTTGGATTTGTGATCACCAGGTTATTTAAAGTCCTATAGGTGAACTTAAGTTCATAGCCCCTATGAACATTAAAAAATGCAGTTTGATTGCTAAAATAGATTCGTAGATATTCAGTATCGTCTAAATATTTCGGATGGTTGCCATGTTGGATTGTTAAATGTATAGGCCATAGAGTCATGTACCATTAAAGGAAAATTATTGAGTAGGTTCATTATTCAAACATTCACTTCGATCGCATGACTACATCACAAGAAATAAAAACTTAATTTTAAAATTCGCACTGCCGCCATCTTGAGGTTATGTAAACAATTGAACTAAATTAGATACCAGTGGATTACAATGTGTATAAATATTTCCTGTGCCAGGTTTCATGCGCTTGGAACATTAAATCGCGAGAAAGGTCTATTTAAAATTTTCAAATTCGCTTGGCCGCCATGTTCGTTTTGTAGTTAACCGGTTTTTGAAAGTCTTATAGATGAACTTCCAGTAGTACCCTTTATCTCCGTACAAAGGTTTAGGGAGATACCGCTAATAGTTTCAGAGATATAGAATGCCGGTGAAATATTTCGCACATCCGCCATCTTGTGATTATGTAAACAATTGAACGAAGTTAGATGTCGGTGCATTACAATGTATATAAACATATACTGCACCAAGTTTCATTGCGTTTGGTTCGTCAAATCACGAGAAACGTCTATTTAAAAGTTGCAAATTCGCTTGGCCTCCATGTTGGTTTTGTAGTTACCAGATTTTCAAAAGTCACTTAAGTGAACTTATAGTAGTTCCCTTTATCACCGCAATAAATTCCAGGGTGATATCGGGAATAGTTTCGGAGATATTGAATGGTGGTGAAATATTTCACACAGCCGCCATGTTGGATTGGTGAGTCGTAACAAAATTTGAAGGGCACGGTCGAGGTCGCCGGGTATAGTGCTATGAACCTTCCGAGTTTCATTGAAATCGCTCCTGCCGTTTAGATTTTATTAGGGGGACACACACACACGAATCACACACACACACGCACACACGCACACACACATGGACAAAAGGTGATCTCCTAAGCCTATTTTTTTTTTCAAAATTGAAAATAGGCTAAAAATAAGCCCAATTGACGAGAAGGTTACCATCCCCATAAGACAATAAAATGATAAAAATATGCATACAAAAACGAAAAAAAAAGTTAATTAAACTCCAATTGTAAAATACTTTCTTGCAATAAATGAGGTCTGATCCTCCTACGAAAACCTGCATATTTTGCCTATTATAGCCTATCCCCTAGTTTGCCCGGTGAAATCTACCTCCGCCTTCCGGCGTGCCGAGAGGAATTTTTAATGACTAATTGTATAATATATCTACTTACAAATGGCAATGAAGAACATAATTTATATAAAAAGCTTAACCATAAATTGTTTATTTATATAAATGTTTGTCCATTACCCCGTTTTATCAGACGAGTTGGGTAAAACAGGGTACTGGATTATAATGAACATTACAAAATAGAAATATATTTTACAAACATTGAAAATCACTTCATTTACAACAATCGCATTTATACGGTTCATCATTTTCATCATCAATGCCGGCACACTGTTCATGAGCCCATTCACCACACTTATAACACTTGACCCAGCCTTCTTCAGACTTCGAATTAGTGAATAGTTCATTACAATAAATGCAAGCTGCGTTATTATTTTCTCCTTTCTCTTCTGACGAGGTGTCATACTCCTGCACTTTTCTAACTTTCTTCGATTTCTGCTTTACGACATTTGTGACGTCAGAAAGCCTAAATCTGGGAGATTGTGACTCCATTTGAAATTTCATTTTGGGAGTCTTCCCCTTTTTCATAGATGAAGTTAATTCTTCCTTGTATGGGGAACTTTTCAGAATTGCTGTCGTTCCTGTTCGTCTATCGCACCTTTCTTTCAGCTCTCGGCACTCCCTTTATGTCTTTCGGAGAGATTTGGAAAGCTTAAGTCCAAGGCTTAGGCCTAACTGACTGAGAAGATGAGATGATGTGAATGGAACAGGTCTATCTGACTGGTGAGAGCGGATGATTTTCCTTTTGATGGCTCAGATAGAGATCCCGAAGAAAGGATATCACCTTTCTCCAATGGTGGGTTTGATAAAACAGGGTACTACCCTGTTCTATCCAACTTAGTGGTACGGCGTTTTTTCCATCAATACCATGTTAGGAGCAAGTGGAATTCTACAGCACTTAAACCGGTCATTCATTTTGAAACACCCACAATTATGTAGTGCAAACATTGTTTAATTTATATCATCCTTACCTTACAGTCTTCAAAATAGGGTCTTGGATATATAAGCACACAACTTACAAGCGGATATTACAACACAACACTGTAAAATAGATTTTACCCCTGTGAGAACGCACGCTTGCACCCTACAGATTGCAACTGTTCTAAGAATGAAGGTCATCAAGTGAGAAAGAGTTTATTATGTTCACCGGAAGATGTCACGACATACCAGACGAGAAAACTATGGTACCCCGTTTCATCAGACTACCCTGTTTTATCAGACTGTCCCCTATACTTCCATAGAGTGCAACACTCTCTAGACAATGACTTTCAAAAATGACTTACTAATACCTAAATCTATACTATGTGTCAACATATTTTTCTGTAGAACTGCTTTCCTTGCCTGAGCCAACCGCCTTTTTATATCCTCTTTGTTTCGTCCATCACTGGTTATTTTGCTTCCTAAGTAACAGAAGTCTCCTGTTTCCTTTGGCTTTTCACCTGCAAATTCCTTTCGGCTGCATTACATAATTTTTGTTTTACATTTATGAATTTGCGTCACGAATCCTTTCGTCAAGATGGAGTCTATCCTACTATTAAAAACACGTCAAATCCTCTGGTGAAACAGTTAAGATGACGATGTCATCAGCAAATCTCAGAGTTGAAAATATTTCTTCTTGAATCCTTACTCCGTTTAATTTTTCTCTAATTTCCGTCATTGCTTCCTTGAATCTTCACTCCTACTTAATTTTTTTCTCTAATTTCCTTCATTGCTTTGTTCAATATATAGATTGAAAAGTATAGGCGATAAATTGCATCCTTGCCTTACAACTTTCTGAAATCGAACTCCATTTCCTTCGGCTCGAATAACTTTCATCTGGTTTCTGTATAGATTGTAGACCACCCTTCTATATCTGTCCTTTATTCCAATCGTTTTCAAAATGCCAAACAACTTACTTTAAACAAACGCCTTTTCCAAGACTACTAATGCCATGGTCGTTCACTTATTTTTCGTTTTACTACCTACCAAGAACAGACTAAGACTTTTTACAGCTCCACTTGTTCCTATATTTCTCCCGAAACCAAATTGGTCTTCACCCAACCCGGTTTCTGTCTGCCTTACCATCTTATTGTGAATTTTGTATCACCCAATAGTCCCTGTAAGGGTTAAAATTCCTCGAAAGTATAGTGCGTGTGTGTTCTAGGCCTGTGTGGTTATTTATAATAATGGACCACTTTGAGAGCCTTGATATCTTGGTAACCATATACACTCGCGCACGTAAAATAACTCTTTGGAAGAAATTTGAATTTCATTAAGTTAATATTTAGGATAGCTGGCATGTAAGAAACCTTTCATTAACTACACTTGCGTAAAACAAACATTTGTAGGTTAGAGTTGATTAACGTTCTATTAGTTGCAACGTACGTTGCCAGGTGCTGGTCGCGGTGGCATCTAGTAGCCAAGTTCAAAGTTAGGTGTCGTTGACGGTAGCATTTGGTAGCAAAAGTAGGAACTACTTGATTGATCGTCTTGAGCCCTTACCTGAATTACAGATAACACACACTAATACAGCCATCACAATTAACTCCGGTTATCAGACAGATTCTACACACACCCTAAGTAGGCCTACACGGGGCTGCATGACCACGTTGTCGCAGCCCTAAACTGAGGAACCAACCAACCAACCAACCAACCAACGCAGTATTGATTTATTTCAACGTAGAATTATAAACATATATTCACGCATTCTATTGATTGCTACTTCACATAATGTCAATAAACTTGTTTCCCTTGCCGAATTGGTTGGTGGACAATAGCCTGCACGGCCCGCGTCCATCCTGCAATAAGCAGAGTGGACCAGCACATCGCGTGTCTGCTTTGTGCTCGGACAATCCCTCAACACGCAAAACGGCTTAACGTCAATCTTCTTCCCTGGTTCATCGCGGCAAATCTGTGAACGGAGGCAACTTATTCAATTTGAAAGGGCGAGGTACGTTAGTCCTTCCGAGGATTAATAGCGGTTGTCTTTCGCCAATATCGGAGTGCAAGGGACAATCTCGTTCGTGTCTGGGGAAACATCTCTCTATTGGTTTACACTTTGATATAATGTACCAACTAAGGGGTTTAAATTGGAAAACAAGTGTCGTTCGACATACGACTAAATTCTCAATCATTATATTATTAACTAGCAACCCGCCCTGGCTTCGCCTGGGAACAGTTATGAATGCGTTACGTGATAAGCGCTTTTTTGCGATGTCAATGAAGTACGACCTGTATCAGTTTTACGCCTCGGCATGATGGGTTAAAATCACTCACTGGACTATTAATTATATTACAGTATCATGGAGGTGCATGTGCAAGGGATTCTTGTCAGACGTAATTTAAGAATGGCGAGTTGATGAAACACAAATCGCTTTTCCGTCCAATTTTAACTTGACTGTATATTCTGCGGAACGAAAAGTTCACAGGCGAAATGAAGAAAAACCGAGTTGCACTTCAAGGTAAACTACAAACACAACCACTCTTCTCTGAAGTTTTAACTCAACATGACTCGACAGTTTTCTGCTGGCTGTATTTGGGGTAATAGGCTTGCCCGCTAGTAGGCTGTAACTGGGATGATAGGCTCGCTCCTAGCTAGCTCGTAAACTGTCGCCTAAATAATTGAATGGAGTTCGTTGGAAGATATGAAAACGTAAATGCACTTACAGTATAGTGGGCGATGTATTGAAGATAGAGATATGCTCTCCCGGACTTTTTTTTGTAGAACTTTTCATGCTGAACAATTCTTACACTCATAGTATATTGATATTTTTAATGGTTTGCCAAGTGTAAGCTTAAAGCGAACGGACGCCAGGATTTGTTTTGACGTTTTCATTGAAATCGTTACTGCTTTGCTTCCTTTGATCATAAATAAATTATTTTCTACAGAAACCTTCCTGGAGATATCCTTTGTTTACAGAATGGTGAAAACCGCATCAAAATCCATTCAATGGTTCTCGAGATTACCCGTGACATCCAAGAATTGGGGACTTTGTTTAATACTAAGTAGAGATATTTTCTTTCGTATTTTTCTTCACGTCGCCTCCGTAGCGTAGCGGTCAGCAAGGTTAGCTGCCGCCCCGGAGGTCCTGGGTTCGATCCCCGGCTCTGTCACGAAATTTGAAAGGTGGTACGAGGACTGGAACGGGGTCTACTCAGCCTCGGGTGGCCCAAATGAGTAGAGGGGGTTCGATTCCCCCTCAGCCATCCTCGAAGTGGTTTTCCGTGGTTTCCCACTTCGTCTTCGGGCAAATGCCGGGATGGTACCTTCAAGGCCACGGCCGCCTCCTTCCCTCTTCCTTGTCTATCCATCCTAACCATCCCTTACCTTCCCTCATGAGGCCCCTGTTCGCTTTGCAGGTGAGGCCGCCTGGGCGAGGTGCCAATCCCCACCTCACCAGTTGTATCCCTTCCGATTCGATGTTCCCAGCTCTAGGACACTGCCCGTAGAGGCGGTAGTGGTGAGTTCCCTCGCTTAGTCCGTGGGTTCCACCAACCTGGAGGGTAAACGACTAAAAAAATAAAAAAAATCTTCACAACAAAACTAAAAACCACAAACCAAAACCTCAAACAAAACCAAAAACCAAAACGAATATCAAAGCAAAAAACAAAATGAAAAACCAAACACTGAAAACAGAAACAAAAACGCCAAATTTAAAAAAAACTGAAAACAAAACCAAAAAACAAAAACACAAACACCAAATTAAAAATCAAAAACAATATCCAAAAACAAAAACAAAATCCCAAAACTGAAGACGAAAACAGAAAAACAAAAACACCAAATAAAAAATAAAATCAAAATAATAAAAAAAAAACACAAACAAACACCAAAACATCATCAGATCCTGTAGCAACTATCGTTCTTGGCTATCACCCTAGATGTAAAGGTACGATACCCGGCTCTGCCAGGACATTATAATTCTGGAGTAAAAGCTGGATTGGGGTACACACAGCCAATAACAAACATCTGTGCTACTTTGCTATGGGAACCAAGAATCCCCACAGCCTTTCACTTCCCTAGATACATTTCCAAATATGATCTGATGGTGTCAGCGTGACGAATAAAACATGTCAACCAATCATACCTCTTAGTTAGAAAAATGTACCAATGTGTAGAAGTGTGTAATTATTACATGTTGGTGTTTTCCAGATTAGTAAGTGTGATAAAATATTCCCCTCCCAATTTAATTGGGCAGATTAATGTGCTGACCGACTAAAAATCAATTATTGGATAACAATGGTAACCCTGGGCTTCTTAAACTTAGCTTATAGAGAATCGTAATTCCTTCATTGAAGTTAAATACATAATTATCTGCGGCTTCGGTGGCGTAGTCGGTAGCATGCTGAGCTTCTATGCCCATGATAGCGGGTTCAAACCCAGCCGAAGCCGTCCGATTTTTAAGAGCGTTAAAAATCCCTCAGTATGCCTTCCTTTAGAGGGGAAGTAAAGCCGGCGGTCCCATGTCATAGATTTATGGCATGTTAAAGAACCTTCCACTAATTGCACCTGTGTGAAGCTAAATTGGATAGGTTAAGAACGTAAACAACGCTCTTAGGTTTCTACGTTCGTTGCCAAGAGCCGACTGCGGTGGCGTCTAGTAGCTAAGTTCTGAACTTGGCCTAGTAGTCGTTGACGGTGACGCTTGGCGGCAAAACTAGGAACTATTTGAAAAATTCTAAGTTGCAGTACTTAAATTAAAAAAACAGATAACACACACTAATACAGTCATCACAATTAACACCGGTTATCAGACAGATTCTACACACACCCAAAATACACGGGGCTACATGACCGTGTTGTCGCAGCCCCTAAACTTAAGAACCAACCAACATAATTATCTGAATAACAAGTATGGGGACCATTTTGAAGAGTTATAAATTCAAGAATTTGGGAGAAAGTTTGACTCCAAATGTTAACGAGAAAGCAACCATGAAACAAGGGCTTGGAAAATGGATTTGGCATTCAGACTTCGCATCAACAAATTCAAATCCAAATCCAAATTCCTCTCATATCAGGACAAATACCGTACAGGCATTATTGCACAGTAGTGAAGCCAGGATGCCCCTAAGCGGTAGAGACCTTATCAAGCATGAAAACTGTTGAAATTGAGAAAATGGATAGGAAAGTCTTCCGGAAAATTCCAGGTCCTAAAACACTAACCGGAGATGGATACAAATTTCAATTGAGGTCAAACCAAGAACTCTATGACAAGTTTGAAGGGATTTCTGTCAGCATGAGAATGGACATATTAAAGGATTGGGGACAGAGAGATTGGCTAACAAAATTCTCAACCTTCAGGAGAAATGGAAGGGGCAACCTCCAAGGCTTCAGGAAGTCCATCAGGGCAAACATTGGACCGGCCAAAGACTGGGACTGGACAGGATTTAGAACCAAAATTGCAGGTGTGAAGGATCCCCCCAAAGAAAGACCCACACTTTCAGCCGAAGAAAGAATGAGGAGTCAGAGGCTGACATATCTTTGGCAGGAAGCTAAACGACCTTAGAGAAGAAAACCTGAACGGTTGTTGTGTATTTGTTGTCCATTGGTGGCCGTATCAAATAATAATAATAATACGGAAATACGGCAAATGTGGAGACAGAAAAGTGTAGTGGTTCTGCCCATAGTCATTTCTTCTACCGGCATCGTCCCTAAATCGTTGGCTCGCAATCTGGAAATATTGGGAATACATCCTGGTCTACATATCACCATGCAGAAGGCCGTCATCTTGGAGACCTGTTCCATTGTTCGATCGTTTCTCAACGTGCCACCTTAAGAGAATTAGCCATACCGTCTTGCAAACAAACCGACGATATGTTGATATGTCCCACTTATGTGGTGAAATGAATGTGATAACAATAATAATAATAATAATAATAATAATAATAAATACTGGTACTCAATTATTATGTAGGAAGCCACATTCCAGTGTTGCTTAAGTAATCAAAATTTAAGAATGCCTTTCAATGGGTCAACACGATTGTGCCCAGTTACAATAGGTGTTATTCCCTGTACCTGAAAATATTACATGCGATTAATAAATGTACTTGAATTACTAGTTTGGATCGTCAAGAGGCCATCGTCAGAACCCTTACACTCAGGCTTCAAATTTACAATGAGGACCCCCCCCCCCGTATGGAGGTGGCTTCGGTGGCGTAGTTGGTAGCATGCTGAGCTTCTATGGCCAAGATCGCGGGTTCAAACCAGGACGTAGTCATCGGATTTTTTTAAGAGCTTTAAAAATCCCTCAGTATGCCTTTCTTCAGAGGGGAAGTCAAGCCGACGGGCCCATGTCAGAGATTTATGGCATGTAAAAAAGCCTTCCAGTATACACTTGTAGGTTAGATTCCAACGTTCGTCGCCAGGTGCAAATTGAGGTGGCATCTAGTAGCCAAGTTCGCAGCTAAGTGTCGTTGACAGTAGTATTTGGTAGCAAAAGTAAGAAAGAAGTGAAATTGATCGTCTGCAGTCCATACCTGAATTTCAGTGCAGATAACACGCACTAATACAGCCATTACAATTAACATCGGTTATCACACAGAGCCTCCGTGACTTAGACGGCAGAACGCCGCCTCTCACCACTGGGTCCGTGGTTCAAATCCCGGTCACTCCATGTGAGATTTGTGCTGGACAAAGCGGAGGCAGACAGGTTTTTCTCCGGGTACTCCGGTTTTCCCTGTCATAATCTCATTCCAGCAACATTCTCCACTATCATTTCATTTCATCTGTCATTCATTTAATCATTGCCCCAGGGGAGTGCGACAGGCTTCGGCAGCGGGCACAATTCATATCCTCGCCGCTAGATGGAGGCTTCATTCATTCCATTCCCTGACGCGGCCGGTAGACTGGAAGCAGGCTGTGGATTTTCATATCACACAGATTCTACACACACCCAAAGTACACGGGGTTACATGACCGCGTTGTCACAGCCCCTAAACTAAGGAACCAACCAACCAACCTCCATATAGAACCCAGATTCGCATATGCCAACTGCCGTGCTAGCAGCTGCACAGCGACCAACTTTCGTTCTCACGAGCCATCAGAGTACGCGGATTTTTCCTATATACCTTTTGTTTGAGGTTCCTTTGCAATTAAAAATCGAATGGCGCTGAAATTTGCGAACAAATTTACTGGAAACTAATTCTTGAGAAGATAATTTTCCACTAAGAAAATTCGATGTTTTTAATGAGTAACATCTTTCCACTCGGTATTTATATATTTTATGTGGGGGTGATTATGAAAAATTATACGGAAATAGATGGGACGGAAACAAAGAGCGCAGTGGCGGAGATTGATACCACGACGTACTGTGGCTATGTGGAATGTATATCGCATACGGTTTACTTCCAGGTTTGGAGATCCCATTAAAGATATTCTTCGTACAATAAATCATCTTCAAGTTGTCGTTGTTTGGTGTGAAAATATTAATTATATCATATTTTCTGAAAACCGGTCAAGATTTGACACTGCAGTTTTACAAGTAGCTATTTCAATGGCCAACAGAATTCACTGTTCTCCCGGCAGACACATAGTCGGCCATGTGGCTATGTGGAATGTACATCGCATACGGTTTAGTTCAAGGTTTGGAGGCCCCATTATAGATATTCCAGGAATAAATCATCTTCAAGTTGTCGTTGTTTGGTGTGAAAATATTCATTATATCATATTTGCTGAAAACCGGTCAGGATTTGGCACTGCAGTTTTATAAGTAGTTATTTCAATGACCAACAGAGCTCACTGTTAACAAGGAATAACATGTCACATGTTACACATCATATGTGACTACTGTAAGGCTCGTATTTTTTTCCTATACCTAACCATGTTCACGTGATACGAGGTAGGCTACAGTACTTCACAACAATTCTTAATTATCTCAAATAAGGTATCTTGGTTGGTTCCTCAGTTTAGGGGCTGCGACTACGCGGTCATGTACCTGCGTATGTAAAATGCAATGGCAGCATCCAGGGCTCATTGGCGCGCTGTTGTAATCAGCACATGCCATAAATCTGACGGTGAGTCAATGCGACGTATCCGCAGCACGGCTATCGGAAAGCTCCGTTCTATAGTGATGATCCTCACTGTATATTTACGCTACGTAAGGAGGCTCACTAGGCTCTGTGGCAGTTCTTTAAATAACAATTTCAACTTGAATTAAAATTAAATCATCAAATCACTCTCAAGACTTGAACCCCATATTTCTACACTAGGCTACGAATAGGTGTGCTAACTATTTTTGCCAACACGAACCACGTCTAAAACAAGTAGTTCCGTGACGAACTAAAGAGCCTACTTTTCTTTAAATTATAGAGACCATATATCAACAGTTGGCAGACCTGGCGACTCTAAATATATTCTTAGTTCCATCTCTTACATGCAAAATTTCGTTGAGGTCCAGTAGATAGTATGAACGTTACATGTATTTAAAGATTAAATTTATCAGCATGCGTAAAATCAGGTTGGCGACAATGCCATAAATGGAATGCTCAAACTTAAATTGAAATATTATGATCTATATATGTGCCAAGTTTGAAAGAACTTAATTTCTTATTGTTAGTATGGAAGGTACATGTGATTCAACCTTAATCGTATCTGCATGCGTAGAATAAAATTGGCAGCACTGACGTATATAGGTTACTGAAAATTAACCTAAATTTGCAGGTACTATATGCATGCAAATTTTAGAATTGTTGGCCTGCATACTTTCTGATGTATTGAGATTAGGATAAAAGTGTATAGGGTGCAGCCCTGTTGACATTTAAAAAAATGCATATTCATATCTGCTCCAGTGCGCAAATCACATACCAAATTTGGTTGAAATGCAATAGATAGTATGGAAGTTACAGGCATTTAAAGATTGGACTTATCAGCAGGCATAGAATCATGTTGGCAACACTCTCATGTATGGACTCCTGTATATTAGTCTGCTGTAGTATTATCTATATGTGTGTCAATTTTGGAACAATTCCCATCCCTACCTTCAGAGATATACAACATACACCTCAATTTTCAATTGTGAGTTTTCAGCAGTTGGTAGCACTGACATAATTTTCAAATATATGCGTGAAATATTCAAGAATATGTATTTACTCATACCAAATTTGGTTTCGATAAATGCAGCCGTTTGGGAGTTGATAGGGGCGGGGACTTACAGACAGACAGACAGACAGACAGACAGAAGGAGAGACAGACACACATTTGCCCCGATCGATCTCATAAATCTACTTTTTCCTCATTTTTACAAAATGTGAAAAGTAGGCAAAAAATATTTTTCCTGCACCTGTGCTGCCTTGAAATTCCTTAACGGATTATAGCGATTAAAGCACAATAGGTATTGAACAATGCTGGTATGAGGAAAAGGAAGTGAAATTAATCGTTATCTATAAGAATATTCCAAATTGTTTACACCTTAATCTCTGCTGTGCTTGTAACAGCCGTGAACTCCAAGGAGTGCAATGAAAACTGCGTCGTTTAGAATAAACCCCTAGATAGTTATTGTTGCTTTAATGGGAGGAACACTGATATTATCTTCCCCTTAATCCCCTAGATAGATTCATGGATTTGATTTTCACGACTGCATTGCCACGTATGAAGGCTTTTCGGAGTGTAGAGGATAGCATTCTTTCCTGCCACCTAGGGAGGTTCGAATTCTGTTCCCGGCCCCTGACAAGAAATGTAGTTATGGTCTGAGGACTGGGACGCAGTACACTCAGCCTTGTGAGGTAAATCTGAGAAGAGGTGGGTTTGAATCTCACATCGGCTGTCATGGAAGTGGATATCCGTGTTCATCCACTTATACTTACTTACTTACTCCTTGGCGCAACAACCCTTGTAGGGCCTTGGCCTCTCGGACAATCTTCACCCATTCTTCCCTTTGGTTCTCCATTCTTCTCAGATCCTCCTCCTCGTTGTCCAGCCATCTGATCCTAGGTCTTCCCCTCACACGCCACACAGTGGGTCAAAATCGAAATCTAGGGGGACAAAATTATTTTTACGTTTTAATCATGAATTTATTACTTCGTAATAAACATCAGTTAAGACCTTTTTAAGAAGCTACGTCTACACCTGCAAGAAATTGTCTATGACTAGGAGTTGGATAGAGCATTCAGTTATCTCTTCAGAACAATTTTCTACCCCTAATTTACATTTAACATAGTCACAAAGTTCCACTTTTGACATAATCGTCGAACCCAGTGCTTCAAACAGTTGTAAACGTGTGGGAACTTGTTGCGCGGCATCTTCTAAAACGTAAAATAACTAAGTAAGTTGCAAAAAGATGCAACAATCTTATAACAGGCGTAAACTACAAGACTTTATCTACATTTTAACATTAAGTAGAAAGTGACGCAGAGTGACGCGGCATACTAAAAATTAAGTGAAAATATAATTTTAAAAATAATAGTTAAATATTATCTAATGCAAATATAGCTAAAATTACGTAACAATTACGCCCATTAATAACTGAAACACGTTACAAAGATCAAACCTTCAGCTGCATGTTCCATCTTAAAGCATCACACTAACCACAAAGACAACCAAACCTCAGCCACTTACATTCACCCTCCAATTCAGACTGCTCGAACAGTGGTGACAGATTTACACTAAGATGCGTTTATATCCCAGAATAGTGAGCGGTAATTATATGAGAATGCTGTAGAAGTAATAAATTCTGATTTTTAATTATGAAAATAAGTAATTTTGTCCTCCTAGATTTCGATTTTGACCCACTGTGCGCCGTCTTCCTGGCTTCCCATTGAAGACCTTCCATACTACCCTGTTCTCTGTCATTCTTTCTACATGTCCCAACCAACGCAGTCTACTACTCATTATTTTCTGGCTTACCATACAACTCACTTATCTCCATATTATTTTTGATTCGCCAGAATTCACCCTCTTTTACTGGTCCATATACTTTACTGAGTATTTCCTTTCCCATCTCCTTAACAATTCCTCATCACCTTGTGTCATGGTCCAAATCTGAACCATACATCACCACAGGTCACACTACCATACGATATACAGTCAGCTTCAGATTTCTACTAAGGCTTCTTCCTTTAAAAACTTCGCTTAAAGCAAAGTAACTCCTATTTCCAACTGCTATCCTTGCATGTATTTCTTCTCTCATATCATGATTTACAGCTATCATTAACCCTAAATATTTAAAATTTTTACAGCGTTCATATTCTTTCTCATTCAGTTTTACATTTTCCTCTAATTCATAATATTTTCTCCTAGATGTTAGCATATAGGCCTAGCTGTTAGCAGTTTTTCACTTATGCTGAAGGCAAATGCCGGGAAGGTTCCTTACTTAAGGCCACGGACGCCTCCTACCCAAATACTTCTCGATTGCAGTTAAACACTAGTACAGACATCACAGTGACTAAGGTTATCAGGCAGCTTCTGCACACACCAAAATACACGAGGCTACATGACCACGTGTCGCAAAGCCCCTAGAAGAATCAACTACTTCAACAACGTCTAATGGCGAAAGCTTTTGAGTGTCTGAATCTGAGGCTTTCGCCTGTGGAGTATATCGTTGGTAGGTGGTTCCTTAGTTTAGGGGCTGCGGCAACACGCGGCCATGTAGCCCCGTGTACTTTGGGTGTGTGTAGAATCAGTCTGTTAACAGGTGTTAATTGTGATGACTATTCGTGTGTGTTATCTGTTTTTAATTCAAGTAAGGACTACAGACGATAATTTCAAGTAGTCCTTACTTTTGCTACCAAATGCTACCGTCCACGACACCTAGCTGTGAACTTAGCTACTACTGGATGCCATCGCAACCAGCGCCTGGTGATGAACGTTGTTACTTAAGAGCATTAATCAAACCAAACCTACAAATTTTGCGTCACAAAAGTTTAGTTAGTGGAAGATTACTGTATATGCCATAAATCTATGACATGGGCCCGCCGGCTTTACTTCCCATCTGAAGGAAGGCATACTGAGGGATTTTTAACGCACTTAAGAAAATCCGACGACTTCGGCTGGGTTTGAACCCGGCCTTGGGTATAAAAGCTCAGCATACTACCAACTACGCCATCGAAGCCGTCTGGAGTATGTCGTACGAGGGAAGTACTAAAAATAAGTTTCATAATTTATTCTTCAGGGACCCTTTGTATCTAAACTGACATACACCATGATATCATGAACTATACACCTTGCACTATTTTTCGACATAGACGTCACTGACATTGATACACTTGTCGTAACGTGCGATCAGTTTGAGGAAACCACTCTGGTAAAACTCAGAGCCCTGAGAAGCAAGGAATTGTCGCACAGCCTGCTCCGGGGTCAGGTTTCTCGGTAGCCATCTTGCGGACAATTTTCGGTAACCCAACACATCATGGAGCTTGTGATGGGCCCGGGCACGAACAATGCACAGTGTGGAGCCCACGTCTGACACCGTTATGCGCCTGTCCGCTAACACCATGCCCTGTACTTGAGCATTGTTGTATTCATTCGTGGATGTGGAGGGACGCCCACTTCGATCTTCATCTTCCACACTCTACCATCCTGCACTGGACTTGCAACACCAGTGACCGACCATTTGACGTGACATGACCGCTTAACCATACACGGTCTGTAGGCGCTCATGGATGACTGACACCCTACTGTCGACCAAAATATTATGTGCACTGGAGTTTGAAGGTTGTTTGTGAAGTAACCAATAGTCCTACATAAAATCCAAAAAACATCATCATTTTCGTCGTTATATTTTACGTTAGTTCAAGTAGGTTTGGAATTTTTAATGAGTATTTTAATATTTTTTGTCGCAGTTGGAACACAAAAAGTGCCCGCTTTTAAGCGTGTTTCAACCATGCGTCACATTTAAGAATTATTATCTCACAAACTCTTCATCAGATCGAATCCAAATTTTAACACAATATACATTGGAATGTTGTATAACTGGTTTATTAATTTTAAAATTGTGTGTGTCCAAAAAAGAAAGTTGTTATCATTTTTGTAAGGTAACTTTTTCTCGGTTCGGGGTCGTTGGAAAATGTAGTTCTTGGCCGCGTTGTAATCCTCGATCTTGAAGATATGGAATAAACCAGTCACGTAACATGGTGAGATACATAATTTGATTCACTGCACCGTCAAAGAAGTATGGATCCACCAATTGGGTTGCAGACATTGCAGCCCAGATCATGACATGTGGTGGGTTAGGTTCAAGTTCGTCATAAAAATGTGGGTTTTCTTTACTCCATAAATAAATGTTTCTCGCTTTTGCACTGCGATATATTGCACACTCGTCCGAGAAAAACACTTTCCCCCTCGAGGAATAGTCGTTAAGACATCGAGCATTCGCCCACAAGCCTGATGACGTTTTTGCATGTCATTATCACTAAATTCGATTACAATCGAAGGTTTAAATGCCATTAACTTCAAATCCTTCTTCATATGTTTATGAAAAGGCGTGTATGGAACTCCCAATTCCTGTCACCGCTTACGAATGGACCTTTTTGGCGACCGTTCCATAGACGCTGCAGCCTCCACACACGTTTCCAGTCGTGTTGAAGGCCGTCCTGAGCGAGGCTTATCTTTTATGGAACCAGTTGCATAGAGCTTTCTCTCCCACCTTAAAACTGTTGGTTTTGGTGGGGAAGGTTTCTGAAACCTTACAGTGAAATCATGCTGAATATTTCTCATTGATTTTCCTGTATGCGTTCGCTCGTGAACTCACGTGCTCATTACGATCCGTTCCTCCATGGTGTAAGTGGACTCATCCACCTTCATTTAGATGTATATCAACACCTACAACAATAAGAAACAACAATTCATTAACATCAGTGCAATACATAGTAATAGGACTTTGTGATCCCACTGTAGAATGCAAGGTTGTAATTTTTGGTCATCGTTTCATGAATGCTATGTTTTTCTCCAGCTAGCAATGTATTTGGTATCCAACTTCCGTTGGAAACAAGGAGAGAGTTTGGTAAAGACAAGCCGGCGGACTTCCTACCACCGAGGAGCTGGTAGAGAAGATAAGGGCGCTCAAGCAGGGGTGTGGGTTAACTCATCCCAAGTATTTATATCTGCGCCCGGAACTTGCTGTCTACTAGTTTATGATACTTGTGTGCATCCCTATCACAATTCTCAGAACCGCAACGATAAGGATTTACAACATTCCCACTTGCTCAGCTGGGAAAATGAAGACCAAGGGTGATATTGTCAAGCTTCCGGTCTACTCAGAATGACACCTATGTCTCTTAGGTAGTCGGCCTGAAGGCTGGTTGCATCCTCAAAGAGCACCGCCGTTAGGTTATGTGGTTAGATACCCACAAAACCCAAGGCTTCGCTATATTAAGGCGTACTAGGCAAGAAGAGGAGTGAGGTAGTTTGCCACTGCCTTTTTCACCGAGTCAGTATAGCAGTACCAACCCTATGAGTAAGATCTTTCACAGCATCCATAGGCACTGACTGTGCCCTGAATGTCATTACTAAGCACCACCCATACCTCAGTAGCTTCTATATAATAACAGCCATGAGTGAGACTGAGACATCGGTGAAAAGCCACATTTTACTCTAGTCTAGTGGTTCCCAACCATTGCCAGCTGATGCCCCCTTTTCAGATACGGTTGGTCATCGCGCCTCCCTCCCCCTCCCCCGACCCCTCCACTCGGCGCTTCTATAGCCTCTTCGATAAACTGACGCGAAGGATATATCCTAACCCAATAACACTACATAATGGAATAGTTATTTCTGATAGAATAATATGAAGTATACTACAGGATACACTGCAAGACAGTTCACCCAAACGTCACCCAGTCCTTATATTTTGGAATCATCTTTTAGCTTTGATTCACACCTCAAATCTATGACTTCTTCTTGAAGTTGTGCTGGCAGTGCTTCAGTGTCAATGGCAAACGAATTTCTTGTTAACATCTAGGACCATTCATCCGACGAGATATCAGGAAAGTAGAAGTTGAATTCTTGTGTCAGAGAATCCAAATGTGACTGAATTGTCACCTTAAGTTTATTATGATCTCGTTCATTTTTCGGTAAAATTACATTAAGGAGGTGAAAGGATGAAAAGTTGTTCAACTGAAGCCAGCGTTTCCATAACTCTACTTTTTCCAGAAAAGCTCAGATGGCATCATAAGCAAGCATAATATTTGAGTTTTTGCCTTGGAGCTTTTAGTTCAAACTGTTGAAAGCTTCAAAGAAATCACAAATATACGCCAACGAGACGATAAAATTGGCATTGATTTTGCTCCTTAGAACACAGCACATTCCTTTTCACCTCCAACCTCGCGGTTCGCAACGGTTTGGGCCGACAGTTGGCAAATTACCAGTGCTTTTCAACGATTGACTTGGCGCGACAATCACTTGGAGAGATTCGACAAATATTTATTATATAAAATTGTAATATTCGAGTAAAAAAAACTTAATTCGGAAATCACTTCACGCCCCCCTTGATAAAGCCCTACGCCCCCCTAGGGGGGGGGGCGCCCTCCAGGTTGGGAACTCCTACTCTAGTCTGTGCCAACAGACAAATGCAAATGTACTGCATTCATCAAGAGATGGCAAACAGGCCAACCTAACTATGAAGAAATATAAAAGCAAATAGCCTATTCCTTCATTTGGTGCCTCTATAAAAGAACATCTAAATAGCGATAGCGATAGGCCACTATTTAGATGGTGTCTGACTCCGTCAGGGATTTTAGAAACTGGTGTGAGGGGTAGATCATGGTGCACTCAGCCCCGTAAGGACAATTTAGTATCTGTCTGATCAGAGAGGCAGCGCCCCGGTCAAGGAAACTAAGATTACTGTAATAATAATAATAATAATAATAATATCGTATGGCCTCGGGTGCCGGGTGCTAGCTTTGTAATTTGACACCCAGAGGGTAGCTTGCATGTCGAATTTTCTTGTTCCTTAAAGCACTATGAAAGTCAGGGAGGTTAGATATCTAAGCTCCTTGACCACTATAGCGCTTTCTAGTAGAGAAATGAGGAACTTTGTGTTGGCGGAAACTTCCGGGATTAATTTTGCCATTATGAACACGGCCTACTGAATTCGGTTGGTTGGTTGGTTGGTTGGTTCTTAAGTTTAGGGGCTACGACAACGCGGTCATGCAGCCCCGTGTACTTTGCGTGTACGTAGAATCTGTCTGATAACCAGTGTTAATTGTGATGACAGTAGTAGTGTGTGTTATCTGTTTTTTAATTCAAGTAAGGAATGCAGAATGTTGCATTTTTTAAATAGTTCCTACTTTTGCCGCCAAACGCCACAGTCAACGACTACTAGTTCAGAACTTAGCTACCAGATGCCACCGCAGTTGGCTCTTGGCAACGAACGTAGGAACCTAAGAGCGTTGTTTACATTCTTAACCTATACAATTTAGCTTCACACAGGTGTAATTAGTGGAAGGTTCTTCAACATGCCATAAATTCATGACATGGGACCGCCGGCTTTACTTCCCCTCCGAAGGAAGGCATACTGAGGGATTTTTAACGCTCTTTTCAAATGGATCCTTTGGCAAGCCAACATCGTATGACATTCGTGTGGTAATTTTTGCCGCCTTTCAAATAATCACTTACCACGGCCAGGAGCGAACTTGCGGGCTTGGAGTTAGTTGACCGACACGCTAACCCCTCACCCACCGTGGCAATCAGATTAACGGCTGAGGGGACCCGACGTGCTGACCACGCGTCGCTCCACAATCGGTTGGCCAACAGGGCTGGGCATTGGTCGTTTGCTAGGCCAAGGCACTACAAGGGCTAACTGTCACGGGTTTTATTTTCTGAGGGCTGGAAAATGTTACACTCAGTCTCGGGAGACAAAACTGCGAAGAGGCGGGTTGGATTTCCACAAACACTGAGGCAAATGCTGCGATGGTTCCTAACTTAAGGACCCATATCCACTTTCACAATCCTCCTTGATTTACTATAACACACTTTTAACACAGCAATCGTAATAACATAGGCTACTGTATGTTATCAGGAAAGGTTTTCCACGCATACGCAAGTACATGGGACTAAATTAGCACGTTGTCTAAGCCCCTTAAATGATCATTTCTATACTGTGAGAACTATGATCAGGATTTCTGTATAATTTAACAATTATCAATTAATATGAAAAAATTGGTCCGGACAGATCAAACATAAAATGCCAGCGTTTCGCCCCAGTGTGCTGTTGGGCTCGTTAGTTGGTACAGACACACCTCACCAATACGCATGGCTAGCACATACTGAGAAGGCCATCACAAGACACAAAAATATACAAGTAGTATTGACGTCACGAGTGATGCCAATGTGCTACGGAAGTCAAGCTCCCTTTCATAAAACAAGAACCTTACCGTGGCAATCCAAATAGGTTATGAATATTTCCAAATGGCATCACTCGTGACGTCAATACCACTTGTATTTTGTGTCTTGTGATGGCCTTCTCAGTATGTCCTAGCCATGCGTATTGGTGAGGTGTGTCTGTACCAACTGACGAACCTAACGGCACACTGGGGCGAAACGCTGGCATTTTATGTTTGATCTGGCTGGACCAATTTTATCATATTAATTTATAATTTATCTGATCAAACGGTAATTACAACATATTCCCATTTGGGAATATTCATTACCTAATTTAACAATGTCAGTGGTGAACCAAATGAAAGATGACATGCCATCAAACTCAGCGCCCTGATCATGATTAACCTTAAGATGGATGCAGAGAGAGATTAAGAAAATTAATTAAAACACTATTGGTCAATAACCATCTTTGCTTCCGCAACTTACAGCCCCTTTTTGCGACAATGTCTCACTGCGGATACGACGCTGACACACAAACCTCGAAATATCGTTTTAGCAGCAAATCTTGTGCCATCTTGCTGTTGATATCTTGGCCGAGGAAATGTTTTCAAGACGGCAAGGCGAGAAAGAGGCAGGCTGGTCCGGATGTCGGAAGTGGCACGGATGCTGGCAGGAGATGCTCTTGTCTTGCGATACGAACGGCGGTCAGCCGAGAGCAATCAATACTCCAGACTCTACTTGGCTTGGTTCTGCCGCAGTCTTCTTACAGTCCGGACCACGTGGGTTACATGAAGACAAACATCCCGTAAACGTTATCAATTCCAGAGTTTAGCCTGGCGTATTAACCCTTTATAGAATTGATAAGATTACTTTTCAGTCGGTCAACGCGAGTTATGAAACAACCCGACAACATTACATTCGATTTAATGTTATTTGCACGGATTACAAGAGGAGGGAGAAATTACAGGATGATATGTTTCGCTCGTTATGCGGGAATCTACAGATCTTAAAACGTTAACTGTCTGCACCAAATTCTATCCTGTAACCTTGGGCACAGCTGGAGAGACCATTACTGCTGCGCCACGCAGTTAATAGAGGTTTGTAAACCAACCTGTAATGAGTATAAAGTCAAGTAGGCCTATCTCGTCAAATGTGGTGATGATTCAATACTTCAGCCTTGCGGGCGTGTTCAGATTTCTGAAAACAAAATATATTTCCTGGATCCACTGGACTGGTTGAAACAAAACAAAAGCAAAATCCACAGCAAAAACAGAAAACTTAAAACAAGAAAACAAAACAAAAATACAAAAACAAAAGACAAATAACACCAGACAAAAAAATACCTCAACTTGAAGCAAATCTAAACTAACAAAATAAAACCAAACTAATCACAATAAAACTAACCTTATAAAAAATATTTAAAACTAATCTAAACAAAACTAAAGTAATATAAACAAAATAAAACAATCTAATCAAAGCTAATCTTAATAAAACTAGGCTCAACTAATCAAACCAAGACTTAAGTTAACTAAAGTAGCCTAAACCAAACAAAACTTAACTAATCGAAACATAACTAAAGTAATCAAAACTAAACTAAAATAGCCAAAACAAAACTTAGTAAACCATACTAAACTAACCTTATACAATCAAAACATAAACAAACTAAACTTATGCAATCAAAACATAACTAAACTAATCAAAACATAACTGAACAAAACTAAGTAAACCGTAGGTTACTTATCTAAACGAAACGAAACTAAACTAAACTGAACTAAACTAATGACAACTAAATTAACTAATCAAAGCATAACTAAACTAAACTAATCAAAACATAACTAAGCTAAATTAATCAAACCATAATTAAACTAAACTAATCAAATCAAAACATATCCAAATTATTAAAAACATAAGTAAAATAATCAAAACTAAACTAAACTAATCAAAATAAGCCTGAGTAAACCATACTAAACTAAACTAAACAAACCTATACTGATACATAACTAAACAAAACTAAGTAAGCCGTAGGCTACTAATCTAAACGAATCGAAACTAAACTGAACTAAACTAATCAGAACTCTTCTTCTTCCTTTCCTTCAGCGTTTGTCCCGCGCGCCTGCGGGGTCCGCTACATGGGTCCGTTGTCTCCATTTCGCTCTGTCTCGGGCTGCATCTGGATGGGTGTTCACGCTTTGGAGGTCTTTATAAAGCGTATCAGCCCAACGTTGTTTAGGTCGTCCTTTAGGTCTTCTGCCGACGACTTCAAGTGTGTATCCCGTCTTGGAAATAGAGACATCATCGGCCCGTAAAACATGCCCAAACCAACGAAGTCGGCTCTCACGCATCTTGTCTTGGATCGGTGCAACTCCAAACTGTTTTCTGATGCTGTCATTGGAAACGTGTTCTAACTTAGTGAGACCCGCTGTCCATCTCAGCATCTTCGTTTCCATTACACTTAGGCGGCGTTCTGTCTCGACTGTAGTCGGCCAGCACTCACAACCATACAAGGCGACTGGCCGGATGACAGTACGATAGATTTTTGATTTTAAATGATCTTTCATCCTGTGGTCGCAAGTAACTCCGGTTGTTGTTCGCCAATTCATCCAGGCTGCCTAAGTTCTGGTATTGACCTCTTCGGTGAGTCGGCCGTCAACAGTGATTGTGGAACCGAGGTACTTAAATTTACTCACACGCGTCAGATCTTCACCATTGACCGTGATGGTTCCCATTTCATGTCTATCTGATGTCATGTACTCAGTTTTCTTCAAGTTAAGGCGCAAACCATGTTGCACCAACGGTCACACCATTCTTGAGTTTGGCTTCGCAGATCAAGCTTGTTTTCTGCAGCCAGCATCACGTCATCAGCATAAAGTAGGGTCCATGGTAATGGCCGGTGCAGGTCAACTGTCACGGTGTCCATAACTAGAATGAAAAGAAGCGGTGATAATGCAGAACCTTGATGGACACCGACTGAGATGGGGAAGTCCTTGGATTGTTCTGAAGTATTACGGACGTAACTTCTTGGCTGTGCATAAAGCAACTGCACCCAGTTAATAAGCTGCTCTGGCACATCATGTTTTCGGAGTGCTAGCCAGATGAGACTGTGAGGCACTCGATCAAAGGCCTTTTCGAGATCCAGGAATGCTAGATGCAGTGGCTTGGCTTTCTCATGGTGTTTCTCGACTAATAGTCTTACTGCATGAATCGCATCAGTTGTGCCGCAGTTCTTCACAAATCCCGCCTGGTTTCTGGAAATCTGTGCAATCTCATGGGTTCTTTGGTCCAGAACACGCTCAAAGATTTTCACGGCGTGGCATAGAAGTCGAATTGGCTGGTAGTTTGTGCACTCAGCGGGACTTCCCTTCTTCTTAAAAATAGGCACAGTGATACTTTGTTGCCAGTCAGTTAGTGATAGTCCCTCGGCAATGATCTTGTTGAAGAGTTCCGTTAACCATTCGGCTGCCTTCCAATGATTAGAACACCATAACTCGGCTGGGAGATCATCTGGGCCGGTGGCCTTTCCAGGCTTCATTTTCATCAAAGCAGTCTTGACCTCTTCGACTACAATTTCTCTTACGGGCCCTTCAACAACATGGCCGGTGGGAATTGGCGCATGGGGGAAGTCTTCTGTTGAGATCTTCTTGAAATAGCTGCGCCATCGTTCTCATGCCTTGTTCCAATCAACTAGCAGGTTACCAGCCTCGTCATTGACTCCGTAGAACTGATGAACATCTTCCGAATTGCGATATCTTGCTTTAGCGAGTCGATATAAGTCCCGATCTCCTTCACGTGTGTCTAGTTTTGCGAATAGATCTGCAAAACGTGAGCAATTGCTTGCTGCTATTACCTACGGGCTGTTCTGTACGCATTCCATCGATCCAGTGTTTTGTCGGCAAGAAACTCATGATACAATCGTTTCTTTGTGCGTACCGCATCTTTGACGGTGTCATTCCAAAGCCACGTATTTCTATTGATCCTCCGTCGTCCTGGTTTTGTTGACCCAAGAAAGGCATGTGCAGCTTCGTGAGCAGTCTCTTTCAGTTTCTTCCAGCTTTCTTCAACGGTGGTAGTTGGTGGCAGAGTAATTCGGGCTATGATGCCGGCTTCCTTGTCCTTGAATTTCCACCATTTGATTCTCGCAGGTCCTGTGCGATCTACGTTCTTGTTTGTTGGTTACTTGATTCGTAGCTTGCAGATCAATGGACGGTGTTGTGTCGCATCAAGCACATCTTTGAGATCACGACGCCTCACAAGGATGTAGAACTAAATTAACAAATCAAAATATAACAAAACTAAACTAATCAAAGAAATACTAAACTAATCAAAACATAACTAAACTATTCAAAACAAAACTAAACTTAACTAGTCAAAACAGAAACAAACTAGACAAAACTAAACTAAACTTATCAAATATAAATTAAACTAACCAAAACAAAACTAATTTAGCCAACGTAAACTTATGTAAATATATCTAACCTAAACAAATCAAAACATAACGACCTTAACCATACTAAACTAATCTAATCAAAACAAAACAATAAACTAACTAATAAAAAAAACTAATGAAATGTCTCAATTCCAAGATCCACTGACTTGAACACAGTGCACCGTGAGAGATATTTGGATTATAGTCTACTTTATTAAATTAACTCTATCGCGGACAGTTGGTGCAACCGTTTAAGCTTGTATTTGGAAACCAACGGACATGCGTAAACCAATGCTAAATTGTATTAATGAGTAGGCCTAGGCAATCTAAAGCAGCCATACACTGCGATTCAGCTGGCTGTGAGTGGGATAAAGGCGGAGATCTAAAATCGTGAGTGCGTCGCTAGTGTGACATTGTCTATAATCCACTAATTGAACAAAATGTCAAACACATAATCTATTTTACTGTAAAGTCAGTGTTATAAGTTAAAAGCCTGTGACATCTTATTTATTGGGGGTAAGCCTTGTCTTAGTTGAGAAAAATGGATATTGCCATTACAAATAATATATATTATTATTATTAGTAGTAGTAGTATTACGTGTGAAGACTTTGTTACAATTTTATCTCGTTTGTAATTCTGTGTGTTTGCGATATGAGAACCCAATATTTTACCACAGCGTGTGATTGATCAACTTTTTACTGCCCGGTTGTCCACGTTGTGGTGTAGAGAGGTGCCCAGTGTATTGTGGATATGGATATGGACAGTATATTTTCCAGATTCATATCAATATCGCACAAGAGAAGAGTTAGCCTATTTAGCTCATGCCACGAACTGCTTGTAATTTTGTGGAATCTCTTTACATTTCTTTGAGCTTCAGGTCAGAACTTGTTTTTGTATGTTTCACTTATCCAGATATGCATTAAAAGATATTGTATACTTGAAAACTATCCTCTAATTGTTGCAATTTCTTTCTTTTTCAGGTAAGACACATGTAAACTTGGTATTACATTCATGGTTTGTTAAGTCAACCTGATGCTTCTGTGATACTGTATTTGGTGATTAAACACCCAGAGTTTCGATTCTACGGTATTATGGATGATAGAGAACTAAGGAGAAGGGTATGTAAACCATGGATTATTGTTAGATTTTTGGTATATCGATTAAGTTATTTGTTTGGTGTTCGTAATATCTAGCTATAGGCTACATATATTTCCTCTTTTTGTTCACTCTGATTTTAGCACCTTCTTTGTGTTACGTGAGGGTTTATTCCTCTACCACAGTGATGCACAGATAGGTCTCCAGTGCTTCCAAATCAAATGTAACTTTCAGAGAGGAGAGATCAACGTGTGACTTTTAGGGACGACACACTCGCTGTGACGTCAATGTTATGGTTACACATGCTTCTCCAAGATGTCAGCGATTGGTTTAAACCAATGAACTCCGTCCAAAACAGAGAAAATAGATTTACTGATTCTACTCTACAGATTCCCGTCCACCGTACAACTAAATACAATAAATCATTCCTTTGCACAGCTTCACGGCTCTTTAATACATTTCATCTTCACTCATTTACAAACTCTGTTAATCCTACACAACTCAAGAAATACCTAATGTCAAGATTCCTTAAGGAATACGAAACATCTCAGTTGTTGAATTCGTAAACCACGTAATATAAATAGTTCATGCAAATTTTTTGAAATATATCCGTGCCATACAGCTTTTTATAATATTTGTAATATCCAAGATACAACTTCCGTGGATTTGATAGAAGTTCGAGCAATCATGTCACTCATGTACTTGTTTGAACAATAGATCATATCATATTCAGATAAAGAATGTAGTCCTCTTTTTAACGTAATATTTTTTCCAATAGATTTAATAATACATTAGGTAGGTTATTTGTTTATTTATTATATTCTAATTTGCATTATTCGTATTGTATAAAATGTTTGCTAATTGGTTTGTTTAATAATAAGTGTATTCTATATTTTGTTTTGTTGGTTGTTAAGCTAGGTTTAGTTTCTTATTACAACATTTCAAGCCAGAACATTGTTTACTGTACAGCATCCCAGGGGTATGCACCCCTTGGAGACCATCCCCCCAACATCTGGCTAAATCCCCTAAAATGGCAACCCTTGGAAAGCCGGGGCAACATCCATTAATACTGTAAGGACAGCTTGCTACTCCATAAAGCAGCTCAAGCCTTACGTAATCATTACACTCAGCGACATAGTACTAACTGGGCCAATACATTGCTGACAGGAGGGCGTCAAAAGGTATAAGAAGACGTCCTAATGAGGTCAAACTCTCTCTCCATTGTCAGTGCTCCATCAAGACGGCCGAAGCTACGCTGGTGTCAACCGAGGTGAGTCAGTCAATCGTGTTCAGAGTTCCTATTTATGTAACCTGCAACCCACAACTTGTATCACATTATAAACATAATTTCATTCCCTACAAGGGACTCACACAAAGAATATCACAGACCAATAAAACACTTGGTCCACACTCTACACTAGCATTACTGTTATACGCCTCTTTACATCCCAACGCCCTTCCTTATTCCCGTCACGTAAAGACGTGACAGACGGTAAGCCATTAGCGCCAACTCAGGTATCTTTGTGTTTCTCGAGCCGGCTGCCAGCAAGCAGCGCGTGCCACCCGGCTGATACGAGCAGAGTCGATTACATAACAAGCAGTCAGCTGAGCGACTAGTACAGCGACCCTTTGCAGTGGGTCCCATCCCCTCAAACACTACCACATTATTTATAGGAACGCCCCCTAGTTCCTAGCACACCACAACACACTACACAGGTCAGCTTGCCCTGTCAAGGGAAGCTACCCTCCTTTAGGCACAACCTCATAAATTAGTACAGCAACTCTTCCTTTTAGATCCACCCCCAAATAAGGGATCTAAAACACTGGTGGAGGCGGGGTACTACGCATAGAGAAAAGGGACTCAATCAACGAGCCCTCGTAGTTAAAACGACCCCTTCCGTACCGCAAAAAGCCAAGCAAATAGTGAGAAAATTTTTCCCCCAGACAAAAAGCACCATTTTTTTTTTGAGTGCTCCAAACTAGCTACACAGGGGAAATTCTTAACAAACCAACCCCCCAGCCCCATACAGAATCAGAGAAATATAAGAATACACTGTCAAAACACGCACAGATTTTTTTATTATTTTTTTCACATACACTCCATTCAACATGGCCCCCCTATACCGCCTAGCTGTGCTAAGGAGCATTGGGGAGTACCAGGAATTAATTGCCTGGCACAGAGTTTTTGAAACTAGGCAGGACTACCTCAGAAGGTTTCAGCAGCTCCTGCACGCCCAGTACATGCGGATCATAAGAGCCCTTGTCCGGCCAAACCGCAGTGCTAAAAATCGCAAGATTCGGGCGAAAATCCCCACCCTCCGCACACAAATCATAAAAGCACACGGGCTCACCTCACACCCACACTTCGATACGACGCCACCAGGAGATACGAGAGGGTTTTCCAGGACCACTACGTCAACATCCCAACTTCCAGTTCCGTTCCCGTTCGCGAGGACGCGACCAAATGAAGGAAGACTCTTGTACAGCATCCCAGGGGTATGCACCCCTTGGAGACCATCCCCCCAACATCTGGCTAAATCCCCTAAAATGGCAACCCTTGGAAAGCCGGGGCAACATCCATTAATACTGTAAGGACAGCTTGCTACTCCATAAAGCAGCTCAAGCCTTACGTAATCATTACACTCAGCGACATAGTACTAACTGGGCCAATACATTGCTGACAGGAGGGCGTCAAAAGGTATAAGAAGACGTCCTAATGAGGTCAAACTCTCTCTCCATTGTCAGTGCTCCATCAAGACGGCCGAAGCTACGCTGGTGTCAACCGAGGTGAGTCAGTCAATCGTGTTCAGAGTTCCTATTTATGTAACCTGCAACCCACAACTTGTATCACATTATAAACATAATTTCATTCCCTACAAGGGACTCACACAAAGAATATCACAGACCAATAAAACACTTGGTCCACACTCTACACTAGCATTACTGTTATACGCCTCTTTACATCCCAACGCCCTTCCTTATTCCCGTCACGTAAAGACGTGACAGACGGTAAGCCATTAGCGCCAACTCAGGTATCTTTGTGTTTCTCGAGCCGGCTGCCAGCAAGCAGCGCGTGCCACCCGGCTGATACGAGCAGAGTCGATTACATAACAAGCAGTCAGCTGAGCGACTAGTACAGCGACCCTTTGCAGTGGGTCCCATCCCCTCAAACACTACCACATTATTTATAGGAACGCCCCCTAGTTCCTAGCACACCACAACACACTACACAGGTCAGCTTGCCCTGTCAAGGGAAGCTACCCTCCTTTAGGCACAACCTCATAAATTAGTACAGCAACTCTTCCTTTTAGATCCACCCCCAAATAAGGGATCTAAAACATTACGCTACATAAAGGGGCTCTTTTGCCTCAGTGGCATTTCTTTATGAATAAATTCAAATTCAAATTCTGTCAAAATTCAAATTACGCGTGTGTTCATTTCTCAGTGACAAAACACATAATGTCTATAAACGACACCTGGGATCCTCCTTTTTTTAATTTTCTAGATCGCAATCAGGACTGCGGTCTCATTTTAAGCCTATTTTCATTTATGAAAAAAATAGGCTTATGAGATCACCTTTTGTCCGTATGTGTGTGAGTGCATCCGTGTGGGTGTGTCCCTATTAAAATCTGAACAGCTGGAGCGATTTTAATGAAACTCGGTAAGGGCACAGTATTATTTTGGCCGACCCCGACCGTGCCCTTTAAATTTATTACGTCTCAAAAATCCAACATGGCGGCTGTGCGAAATATTTCACTGGCATTCTATATCTCCAAAACAATTACTGATATAATCCTTAATAATTTGCATTAATATTCCATCCAGTTCAGTATACTTTATGCACGTCACAAAACGAGAAAACGCAAAGTATTTCGATGCCTGATAACGTACATAGTTCACATGATCAAGAATACACAGTAAACCAATAATCACCTGCACCAGTAACGTTATGCAGTAGTTCCCATACCTTTGTAAGATTGCACTGTGTGGTGTGCGAGTGGTAAAAGGCGTCATTGTAGCTTGATAACCTGGGAAGAAGTGACCGCAAAGCTACCTTGTACCTTATTAGAAGTAAAGCTTGTGGTAGATGTAAACAGAGCCAGTGGTAGAAGCGTCATTAAGTGTTGATAGCAGAACAATCAAAACCGCATCCTCGGCAAGCATTATCAACCCTCTCTAGCTCTCCGCTCTGAAGCTATCTGGGCTGGAGAAGGAAGCTGGAGTCCAGACATGTGGGAACAACACTCCAGTCTCCAGCGGTGTGCCTCAAGGACTTATCACTTAAAACGCAAGTATAGTTCATTTTCTAGTTCAGATCGTAAGGTAGGATGCTCAAAGATTTTATCACTGTTCTGTTACCTGAACACTGAGATTTGCTGAAGATATTGGGTGTCCTATTCGCCCATTCACCAGAGGATTTGAATGAGTTTTTAAATGGTATGGACTCTGTCTTGAGGAAAGAATCCATGATGAGAATCAATAAATGTAAAACAAAAGCAAGATGTTCAGTAAATAACATATAGCCTACTTTCTCCTAAATGTATGGGTATTGTTATAACTCTTTGTCCTTTTCAAGGAGTATATGAATGTTGGCTGTATTAGCTTGTTGAAATACAACGTGTTATACGGATATTAAACATGAATATGAGGTGCCCTTTGCTAGTGCTAACTCTGTACAAAATTGTATTCAATTCGGTTTCGCCGTGTTTGAATTGATAGGGGGAATCCATTTGCACACATACATGGCCGCTATCTGCAAACTGTTTGGCTGATGACCTTGTCGTTTGTCAAACGATGCATCCCACATAAAGGTATGTTGTTGCATAATTTAGTGGAGATCAGCCGATTAGGTTGGTCGTAATTTGATCTAAGCTTTTAACATTTGGGTGGCCGCCATTACGTTTTCGGCGATATAAAACATGACACTGAAGTGCCCTTTGCTAGAGCTGCCTCCGTACCAAATTTCATTTCATTCGGTTCCACCGTGTTTGAATAGATAGGGGGAATCAATTTGCACACAAACATGGCCGCCATCCGCAAACTATTGGGCTGATGTCCTTGTAGTTTGGTCAAAGGATGCTTCCCACATAATGGTATGTTGCTGCAAAATTTGGTAGAGATCAATGGATTGGGTAAGTCGTAATTTGATTTAAGCCTTGAACATTTGGGTGGCAGCCATTACGTTTCCGTCAAGATGGCGGCGATATAAAATATGACACTGAGGTGCCCACTGCTAGTGCTACCTCTGTACCAAATTTCGTTCAATTCAGTTTTACGGTGTTCGAATTGATATGGGGGTGGGGGGGCGACATTCAGAGTACACACACTCACACGGACACACACACCTACACACACACACACACACACACACACACACACAGACGTACAATTTTTCGCCCTGTGTTGATCTCATAAGTCTACTTTCATTTTTTGCAAACATCGAAAGTAGGCTAAACGTGGATTGCAGCCGAAAGAAATCAGAAACCACTATTGACATCAAATTTGTAGGTGAAACGCCACAGGAAATAGGAAACTTCTGCTACACATGAAGTAAAATAACTAGTGATGGTCAAAGCAAATAGGATATAAACATTAGGTTGGCTAAGGCAAGGAAAACATTTATACAGAAAGAAGACTGTTGACATCAAATATAATAATAACAAGTAGTTCCGTGAATAACTAAAGCCTATTTTCATACTTTCTATGCCTCTATCAACATACAAAATTTCAGTTTGATTGTAATAGATTCGTAGATATTGAGAACCGTCTTATATTTCGGATGGTTGCCATGTTGGATTATTATATATGTAGGTCTTAGAGTTATGTACTATTACATGAAGATTATTGTGTAGGTGTAGTATTCAAACATCAATCGCATGATTAGTACACTAGAAGTAAAAACGAGATTTTTTAAATTTCGCACAGCTGCCATCTTCTGGTTATGAAAACAATGGAAACAAATTATATTCAAGTGGATTAACATTTGTATAGCCTAAGCATTTACCGTACCGAGTTTCACTGCACTCGGATGGTTAAATCGAGAAAAACGTTCATTTAAATATAGGCTATATACTTCGCGTTGCCGCCATGTTGGATTAGTGCTCACCAGGTTATTGAAAGTCCTATAGGTGAACTTATGTTCATAGCCTCTTTGAACATAAAGAATTTCAGTTTGATTGCTGTAAGAGATTCGTAGATATCGAGAACCGTCTAAATATTTCGGATGGTCGCCATGTTGGATTGTTATATATATAGGACATAGAGTTATGTACCATTAAAGGAAAATTATTGCGTAGGTTCATTATTCAAACTTTCACTTCCATCGCATGATTACGACACAAGAAATAAGAACTTAATTTTAAAATTTCGCACAGCCTCCATCTTGAGGTTATATAAACAATTGAACTAAATTAGATGCCAGTGTATTACGATATGTATAAACATTTAATGTACCATATTTCACTCCGCCCAGATGGTTAAATCCCGAGAAAAGTCTACTAAAATGTTACAAATTTGCTTGGCCGCCATGTTCGCTTTGTAGTCAACAGGTTTATGAAGCTTTTAAATATAAACTTGTAATAGTGCTCTATATAACCGTACACATTTTCAGGGTGATATCAGAAATCGTTTCGCAGATATAGAATGCCGGTAAAATAGTTTGCACAGCCGCTATCTTGAAGTTAACTAAACAATTGAACTAAATTAGTGGTTAGTGTATTACACTGTATATAAATTTTTGCTGTACCAAGTTTCATTGCGATTGGATGGTTAAATCGCGAGAAAAGTCTATTTAAAAGTCTCAACTTCGCTTGGCCGCTATGTTGGTTTTGTAGTTACCAGGTTTCAGAAAGTCTCATAGGTGAACTTGTAGTAGTGCTCTTTATCACCGTACTAAATTTCAGGATGATATCAGTAATAGTTTTGGAGATATTGAATGCTGGTGAAATATTTCGCACAGCCGCCATGTTGGATTGGTGAAAAGTAATTAAATTTGAAGGCCACGGTCGGGGTCGGCCAAAATGGTGCTATGACCTTACTGAGTTTCATTGAAATCGCCCCAGCCGTTGAAAAGTTATTAGGGGGACAGACAGGCACATATACGCACACACACACACACACACACACACACACGGACAAAAGGTAATCTCATAAGGCTATTTAAAAGTCTATTTAAAAGTCTATTTAAAAGTCTCAACTTCGCTTGGCCGCTATGTTGGTTTTGTAGTTACCAGGTTTCAGAAAGTCTCATAGGTGTACTTGTAGTAGTGCTCTTTATCACCGTACAAAATTTCAGGATGATATCAGTAATAGTTTTGGAGATATTGAATGCTGGTGAAATATTTCGCACAGCCGCCATGTTGGATTGGTGAAAAGTAATTAAATTTGAAGGCCACGGTCGGGGTCGGCCAAAATGGTGCTATGACCTTACCGAGTTTCATTGAAATCGCCCCAGCCGTTGAAAAGTTACTAGGGGGACAGACAGGCACATATACGCACACACACACACACACACACACACACACACACACACACACGGACAAAAGGTAATCTCATAAGGCTATTTTTTTTTTCATAAAATAAAAAAGGCTAAAAATAATAATAATAATAATAATAATAATAATGTTATTTGTTATACGTCTCTCTTAACTACTGTGGCTTTTAGATCCGCTGAGGTGCCGGAATTGTGCCCAGGAGGGGATAATTAACGTGCCAGTAAATCTACTGACATGGCTCCCTCGCATTTGCGCACCATCTTATTCCACCTGACAGCGCCAGGACTCGATCCTGCTAACTTGCGTCCAGCAAGTGCGAACGTTACCGCTGAGCCACGCAACCAGCCGACATCAAATATAGATTTAGGTATTAGGAAGTAATTTTTGAAAGCCCTTGTCTGGAGCGTGGCGCTCTATGGAAAATTGGAATTGGAGAATAGAAGCGTTTGAAATGCGGTGTTACAGGAGAATGATGAAAATCAGGTGGTTAGATACAGTAACAAATGAGGTATTAGGACTAGTGGGAGAGGAGGGATGTTTCTGGCGAGGGCTAATGAAGAGAAGAGATAGGTTGGTAGGATATATTTAAGACACCCTGGAATAGCAAGCTTAGTTATGGAAGGAAGGGTTAAGGACGAGAACTGTAGGTGTAGTCCAAGGTTAAAATATGTTTGAACAGATTGCCTCGGATGAGTGGTGTGCCAGCTTTGTAGAAATAAAACGATTAGCTCAGAACTTGGAGGTATGGAGTGCTGCATCAAACCAGTCAAAAAACTCAAGTGTGAAATAAGAACAACAACAGTTACTTGACAGGTTAGACGCCTGGGATACTTTCCAAAAACTTTTTCTTATTGATATTCTACGTATAACTTGATTAAATAAAGACATACTGTGTTTGCATGGGTGTTCGCAAAGGAGCCTACTAGCTGAAACTAGTCTGGAGATTGGAGGTTTGAATCTCGGCGCTGATAGCGGTTAGTCAGGATTTGCGTTTTTTCCCGGGTTTAACCACACTTCAAATGATTGAGTAGCGGTCGCTTCGTAGATCAAGGTCCTTCATTGTGAGGAAGTGGAGAGTTTACCCCACAATTCCTGCAAGAAAATGCTGGGACATTGTTCAATTTCAATCCTGGATATCTATTTCCTCAACATCAATATACTAACAGGTATGACTTAGGTCCTAATTGTTTAAGAAAATTTAGTAGCAGTTAAATTATTTGTGGTTTTCAATTACACATTTAAACAAGAAGTTCCGTGAAGAACTATACAGCCTACTTTTCATGCCAATGATTATTCTACAGAATATGAACCTATCTAGAATAATGACGAAATTAAGTTGCTAATATCGAAATTTCCAATTAGTTCGAAATACTGTATACCTGGCATAATGTATCCTAATAGAGCACTACAGTTGGCAGCCCTGATGACTGAATATATTCTTAGTTCCGTCTCATAAGGTACTAAATACAAAATTTGGTTGAAGTCCAATGAATAGCATGGACGTTACATGCAGTTAAACATTGGATCTAACAGCGCGCGTAAAATCATGTTGGCAACAATGTCATGCATGTATTGGTCTGAAATAATATGATCTATTGTTGTGCCAATTTTGAATGAAATCCATTAGTTAGTATAGAAGTTACATGCATTTTAAAATTGGACCTATCAGCAGGCATAGAATCATGTTGGCAGCACTGACGTATATTAGTTACTCCAAATTCGTCTAGAATGCCAGTTACTATACGTGTGCAAAGTTTAGAGCTATTGGCTTGCATACTTTCTGATATATTGATATTAGGGTAACAAAAATAGGGACAGCACATATTAACAGTTGGCAGCCCTGGTTGCTCCTTAGAATACGCGTAGTCATATCTGTTATGGTACACATAGCACATACGAAATTTGGTTGAAATCCAAATGATAGTATGGAAGTTACATGTATTTAAAGTTGGACCTGTCAGCAGGCTTAGAATCATGTTGGTAGCACTGACGTATATAAGTTACTCCAAATTAATATAGAATGTCAGGTACTATACGTGTGCATAGTTTAAAGCTGTCGGCTTGCATACTTTCTGATATATTGCTATTTGGATAAAATAAATTAGGAGCATTTATTAACAGTTGGCAGCCCTGGTAGGTCTTAAGAATACGCTCAGTCATATCTGGTTATGTACACATACACCATACGAAATTTGGTTGAATTCCACTTGATAGTGTAGAAGTTATATGCATTTAAAAATTGGACCTATCAGGAGGCTTATAATCATTTTGGCAACACTGCCATGTTTGGCCTCCTGGAAATTAAACTAAAATATTATGATCTGTACGTGTGCCAATTTTGAAATAGCTCCCATTCATACTTTCCGAGATATCCAACATGGAGCTCAAATTTCAATTGCGATTTTTTAGCAGTTGGTAGCACTGACATCATTTTCAAATATGGCCGTGAGATATTCAGGTATAGATCTTTACTCCTACCAAATTTTGTTTCGATTGCTGCAGCCGTTTAGGAGTTGATAGGGGGGGACACACACACAGCCAGCCAGACAGACAGACAGACAGACATACAGACAGACAGACACACATTTGCCCGATCTCATAAGTCTACTTTTTCCTCATTTTTGCAAAATGTGAAAAGTAGGCTAAAAATTCATAATGTGTTGTTATTATTTTTTTTACATTTATAATGACAGTAATGACTATAGAAGAGAGAGAATACTATAGTTCATAACAAATATATAATTGAACGCGTATTTGAATGAATCATTGCTCAAAGCAGGGATATTTATCTGAGGTATCGCTAAAGTGTTGATTTTATGGGATTGAATATTACGTGCAGCTGCCATCCTGAAATAACAGAATATGCAAATAACTGTCAACATTTTTGAGTTACAAATACGAATGTTAGTAATAAGTTAGAAACGTATAAAAGCAAAAGCAAAGCCAGCTCCGTACAGGCCATCGAGGTCCTGGGAGTAGTGGAAGGTAGAGGCTTCCACTTTTTGTATAAGAGTCCTAATACAGTATGCTTTAGAGTTAGACGAAAGAACAGTAACTCCGTAAATTCAAGATGGCGGCTGGGTATAGGCTGTAATTATTATTATTGAAACAGCGCACAATGTGCAATATACAAAACTGAGTAACCTCTGTACATTATTCCAATCCCAATTGGGTTATTAATGTATGTCTTTGTCGGCGATATTTTGTATGATATCGATAACAGCATTCACTGCATAGATCACACACATTCTTCAGTTGGTCGGTGGAATCGCTTGTTTTGGCAGAACTTGTAGTGAAAGCCATGTGTAGCATATCGTGTCATTACGTGTCGGAGTTCATAGTTTGCCGGTTTCCATTCGTCGGTCATTATGGCGTCAGTTGAGTAGAAATCATCCCAGATAGCGTTTTGCTTTTCTTTGAGTATTTGAAGGGCACTCTGATGGGCAGTAGCATCTGCAGTCTAACGTCTTTTATGAAGAACATTTCTTTTGTGAAGACGTAAGTCAGTCCACACGCAAGACTCTTTCCATATAGCGGGCTTTGACTTTCTCTAATGTCAATAGGTCGTTTTCTTTTAGTTTGTCCCAAATTATGTGGATTCCGTAAGTCGCTATTGGTGCTATGGCCGTTTTAAATAATGTCATAGCCGTTTTTATTGAGAGTTTTTGAGACTATTGAATGTGGTGAATTGCTTTTATCGCTGCTGTTTCTCTTTCATTCACATGAATGTCGAATGATGTCAGTGTTGTTTGGAGAGTACCTCCAAGATATTTGAATTTTGAAACTACATCTAGATGATTATCTTGAAGGGTCAGTGTGTCCTTTGGGGAGAATTTTTGGTCGAACATCAATTCCGCTCGATTTTCCTTAATTTCACTCGGTCCTCGAAGGGACCCAAAAATAAGTTCCTCAACTCCGCTCAGGCTTTGACAAACGGATCGGCAAAGGGGTTATCCCCAATGACGTAAACAAATATCATAACCCTCCTGCTCGCATACCGCTCTCATGTCAAGTCTGCTCATTCGTTAAATCATGTGTTTGGCACATTATAACTTATATGGCAAAAAATACAAGTGATTCAAAATTAATCATAATATTCTTTTAAATAAGTCTGCCAAGTTTTCTATTTTTTTCTACAAATTTTATACATTGTTTTTAACATGTGCATAATTAAATGTCTGTATGTTTCTTGACCTAGTCAGACATTATAAAATTAAATTTAGATAATAATAGGTGTATAATTTGTACCTAAAAATACTCTCGATATCAGCTGCGGATGCTGAAAATACTGTTTTCCAGCCAAGAACGGAAAAATCAGCTGCATTCAAGAATTCACTCATACGCTGCATAAAGTGTTTGACCCGGCCCTTGGTATGCGAGCAGGAGGGTTATGACATCTGCTTACGTCATTGGGGATAACCCCTTTGCCGACCCCTTGTCAAAGCCTGAGCGGAGTTGAGGAACTTATTTTTGGGTCACCTGGAGGACCGAGTGGAATTGAGGTTACCCTGGCTACTTGACTGGAATTCCCGAGCGAAATTGATGCCCGCCCGAATTTTCCACCTCTTCTGAAAATCATTTGTTTAGTTTTGTCGTGATTTTTTTGGAAGTCATTTTCCAGAGCCCATGAGGCTGCAATTAAAACACTCCCTCCCCCGTCAGCCCTCCTGGAAGTGAAAATGAATCAACAACAACAACCATATCACGACGCGCAGGTAATCTACTGATGTCCGTACGCCTTCCTGTTCAACACCAGTCATGTACAGTACTGTTAGCCTACACCTGCCCCACCGGACCAGAGCATTGTGATGTAGCACCTGTCGTCTATCACTTCCTCTACAGATAAAATACAGCCGGTAAAGCACCTGACTTTTGGCGCATTATTGTAGAACACAATTCATGTACCTCTCGCTTATTATAATATCCTATTGAAGTCAATAATCAATGTCTCAAATTCTAATTTGTAACTCTTCAGTCAGTGAACTCAAATTTTTATTAAATGACTAGCCGGGAGTAAATTATATAGTCTACTTCCGGCTAAAAAGCTCGTAACACTTAGGAAAATTTTAATAAAATTTATGTTCGACGATGTCGAAATGTAAATATTATATGTCAGAGAACGGTATCATAATGAGGGTCATTATAAATCAATTTTTTTCGTTATAAAACAGTTTCTCCCACCAATCGGAGCTCAAGAAACAGTTGTTCGATCAATTAGGTAAGGAAAGCATCGCATCTGCGCTGACTTCCACGGCCTTCTATTTTAAATTTCACTGCGTTGCTAGTGTCATAGTGTATTTTTAGCCTACTTTTCACATTTTGCAAAAATGAGGAAAAAGTAGACTTATGAGATCGATCCGGGAAAATGTGTGTGTGTCTGTCTGTCTGTCCTTCTTTCTGTCTGTCTGGCTGTGTGTGTGTGTCCCCCCCCCCTATCAACTCCCAAACGGCTGCAGAAATCGAAACCAAATTTAGTATGAGTAAAGATGTATACCGGAATATTTCACGTCCATATTTGAAAATGATGTCAGTGCTACCAACTGCTGAAAAAACGCTCTAGAAATTTGAGCTCCATGTTGGATATCTTGGAAGGTATGCATGGGAGCTATTCCAATATTGGCACACAAGTAGATAACACTATTTTAATTTAATTTCCAGAAGGCCATTTATGACAGTGTTGCCAAAATAATTTTAAGCCTTCTGATAGGTCCAATATTTAAATGCATATAATTTCTACACTATTAATTGGATTTCAACCAAATTTTGTATGTAATATGTGTACATAAACAGATATGACTGAGCGTATTCTTAAGAGCCACCAGGGCTGCCAACTGTTAACAATTGCTCTTTCTATTATTTTATCCAAATACCAATATATCAGAAAGTATGTAAGCCAACAGCTTTAAACTATGCACAGGTATAGTACCGGACATTTTAGATTAATTTTGGAGTAACTTACAGTATATACTTCATTTCTACCAACATGATTCTAAGCCTGCTGATAGGGCCAATTTTTAAATACATGTAACTTCTATACTATCAGTTGGATTTCAACCAAATTTCGTATGTGCTATGTGTAACATAACATATATGACTATAAGTATTCTTAAGAGCAATCAGGGCTGCCAACTGTTAATAAATGCTGTATATATTTGTTTAACCTAATATCATTATATCAGGAAGTATGCAAGCCAACAGCTCTATACTTTGCACACGTATAGCACCTAACATTCTAGATTAATTTGTAATAATTAATATAAGTCAGTGCTGCCAACATGATTCTATGCCTGCTGATAGGTCCAATTTTAAAATACATGTAACTTCTATACTAACAAATGGACTTCGTCCAAAATTGGCACAACAAGATATCATAATATTTCACATTAGGTTAGTTCTGACCAGCACATGCATGACATTGTTGCCAACATGCTTTTACGCGTGCTGATATATCCAAAGTCTAACTTCATGTAACGTCCCTTGGACTTCAACCAATTTTTTATTCTGTACCTTAAGAGTTGGAATTAAGAATATATTCAGTCACCAGGACTGTCAACTGTAGTGCTCTATTAGGCTACATTATACCAGTTATATTTCGAACTGATTAGACATTTCGATATTACCAACTTAATTTCGTCATTATTCTAGATAGGTTCATATACTGTGGATTAATCATTGGCATGAAACTTAATTTTAAGAAAAGTAGGCTCTTTAGTTCGTCACGGAACTTCTTATTTTCTTGAGGAGGCCATGGTCAAATACAAGGTATTCTCTGCGTCCCATGCGCCGGCTTTACTTCCCTTCCGAAGAAAGGCATACTGAAGGATTTTAACGCTCTTAAAAAATCCGACGACTTCTGCCGGGTTTGAACCCGTGATCTTGGGCACAGCAGTTCAGCACGCTACCAACTACGCCACCGATGCCGTGTTGAAACACGTTGTAACAAAATATGAGAAATGGTTATTCCACATGTGGTGTTCGAAGATAAATTATCTAGTGTTCGTCATGATTCTTGGTCTTAGCAGTAGTCTACGTATTGAGATTCCGGTCCCGAGAAACCTGGTTTCTATTACAATTATGGCAAGAAATTTAATTCCGAATTGAGGGTTCGGATTTTGAATATGATTTTATCGTATATGCTATGTTCACCATAACAGATATGACTATGCGTATTCTTATGAACAAGTAGGGCTGCCAACTGTTAATAAATATTCTCCCAATTCCTTTTTAACCTGATATCAATATATCAGAAAGTATGCAAGCAAACAGCTCTAAACATTGCACACGTATAGGCTAGTACCTGAAATTTTAGATTAATTGGGAGTAACTACACTTCAGTGCTGCCAAAATGATTCTAAGCCTGCTGATGGGTCCAATTTTTAAATACATGTAACTTCTATACTAACAAATGGATTTCATCCAAAATTGGCACAATAATAGATCATAATATTTAAGATTAATTCTGAGCAACACATACACGGCATTGATGCCAACATGATTTTACGCGTACTGATAGATCCAATGTTTAACTGCATATAACGTATATACAGTACTATCCTTTGGACTGCAATCAAATTTTGTGTGTTCATTCTGTACTTTAACAGATGGAACTAAGAATATATTCAGTCACCAGGGCTCACAAATATTTCAGCTATATTTTGAACTAAATTATAGATATCAGTATTATATACTTAGGTCTATATAGATTAATCATTGGCATGAATCTTTAATTTTAAGAAAAGTATGCGCTTTTCGCGGAACTAGTTGTTCATGTTAAGATACTCTGGTTCACTTGGCTCACAATGATTTAAAAATTCCAACAGCATCAACAGCTTTGGTATGTATGTATTTTGGCCAAAACATAATATAACCAAGATCTGTAATCTTACAATATACTCTTATCACCAGAATATCTGCTGATACGTGTGTGATTTATTATACATTGTTGAGCGGGTATGCGGAAGAGTTGGATACTTGGCTGATGATGAATACAGGAAGTTCAGGTCTCGTCGAGGTCTCCATCATCAGTGGGTTATAGTGTACGGTCCCGTCAAGATCACAAGTAGGCTGGGAGATAAGCTACTCGACATTGTAGACCCAATCAGTGGTTCATCAGCTTCCTTCAAGTCTAGAGCGTAATTTACCATCGTTTCGAAAATGAGTGAGTAACCTTCTTTAAGTATTTATTCTTATTTCGCTGATAAATTCTAATGGAAACATAAAATGAAACATGTATATGTACACTTTGGGAGTGGTTTGGATTCATCAATACTGTTAGTTTGCCACGGTGGGTGAGTGGTTAACGTGTCGGACTACCAACCCCAAGCTTGCAGGTTAGCTCCTGGCCGTGGTAAGTCATTTTTGAAAGGCGACAAAAATCACGACATGCATGTCATACGTTGTTTGAATCTTAAAGAACCCGTTTGAATTCAGTAGGCCGTGTTCATAATGACAAAATTAATCTCGGGATTTTACGCCATCACAAACATTTCCTCCTTTCTCTACTAGAAAGCACTATACTGTAGTGTCAAGGACCTTAGATATCTAACCTACCGGTACTTGACTTTCATCGCGCTCCAAGGAACAACAAAATTTGACATGCAAGCTGCCCTCTGGGCGTCAAATAACAACGCTTGCACCCGGCACTCGAGGCCATACGATATTATTATTATTATTATTATTATTATTATTATTATTATTATTTTAATCTGTGTAACAAGTTCCATTAATTACTGTAGCTTTTAGAGAGCCGGGGAGCCGGAATTTTCCCTCGAAGGTGATTTTTAACTTGTCAATAAATCTACTGACATGGCTTCCTCGCATGTAGGCAACCTCAACTGCGCCGAAATTTGATACAGCAACCTAGGGGATCGCTGCGCCTACCAGCCAGCCTGTGAGATCACAGCTTTCGTAGGTACCTTGCTATAGAGCTCTTCTTCTTCTTCCTCTTCATGTGCCGTCTCCTCTAAGAAGGTTGGCGATCTTCACAGCAATCAGGTTTTTGGATCTAGCAGCACTGAAAAGTTCACTGGAACTACACTTGAGCTATTTTTTTGATTGTCCAACCAAGAGATCCTTCTACTTCCTCGACTCCTTCTGCCCTTAACCTTCCCTTGAATAATTTCTTGTAGAAGACGATACCTGTCTCCTCTCATTATATGACCCAAGTATTGTTACTTCCTAATTTCGACACACATAATTATCTCCTTATCTTTTAATCATATCTTGTTTGAGTGTCCGAGCTTCCAAACCGTAGAATACTACCGAGAACACATAACATTTTATCAACCTTAGTTTTTAATTTAAACTAAGGTCTCTATTGCATAAAAAATTCTCATTTGATTGAATGCACTTCTGACTTGTCCTATCCTTGCCTTCATTTCTTGAGAGCAATCATTGGTATCATTAACTATGGTTCCTAAATATCTGTATTTCTGAACTCTTTGAACTGCTTTACCTTTTATTATCTAATTTCCTGCATTATTCTCTTTCGAAATTACTGCTGAACTGGTTTTCTTAACATTTAGAGTTGAACCACTTTTCTCTCTATCCGTTGCGCACCATCAAATGTGAGTACGGAATACTGAGTCTCCCATTAGGAAATTAATTCAAGTAGCGTAGGCCAATGACAGCCAAGAACTCTTCACACGATCAGCAATCTACCAGACAGCTGAAAGTCGGATGTGCTAAATAAGATGCTACGAACGAGGCTTATTCGTTTTCCGTAGTCACTGTTGAGATACTAATTTTCAAGTGCGGATAATGTTCAAGTAATTGATTCTGCAATGAAAAACTACTTTGATTACAAAAATTAAAGAATATCATATCTCGCTCAGCAATCCATTAGCGTTATCTAACAGAAGCTTAACGGCAGCAGTAGTTCCTCAGATATGGAGCTGTCTGTTGATAAACTTAAACTTTATCTCTCCTGATAGACCAAAACGTCATTCTCAGCTGTCGGTGAGAGAATGTGTGCACAGACTGCAGGGATTCTTGTGGGAAATAACTAGGCTGCAGATGGCAGACCTGTAAACAAAGGAGTACGTCTATGTACATTTTTCCATGTTCACGTATCTTCATCTGAGGTGGAAGAATCTCTGAGATCGTCGTTATAAAATAAATGGTTGACAAAGTGTCTTTGGAATCTATCAGAAAAGCTGTTAATACCTAGGTTCATAAGATAAATTCGTCAGAGTTTGATTACAATTACTGAAATTTAGAAATGTATGCTCTAAATCAGTGGTTCCCAACCTTTGACAGCTGACGCCCCCCTTTTCAGATACGGGAGTTCATCGCGCCCCCCTCCTCCTCCTCCCCCACCCCCTCCCTCCCCACCACGAATCGCTTCTATAACCCTTTCGATTGACTCGGAGGATATAGACCTAACCTAATAACACTACATAATGGAATAGGCCTATCTATTACATAGTAACTTCATTTTAGCACAGTACAAAGAACACACTTTTACAACAAATACTTAAATTAGTCAACAAATGTCAGTGAGAGGGTTGACACTGTTTTCTCTTGGTAAGATTCGGTATGTTTGGTTTTATATTTGTCAGAGCACAGCGGAGGTCACTTGCAACATCAAGCCGACAGCGCTGCTTTGTTTCTATGACACTCAGCGTTGAAAGTCCTGACTCGCATAAATATGTCTTTGAAAATGGGACAATGACACGCAATGCAAATTTGGCTATTAGAGGATACACTGCAAGACAGTTTACTCAAACGTCACCCAGTCCTAATATTTTAGAATCATCTTTTAGCTTTGATTCACACTTCAAATCTATGGCTTCTTCGTGATGCTGTGCTGGCAGTACTTCAATGTCAATGGCAAACGAATTTCTTGTTAATATCCAGGACCATTCTACCGACGAGATATCAGGAAATTAGAAGTTGAATTCTTGTGCCAGGGAATCCAAATGTGACTGAATTTGCACCTAAGTTTATTACGATCACGTTCATTTTCCGGCAAAATTTCATTAAGGCGGTGAAAGGATGAGAAGCTGTTCAACTGAAGCCGGCGTTTCCATTACTGGTTTTTTTTTCTCTTCGGGAATGCATAATATTGGAATATTTGCCTTGGAGCTTTAAGTTCAAACTGTTCAGAGCTTCAAAATAATCACAAAAATATGCCAACCAGACGATAAAATTGGCAAATTCCTTATTTCACCTCCAACCTCGCGGCTCCGCAGAGGTTTGTGCCGACAGTTGGCAATTACCAGTGTTTTTGAACGATTGACTTGGTGCGACAAACACTTGGAGAGATTCGAAAAATGTTATTTTACTAAATTGTAATATTCGAGTTAAAAAGCTTAATTCGGAAATCACTTCACACCCCCCTTGATAAAGCCCCACGCCCCCCTAGGGGGGCGCGCCCCCCAGTTTGGGAACCCCTGCTCTAAATAGCAACTTATTGAATTTTATCAAGAGCGTGGTACCTCCCATAATTTCCAGCAAAAATTGATAGAATTTAATGTCTGATAATGGAAGTAATCTGATGACGTACAATTTAACTATTCACTTTATAGATGTTCTTTAATTGTAATTTCTTATTTGTGAATTTAAATTCCGATAAGGAAAGAAAGGTCAGATCCCCTCATGTTTACTCCCTTGTTACATTGGCACTGAGGTCTGCTGTTCAGGAAGCTGTGCAGATATCTGAATATAGCAATATTGATTGACTTTTTGACTGTATCCAACTGAATTACATTACATGTACCTTCTCCATGTTCGTATCTAGCCCAGAAGGGAACAATCGAGTTGGTTGTGCTATTAGTTACGATTTTCTGGCAGTTTCTGTCAGTAAATTATACACTGCCGGCCAAAAACGAAAAAAAAAGTTCCGTGACGAACTAAAGAGCCTACTTTCCTTAAAATTTAAGATTAATGCCAATGGTTAATCTATATATATGGACTTATCTAGAATAATGACGAAATTAAGTTGGTATTATCGAAATGTCTAATTAGTACGAAATATACCTGGCATAATGTAGCCCAATAGAGCACTACAGTTGGCAGCCCTGCTGACTGAATATATTCTTAGTTCCATCTCTTAAGGTACAGGATACAAAATAGGGTTGAAGTCCAATGGATAGCTTGAACGTAACATGCAGTTAGACATTGTATCTATCAGCGAGCGTAAAATCATGTTGGCAACAATGTCATACATGTGTTGGTAAGAAATATTCTGAAATATTATAATCTATTGTTATGCCAATTTAGGATGAAATCCATTTGTTAGTATAGAAGTTACATGCATTTTAAAATTAGACCTATCAGCAGCTTAGATTAATGTTGGCACCACGGACGTGCATTAGTTTCTCCTAATTAATCTATGTCAAGTTCTATACGTGTGCAAAGTTTAGAGCTGTTGGCTTGCATACTTCCTGATATATTGATATCGGGGTTAAAACAAAGAGATATCATCTTTTAACAGTTGGCAGCCCTAGTGGCTCTTAAGAATACGATCAGTCATATATATTTATGTACACATAATAAATACGAAATTTGGTTGAAATCCAATTGATATTGTGGAAGTGATATGCATTTAAAAATTGGACCTATCACCAGGCTTAGAATCATTTTGGCAACACTGTCATGTATGGCTTCCTGGAAATTAAACTGAAATATTATTATCTATATGTGTGCCCATTTTGGAATAGCTCCCATGCAAACCTTCCAAGATATCCAACATGGAATTCAAATTTCAATTGCGGTTTTTCAGCCGTTGGTAGTACTGACATCATTTTCAAATATGGCCTTGAGATATTCAGGTATAGATCTTTACTTATACCAAATTTGTTTTCGATTTCTGCAGCCATTTAATAGTTGATAGGGGAGGGGGAGGGGGGCACACACACAGATATAATGACAGACAGACAGACACACATTTGCCCGGATCGATCTCATAAGTCTACTTTTTCCTCATGTTTAGCCTATTTTCAATTTTGAAAAAATAGGCTTATGAGATCACCTTTTGTCCGTGTGTGTGTGTGCGCGTGCGCGCGCGCGCGTGTGTGTGTGTGTGTGTGTGTGTGTGTGAGGTGTGTGTGTGTGTGTCCCTAATAAAATCTAAACGGCTGGAGCGACTTCAATGAAACTCGGTAAGTTCATAGCACTATTCCCGGCGACCTCGACCGTGCCCATCAAATTTTGTTACGTCTCACCAATCCAACATGGCGGCTGTGCGAAATATTTCACTAGCATTCAATATCTCCGAAACTATTACCGATATCGCCCTGAAATTTTGTACGGTGATAAAGGGCACTACTAGAAGTTCACCTATGAGACTTTTAAAAACCTGGTGACTACAAAACCAACATGGCGGTCAAGCGAAATTGAGACTTTTAAATAGACATTTCTCGCAATTTAACTATCCAAATGTATTGAAACTTGGTACAGCAAATGTTTATACACATTGTAATGCACTGGAGTCTAATTTAGTTCAATTGTTTACATAACCACAAAATGCCGGCTGTGCGAGATATTTCACTGACATTCTATATTTCCGAAACTATTACAGATATCATCATGCAATTTTGTATGGTGATAAAGGGTACTGATACAAGTTTACCTATGTATATTTCATAAACCTGTAAAGTACAAAACGAACATGGCGACCAAGCGAATTTGAAATATTTTAATAGACTTTTCTCGTGATTTAACTCTCTGAGCGCAGTGAAATGTGGTACAGTAAATGATTTTGCAGATTGTAATGCACTGCCATCTAATTTAATTCAATTGTTTACATAACCTCAAGATGGCGGCTGTGCAAAATTTTAAAATTAAGTTTTTATTCTTGTGTCGTAACCATGCGATCGAAGTGAAAGTTTGAATAATGAAGCTAGGCAATAATTGTCCTTGAATGGTACATAACTCTATTGGCTATACATATAACAATCCTAAATGGCGAGCTTTCGAAATATTTAGACGGTTCTCAATATCTATGAATCTTTTACAGCAACCAAACTGTTTTTTTTTATGTTCATAGAGACTATGAACATATGTTCACCTATAGGACTTTCAGTAACCTGGTGAGCACAAATCCAACATGGCGGCGACGCGAAGTATAAATATTTAAATGGACGTTTCTCGCGAATTAACTATCCGAGTGCCGTGAAGCGTTGCACGTTAAATGCTATTACAAATGTTGATCCACTGGCATGTATTTTTTTCAATTGTTTGCATAATCACAAGATGGCTGGTGTGCGTACTTTTAAAATCTCGTTTTTACTTCTTGTGTTCTAATCATGCGATTGAAGTTTGAATACCACACGTACACAATAATCTTAATGTAATAGTACAAAAATAAAAATTCATCCTGGCGACCTTATGAAATATTTAGACGGTTCTCAATATCTACGAATCTGTTACGGCAATTAAACTGAAATTTTGTATGTTGATAGAGACAATTAACATGAGCAGGATATATGAAAATAGGCTGTATAGTTCTTCACGGAACTACTTGTTGCAAAATGTGAAAAGTAGGCTAAAAAACATGACAGGAAAATTTTAGTTGTCGAAATGTGTTTAATAATTGCGTTCTTTTAAGTCTAGGGGCGTGGTGGTGCAGCGGTTAAGCTGTTGGCCTCTCAACAAGGTGGACCGGGTTCGATTCCTGGTCAATGTATGTGAGATTTTCAAAGTGAAACGCCAAGTCCTGTGGTTCGGATTCCACACAAAAATGAGGTCCCGTGGCTCAATATCACGTGATTAATGGTCATGTGAAACTAAAACCTCCCTTCTTTTTATATTTAAGCCTCGACGCATAGTAAATTTGGGAACACAATTATTTAAGTCTACGAGTTATAAAGGAATTCAGTCTTTTAGTGTTGGATTTAGACGTTTATGGCTGTATCTACATTAACTTTACAGCTTCGCACTTTCGCCGTTATTGGGATGTGAGAATAGTGGTTTGTTGTGGCATCGTTGGGCTCTCATCTAATGGCTTGCTATTCAGTACTTTCAAGAGCATTAAGAAGTTAGGTTGCAGTAAAGATGAGTGAAGACTGAATGTGCAAGACAGTGTTGTGACGTTTTAGTGACAGTGATTTTGGTTTAACCACAAAGTATTGGAAATAAAGTAGCGACTGTCTATTCATGAGAATTTGTCAAAATTCAATGAACTTCATTTATACTCTTCTGAAAGTAAACTTTTAAGTGGAAAATGATTTTTTCCTTGAAATGGTGCTAGGTTACTGTTTATCTTCAGCGGATTCGGTGGCGTAGTTGGTAGCATGCTTAGCTTCTATGCCCAAGTTCGCGGGTTCAAACCCGGAAAAAAGTCGTCGGATTTTTAAGAGCGTTAAAAAACCCTCAGTATGCCTTCCTTTGGCAGGGAAGTAATGCCGGCGGGTATGTCATAGATTTATGGCATGAAAAAGAACCTTCCACTAACTACACTTGTGGAAGCTAAAATTCGTAGGTTAGTTTCAAAACGAAGGAAGGAAGATTGTAGTTTAACGTGACCGTGAATCTAGCGATTATGAGCCTCGGGACCTCATTTTTACGTGGAATCAGAACCACAGGACATGGCATTTCACATCGAAAATCTCACATGTATTGACCGGGAATCGAACCCAGTCCACCTAGGTGAGAGGCCAACAGCTTGACCGCTGTGCCACCACGCCCCCAGTTTGATAACGCTATATTACAGTAGTTCCAACGTTCGCCGCCAGGTGCTGATTGTGTTTGCATTTAGTAGCCACGTCCGCAACTAGGTGTCGTGGATGGTAGCATTTGGTAGCAAAAGTAGGAACTACTTGAAAAAATTAATCGTCTGCAGTCCTTCTACCTGAATCACAGATAACACACAGTAATACAGCCATCACAATTAACACCGGTTATCAGACAGATTCTACACACAAAGTACACGGGGCTACATGACCGCGTTGTCGCAGCCCCTAAACTGAGGAAGGAACCAACCAACCAACTGTTTATCTTCCTCGCATTTAAGTTTTAAAATATACGTACAGTAGGCAACATACATTTTCATTTGAAACTGTTTTGCTGTCATAGATTTATGGCATGTTAAAGAACCTTCCACTAATTACACCTGTGTGAAGCTAAATTGGATAGGTTAGGAATGTAAACAACGCTCTTAGGTTTCTACGTTCGTTGCCAAGAGCCGACTGCGGTGACGTCTAGTAGCTAAGTTCTGAACTTGGCCTAGTAGTCGTTGACGGTGGCGCTTGGCGGCAAAAGTAGGAACTATTTGAAAAATTCTAAGTTGCAGTCTGAACTTAAATTTAAAAAAAAAAAACATATAGCACATACTAATACAGTCATCACAATTAACACCGGTTATCAGACAGATTCTACACACACCCAAAGTACACGGGGCTACATGACCGCGTTGTCGCAGCCCCTAAACTTAAGAACCAACCAACCAACCAACCAACCAAACTGTTTTGCCTTTCAGCATCCAGTCTAGTCTGCAAGCGTCTGTTTGCGAACAAGTCGCCTCCATTATCCCCTATTCGCAGTTAGTATTGCGGTAAACTCTGCGTCTACACCTCTCACTTTGAAATCGTTCAACACTGAATCTAACCATCATCTCTTAGGTTTACCTCTGCTTCTCTTACCCTCTACAGCAGAATTCTCTTCCTCCATTCTCTTCACATGCCCCACCATCTGAGTCAGCTCATACGATCAGCTTCACCTAGCTTGTTCATTTCTGACATAAGCGGCTTCGGTGGCGTAGTTGATAGCATTCTAAGCTGCTGTGTCCATGATTTCGGGTTCAAACCCGGACGAAGTCTTCGGATTTTTTCAGAGCTTTAAAATCCTACAATATGCCTTCCTTCGGAGGGGAAGTTAAGCCGGCGGTCCCATGTCATAGGTTATGGCATGTAAAAGATCCTTCCACAGATTAAACGTTTGTGTAGCTAAATTTCTGGCTTAGATTTCGTTGGAACGCTCTATCAAAATTCCAACGTTCACCACAAAGTAGGCTATCATTGACATCGGGTAGCGAAAGTTGGAACTCTTTGAAATTGAACGGAACTTGTAGCTCACCCAAGGGTGTCCGTTGGAAGCAGTTACAGATTCAGGCGAGCCGAACATGTCCTCGGATACTCCCGGCACTAAAAGACATACGATAAATAAATAAATAAATAAATAATTTCTGACTTAGCCTTTCTCTCTTCATTACGAGTACCTTCCTGCCATTGTTCCCTACTATTTGTCCCAGCAAACATTCGTGCTACGGTCATACCAGTTAGCTCCAGCTTATGCATCGGATATCCTGAAACTACCCAGCTTTCACTTCCATACAGCAAGGTTGGTCTAAATACTGAGCGAAGTAGAGAGAGTTTCGTCGCCACACTAACTTAATCTTGCGGAATGGCCTACTGTTTTAAAATAATGCAAGTACAAATAATGCATTTTTCCTGGAAAATAACCAAACGTAACGCTCGTTTCTTGGTCAGCGTCTTCGGTGGTGTAGTTGGTAGCATGCTGAGGTTCTATGCACAAGATCGTGGGTTGAAACCTGGCCGATGTCGTCGAATTATTTTTTAAGAGCGTTAAAAATCCCTCAGTATCTCTTCCTTCAGAGCCTCCGTGGCTTAGGCGGCAGCACGCCGGCCTCTCCCCTCTGGGTCCGTGGTTCAAATCCCGTTCACTCCATGTGAAATCTGTGCTGGACAAAACGAAGGCAGACAGGTTTTTCTCCGGGCACTCCGGTTTTCCCTGTCAACATTTCATTCCAGCAACACTCTCCACTATCATTTCATTTCATCATTGCCCCAAACGAGTGCGACAGGCTTCGACAGCCGGCACAGTTCATATCCTCGCCGCTAGATGGGGGCTTCATTCATTCCATTCCACTAATTAAACCTGTGTGAAGCTAAATTGTAGGAGGTTAAGAATGTAAACAACGCTCTTAGGTTCATACGTTCGTTGCCATGAGCCGACTGCGGTGACGTCTGGTAGGTAAGTTCTGAACTAGTAGTTGTTGACGGTGGCGTTTGGCGGCAAAAATAGGAACTACTTGAAAATTGATCGTCTGCCGTCCTTACTTGAATTAAAACACAGATTAAAACACTAATACAGTCATCACAATTAACACCGGTTATCAGACAGACTCTACACACACCCAAAGTACACGGGGCCACATGACCGCGTTGTCGCAGCCCCTAAACTTAAGAACCAACCAACCCTGACCCGGTCGGAGTCTAGAAGCAGGCTGTGGGTTTTCATTTCATCTCTTCCTTCGGAGGGGAAGTAAAGCCGGCGGTCCCAAGTCATAGATTTAAGGAATGCAAAAGGAACTTCCACTAACTACACTTGTGGAAGCTATTTTTTGTAGGTTAGTTTGATAACGCTATATTAGTTCCAACGTTCGGCACTGCGATGGCATTTAGTAGCAGCCACGTCCGCAGCTAGGTGTCGTGGACGGTAGCATTTGGTAGCAAAAGTAGGAACTACTTGAAAAAATTAATGGTCTGCAGTCCTACCTGAATCACAGATAACACACACTAATACAGTCATCGCAATTAACGCCGGTTATCAAACAAATTCTACACACACCCAAAGTACACGGGGCTACATGACCGCGTTGTCGCAGCCCCTAAACTAAGGAACCAACCAACTAACTGTTTTTGGTCGCTAGGTTAGTTTCGACAAAATCACCTGGAAATGCGTCGGTCAATATTTTGAGAGACCTTAGTACTAGGCTAAACTTCAAGACGCATTCACGTCAAAACGTTAAGTACTCCTTGGTTGATTTTTACGATCAGCCTGTGAAACACGATGACCGAAGAGAAGTAAGTGTGATGGGTGAGGTTTGAGGAAGTTTTTTATTCGTTGGTCGCGAGAGAAGTGTATTGACCGACATGGTGACCCCGTCTGCCTTGGCCGAGGGGCAAACATCACGTAGCGTGCTCTGGCATTGTGTGGCGAGGAGTCGGGTGACACGACTGGGGCTCGCATTGCACACATCTGCATCACTTGGTCTGGTTCGAGTCCCGCTCACCTCTCAGCGAGGACACCTTGTTCAGGGTTATAAAAGTACGGTATAAAACCTGAGTAGCGCCGTATCAACAGGACATTCTGGTACAGACTTCTTCCACAAGAGAGGAAGAGGTAGTTACTGTCGACCAAGGTATTATGTGCACTCGAGTTTGAAGGTTAGGCCTATTTGTGAAGTAAACAAGATGTTCGGGAAAGAACATATAGCCTACTTTCTCCTAAATGTATGGGTATAGTTATAACTCTCTGTCCTTATCATCTCCTAAAATCTTCCTATTTGAAGTGCAAATTGGCACACAGGATTTGAACAGTGGCGTTCAAACCATAGTTTATAATTTACCCCAGCATTTTGCAATTTCATCAGCAAACACTCCAAACACCGACTACTTACAATAATTGAAACTTCGTTGCTCTAATAAGGCCCATCTACAATGCGCAGTCGGCAGTCCGTAGTTGGTAGTCCTTGGTCGGCAGTCGCGATCGACTCCGTGTATACTATAGGCACCATACACAACATGAAGTTGCAGTTGGTAGCTGGCAGTTGGCAGTCGCGAATTTTATCCTTGACTGCCAACTACCCGACTGCAGCAATGTAATAGCCAAACAGAGCAGATCAGAAACTGACGTCACGTTGTTGTTCTGTGTCGTATACGAATGATATAGGACTAAGTGAAGTAACTTCGCAACCCGTTAATTTATAGGCTAATCTTAAATACACGGTATAACAAAATAATCCATCTCCAAATCATCCATATTGCAAGTTTTGAGGTTATCAACAACGCCTCTGTGCACAAGGAATAAACGAATGTTACTGTATTATCAAATAGCTTATAAAGATAATAGCGGAAACTCCTCGCCAAAACAGGAGACAGCGCTCCCCAGCACCGCCTAGCGGTCCGAGTTGGCAACGTAAGACCAGCTGATTTACAACCGTGAGTTCCAACCAAACAATTATAAGAAATTATTGACCTGTGGATGATCTAATTATCCATTGTAATGGTTGGTACGGGCCGGGGAGTATTTGTGCCATATATGACTATAATAATTATTATAAACAACAAAGAAATAAGGAAATGTAAGTATGAATTAATTGTAAACAAGTAGCCTTCCATTACACTGATAGTTCGGTTTTCTTTTAATACAGAATGCTTTTACAATATAATTTAGCATATTTTAGCCTTTTCTTTCTTTATAGATGCACGCAGTGGGTTATTCGAAGCCGAAGAGCTAACTTAGATGACGTATTGGAAAGGAATGGCCCAGAACATTAAAAAAAACTCATGTTGTATGCTCAGACCACTTTGTGAAGAAAGATTTCAGAAACAAAAACTTGTTAAGTCAGGGGTAAGATCTTTGTAGGTTGTTGATAGTAGGCCTAATGTTAATATTGAAATAACAGCATAATTATAAAACGTGGTGACTCTACGGTAGGCCTAACATTTAACAACATGCTTCAATATTTCCGTTTGAAAGTGCACGTAGTTATTTATTGTTGTTATAAGGGGCGGAACAGCGAGGTCATCTGCCTCTAAAGTGTACGTATTAAAGCTAAAGGAGGTTGGTGTAATCTAACAAGTTCAGAAACACAAATTTTAATTATACTGACTTTATTAGGAAATATACAAGAAGGTAACTAACTGTTTTTTTTAATGTAATTAAGCGTGTTCAACTCGTTTTTAAATACCAGTATTTAGGTGCAATTTTGATAAATTTTTGATTGAAAGCACGCATGGGGTCAAAATCAAGATGGTTAATTTACTTACGAGTGAATGAGCCACACCGGAGGGAGTATGCAAGAACTGTATTCTGTTGTTGGCTAGCACATATTTTGCAGTCTTCATAAAGGCATTTGTGAATCAGGCAAATGATTCTTCTGAATCGTATATAAACATAGGAAGTGTTAAATTACGAAAAATAACACATCAATAAGTGTAAATGCTTACGGGTATGTATGGACATATTCCAGACTTCAGTAACACACACCAATACCATGTCATGAATTATCTGCAGTATTTTTTTAAATTCTATATAAATATTGTACAGAACCAAGTGTCTTTTGTTTCTTTTAACACTAATCTTTAAATTATTTGCTGCCTAAATATCAAGCCGAGACATATGTTAACTTCACAATATAAATTTCGGTCGTTGCGCACTCAAAAATGCTAGCTGTGGGTGGCAAGGAGAGTAATGCTGTCAACTCGCACCAAGAGATGGCACTGTGATCGCTGTCTCCAGGCGAGCGCATGCTTTTACGGCCAAGTTTCCGCTATTATCTTTATAAGCTATTTGGTATTATTACTCCTAGCAGTCGTTAAGACTGGGTTCACTAACTGGCCGGTATAGAGCGCTGCTCGAATCTATAGTTTCTGCATAGTACAACTGAAGGCTGGTAGATGTCACTCCGGTGGAGAATGTCGTTTTTTTTTATATATAATTTCCATTGCAAAAAGCACCATATAACGCTTTATTTTATAACGTCTCAGTACTCAAGAAACAATGAATATAAAATAAAATCAAGCAAAAAAGTTCGACTCTGATAGAATTTGAACCCCGGCCAGCCACATGAGAGACGGGAGCTCTAACCACACAGCCAATCGTACACTCATAACTCACGCGTTATCGATCAAATACATATAACGTACTGTATTAGCAGATAATCACTTGGACTGAAGATTTCTTCACTGGAGTGTATTTCAAACCGAGTTCATTTCATATTAAGTTCATATAATTTTTATCAGTAGGTTATATTGCATGCAACATACTGAAATTAGTAAAATGTAGGTCAGAACGAGAGATCAGCTGCCATCTTGTCAAATAGCCGAGACGATTCAGATTTTTAAAGTCACTTCTAGATTATTATATTACAATATAAACTTTTAATTTCGAACGAACCACGTCGCTTAGAACAGATTAAACGATTCTTGGTTCGATGTGCACAAGGAATAAACGAATGTTACTGTATTATTACTCCTAGCAGTCGTTAAGACTGGGTTCACTAACTGGCCGGTATAGAGCGCTGCTCGAATCTATAGTTTCTGCATAGTACAACTGAAAGCTGGTAGATGGCACTCCGGTGGAGAATGTCGTTTTTTTTTAATATATAATTTCCATTGCAAAACGCACCATATAACGCTTTATTTTATAACGTCTCAGTACTAAAGAAACAATAAATATAAAAAAATCAAGCAAAAAAGTTCTACTCTGATAGGATTTGAACCCCGGTCAGCCACAAGAGAGACGGGACCTCTCACCACACAGCCAATCGTACACTCATAACTCACGCGTTATCGATTAAATACATATAACGTACTGTATTAGCAAATAATCACTTGGACTGAAGATTTCTTCACTGGAGTATATTTCAAACCGAGTTCATTTCATATTAAGTTCATATAATTTTTATCAGTAGGTTATATTGCATGCAACATACTGAAATTAGTAAAATATAGGTCAGAACGAGAGATCAGCTGCCATCTTGTCAAATAGCCGAGACGATTCAGATTTTTAAAGTCACTTCTAGATTATAATATTACAATATAAACTTTTAATTTCGAACGAACCACGTCGCTTAGAACAGATTAACGATTCTTGGTTCGGTAATCGGAACTGGTGGGTCCCATGTTATGGATTATAAATTTTGCATAATTCACACGGCCGCCATCTTGAAATGGTACGTCTGATGACCTTGTAGTTTGGGCACAAGACGCGTCCCATATGAAGGTAGGTTGTTACCACATTTGGTAAAGATCCGATGATTTGTTTGGTCGTAATGCATTATTAAGTTTTGACGATTCGATTGGCCGCCATTACCTTTTGGTAAAGATGGCGGCAATATAAAACATGACACTGAGGTACCCTTTGCCAGTGCTACCTATGTACCAAATTTCGTTCAATTCGGTTTAACCGTGTTCGAATTGATAGGGGGGACAGACATTCAGAGTACACACACTCACACACACACACACACACACACACACACACATACACACACACAGACAGACAGACTTTTTTTCGCCCTGTAGTGATCTCATAAATCTACTTTCATTTTTTGCAAAAATCGAAAGTAGGCTAAAAATAGACCTACATAAAATCCAATAACATCGTCATTTTCGTCGTTCTATTTTACGTTAGTTCATGCAGGTTTGAATTTTTAGCCTACTTTTCACATTTTGCAAAAATGAGGAAAAAGTAGACTTATGAGATCGATCCGGGAAAATGTGTGTCTGTCTGTCTGTCTGTCTGGCTGTGTGTGAGTGTGTGTCCCCCTATCAACTCCTAAACGGCTGCAGCAATCAAAACCAAATTTAGTATGAGTAAAGATGTGCACCGGAATATCTCTCGTCCATATTTGAAAATTATGTCAGTGCAACCAACTGCTGAGAAAACGCACTAGAAATTTGAGCTCCATGTTGGATATCTTGCAAGGTATGCATGGGAGCTATTCCAAAATTGGCACACATGTAGATAATACTATTTCAGTTTAATTTCCAGGAGACCAACCATGACAGTGTTGCCAAAATAATTTTAAGCCTTCTGATAGGTCCAATGTTTACATGCATATAACTTCTACACTATCAATTGGATTTCAACCAAAGTTTGTATGTAATATCTGTACATAAACAGATATAACTGACCGTATTCTTAAGAGCCACCAGGCTGGCCAACTGTTCATGATTGCTCTCTCTATTTTTTTATCCAAATACCAATATATCAGAAAGTATGCAAGCCAACAGCTTTAAACTATGCACACGTATATTCTGACATTTTAGATTAATTTGGAGTAACTTATATACGTCAGTTCTACCAACATGATTATAAGCCTGCTGATAGTACCAATATTTAAATACATGTAACTTCCATACTATCAGTTGGATTTCAACCAAATATCGTATGTGCTATGTGTACCATAACAGATATGACTATAAGTATTGTTAAGAGCAATCAGGGCTGCCAACTGTTAATAAATGCTGTCTTTTTTTTACCCTAATATCAATATATCAGAAAGTATGCAAGCCAACAGCTCTATATTTTGCACACGTATAGCACCTGACCCTCTTAGATAATTTGGAGTAATTAATATAAGTCAGTGCTGCCAACATGATTCTATGCCTGCTGATATGTCCAATTTTAAAATACATGTAACTTATATACTAACAAATGGATTTCATCCAAAATTGGCACAACAAGATATCATAATATTTCAGATTATTTCTGACCAGCACACGCATGGTATTGTTGGCAACATGCTTTTACGCATGCTGATAGATGCAGTGTCTAACTGCATGTAACGTCCATTGGACTTCAACCAAATTTTGTATTCTGTACCTTAAGAGATGGAACTAAGAATATATTCAGTCACCAGGGCTGCCAACTGTAGTGCTCTATTAGGCTACATTATACCAGGTATATTTTGAACTAATTAGATATTTCGATATTACCAACTTAATTTCGTCATTATTCTAGATAGGTTCATATACTGTAGAATAATCATTGGCGTGAAAAGTAGGCTGTGTAGTTCTTCACGGAACTTCTTGTTAAATTTGTATTTTAATATTTTTTATCGCAGTTGGAACACAAAAAGTGCACGTTTTTAAGCGTGTTTCAACCATGCGTCACATTTAGGAATTATCTCATAAACCCGTCATCAGATCGAATCCAAATTTTAACACAATATACATTGGAATGTTGTGTAACTAGTATATTCATTTCAAAATTTTGTGTGTTCAAGAAACAAAGCTGTTATCATTTTTGTAAGGTAACTTTTTCTCGGCTCGGGGTGGTTGGAAAATGTAGTTCTTGGTCGCGTTGTAATCCTTATGCATCGAAAAGTTTTGCTGTATGACTGCGATATACGTAAATTAATTCACTTTTTTATATCAGTTTCTATTTGTAGGGGGAAAAAAGACATGGTTCACTAGCTAGCCGCTCCGGGAAAAGCTGTACAGCGTTGCTGAAATGGAGCCCACGCGCATCATGGCGCGCCTCGCTCGGTAGTGATGGGCTCCATCTTATTCATCATTTCAGTGTTTTAGTTGGTATTAAATGAAAAAAATGAAAATCCACATCCTGCTTCCAGTCTCCGACCGGGTCAGGAATGGAATGAATGAAGCCCCTATCTAGCGGCGAGGATATGAACTGTGCCGGCTGCCGAGGCCTGACGCACTCCTCTGGGGCAATGATTAAATGAATGACAGATGAAATGAAATGATAATGGAGAGTGTTGCTGGAATGAAATTTTGACAGGGAAAACCGGAGTACCCGGAGAAAAACCTGTCTGTCTCCGTTTTGTCCAGCACAGATCTCACATGGAGTGACCGGGATTTGAACCACGGACCCAGCGGTGAGAGGCCGGCGTGCTGCCGCCTAAGCCACGGAGGCTTTTTTGGTATTAAATATTTGTGTTATCTCGCATTTACTGCACAGCGGAGAATCTTGCAACCAACAAATTCAACCTGACTGAGAGATGGTCTTCTGATTGGAATTCGTTTGTCCCTCCAGAGTTCAGTAATGCCATGCATAACCGAGAAGGTGACCTGGTCAAAATTAAATTGAATTCGGACCAATCACGGTGCATGCGGTGATCTCCTGTACAAGTGAAGGAAAAGATCATCAAGTTGCGAGTGCGGTGCTGAAAGACAGACTGTTCGGCACCTAGTTCAAGAATGCCCACAAACGTCTTACAGTGGTGAATACAGTGACTTCTTCCTAGGGACACAACAGGCACATCATTATGTTTCTAACCTTGATGTCAACTTATAAATCATTTTCATACGATAGATAAAATAAATAAATAAATAAATAAATAGTGTTACCGTTGAACATTCGTAAAAGATTAGATCACACTTTGTAGGCTATTCATATTGACAGAAAAATGAGAAGGTGTAATCAAATAAGACGTGCAAAGGAAGTTGTTGAAACTCCCTAGATTGTCACTGTGTAGGAAATATATCAGCAGAAATAGGTTTTAAGTATAACCGAAGATATATAAGGTGCGTTCAAAAGTAACGAGCCGGAGGCATAATTACCGAAACCAGTACCTGTATGTTAGAAGTATTGGCCCTGGCTGTTGAGGCACTTGTCCCTCTGTGACACGAGGCGATGAATGGCTGTCTCATAAAATTCCCTGGGCTGTGATGTGAACCAGTTCCGACATGAATCGTTGGCCCCGCAGAGCCCAAACATGGCGTAATCACAGGGAGAGAGGTCTGGACTGTATGGAGGGTGGCCGAGAACCTCCCATTTGAATTTCTGCAGAAGTGCATTGTCGTGGAGCGACCACGGCTGCTATGGCGTTCACTGTCACTCGGCGGTCCTGGGTAATGAGTGCATCAACCAGCTGGACGTTGTCATCGGTAATGCAGGGGGGTGCCCCAGACCGGGCATCATCGGCTAAAGACACCCGTCCTTCCCTGAAGCGCATGTGCCACGCCTTGACCTTTGCAAGGGACATGCAGTGTTCGCCGTACACTTGTGGCATTCGGCGATGAATGTTCGTTAACCCTACTCATTCCGCTGTCAGAAACCAAACAACGCCTCTTTGCTCTTCGGTCGACACCTCCATGTCACTGTTTGCAATGCGACTGGCAGCGTTGGACGATTGATGCATGCTGCTGCTCGCTTTGTACCGTCGCGTGACGCGCACGCCTGCCCTTTAGCTGTGACCTACCACGCTCTGGTCGGAACCACACCTCGTTAAACACGCCACTATTAGCCGATGTAGTCACCGGTTTGCGCATTCCATCCTCCGGCTCGTTACTTTATGAACGCACCTTATATATTCCCCGAATGGCTCTCTCTCCGGAAGAAGTATATTCAATCTAGTATTTCCCTTTCTGTAATTTTGACGCAGGCCGTGTCTGTACAGTTATGGCTACCGTTCTTCTGAATCAATATTTGGGCTATTTAAAATCAAATTGTTAGCTAATCAACTGCACTTTGATTATGAGTGCCCGGTATTCCTACTTAACCCATTCCTCCTTACCCCTTGAGAACTGGGGGTGAAACAAGTCGTTCCGTGAAAAAGTACACAGCCTATTTTCATATATCCTACTTATGTAAATTGCCTCTATCAACATACAACATTTCAGTTTGATTGCTGTAATAGATCCGTAGATATTGAGAACCGTCTAATATTTCGGATAGTCGCCATGTTGGATTTTTATATATGTAGGTCTTAGAGTTATGTACTGTTACATGAAGATTATTGTGTACGTGTAGTATTCAAACTTCAATCGCATGGTTACGACACAAGAAGTAAAAACTAGATTTTAAAATTTCGCACAGCTGCCATATTGTGGTTATGGAAACAATTCAAAAAGTTAGATGGCTGTGATATATTTGTATAAGGATTTACTGTACCAAGTGTCACTGCACTCGCATGGTTAAATTGCGAGAAACGACCATGTGAATATTTATATTTTGCGTCGCCGCCATGTTGGATTTGTGATCACAAGGTTATTCAAAGTCCTATAGGTGAACTTATGTTCATAGCCCCTATGAACATACAAAAATTCAGTTTGATTGCTGTAATAGATTCGTAGATATTGAGATCCATCTAAATATTTCGGATGGACGCCATGTTGGATTGTTATAAGTATAGGCCATAGAGGCATGTACCATTAAAGGAATTTTATGGCGTAGGTTCATTATTCGAACTTTCACTTCGATCGCATGATTACTACACAAGAAATAAAAACTTAATTTGAAAATTCGCACAGCCGCCATCTTGAGGTTATGTAAACAATTGAACTAAATTAGATACCAGTACATTACAATGTGTATAAACATTTCCTGTACCACGTTTTATTGCGTTTGGATCACTAAATCGCGAGAAAGGTCTATTTAAAAATTTCAAATTCGCTTAGCCGCCATATTCGTTTTGTTGTTTACATGCTTTTGAAAGTCTTATAGATGAACTTCCCGTAGTGCCCTTTATCTCCGTACAAAATTTCAGGGTGATAACGCTAATAGTTTCAGAGATATAGAATGCCAGTGAAATATTTCGCACAGCCGCCATCTTGTAGTTATTTAAACAATTGAACGAATATAGATGTCGGTGCATTACAATGTGTATAAACATATACTGTACCAGGTTTTATTGCGTTTGGTTGGTTATATCGCGAGAAACGTCTATTTAAAAGTCGCAACTTCACTTGAGCGCCATGTTGGTTTTGTATTTGCCAGGTTTTCAAAAGTCACATAGGTGATTTTCTAGTATTTCCCTTTATCACCGTAAAATATACCAGGGAGATATCGGTAATAGTTTTGGAGATATTGAATGCTGGTGAAATATTTCACACAGCCGCCATGTTGGATTGGTGAGACGTAACAAAATTTGAAGGGCGCGGTCGGGGTCATCCTAAATAGTGCTATGAACTTACTGAGTTTCATTGAAATCGCTCGGGCCGTTTAGAAGTTATTAGGGGGAGGACGCACACTATCACACACACCATCACACACACGCACACACAGACAGACACACGGACAGGTGATCCCATAAGCCTATTTTTTCATAAATGAAAATAGGCTAAAAATATAACACGAGCACTGGCGCCGGGTCATTTTGACCCATTGTCGTAGTCGTACGGATTTCAATGAAGTAATTTTACACCTGGTGTCTTCCTATGAACTATTCCCAATATAAAATGAAGTTTATTTATATTTTTCAAATTTAACATGCAGAAAATTGACAATAATTTTCGTAACAGTATAATTGACCTTGATCGTGGCGGTAAAGCCATCATCTCATTTTTTAAATCAAAGTAGCTGATGACAAATGTGTCCCTAGACCATAAACATGGATCAACAAGAACGTGAGCTATTTGATTGTTCTGCACCAAAATATTTGGATTTACTCCCTTATTTTCTTCAGATTGTCCCAACTAACGTAAGCCGAAAATTGTCACGCGAGGACTGGCGCCATGGGTAAATCTGACCCAACCGTAAATAATATAGAAATAACTTGAGTTTTTTTTTTTTGTTTTTTTTTAGCGTATGGCTTTTAGTGCCGGGAGTGTCCGAGGACATGTTCGGCTCGCCAGTTTTGTAGCTGCTTCGAGACGGACACCCAATGGGTGAGCTACAAGTACCGTTGGGGAGGGAAGGAGGGAAGTTGGAATGAAAGGACGAGGAGTTGGAAGGTAGCGGCTGTCGCCTATAGTTAGGGACCAACCCCGGCATTTGCCTGGAAGGAAGATGGGAAACCACAGAAGACCATCTTCAAGGTTGCCGGCGGGGGGATTCGAACCTCCTCGCCTCCCGGATGTGAGCGACTGCCATCAGTCATGCCGTAACCACCACGGCTAACTCACCCGGTATAACTTGAGTGTTCCAAAAGCTATGGACATGTTTCTTTTGCAGAGTGAAGTCCAAGGCTAGGAAGGAAGGTACTGTAAGTGACAGGAAATAAGGGCTGACCAAAACGAAAATAAAGATAATTTTTTAAGTCTTGGGTCAAAAATACTCATGCGCCAGTCCACACTGGTTAACAAGCCACAGAATTGTAATATTATTACACCCCAATGTTATAATAATCAAAAGATTTCTTTAGTTCCGCCTCGTCAATACAATTTATTCAAATTTTTGTGATATAATCACTTAATTTACATCGGTACATGTTTCGATGCCTATTTGCATTGGCATCATCATCAGCCTTTCAATGTATTGGCAGCACTTAAAAATCACTCTGTACATTGGAAGTGATAAAATGTTAACATAAAAAGACACTCAAATCACTTATAGCCTACGCTAAAACACTATAATTTTTTTTTTAATTTTTTAAAAATATGGTAGACACTCATTACAAAAGCCTTACAGGTTTTGATTTTCTTTCTTGAGGTTTTCAAAATTCAGTTCCTGATGTTATCTCCGAAATTTCTGGACAAGGGTTTCCATTCCCAACTGGAAAGAAATGACGCTAGGAGTAAGAAAATTTGAATAATAGAATGAAAAGAATTTGGATAAGTATCCTTACTTATTTGCAAAACTTACGTAATTTGCGGTAAGAGTCGAACAGAGCCGTGTTGTGCTAGATGGAGACTGTGCTACACTGAGGTCGCATGCCAGCGTGGATGATGCCAATTCAAATAGGCATCGAAACATGTACCGATGTAAATTAAGTGACATGTGATTATATCACAAACATTTGAATAAATTGTATTTACGAGGCGGAACTAAAGACATCTTTTGATTATTATAGCAGTCAGTACGGAAAAATGGGCGACTCTATGAGTCAAAAAGACCCCAATGTTATCCAAAGAAGCAATGACGAACGCAGATTGTAAAGGACTCTGAAACGAACTATGCAACATCATCACGCGTTTTGCGGTGTACGACTTTCACTTTAGGATCTACATGACCAAAAACCACTCGCCCTGTCTAGAGTGCGTCTGTGAATTGTCCAAGTCGCATTGTGATAAATATCACACCCTCATCTGCTCGGAAGAGAACAGTGTCTCTTACAGACTTCTGCAGTGAATGACAGACATACTAACAACCTACATTTCATCCCAAATACAATATGTACAATGTACGCCATTTACTTCTTTTAAATTACATGCCAATAAACCATTTAAACATTCAGCAACGAATTTCATTTTTCACCAAACTTCTGCTATGAATTAAATGCAGCGTAACCAAATTCCCTTATTTTAACAGAGTACAGTGTTTTGTCCATTGGAAGCCACAGTGCCGTAAGAAACAATTTAATGGCAGAGTAGGATAAGCCTTGTTTATATTGCGACATTGATCATTTCGTGATATTATTTCATCATTTCCCCCACGGAGTTACCAGCTGTGCTAGGTAAACCTCGTTTTACGCGATTAATTTGTTTCGAGTAATCATCGCGTAATACGAAAACAAGTAAAGTGAATGTATTATAATATGGGTTATGTGCGGACTATTTCAAGGGAATGCAATTGAGTGATCGTGGTTTCTCGGAAAGATAAACCAACAGGTGTTTGATTTTATGGTCTCGAGACGCATTTCCTTCGAACAACAAAGTGAGGCGATCTTTGGAGACTTTAAAGCCGGGGGGTCCTCTTTTCTCGTATTGACGGAAATGTTCTGGTCGCACTTTTTCAGCTTTCTTTAATTTTTTCTCCTTGACTTCTTATGGTTCTCAGAGTTGATTCCGAGATTTCTGTACCTCTGACAATGTCCAGAGTGCGCTCATTTCATTCATATCGCTTTATAACTTGCATAATTTCGTCAAGTGTTAAATTAGGCTATTGATTTCCTTTGCTTTTTGTTATTGGAAGCATTTTGATCAAACTTCTTTCCCCCATAACGTAATTAGAAACAATAAATCACAGCTAGTTAACTCAATGCTCTCTTTAATAATGACCACATGCCGCCAGTCAACACTGAAACAACACAACACAGCCACTCAACACTCTCTTTGAGACTGACTACACGCTGCCTTGCAGCACTGCACACTCCATCACGATATCGTCCCACAGTGTGACTGTGAATCCGCAACCTAAAGCCGTGTTTACACCGGAGTTGACAACAGTGTTGCCAACAAATGTTGGCAACATTTACAAAAATAGAACTAAAATTGTTGTTAACATTGCTGCCAACAATGCTGTCAACACCGAAAAAGTGTTGGCAACATTACCCACCAGCAGTCGAAAAAGATCAAAGAGTGTTGTTAACATTTGTTGGCAGCAATGTTGACGGGACTTAAAGTGACCTGAAACAATGTTGGCAACAATTCCCCTTCAACTGTCCAGCGCACGTAGTTGGCCGACGTGGCTTCACTCTAGTCACGGCCGTTGCTGGTAGCACTGGACTTCTGTTTGTGGTGTCGAACTGTCGATGTGCAAGCCAATATGGACAACCTTTTAAGTGATTTTGGTGGTCGTGGGATAATGTCCTAAATTTGATCGAGCTCTATCGTGAGTAACCAGTTCTCTGGAACCCGATGGACCCAGACTTTAAAAACCAAAACCTGTGAGTAGGTTTTCAAATTCGCTACTTGTCATCCTCAAGAAGTTTTTTAACACTGCCGTCACACCTCAACTCTCTTGACAATGGATCGACATCGTCTTGATTTAAATCGGAAAGTAGGTCACTTCCACAATACATAGATCTGGCCATAAGGGGAGGTCTTACCAAGATTCTTTTCGGCCTTCTCTTTTTACCTATGATGACGCACGCTGCTGCTATCGCCGCAAGTTCCTCTAGTGTTGACATCTCGGAATGCAGAATGCAACTGGCGAAACGCGCCAAAAATGATTAAATTGTTGTCAACAAATCTTATTACCTTTCCCGATATTCGCCAACATTGTTGCCAGCATTTGTTGCCAACTTTTGTTGTCAACATGTTGTCAACGAAAGTTGGCAACGATTTGTTGGCATCATTTGGTGTAAACGCAGCTTAACTTGTAGGCTACATATTTTTTTTATTTTATACAATTATGTACAATTCTTTTAAATCGCGTAGTAGCGAAAACGCGTAAAGTGAGACCGCGTATAACGAGGGATGATTGAGCCAAATTTAGGCTATCTCATAGATGACATTTTGTATGCCCTGATTCTGAAATCAGCATGCTAAGCAAAAAGTTGGATGCTTTTCAATCGGCCAAAACGATTGTACCCAAATGAGATGGCTTATTCCCCAATCCTGAAAAAGATATTACATGAGATTTTTCCAGCTTTAGGGAATAACCAATTTGGGTACAATCGTGTTGGCCGACTAAAAAGCATCACAGTTTTGTTTAGTAAGGCAACACTGAAAATGGCTTCAAACACCAAAATGTCACCATGCTAAGCTTATTTTTTTGTGCTGGTTGACTGAGTGAGCCTTTGTGCTTGATGAGGGAAGGTTTTTGGTGGTCTTTTTTCATTATTCGCTTTGCAGTAATATATTAGTTCTGTCGCCAGAATCATTAGTAATTTGTTACACTAAAAAGAGCTGAAGTAAGAATTAGCAAGGATATATCGAAATTACCAACATATTCCATTCGTAAGTTAAAATTATTTGAAATCGAGAACAGGTTTAAGCGGGCCGTCTCTTGACCGGAACGGTACATATTACATGCGCAGTGGTGTCTCCACGCACAATGAGCCTTCATACCTTTGTGATCAATGCAAATAAAGTGCGCAATGTGTCCTCGGCAGCGCATGCGCATATTCAGTGGTCTCAGTGTTCTACTCGGGCTTTAAGAAGAATTCTGACGTGCTTAGGACTGGCCACGAATGACCGGCCCATCTATACATTCAATTGTAATTTTATCCAGAAAAATCAGAAAAAAAATTCCAAATTCTCGCTTAAGTGTTTTTCTAGATATCAAATTTATACTTTTTTTATTTTTTCAACCCACGAAGCTGAAATATTTGGATGTAATTCCTACTTATATGTGTTATATTTTAACACGTCCAATATTAAAAATTTACTTACTTCTAATTTTGCTAGATGGAAATGTTTATGAAAAAGCTGTAAAAATCATGCAATTTAGAAAAATTCTTGAAAATTCATAAATACGTATATTTTCAAAAAGAATGTGTCAAAATAAGGAGATAGTCTTGATGAACATCATTGAAAGAAATCTATTAGTTCCTGTTAATAGTTTATGAGGCAAAAAAAAGGTTTGAAATACGCCTGGACATTATATGACATTCCGGAGTCCCTTAAAGTAATTTTTAGGTCGAAATCTAATGATTTTCAGTCTGTCAATGAGATTGGAAAACATTAAATTTCGATAACTGAAGCAACACTGAAAATTGGCTTCCAGCACGATAATTCTTTTTAAGTGTTAAAAGAAATATGATTATGATAATTCTTGTTTTAAGGGGCGCAACATCTAGGTTATCGGCCCCTAATGGATTTGGTGATAGTGAAAATGAAAGATGATCAAATGAAACTTACAAGTACTAACTTACAAACTAGAAGAGGAAATTGGGAACAAAAATGAAGAATGTAAATAAAAGACAGGAGGAGAGGAAATACCCTCAACCCTCGAAGAATGAGAATTGAGGGGCCTGGAAGGAAGGAGAGCCAAGAAAGTCAGAGAGAAAAGGGAAAGAGGAGAGGTCCCGTCCTGAAGGCAATGGAAAATGGGGAAAACGGACCCAGCTCAGGAATCCCTTGAGGTCGCCAACTCCTGAACTCACCAGCTTTGAGTCCTTGAGGGTGTAGCACTATCCAAGAGGCGCCAGATATGGTGGGGATATTCTGCACACCCTGCCTCCTTGAGGCCTTGACTAGAAGCCAGGAGATACCTAAAAGATAAACAAGAAGTCTGACCCCTCGAAGAATGTGGGATCAGGAAAGATGAGAGAAGGGCCAATTAAGGCGGGACAGGAAGAGATTCCCTAGGACTCAGATGCCCGAATACCGTCGGTGTTGGAAGTCAACAAGAATTGACAAAGAGAGGTCGACAGGAAAGAAGACGGAGAGGAGCCCGGCACAAGTAAATGGAAGCCAGGCCCCGTGGTCACCAACCCACGTCCCAATAGGTGTGAGACCCTGGGGGGTGTTAAAATAAACTTTTGCCATCGTTACCTACGAGCCGGCCCCGTGGTGTTGGGGTAGCGCTCCTGCCTCTCACCCGGAGGCCCCAGGTTCGATTCCTGGCTCCGTCAGGGATTTTAGAAACTGACGTTAGGGCTGGAACGGGGTGCGCTCAGCCTCGTGAGGACAATTGAGTAGCTGTCTGACAGTGAGGCAGCGGCCCGGTCACGTAACCCAAGATTCACGGCCGAGGGGACGCGATGCGCTGGCGACGTGTCACCCCAATATCCGCATGCCAAATGGCTGGGCAGCGGTCGCTTGGTAGGCCTAGGCCCTTCATGGGTTGTAGTGCCAAGGGTTATTTATATTTATCTATCGTTACCTACGACATTCTGGGTGTCTAGGTGTGATATCTCATGTGTTATCTTTAAATTTCTCCGAAGATTCAATTTTTGAAGAAGCGGAGAGACGAGAGCAGACACCCCTGTGACGAAGACAGTAGATGGAAGTAGCTCGTGAGAGAGTGAGTGAGTGTATTTGTGGCTGGCGTGGAGACAGACGGCCCCAGGGACTGACGGACGCTTTATGAGTAGTCGGACCGAGTGGGAGGTCTATAGGAATGCGGCCCAAGGCACGTCCGAGGGGCCCACTTGTCGTAGCGAGCACTGAAATAGTCCTCCCCCGGCCATTGTGATCGTCACTTGGACCAATTAAAACAGCGCTCGCTCACATCTCTTCTGTCACATTACATCCAGTCGGCAGTAAATAACCCGCTGTAACACGACACACCAAATAATCATATTACAGACAATAATATCCATAGGCTGTAATAAAATCACCACGATGGCGTGTCTATCTGTTAATGCTTTTAGCAAATTTTCTGATCTGTATTCCAAGATAATTTCTGTTCTCAGTAAGCATTAAGAACCTTCAGATATGCAAGAAAATATGCATCAAAGTTGTCATTAAATGCATTTAAGGGGAGTTTTTGCACACAGTTAAGAATTTAAAAAAAACTTCACTAATATGTAACATAGAAGGGAGCTTACAAACTTATAGTTAACACATAGGGCTTTTATTTTAAATATGAAGGCGAACAGTACATAACGTATTGCGTGATATATTGATAGGACAATGTTGGTGATTTTTCAAACGTCATAAATCACAAAAAACACGATTTAACAAGAAATACTAGTCTGAATGGAATAATGTTTTTTTAAATAAATAATTCATGTTTTTGGGTTAATGCCGTGTGTATTTAAATTAGAACCATACGCTTCGGAGAAACCTTGCCTCCTTATTCAATGGAATCAAACAATGTGGCTAAAGAAAGTATATCAATGAGATTACAAAAAATTACAATAAATATAAATAAATTCCTCTGTTCGTCACCTGAGAGCAGCTGCCAGAAATTACTGTATGGACCATGGTAGAACGGCGGACAGAGTAGTAAGTAAGGAGAAGGTAAAGGGGCGGGGTGAAAATATAGAGACTCCTCGAAGAATGAGGATGTCCAAGAGAAAAAAAGGGGGGGGGGCAGGGTTAGATGGATATAAGGAAACTTAAACAAAAGGGAAGTGTATCTGGACATCCTCATTCTTCGAGGAGTCTCTATATCTTCACCTCCCCTTTACCTTCTCCTTACTTACTACTCTGTCCGCCGTTCTGCCATGGTCCATACAGTAATTTCTGGTGACGAACAGAGGAATTTATCTATTTTTTTTTTTTTTTGTAATCTCATTGATATACTTCCGTTGGCCACATTGTTTGATTCCATTGAAAAAGGAGGCAAGGTTTCTCCGAAACGTATGGTTCTAATTTAAATACACACGGCATTGGATTGGCCCAAAAACATGAATTGTATATCTAGTAATCCGGGCCTGTGAAAGCCTTAATATACATAATGTTTTTTTTCGTATAATGATAGCACATGAATGCCGAGGATGAATCACCATTAATGTTATATTGTCAATAGTATGATTTTTTTAAATATTTAATTTGTATTTCAAAAATAGTTAACTTATTTGTTAAATTTTCCAAGTAGGCTATATCTTAATTATTTTAATATAATTTCATGAATGAGGTTCATCCCCCGTTTCATGTGTTTTCTTTACAGGAGGAAAAATAATTCCATTCAGACTGGTACCGTATTTCTTATTAAATCGTGTTTTTGTGATTCATGACGTTTAAAAATCTCACATATTTTCCTACCAATAAATCACGCAATAAAGACTCCGTAGCTTAGGCGGCAGACACGCCAGCCTCTCACCGCTGGGTCCGTGATTCAAATCCCGGTCACTCCATGTGAGATTTGTGCTGCACAAAACGGAGGCAGACAGGTTTTTCTCCGCATATTCCGGTTTTACCTGTCAACAATTTCATTCCAGCAAAACTCTCCACTACCATTTCATTTCATCTGTCAATCATTTAATCATTGCCTCAGGGGAGTATGACAGGTTTCAGGGGCCGATAACCTCGATGTTAGGCCCCTTAAAACAACAATTATCATCATCATCATCATATGACAGGCTTCGGCGGCCGGCATAGTTCATATCCTCGCTGTTAAATGGGGGCTTCATTCATTCCATTCATAACCCGGGCGGTCGACTGGAAGCAGGCTGTGGATTTTCAGTTTCAAATCACGCAATATACTGTTCACCTTTATATCTATATATATAACAAGTAGTTCCGTGAAGAACTATACAGCCTATTTTCATATATCCTACTTATGTTAACTGCCACTATTAACATACAAAATTTCAGTTTGATTGCTGTAATAGATTCGTAGATATTGAGAATCGACTAAATATTTCGGATGGTCGCCATGTTGGATTGTATATATGTAGGTCCTAGAGTTATGTACTGTTACATGAAGATTATTGTGTACGTGTAGCATTCAAACTTCCATCGCATGATTAGGACACAAGAAGTAACAAGGGGATTTTAAAATTTCGCACAGCTGCCATCTTGTGGTTATGGAAACAATTCAAAATAAATTTGATGCCAGTGGATTAACATTCGTATAAGGATTTACTGTACCAAGTTTCACTGCACTTGTATGGTTACATTGCGAGAAACGGCCATGTGAATATGAATAGTTCGCGTCGCCGCCATGTTGGATTTGTGATCACCAGGTTATTTTAAGTCCTATAGGTGCGCTTAAGTTCATAGCCCCTATGAACATAAAAAAAAATCAGTTTGCTTGCTATAATAAATTCGTTGATATTCAGAGCCGTCTAAATATTTCGGATGGTCACCATGTTGGATTGTTAAATGTATAGGCAATAGAGTCATGTACCATTGAAGGAAAATTATTGCGTATGTTCATTATTCCAACTTTCACTTCGATCGAATGATTACGACACAAGAAATAAAAACTTAATTTTAAGATTCGCACAGCCGCCATCTTGAGGTTATCTAAACAATTGAACTAAATTAGATACCAGTGCATTACAATGTGTATAAACATTTCCTGTACCAAATTTCATTGCGTTTGGAACATTAAATCGCGAGAAAGGTCTATTTAAATGATTCAAATTCGCATGGCCGCCATGTTCGTTTTGTAGCTAACCGGTTTTTGAAAATCTTATAGATGAACTTCCACTAGTGCCCTTTATCTCCGTACAAAGTGTCAGGATGCTACCGCTAATAGTTTCAGAGATATAGAATGCCGGTGAAATATTTCGCACATCCGCCATCTTGTGGTTAAGTAAACAATTGAACGAAGTTAGATGTCGGTGCATTACAATGTGTATAAACATATACTCTACCAAGTTTTATAGCGTTTGGTTGGTTAAATCGCGAGTAACGTCTATTTAAATGTCGCAAATTCACGTGGCCGCCATGTTGGTTTTGTAGTTACCAGTTTTTCAAAAGTCACATAGGTGAACTTCTAGTAGTTCCCTTTATCACCGCAATAAATCCCAGGGTGATATCGGGAATAGTTTCGGAGATATTGAGTGCTGCTGAAATATTTCGCACAGCCGCCATGTTGGATTGGTGAGACGTAACAAAATTTGAAGGGCACTTTCGGGGTCACCCGGAATAGTGCTATGAACTTACTGAGTTTCATTGAAATCGCTCCAGCCGTTTAAAAGTTATTAGGGGGGGGCACACACACACTCTCCTCACACGCACACACACACACACACACACACACACACACGGACAAAAGGTGATCTCATAAGCCTATTTTTTTTTCAAAATTGAAAATAGGCTAAAAAAATGAAATGCTGTTCGTTAGTCTCGCTAAAACTCGAGAACGGCTGGACCGATTTGGCTAATTTTGGTCTTGAATTATTTGTGGAAGCCCAGAGAAGGTTTAAAAGGTGAATAAATATGAAAGTTGTAGCGCACGAGTAGATTCAACAAATGAGTGGCGGCACGCGAATCGCTTAAACAAAGTCCCGTATGCGTTCATATACCATTCATCCGAATGCTATGAAACTTTGGTTGTATTGTTGTGCACACTCCAGGAAAGGTTTCTGACTTAGTAAATCCTTTTTACAATAGGTAGCGCACGAGTAGATCCAACAAATGAGCGACGACGGGCGAAGCGTTTCAACAATGCCCTGTATGCGTTCACATACCATTCGTCCGATAGCGATGAAACTTGGGTGAGAGGTTGTGTACAACACAGGCAAGGTTTCTGTCTTAGTAAATCCATGTCATGATATGTAGCGCACGTGTAGATTCAACAAATGAGCGACGATGCGCGAAGCGTTTCAACAAAGTCCCGTTTGCGTTCATATACTATTCGTCTGATAGCGATGAATTTGGGTGAGACGTTGTGTACACTTCAGGGAAGGTTTCTGGGTTAGTAAATTCACTTTACAATAGGTATCGCACAAGTAGATTAAACAAACGAGCGACGACGCGCGAAGTGTTTCAACATAGTCCCGTATACGTTCATATACCATTCGTCTGATAACGACTAAACTTGGGTGAGTTGTTGTGTAAACTCCAGGGAAAGTTTCAGGCTTAGTTAATCCATTTTACAATAGGTAGCGCTCAAGTAGATTCAACATATGAGCGAAGGCGCGCGAAGCGTTTCAACAAAGTCCCATATGCGTTCATAAGCTTACACCATTTCTTCGAAAGCGATGAAACTTGGGTGAGATGTGGCGTACACTTCAGGGAAGGTTTCTGGCTTAGTACATCCACTTTACAACAGGTATCGCACAAGTAGATTCAACAAATGAGTAACGGCGTGCGTATCGTTTAAAAAAATTCCGTATGCGTTCATATACCATTCATGCAATTGCAATGAAATTTGGAGAAATGTTGTTTCCTCTCCCGCAAAGATTTCTGATTTAGTAAATCCATTTTACAATTGGTAGCGCACGATTAGATTCAATTAATGGGCGACAGCGTGTGAATCGTTTCAACCAAGCCCCGTATGCGTTCAAATAACATTCATCCGATTATCATAAAACTTTGGGGAGTTGAGCACAGTCCTGCGAAGGTGTATGAATTAGTGAGTCCGTTTTTCAATGGGTGGCGCACAAGTAGATTCAACAAATGAGTGTCGTCGCGCGAATCGTTTAAGCAAAAACCCGTATGCGTTCATATGCCATTCATCCGATTGCGATGAAACTTTCATGAGTTGTTGTGTACACGCCAGGGAAGGTTTTCACTTAGTAAATCCATTTTACAATAGGTATTGTACGAGTATATTCAACAATTGGGTGACGGCGCTCGAATCCTTTCAACAAAGTCCCGTATGCGTTCATATACCATTCATTTCATTGCGATGAAAATTTGGTGAGTTGTTGAGCACGCTCCCATAATTTTTTTGAGATAGTAAATCAATTTTACAATAGTTTAGAGGTGGTTAACGGAGAAAGGAAAACAATATTGGGAATCCAAAAGCACTTTAACATACAAAGTTACAATGCCAACACTTTCTTTGATTGGCATTGCAACGCATGCCGGGTACAGCTAGTCTTCAATAAAAGCCCTATGTATTGACTATAAGTTTGTAAGCTCTCATAATTCTATGTTACATATTAGTGAAGCTATGATTTAATTGTTAACAGTGTGCGAAAACACCCACTCGCAGTTTAAAAGCCCCTTAATATGCACCGCAATTTCCATCATATAGACTAAATGTTATGACCGTGGCTATGTAAAAATTGTGCACTTTACCAAATATCTCTCTATACCAGGTGTATCAGCTGCTCCTAGTAATATTGTTTTATGCAACCCAACTAACGCCTGTCGATATTTCTCTGTTTCCATCCCGTATTGTACTGCAAGCAAATCGTGCAAACGATACTGAACTCTATTACTTTTCCCTCGATGTGACTACAGACTATTTTTTAAAATCGAATTTACCCTCTAAGGTGGTGGCTCCCACGGACTCAGCGAGGGAACTCACCCCTACCGCCATTCCAGGCAGTGTCCTACAGCTGTGAACATCTGGTCGAAGTGGATACAACTGTTGAGGTGTGATCAGTACCTCGCCCAGGCGGCCTCACCTGCAAAGCGAACAGGGGCCTAATGAGGGAAGGGATTGGAAGGTTAGGATAGAGAGGCAAGGAAGTGGGAAGGAGGTGGCCGTGGCCCTACAGGAGGAACCATCCCGGCATTTGCCCGAAGAGGAAGTGGGAAACCACATGAAACCACTTCGAGGATGGCTGAGGTGGGAATCGAAAGCCATCTACTCATCTGGACCACCCGAGGCTGAGTAGACCCCGTTCCAGTCCTCATACCACTTTTCAAATTTCATGGCAGAGCCAGGAATCGAACCCAGAACCTCCGGGGCGACAGCTAACCACGCTGACCGCTACGCTACGGAGGCGACCTTGACTAATACTAGGGAAAAAATAACAGTGTTCAGTATCGTTCGTGGGGTTTGCTTCCAGTGCATCAGTACCATAGATAGATTAGATAGATTTATCGTGTCTGGCAAGATTAGGGCCATTGAGCCTTTCTTCCATATATCCAGAGGTAACCAGCTCATTAGCTGAATTTAAATCTCACTTTTCTTAATGCCACTAAGAAGGAAAATAAACCGAGATGGAGGCGAGGCGTGACTAAAGATGTTGTAGTTGATTTATTGAGGGGATTTTCAACATCGAGGTCATATAGCCTAGCCCGTGTACATGTGTGTGTGTGGAATTTTTTCGATAACCCAGGTTACTGTGATGGCTGTATTAGTGTGTGTTGATGTAATTCAGATGAGGATTTGGAAGGAAGCGGCCGTGGCCTTAATTTAGGAGCCATCCCGGCGTTCGCCTGGAGTAGGCTATATGTGAGAAACCACGGGAAACTTCTTCCAGGAAGGCTGAGGTGAGAATCAAACCCCCCAACGAGGCTGAGTGTACCCCGTTCTAGCCCTCATACCAGAATTAAATGTCTCGGCAGAGTCGGGAATTGAACCCGGGCCTCCGCGGTGACATCTATTGCGCAACTAGGCAAACTATTGGAAAAGAAGAGCATTGTGAGATACGGGGTATTGCAAGTTCAACGACGCTTTGTAATCAATTAGCGGCTTCGGAGGCGTAGTTGGTAGAATGCTGAGCTTCTATGCCCAAGGTCGCGGGTTCAAACCCAGCCGAACGCGTCGGATTTTTAAAGTGCAATTTTGTTTATTTAGCGTATGGCCTTTAGTGCTGGGAGTGTCGGAGGACACGTTCGGCTCGCCAGAGGCCGTACCTGCTTCAATGCGTACACCCATGGGGTGACCTACAAGTTCCGTTCAATTTCAAGTACTGTAGTTCCAACTTTCGCTACCAGATATCACTGACACCTAGTGGTGAACGTTGGAACTTTGATAGAGCGTTTCAACGCAATCTAATCTACAATAATGGGTGCACACAAGTTCAATTAGTGAAAGGTTCTTTTCCATGCCATAAATCTATGGCATTAAACCACCGCCATTAATTCCCCTCTGAAGTAAGGCATACTGAAGGATTTTGACGTTCTTAGAAAATCCGGCGGCTTCGGCCGGGTTTGAAACCGCGATCTTAGGCATAGAAGCTCAGCATGCTATCGACTACGCCACCGAAGAGCGTTAAAAACCCCTCAGTATGCTTTCCTTCAATGGGGAAATGAAGCTGGCGGGCATATGTCAAAAATTTGTGGCATTTAAAAGACCCTACCGCTAACTACAATCGTGTGAAGATACATTTGTAGGTTAGAACTAATTAACGCTCTATGAAGTTTCAATAGTTGTGGCTAGGTGTCGGTTGCGGTGGCATCTAGTACCCTAGTTCACAACTAGGTGTCGTTGAAGGTAGCAAAAGTAGGAACTATTTGGAATTGGTCGTCTCTAGTCCTTCCTGAATAATGCTTGCCACGGTGGGTGAGTTGTTACCGTGTCGGACTACCAAGCCCAAGCTTGCAGGTTCGCTCCTGGCCATGGTAAGTGATTTTTGAAAGGCGACAATAATCAAGACACACATGTCATAAGTTGTTGGTTTGTTAAAGAACCCATTTGAATTCAGTAATCAGTAGGCCATGTTCATAATGGCAAAATTAATCTCGGGATTTTCCGCCAACACAAAAGAGTTCCTCCTTTCTCTACTAGAAAGCGCTATTGTGTCAAGGAGCTAAGATATCTAACTTCATTGACTTTCATGGGTCTCCAAGCGACATAATAAAATTCGACATGCTGCCCTCTGGACGCAAATATCTAAGCTTGCACCCGGCTCCCGAGGCCATACGATATTATTATTATTATTATTATTATTATTATACCTGAATAATTACAGATAACACCCACTAATACAGTCATCACAATTAACACCGGTTAACAGGCAGATTCTACACACACCCCAAGTACACGGGGCTACATGACCGCGTTGTTGTAGCTCCTGAACTGAGGAACCAACGAAGGTCTATTTTATTTGGTATAATGGTTTTCACGGTCAGTGAATTAACACTCAGCAATTTTTCTAGGTGTATGCCGTGTCTTGTGTGGGGTCTCACCTAGGACACCAAGCTGGCTCATCAGCGGGCTCTTGGTGACCCCACCCGGACCACCACAGGAGTAGCGAACTGCGCGCTACCTCCCATTTTATGAGGTGCTTTATTTTCATAGAAAAGGGGGTAGCGCGAAGTTCGCTACTCATGTGGTGGTCCGGGTGGGGTCACCAAGAGCCCGCTGATGAACCAGGACACTTCATAAAAAGGGAGGTAGTGCGAAGTTCATTACTCCTGTGGGGGTCCAAGCGGGGACACCAAGAGCCCGCTGATGAGCCAGCTTGGTGTCCTAGGCGATACCTCTCACAAGGCATGATACAAACCTAGAAAAATTGCTGTGTTTCTATTTTATTTGTATAGCCACCGTGGCTTAGGCGGCAGCTCGCCGGCCTCTCGCCGCTGTGTCCGTGGTTCAAATCCCAGTCACTCCATGTGAGATTTGTGCTCGACAAAGCGAGGGCAGACAAGTTTTTCTCCGGGTACTCCGGTTTTCCCTGTCACAAATTTCATTCCAGCAACACTCTCCACTGTCATTTCGTTTCATCTGTCATTCATTTAATCAATGCCCCAGGGGAGTGCGACAGGCTTCGGCAGCCGGCAAAGTTCATATCCTCGCCGCTAGATGGGGGCTTCATTCATTCCATTCCCTGACCCGGTCGGTCGACTGGAAGCAGGCTGTGGATTTTCATTTCTATTTTATTTGTCCACCGACTACTCGTGGCTTGCTATTTTGGCAGGAGTCTCTGACGGGAAATCACTGGCCCGGGGTACACGCGTGTCCACCAGGACCGGACATACGATAGCGTCTTGCTTTTCGACCACGCTGCATCTAATATTTTACAGTAGACACTTGTTATGCTTAGCTAATCACAACGGTCACACTTGGTATTATAATAGTGGCTGATAGGGCACGAGCAGAGTAATCGTTCAATGAGGATTGATGGCTGCTTTAGAGACATCTCAAGGGTAGGATGCATGGCTTCATCTCCACAGCCTGCTGCCGTTGCCACAGAGTTGCCAACTTGATGATTTTATCACCAGATTAATGATTTTGGGGCAGGCATTTGATGCCAAAATCATTTAACGGCATATCAAAATTCTTGGTTGTTTGGTTGGTTCCTTAGTTTAGGGGCTGCGACAACGCGGTCATGTAGCCCTGTGTACTTTGGGTGTGTGAAGAATCTGTCTGATAACTGGTGTTAATTGTGATGACTATATTAGTGTGTGTTATCTGTTTCTAATTCAAGTAAGGACTGCAGACGAAAATTTTCAAGTAGTTCCTACTTCGCTACCAAATGCTACCGTCCACGACACCTAGCAGTGAACTTCGCTACCACTTGATGCCACCGCAACCAGCGCCCAGTGACGAACGTTGGAAGTTAAGAGCATTAATCAAACCTAACCTACAAATTTTGGCTTCACACAAGTGTAGTTAGTGGAAGGTTCTTTTTCATACCATAAATCTATGACATGGGACCGCCGGCTTAACTTCCCCTCCGAAGGAAGGCTTACTGAGGGATTTTTAACGCCCTTAAAAATCCAACGACTTTGGCCGGGTTTGAACCCACGGCCTTGGGCATAGAAGCTCAGCATGCTATCAACTACGCCACCGAAGCCGCCTATCGAAATTATGTTTTCAATTTTGTTTAAATTAGCTATGAATATAGATGTAAGAAAATCCTTTGCAAAATCCTTTGTATGGAGTACACTGCTCTATGGAAGTGAAAGTTGGACTCTGGGTAAATTGGAAAAGAATAGACTTGAAGCTGCTGAAATGTGAATATGGTGGAAAATGACAAGAACGAGCTGGATGGAAACAAAATCCAACCTGGAAGTCTTAAGGGAAGTCAAAGAAGAGAGAAGATTAATGAAGGAAATGTGAAAGAGAAAAACAAGATGTTCAGGAAAGAACATATAGCCTACTTTCTCCTAAATGCATGGGTATTGTTATAACTCTTTGTCCTTTTCAAGGAGTATGATTGAATGTTGGTTGTAGTAGCTTGTTGAAATACAACGTGCTATAGGGATATTAAACATGAATATGAGGTGCCCTTTGCTAGTGCTACCTCTGCACCAAATTTCGTTCAATTCGGTTTCACCGTGTTTGAATTGATAGGGGGAATCGATTTGCACACATACTTGGCCACCATCTGCAAACTATTGGGCTAATGTTCTTGCAGTTTGGTCAGAATATGTTTCCCACATAAAGATATGGTGTTGCAAAATTTGGTAGAGACTAGATTATTAGGTTGGTCGTAATTACATTTTAGCTTTTAACATTTGGGTGGCCGCGATTACGTTTACGTCAAGATAGCGGTGATATAAAACATGACACTGAGGTGCCCTTTGCTAGTGCTACCTCTGTAGCAAATTTCGTACCATTCGGTTTCACAGTGTTCGAATTGATAAGGGGAATCGATTTTTACACAAAGATGGCCCCCATCCGCAAAATATTAGGCTAATGACCTATTAGTTTGGTCAAAGGATGCTCCCTACATAAAGGTATGTTGTTGCTAAATTTGCTAGAGATCGGATGATTAGGCTAATCGAAATCTGATTTAAGCTTTGAACATTTGTGTGGCCGCCATTACGTTTCCGTCAAGATGGCGGTGATATAAAACATGACACTGAGGTGCCCTTTGCTAGTGCTACCTCTGTACCAAATTTCGTTCATTCGGTTCCACCGTGTTCGAATTAATAGGGGGAATAAATTTTGACATAAAGATGGCCGCCATCCGCAAACTATTAAGCTAATGACCTATTAGATTGGTCAAAGGATGCTCCCTCCATAAAGGTATGTTGTTGCAAAGTTTGGTAGAGATCAGATGGTTATGTTAGTCGTAATTTGATTTAAGCTTTAAACATTTGTGTGGCCGCCATTACGTTTCTGTCAATATGGCGGCGATATAAATCATGACACTGAGATGCCCTTTGCTAGTGCTATCTCTGTACCAAATTTCGTTCCATTCGGTTTCACCGTGTTTGAATTAATAGGGGGAATCGATTTTGACACAAAGATGGCCGCCATCCGCAAACTATTAGGCGAATGACATATTAGATTGGTCAAAGGATGCTCCCTCCATAAAGGTATGCAGTTGCAAAATTTGGTAGAGATCGGATGATTAGGTTAATCGTAATTTGATTTAAGCTGTGAACATTCGTGTGACCGCCATTACGTTTCAGTCAAAATGGCGGCAATATAAAACATGACACTGAGGTGCCCTTTGCTAGTGCTACCTCTGTACCAAATTTCGTTCCTTTCGGTTCCACCGTGTTCGAATTAATAGGGGGAATCAATTTTGACATAAAGATGGCCGCCATCCGCAAACTATTAGGCTAATAACCTATTAGATTGGTCAAAGGATGCTCTCTCCATAAAGGTATGTTGTTGCAAAGTTTGGTAGAGATCGGATGGTTATGTTAGTCGTAATTTGATTTAAGCTTGGAACATTTGTGTGGCCGCCATTACGTTTCTGTCAATATGGCGGCGATATATATCTTGACACTGAGATGCCCTTTGCTAGTGCTATCTCTGTACCAAATTTCGTTCCATTCGGTTTCACCGTGTTTGAATTAATAGGGGGAATCGATTTTGACACAAAGATGGTCGCCATCCGCAAAATATTAGGCTAATGACCTATCAGTTTGGTCAGAGGATGCTCCCTCCATAAAGGTATGTTGTTGCTAAATTTGCTAGAGATCGGATGATTAGGCTAATCGTAATTTGATACAATCTTTGAACATTCGTGTAGCCGCCATTACGTTTCAGTCAATATGGCGGCGATATAAATCATGACACTGAGATGCCCTTTGCTAGTGCTACCTCTGTACTAAATTTTGTTCTATTCGGTTTCACCGTGTTTGAATTAATAGGGGGAATTGATTTTCACACAAAGATGGGCGCCATCCGCAAACTATTAGGCTAATGACCTATTCATTTGGTCAAAGGATGCTTGCTCTATGAAGGTATGTTGTTGCAAAATTTGGTAGAGATCGGATGATTAGGTTAATCGTAATTTGATTTAAGCTTTGAACATTTGTGTGGCCGCCATTTCGTGTCCGTCAAGATGGCGGCGATATAAAACATGACACTGAGGTGCCCTTTGCTAGTGCTACCTCTGTACCAAATTTCGTTCCATTCGGTTGGACCGTGTTCGAATTAATAGGGGGAATCGATTTTCACACAAAGATGGCCGCCATCTGCAAACTATTGGGCTGATGGTCTAGCAGTTTGGTCAGAATTTGCTTCCCACATAAAGATTTGTTGTTGCAAAATTTGGTAGAGACTAGATTATTAGGTTGGTCGTAATTACATTTTAGCCTTTAACATTTGGGTGGCCGCGATTACGTTTCCGTCAAGATGGCGGTGATATAAAACATGACACTGAGGTGGCCTTTTCTAGTGCTACCTCTGTACCAAATTTCGTTCCATTCGGTTTCACCGTGTTCGAATTGATAGGGGGGGGGGGGGGACAGACATTCAGAGTACACACACTCACTCACACACACACACAGACTCACACACACACATACACACACACAGTCAGACACACTTTTTTCGCCCTGTGTTGATCTCATAAGTCTACTTTCATTTTTTGCAAAACTCGTAAGTAGGCTAATAATATTAATTGGACATATCATCAGACACAACACTTTCATCGTAAACATTCTTGAGGGGAAAATGCTGGGAAAGAAAGGAGGAGGACGGCCTAGGACGAAGTGTTTGGAATACATCAAGAATAGAATGGAATGTGACAATTACATGGAACTGAAACGAACCACCAACGACAGAAGAGTGTGGTTGCATCGACAAGGCATTATCCTTTAGAATATGATGATAAGCAGGAATCGAATCCGGATATCCACGTGGACAGTCAAGAATGATGCTAGTCACTCAGGGGCGTATATAAGGGGAGGCCCGGGGGAACCCCCCCCCCCCCCCGCGAAATTGTGTCACATATACGGTATTATTTCTTTATGAATAAACAGCATTAAATCTAATATAGCCTACTCGTACTTATCATGTACTATTGTTACTATGCGACGTATGGCAACGTTGCAAAGCAAGGTGACGGTAGAGCGATGTAAATAGTGTGACAATCAGTTTGCTCTGATCTTATGTGTAACAACATCACCTCTTATTACTCTCCAGTGCCTTCGCTCTTATGAACGTACCAAGAGCAGCAACAAGGCCCTTGAAGTGTGTGACAATAGTACATTATGCAACGAGGCTATAATGGCTATAATTAAGACACGAGTATTTGTTTATAAAACGAGCGTATGCGAGTTTTATAATTTCCATACGAGTGTCTTAATTACCATTATAGGCGAGTTGCATACGACTGTTTATGTTCGACGATAATTATAACTTTATTATATGTTTTAACATAAATATTCATAAATATCTGTTGAGAGTCAGCTACTGGAATTTTGTGATCGCAGAGCGAGCGTTGGGTGTTATACCTTCGTCTTTCAAGAGCTTTGAACGGCCGACGCATGCGCTCTGTGGGCTTGCAATGCCATATGGAGCCATATGGAGCCATATGTTTACATCAGCCGTCCCTCAGTAATATTGTCACCGCAGTCATTTGAAGACAATGCGCTGTGTAGAAATTAGTGATTTTAAGGTACTGTGCTATTTCATGTCTCATATTCGCCAGTTTATTTACGCGAACATATGGACGGTGGGTATTCCATGTCGGTAATTTATTATAGTTCGATGTTGTGTTTATGTCCGACATGTTGGATTTTGAGCGCATGCGCGAAATTATCGTTACCTAATTGGTCAATGAACGAGCTCTGATTGGCTGGAGAAACTGTATCGTAATGAAAAACGGTGTTATAATGACCATCATTATGATACAGTTTTCAAACACATAATAGTGAGGGTCGAACATAAATGTTTTTTTTCCTAACTTTTATACCCTTATCAAACTTTTGGCAAATTTGCCTCTCTCTGTAGCTACTGGTACTGCCGAACGGAGTTTGAGTTGGTTGAAAACATACTTAAGCAATTCTACTTCTGAAAACAGTCTCAACGGTCTAGTATTGTTATCTATTCACAGACATACACCTCACTGACGATTACGTTATAAACCAATTTGGTAATGCTTCAAGAAACCTTGACTTTATATTATAGTGTGAGTTGTAAATAAAACAGTAACATTAATTCTTTCCATGTAAACACTAGCGAGTGAGCAAGATGATTGTGTTAATAATACGTATCATAAAATGGTCTTAGTTGTGTTTGACATTAACCAAACATAAAACATCACAACAAATTGGTTGGAAAAGTGATGCCAGATAGCCTTAAAATTCATTATTTTGCACCAAATTATACAAAAGTTCCCCTGGGAGAACCACGGACCCCCTATTCTTTGGGGCCTCTACCATTCCCCCTAACCCCCGTTTGGGTACCCTCCGAAATAAAACTCTATATACGCCCCTGTTGCCACTACTCCATGAGGTGGATGGTGCACCGTAGGGTTCGTTTGATCCAGTGAAGTGAGAATGAGAAGGCAGCTGTCTGACGAACAAGCTACTCAGCGCAAGGGGGGGGGGGGGGGGGGGGGGGGAGGTTGCACATTACGGTTCGTGAAATATTGCCTCATTGGGACTGGTCCAAGACATCAGCTATATTAAAGTGTAAATTTATGTCCTCACATACACACAATAGTCTTTGCCTTCCTGTTTATTTCATTGCGGAGCACAATGACACCAATGTTTTGCAATTAACAAATTTATATTTAAACCTTGAATAATGGAACATAAACCGACTTCCGTTAATTCTGTGGCATCTTAAGTGTTATTGTATAATCGAACTATTTAGATGAGTCACGCTGTTTTCACTGCTGTACTGACACGGAAATTTTAGACTTTTATATCCCTCCCTTTATTGCCACGTATTCTTTTGTCGGATTTCCGCAGAACACTTTGGTGTGTTTATAGGTCTCTTAGACAGAGAGACAATTTACTGCCACATCGCGCGTGTTTAATTGCGACGGGGGACTGCACCAAGACCGTAGATCGTTGGTTCCAATTCCAGGCTGAAAGCGGATTTTTCCACACTCATTCTTGGCAAATGCTGAGATAGTTCCCTATATAATCCTAGAATACTAACATTATTCAATTGATGCTTAATAAGCTACTAATAATCCCTCCCTATATTATTCTGCTAAGGTCCGATTCCAGTTTTGTACCGAACATAAGGTCCCATTAACACCAACCTACACATATGGGGTACCTACAGGTTCAGCAAAACCCAATGCGTAAGCGAAACGCACTCACTTACTCTATAAATGCCTCACAATTAAATAAACACCTTAAAACATGTATATTTACAATGAAATAATGAAAGAATGCAACACGGTAACCATGGTAACAGAATCTCACAGGTCCATCTATTTCTGTAAGACGCAATGCAATTCCACAATTTTCACGTGTGAGTGTGGTACGAAAGGTCTTTTTCACCCGACTATAAAGGGTCTCCGAAAACCACATATAAAGGCCCTTAAATTAACAGTGTCTGTGATATTCCCAGAAAACTAACTTCGCTCTGATATACCTGTGAAGGAATGACAAACCCCTAACCTCAACACCAGTAGCTGAATTGATAAAGTCTGATCATTCATACTAAGGATAAAACAGTCATTACATTCATGATTGAGATTTTGCTAAGTGTACTCTTTACAACTAGAATATTAGCGGGCGAAGCCGCGACAGGTAATGCTAGTATATCAAAAAGATGGTATAATGGTTTTCACGGCCGGTGAATTAAAACTCAGCAATTCTTCTAGGTTTGTGCCGTGTCTTGTGTGGGGTTTCGCGTAGGACACCAAGCTAGCTCATCGGCGGGCTCTTGGTGTCCCCGCCCGGACCCCCACAGGAGTGACGAACTGTGCGCTACCTCCCTTTATATTAGGTGCAACTGCACCACTTGACAGCGAGAACTAAAAGCTCAAGCTGCCTTAACCTCCCTATGAAGGCTTCCAAAAAGATGGTATAATGGCTTTCACGGCCGGTGAATTAAAACTCAGCAATTCTTGTAGGTTTGTGCCCGCCGATGAGTCAGCTTGGTGTCCTAGGCGAAACCCCACACAAGACACGGCACAAACCTAGAAGAATTGCTGAGTTCCAGTATATCAAATTTACCTACAGTACGAACTTTGTGCTAAGGCACCAATTAGTTAAATGGTTCAAATTAATATATATTTCGTATGTAACACTATTTATACCTACACAGAATCCTCTGTGGTGCTTGAAGTTTTATACGCCAAGTTTTAAATATAACAAATACAGAAGTCGTTTACTTTGATGAAAATAGCTGTACGTAATCTCTCCAGCCTCAATTATAACATCAGGAAAATAGCTGTACGTAATCTCTCCAGCCTCAAATATAACATCAGGAAAATAGCTGTACGTAATCTCTCCAGCCTCAATTATAACATCAGGAAAATAGCTGTACGTAATCTCTCCAGCCTCAAATATAACATCAGGAAAATAGCTGTACGTAATCTCTCCAGCCTCAATTATAACATCAGGAAAATAGCTGTACGTAATCTCTCCAGCCTCAATTATAACATCAGGAAAATAGCTGTACGTAATCTCTCCAGCCTCAAATATAACATCAGGAAAATAGCTGTACGTAATCTCTCCAGCCTCAATTATAACATCAGGAAAATAGCTGTACGTAATCTCTCCAGCCTCAAATATAACATCAGGAAAATAGCTGTACGTAATCTCTCCAGCCTCAATTATAACATCAGGAAAATAGCTGTACGTAATCTCTCCAGCCTCAATTATAACATCAGGAAAATAGCTGTACGTAATCTCTCCAGCCTCAAATATAACATCAGGAAAATAGCTGTACGTAATCTCTCCAGCCTCAATTATAACATCAGGAAAATAGCTGTACGTAATCTCTCCAGCCTCAATTATAACATCAGGAAAATAGCTGTACGTAATCTCTCCAGCCTCAATTATAACATCAGGAAAATAGCTGTACGTAATCTCTCCAGCCTCAATTATAACATCAGGAAAATAGCTGTACGTAATCTCTCCAGCCTCAATTATAACATCAGGAAAATAGCTGTACGTAATCTCTCCAGCCTCAATTATAACATCAGGAAAATAGCTGTACGTAATCTCTCCAGCCTCAATTATAACATCAGGAAAATAGCTGACAATCTATCTAATTTAATAGCTTTTCTTGTACATGGTGTTTATTTTTCGGGCTGATACAGTGCCTGTAGGCACTCTTTTGTATATAATCTTTCCATTACTATTATTATTATTATTATATTATTACTGTCTTTTTGTTACTTTAATTGTTATATTATTATTTATATTGTGAATGTAAGAGAAATGTTTGATTTTTATAAGCCCTAATCTAATTGTGTGTAAGGCACTACTGTAAAGGAGCTCTTAAGCTCTATGTGTAGCCGTGGAAATCAAATCAATAAATCAATCAATCAATCCGCCTCTTATACTGTCTCTGGTTTTTATGATGTTATTTTTATAATCTCTCTGATGTGATGTGACATATCTACATCAAATTCCACATCTCATTGTTATTGCCATGGAGATACCAATATATTGTTTAATTCAAGGATAGTTTCCCGACAATTCTTCGACTCATGATTATGCCTCTTGAACAGATTGGCATTAATAACAAAAGCATTGATATCACCACCATAGACCAGTAGAAGCACTCCGGGAAGATGGTAGTGTGGGGACAGATTAGAGGGAATTCTAAGCCGTTAAATTATTCATGCACGTAAATTTTACGTATGTTAGCGTTGTAGGGTTTAAGTCCCGGGGCACCTATCTCAATACCGTTTCTAACAATAAGAGTTATACACACACTACCCCACTGACCACAGAACTGGCTGCGTAACTCAGCGGTAATTTTCTCGCCTGCTGATCCCAAGATAGCGGGATCTCGGTCCAGTCAGTCGGCATTTGAGGGTGTCCAAATCTGTGGGAGCCATGTCGGTAGATTTACTGGCACTGTACGGGGCAAAAGTCTGGCACCCCAGTGTCTGTAAAAGCCGCGGTAGTTAAAAGGACGTAAAATTCATAACATTATTAATTAACATCATCATCATCATCGTCATCGTCATTGTCACAGAAGCATAGGTTACGTTATTACGTAATCACAAAGAGGGGGGGGGGGATAAACTTAATTAGTTGATTACGTGTGGGGAGGGGGTAATTGAAATGATTACGCAATCACATAACAAATAACAATTCAGCTCTTTTTTTGCGCTCATGGATGGCGCGAGCGAAGCCAAAGAATACCTCTATGCAGTAAAGATAGCTTTGAAGCCATTTTTCAGGGTTGCCTTATTCACAGTTACTACTATAGCTTTCAGTAAGTCAAAACAAAATGCATTCCAATTACCATAGTTACTAAGTTTTCTGGCTGGTTTTCTTGTATTTTGCTTTTGGAGGGCAGAAACTGTCTGTGGGTGTCACTGTAGGTTTGTTAGTGTTTTCTAGAGCTACTGTACTTTTCTTGCATATTTTGATCTGATGATGCTCGCTTGACGAACGAAACATGACATCCCTTAGTTTTCTTCTTCATCATGTTCTTTTCAACAGTCCGTAACAATATAAATCTAAATTACGTGAAGGACTAATTTATTTCAGGTTATGTTTCACATATTCCAGTAGGCCTCAGGGGCGTATATATGGGGGGTGCTGAGGGGGGCTCCAACCACCCCCCCCCCGAAAAAGCCAAAAAAATTAAGAAAGTGTTGCTTTGGTAAGAGCTTAACATAATTGTAAATTTGGTTGTACCCTAATCTTAACTTATTGGCTAAGTTATAAACAATATTAAGATTGAAATTACACTAACTCGTGGTGCAGTGGCTAGCATTCTTGGCTGCCGCCCCGGAGGTCCAAATTCGTTTCCCGGCTCTGCCAAGAAATTTAATTCTAGGGTTGGAACGGGGTACACTCAGCCTTGTGAGGCAAAACTGTGAATTCCACAGTACGGTACTTTTGAGAAATAAATTATCAACTTGTAACAACAACAAAAAACTGTTTACCTCTCTGCTTAGTAACTTTACAAATATTTAGATATTTGCCATTCATACTCCATAGATCATAATAGAAAATTAATTAAATATAAAATTTTATTTGTGTGTTGTGTTGTATTTTACAACTTTTTTTTGTATTGCCAGTAATTGTAGGCTATACAAACTTTGAATCTTATCTAAAATAATTACACAAAGTTATATGCTGGGTATTTGCGATGACAATCCCCTGAGAATACTCAGAATTATTTTCCTGGATAACCAGCCCGCCCCCCGAGAAAATTGTATATACGCCCCTGATACGCCTAATTGGAATGATTTTTTTGTGTTGCCCAACTGAAAGCTAAAATATCAACAATTAACTTCTATTCAGAGAAGGTTCAGAAAATATTTATTGAAGAAAAATAAAATAGGACCATCGTCAATTGTTTGTACATTTCTGGAACTTTTCTTTTGTGCCACTGAAGCATCTCAGGAAGCTATCCCCTGTTTGGAAATTGCAAATCTTTTCTCTAACATGCTTTGTGAAAGAGAGTTCGTAGTATTTCTAGATGATGCTAAAAGTCGCAAAAGGAAACTAAATAATGGTCTACCCCAAGGATCAGTTTTGGCCCCAGTTCTATTCAATCTGTACATTCATGACTTGCCACCAACAACAGCTACTAAGTTTATTTACGCAGATGACATTGCACTGGTAGCTCAAAGCAGAACTTTTGAAGATGCAGAAGGCACTCTTACAACCGATCTGGAGAAAATGTCAACGTTCTTCAAGTCCTGGCGACTGATCCCAAGTATGTCTAAGACAGAGGTTTCATGCTTCCATCTTGCCAACCGACTAGCAAACTACAAGCCAAATGTTGTATTTCGTGGTGAAAAACTGAAATACAACCCATTCCCGAAATACCTAGGTGTCACGCTGGACTGAACTCTGAGCTACAAAGAACACCTCACCAAGCTCTCTCACAAAATTTCCACCAGAAATAACATCCTGCACAAGCTTTGCGGTAGTTCATGGGGAGCCACGGCGGACTGCTTAAGATTAACGGGTATCAGTCTAGTCTATTCTGCAGCGGAATACTGTGCTCCAGTATGGTTGGAAAGTGCACATGTGCATAAAGTGGATACCAAGCTGAATGACACTATGCGTTGCATAACCGGCACCATAAAATCAACCCCTCGCCACTGGCTACCAGTACTCAGCCACATTCCACTACCTCACCTGAGGAGGAAGGAAGCTCTGATCAGAGAAGCAAAGAAGATCTATGCTTCTCCCTCATTACCAGTACACCAGGAATTCTGCCACCCACCACCGAAGCGACTTCATTCGAGGAGACCAACCAGTTTATTGGCCGACCAACTTCTGGCAAATCGATTCAACCTAAACCAATGCTGGCAGGACGAATGGTCAAACTCAACGTCTGGAACTAGTGCCCAGGAGATCAACCCAACGGTGAAAATACAAGGATTTGACCTTCCTAGAAAATTATGGTGTCGCCTCAATAGACTGAGAACCAGGCACGGCCATTGCAATTACCTATGCCATAAGTGGGGTTGGATAGATTCCCCATTGTGTCAATGCAATGAGGAGGAACAGACCATGGACCATATCATCCAGCGCTGCCCTCTACACGCCTTCTCCGGGAGCCCTAGTGATCTGTTTCATCTTCGAGAATGTACTGTGGAATGGCTCCAAAACTCGAACTTGGATTTGTGATTTGTTTTTATGTAATTCACCATACGATTAAATAAATAAATCTCAGGAAACTGGTGAATTGGATAAGATGACAATGTCATCAGAAAATCTCAGAGTTGAAATTATTTCTCCTTGAATCTTCACTCCCACAGTTTATCGGCTACTAATAACTTTACGTTAAACCAGATTGTAACTGCTTACGACACGATGGAGTAATAACTGTAGTCCATGCATTCAAAAATGATTGGAATACAGTTGTATGTAATATCGCATATCGGACAATGGGGTAACAGTACAATAAATATTGAGCATCAGCTGTTCTCTCTTGAAGCTGAAGTGTTTCCACGCAACCGATGAAACAGTGATCCCTATTGAAGACTATTAAAACCTTGATATCCACTTACAACTGAATAGAAGGCGCGTGCGTTTCATACACGAGACCTCCCCGACCAGCAGCAGACGTTCCTTCTAAATGTACAATTATACAATCCAATTGAAACTTCTTTGAAATGGACACCTTTTTTAGTTTCAGTGCTGTTTAAGAGGGGTTGGAGGAGGGTTGGGATGAAAATGTGAATGTATTGAGAGTTCAATGGGAGCAGAAAGATTGTATCGCTCGGTTTTCGTAAGCACTGATCTGGGAGTAATCAGGGCAGTGTTTCAGGAAAAATAGAATGACTCTCTTTCTTTCAACAAGTGAGTATTGTTCTGATTACGCGTGTTCGTGATGGAGGGCGGTCTGGGGGCACGGGGCAGACATATGAGCAACAGGGGAGGGAGAAGGGGGTGGGAATGGATTCAGAAACCTCAGTATGATTAATTCAACATTCCATCGAAATTGCTTCAGTGTTATTTTATAATATTCCATGTGTAAAATTCTGCGGACTCTTTCACATGTCGTGGGATAGGTTATTGCTCTTACGGTGTGAATCTGTGCCAATAATAATAATAATAATAATAATAATAATAATAATAATAATAATAATAATAATATCTTATGGTCTCGGGTGCCGGGTGCAAGCTTTGTTTTTTGACACCCAGAGGGCAGCTTGCATGTCGAATTTGATCGTTGCTTGGAACGCTATGAAAGTCAACTTGGCTAGGTAAGATATCTAACCTCCTTGACACAATAGCGCTTTCTGGTAGAGAATGGAGGAACTTTGTGTTGGCGGAAAATTCCGAGAATAATTTTGCCATTATGAACACGGCCTACTGAATTCAAATGGGTTCTTTAACATGCCAACAACTTATGACATGCGTGTCGTTATTTTTTTCGCCTTTCAAATATCACTTACCACGGCCAGGAGCGAACCTGCAAGCTTGGGGGGTTGCTCGTTTAGAATATAGGGAACTTGGAAACAATAAGAGATGTATCCCCACTTTCCTGACGGTAAATAACCAAACATTAAGATATAAACTGAAAAGTCCTAAAAGTATATGAATTTTGTAACAGGTTTTTTTCTCAATCAACTATAGCTAGGGATACGCACTGTCTTGTGGTTTACTTCTAATAATTATGGGCTAAAAATTCAAATATACTACAATAAATGGAACAAAACTGCAGTTAGGTATTTCTAGGTAGCCTACTCACATATCTTTTAGTTTTTCTTTTAGGTTGTACAGAATTCATGAATATGGTTATTTTAAATGTAATTCGGAAAAGTATTAAAGTATGAAGGATAGGTAAAAACCAAGAATCTGGTCCCTAGTCTATATATTAAAAATATTTATGGAAACTTATCCGAGTCCGTGCGGCCATACTATCCGGTCGATTTTCTTCATTCTTTTTTTAAATGAAAGGTATTCATTGCACAGATTTGTCATCAAGTAGCCTATTACAAATCACTTAAATTCCGCCTTTTTCAAATTATTTGATTTTTTCAACTTTTTCAAACCTTTTCCAACTTTGAAGCAATCATATCTGTGGTTCTAATTGAGGTACGAAGGTCGTTTTCATCTAAGAACACGCAGTGAATCAAGTACTTTCATTTGAGCTCTTAACTAGTCAAATCGGCTGATTCTGAGGAAAGTTATGAGTGAACATTCGATATTACATCTCATTTTTTCAACATTTTTTCTCATTGTAGCAGCCATATCTTTGGTTCTAATGACTGAAATTTCCTATTACACTAGCGTTTTGTATTACAATCAACAAAGCGCAGGTCAAATGCTTCATCGAGTTGGAATCTACTTGCCTGATCCTGTTTCAGTCCATGGAATGTTCTATGTTGCCTTATCCCGAGGACAATCATTTAAGGATGTAGAAGTAGAAATTAAACCTAAGGGTCGACGCACAGCGAAGATTGTCTGGAAGGAAGTATTGTGAAATAAAGGTTATAGGCTAAACTATTACATAATGTCGTAATTTTTTAATTCCAGTACTAAAAAAAAATAATGGTGCGGAGCAGTACGGGCGCCCTAGTTATTATTAATATTATCATATATATTATTTTAGTAGTATAGATCCCTCCTGCGGCGCTCACAAGCGACCGATCGTGATAAATGAGCATTCAAATGAAAGAGAATAGACATTAGCAGTGACGTATTGCACTCTAATTTCATAAATAACTATAATTTCTTAAAAAAAAATGTCTTATAAAAATGTACGAAGTGTACGATTTGCAGATACTGTTGCTGTAGGAATATACGCTCCATATTGCTGTCCACTACACATTTTGGCCACCTTGACGCCTGTTTCATGTCATTTTAACATGTTGAGGTCTTTCCTTTATCATTTTGCTCGGATTTCAGAAACAGTAATGGAAAGGAATGAGCATTGAAATCGTATAATTTCATAAATATCGAATAACCGGTGAGTATTATGATTATCCAATCTTCAGTGATTGTCTTCTTAAGTTAGGGAACGTAGAACTTGGAATTCTAACTGAAATGTAAATAGTGTTCTATAATCATTTGGTTGAAATTAAAACATAACAACCTTTCTCCGTAAGTCTCTGATTATAAACCTATTGGGGAAAGTGTGGATTATGAACATGCGAGATTTCTCGCACGGGACGCTAGTTATTAATATTGTTATTATTAATTTGATTATGACTCTGTACGTCTACCCCCTTATTAGGGTCCATTCCCGTTTTCAACGGAGTCAGCGATGATATGCGATGAATGTCTGTGTGACGGATCCTTTTACGGCCGGATGCCCTTCTTAACCCCAACCTCATGAGAGGAGTCAATCAGAGATGTAATGAATGTAGATGAATGAAACTGCGCAAGGATGTGCAAGGAAATGGCCGTGGACTGTCAGAGATAGCCTACCGTCCCAGCATTTGCCTGGAGTTGAAAATGGGGTTAAACCACGGAAAACCATATCAAGGGCGGTCGACGGTGGCGATCGAACCCACGTGTACGGAGTCCGCTGAGAGCTTGGCCCCATGGCTAGAACCCAGCGCGGATAAACAAACCGATATCCGCATCCACCCCGCATCCGCCCGACAGTTATCCGCATCCGCCCCGTATCCGCCCGACTGTTATCCGCATCCGCCCCGCATCCGCCCGACAGTTATCCGCATCCACCCCGCATCCGCCCGACAGTTATCCGCATCCGCCCCGTATCCGCCCGACTGTTATCCGCATCCGCCCGATTGTTATCCACCCCGCATCCGCCCGACTGTTATCCGCATCCGCCCCGTATCCGCACGACTGTTATCCGCATCCACCCCACATTGCACACTGTTATCCGCATCCACCCCGCATCCGCACGACTGTTATCTGCATCCGCCCCGCATCCGCACGACTGTTATCCGCATCCGTCCTGCATCCGCAAGACCGTTATCCGCATCCGCACGACTGTTATCCGCATCCACCCCGCATCCGCACGACTGTTATCTACATCCGCCCCGCATCCGCACGACTGTTATCCGCATCCTCCCCGCATCCGCCCCGCATCCGCCTTGCATCTGCACGACTGTTATCCGCATCCGCCCTGCATCAGCACGACTGTTATCCGCATCCGCCCCGCATCCGAACAACTGTTATCCGCATCCGCCCCGCATCCGCACGACTGTTATCCGCATCCACCCCGCATCAGCACGACTGTTATCCGCATCCGCCCCGCATCCGCACGACTGTTATCCGCATCCGCCTTGCATCAGCACGACTGTTATCTACATCCGCCCCGCATCCGCACGACTGTTATCCGCATCCACCCCGCATCCACACGACTGTTATCCGCATCCACCCCGCATCCGCACGACTGTTATCCGCATCCACACGACTGTTATCCGCATCCGCCCTGCATCAGCACGACTGTTATCCGCATCCACCCCGCATCCGCACGACTGTTATCCGCATCCGCACGACTGTTATCCGCATCCGCCCTGCATCAGCACGACTGTTATCTACATCCGCCCCGCATCCGCACGACTGTTATCCGCATCCGACCCGCATCCACACGACTGTTATCCGCATCCGCCCTGCATCAGCACGACTGTTATCCGCATCCACCCCGCAACCGCACGACTGTTATCCGCATCCACACGACTGTTATCGCCGTCCACCCTGCATCCGCACGACTGTTATCCGCATCCGCCCAGCATCCGCACGACTGTTATCCGCATCCACACGACTGTTATCGGCATCCGCCCTGCATCCGCACGACTGTTATCCGCATCCGCCCAGCATCCGCACGACCTGTTATCCGCATCCACCCAGCATCCGCACGACTGTTATCCGCATCCACACGACTGTTATCGGCATCCGCCCTGCATCCGCACGACTGTTATCCGCATCCGCCCAGCATCCGCACGACCTGTTATCCGCATCCACCCAGCATCCGCACGACTGTTATCCGCATCCACACGACTGTTATCGGCATCCGCCCTGCATCCGCACGACTGTTATCCGCATCCGCCCAGCATCCGCACGACCTGTTATCCGCATCCACCCAGCATCCGCACGACTGTTATCCGCATCCACACGACTGTTATCGGCGTCCACCCTGCATCCGCACGACTGTTATCCGCATCCGCCCAGCATCCGCACGACCTGTTATCCGCATCCACCCAGCATCCGCACGACTGTTATCCGCATCCACACGACTGTTATCGGCATCCGCCCTGCATCCGCACGACTGTTATCCGCATCCGCCCAGCATCCGCACGACCTGTTATCCGCATCCACCCAGCATCCGCACGACTGTTATCCGCATCCACACGACTGTTATCGGCGTCCACCCTGCATCCGCACGACTGTTATCCGCATCCGCCCAGCATCCGCACGACTGTTATCCGCATCCACACGACTGTTATCGGCATCCGCCCTGCATCCGCACGACTTTTATCCGCATCCGCCCAGCATCCGCACGACCTGTTATCCGCATCCACCCAGCATCCGCACGACTGTTATCCCCATCCACACGACTGTTATCCGCATCCACCCAGCATCCGCACGACCTGTTATCCGCATCCGCCCTGCATCAGCACGACTGTTATCCGCATCCACACGACTGTTATCGGCATCCGCCCTGCATCCGCACGACTGTTATCCGCATCCACCCCGCAACCGCACGACTGTTATCCGCATCCACACGACTGTTATCGGCATCCACCCTGCAACCGCACGACTGTTATCCGCATCCGCCCAACATCCGCACGACTGTTATCGGCATCCGCCCTGCATCCGCACGACTGTTATCCGCATCCACCCCGCAACCGCACGACTGTTATCCGCATCCACACGACTGTTATCGGCATCCGCCCTGCATCCGCACGACTGTTATCCGCATCCGCCCAGCATCCGCACGACCTGTTATCCGCATCCACCCAGCATCCGCACGACTGTTATCCGCATCCACACGACTGTTATCGGCATCCGCCCTGCATCCGCACGACTGTTATCCGCATCCGCCCAGCATCCGCACGACCTGTTATCCGCATCCACCCAGCATCCGCACGACTGTTATCCGCATCCACACGACTGTTATCGGCGTCCACCCTGCATCCGCACGACTGTTATCCGCATCCGCCCAGCATCCGCACGACTGTTATCCGCATCCACACGACTGTTATCGGCATCCGCCCTGCATCCGCACGACTTTTATCCGCATCCGCCCAGCATCCGCACGACCTGTTATCCGCATCCACCCAGCATCCGCACGACTGTTATCCCCATCCACACGACTGTTATCCGCATCCACCCAGCATCCGCACGACCTGTTATCCGCATCCGCCCTGCATCAGCACGACTGTTATCCGCATCCACACGACTGTTATCGGCATCCACCCTGCAACCGCACGACTGTTATCCGCATCCACCCCGCAACCGCACGACTGTTATCCGCATCCACACGACTGTTATCGGCATCCACCCTGCATCCGCACGACTGTTATCCGCATCCGCACGACTGTTATCCGCATCCACCCCGCAACCGCACGACTGTTATCCGCATCCACACGACTGTTATCGGCATCCGCCATGCATCCGCACGACTGTTATCCGCATCCGCCCTGCATCCACACGACTGTACCCCGCATCAGCACTTCTGTTATCCGCATCCGCCCTGCATCCGCACGACTGTTATCCGCATCCGCCCTGCATCCGCACGACTGTTATCTACATCCGCCATGCATCCGCACGACTGTTATCCGCATCCGCCCTGCATCCGCACGTCTGTTATCCGCATCCGCCCTGCATCCGTACGACTGTTATCTACATCCGCCATGCATCCACACGACTGTTATCCGCATCCACACGACTGTTATCCGCATCCGCCCTGCATCCGCACGACTGTTATCCGCATCCACCCCGCAACCGCACGACTGTTATCCGCATCCACACGACTGTTATCCGCATCCACCCTGCATCCGCACGACTGTTATCCGCATCCACACGACTGTTATCGGCATCCACCCTGCATCCGCACGACTGTTATCCGCATCCGCCCAACATCCGCACGACTGTTATCCGCATCCGCCCAGCATCCGCACGACAGTTATCCGCATCCACCCCGCAACCGCACGACTGTTATCCGCATCCACACGACTGTTATCGGCATCCGCCATGCATCCGCACGACTGTTATCCGCATCCGCCCTGCATCCACACGACTGTACCCCGCATCCGCACGTCTGTTATCCGCATCCGCCCTGCATCCGCACGACTGTTATCCGCATCCGTCCTGCATCCGCACGACTGTTATCTACATCCGCCATGCATCCGCACGACTGTTATCCGCATCCGCACGACTGTTATCCGCATCCACCCCGCAACCGCACGACTGTTATCCGCATCCACACGACTGTTATCCGCATCCGCCCTGCATCCGCACGACTGTTATCCGCATCTACTGACATTACTATATTATTTTTAATTAGATAAAGCATAACGAATTAATGAAACACACATACACATTTGAGGAGAAGGAAGTTCCTTTAGGCTTTGTAAGTCAAGTGATATGTTTAAAGTGAATGTCACACAGTCAGTATTGCAACCGTTTTCAGTTCGGAGTGTTAATTATGCTTAATGTCGTCATTTGAATGAGATTAGCTTAAATAATCGTCTAACATTTGTCATGAAAAATACAAAACTGAAAAAAAAAAAAATGATATGCCATAATAAACATTTGGGTCCTAGTAATGAAATTCAACAAATTTACTTGAAACATTATCCGCAGCTTTTCCGCTATACGCATGGCGAAAAATGTTGTGGATATCCTCATCCGCGCAGGGCTTTATCCATGGCCTAGCGCTGTGCGTTAGTAAGCATAGCTACTCAGTCGATTTTTAGCCTATTTTCAATTTTGAAAAAATAGGCTTATGAGATCACCTTTTGTCCGTGTGTGTGTGCGTGCGTGTGTGTGTGTGTGATTCGTGTGTGTGTGTGTCCCCCCCCCTAATAAAATCTAAACGGCTGGAGCGATTTCAATGAAACTCGGAAAGTTCATAGCACTATTCCCGGCGACCTCGACCGTGCCCTTCAAATTTTGTTACGACTCACCAATCCAACATGGCGGCTGTGCGAAATATTTCACTTGCATTCAATAACTCCGAAACTATTACCGATATTACCCTGACATTTTCTATGGTTATAGAGGGAACTACTATAAGTTCACTTATGTGACTTTTGAAAACCTGGTAACAACAAAACCAACATGGCGGCCAAGCGAATTTGCGACTTTTAAATAGACGTTTCTCGCGATTTGACCAACCAAACGCAATGAAACTTGGTACAGTATATGTTTATATACATTGTAATGCACCGACATCTAACTTCGTTCAATTGTTTACATAATCACAAGATGGCGGATGTGCGAAATATCTCACCGGCAATCTATATCTCTGAAACTATTAGCGGTAAACCCCTGAAATTTTGTACGGAGATAAAGGGCACTCCTGGAAGTCCATCTATAAGACTTTCAAAAACCGGTTAACTACAAAACGAACATGGCGGCCAAGCGAATTTGAAAATTTTAAATAGACCTTTCTCGCGATTTAATGTTCCAAGCGCACTGAAACCTGGTACAGGAAATATTTATACACATTGTAATCCACTGGTATCTAATTTAGTTCAATTGTTTACATAACCTCAAGATGGCGGCAGTGCGAATTTTAAAATTAAGATTTTATTTATTGTGATGTAGTCATGCGATCGAAGTGAAAGTTTGAATAATGAACCTACGCAATAATTTTCCTTTAATGGTACATGACTCTATGGCCTATACATTTAACAATCCAACATGGCGACCATCCGAAACATTTAGACGATACTGAATATCTACGAATCTATTTTAGCAATCAAACTGCATTTTTTAATGTTCATAGGGGCTATGAACTTAAGTTCACCTATAGGACTTTAAATAACCTGGTGATCACAAATCCAACATGGCGGTGACGCGAATTATAAATATTCACATGGACGTTTCTCGCAATTTAACCATCCGCGTGCAGGGAAACTTGGTACAGTAAATCCTTATACGAATGTTAATCCACTGGCATCTAATTTATTTCAATTGTTTCCATAACCTCAAGATGGCAGCTGTGAAAAATTTTAAACTCTCCTTGTTTTTTCTTGTGTCCTAACTATGCGATTGAAGTTTGAATACTACACGTTCAAAATAATCTGCATGTAACAGTACATAACTCTAGGACCTACATATATAAAATCCAACATGGCGACCATCCGAAATATTTGGTCGGTTCTCAATATCTACGAATCTCTTACAGCAATCAAACTGAAATTGTGTATGTTGATAGTGGCAATTAACATAAGTAGGATATATGAAAATAGGCTGTATAGTTCTTCACGGAACTACTTGTTATTTAATAGTTATGCCCAACTACGGAGCGCGCTTGAACTTATTTTGCACAATGTTCCTTCTTTTTTCTTCCCAATATATCTTCATTCGTTCACTGTGTTCCTTTCTGCGTGCTTCTGTCCGGCCTGTATTTTCCCTTTTAGGTTTCTCAGCAAATTTATGTTTATTTACTTGACTTCTAAATTTACTCTATCTGGAATGATTTTCTCAGCAATACCCATTTCTTGTAGATATTCATGTATTTCTGTTAACCAATATTTGCGGATTTTCAGAGTTAGCGCTAGATTTAGTATTCTCTTTGTCAGCCTGTCGTTATCCATTCTGTGAAGGTGTGCGTAGAATTTTCATCGTCGTTTTCTGATAGTATCTGTGATTTTTTCTGAGAATTTTCCGCTCTTGTTTCTCGATGCTAATTATTTGTGACCTTCCCCCAATTATCTGTGTTTCGGATGCATACAATGCCTCTTGTTTGATGACTGTATTGTAGTGTCGTAATTTTGCATTCTTTGAGATACATCTTTGTTGTATCTCTTCCATGTGATTTTGTAAGCCCCTTGCAATTTAGCAGTTCTTTCTTTGTCAGCTTCCTGATTTAACCCTGCTGGCTGAATAATTTCGCCTAGATACTTGAATTTGTCTACTTGAGAAATTACTCCGTATTTAGTGATTAGTGGATGATTGTCAAATCTTGATTTAGTGCCTTCCATAAACTGCTTCTTTTTAAATGATATTATAATTATTATAACACATGGTGGATTAAAGGTAATCCCCTGAGCTACTTCTGACGTTATGAATATACAGTAATAAATATAAATGCACTGGTAGTATGTGCCCCGCTGTGTCCAAAAAGTAGTAGAACCTACGAACGATTTGAATGTGTCATTATTTACTTTAGTACATATCCTTTATATTCATCATATATCTGTTAAGTGACTTTGCTCTCTCCAATAAAAAAAGTGTGAAAAATGACTTCATATGATCACATTTCTCTTCCCCCTATCAGTCAGCTAACACCTCACCACACTTACTTACCACCCTCACCCACCCTCTCGTTCGATATGATATCGACTATTTTTGCAGCGAGTTTTATGTCACTCCGAGACACGACGTTCCGCACTCTGATCGTGAAATAGCAAGCCGCGAGTAGTCGGTGGACAAATAAAATAGACCTTGGTTGGTCCGTTGGTTCCTCAGTTTAGGTGCTGCGACAATGCGGTCAGGCAGTCCCGTGTACTTTGGGTGTGTGTAGAATCTGTCTGATAACCGGTATTAATTATGATGGCTGTTTATTGTGTGTTATCTGTAATTCAGTAAAGGACTGCTGAAGATCAATTTCAAGTAGATACCAAAATGCTACCGTCAGCGACACCTAGCTGCGAACTTGTCTACTAGATGCCACCCCAACCGGCACCGGGCAACGAACATTGGAACTCATAGAGCGTTAATCAAATGTAACCTACTAATTTAGCTTAGCATAATTGTAGTTAGTGGAAAGTTCTTTAAAATGCCATACATCTATGACATGGGCCTGCCAGTTTACCTGCCGTCCGAAGGAAGGCGTTTTGAGGGATTTTTAACGCTCTTAAAAATTCCGACGACTTTGGCTGGGTTTGAACCCGCGATCATGGGCATAGAAGCTCGGTATGCTACCAACTACGCCACGAAGCCGCCAAAATAGACCTTACATGTCTTGCTACGAGATAAAAATTGAATGTCTGAATATAATTGTTTATTTTGACAGTTTTTCCACCTTGCGAGCTATGACACTGTTGTAATAATTGTTAATTCGTCTTAAGTATTTGGGACGTTTGGATGTATCTGGAATCTGTTTGATAACCGGTGCAGGCATTGTAACCTTAATTTCTGATCACCCCGCGTACTAGGGAAAGTATATACAGTATATGGTTTGCATTGATTTACCAGCATTCATTAAAATAATATTGTTATTTCTAATGAGATATATTCCCCCTGGAACCATGAATGATGGATCAATTAAAAATTAAGGCTAAATAGAACGGTACAATTAAAATTTTAAATCTAGGTGGCAAATGCAAATTTATTTCATAATCACTAACTGTTGTATCAAAATAATAATTACAACAAATAATTAACATATACTTTTCGGTTGAATTAATTTCCTATTCCATATAGCCTAGTTGCTATTGTTCAGCTTTTAATAACACCGGATCTGTGTAATATTAGTTTCGCGTTATTTTTAATAATTGATGTCTGAGGATCAGAAAAAAAATATATTCAATACAGAGGTGTAGATAAGGAGGTAGAGAATTCTGTTTTTAGGAAACAAAGACCCAGTGATGGACAAAGCAAAGAGGATATAAAAAGTAGGTTGAGTTCAGGCATGTGTTTACACGTCTGGCTGCCCATGGTTTTCACTACCATATTCGTATTAACAAGTCTTTCCATGACCCTAAGCGGCTTCGGTTGCGTAGCTGGAAGCATGCTGAATTGCTCCCGAGATCGCGGGTTCAAACCCGGCCGAAGTCATCGGATTTTTAAGAGCATAAAAAGCCTTCAGTATACCTTCCTTCGGAGGGGAAGAAAAGACGGCGGTCCCATGTCATAGATTTATATCATGTAAAAGATCCTTCCACTAACTAAGCTTGTGTGAAACTAAATTTCAAGGTTATATTTCGTTGTAACTCTCTATCAACGTTCCAACGAACACCACTAGATAGCGAAAGTTGGAACAACCCATGGGTGTCCACTTAAAGCAGCTACAGCCTCTGGCAAGTCGAACATGTCCTCGCCTACTCCTGGCACTAAAAGCAATACGCTAAATATATAATAAGCAATACCGCCTTATTTGTACTAACAAATCTCTGCATGACCCTACAATGACGTGTGTTTGCCAACTAACTTACTACCCTACCAGGGAATTGTTACCGCTAGACGGAGAGCGCAGCTGTTGTGTATACATTACGTCATCTCGCCTCGTTATGGCTGCAGCGAGTGTCTTGCGGGGCAAGAGGGGTACTCACGTACAGTCATACAATTAGAACACACCGCATAGCGCACGACACAGCATGAATCATGCACACAAATTACACGCGATGAGGTTTCGTTGGCGACAACTGAACGTCTATGACAGGCGTGTGGCTGGGCGGAGCGCATTAGTTTCGATTTCCGCCAGCGGTAACAACTCGCTGGTAGGGTAGTACAGTATGTGGACAAGCATGTGAACGCTACCACTTTGAGCTCTGTAGTAAAAGAAAACAATCAGTCAAAGACTATGCAATTCAATGCGCCAGAGCGCAATTTTAGTGTAGGCTACATGTTCATTCCTTATTTTCGATGGCTATTTGGCTGCAATAAAAGTATTATTAAAGAGTACAGTAGGTTGGCACAGGCAAGGAAAGCATTTCTATAGAAAATAAATCTGTTAACACCAAATATAGTTGTTGTTGTTGTTTTAAGGAGCTTAACATCTAAGTTATCGGCCGACATCAAATATAGATTTAGGCATTAGAAAGTCTCTTTTGAAAGCCTTTGCCTGGAGCGTAGCGTTCTATGGAAGTAAAACTTGGACTGTTCAATTAGCAGAAAGGCGGAGAAGAGAAGCATTTGAAGTATGGTGTTACAGGAGAATGATGAAGATCAGATGGGTTGATAGAGTAAAAAATGAAGAGGTATTAAGACGAGTGGGAGAGGAGAGATGTTTCTGGCGACTGATAATGAAGAGAAGAATAGGTTGGTAGGTCACATACTAAGACACCCAGGAAAAGCAATATTAATTATGGAAGTTAGGTACGAGGACAAGATCTGTAGGCACAGACCAAGGTTAGAATATGTTATTGCCTTGGATGTTAGGTGTGGTAGTTTTGTAGAGATGGAACGATTGACTCTGGACAGGGAGGCATGGAGAGCTGCATCAAATCAGTCAAAAGACTGAAGACTTAACTCGTTATAGAGCAAAACTATTTTTTTTTTTACTTTTACGTGTTTCTCACTTTTGAATTATTATCATTATTAATAATGCAATTTTTGGTTTCTCTAACTTTAATGTTGATATATTTATTTTTAATTTTCAATTTATGTTCTTATATATTTTATTTTGATATTTTTATTGAATTATTTAATTAACTAATTTCAAATTAATTTTTAAAATTATTTTAATATTTTTTATGGTTATGTTTATTATTTAAATTTTTATATTTCTTTTATTATTGTAATTTTATTTTTATATTTATATTTCTAGATTTATATTTCATTTTTACACTTATTAATATTTTTTATGGTTATGTTTATTATTTAAATTGTTATATTTCTTTTATTATTGTAATTTTATTTTTATATTTATATTTCTAGATTTATATTTAATTTTTACACTTAACTTATTAATATTTTTAGTTTTAAATTGTTTAAAATTTTATCCAACACAAGTAGATCGTAAATAATAGGCTATCTGATTTTTAGAAAATTCTCTGAAATTTGGTTGAAAGATTCAACTATCAGCATCTTTGAAATCATAAACTGTCCTTATGACAGGTGGGTAATAAAGAGACCACTATCCCTTAAGGGTTAACCAACAACAACAACAAGGCTTGTAGAAGACTGCTAGATGTGTGGGTCGTAAATTCAAAACGATATGGATGTAACTGAATAATTTTAATTGCCGTGTTTCACTTTAATTCTTACGAGTTAAAAGTTTCTCACGAACATTTTAGCACAAAGTTCTAACACCATTCATATCCGATATTTATGGCAGTGTTAATTGGAGTATTTAATTGTTCTGTTAATGACGCTGCTCCCTAAAAATTCGTTTTGTATTCACAAAATTAAAATCGTACTTGCGCTTTCTTAAACATATTATAGGGTAATTGCTGAAGAAGTCTATTTAAAATCTGCACATATAGGTGGATATATTCCTGCTCAAGTGCGTTATTTAAAGAACGCCTTTGTTCCCGTGTAAACAGAGCAATTGTCTAGTGATGTGTGAATTTCAATAGAAATGTCTGAACTGCTTCAGAAATTCGATAACTCTCAGCCACGTGTATTATATCCAATACTGACAGATATAAGAAATAAAGAACAGAACGCAGAAATTATTATAGGTAGGCCTAGGCTATATATCAACTCAAAAAAGTAAAATCTTTTACGTAGCTTGTTTATTAATGATTACAAAATTAATGGGCTTATAAATAGTTCAGATTATCCAAAGTGTTGTTGTTGTTGTTTGAGTCTTCAGTCTTTTGACTGGTTTGATGCAGCCCTCCATGCCTCCCTGTCCTGAGCTAATCGTTTCATCTCTACATAGCTCCGACACCCTACATCGGAGGCAATCTGTTTAACATATTCTAACCTTGGTCTACCCCTACAGTTTTTGTCCTCGACCCTTCCTTCCATAACTAAGCTTGCTATTCCTGGGTGTCTTAGTATGTGTCCTACCAACCTATCTCTTCTCTTCATTAGCAGTCGCCAGAAACATCTCTCCTCTCCCACTCGTCTTAATACCTCTTTGTTTGTAACCCTATCTACCCATCTGATCTTCATCATTCTCCTGTAACACCACATTTCAAATGCTTCAATTCTCCTCTTTTCTGATGCACCAATAGTCCAAGTTTCACTTCCATAGAGCGCCACGCTCCAGACAAAGGCTTTCAAAAATGACTTCCTAATACCTAAATCTATATTCGATGTCAGCAGATTCCTTTTTTGTAGAAATGCTTTCTTTGCCTGAGCCAACCTGCTTTTAATATCCTCTTTGCTTCGTCCATCACTGGTTATTCTGCTTCCTAAGTAACAGAAGTCTCCTACTTCCTTCAGCTTTTCACCTGCCAATTTGATCTCCATAGAGGTTTCTGATTTATTTCGGCTGCATTCCAGTATTTTTGTTTTACATTTATTTATTTTCATCATGAATTCTTTCCGTAAGACGGAGTCCATACCATTCAAAAACTCATTCAAATCCTCAGGCTTGTCGGCCAAGATGACGATGTCATCAGCAAATCTCAGAGTTGAAATTATTTCTCCTTGAATCTTCACTCCCACTTTAAATTTTTCTCTAATTTCCTTCATTGCTTGTTCAATGTAAAGATTGAAAAGTATGGGTGATAAGTTGCAGCCTTGCCTTACACCTTTCTGAATACCAGCTTCTCTCTCATGTCCTTCAACTCGAATGACTGCTGTCTGGTTTCTGTACAGATTGTATATCACCCTCCTATCCCTGTACTTTATTCCAATTGATTTCAAAATGTCAAACAATTTAGTCCAATCAACGTTATCAAAAGCCTTTTCTAAGTCTACAAAAGCCATGAACGTTCTCTTATCTTTCCTTATTCTACCTTCTAAAATCAGCCTAAGACTTAGTACAGTGTAACACATTTCTTTGTGATGGGACTTCTTACTTTTTAATCATAGTTCACTTGTCACATGTTGGCCTTTTTTCACAGTTTTAAGAAAAGATGAAAAAAATCAATCTGGGACGATGTGTGTTTGCCTTGGTTCATTATAATTCTTCTTTATTTGTTTCACCCAACTTTGGGATACATGAAATCAATCACTTTTTATTGTTTAGAGCTTTTCTTTTGGCCCAGTATTGTCTCATCCTTTGAGATCTTGCTTCCCTTTCTTCGGCAGAGATGTGGATCTTACGCTTTTGTTTGATTTTAACTTGGAGCCGTTGTTTCTTATCCTTGGCGATGGTTTTGGCTGTTTTGTCCATGAGCATGGTGTCTGTAATTTGGAGTTCCGCGAGGTCTTTCTCGGTTTCCTTAAACCAAAGAGGTATTGTTTTTTTTAATTACGGAAGTGGTCGAAGATTCATTATTATTATTATGATTATTATTATTTGTTTGTTTGTATGTGGCCCGAAAATTGAAACAATGTGAAATTTAGGATAGCCGTTGTCAGATGCTGGGGCTTGAACCTCCGATATCCGGACTAGCTGCAGCTACCCATCGTGATTAGGAAGCAGGTGTGGTTACGCAGAGTAGTTGGTCGGTTGGTTCCTCAGGTTATGGGCTGCGACACCACGGTCATGTAGCCCCGTGTACTTTGGGTATGTGTAGAATCTTTCTGATAACCGGTGTTAATTGTGATGACTGCATAAGTGTATGTTATCTGTTTTTAATTCAAGTAAGGACTGCAGACGATTATCTCAAATAGTTCCTTCTTTCGCTGCCAAAATGCTACCAACCACGACACACCTAGCTGTGAACTTGGCTACTATTAGATGCCATCGCGACCAGCACCTGGTGACGAACGTTGGAACTTAAGAGCATTTGTCAAACCTAACCTACAAATTTTGCTTCACACATGTTTAGTTAGTGGAAGGTTTTTTTACAAGCCATACATCTATGACATGGGTCGGCCGGCTTTACTTCCCCTTCGAAGGAAGGCATATTGAGGGATTTTAACGCTCTTAAAAATCCGATGACTTCGGCCAGGTTTAAACCCGCAATCTTGCGCAAAGAAGCTCAGCATGCTCAGGCGCGGATTCAAGGGTGGAGGGGGAGTTCACGGGGGTCATGACCCCACCCCCCAAACGGAGACCAAATTATTTTGCAAACTCAAAACACGAAAACACAATAACCAGACAAATAAAACTTAACGAATTTTAACTGAAAATCGTTTATTTTTATTTTATTCATTACTGAAAATATCTTTATTGCAATCATTAAGTTCTGTTACAACTGTACATATTTACAAATTCTTACCTGTTATATAAAAACGAATATTAATATAACAAAATCAACTCGTCTATTTTGTTTAGCAAACCTTGTGATAACCGAATCGATGTTTATAGTGATGTCACGATGAATGTGCAGCAATGCACGGATAGGAATTTGGGGCTTTCTTCGCACCAAAAGATTTTGCTGACGTCCAAACAGCAAGCATGGTTGGCAATTTAAGCTGTGACTTTCTCCCTTTGTCGGTACCAAATAGACTTGCTGAAACTTTAACGTACCTTGATACTTTTCTCGAAGCTCAATGTAAAAGTCGTAAAACACGCCTTTGCAATTTGTACGAATATTTTTGGTGCGCTAAACGCATCAAATTTCTATCCATGTAGCTTGCAAAAAAATTGGTCTGGTTTTGTACTTTTGTTTATTTTGTGATTGCGTTTTTAGTGATATAATTTTTCTTATCGATTCTCTGACCCCCCACCCAAGCCAAACTCTAGATCCGCGCCTGAGCATGCTATCAACTACGCCACTGAAATCGCCTCCTTGAATCTTTACTCTCACTTCAAAATTTTCTTTAATTTCCTTCAATTGAGTGTTATAGAATGGAACGTACTTGTTTGAGACGCTCTGCCTGTACCCGAGCTAGTAAAGTGGCTACATGTCTGTGTCCGGGGTGAGATAGGATGAGAAATACGCTTTGTGGCATCGTTGAGATAAAAGCAAAGTCAGGTCTCCCTCCGTATGCGGCTAATAATGTGGTCGCGTGGCGGGAGTGCCTAGCTGCCGGGGAAAGAGGGTGGGCAGTAATTATGTTCGAGAGGCAAGCATTAGTGGGATCATACAAGGTCCATCCCCTAACAGCTAACTCTTCTCCATGGTAACCTCTACAGCAGTGCGTGTTTATTCATCGCCCCTTCGGTCGGCATCTGTTCGGAGATTTGCTCCACTCAAGGAGAATAATTAACTAATTATCGCTTAATCAATTATTCAAATAATACGCCAAATCAATACTCAATTTATATACGAGGCACGTCCAGAAAGTAAGTTCCGTTTGGTAATAAAATTGAATTGTGTACAGATACATAAAAAATATTTATTGCACAACATTCTACACCTCTTAAACTACTTTTCCACATAACTGCCGAACTTTTGCAGGCATTTGTCATAGCGTGGCACAAGTTTATGGATACCTTCTTCATAGAAGTTTGCCGCCGACCGTAAACGAGAGTGAAGACTCCCCTGCAAGATATCCTACCGTTTGGCCACCACTGTTAGGCAAATTGCGTATGTGGTCAGGAGAACTCCTAAACATACGCAGTTCTCCTGGTAAGCACGCAATTTGCATAACAGTGGTGGCCAAACGGTAGGATATCTTACAGGGAAGTTTTCACTCTCGTTTACGGTCGGCGGCAAACATCTATGAAGAAGGTGTCCAAAAACTTGTGCCACGCTATGACAAATGCCTGCAAAAGTTCGGCAGTTATGTGGAAAAGTAGTTTAAGAGGTGTAGAATGTTGTGCAATAAATAATTTTTCTGTATCTGTACACAATTTAATTTTATTACCAAACGGAACTTACTTTCTGGACGTGCCTCGTATAATTCTATATAAATAGGACATGTTTCGGCCTTCAATGAGGCCATCTTCAGCTAAACAAGAATCAATTGAGAATTAAGCTAAACTATTATAAAAGTACTTAAATCTAATAAGAAAAGAAATATTAATGTTAAAATTTAATAAAATGAATCACTATCAAAATGGATATCCTTACAAATCAAATTAAATAAAATGAAAATACTTGTCATTTTTCTTCAAAATGTAGTTAAAAACGAGAAAATATTATTGGCGAATGTAAACAAATATTAAACTATATAATAATTCTTATCAAAATAATACACTTAAAATAATTTAAAAATAAAGTTCTGTAACTAATAATTAATATGGCGGCTTCGGTGGCGTAGTCGGTAGCATGCTGAGCTAGGATGCCCAAGATCGCCGGATCAAACCCGGCCGAAGCCGTCGGATTTTTTAAGAGCGTTAAAATCCCTCAGTATGCCTTCCTTCGGAGGGGAAGTAAAGTCGGTGGTCCCATGACATAGATTTATGGCATGTTAAAGAACCTTCCACTAATTACACCTGTGTGAAGCCAAATTGGATAGGTTAAAAATGTAAACAACGCTCTTAGGTTTCTATGTTCGTTGCCAAGAGCCGACTGCGGTGGTGTCTAGTAGCTGAGTTCTGAACTTGGCCTAGTAATCGTTGACAGTGGCGCTTAGCGGCAAAAGTAGGAACTATTTGAAAAATTGTAAGTTGCAGTACTTAAATTTAAAAAAAAAAACAGATAACACACACTAATACAGTCATCACAATTAACACCGGTTATCAGACAGATTCTACACACACCCAGAGTACACGGGGCTACATGACCACGTTGTCGCAGCCCCTAAACTTAAGAACCAACCAATAATTAATATAGATCAGTGAAATTGAATAAGCACATAGTTAAATGCTTAAATGAATAAGTGAATCTTCCATCTTCAACATGAAGATAAAATTCTAAATAGGCGCCAAATACTAAGTGTGCCGACATGAGCATAGTTTAGAGCTTGAAATATTAAGAAAATGGATCAGTGCTTGAGACCAATAAGGAGATCTTCACTCAAAATGGAGTTAAAATTTTGAATATGTAATCGTGTTGACATAAAGTGCCCTGCTTGATGTAGGAGAACGAAGAAATTGGTGCGACAATATTAGATGAAAGCTTCTTGTGCGCAAATGTCTGTGAAGAAATAGTGGGTAATCTGAAGCACATGTATAGAAGATTGAAGAAATATTAACTGCATTTATATATTATTATGTATTCTTATCTTCTATAGCTTTATCGTGGTATGTAAATAACATATGTAACCTATAGTATGTTCCCCGTTTTATAAATTACCGCTTTGAGCTAGGTTGGATGGTTCCTTAGATTAGGGGCTGCAACAACGCGGTCATATAGCCCCATGTACTTTGGGTGTGTGTAGAATTTGTCTGATAATGGGTGTTAATTGTGATGACTGTATTATCTGACTTTTAATTCAGACAATAATTTTAAGTAGTTCCTACTTTCGCTACCAAATGCTACCGTCCACGGCACCTAGCTGTAAACGTGGCTACTACTAGATGCCATCACAACCAAGGCCTGGTGATGAATGTTAGAACTTAAGAGTATTAATCGAACCTAAGCTATACATTTTGCTTCACACAAGTTTAGTTAGTGGAATGTTCTTTTACATGCCATAAATCTATGACATGGGACCGCCGTCTTTACTTCCCCCCAAAAGGAAGGCATACTGAGGGATTTTAACGCTCTTAAAAATCCGACGGCTTTGGCCGGGTTTGACCCGCGCGACCCTGGGCTGCTTTGAGCTATTGAGTCATGTAATGTACAAAATAGTATAGGCTTAAGGCGTGGTCAAAAAGTTTCCGTCTGACGGTCGTCTTCCTTCCAAAGATTCCTCCACTCACCCTTTCAAATTAGACCCAAGTTAACGTTCAGCTGGACGATTGGCCAGTCACCATCCCCAGTTGTATCTTATGTCAAAGTGTGTCCAGCTCGCTGACACCATCCTTGCGACGGTAAAAGAATGATCCCTCGCAGAGTTCGTGGATGAAGCCGTGCTTGGAGGATGAGCGATTTATTTATATTTATATAATTATTATTATTATTTTGATTATATCTGGGTGGTTATCGTAGTAGGCTGTGACCCAAAGGATCTTGGGTTCGATTCCCGGTCAGTTTAAAGGGAATTTAAGCAACCGACATTATTTCTCCTGGTTCGAGAACTGATTGCATGTGTCGTCTTCATCAAAACTTAATTCTCATTTAATACGCAGATAACCCAACTAGAAATAAATACTCCACACGTCATTATTATTATTATTATTATTAGACTATTATTTAGAGCCTCCGTGGCTTAGGCGGCAGCATGCCGGCCTCTCACCGCTGGGTCCGTGGTTCAAATCCCGGTCACTCCATGTGAGATTTGTGCTGGACAAAGCGGAAGCAGACAGGTTTTTCTCCGGGTACTCCGGTTTTCCCTGTCAAAATTTCATTCCAGCATCACTCTCCACTATCATTTCATTTCATCTGTCATTCATTTAATCATTGTCTCACAGGAGTGCGTCAGGCCTCGGCAGCCGGCACAGTTCATATCCTCACCACTAGATGGGGGCTTCACTCCATCTCTGACTCAGTCGGTCGACTGGAAGCAGGCTGTGGACTTTCATTATCATCTATAGGCTTTATTTATAGTACATTATGCAACGAGCCTATAATGGCAATAATTAAGACTAGAGTATGTTTTTGAAACGAGCGTAAGCGAGTTTCATAATTTCCATACGGGTGTCTTAATGACCATTATAGGGGAGTTGCATACGACTGTTTATGTTCGACGATAATTACAACTTCATTTTATTAAATTTTTTGTTCGAACAGAAATATTCATAAATATTTGTCGAGATTCAGTCACTTGAATTTTGTGATCGGAGTGCAAGCTCCGAGTTTGCTCTCTTTGCTTCCCAAGCTCGCTGACCCACGAACGACGCATGCGCTCTGTCTGCTTGGCAATTCCATATATTTACAGTCTGCCGTATGAATGAATGTCCTGTGTAGAAATTTGGGTTGGGGATATTAAAGTACAGTGCTATTTCTTTTATCATTTTCGCCAGTTTATTTACGTGAAGATATGGGACGGTGCACTTACCATGTCGGTGATATTTTTTTTTTGTTTGCCATTATAACTACAATGGTTAATCGGATATCTTTTACATTGTCAACTTTTAAATCATGTAATGCGACATGTTGGATTCTGTGTTCAAGTGCGAAGCTATTAAGGACACATCATACATCTTGAGCTCTGATTGGTTGGAGAAACTGTACCATAATGAAAACTTGTACTATATTGAGCCTCAGTATAGGCCTAGTATAGTTTTCTGACATATAATAGTCAGGGTCGAACATAAAAACACTAAGGTGATTTTTGTTACCGCGCGATTGAGAAAACGTCTCAACCGATTGCCTTCGTAATGCATTCTAACGAGAGCTCTTGGCATGTAGATTTGCAGTGTCTTTATAAGGAAATATATTTTAAAGTATATTTTTGAATTATTAAAGAAAAATATCTAATATTTGTCGCTCCCGCGCTTGGGCACATTGACTATATTCCACCATAGAAATGGCGGATCCCGTCGCGTCTTACTGAGATCTTTGTTTATGAAAATTAAAAATCCTCTCAGCACGCCGGAAGGCGGAGGTAGATTTCACCGGGCAAACTAGGGGATAGGCTATAATAGGCAAAATATGCAGGTTTTCGTAGGAGGATCAGACCTCATTGATTGCAAGAAAGTATTTTACATTTAGAGGTTAAAAATCAACTTTTTTTCGTTTTTGTATGCATATTTTTATCATTATATTGTCTTATGTGGATGGTAACCTTCTTGTCATTTGGGGTTCATTTTTATACTTGTGATCACACTGTCCTTATGCAAGGTTTGGAACTGATGTGTAACTATCTGACAGTCTGTTACTTCTTCACGCAAAATGTTATCTCCCGCAGAGATTTTTGTTGGTTCCTTAGTTTAGGGCCTGCGACAACTTGGTCATGTAACCCCGGGTACATTGGGTGTGTAGAATCTGATAAACGGTGTTAATTGTGATGACTGTATTAGTCTGTAATTCAGGTAAGGTCTGCAGACGGTCAATTTTAAGTAGTAGTTCCTAATGTTGTACCATATACTAACGTGAACGTCACCTAGCTGTGAACTTGGCTACTAGATGCCACCGCAACCAGCAACTTGCAACGAACGTTGGAACTTCTCCTCCAAACGAAAGCATGCTGAGGGATTTTTAGCGCTTTTAGAAAATCCGACGACTTTGGCCGGCTTTGAACCAGCGACCTTGGGCATATACGTTCAGCATGCCACCAGTTAGCCGCTTCCCACAGTCAGATGGAAAAATGAATGTGATCTCGTGCAATGGCGTTGTCTTGGCAACCTCTGATAGCTCATCCCTCATCAATATAGAAGCGTTGTCACGGTAACCTCTGATGGCACTTGGCATGTTCTTTAATTCCGAAATCATTTTTCTCATCCCTTGGCGTAATGGTAGGTCAGATCAAAAATTCTTTCGGACAGAGTTTTAGGTAATTATTGGGGGAATATTTTCCAATTTGTACGGGTTTGATATTGTGCCTATTAAGAGAGATATGATTAATGTTTCCCGAAAAAAAAAACCACTTTTTTCCACCCCTTTGCTCAATGTTTGGTGCCATCAAAACTTTTCAAACATAAATTTTTGGCACTTATCCGACACATATTATGAACTTTGAATGGATTCGATAGTTCACGTATTAAGAGAGTTATAGCGATATTTCACTTTTTCGAAAAAAAAAAGCCCCCCCACCCATTTTCACCCCCTTCAACCGATTTTGCCCATTAACGAACTCGACCGATATTTTAAGGGGTTACATATTATGTAAAACATTCAAAGTGATTGGTGCAAAATTACGGTAGTTATCGTGTCCACAAGAAACTGATATAAGTTATATGCATATATATACACACACATATATATAAACTTTTGAACTGACGGTGGTTTGGGGGTCTGGGGGATGTGAAACGCGAAGATATGTCGAAATTTTCCGGAAGTCGAAACATGGCACCCATTGCAGTAGTTAGCTTTCTGATGAAATCTACCTAAAATAGGCTACATAATTAAAAATACTACCATCAACAACACCTAGCTGTGAACTTGGCTACTAGATGCCACCGGAACCATCAACTCGCAACGAACGTTGGAACTTCCCCTCCGAAGGAAAGCATACTCAGGGTTTTTTGGCGCTCTTAGTAAATCCGACGACTTTAGCCGGGTTTGAACCCGCGACCTTTGGGCATAGAAGTTCAGCATGCTACCAGTTCCGATACCGAAGTCGCTTCCCACAGACATATGAAAAAAAGTCCTCTCGGCACGCCGGAAGGCGGAGGTAGATTTCACCGGACAAACTTGGGGATAGGCGAAAATAGGCAGAATATGCAGATTTTCGTAGAAGGATCAGACCTCATTTAATGCGAGAAGGTATTTTATAATTGGAGCTTAATTAACTTTGTTTTTCGTCATTTTATGCTTATTTTAAACATTTTATTGTCTTATGGGAACGGTAACCTTCTTGTCATTTGGGGTCCATTTTTATACTTGTGGTCACACTATCCTTATGCAAGGTTTCGACACTGATGTGCAACTATGTAACGGTCTGTTACTTCTTCACGCAAAATTATATCTACCGCAGAGATTTTGGTTGGTTCCTCAGTTTAGGGGCTGCGACAACGCGGTCATGTAACCCCGTGTACTTTGGGATGGCTGTATTAGTCGGTAATTCAGGTAAGGACTGCAGACGGTCAATTTCAAGCAGTAGTTACTAATGTTGCTACCAGGTACTACCGTCAACGACACCTAGCTGTGAACTTGGCTACTAGATGCCACCGCAACCAGCAACTCGCAACGAACGTTGGAACTTCCCCTCCAAAGGAAAGCATACTGAGGGATTTTTAGCGCTCTTAGAAAATCCGACGACTTCGGCCGGCTTTGAACTCGCGACCTTGGGCATAGACATTCAGCATGCTACCAGTTACGTCACCGAAGCCGCTTCACACTTAGATGGAAATCTGAATCTGATCTCCTGCAAGTGCGTTATCTTGGCAACGTCTGATGGCTCATCCCTCATCAATTTAGTAGTGTTGCCATGGCAACCACTGATAGGTCTTGGCATTTTCTTATAATTCCGAAATTATTTTTCTCATCCCTTGGCATAATGGTGGGTTATATCAAAAATTCTTTCAGACAAAAGTTTTAGGTAATTATTATGGGAATATTGTCCATTTTGTACGGTTTTGATATTTTGCCTATTAAGAGAGATATGATTAATGTTTCCCGAAAAACCCACTTTTTCCCACCCCTTTGGTCAATGGTTGGTGCTATAAAAAAAACTCTTCAAACATACATTTTTGGGCTTTATCCGACACATAGTATGAATGTTGAACGGATTCGATATTTCACATATTAAGAGAGTTATAGCAATATTTCACTTTTTCGAAAAAAAAGCCCCCCATTTTCACCCCCTTCGACCGATTTAGCCCAGTAACGAACTCGACCGAGATTTTATAGGTATACGTATTCGGTAAAAAATTCAAAGTGATTGGTACAAAATTACGGCAGTTATCGTGTCCACAATAAACTGATATACATATACATACATAAATTATATATAACTTTTGAACTGACGGTGGTTTTGGGGTCTGGGGGATGTGAAACGCGAAGATATGTCGAAATTTTCCGGAAGTCGAAACATGGTACCCATTGCAATAGTTAGCTTTCTAATGAAATCTACCTCTGGTTGGTTCCTCAGTTTAGGGGCTGCGACAACGCGGTCATCTAACCCCGTGTACTTTGGGTGAGTGTAGAATCTGTCTGATACACGGTGTGAATTGTAATGGCTGTATTAGTCTTAATTCATGTAAGTACTGCAGACGGTCAATTTCAAGCAGTAGTTCCTAATGTTGCTACCAGGTACTACCGTAAACGACACCTAGCTGTGAACTTGGCTACTAGATGCCACCCCAACCATCAACTCGCAACGAACGTTGGAACTTCCCCTCCAAAGGAAAGCATACTGAGGGATTCTAGTGCTCTTAGGAAATCCGACGACTTCGGCCGGCTTTGAAACCGCGACATTGGGCATAGACATTCAGCATGCTACCAGTTACGTCACCGAAGCCGCTTCCCACTTTGTCAGGCGGCTTCGGTGGCGTAGTCGGTAGCATGCTGAGCTTCTATGCCCAAGATACCGGGTTCAAACCCGGCCGAAGCCGTCGGATTTTTTAAGAGCGTTAAATATCCCTCAGTATGCCTTCCTTCGGAGGGGAAGTAAAGCCGGCGGTCCCATGTCATAGATTTATGGCATGTTAAAGATCCTTCCACTAATTGCACCTGTGTGAAGCTAAATTGGATAGGTTAAGAATGTATACAACGCTCTTAGGTTTCTATGTTCGTTGCCAAGAGCCGACTGCGGCGGCGTCTAGTAGCTCAGTTCTGAACTTGGCCTCGTAATCGTTGACAGTGGCGCTTGGCGGCAAAAGTAGGAACTATCTGAAAAATTGTTAGTTGCAGTACTTAAATTAACAAACAGATAACATACACTAATACAGTCATCACAATTAACACCGGTTATCAGACAGATTCTACACACACCCAAAGTACACGGGGCTACATGACCGCGTTGTCGCAGCCCCTAAACTTAAGAACCAACCAACCAACCACTTAATCAGTTGGAAATACTGAATCTGATCTCGTGCAAGTGCGTTGTCATGGCAACGTCTGATGGCCCATGCCTCATTAATTTAGTAGTGTTGCCATGGCAACCACTGATAGCTCTTGGCATTTTCTTATAATTCCGAAATCATTTTTCTCGTCCCTTGGCGTAATGGTGGGTCATATCAAAAATTCTTTCAGACAAAAGTTTTAGGTAATTATTAGGGGAATATTGTCCATTTTGTACGGTTTTGATATTGTGCCTATTAAGAGAGATATGATTAATGTTTCCCGAAAAACCAACTTTTTTCCATCCCTTTGGTCAATGGTTGGTGCTATCAAAAAACTTATTTGACATAAATTTTTGGCACTTATCCGACACATATTATGAACTTTGAATGGATTCGATATTGCACGTATTAAGAGAGTTATAGCGAAATTTCACTTTTTCTAAAAAAGCCCCCCATTTTCACCCCCTTCGACCGATTTAGCCCAGTAACGAACTCGACCGAGATTTTATAGGTATACATCTTCGGTAAAAAATTCGAAGTAATTGGTGCAAAATTACGGCAGTTATCGTGTCCACAAGAAACTGATATACATATATATATATATACATATATATATATATACATAAATTATATATAAACTTTTGAACTGACGGTGGTTTTGGGGTCTGGGGGATGTGAAACGCGAAGATATGTCGAAATTTTCCGGAAGTCGAAACATGGGACCCATTGCAATAGTTAGCTTTCTAATGAAATCTACCTAACAGAATGTGATCTCGTGCAGTGGCGTTGTCATAGCAACTGCTGATGGCTCATCCCTTATCAATTAAAAGTAAAGTTGTCATGGCAACCACTCTTGGCACTTGGAATTTTCTTATAATTTAAATAATTTTGCTCACCCCGTGGCGTAATGGTGGGTCATATCGAAAATTCTTTCAGACAAAAGTTTTATATAATTATTGGAGGAATATTGTCCATTTTGTACGGTTTTGATATTGTGCCTATTAACAGAGATATGATTAATGTTTCCCGAAAAACCCACTTTTTCCCACCCCTTTGGTCAATGGTTGGTGCTATAAAAAAACTTTTCAAACATAAATTTTAGGGCCTTATCCGACGCATACTATGAACTTGGAATGGATTCAATATTTCAGATATTAAGAGAGTTATAGCGATATTTCAATTTTTCGAAAAAAGCCTCCCATATTCACCCCCTTTGAACGATTTAGCCCATTAACGAACTCGACCGAGATTTTAAGGGGATACATATTATGTAAAAAATTTAAAGTGATTGGTACAAAATTACGGCAGTTATCGTGCCCACAAGAAACTGATATACATATATACATACATACATAAATTTTATATAAACTTTTGAACTGACGGTGGTTTTGGGGTCTGGGGGATGTGAAACGCGAAGATATGTCGAAATTTTCCGGAAGTCGAAACATGGGACACATTGCAATAGTTAGCTTTCTAATGAAATCTACCTAAAAGGGGGTAAATATTGGTGTACGTCTATGGCTCAAACTTTTAGAGTAAGTATATGTGGAGGCAAATCACTTAATGGGCAGAGAGCTATAATCCTTTGACTTGATTTAACATCTTCCGATAATACACTTCAATTTTCCAATTTCCAATTCGCTTGGCGTACTTTATCACAATCAATAAAGCACAAGGGGAAACTCTGGAACGTGTAGGTCTTGATTTGCCTCATCAAGGTTTCAGTCATGTTGCGAAGTCGATCTTTCGACGCCCATAAAGTTGGAACAGAGTCAAGGCGTAATCGTTCAAAAAATGCATGATTTATAAGAGGATTCTTCAGTAAATATTTTCCCAATGACCGTCATGTTTTGACGGTTATCAACTAGTTATTATTATTATTATTATTAACAATATCTATTCATTGCAAAAATAATAATAATACAAGCCAATAATTCGATTTGAATGTTTATACTGTAGGCCTACTCTTCGCTAATATTCCATTTTGAACATTTTCTAATAAGTGTCGAAGGAACTCCCCGCTGCACACTACAGTAGGACGGGAAGGAAGAAGACTGTTTATCACTCTGAAAAGAATGCATTAGAGAGGTCGAGAATAAAAGTAAGACAGATAGTGTGTCGATGATCGAATATTAAACAAAACATCCTGTAAGAGTGTTGGGGGAGAGAAGCTCTGTTGAGTCATATGATTGCTAACCCCTGACAGCTAGGCACGAGATGGTAACAGTCGGTTCCTCCCACAGTAGTTTCAATTATCGGGGTGTGTATCCTCGCACCCTCTTGGGATCCTACACTCATTAATGGCACCATCTTCATTCCTACCTCTTTGTTATTATCTCACGAGGGAACTGTGGGTCAATTCTATAACACTCAATGGAAGGAAATTACAGAAAAAATTGAAGTACGAATAAAGATTGAAGCAGTCGGCTTCGGTGGCGTAGTTGCCCAAGATCGCGGGTTCAAACCTGGCCCAAGTCATCGGATTATTTAAGAGCGTTAAAATCCCTCAGTATTTCTTCCTTCGGAGGGGAAGTAAAGCCGGTGGGCCCATATCATAGATTTATGGCATGTTAAAGAAACTTCCACTAACTGCAATTGTGTGAAGCTGAATTTGTAGGTTAGATTTAGCTAATTAACGCTCTATTACGTTCCAACGTTCGTCGCCAGGTGCCGGTTGCTGTGGCATCTAGTAGCTAAGTTCACAGCTATGTGTCGTTGATGAAAGCATTTGTTAGTAAAAGTATTATCTGCTTGAAATTGATCGTCTGCAGTCCTTACTTGAATTATATATAACACACACTAATACAGCTCTCATAATTAACACCGGTTATCAGACAGTTTCTACACACATCCAAAGTACACGGGGCTACATGACCGCGTTGTCACAGCCCCTAAACTGAGGAACAAACCAACCAACCAACCAACCAACCAACCAAAGTGTCTTTCCGACTTGGTAAACTTTACTTTCAGGTGAAGAGCACAGTGGCATCTTCCTAAATCGCTAAGCCTGAATACTACAGCAGTATAGGTAAAAAAGCACCCGTATGAATTAGCAATGTTATTGTGGACTCGTTGTAACGTAGATCGAACGTAATATATCCTACTAAACTCACAAAATTGATTTGGATTTTAACGCGTTCTGGTTTAAATGAGTCAAATAGGCGTGAAAAAGGGAATCATGGGGAATTTTATTTCCATAAGAGCATTGCTAAATGAACGCTAAAAATGCAAAGGTATCTTCAAAATCGATGGAGGTATGTATTGAAATTTCAATTCATTACTGAAGCTTCAGGGTACAAAACACATTGAGTAGGAACCATACACACGCAATGCTTGCTCTCTTTTGATGGACTGTAGCCCACTGACTTGTTTTATTGACCTCCGGTGTGTTTTGGCTGATAAAAAGGGCTCAATTGTCCACCATATTCCCAAACCTATTACGATATTGTCTGTTATTGAAATACTAAATATTTCCAGGCTTCTGTCGTTCTGTGTGGTACCACTGCTTTTCAATTTATCATTTATTTTTTCTGCCATTAGTCTATAGGTTTGACTTTTTTTTTCGTTGTTATAAACCCAACTCCTCGTCCAGTCGCCGGACTTTCATAACACGAGATGATCGAACGGGCATAGTCTAGTTTACGCACGGGGAATTAAAAGGACGAAAAAATATTTTGTGGACTAGTCCTTTTTCATCTCTCTGTGAATACGTTGTGTCCTGTAGGCTGTCCATTGTCCGCTCCAATCAGAGCTCGGTTTGCATACATGGAATATTAACACATAATGGCAAATGTCAATCAAAACTTTGTCAAACACATCCCAAACCATTAAATAAACTCGTTCCCTCCCTCCCTCTCGCCATCCGTACTTCCCCTGAAACCTCCCACCACCTTTCCTCGTATGCTTTTAGCTCCTCTTTTATCAATTAATATCACAATTTGGCCTACAAAGGGATCATGGCAAAGTTTTCCGTTGTTGTTGTTGTTATTATTATTATTGCTTTCGTACATAACACTTTGTGTATTAATAGTAAACAGTGCTGTATTTTGTCAGTTTTACCAACAGCGGTCTCCTCATCAGCTATGTAACCCGCTTTGTTTGTTGACAATATTGCACAAAAGCCCAGAAATGAAAAGAGACAGAACAATGATTTTGTTACTGTACTGAAATTTTGGCAGATAAATACAGCTCAGAAAGTTGGGCTGCAATATGAGTTCCAGAAAAACTAAAGTGCAGTTTAAGGTGGTCCTAAGTGAACTTTAATGGCAGATGACCTCGTAGTTACGCCCCTTAAAACAATATTAACTAACTGAACTGTTGAAGAAAACAGTTCCGCTTCTTAATATGATCGTACCACATAAACTGTCCGGCTCCGTGGCTAAATGGTTAGCACCCTAGGCTTTGGCCCGAAGTGCCCCGGGTTCGATTCCCGGCCGAGCCATCAGGGATTGTAATCTCCTGGGATTAATTCCCGTGGCTCGAGGTCTGGGTGTATGTGACGTCTTCATCATCACTTCATCCTCATTACGTCACACAGGTCACCAACGGGCGTCAACTATTGAGACCTGCACTCGGCCTATCCGGAGGCCACACGATTATCATCATCGTCATCACCACATAAACTGCTGAATCAATTGTTACGAAAATGTAATAGCATTTACCTTTATAAGGTAAAATTGCTTATGTTCGACCCTGACTATTATCTGTCAGAAAACTGTACTATAATTAGGCTCATTATAACACTATTTTTCATTTTGAAACAGTTTCTCCCACCAATCAGAGCTCAAGAAACAGTTGTTTGACCAATTAGATAATTAGATGCGCTGAGTTCCACGGCCTTCTAATGTAAATCACACTGCCTGGCATAGTGTCATAGTAGAGTAATCGAGGTGGCCATGGTCAAATACAAGGCATTCTCTGCGTCTCATGCGCTCAGTTCAGTACATAAAACTGGTGAAATTTCGACAGATATTTATGAATATTTATGTTCGAATATAAAATAGTTATAATAATTATCGTCGAACATAAACAGTCGTATGCAACTCGCCTATAATGGGAATTAAGACACTCGTTTGGAAATTATAAAACTCGCATACGCTCGTCTTATAAACATACTCGTGTCTTAATTATTGCCATTATAGGCTCGTTGCATAATCTAGCCTACTATTAGTTACTGAAAAGACAATATAATTCACTGTCACCAACATTACAATTAATCAATTCTTTAAAACGAAATATTAAGCAGGGGGTGGATTTATGGCCTTACTATTGAAATTAATGATTTGAAACTAAATACACTTGAAGAAGAGTTCATTGTCAAATAGTTGTCTGAATTTAGATCTGTCCAGTATCATATCAGTTGAGATGGCTTTCCTGAAGATCTATCTCAACTTCAAGCAGGCAGTTGTTACTAGCTTTCTTTGAGAGAGTAAGATTAAGAATTATTTTAGTCAGCCTATGATCGCTCATTCTGAGAATATGCCCGTACAATTTCAAACGACTTTTCCTGAATGTGTCCGAGATTTTCTCCGAATTATTATTATTATTATTATTCTTTATTTGTTTCACCCAACATTGGGGCACATGAAATCAACCACTTTTTTTTATTGTTTTGAGCTTTCCTTTTGGCCCAGTATTGCCTCATCCTTTGAGATCTTGCTTCCCTTTCCTCGGCAGAGATGTGGATCGTAAGCTTTGGTTTGAGTTTTACTTGGAACCGTTGCTTCTTATCCTTGGTTACGGTTTTGGCTGTTTTGTCCATGAGGATGGTGTCTGTAATTTGGAGTTCCACGAGGTCTTTCTTGGTTTCCGTAAACCAAAGAGATTTTTTAAATTTTTATTACGGAAGTGGTCGAAGATCTTTTTGGTTAATCTATTTGAATTCATCCGGAGGATGTGCCCATAAAAATCAATTCTCCGTTTTCTTATTGTGTCCGAGAGTTTTTCAGTTTTTTGGTAAAGAGTTTCATTCCTGACATGGATTAATATGTTATGAAATTTAGAGCCTAAGATTTTGCGTATTATCTTTCTTTCCTTGACCTCCAGCCTTTCAAGCGGTCCCTGGCTGGTGAGATACAATGTTCCGGCTGCATAGAAGGCTTCTGGTTTAATTACCGTGTTATAATGTTTTATCTTGGTATTCCAGGAGAGAGACTTCTTTTTATAAGTGTCCTTCGTAAACTGGAAGCCCAATTCAAGTTTATTTCTCCTAGATTCTATTGCATTTTTCTCTAGCGCATTCCAGCCGATCCATTCCCCAAGATATTTAAATTCATTGACGATGTCTATGTATTGTTTGCCCACTTGAAGCTTTTTTGGTGCTTTTTATGTTCGAAATTATTTTGGTCTTTTCAACTGAGATTTTGAAACCCATTTTTAACGCTTGCCTCTGGAGTTCAAAGATCTGTTCCTTGGCTTCTTCCCATGTCTCATCTAATAAGGCCATGTCATCAGCAAAAGCTAAACAATTGACCTTAATGCCTTTGTTTTTAGTTCCTATTCTGATTCCACTGTGGGTCTTCACATTCCACTCTCTGACTACTTTTTCTGGGGCACAGTTAAATAGAAGTGGCGAAAGTCCATCTCCTTGCCGTACACCTGTTTTAATCTCAAAAGTGGTGGAGAGTTCACCCATGAATTTAACTTTGGAAAATGTATTAGTAAATACTATCATTATTATTTCAGTGCTTTTTTTTAGGAGGAACGCAGGGGTACGCTTACGCCTTAAACATTTGAAAACCGTTTAAGAAAAAATATTGGTACATTTGTATCTAGTCCGGCAAATATAATTTCCGAATTGAAATTTCATCGATCAGCTGGCGTCAATGCGCTGTTTACAACAGCTGGATGAGATTTCTAGTTAGGGTTGGTTGGTTCCTTAGTTTAGGGGCTGCGATAAAGCGGTCATGTAGCCCCGTGTACTTTGGGTGTGTGTAGAATCTGTCTGATAACCGGTGTTAATTGTGTTGACTGTATTAGTGTGTGTTATCTGTTTTAATTCAAGTAAGGACTGCAGACAATATTTTCAAGTAGTTCCTACTTTTGCTACAAAATGCTACCGTCCATGACACATAGCTTGCGGACTTTGCTACTAGATGGCATCATAGTCAGCACATGGTGGCGAACGTTGGAACTTATAGAGCGTATTCAATTCTAACCTACAAGTTTTGGCTACACACAAGTGTAGTTAGAGGAAGGTTCTTTATGTCAAAAATCTATGACATGGGACCGCCGGCTTTACTTCCCCTCCGAAGGAAGGCATACTGAGGGATTTTCGGATGACTTCGACCGGGTTTGAACCCGTGATCTTGGGCATAGATGCTCAGCATGCTACCAACTACGCCACCGAAGCCGCTGATTTTGAGTTATCCTTGATTTGAATCGATATATCGAATCAGTTTCTTTTGTTCGGCAACTCGACACTCCGTTCTTATAAGCAAGCGTGCTAGTGCTTGGAGGTGGGGTAGTTTGTTATTTTGTGCGTGAGGTTACTTTTGTATGATGAAGAAAATAACTAACTATTTAACATCCACCCAGGCATCGAAAAAACTGGAAGTTAATAATTCGAACACAAACAATGATCGGACTTTGCAAACTGCAAGATCGTGATGTATGTCGATTAAAACAGAAAGTACCACTTAATATATTTTTAGAAAAAAAAGCACTGATTATTATTATTATTATTATTATTATAGTCGCCTCCGTAGCGTAGCGATCAGCATGGTTAGCTGCCACCCCGGAGGTCCTGGGTTCGATTCCCGGCTCTGCCTCGAAATTTGAAAAGTGTTATGGGGACTGGAACGGGGTCTACTCAACGTCGGGCGGTCCAAATGAGTAGAGGGGGTTCGATTCCCACCTCAGCCGTCCTCGAAGTGGTTTTACGTGGTTTCCCACTTCGTCTTCGGGAAAATGCCGGGATGGTACCTCCTGTAAGGCCACGGCCGCCTCCTTCTCTCCTCCTTGCCTCTCCATCCCCATCTTCCCCTCCCTTCCCATCCTTCATTAGGCCCCTGTTCACTTTGCAGGTCAGGCTGCCTGGGCGAAGTGCTAATCACACCTCCCCAGTTGTTTTCACCCATACCAGATGTTCCAAGCTCCAGGACACTGCCCGTAGTTGCGGTAGTGGTGAGTTCCCTCGCTGAGTCCGTGGGAAGCACCAACCTAGAGGGTAAATCGACTAAATAAAAATAAAAAATATTATTATTACAGGCTCTGACTATACATCAGGAATTATTTAAAACCGTTTCGGCTATTGAGAGATACAGATAAAAAGACTCACCTCGCAAACAAGTGAAACACGTAGCCTATATATCCATGATGAAATATAATTCCATTTGGAGGAATATTTCACGGATCAGACAGCTGATGACGGCTGCTCCCAATATCACTCCCTTCTGCGATATTGTCGACGGTAAATAAAAGTCGCGGTCGTCCACACTTGTCGCCGTGGCTGTAAACTTTCTGTGACACCAATACCAGACACTTATTGGTTTTATCGCCCGACTCGGCTCAGGCTGGTTGGAGAGAAAGGAAGAACGCCCGTCGTTAATGGAACGGCGAAAAATTTCATCCATTTATGGCTCAATATCACCTTTAAAAGTAAAATTAAAGTTTTGTCTGTACTTATAATAATAATAAGAAGAAGAAGAAGAAGAAGACCTACCAGTGAAGCCTCTGTGGCTTAGGCGGGAGCACGCCGGCCTCTCATCGCTGAGTCCGTGGTTCAAATCCGGTCACTCCATGTGAGATTTGTGCTGGACAAAGTGTGGCAGATAATCCGGATACTCCGGTTTTTTCCTGTCAAACTTTAATTCCAGCAACACTCTCCACTATCATTTCATTTCATCTGTCATTCATTTAATCATTGCCCCTGATGAGTGCGACAGGCTTCGGCAGCTGGCAAAGTTCGTATCCTCGCCGATATATGGGGGGGGGCTACATTCATTCCATCCATGACACGGTCGGACGACTGGAACAGGCTGTGGATTTTCTTTTTCAATAAGACGTACCAAAGTGCTATACGAGCTCACAGACAGACTCACCGATATGATCAGAAAACGCAGACTAACTTTTTACGGGCCCATACAGAGGATGAACAACATCAGACTTACACAGAGAGTGGCTTCGGTGGCGTAGTTGGTAGCATGCTGAACTTCAACGCCCAAGATCGCGAGTTCAAACCCGGCCGAAGTCGTCGGATTTTTTAAGAGCGTTAAAAATCCCTCAGTATGCCTTCCTTTGGAGGGGAAGTAAAACCGGCGGTCCCATGTCATAGATTTATGGCATGTTAAAGAACCTTCCACTAATTACACCTGTGTGAAGCTAAATTAGGTTAAAAATGTAAACAACGCTCAGGTTCATATGTTCGTCGCCAGGAGCCGACTGCGGTGGCTTCTAGTAGCCAAGTTCTGAACCAGTAGTTGTGGACAGTGGCGTTTGGCGGCAAAAGTATCAACTACTTGAAAAATCCAATGTCTGCAGTCTTTACTCGAATTAAGAAACAGAAACACACACTAATACAGTCATCACTAGGGCTCGGATCGATATGCTCGATAAAATCTCCAGATATGCTCGAAAACCATGTGTCTTATGCTCGATAGATATGCTCGAAAAGCCCATTATATGCTCGATAGATATGCTCGAAAAAAACACTATATGCGGTTAAATATGCTCGAAAACCACCGTTAAAAACTATAGAAAGTGAAAAGAAAAATCCATTAACATACCTTTATATACGAACTTTATATTCTAATTGTATGTATGATACACTGCAATATACTCGCATTCAAGTTTTTCAAGTATATATCAGAGACGTTTTCTTATAAAATTTACAAATTAATAGTTCATTTAAAAAAATGTTCTGAATTAGGCGAGTCAATGAAGTAGTTGGTCTGTACAAAAAGAATATTTTCTATGTTTTCAGTTTTAAATGATTTTCTTAAATCAGTCAATAAAAGTTTCAATGACGAGAACGACCTCAGTAAAGGTTAAAAACCTGCGGTTCTATTATTCGCACCAGATAGGTTTTTCAATAATTATTTCTGTTTTCGAACCTTAAGGCTGGTCATTGCCCGAATTCGGGGGGGGATTCGAAGAAAAACAAACTATTTAGACGAAAACCACAAGAATATGCATTTATATGCTTCTATTCTGGAAACCGCGGTTTTATGCATTTATATGCTCGATAAATGTCAATTCTGTTGGTCCCAGAGAGGCGAAAATACCACCGAAAGGCTTCTTTCAATGTGTACTATTCAGGGAAAAAATATGCAAATATGCTCGAATCCGAGCCCTAGTTACAGTACACTGATTTTTTGCACTAGCCGCCATTGCACACAAGTACGAGTGGCTGATGACCACGATGTGGAAGACTTTACATCAAAATAACGACATGAAATTCCCCTAGCTACAGTATAGGTCTCCTTCATTCTCAGTCTCCAGTACACAGCGTTATATTCTCTGTTTCACTTTCAGTCGAAGCCGTCTCAGGAAACTAAAGCAATAAATTCTGTCTGTTCGCAATATCCAGAGAGACTGGTCATAAATTGTGCATTATACTCGTCGGCCGCTCCTTTATCCAAACAAATATCTCCCTGTGTTTATCACGGATGGAGGTTAACTTAGTGTCACGGCACAAGGGTGAACGTCGTCAGGGATCACGAGGGTTGGTAATGGCTTCATAACATTCCCTCTTCTTTGGTTAGACACTACTGTAAGATCAATGGCTAACAGCAAGTCTGAATGCTCTGCGTTTCGAAAATGGTGGGTATTTGTAAGGAATATCATTTTATAAACTTTTATTAAAATAATAAATAAATAAATAAATAAATAATAAACTGCAGAATTCTAGAAATTAAGAAGTAACGATGAAATATAACTTATCGAAAAATAGAAAACTTATCAGAAACTAGAGGACCCGTGCGAAAACTCTCGCATAATGGGTTGTGTGCGCCCCATGTGTACAGACTACCCGCCCGGCTCTAGTGGCATGCGGGCTGTAAGCGCGAGAGTGAACTCCAGGATATCGTCTTGTTTATTTGTTTAAAAGCACTCTATAAACAAATTATTATATTTCCGTTCACTTTTCAAGAAGTGCAAGATTTTCCCTGTACTAATGAGACGATTTGGAAGATTTTGGTACAAACCACACCTTCTAACTCCCTCTGGTTTAGGAGCTTGAGTTTTGTGAAACATACACTTAAGCCTTAGCGTATTATATAAGGTGCGTTCAAAAAGTAACGAGCCGGAGCCTGGAATGCGCAAACCGATGACTACATCGGCTAATCGTGGCATGTGTAACGAGGTGTGATTCCGACCAGAGCGTAGAAGGTCACAGCCCGTCGCTAGAGGGCACGCGTGCACGTCACGTGACGACACAAAGCGAGCAGCAGCATGCATCAATCGTCCAACGCTGCCAGTCGCATTGCAAACAGTGACATGGAGGCGTCAACTGAAGAGCAAAGAGGTGTTGTTCGGTTTCTGACAGCGGAAGGAGTATGGGGAACGGACATTCATCGCCGAATGTCACAAGTGTACGGCGAACACTGCATGTCCCTTGCAAGGGTCAATGCGTGGCACAAGCGCTTCAGGGAAGGACGGGTGTCTTTAGCCGATGGTGCCCAGTCTGGGGCAAACCCCCCCCCCCCCCCCTTGCATTACCGATGACAACGTCCAGCTGGTTGATGCCCTCATTACCCAGGACCACCGAGTGACAGTGAACGCCATAGCCGCCGTGGTCGCTCCACGACAATGCACGATCTCATACGGCCAACACAGTCGCGGCACTCCTGAGAAATTCAAATGGGAGGTTCTCGGTCACCCTACATTCAGTCCAGACCTCTCTCCCTGTGATTACGCCATGTTTGGTCCCCTGAAAAGGACTCTACGGGGCCAACGATTCTCCTCGGACGCCGACGTCCAGCTGCACGTGCAGTCCAGGGAATTTTATGAGACAGCCATTCACCGCCTCGTGTCACAGTGGGATAAGTGCCTCAGCAGCCAGGGCCAATACTTCTAACATACAGGTACTGGTTTCTGTGATTATGCCTCCGGCTCGTTACTTTTTGAACGCACTTTATATAATAAGATAAGATGTTTTCTTGGAATCTCCTCCCGGAAAGGTTCATGGAATAAACAGTATCCATGAATGCAAATTTGGGCTCGTATAGAATTTACATTATTGATGTGTAACATCTTCCCGCTCGGTTATTGGATAGTTTTGTGGGAGAGATTTTGAAAATCGGGGACGGAAGTGGATCGGAACGATCGAGCTGGCAGTGATGGATCAAACGGAAGTATGCACTGCCCGCTCGATCGATCAAACGGAAGTGTACTAGCTGGCAATGGTGGACAACGGAAGTATGCACTGCCCGGTCGATCGATCAAACGGAAGTGTACTAGCTGGCAATGGTGGACAACGGAAGCATGCACTGCCCGCTCGATCGATCGAATGGAAGTGTGCCCTAGCTGGCAGTGGTCGATCGAACGGAAGTATAAGACGCACTGCCAACTCGATCGATCGATCCAGCTGGCACTGGTAAGAGAAACAATCAGCGCGCGGTGTCGAAAATTGATACCATGACACACTCTCGGCCATGTGGAATGTATATGACATATTGAACGGAAAACGCTCATGTGAACTCTGGTGTCAAGTGATTTAAACAATGACATGGTACATGTTCGAAGTCTTTGTATCAGAATTTTTAAATGGAAAAATGCCTTAATATCAAACATTATAAGTAGTCGGCATTCCATTGGTATAAGGCATTTTAAACTCAATGTCACTCAGGAACATTATCGAAACAAGCAAAATATAAATGAACCTTAATTCCGTAATTCAGTATTATTGGAACGTGGAAATAAGTCACCATCTTGTGCACAATGCTTACGTAGTCGAAATAGCCGTGGGGTTAGCGACTGTGAATCAAGAGATCTAGGGTTCGAATACTGGGCGGGGTAGATATTTTTTCTACCAGATTATCATTTTAAACGATATGTATCATATCAATATGACTCATTTTAACAGAATCCATATGAAATTACGTGTTGGTCTATGAATCAAGAGGACCTGTTTATAAGGAATTTAAGGTTATGAGCGGTGTCGCGTCTATTAATCTAGTTGATCCATATCGTATTCTTTATTTAGGCTAGTGCTGGTGGAAGCTACAAATCATCTAATAAAATGAGTTCCGTATTATAAACTACAATATCTGTAAAACACTCCCTTTTACAATAGATTAATATTTGTGCCAATAATACTATAAAATACCGGTGTATCAACAATTTCACGTGAGGTTTCTTCTATGTCAGATGTTACACATCATATGCGACTACTGTAAGGCCTGTAATTTTTCATCTCAGCTTTATCCTGATCTGCGAGTACAGTAACTCGATCATTTCCCTTGCAAAAGTTGCCTGAATTACTAAAGGTAACTGTTAACACTTTTTATAACGAGCATATTACAGTATTTAATTCTTGAAGCAAGGAAATGGCACGTGGGAGCTATTCGGTTGAATAATGAGGCATTTTATTGGTGATTATTTCAATAAGAATGGAACAATAAGTACGTGTCGGTACTATACGCCATTTCATTCGAATTAATTATTTGTACATGAGTTGCATTGTAGCATACAATCACATAAACGTGTGTGAAATGTTTGTTTCTAGTTTTTAAACCTAATTGGCCCTGATATTTTCGTACACAATCTTCTAATGTAAGCTGCTAAGTGGTAGTATTGAACTTTTAAGGCAGAGGTGCACAGCCTTTTTATAAGTGGGGGCCAAGTTTTTTTTTACATAATAAGTGGCAGACCATCGGAATGGTTTAAAATTGACACTGGACTAAAGCAAGGAAGTTTATTGTCACCATTATTGTTCGTAATGGTGATGGATGCCATCATGAAGGCAGCAATGAAAGAATATAGTAGGGCAAAGATGAATGTAATGTTGTTTGCAGACGACGTTGTGATCTGGGGCGAGGATGAGATGGAGGTACAAGAACAAGTAGACGTAATAAATAAAAAGATTGAGCAATGGGCATTGAAGATTAATGTGGAGAAGAGTAAAACAGTGGTGATGAGTAGAGATAAGAAAGAAGGAAAAGGAGTAATCAAAGTAGGAGATAAGAAATTGGAAGTGGTGAAACACTTCAAATACTTGGGAAGGGAACTGACTAAAGATGGAAGACTAGATTTGGAAATTAGCAGAAGAATACAACTCGGGAGTGCTTTCTACCAACAGGTACGGGGAGCAGTATGGAACACGGATATACCAACTAAGGCTAAAGAAGTTATGTACAAAGTATATTATGTTCCTATAATGACATATGCAGCAGAAACTTGGACAATGACTAAGATGGATGAGAGCAGAGTACAAGCAGCTGAGATGAGATTCCTGAGAAGTATGGTCCAGAAAACGAGGAGGTACAGAGTGAGAAATGAAGATATACTGAAAGAACTGGGAGTAGAGAAACTAAATGACAAACTGGAGCAAAACAGATTGAGATGGTTTGGACGTGTCAAACGGATGAATGAAGTAAGGCTACCAAGACGAGCACTGGAACAACGGATGACAGGGAAGAGAGGACGAGGAAGACCAAGAATGCGTTGGATGGGCTCGGTGGAGAATAGTATTAGAAAACAGAACCTGGATTGGAACACTGTGTCGGAAGAGGAATGGTAGAACGAAGGAACAAATTGGAGAGGAACCATGTTTGCCCTCACCCAGTGTCAACTGGAAAAGGGGAAATGATGATGATGAAGATGAAGTGACGGGCCGCAAGTTACCTTTCCACATAGGTACTTACCTAACCCTACCGCTAAAGCTAATTTTACTATTATCTGAATATCCTATTTTACCAGCAAACAGGGGGGGGGGGGAGGCGTGGTGGCTCAGCGGTCTAGCTGTATGCCTCTCACCAAGGCGGTCCGGGTTCGATTCCCGGTCAAAGCATGTGAAATTTTCGAAGTGAAATGCCGTGTCCTGTCGTTCGGATTCCACGTAAAAAGGAGGTCCCGTGGCTCATGATCTCAAGATTAACGGTCACGTTAAACTACAAGCTTCCTTTACCAGCAAACATAAAATGTGTTTCAATACCATATTTTATGTCCTGTAAATGGCTTAAATCCATTTTTGTCGTTTTTTTTGTGGCCAATTGCGTTATTAAGTTATCAAATTACTGATTTACAATCAACTTACTCCTAATTCGAAAAGGTTTATGAGTATGTAAAATAAAATAATAGTATCACATGGTGGTTAAATTTTTATTTTTTACAAAAAGCAGAATTCTTAACATCAAAGTAGGCCTGTATACAAATGAAAATCAATACAGGGTGTATCAAAAAATGTAATAACTCTTTGAATGACTATAAAATGATTATTTATGAACATAGATACAAGTTTAAGGGCTTCAATTATAGAGGAGATAGACTCATGTTCGTAAATGTTCAAATTGATGACCGTCAGTGTCCAGACAAAGCTGATAACGCGGAGCAATTGATTCGCAAACGTTACGACAAAATTCATTTGGAATTTCGTGACATTGTCTGTCAATTTCCAAATTCGTGTTGGAATGTAGGATTTCCAGCGCAGACGCTTCATGATGCGATGGACGCTATCTTTTGAGATGTGTGTCTCTCGAGCCGTTTGTCGTAGTGATTACGGTGGGTTTCGAGTGAGGGCTTCCTGCACCTTTTCTTCTTTTCAAGGACTGGTGGATGTCCGTGGTCGTCCAGAAGGTTTCTTGTTGACTTTGTGAACGGTTCCATCTACTTCAAATTTACCTCTGATGCGAGCAATGGTCCGGTGCGTTGGTGGCGGTTTGTCGAACTCCTGGACACTGACGGGGATCAATTTGAACATTTGCGAACATGAGTCTTTAATTACATATCTCTTCTATAATTTAAGCCCTTAATTTTGTCTCTATGTTGAAAATAATCATTTTATAGTTATTCAAAGTGTTAGTACATTTTATGAGACACCCTGTATATCGTCAAACTAACCATCAAATCAAGTGATAGCCTAATGTTCCCAATATGATGCTTGGCATTGTTAATTTCTCAATAGTCTGTCAATATCAGGAGCAATGTTAGAGATGGCAATGCGCAAGTTTCCCTCCATTAGTGTATCACTTAAGCGGGAACGACACTCACATATTCACGTTTTCAATAGTATAAAATATTTATCCGCGTGTTGTGCACCCCTGTTTCAAGGGTTAGGAAGAAAATCCACATTTTTGAACCGGTTCCTCTGTAACCATCAATGTTTTGTTTCAGAAACTTTGTTTTCTCTTTTCAGTTCTCTGATTTTTTGAAAAACAGAATAAAAAATGATTTTTTTCAAAATTTCCTAAGATTACTAAATATTATTCAACTATCAAATTTGGTTGGTTGGTTCCTCAGTTTAGGGGCTGCGACAACGCGGACATGTAGCCCCGTGTACTTTGGGTGTGTGTAGAATCTGTCTGATAACCTATGTTAATTGTGATGGCTGTATTCGTGTGCGTATCTGTTTTTAATTCAAGTAAGGACTGCAGAAATTTAATTTTCAAGTAGTTCCAACTTTTGCTACCAAACGCCACCGTCAACGACCAACTAGTTCTGAACTTTGTTACTAGATGCCACAGCAGTCGGCTCCTGGCGACGAACGTTGGAACCAAAGAGCGTTAGTCGAGTGTAATTAGTGGAAGGTTCTTTATCATGCCATAAATCTATGACATGGGACCACCGACTTTACTTCCCCTCCGAAGGAAGGCATACTTAGGGATTTTTAACGCTCTTAAATAATCTGGCGACTACAGCCTGTTTTGAACCCGCGACCTTGGGCTTTGAAGCTCAGCATGCTACCAACTACACCACCCAAGCCACTAAAGCGAGATCTTTATACATTTAAAACGTAGAGGGAGTGAGAGGTTACTCTGTTTTGTGGCCCACTAATCTGCGTGAACAAGCGCAGGGAGGAGAAACAGATATGATGATAAAGAAGAGCGGTTTGTGTTGGATGGAGGGAATGAAAGAGAAAGAGAGATAGAGGAGGAGTTAGGGGTAAAGTGTGAGAGAGAGAGCAATAGATGAGGGGAACGGGGTAAGGGAGGGGGGAGAGTGAACAAAAGGCCTAACCCAATTACGTTGGAGCAAGCCATCACTCAATTAAAATTAAACGCCATCAATTATTCACAATTTTGTGCAATTTCATTTTGACAATGCTCTCTCCTCTCCGCTCTGTAGTACCGGGGGAAGCGCAGGCAGCCAGGCAGGCCCAGTACTCTGTCTATAGACAGAAGCGAGCCGGGATTGTAAGGAAGATGCCTGTAAGATATGTACAGAGCTGCTTCAACTCGTGGGCCCACCGAGCAATCAGAGGAGAAGGGAGGAAACATCCCCTTTCCCCACTTCCACCAAGATAAATCATAAGCGGATAGAAGAACATCTGGTTCTGATAGAGGCCTTACTTACAAGGCCAGAGGGGGAGGGGAGGGATGAGATTTTTTTAAAGATTTCTGAGCTAAAATAAGAAGAAAATAAAAAGGAGAGTTTTTTACTTACTTACTTTTCATGTTATACAACAGTAGATTATCAACGTCATAAATAATGGAATATCTTGCGGAAGAACAAACTTTTACTTTCGACTTGACTTCTTTCATCAGAAATTATCTTTCCCTGCTACTTCTTTATTGCACTTCTATCGCTCGAGATATTTTTAGCTCCATGAAAATTAAAACCTTGAGATAAATAGATCCGAAAAACATCTTGGCATAACCAGAAAAAACTTTCCCCTTTTTGAATAATTTTAAAGAAAGATAGATTATATCCGACTATGAGACTGTATGCTGACACAAGGGTCTTCAACATTAAACAATTCTATGATTTCGAAATATAGAAATACATTTTTAAAGATAGAAATATAATTCAATTTGTTAGTCACGGGTATGAAACCAGAATCATTACACAGAATCACTCTATTTTATATCAACCAAAGTTAAGTATACCAAACGTAACTTTCCGAAATTCTCACCAAAATTATATAACATTCTCCCAATTAAATTATAATAATTTAAAGGAAATCATGCAAACCTGAAGTTGCATATAAAACATTTTCTCAGAGAAAACAAAATTAAAATTGAAAATGTAATTAGTTGAGCCTACAAAAGTTTACACAAACACAAATTCAATTTTCCATCTTATTCATTATTTTTTAGTGTATACATCATTTACATAGAACGTGTTATTCGGCTAAGCCATTATTCAATTTTTTAGAAATAGTAATCATTGATATGCTTGCCACAAACAAGGTTGCACCTTTTAGTGTCATATGTGATATCTCTTCCTGCTCTGTATGGATTTGATATCCTATTTCGACCAGTCTTTATCATATTGTAACAATATAATTTAATGATTGTAAATTTACAGGTTAAACTATGAGTAGGAAGTGTAAGGAAATTCATAAAATGTGTACAGTTATTCTGAATTTTGTAAAATGTGTGTACTTGTAACGATTTTATAAATAATAAATAAATAAATAAATAAATAAATAAATGAATAAAAATAAACTACTGCTTTTCCGGGCAAGGAGTAATTTGAATGCTATCTGCTGTATACAGTAAATAAATAAATAAATTAATAAATTAATTAAATAGTTAATTCAAATAATAAATAAAATACGAAATGACATAAAAATGAGCGTGATAGCGATTTCTTATTGACGATATGAAAAATGAAAATCCACAGCCTGCTTCCAGTCTCCGACCGGGTCAGGAATGGAATGAATGAAGCCCCCATCTAGCGGCGAGGATATGAACTGTGCCGGCTGCCGAAGCCTGTCGCACTCCTCTGGGGCAATGATTAAATGAATGACAGATGAAATGAAATGATAGTGGAGAGTGTTGCTGGAATGAAATGTTGACAGGGAAAACCGGAGTACCCGGAGAAAAACCTGTCTGCCTCCGTTTTGTCCAGCACAGATCTCACATGGAGTGACCGGGATTTGAACCACGGATCCAGCGGTGAGAGGCCGGCGTGCTGCCGTCTAAGCCACGGAGGCTGCTCCCTTATTGACGATATAATTATAATAAAATGTATATAACCATGAGTCGATATATGTTGTACTGTACTGGTTCCATGACCTTCCTCAGCGTAATTAAGGACATGTAAATGTGCAAGAACATACACTTAATATAGGCGGCTTCGGTGGCGTAGTCGGTAGCATGCTGAGCTTCTATGCCCAAGATCGCGGTTCAAACCCGCCGAAGTCGTCAGATTTTTTAAGAGCGTTAAAATCCCTCAGTATGCCTTCCTTCGGAGGGTAAGTGTAGCCGGCGGTCCCATGTTATAGATTTATGGCATGTTAAAGATCCTTCCACTAATTACACCTATGTGAAGCTAAATTATGTTGAAAATGTAAACAGCGCTCAGGTTCCTACGTTCGTCGCCAGGAGCCGACTGCGGTGGCGTCTAGTAGCCAAGTTCTGAACTAGTAGTTGTTGACGGTGGCGTTTGGCGGCTAAAGTAGGAACTACTTGAAAAATCCAAAATCTGCAGTCCTTATTTGAATTAAGAAACAGAAACACATTAATAAAGTCATCACAATTAACATCGGTTATCAAACAGATTCTACACACACCCAAAGTATACGGGGCTACATGGCTGCGTTGTCGAAGCCCCTAAACTGAGGAACTAACCAACCAACCAACCAACCAACCAACCAACCAACCAACCAACACTAAATATAAATTTTGCCATAACAGAGGATCCTAAAAATATTCTTGTTCCAAAAGCTCACAAATTAAAATGTGTTAATAAAACTTGAAAAAGTCTTGATAAAAACAGCGTGGAATAGTAGAAACTAGATAAGTTGAAATAGTTGAATAATAATAATAACCCCGGCACTACAGCCCATGATGGCCTAGGCCTACCAAGCGACTGCTGCTCAGCCATTTGGCCTGCAGATATTGGGGTAATGCGTGGTTAGCACATCGGATACCCTCGGCCGTTAATCTTGGTTTTCCTGACCGGGGCGCTGCCTCACTGTCAGACAGCTACTCAATTGTCCTCACGAGATTGAGTACACACAGTTCCAGCAAGTTTCTAAAATCCCTGACGGAGAAAGTTTAATGATGATGATAATTGTTGTTTTAAGGGGCCTAACATCTAGGTTATTGGCCAATAATGGTTTGGGTGATCATGAAGATGAAAATAAAGTGGAAACTATAACTAAAACTAACTAGGCCTACTAACTTATATACTAGAAGCAGAAATGGAAAACAAAAACAGAATAAGGCAAATAAAGGACAGGAGGAAAAGAAATGCCCTCAACCCTCGAAGAATGCGGATTGAGGGTATTTGAAGGAAGGAGAGCCATGAAAGGCAGATAGGAAATTGAAAGAGGAGAGGGTCCGCCCCACAGGTAATGGATAAAAGGGGGGAAACCGGACCGAGCTCAGGAATCCCTCGGGGTTGCCAACTCCCGAACTCACCAGCCGTGAGCCCCTGAGGGTGTAGCAATATCCAGGGTGCACCCTGCCTCCTTGAGGGCCGAGCAGAAGGCAGGAAATAACAGGAAAAGAAGAAGAAGGCTGACACCTCGCAGAAGGAGGGTATCAGAAAAGATGAGACAAGGGCCAATTAAGGCGGGAAAGGAAGATACTCACTCGGCCTCCGATACCCTAATACCGTCGGGGTCGGAAGGGAACAAGGGTTGACCAAGTGAGGTCGACAGGAAAGAAGACGGAGAGGAGCCCGGCACAAGTAAGTGGAAGCAATGCCGGACTCAGCTGGGGTCCCGTGGTCGCTAACCCGATTCCCACGAGATGTGAGCCCCTGAAGGGGGGGGGGAGAAAGGGATCGAACCCGGGACCTCCGGGTGAGAGGCAGGCGCGCTACCCCAACACCACGGGGCCGGGAATCCAACCATATAAATAACTCAAAAATGAAAATTTTTGTGTTATCGTACTATTGAACTGAGCCATAGACATCATTCCCTGCTCCAAAGTTACCTACATTTGTAAGTATTAAAAAAAATATCCCTACATTTGCATGTTTCCCTGAGGGCTTTTCACACTTCTTTAGCCTTGCATTAAAATCATTCGATGTCTTCTGTGTACATATGAACTACTCATTCATTATTTACACCACCCAAAATGTTTGTATACTGTACACATTCATTATGCTCTTATATCAGCATTTCCCATCGCCGTCGCATATATAGCATGCATTTATTGGTCAGAGTTATGTCAATCGTAACGGCTTCTTTTGAAAAGCAACTGCTCCCCCAGGCAATGAAATGCTGCTAATTTGTGAAGAAGGGGAAGTCAATGGCTTCTTGGTCTCTCTAACGGGAGTGTTCACCGCGGTATAAGAAAGTGTCACTCAAAAGAAGTGCAGAAAATGTGACATTTCTTTGACTGACCCATGTTACGTTCAGGAGTGACCGCGAGGGTCAGTGAATTAGCCTACATTTTGCTAACATGACATTTTTACCTGTGGACTTAAAAAGATCGTATTACTTCAGCAGAAAAGAATATGCACATAATAAAAATTGAAAAACGGTTGGTCTTGCTGACGTAAAGTGACCACATAGGTCAGTGATTGGAATACAGTATTTCCATTTCTAAAAAACTTTCTTCGGCTTGTTGTTGTTGTTTGAGTCTTCAGTCTTTCGACTTGTTTGATGCAGCACTCCATGCATCCCTGTTCTGAGCCAATCCTTTCATCTCTATATAGCTACCACACCCTACATCCGAGGCAATCTGATTAACATGTTCAAAGCTTGGTCTACCCCTACATTTCGTATCCTCGACCCTTCCTTCTATAACTCACTTTGCTATTCCTGGGTGTCTTTGTAGATGGGTTCACCTCTCCCACTCGTCTTAATACAACTTCATTCGTAACCCTATCTACCCATCTCCTCTTCATCATTCTCCTGTAACACCACATTTCAAACGCTTCAATTCTCCTCTTTTCTGCTGTTCCAACAGTCCAAGTTTCACTACCATAGAGTACCACGCTCCAGTTAAATGCCTTCAAAAATGACTTCCTAATATCTAAATCTATAATAAGTTCTGAAGATTATGGGGTTTGGAGGCATTTTTTAGTGTTGTCTTAGAAAACAAAAGTATGGTGCTCTTCAGTCGGTCAACACGAATGTACCCAAATAAGTTGGTTTATACCATAATCCTGAAATAGAATTACATGAGATTAAAGTATTTTTCTTCAGGATTAGGGTATAAACCAACTTATTTGGGTACATTCGTGTTGACCGACTGAAAAGCACCAAACTTTTGTTTTAAGTTCTGAAGATTTGTAGTTTTTCTTGTACCGGTTTCGGCCATACTGTGGCTTTCCTCAGCCAAATAATAATATGAATAGAAATTCAAGACTTACAACGAAGGTTGTTCCGAAAATTATTTCTAAAAAATATTCGTCAAAATGCTAAAAACACACACATTAAAATTTAAAAAAGAAACCAGATCTGTTACAAAAATATATTAAATGCAAATGAAATAAATCTCGATGTAAAACCAGCTTGAAGAAGGTTTATGATGATGATAATTGTTGTTTTAAGGGCCTAACATCTAGGTTATCGGCCCCTAATGGTTTGGCTGATCGTGAAGATGAAAATGGAAACTATAACTAAAACTAACTACTTACTTATATACTAGAAGAAGAAATGGTAAACAAAAGGAGAATGAGGCAAATAAAGACCATCAACCCTAGAAGAATGCGGATTGAGGGATTTGGAAGGAAGGAGAGCCATGAAAGGCAGATAGCAACGTGAAAGAGAAGACGGTCCGCCCCAGAGGTAATTGATAAAAGGGGGAAAACGGACCCAGCTCAGGAATCCCTCGGGGTCGCCAACTCCAGAACTCACCAGCCGTGAGCCCCTGAGGGTGTAGCAATATCTAGGGTGCACCAGAAGTGGTGAGGCTACATAGCCTACACCCTGCCTCCTTGAGGGCCTTGGGCAGAAGGTAGGAGATTAGGCTACATGAAAAGAAAAATAAGGCTGACACCTCGCAGAAGGAGGGTATCAGAAAAGATGAGACAAGGGCCAATTAAGGCGGGAAAGGAAGAGACTCCCTAGGCGTCGGATACCCTAATACCGTCGGGGTCGGAAGAGAACAAGAGTTGACCAAGTGAGGTCGACAGGAAAGAAGACGGACAGGAGCCCGGCGCAAGTAAGTGGAAGCAATGCCGGACTCAGCTGGGGCTCCGTGGTCGCCAACCCACGTCCCACTAGATGTGAGCCACTACGGGGGGCTTGAAGAGGGAACAGTAATAAGGATGCTATATATAGAAAAACATTTTAGGTTAAGATTGAAGTTGTCAGTATGGGTATGATCATATAAAATAGTCAAGAAATGATGTCGTTGAAATTAAATATTCCAAGCTGTAGATAGGGCAATGAACAGAATGTACAGAATGTCACATTAACTAAATCTATATTCGAGGTCAACAGATTCATTTTCTTATGCTTATCCCAATTAATTGGGAACCGTCAGTGAGCCTTTAAAGCTTACGCTGGGTAAACCGTTAAACAAATCTACATACTATGCGTGTTGTTGTGACATCGACATCTTGGCCGACACACCTGAGGATTTGAATGAGTTTTTGAATGGTATGCACTCCGTCTTGAGGAAAGAATTCACGATGAAAATTAATAAATGTAAAACAAAAATATTGGAATGCAGCCGAAATAAATCGGAAACCTCTATGGACATCAAATTGGCAGGTGAAAAACTAAAGGAAGTAGGAGACTTCTGTTACTTAGGAAGCAGAATAACCAGTGATGGACGAAGCAAAATGTATATAAAAAGTAGTTTGGCCCAGGCAAAGAAAGCATTTCTACCGAAAAGGAATCTGTTGACATCGAATATAGATTTAGGTATCAGGAAGTCATTTTTGAAAGCCTTTGTCTGGAGCGTGGCACTCTATGGAAGTGAAACTTGGACTATTGGTGCAGCAGAAAAGAGAAAAATTGAAGCGTTTGATATGTGGTGTTACAGGAGAATGATGAAGATCAGATGGGCAGATAGGGTTACACACGAAGAGGTCATAAGACGAGTGGGAGAGGAGAGATGATTCTAGCAAACTGCTAATGTCGAGAAGAGATAGGTTGGTAGGACACATACTAAGATACCCAGGGATAGCAAGCTTAGTTATGGAAGGAAGGGTCGAGGACAAGAACTCTAGGGGTAAACCAAGGTTAGAGTATGTTAAACAGATTGCCTCGGATGTAGGGTGTGGTAACTATGTAGAGATGAAACGATTAGCTCAGGACAGGTAGGCATGGAAAGCTTCATCAAACCAGTCAAAAGACTGAAGACTCAAACAACATAAGTGTAAGAATTGTTCAGCATGAAAAGTTCACAGAAGAGTCCGGGACAGCATATCTCTATCTTTAATACATCGCCCACTATAAGTGTTTTTTTTACGTTTTCATTTCTTAAGTGGAAATTTGAATTACAGTACTAGCCTCGGAGTGAGTTTACAAGATTGTGAGCGAGCCTATCACCCCACCTTCGGCCAGCACCAAACTGTCGAGCCGTGTCGAGTTAAGACGGGTTGCTAGAATTATATTATGAAACAACAAGAACGAACGAACTAAAGACCCTAATTTTCTTAAAATTTTAGATTCATGCCAATGATTAATCTATATGGACCTATCTAGAATAATGACGAAATTATGTTGGTAATATGGAAATTTCTAATTAGTTCAAAATACTGTATGCCTGGCATAATATAGCCTAAGAGAGCACTACAGTTGGCAGCCCTGGTGACTGAATATATTCTTACTTCCATCTCTTAAGTTACAGAATACAAAATTTGGTTGAAGTCCAATGCATAGCATAGACGTTACATGCAGTTAGACATTGGAACTATCAGCGCGAGTAAAATCATGGTGGCAACAATGTCATGTATGGGTTGGTCAGGAGTAATCTGAAATATTATGATCTATTGTTGTGCCAATTGTGGATGAAATCCATTTGTTAGTATAGAAGTTACATGTATTTTAAAATTGGACCTATCAGCAGGCTTAGAATCATGTTGGCAGCAGTGACGTATATTAGTTTCTCCAAATTAATCTAGAATGTCAGGTACTATACGTGTACAAAGTTTTGAGCTGTTGGCTTGCATACGTTGTGATATATTTTAGGAGTTGATAGTTGCCCGGATCGATCTCATAAGTCTACTTTTTCCTCATTTTTACAAAAAGTGAAAAGTAGGCTAAAAATAAACCTCATGAATGATCGTCAAGAATGCTAGCCATAGGCCATGATGTGGTCAACGGAATAACAAAGAATAACTCAAGGAAGTTACTAAAATGCGATATTTGTCTATTACTGCTTCATGTTTGGAAGACCGTTATGAGTTGACCACCAGGGTTAATGAAATACAACTTGTGAATCATGAGAATTAGAAAAAAAAATGTACTGTAGATATGGAGGAAATAAATATAGCCTAGCCTTTTCTGTTACTTTCCTTTTACTGGCCCATGGTGGCTGAATGGTGAGTACGAGGGTTACTGATTTTTATTTTGCTAATTGGACACTACCTGAAGAATTAGACAGATCGTATTTCTTTCGGAAGGCAGGTGCAATACAGTACATGAACGTAGTAACAGTGAAACACCTTTCTTTATTTATTTTATGTTAGTTCTCACTGACCACTGCTCGTTGACCATCACAAAGGTCAGCGAATTGAATGTTTTCCGTTTCTATCTGGAGTGTTCATATAAAAGATTGTTATGGGTTCCATAATGAACTACCGCAGGCCTATATGCGAATTTTTGATTTTTTTTTTTTTTTCTGGTCTCGATGACCACTGTCAAGTGACCATTGTACAGTCTACAAGTGGTTGGCAGTTAACGTCTGGTCACAGGACAATAGGAAACTAACTAAGGAGGGGAAGAAATGCTTGATGATGTTAGTAGAGAATGAAGTGCACACAGGGCCGTGGGGAGCTATCACGATCTTCCGAGCCCCAACATTTTTATATAATCTCTGAAATATTTCGAAATTATGGTATTAAGCTTTGAAATATTTATCACCCTCCCCACACACAAAAAAAGAAGCTCCGTAGAGTTTAGCTGAATATTAATTTACTTTGTTTATAGTTAATCACCATACTTCTTTTTTAACCCTTGTTGGTGGTTCTTATTGTTCATGATTTTGATCACTGCATATTAAAATTCCATTTTCGTTGTATGTTAACGTGTTCAGGCACCACTAGAAAAAACCATTATCCTTTCAGAAAATAATGTATGAAGTATAGAGTCAATTAGAAACTCTTGGTTGGTTGGTTCCTCAGTTTATTGGCTGTGACAAAGTGGTCATGTATCCCCGTGTACTTTGTGTGTGTGTAGGATCTGTCTGATAACCGGTGTTAATTGTGATGGTTGTATTAGTGTGTGTTATCTGTGATTCAGGCAAGGACTGCAGACGATCAATTTCAAGTAGTTCCTACTTTTGCTACCAAATGCTACAGTCAACGAAACCTAATTTCGAACTTGGTTACTAGATGCCACTGCAACCGGCACCTGGCACTGATCGATGGAATCGAATAGAGCGTTAATCAAATCTAACCTACAAATTTAGCTTCAAAAATTGTAGTTAGTGGAAGGTTCTTTTATAATAACGACTGGCACTACAGCCCGTGAAGAGCCTGGGCCTACCAAGCGACCGCTGCCCAGCTATTTGGCCTGCAGATATTGGGGTGGCGTGTTATCAGTGCATCGGGTCCCCTCGGCCGTTAATCTTGGTTTTCGTGATCGGGGCGCTGCCTCACTGTCAGACAGCTACTCAATTGTCCTCATGAGGCTGAATGCACCCCGTTCCAGCCCTCACGTCAGTTTCTTAAATCCCTGACGGAGCCGGAAATCGAACCCGGGGCCGCAGGCATGATACCCTAACACCATAGGGCCACCACAGTCGGCTCCTAACGATGAACGTTGGAACCTAAGAGCGTTAGTCAAATCTAACTTATAATTCAGCTTCACACAATTGTAATTAGTGGAAGGCTCTTTATCATGCCATATATCTATGACATGGGCCCACCGGCTTTACTTCCCCTCCGAGGAAGGCATACTGAAGGATTTTAACGCTCTTAAAAATCCGAAGACTTCGGCTGGGGTTGTACCCGCGATCTTAGGCATACCAATTCAGCATGCGGCTTCGGTGTCGTAGTTGGTAGCATGCTGAGCTTCTATGCCTAAGACCACGGGTTCAAACCCGGCCGCAGTCGTCGGATTTTTTAAGAGCGTAAAAACTTCCTCAGTACCGTATGCGTTCCTTCGGAGGGGAAGTAAAGCCGGTGTGGTGGTCCCATGTCATAGATTTATGGCATGATAAAGAACCTTCCACTAATTATACCTGTGTGAAGCTAAATTATATAGCATATGAATGTAAACAATGCTCTTATTAGGTTCCTACGTTCGTTGCCAGGAGCCGACTGCGGTGGCGTCTAGTAGGTAAGTTCTGAACTAGAAGTCTAGTCGTTGACGGTTGCGTTTGGCGGCAAAAGTAGGAACTATTTGAAAAATTCAAAGTCTACAGTCCTTACTTGAATTTTAAAAAAAGATAACACACACTAATATAATCAACACAATTAACACCGGTTATCAGACAGATTCTACACACACCCCAAGTACACGGGGCTACATGACCGCATTGTCGCAGCCCCTAAACTGAGGAACCAACAGTTCAGCATGCTACTGATTACGCCACCGAAGCTATTTATGAATATTTCTTAATATACGCTATAGGCTAAGCCTCTCAAAATATTTCATTGGCAAATTGGCACTTTTCGTTAACATGAAGATGATTGCCGAGGGAAGATCAGAGTAGCCAATTACAAGACGTGTCTGTCGCAGTTGCTTATTAATAATGTGAGCGAGGGTCCCGTCCCCTCGCCCTCCACTCTTAACTTATTGAAATGTAATAAAGAGGAAATATTTATGGCAGATTCTTCTCCCATCTCGCTAACCGTCTTACAAACAGACTTGTGATGAGAAAGAAATGACTTGCCGGAATCGTAATAGAAATGGGGAGATAGAATCGGCACCCCCTCCTCTCCCCCCCCCCCCCCCCAGGACGACAGAAAAACAATTTCGTTGCACGTCTTAATTTATCGAGTAATTTCACTTACTTGAACGGTCGCAGTTTAGGAATAACATAAGTTTTCTCTCGTTTTGTGAGAAACAGTCTCTCCTTCCGAGTGCAACGCTAACTACGGGAGGATACAATGCATGGGTCACCGATTCGAACGATATTTAGTACACGTGTAGGACATGGCCAGGCATATATCAGGTGCAAGTAGTAAGGTGCGCTTGTCAGCCGATTTCGAGAAATTAATTAATTGCAATTACAGTGCGGCGTTTATGTGCGTTGTACTCTAGCAATACGCCAAGGAGCGCGTGGTGCAGCGGTAAGAGCCCTGTTTCGTAAGCGCAGGATCACTGGATCTAATCCCACTGGTGATCCTTTGCAGTGTGTTGTGTTTTTTTGTTTTTGTTTTTTTAACCATTTGCTATTTCCAACCACTACGCATAGCATCAGTCACTGCTTGCGGGGTACGGGGTGGTCTGACGGTTGACAGTCATGCAATGAACGGAACAGACTGGGCCTTCAATGTATAAATGTATACATATACTACATGTAGAATACTCCTGATCGTGTATAATACCAATGTATTTGCAATGCCAATACTATACATTATGTAATGTCACAAACATTGACCCGGATACGATGATTTCAGAATCCCTTATCCGGCTCACATAACACGTTATTACAATTGACGGCAAAATAAACAGTATTTACGACACCTACATTTGTACGAATTGCCAATGTTTACAACAACAAAAAAGACCATAACGCAAGGGCTATCAGTGGGATTCGATCCAGCGATCCCGCTCTTACGAAGCAGGGCTCTTACGGCTGAACCACGCGTTCGTTGGACTCTTGCTACCGTACAACGCGCATAGCAATTAATTAATTTCTCGGAAACGGCTGAAAGGCGCACCTTACTACTTGCACCTGATATAGGCTACGCCTGGTCATGCCCTACACGTGTACTAAAAATGGCTCGAATCGGTGACCCATGCATCGTATCCTCCCCTTGTAAGCCAACACTGGAGGTAGCATAATTACTAGGTGTTGCCTCCTATGGTCTGTTGTAATAAATTCATTTGGAGAAGGGATGCACAACCTTTTCATAAGTGGGGGCCAAGTTTACTTTTACATAATAAGTGGCGGGCCGGAAATTACCTTTCCACATGGGCACTTGCCAAACCCTACCACTAAAGCTAATTTTACTATTATCTGAATAACCTATTTTACCAGCAGACAAAAAATGTGTTTCAATATCATTTTTGTGTGCTCTAAATGGTTTAAATCCATTTTTTTTTTTTTTTTTTTTGCAAATTGCGTTATTAAGTTATCAAATTACTGATTATTTATTTTTAACGAAACATTTTTATAATTTTCTTATTTCAAGTCGCCTCCGTATCGTAGCGGTCAGCATGGTTAGCTGCCGCCCCGGAGGTCCTGGGTTCGATTCCCGGCTCTGCCACGAAATTTGAAAAGTGGTAAGAGGACTGGAACGGGGTCTACTCAGCCTCGGGTGGCCCAAATGAGTAGAGGGGGTTCGATTCCCCCTCAGCCATCCTCGAAGTGGTTTTTCCGTGGTTTCCCACTTCGTCTTCGGGCAAATGCCGGGATGGTACCTACTGTAAGGCCACGGCCGCCTCCTTCCCTCTTCCTAGCCTATCCATCCCAATCTTCCATCCGTTCCCATCCCTCATGAGGCCCCTGTTCGCTTTGCAGGTGAGGCCGCCTGGGCGAAGTGCTGATCACACCTCCCCCGTTGTATCCATCCCGACCAGATGTTCCAAGCTCCAGGACACTGCCCATAGAGGCGGTAGTGGTGAGTTCCCTCGCTGAGTCCGTGGGATCCACCAACCTAGAGGGTAAATTGACTAAATAAAAAGACTTATTTCAACTAGGACCTACAATAAAGGAAAAATATCATCATTCAATAGTCTATACAGGGTCTTTCATAAAGAATGCACCAATTGAATCAAGCTGTATCTCCGTAACAGTCAGTAGTACAAGACTGCAACCAAGACACATGTATTTGACTGATGTTGAAGTTGTGTCCCTTCGCCTACAAGTGTTCAATATTACCACCATCAGCAGCACGGACCACATCAAAGTGAGAGGAGAATTCCTCTCAAACCCGTCACAGCATAACACGATCCACTCAGCCATCCGGTGTAGTGGGAAGAGATGGAGCATAAACAATGTTCTTTACGTATCCCCCACAAGAAGAAGTCACAAGGGATGAGGTCTGGAGATCTTGGAGGCCACGCGAATAGAGCACTATCTGGAGGAGTGTTGCGTTCAATACACCGTTCAGGCACTGTTCCATTAAAAATTACTCGCACCGCTGAGCTCCAATTTGGGAGGAGCTCCATCTTGATGGACAATGAAGTCACGTGAGTTTGTTTGCAGCAAAGGGAAGAGCCAGATTCGGATCATTTTGAGATAACTTTGTCCTGTGACAGTGTTTTTTTTTTCTGGGAGAACGCGGTAAATGCTGTGCGCAACAGTCAGGTCGGCTTGTTTCGGGTGGAGGGTAAGTTAACGGGCACGACAGAGCACTCTACTGGCAACTATTCGAAACGTCAGACTACGCTCTTTGTAATGGTATACGACTCGATCTGTTTCGTTGCTTGCGAACTGCATAATAAAGCTTCAAAATCGGTTCATTCTTTATGAAACACCTGTATATGTAGGCCTATTGACGTTTTCAATAGACTAATATAAAATATTCATCCGCGGGCCGCATAAACTGACTTTGAGGGCCACGGGTTGTGCACCCCTGATTTGGAGCCTTGCAGCAGGGTGGTCTTGTATTCTCGTGTATTTAGGTGTGTGTAGAAATTCTTTGATAATATTAGTAAACTGTTTCATGAGCCCGTGGCTCATGATCCGAAATTAACTGTCACGAAAAACTACAAACTTCCTTTCATTTCCTTCATAAAAAAGTCCTCTCGGCACGCCGGAAGGCGGAGGTAGATTTCACCGGACAAACTTGGGGATAGGCGAAAATAGGCAGAATATGCAGGTTTTCCTAGAAGGATCAGACCTCATTTATTGCGAGAAGGTATTTTATAATTGGAGGTTTATAATTGGACTTTGTTTTTCGTCATTCTATGCTTATTTCAAACATTTTATTGTCTTATGGGAACGGTAGCCTAACCTTCTTGTCATTTGGGGTCCATTTTTATACTTGTGGTCACACTGACCTTATGCAAGGTTTCGACACTGATGTGCAACTATGTAACGGTCTGTTACTTCTTCACGCAAAATTATATCTCCCGCAGAGATTTTGGTTGGTTCCTCAGTTTAGGGGCTGCGACAACGCGGTCATGTAACCCCGTGTACTTAGGGATGGTTGTATTAGTCTGTAATTCAGGGAAGGACTGCAGACGGTCAATTTCAAGCAGTAGTTCCTATTGTTGCTACCAGGTACTACCATCAACGACACCTACCTGTGGACTTGGCTACTAGATGCCACCGCAACCAGCAACTCGCAACGAACGTTGGAACTTCCCCTCCATAGGAAAGCATACTGAGGGATTTTTAGCGCTCTTAGAAAATCCGACGTCTTTGGCCGGCTTTGAACTCGCGACCTTGGGCATAGACATTCAGCATGCTTGCTACCAGTTACGTCACCGAAGCCGCTTCACACTAAGTCAGATGGAATTCTGAATATGATCTCGTGCAAGTGCCTTATCTTGGCAACGTCTGATGGCTCATCCCTCATCAATTTAGTAGTGTTGCCATGGCAACCACTGATAGCTCTTGGCATTTTCTTATAATTCCGAAATCATTTTTCTCATCCCTTGGCATAATGGTGGGTCATATCAAAAATTCTTTCAGACAAAATTTTAGGTAATTATTAGGGGAATATTGTCCATTTTGTACGGTTTTGATCTTGTGCCTATTAAGAGAGATATGATTAATGTTTCCCGAAGAACCCACTTTTTCCCACCCCTTTGGTCAATGGTTGGTGCTATAAAAAAACTCTTCAAACATAAATTTTTGGGCTTTATCCGACACATAGTATGAACGTTGAACGGATTCGATATTTCACATATTAAGAGAGTTATAGCAATATTTCACTTTTTCGAAAAAAGCCCCCCATTTTCACCCCCCCTTCGACCGATTTAGCCCAGTAACGAACTCGACCGAGATTTTATAGGTATACATATTCTGTAAAAAAATCAAAGTGATTGGTGCAAAATTACGGCAGTTATCGTGTCCACAAGAAACTGATATATATATATATATATATATATATATATATACAAGCTGACCCGGCAGATGTTGTCCTGCCAATCAAAGAAAGTGTTGTAACTTTGTTTCTTGAAGTGATTTTGGATACATAATATTTTTGTCAATATCTGTTAACTGCCTCTAAACTATCGTGACATGAATTAACTAATCTAGAAACATTCGCGGGAGCGTGCACAACATATCTCCAAAGTTTCATCGCAATCGGATAAATGGCATATAACGCATACGGGATTTTGTTTAAATGATTCGTGAGCTGTCACTCATTTGTTGAATCTACTCATGCGCTACCTATTGTAAAATAGATTTGCTAAGCCTGAAACCTTCTCTGGAGTGTACTCAATGATTCACCAAGGTTTCATCGCAATCGGATGAATGTTATATGACCGCATATGGGACATTGTGGAAACGATTCGCGCGCCTTCGCTCATTTGTTGAATCTACTCTTGCACTACTTATTGAAAACTGAATTTACTTAGACAGAAACCTTTCCTGGAGTGTACACAACAATTCACCAAAGTTTCATCGCAATCGGATAAATGGTATATGAACGCATACAGGACTTTGTTGAAACGATTCACCCGCCATCGCACATTTGTTGAATCTACTCGTGCGCTACCTATTGTAAAATGGATTTACTAATCCAGTAGCCTCTCCTGGAGGGTACACAACATCTCACCCAAGTTTCATCGTTATCGGACGAATGGTATTTGAACGCATACGGGATTTGTTTTAAATGATTCGTGCGCTGTCACACATTTGTTGAATCTACTCGTGCTCTACCAACTGTGAAATGGATTTACTAAGTTAGAAAGCTTCACGTAAGTGTACACAACAACTCATCAAAGTTTCATCGCAATCGATGAATAGTATATGAACGCATACAGGCTTTTGTTGGAACGCTTCGCGCGTCTTCACTCATTTGTTAGGCCTACATCTACTCGTGCGCTACCAATATTGTAAAATGGATTTACCAAGTTGAACACCTTCTCTGGCATGTACACAACAACTCATCAAAGTTTCATCGGAATCGGATGAATGACATATGAACGCATAAGTGATTTTCTTTAAACGATTCGCGTGCCGTCACTCATTTGTTGAATCTACTCATGCGCTACCTATTGTAAAATAGATTTACTAAGCCTGAAACCTTCTCTGGCGTGTACTCAATGATTCACCAAGGTTTGATCGCAATCGGATGAATGATATATGACCACATACGGGACATTGTGGAAACGTTTCGCTCGCCGTCGCTCATTTTTTGAATCTAATCGTGCGCTACTTATTAAAAACTGGATTTACTAAGACAGAAACCTTTCCTGGAGTGTACACAACAATTCACCAAAGTTTCATCGCAATCGGATAAATGGTATATGGACGCTTACGGTACTTTGTTGAAATGATTCGCGTGCCGTCACACATTTGTTGAATCTAGTCGTGCGCTACCAATTGTAAAATGGATTTATTAAGCCAGAAACCTTCCGTAGGGTGTACACAACACCACACCCAAGTTTCATCGTAATCGGACGAATGGTATTTGAACGCATACGGGACCTTATTGAAACGCTTCGTGCGTCGTCGCTCATTTGTTGAATCTACTCGTGCGAAACCTCATGTGAAATGTATTTACTAAGTTAGAAACCCTCACGTAAGTGTACACAACATCTCACCCAAGTTTCATCGCTATCGGACGAATGATATTTGAACGCATACGGGACTTTGTTGAAACGCTTCGCACGTCGCCGCTCATTTGTTGAATCTACTCGTGCGCATCCTCCTGTGAAATGGATTACTAAGTTAGAAGCCTTCACTTAAGTGTACACAACAACTCATCAAAGTTTCATCTCAATCTATGAATGGAATATAAACTTATACGGGATTTTGTTGAAACGCTTCGCGCGTCGTCACTCATTTGTTGAATCTAGTAGTGCGCTACCTAATGTGAAATTGATTTATTAATCCAGAAGCCTTCCCTGGAGTGAACACAACATCCCACCCAAGTTTCATCGCAATCGGATGAATGGTATATGAACGCATACGGGACTTTGAAACGCTCTAACGTGCAGAGACAAACAGTAGAATTCGACATCACTGCCACCTTTGGTTTAAAACACAACTTTTCGCCACGGGCGGAGTGCATGTAATGGCGGTAGTTGCACAGGGTGCGACCAGGTGGCTCTAACGTGCAGAGACAAACCGTCCAAAGACATCAGCTTTCTCGAAGGCCAAGGCTAGCGGTTTCCATGACGACTGTTTTGACTGTATATTGTGGTTCTAAAATTGTGTGTAAATTCTGGTTCTAAAATTGTGTTCATTCCACCTACCGGGTCAGATTGTCAATCTAAACCATACATGGGCCCACCCCAATATACATACCAAATTTCATCAAAATCGGTCCAGTCGTTTAGGAGGAGTTCAGTCACATACACACGTGTCGAAGAATTATATATATAAAGATATACATAAATTATATATAAACTTTTGAACTGACGGAAGTCGAAACATGGTACCCATTGCAATAGTTAGCTTTCTAATGAAATCTACCTCTGGTTGGTTCCTCAGTTTAGGGGCTGTGACTACGCGGTCATCTAACCCCGTGTACTATGGGTGAGTGTAGAATCTGTCTGATAAACGGAGTGAATTGTAATGGCTGCATTAGTCTGTAATTCAGGTAAGGACTGCAGACGGTCAATTTCAAGCAGTAGTTCCTAATGTTGCTACCAGGTACTACCGTCAATGACACCTAGCTGTGAACTTGGCTACTAGATGGCACCCCAACCAGCAACTCGTAACGAACGTTGGAACTTTCCCTCCAAAGGAAAGCATACTGAGGGATTTTAGCGCTCTTAGAAAATCCGACGACTTCGGCCGGCTTTGAAACCGCGACCTTGGGCATAGACATTCTGCATGCTACCAGTTACGTCACCGAAGCCGCTTCCCACTTAGTCAGATGTCAAAGTCAACCCCTGGCACCATCCAGCCCATGACGGGCTAAGGCCGACCAAGCGACCGCTGCCCAGCCATTTGGCCTGCAGATATTGGGGTGACGCGTGATCAGCGCGTCGGGTTCCCTCGGGCGTTAATCTTGGTATTCGTGATTGGGGTGCTGTCTCACTGTCAGACAGCTACTCAATTGTCCTCACGAGGCTGAGTGCACCCCGTTCCAACCCTCACGTCAGTTTTAAAATCCTTGACGGAGCCGGGGATCGAACCCCGGGCCTCCGGGTGAGAGGCAGGCGCGCTATCCCAACACCACGGGGCCGGCTTAGTCAGATGGAAATACTGAATCTGATCTCGTGCAAGTGCGTTGTCATGGCAACGTCAGATGGCTCATCCCTCATCAATTTAGTAGTGTTGCCATGGCAACCTCTGATAGCTCTTGGCATTTTCTTATAATTCCGAAATCATTTTTCTCATCCCTTGGCGTAATGGTGGGTCATATCAAAAATTCTTTCAGTCAAAAGTTTTAGGTAATTATTAGTGGAATATTGTCCATTTTGTACGGTTTTGATATTGTGCCTATTAAGAGAGATATGATTAATGTTTCCCGAAAAACCCACTTTTTCCCACCCCTTTGGTCAATGGTTGGTGCTATAAAAAAACTCTTCAAACATAAATTTTTGGGCTTTATCCGACACATAGTATGAACGTTGAACGGATTCGATATTTCACATACTAAGAGAGTTATAGCAATATTTCACTATTTCGAAAAAAGCCCCCCATTTTCACCCCCTTCGACCGATTTAGCCCAGTAACGAACTCGACCGAGATTTTATAGGTATACATATTCTGTAAAAAATTCAAAGTGATTGGTGCAAAATTACGGCAGTTATCGTGTCCACAAGAAACTGATATACATATATATATATATATATATATACATACATAAATTATATGTAAACTTTTCAACTGACGGTGGTTTTGGGGTCTGGGGGATGTGAAACGCAAAGATATGTCGAAATTTTCCGGAAGTCGGAACATGGGACCCATTGCAATAGTTAGCTTTCTAATGAAATCTACCTAACAAAGAAGGGCTCAAGATATATTAGAAACAAAAGATAGCATCGAAGAAGAACTAGACATAAGAGCTCCTTAATGGACTGAAATCAATATTAATAATAACAGTAATAATGTTGTTGTTTTTTTTTTTGTCGGCACACCCTCCAGCGAGGGATCCCACCACTACCGCCTCCAGGGCAGTGTCCTGGAGCTTGACTTCATGGCTGGGGATACAACTGGGGAGGTTGGACAAGCACCTCGCCCAGGCACCCTCATTTGCAAAGCGAACAGGTGCCTTATGAGGGATGAGAAGATTGAGAGGGATAGGCAAGGACGAGGGAAGAGGACGACCGTGGCCTTACGTTAGGTACCATCCTGGCATTTGTCCCGGAGACGAAGTGAGAAACCACGGAAAAACACTTTGAGGATGGCTGAGGTGGGAATCAAACCCTCTCTACTCATTTGGACCATCCGAGGATGACTAGACCCCGTTCCAGTCCGCGTACCACTTTTCAAATTTCGTGGCACAGCCGGAAATCGAACCCAAGACCTCCGGGGTGGCAGCTAACCACGCTGACCACTGCGCAATGGAGGCGACTGCCAGTAATTATTACGAGTACCAATATTATCAGTCAGTTTTATGAAACAGGACCCTGGATTTATTGAGGCACTCAATCTCGCTGCTTTTCATTAGCACACGTTCCAAAACTTCCGGACAACAGATTCACCTCCTGCTATTTGAAATGTTTAAGCGTGAGCTTTATTCTGAAACTAATGGTCGTCACTGGAGATGATGAAGTTGTCCAGAACAAGTGTTGATGACGACCGCCAACGCCGGTGAAGACAAGGGGTTGTAAGTTGTGAGATGGGGTGGAAAGGGTGGGGGAGGGGTGTGAACGTCATCACGCTGTCGTAGCAACAGTCGATTACTGCAAGGCGACAAAACAAGTCATTACGGAGGCTCAGCGGGGAGTCACAGACATCGCGTCAAAGGCAAGCCGCTCTCAACTCTGCTCAACTAGCATCAGTTGCTCCTTCACATACCCAAATATTTACATTTTTACATCCTTGTCTCCTTGTAGTCACTCGTTTGTATAAGAAAGAAAAGTTCCGTGACGAAATCAAGAGCCTACTTTTCTCGAAATGTAAGATTAATTCCAATGATTAATCTGTATGGACCAAATTAGAATAATGAAGAAATTGAGTTGGTAATATCGAAATGTCTAATTAGTTCGAAATATAACTGGCATAATGTAGCCTAATAGAGCACTACAGTTGGCAGCCCTGGTGACTGAATATATTCTTAGTTCTATCTCATAAGGTACAGAATACAAAATTTGGTTGAAGTCCAATGGACGTTGCATGTAGTTAGACATTGGACCTATCAGCGCGCGTAAAATCATGTTGGCAAAAATGCCATGCCTGTGTTGGTCAGAAATAATCTGAACTATTATGATCTATTCTTGTACCAATTTTGGATGAAATCCATTTATTTGTATAGAAGTTACATGTATTATAAAATTGGACAAATCAGCAGCCTTAGAATCATGTTGGTAGTACTGAGATCCATTAGTTTCTCCAAATTAATCTAGAATGTCAGGTACTATACGTGTGCATAGTTTAAAGCTGTCGGCATGCATACTTTCTGATATATTGGTTTTTGGATAAAAACAATAGAGGGTGCATTTATTAACAGTTGGCAGCCTTGGTTGCTCTTAAGAATATGTGTAGTCATATCTGTAATAGTACACATAGCACATACAAAATTTGGTTGAAATAAAATTGATAGTGTAGAAGTTATATGCTTTTAAAATATGTGACCTATCAGCAGGCTTAGAATCATTTTGGCAACACTGTCATGTGTGGCCTACTGGAAATTTAACTGCAATATTACTATCTATATGTGTGCCAATTTTGGTAATGCTCCCATGCATACCTTCCAAGATATACATCATGGAGCTGAAATTTCAGTTGCAATTTTTCAGCAGTTGGTAGAACTGACATCATTTTCAAACACGGCATTGAGATATTCAGATAGAGATCTTTACGCATACCAATTTTCTATTGGATTGTGACAGCCGTTTAGGTGTTGACAGGGGGGACACACACAGCCAGACAGACAGAAGGACAGACAGACAGACACACACACATTTTCCCGGATCGATCTCATAAGTCTACTTTTTCCTCATTTTTACAAAATGCGAAAAATTGGCTAACAGGAAGTTCCGTGACGAACTAAAGAGCCTACTTTTCATAAAATTTAAGATTCATGCCAATGATTAATCTATATGGATCTATCTAGAATAATGAAGAAATTAAGATGGTAATATCGAAATTTCAAATTAGTTCGAAATACTGTATACCTGGCATAATGCAGCCTAATAGAGAACTACAGTTGGCAGCCCTGGTGACTGAATATATTCTTAGTTCCATCTCTTAAGGTACAGAATACAAAATTTGGTTGAAGTCCAATGGATAGTATGGACGTTACATGCAGTTAAACATTGGTTCTATAAGCGCGCGTAAAATGATGTTGGCAACAATGACATACATGTATTGGTCAGAAATATTCTGAAATAATATGATCTATTATTGTGTCAATTTTGAATGAAATCCATTAGTTAGTATAGAAGTTACATGCATTTTAAAATTGGACCTATCAGCAGGCTTAGAATCATGTTGGCAGCACTGGCGTAAGCCTATATTAGTTACTCCAAATTAATCTAGAATGCCAGGTACTATACGTGTGCAAAGTTTGAAGCTATTGGCTTGCATACTTTCTGATATATTGATATTTCGATAACAAAAATAGAGACAGTATTTATTAACAGTTGGCAGCCCTGGATACTCTTAAGAATCGGCATAGACATATCTGTTATGGTACACATAGCACACACGAAATTTGGTTGAAATCGAAATGATAGTATAGAAGTTACATGTATTTAAAGTTTGACCTCTCAGCAGGCTTAGAATCATGTTGGTAGCACTGACGTATATAAGTTACTCCAAATTAATATAGAATGTCAGGTACTATACGTGTGCTTAGTTTAAAGCTATCGGCTTGCATACTTCCTGATATATTGGTATTTGGATAAAATAAATTGAGAGCATTTATTAACAGTTGGCAGCCCTGGTGGATCTTAAGAATACCTTCATTCATATCTGTTTATGTACACATAGCATATACGAAATTTGGTTGAAATCCAATTGATAGTGTAGAAGTTATATGCATTAAAATTTTGAACCTATCAGCAGGCTTATAATCATTTTGGCAACACTGCGATGTATGGCCTCCTGGAAATTAAACTGCAATATTATTATCTATACGTTTGCCAATTTTGAAATAGCTCCCATTTATACCTTCCAAGATATCCAACATGGAGCTCAAATTTCAATTGCGATTTTTCAGCAGTTGGTAGCACTGACATCATTTTCAAATATGGCCGTGATATATTCAGGTATAGATCTTTACTCCTACCAAATTTTGTTTCGATTGCTGTAGCCGTTTAGGAGTTGATAGTGGGGACACACATACAGCCAGACAGACAGACAGAAGGACATACATACAGACAGACAGACAGACAGAAGGACAGACAGACAGACAGACACACATTTGCCCGATCTCATAAGTCTACTTTTTCCTCATTTTTGCAAAATGTGAAAAGTAGGCTAAAAATCCCCTTTTGCACGACGAAAGGCGGAGGTAGATATCACCGGCCAAAGAAAAATATATTCGAGTTCACTAAATTACGTATATGTTTACCATTTTTCAGTGGCGTAACCACGGGAGGTGATCAGGGGGATGTATCCCCACCCTCAGAGCCATATAATAAAAATATTTAATTCGTTTAAATATTTATTTTGAATGATAATAATAATGAAAAATTGACTGGACAAAGAAGCATCTCAGGAACGAGTACACAAACTGGAAAGAGTCTACCAAACATCCCGCACAAACTACAACAAAAAATGCCTTTCCCAAAACACCAAGATACGTCACTATGAAACAGTTCTCAAGCCAGTAGTTCTATATGAAGCCGAAACCCTATCTCTAAATGCCAACAAAGGACTCCTTGAAGAACTGGAGAAAAAAGAAAGCAAAATTGTGAGAGGAATCTTCGGATCAAAGTACAAACACGGAATAAAAACAGAAAACACAACAAAAACATACAGAATATTTTTAAAATAGTTATTTCCTATAAAGAGTATAGTCCTATTAAAACGCTCTTCATAGCTTAGCTTATTAGTTCAGATATGACTTCGCTCATCTCCCTCCAGAAGCAAATCCTAGTTACGCCACTGCCATTTTGGTTAGGTGAATGTTGATGCGTATTGACTATTGATAATTAATTTGTGTGGAGGAGAAAATGGAAAATGAGAAAAAGAAAGAGAAGAAAAGAAGAAAAATGTGAAGAAGGAGGAGAAAATGAAAAAGGAGGAGAAGAAAGATAAGAAAAAAACAAGATGTTCAATAAAGAACATATAGCCTACTTTCTCCTAAATGAATGAGTATAGTTATAACTCGTTTTTATCAAAGAGTATAATAGAATCATTTCTTGGTGGAAGACCTTAGAAACTATTTACTGTACCTCTACCAAACACCACAACCTCGAAAAAAAAAAAACAGCTACCATCATTGAAGAAAGAAAGAAAGATATGAAGTATCTCAAGAATGTTATGGATCTGGAGACATAATCGACCGGACTGGCTGCGTGGCTCAGCGGTAACGTTCTCGCTTGCTGGGCCCTAAGTTGCAGGTTCGTATCCTGGCGCAGTCATCTGGCATTTGAGGGTGCACAAATGCGAGGGAGCCGTGTCAGTCGATTTACTGGCACGTTAAAGATCCACTTCGGAGCAAAATTCCGGCAACCCGGCGTCTCTTAAAGCCTGGGTAGTTAAAAGGGACGTAAAACCAATAACATTATTCATATTATTATTATTATTATTATTATTATTACATAATCGACCTGACGTGCGCAACATCCAACTTTGGGTTGAGGCATGTCTTTACACGTCTGGCTGTGCATGGCTTTCACAACCCTAATTCAATTAACAAATCTTTCCATGACCCTACAGAGACGTGTGTATACCCACTATGTGGATATTTTCGATTGCTATTTGGCTGCAATAAAAGTATTAATTAATATCTTGAAATAGCACCAGCGGCTAGAGTTCAGGTGCTATGTGAAATCGTTTTGTTCTTTACTTCAAATAACATTTTCAAATAACGCACAATAGGCCGTTACAAACCCTTTAAAATAAAAAGTAAAAATGTATCGTAGAATCATCTTGTCATTCTTCAAATTCGATGGGCATAGAATGCCAATGGTATACTAATCAATGGAATCCCACGTAGACCAGTCGTGACATCTAGGGGAGAAGTATCGAAGAAGATAATCCTAACAGGGCGAGTGCATTCTAGCGGCCATAAAAATAAACTTTTCAATAAAATCTGCAAGTTAATATGTAGGCCAGCGTGCAGTTCGCCGCCAGTTGACCATGATAATTCACTTTTTTGCTGCTAGATATCTCGAGCAAATCTGCTGGCGAATTTTGTTTTAATTAAATATATATTTTCCATCGTAATATGCACAATATAACGCTTAATTTTAAAACGTCTGATTTATTACAAAACAATAAATATAAAAAATTTCAAGCAAAAACCCTAACTCTGAGGGGGTTGGAACCATAGCCGTAAGAGTGATCGGCCAACGGATTACCACGAAGCCAAAGTTGCCAACGAACATCGTTCTTTATCAAATGAGTTACATAGAACGTGTTAGCAAATAATTATTTAGACTAAACGATTTCATCAGTGGAGTATATTATTTATATATAAAGCATTTCACTCAAAAGTTTATTTATTTTGTATCAGTACGCTATATTGCATGCAATACTCAAATTAGTGAAATATAAGTCAGGCACAAGATATCCGCTGCCATCTTGCCTTGTAACTGAGACGGCTCAGCTTTTCAAAATCACTTCTGTATTATAGTATTACAAAATAAACTTTTAATTTCGAACGTACCTCTTCCTTTAGAACATTTAAAACGATTCTCGGCTCGATAATCGGTACTGGTGAGTCCATGATATGGATTATAAAGTTTGCATAATTCGCTCAGCCGCCATCCTGAAATGGTACGGCGGATGACCTTGTAGTTTGGTCACAAGACGCGTCCTATATGAAGGTATGTTTTTACCAAATTTGATAGAGATCGGATGATTTGGTTGGTCGTTATTTGATTTTACATTTTAACCGTTTGAGTGGCCGCCATTCAGTTTTGGTAAAAGATGGCGGCGATATAAAACATGACACTGAGGTGCCCTTTGCTAGTTCTACCTCTGTACCAAATTTCGTTCAATTATGTTTCACCGTGTTTGAATTGATAGTGGGGGACAGACATTCAGAGTACACACACACTCACACACACACATGCAGACACAATTTTTGGCCCTGTGTAGATCTCATAAGTCTACTTTCAATTTTTGGCCCTGTGTAGATCTCATAAGTCTACTTTCATTTTTTGCAAAAATCGAAAGTAGGCTACAAAGGGTGATTCAGGAGGAGAGAATGGGAAAGATGAAGAAGAAGGAGGAGGAGAAGAAGTAGAAGAAAAAGAAGAAAGAGGAGAAGATAAAGAAGAAGTAGATGAGGAAGTAGGGGGAAAACGAGGAGAAGAAGAAGAAACATATGAAAACCGAGCAGTAAATAGAGAAGAAGAAGAAGAAACAGAAGGAAGAGAAGAAAACCAAAAGGAAAAAGAGGAGACGAGGAAGAAATGGCAAAGGAGAAAATTGAAAAGGAGAGAAAGAAGAAGAAGAAAAAGGAGGAGCAGGAGGAGAAGAACCAAAAAAGTTGGAGGAGAAGATGGTGAAGCTGAAGAAGAAGAAATAGAAAAGAAAAGGAGAAGGAGAAGGCGGCTAACGTGGAGAAGAGAAGTTCTCACGAGAAAAACAATAACAAAGAAAAAAGTGATGATTGTGAAAGACGGGTTTTTAGGCTATAGGAGATCCTACCACCACTAAACGGCGTAATATCCTCATCAAAGTACGGCAAACCAATAGGTGGTTTTACAATTTTACCGAGGATTAATATCTTCACTATTCTGATATTTTTCACGAAGTTCAGGTAATATCGTATGAAAACACCATCTTCAGTCACTTGCCCTGTCAGACGCTGCTTCAGTTGGTAAATTTCTTTATTTTCGTGTTTCAGACTACAGAGATTTAATCGGGACAACGGTTTCTGTGGTGTATTTATCGAGGGAAACTATTTCCTTTATTATAATTGCGAATTGTGGTTTGATCGCGTTAATTAAGAACAGCAAAGCCATAATTAACATTGAGAATACGCCAAGTTGTGGTAATACTCATCGTATTATTGATCTCAAACAATTAGGATAATGGTCGCCTTTGTTCCACTGATAAATGTGGCGACCAAAGGATGTGGTTTCATGTTACTTACAAGACGTTGAGGTTTGAAATATACAATAGACGATCGAACATCCCTACAGTCAAATAGCTGCTTGACTGAACTGATGGAGAATTCATAAACATAGGCGTAAATCTGGTGGTAGTTGCCGTACCAATATTTAAATACATACAAACGGCCCCCCAGGGGCTCACAGCTAGAGGTACGTGGGTTGGCGACCACGAAACCCCAGCTGAGTTCTGCATTGTTTCCTCTTACTTGTACCGGGCTTCTCTCCGTCTTCTTTCCTGTCGATCTCTCTTGGTCAACTCTTGTTCTCATCCGACCCCGACGGTATTAGGGTATCCAAGGCCTAGGGAGTCTCTTCCCTTCCAGCCTTAATTGGTCCTTGTCTCATCTTTTCTGATCCCTGATTCTTCGAGGGGTCAGCCTTCTTTTTCTTTTCATGATATCTCGTGCCTTCTGCTCATGACCCTCAAGGAGCAGCATGAATGTAGTCCCACCTCTTCTGGTGCACCCTGGATATTGCTACACCCTCACGGGCTCACGGCTGATGATTTTGGGAGTTGGCGATCCCGAGGGATTCCTGAGCTGGGTCCGTTCTTTTTCCTTTTTCCACTGACTTTGAGACAGGTTTTCTCCTCTTTCCCTTTCTTATCTGCCTTTCATGGCTCTTCTTCCTTCCAAGTCCCTCAATCTTCATTCTTCGAGGATTGAGGGCATTTCTTTTCTTCCTGTCCTTTATTTGCCTTATCCTTTATTTGTTTACCATTTCTTCTTCTAGTAGGCTATGTAAGTCTGTAGTTAGTAGATTTGTTATAGTTTTCATTCTCATCTCATCTTTAACTATCACCCAAACCATTATGGGCCGATAACCTAGATGTTAGTCCCCTTAAAACAACAAATATCATCATTATCATCAACATACATACATACATACGAGGGGTGATCAGAAAGTAAGGTTACAAAGAAAAAAGTCTGTTATAGAGAAATTAGTGGTGTTTGTTAATTCGAATACATCTGTTTGGTAACTCTGCAGAGTTTCAGCCACCTTCCACCTACAGCGCTAGTTGTAGGTAAACAACTAATGGCGGCTCGTTTGGAAAACTGGTCTCGCGAAGTTATCCACTCAGTTATTCGATTTCTGTGGGAGAAACATGTAACCGTGGTCAGGACTTCTCACCAAAGGCGTCATCTTCCTTCATGACAACGCGTAACCTCATACAGCCCAGAACCCACCACGCTGTTGAAGCGGCTTCGCTGGGACATCATTGACCAGCCACCCTACAGGCCGGACCTCGTTCCAAGCGAATTTCACCTGTTTCCTCACTTGCAGGAGCACCTAGGGTAGGAGGTCAATGATTCGCCTCAGACGAGAATGTTTTCGCGAGCCTGTCATTGTTCGTTCTGAGAATGTGGCCGTTAAATTTCAATCGCCTCTTCCAGAAGGAGTCAGTGATCTCTTCAGCATTCTGATAATGCACCCGAAACTTCCGTTTCATCCACATTCCTTCTGAGCACACTGGATCAAGATTTTTCCTAAATATTTTTCTATTTTTGTCTCTCTACGGCCTTTTAAGAAATCTGACTCCAATGGTTATTTATCTATTTATTTATTTATGTATTGCACTTTTTTGTCATTGTGGGTGTATTGCCGTTATTAATAAAGTATATGAACTGTATATTTATATTACACTAGCTGAAGTACCCGTGCTTCGCTACGCGTCATCTATATATTTAAAACACTAAGCTGATTTTCGTTATCGCGAGATTGAGGGAACGGTAGAACCGATTCACTTCGTAGAGCAATCTGTCGAAAGCTGTAGGCCTGTAGATTTGCAGAGTGGCTTTAAAATAAACAAATATTTTACCACATATTTTTAAATTTATAAACAAAACTGCAAAATTATTGGCTCCAGCGCATGCGCAGAATCACCTTGGTTAATGACAGACATGGCGGATGTCCACCGCGTTTTAATGTAATAGTTATTTATAAGAATTATAATAAAGGAGGGAAATATTGATTATGAAGTTTCCACGACATAAACAGGAATAGAATATTATAAACAAAAACGGAAATGTAGAAGAATTTATACGGACTGTTGAGAGTGAATGTTGTTTAAGTAACTTAATATTACACTGTTCCACAAGTGATTCGGTAGCTCAGACGGCAGTGTTCTAAACACTCAATTTATGCATCGCGCAATGGAAGCAGTTCGAATCCCACCTCCGACACATATTTTTATTTCTCAAGTATTCTTTCTGCCTATTGGTAATACATTGTCTTAACATATTTTATTTTTTATTATTCCCATAAAGTAAGGAATTCTCTACGATTTACGTTCCCATATACTTTTAAATTATTAAATAAAAGATGGCCACAATCGCTTTCGCCATGAGAGACAATTGATGAACATAATTCATTTGTTGGACTCAGACATCGTGGTCACTCAGCCCCGTCTACTTTGGTGTGTGTGTCTCAAATTTTCTCTGATAACCTGTGTTATTGTGATGGCTGTACTGATGTGTGCATTTGTAATTCAAGTGGGGAATGGGAAATTGGCGACCGAGGCTTTAAGTTAGGAACTATCCCGGTATTTACCTGCAGTGGAAGTGGCAAACCACGGAAAACCACATCCCAGATTGTTGAGATGGGAATCGAACCTTGCCCTACTTAGTTTTGCCTCAAGAGTGCGCCCCGTTCCAGCCCTTAGACCAGAATTACACTTGCAGTGGAAGTGGCAAACCACTGAAAACCAAATCCCAGATTGTTGAGATGGGAATCGAACCTTGCCCTTTTTAGTTTTGCCTCAAGGGTGCGCCCCGTTCCAGCCCTCAGACCAGAATTACATTTCTAGAGAAATGGCGAATAAAGGATTCACCGTATCGTAGTGTGATCTTTGTTTTTGAGAATTAAAAAGAGGGGATTGAAGAACTTCAACAGGCGTTTGAGTTCGTTTGTTGTTTAAGTAACTTAATATTGGGTTAGAAGTCTGTTGACTGGGTGGCTCAGGGGTAACATTGCGGACCCAGGAATGAATTTTGCATAGTCGAAGGAGTCTCACCTCAGACATGTATTTTTATTTCCCAATTATTCTTTCTGGCTATTGGTAATTCATTGTCGTAACATATTTTACTTTTATTATTCCCGTACAGTAAGGGATTCTACACGATTTACGTTGCCAGATACTTTTATATTATTAAATAAAAATGGGCACAACCGCTTTTGCCCTGAGAGAAAATTGTCGAACATAATTCATTTGATGGACTCAGACATCGTGGTCACTCAGCCCCGTCTACTTTGGTGTGTGAGTGTAAACCTTTCTCTGATCACCTGTGTTAATGTAATGGCTGTATTGATGTGTGCATTTGTAATTAATATGGGGAATGGGGAGTTGACGACCGAGGCTTTAAGTTAGGAACTATTCCAGTATTTGCCTGGAGTGGAAGTGGGAAACCACGGAACACCACATCCAAGATTGTTGAGATGGGAATCAAATTTTGCTCTTCTTAGGTTTGCCTCAAGAGTGCACCCCGTTCCAGCCCTCAGACCAGAATTAAATTTCTTGGCAGAGCAGGGATCGAACCTGGAATCTGGGGTGATAGCTCAGAATGTAGCCTTAAGAGTGGGCTTCCCTGTGTTAATACGATCTTTGACAAACACTGAACATATAATTCTAAAACTCCCTCCATTACGGTGGCTGGCGAAGTGAGTCTATGCTCATTCCAGTAGTGGCGAAGTGATTCTATGCTCCCTTGCGTAATTTACTGTCATGGAAATTCAAAGTTTTGTACCTTCAACAGGTGATGGAAATTGATTATTTAGAGCAGTTTCATTCTGTTTATTTCAAAATGAAGTTCGTCATCCTGAGTTGCGTTTGCAAGCAAATTGCAAAAATTGCAAGGATTTTATTATTGGCGATCAGTCTCATCGCATTCTCATCAGCAACCTACATGAGAATGGAAGTCTGTGAACTTAATTGTATAAGTGAATATTATTGTTTATTGATTATTTTTTTAGAGTACATAACAATGAGTCTAACCACGGAGTTGATTTTGGCAATGGAAGTAAGTTATTATTTGCTATTTAATATCTGGCAGCTGCGTTGATGCAGGCCACTATAGTGTTATTTAATATGACGTTAATTCGGGGAGAAATGCTGCTATAAATAAACCCATTTTATGAAATAGAACATTAGCCGCAAAAAAGTGGGAAATCGGGGAAAAATACGAAGCCACTTTTAAAATCCAATATAAATACGGCATTTCAGATACAATTCCAGATACTATACCGTTACAGTGTAGGGTCCTTGACGAACAAATGTAAACATTGTTCTGCACTGTATTTCTCTTGAGAGAAATCTACACTTGGTTACTTTGACCTTTGCTGTTGTAATGGTAAAATTAAACTGGCTAAATATAAAATATTTGACAGGCTGCAAAAATTATTTTTCACTGGAGATGATATATCAAGGCATTTCAGAGAGACTAATCGGCAGTACAATGCTATGTCCTTCGTTTCATTTGGTGCCAATGTTACTGTGCCACACGCATACGGTCCACATCGTTTTAAAATGTATGGAGGTGCACATCATCGCATTTCTTCGTTATATTCCAAAATTATATGCGACGGTTTGCGGCCAGTTGTATTAGACTCCTCCGAGTTCTTGAATTCCTTGGAATTAAATGACTTACCTCCACATATTCCAAACGCTTGACCCGTTATGCTGCTTAGAAATCTGAACGTTTCCCAAGGGCTCCTAAATGCAACCATATTGCTTGGATTTGGAAATAATAAGTGCAGTTAAAATTAGGCAGAGAGGTCTAATCCTTCGACTTGATTTAACACCATCCGATAAAACACTATCATTTTGTTTTAAGAGGCAATATTTTCCAATTTATTTGGCATACTCTGTCACAATCAATGAAGCTCAAGGGGAAACTCAGCAACGTATAGGTCTCAATTTGCCTCATCATTTTTTCAGTCATGGCCAGCAGTATTTTGCAATGTTGAGAGTGCAATCTTTTGACGCCCTTATAGTTTCAATAGAGACATAAAATAATCGTACAAAGAATATACAGTAGGCCTATATAAGAAAATTCTTCAGTAAATATTTTTCTATTGACCGTCATTTTTGACGGGTTTCAACTAGTAAATAAATTAAAATGTGAAAGTGACAGTAAAAACAGGGGATAGGCGAGGTGCTGCACAGAGGGAGATTAAGGATGGAACATTTTGTCCAACTACACCGTTCGGCGTTGACCGTGTTTTATAGCACAAATTTAGGTTTTACTCGCTAACCGTTGGAGATACCTTTCGGATAGAAAATGTAATTTTAAACCACGTATATGCCATCAAAAGTTTGGTATTTCTTAGCGTTCACTTTTTATTTGAAATGGAAATATGAAAAATTGAAACCAAAGGGTATAGTGACGTCACTAAAATGGTCGCCATCTTAAAATAGTGCAAAGTATTGAAATAAAAAGTAGTCTATATGTTAACCAGGTAAATCAACTACTTCCATGTAAAATTCATGTAAGTCGGACCAGTGGTTCTTGCGGGATTGAGTAATACACAGACACACACCATCTCATTTTTAGCCTCGCTTCGCTCGCGTCATAGTCGTGTCATATTGTTATTCAATGACATGCAGGTTTAACCCCCATAACACCCCTTTAGAACCAGAATATCCAAAAATCCCTCCTTAGTAGACTTTTTCGACACACAAAAAACATATCCCCTTCTTCTAACATTAATAGTTTTGATAGGTCGAAGAGAGTGAACATCCAAAAATCCTTCCTTAGTGGACGTTTTCCTTCCAGAATTTCACCCCTCCCCATTGGATTTATGAAAAAAACGGTCGAACACCTACTTATTTTAATTATTTATTCATTTATTTATTTTTAAGCTGATTGAAACTCGGAGAAAATCAAACTCCTCGCCTATGTCGTTTAAGAGATACACGCTCCGTTAGGACTCTTTCAACCCCCACTTTTCATCCCTTTCACCTCATAATATACACCACATCGAAAAACCATTAGACATATGTCAGCTTATTTTTAATGATTAGTATATATGCCAAGTATCACATCCCCAAATGAAACCACTCGTGAGATATTGTTATTCATTGAAATGCACGTTTACCCCCTTAACACCTCTTTAGACCTGAATATCCAAAACTCTTTCCTTAGTGGACGTTTTTCTCATACAAAGAACTTATCCCCAAAATTTCATGTTTCTAACTTCAATAATTTTGGCTGGGCGATGATGAGTGAGTGAGTCAGTCTGGATATTTTCTTTCATTTATTTTTGAGAATTTCACCCCTCCCCATGAACCCCTTAAATTGGATTTATGAAAAAAACAAGATGTTCAGCAAAGAACATATAGCCTACTTTCTCCTAAATGTATGGGTATCTTTATGACTCTTTGTCCTCATCCCTAAAACAATCACCCCAACCACAATGTATTGTTTGTTTTCTTTTATATTGATAATAAGCCAGTAAGTGTCAAGATCAATATTATATACTTTATGATGATTGAATAACAAAACTACTAACTTATTGTAATGCATTCACGTCCGTTAATCTCTATATTAAGCCAGCCTGCAAAATTAAGAATCTTCCGCCCCAATCATCTTCCGCCCCAATCACAGTAGGTGGTGCTGCGACCTATCAGTGAATTAATCTTTATCTTGTACGCCTATGCACTGCCATCGTAATGTACTACGATGGCAGTGTTCTATGGGTGTTGAATGAGTAGGCAGTTTAAAGTAGCCAAGAGGGAGGCGATCCAGCTGGCAGTGTTTAAAGGTATTCGGAGCGCGATCGTGGCTAATAGTTGAACTACCAGTATTACAAAATTGCCATACTTCAGGAGGCCAGCTCAGGCATTTACACAGCGTTATGTTTGGAACAATATTACCCACATAACCCACAAGAGGACAGCACCGTACAGAGGCATTAAGAAGGCTGTGGTTAATGACAACGTGTATCTAGTTCTTCTATTCTCCTTTTCCTAATGGCTTCTGTTTATGTGCGATGCTGGGACTGTGATTTTATTAATATACGAGTGTATACATTATCCTCTCCTTTGAGCTAAATGACATTTTATTCAGTATCTGTGGAAAAAGCTCGTGCACATCATTTGTAAAAGAATTCAAGAAAAAAAAACCTAACTGTAGCAGTACTCGATCCCCAGTCAACTGCGTATCAGACTAACATGCTAGCCCAGAGCTAACCGTATCCATGACATCAGGTGTTCTTAACTGACATATTAGATACAAACTGTTGGCAAATAATGACTTTAAATAAACGATTTCTTCACTGCAGTACATCTTCATTAAAGTTCATTTCATACAAAGTTTATATTATTGTATCAGTACGGTATATCACATACAACATACTAAAACTACTGAAATATAAGACAGGCACATGAGGACAGCTGCCATCTTGTCGTGTGACACAAACGGCTCAGCTCTTTTAAGCCACTCATACTGTATAATATTATAATATTAAATTATAATAAATAACGGATCACGACCTTCAGGATAGCTTAAACCCCCCTAGGCTCGATAATCGGAATTGGTGGGTCTTAAGCTATTTATTAAAATGGTTGCATAATTCACACGGCCGCCATCCTGAAATGGCATGGCCGATGACCTTGCATTTTGGGTGAAAGACGCATCCTATATAAAGGTATGTTGTCACCAAATTTGGTAGAGATCGGATGATTAGTTTAGCCGTAATTTGATTTTACGTTTTGAACATTTGAGTGGCCGCCATTCTGTTTTGGTAAAGATGGCGGCGATATAAAGTATGACACTGAGGTGTCCTTTACTAGTGCTACCTCTGTACCAAATTTCGTTCAATTCGGTTTCACCGTGTTCGAATTGATAGGGGGGGACAGACATTCAGAGTACACACACTCACACACACACAGACACACACACACACACACAGACTCACACACACACATACACACACACACAGACTCACACACACACATACACACACACAGACAGACACACTTTTTTCGCCCTGTGTTGATCTCATAAGTCTACTTTCACTTTTTGCAAAAATCGAAAGTAGGCTAAAAACGGTCGAACACCTATTTACTTATTTAATGTTGTTTCCCCCCTGAGTTTGATGAGTGAGTAAGTGATTCAATCAGTTAGGACACTTTCTTTCCTGTTTTCCCCCCGAATTTCACTCCTCCCCATGGGCCCCTTAAATTGGATTTATGAAGAAATGGTCGAACACCTATTTACTTATTTTTAAGCTGCGTTTTTCGCTGAATTTCAAACTTATCGCCTATGTTGAATAAGAGATACAGTACACGCTCCGTTAAGAATCCTTCAACCCCAAATTTTCTCCCTTTTCACCTCATAATATACACCATATCGATAAACCCTTTGACATATGTCTGCTTATTTTGAATGCTTAGTTTATATGCCGAATATCACATCCCCAAATGAAACAACTCGTGAGATATTGTTATTCAATGAAATGCAAGTTTAACCCCCTTAACTCCCCTTCAGAACATGAATATCCAAAAATCCATCCTTAAAGAACTTTTTCGTCATACAACGAACATATCCCCAAAATTTCAAGTTTCTAACTGCAATAGGTTTGCTGGGGGATGTTGAGTGAATATCCAAAAATCCTTCCTTAGTGGACTTCTTTCCCCAGAATTTCATCTCTCCCCATGAGGCCCTTAAATTGGATTTATGAAAAAACGATCGAACACCTATTTACTACTTTTTCAATCTGATTTTTCTCCCTGAGATTCTTACTTTTTGCCTCTGTCTTTTAAGGGACACTGGGACTGAAATTTTCAAATTCTATATAAACTGAGGTACAGCTTTGAAATTTTATATGGTTATGAATAGTCATATTATAAACCACTGTGGGAAACGTGAGCATTGTAAGTTGATTAGTTCTCCAGATATTAATTATTTTGTACATTTATTGTGCTAATTATTCAAGTTTTATAAAGGTCTGCCGCGTTAAAAAAAAAAACAAGATAGTGTAACTTTTAGGTTATATTCTATTGCACAATAACAATTGGAAGAAACCTACGGATCCGATTTTGAATTGCATTAATGAGTGTCAAGATTTTTTTTTTTTCATATCCAAGTTTTTTTTTCTACAAAAAATCGTATTTTTTCCAGTTTTTTTTTTTTTTGCAGCCATACCAAAAGTGCAATCTAAAAAACGATCCGCAGGTTTATAGTCATTGCAATGAAGATAATAAGTTCCCATTTTGAAAGCAATATCATAAGATTTATGACGCGAGTAACATTTTGAATGCATGAAAAAGTGAATCCGAGAAAACAGCAATTTTCTAAAATGATGCACAATTTACAAGGTTTCAGCTTACCAATGACATTAGGATTGTCCTACAGCATAGGTGACACCCTCCTTCTTCTGTTTTGCAGCCTCCTCCTTCATTTCTGTTAGTTTCACCTTCCGTCGACTTGCCTTTCGCTCCTCCAATTATGACCGCGGACTTACATTCTTCCTGCGACTGTCACATCTTTCAAGTGTTTATGCTGTGACATGAGATACTGAAGTTAGTCTTATTCCTGATTTCAACTCTGTTGTAGCACTACACCCCATGTAGAATTCTGCTACAGAATTACTAACAGTGTACTGAGTTCACTGGTGAGCTCTGGCGTTACGAGACGGCAACGACACGGCGAGCGTGACGTCATCCATCCAGCTCCCTCCTTTCACTGCGCGCTCCAGCTCCCTCATGACTTGTAACTTTCTAGCGTTCTGATTGTTTCTTGATCATCTAACATGTCAAGAGTCTTTGAAACCACCAGCCTTTCTAGCATTTTTCAGCATTTGTAGCATTTAAAATGATATCAAGTCCAGGCTTTCAGACTGACTGTCTCATTTTATTATATGAAACCTCTCACTGATTTCAAAATAAAAGTACGTGGTTTAAAAAAGTGCGCAAGTGGATAAGGTTATATATATATAGCCTACTGTATATCTAATATTCTTCAATCACTTCTTGAAGGGAAGGAGTGACTTGAAAATCCGTCATCACAAGGGCAAAGCCTTGATCGCTTTGTATTGAAAATGAAGAAAAAAGCTTATATATTTATATAACCGTTGTCAATTTTTTGGGCAAGCACTGTCAAGGACTTTCTTTGCAAAGCATTGCAATGCTCCCTCTCACGCTCGTTCCTTTTTTAAAAGGGCCTCTCTCTGTCTCCACATGCGTTCTGGAGGGCCGTGCATAAAGTGACTTCTAACTCCCGCCTTGATGACAACAGAACTAGTGACAAACCACCGTGAAAGATTTGCCCATCTTTTGTGGCTCAATCACTGGGGAGTTTAGAATATTGCCTGTTCTCTCTCCCCTCCCCTTGCTTTGCCCCCCTGAGGTGCTTTGTGGACCCACTCCATGTGTGCCAATGCACCGCAGGGGTGCAGATACACATTCTTAACACCGTTTGAGATTTATTTATGGACTGTTTACTTCCATATGTTCTTGGAAGATTCAATGTTATCTCTTGTAAGCATTAAGCTGTAGTCTGTGCTATTATGTTGACTTCAAAAGAAGTTGCAAGTTTTGAAGATATATTACTTAGTGTTGGCTACCTTTTATTTTCATTGCTACACATTCACGTTACACATTAATGGAAGCTGGACAGTAGTAATTATGATAACAATAAGAGACTCATCTATGGCCACTGACTTCCAGTCACTATAATAATAATAATAAGAATAACATGTACACACACGTAGTGAAAATAACTGACGTGATGAGGAAAAGGAGGATTTCTTTCGATGGACATATAACCCGAATGAAACCAACACGGCTATCCAACCGAATTATTGCTTTTCGATGTTGAAAAAAAAAAAAAAAGAAAAAAAAAAATGAATTTGAGATTTGAAATGTATTTGCCTGGTCATCAGTATATCAGTATAAACAATTTCTCAAATCCATTTTGGAAACGTGACTTATAATGCCTTTCAGCTCCGTGGTCAGTTCAGTGCGGCGTAAAGTCATCCAGAATGAATATTACACATGAGATTTTTTTAAAATGGAATTGAAACATAAATAAAGAACACCTCAATCTTGTACAAATGTAATTTACAATCCCACTGTAACACGCGGGAATCTTTCAGTGTGGCCAACATTAAGTATGAACGTTTCATGAAGTTTATCTTCCTCGCATAATGCAAGTAAAAATAATTGGTTGTTTATTCTTTGAAAATATCTACATGGGTGTGCAAATTATTGTTATTATAATTTCCAAAATAACATTTATACTTTAAACGGCTCAATGCACTAAATATGTTTGCAAGGCAGTGAAATTACTTCCAATGTTTACCCAAGAGACTTAATTATATTTTCTAAAGAAACTCAAAGTAAAATTATTTTTTAGAATTTCCACTAACCGAGGAACTTTGCTACTGCAAAATGCCACACGTTTTGTTTTGATTACTTCACTCTGCTTTTTGTGCGAATTTAGAGCTGATGATCTTACTGATGATTCGCTCTTGAACTATTCAATGATTCACGAACTATGGATTGAAATCACCAGACTTAGAGGGTACATTCCAAAGTCAATTAAAAAATAGAAATCAGACTCAGCTCAGGTCCCTTGGAATACCCAATTCTGAAAGTTTTATATTAAGCGATGACGCGGTAGCTGCTGATCTCGTCATCCGCTTTATAAGTGAGAGTGGGTTAGGGCCAGAAATCTAAATTTTCCAGTGAACATTGACTCAACGACTCGTTCGTTTTTGAATTATGATTCTTGTTTTCCCGTAATTTTTGTTTATTTTTATAATTATTAGTTTTATTTAATTTTTGTATTATTAATTTTCCCCCGGCTCTGTCAGGGATTTTAAAACGGACGTGAGGGTTGGAACGGGGTGCACTCAGCCTCGTGAGGACAATTCAGTAGCTGTCTGACAGTGAGACAGCGCCCCGATCACGAATACCAAGATTGACGGCCGAGGGGACCAGATGCGCTGATCACGCGTCACCTCAATATCTGCAGGCCAAATGGCTGGGCAGCGGTCGCTTGGTCGGCCTTAGCCCGTCATGGGCTGTATAGTGCCAGGGTTGACTTTTTTCTATTATTAATTTTCGTTTTTTTTTTTTTCAAATTTAGGAGTCCACCTCTAAATTTTAAATTCCATTCCAAATTTGTGTATTGTAATCTGTGTCAAGAGGGGCAGATGATCTCGTAGTTCCGCCCCTTAAAACAACAACAACTAACTAACTAACTAACTGACTATTATGAAAGTTTCCAGACACAAATCCTTATGGGAAAAGGTGTAAGTCGACAAGGGTGAAAACATTATAAAGTAGGACTGCAAAAATTGCCAGCAGATGGTCAATATCGGATGGACAAATTGGTTTCAAGATGAGAAAGTCGTAAAAATTTCACCTGTAACAAGACACTAGAAAACATTCTATAAGACAGTAATATAAGTGGGGAGAAATTAATATGTAAGAAGTACAAACAATACACTGGATTCCTGCAGGATATCTTATTGCAAGTGAGGTTCTGTTCTGCTTTACCATAACTTTCCAATCCTATCTTCATCAACTACAACTATTTTCAGGATACCTGACCACAAGACATACGTTATTGAAAAGATTTTACCCAACAGCTATCCGTCAGTGCAATATGAATGAGTTGTAATTATGAGTTCACTACCATATCATGTTCCCTACTAACACACCAATATAAGTAATCAATTAATTTTACCATATTTTCAGTTCTAAAAAAAGCATTCTGATTAAAAATAAATTATCTGATTTAAATTATTTATTTGATTCTAATAATTTGCACTACTCTGTAAGTGTTCCGCTTCTTTTCGGCTGGCAATGTATATGAGCAATCATTTGCTAGGAGAAGTAGTGATGTAGCGTTAGACACTTGAAATATCTGAGTACAGTAAGAATGATGAATGTTCATCAACCACCTGGCTTCCTTTTATTGGACAGAACGCATTCTGCCCAAGAGCGCACCCCTTCCCATTGCGTGAGACTTTGCACGCGACATATGCTTTGGTCACACATTCACACAATGACCCTATCTAACACAACAAGTGAACAGATTTTTTTATACACCCAGACATAAAGGGCTAACAAGCACTATGATGGTTTACGGAAAGGGTTTGCCTTTTCCAATAACCTAACCTTCGATCTTTTCATTGTCGTAATACATTGTCACACAAAATGGTGCGTTTTTGCTATCTTACATTTCTATTAAAGTGTTTTTCCCCTAAAAATATCGCAAACGATCAAAAATATTCTCGTTGCACCCTTTCCTTCGCTTCCCTATGATCAACCCTTCCCTGTTAGTTGTTTGTGGCCGCAGGGGCAGCGCTGATTGCCCTTTGAATGGCAAGGGGTAAGCTCCCAATATTGCAGGATATTAATGGTTTATATCCACCGCTTCTTTCTTCAGGATAACGCACAATAATGCATAACGAGAAGACTTTTTTACCTTTTGTAAATATCAGCTGAGGTTAGCAATAATTCCTATCTAGTTGTCCCTTGGTCCTGTTTGGTTTGGGATCTCTTCTATAGATTTTATCTTTTTTTTTTCTAAAAGAAGGGTTAGAAATCAGTAGATTATAAAATTCTGGAAATATGTGTAACCCTACGGGCTTATAGATAGGACCGGATATCTCACAGAATGAAGTAAATCAACGAAAACTGTTCCCTTTATCTGAAAAATTGTGTGAATGTAATCGTTGAGGAAGATGTTATTTTGAATTGGCAGGCAACACAGTTCAAACAGAATGGCCATGATATTCTCAACCTTCCCTTATAAACCGTCATCCGGGGCCTGGAACCCTTTAAGCTACTTGCCTCTCATCAAGGCAGATGGGGTTCGATTCCTTGTTAATGCCTTTGTTTTTTAAACACCACGTTCATTGGCTCAGACTACACTTTAAAAGGAGATCCTATGACTTATAATCACTAAGTTAAGTGATACGTAAAATTACCAGCCTGCTATTTTATTAGTTTTCTCCCTCGTGGATGGAGTTAACAGCCGAATTATTGATAGGAAGTATTAGATTACATCAGGAATGTCTACATGACATTATACAGTCGAGTCAAAGATAATTATTTTATAATGTCTAATCTGGATTAAGAGCCTATCTCAAGTATCTGAGGTACTTCCTTCCAAAGTCAAACATGCAATTGAGTGCATGAAAAAGAAAACTGTATTGGAATTGATAATCTCTTGGTTGATTTTTGAAACTGGCTGCCGCGGAGATTTTACATTATTTGACCGAATTCTGTACTTGTTGCTTGCACAAAGTAGGCCTATCTATGCCCCTCCTCCTGGAGCAAACCTTAAATAATTCTGTAATGGATTCCACGTGAAGTCCTATGGCTTATAATCGTAATATTAATGGTCACGTAAAATAACAAGCTTCCTTCCTTCCTTCCTTCCTTCCGTCCTTCCTTCTGTCCTTCCCGCCTTACTTCTTTACTTTTCTCTCTCTCATTATTTCCCTCTTACTTCCTTCCTTCCCTACATTCCCACTTTCCTTCCTTACTTCTCTTTTTCCTTCTTTCTCCTCTTCCTACCTTCTTTTCTTTCTTACCTTCATTCTTTCTTCTTTCTTTCCCTCCCTCCTTCCCTCCTGCTTCCTTACTTTTCTCTTTCTTTGCTTCTCCCCATCCTTCCTTCCATCCTTCCTTCCTTCCTTCCCTCCTTCCCTCCTTACTTCCTCACTTCTCTCTCTCTATCCTTCCTTCTTACGTCCTTCCTTCGCTACATTCTTACTTTCCTTCCTTCTCTCTTTCTTTCCTCCCCCCCCCCCCTTCCTTCCCTCTTACTTCCTTCCCTACATTCCCACTTTCGTTCCTTCTCTCTTTCTTTCCTTCCCCCTTCTTCCCTCTTACTTCCTTCCCTACATTCCCAATTTCCTTCCTTCTCTCTTTCTTTCCTTCCCCCCTTCTTCCCTCCTTCCCTCCTTACTTATCTCTTCCTTTCTTGTTTGTTTGTTTGTTTGTTTGTTTCTTTCTTTCTTTCTTTCTTTCTTTCCTTAGTTATTTATTTATGTATTTATTTATTGAGGTATTAAGGGGTGGAACAGCGAGGTCATCTGCCCCTGACTCTTTCTTTCCTTGCTCCCTTCCTTCCCCTTTTCCTCCTTCTTTCATTCCCTCCTTTCTTACTTCCTTCCTTCCCTCTTTCTTTACTTCCTTCATTCCCTCATTCTAATCTTCTTTCCTTCCACGCCTCCCCCCCCCCTCACACACACACACACACACACTTCCGGTCGAACATCAATTCCGCCCGATTTTCCTCAATTCCACCCGGTCCTCCAAGGGACCCAAAAATAAGTTCCTCAACTCCGCTCAGGCATTGACAAGGGGTCGGCAAAGGGACAACGTCAAACACCTTCTGCAGCGCTTGAGCGAATTCTTGCATTCACACGACAACACAAGTACAACACCTCATCCAAATATATTTGTTTTTTAAAGTGCCTACATCAGATACGTGGCCTGTTTGCCATCTCTTGATGAATACAGTACATTTGCTTTTGTCAGTTGGCACAGGCGAGAGTAAAAGGTGGCTTTTCACCGCTGTCTCAGTCTCACTCATGGCTGTGATTATATGGAAACTAATGGGGTATGGGTGGGGCTTAGTAATGACATTCAGGGCTCAGTGGATGCTGTGAAAGGTTCTACTCATAGGGTTAGGACTACTGTTCTGACTCAGTGAGGAAAGCAATGGCAAACTACCTCACTCCTCTTCTTGCCTTGAATGCCTCAAAATAGCGCTGCCTTGGGTTTTTGTGGGTATCTACTCACATAACGTAACGGCGGTACTTTTTGAGGATCCAACCAGCCTTCGGGCTGAATACCTAACAGACATCAGATACAGACAGACACGTACATTCTACTTAACAGCAGCGGGCGGGTGTCGAGCAAAGACAAGAATAGTCGTGTGAGAAAATAATTCATTGAAAACAAGCTCATGCAGTACGCCAACCAAACAATGAGTAGATTAGATCTTGTGAAGTGTGTTTCTCACACAATAGTTAGGGAATGAAAAGAGTTTCATCTAATGTTTTCTGTATAGTTTGAAATAAAGTAAAGATTTATGTGATTTTAATATGCTGATTTTTCTTATTTTATTAAATTTCCTGTCCATATTTTTATTTAACAACAGTGATTAATATCTAGCTCTTTGCATTATGTTTATATCTGATTTAACGATTGAGCAGACTTGGTGGTGGTGTTTTAAAATTAATCATAATATTCTTTTACTTAAGTCTGCCAAGTTTTCTATTTTTTTCTACTCATGCGCTGCATAAGGTGTTTGACACGGCCCTTGGTATGCGAGCAGGAGGGTTATGACATTTGTTTACGTCATTGGGGAAAAGCCTGGGCGGAGTTGAGGAACTCATTTCTGGGTCCCTTGGAGGACTGGGTGGAATTGAGGTAACCCTGGCTACCTGACTGGAATTCCCGGGTGGAATTGATGCCCGCCGACACTTCCTTCCTTCCTTGCTTCGGACATAAGCAGCACACACCTCACTGGAATGCAGCGGATTCGAGCCCTCGACAGTGGTCTTATTTTAATTTCTTAACCTTCTCAGTCCAATTCTATTTCTTCAACTATTAGCCTAAGCGAAATATTCCACACATGACAGAAGCACAGCGAGTAGTGTAATGGCTGGGAAGCCCCCTTTTGCTAGAGTCCTTGAGGCAGAAAATGGACCGTTTCATCAAGGAGTGCAGAGTATTTAGCAATGAATGTGTACTGTTCCTATCAATGCCACCAGCAATTAAAAGTCATTGCCTGAGTTAAGCCAATGTGTGTGTGTGTGTGATCTCTTGAGGCGAGGGGGAGATGCGATTGCCGTCCCCTGCCATACGGAAATAATTGCTTGCTTTATAGACTACCCTTTCAGGCTGGTGCTATGATCTCTCATATACTGCAGACAGGCGGCATCCCGGTCGCATTTCCGAACTATCATCTTATTAATATTGTAAATAATGTGGTATCGTGAATTAACCCAACTGTCAAATGGGATTAACAGAGTACAATTGAATTCTAATTTCTATAGTAAACAAGCTGACCCGGCAGACGTTGTCCTGCCAACCAAAGAAAGTGTTGTAACTTGGTTTCTTGAAGTGCTTTTGGATAAACAATATTTTTTTCAATATCTGTTAACTGCCTCTAAACTATCGAGAATTGAATTAACTAATTTAGAAACATTCGTTGGAGCGTGCACAACAACTCTCCAAAGTTTCATCGCAAACGGATAAATGGCATTTAACGCATACGGGATTTGGTTTGAATGATTCGTACGCTGTCACTCATTTGTTGAATCTACTCGTGCTCTACCAACTGTGAAATGGATTTACTAAGTTAGAAAGCTTCACGTAAGTGTACACAACAACTCATCAAAGTTTCATCGCAATCGATGAATAGTATATGAACGCATACAGGATTTTGTTAGAACGCTTCGCGCGTCGTCACTCATTTGTTACATCTACTCGTGCGCTACCAATATTGTAAAATGGATATACCAAGTTGATCACCTTCCCTGGCGTGTACACAACAACTCATCAAAGTTTCATCGGAATCGGATGAATGACATATGAACGCATAAGTGATTTTCTTTAAACGATTCGCGTGCCGTCATTCATTTGTTGAACCTACTCATGCGCTACCTATTGTAAAATAGATTTACTAAGCCTGAAACCTTCTCTGGCGTGTACTCAATGATTCACCAAGGTTTGATCGCAATCGGATGTATGATATATGACCGCATACGGGACCTTGTGGAAACGATTCGCGCGCCGTCGCTCATTTGTTGAATCTACTCGTGCGCTACTTACTAAAAACTGGATTTACTAAGACAGAAACATTTCCTGGAGTGTACACAACAATTCACCAAAGTATCATCGCAATCAGATAAATGGTATATGGACGCACACAGTACTTCGTTGAAATGATTCGCGTGCCGTCTCACATTTGTTGAATCTACTCGTGCGCTACCTATTGTAAAATGGATTTATTAAGCCAGAAACCTTCCGTAGGGTGTACACAACATCTCACCCAAGTTTCATCGTAATCGGACGAATGGTATTTGAACGCATACGGGACCATATTGAAACGCTTCGCGCGTCGTCGCTCATTTGTTGAATCTACTCGTGCGAAACCTCCTGTGAAATGGATATACTAAGTTAGAAACCCTCACGTAAGTGTACACAACATCTCACCCAAGTTTCATTGCAATCGGATGAATGGTATATGAACGCATACGGGACCTTATTGAAACGCTTCGCGCGTCGTCGCTCATTTGTTGAATCTACTCGTGAGCTACCTATTGTAAAATGGATTTACTAAGTTAGAAACCCTCACGTAAGTGTACACAACATCTCACCCAAGTTTCATCGCTATCGGACGAATGGTATTTGAACGCATACGGGACTTTGTTGAAACGCTTCGCACGTCGCCGCTTATTTGTTGAATCTGCTCGTGCGCAACCTCCTGTGGAATGGATTACTGAGTAAGAAGCCTTCACTGAAGTGTACACAACAACTCATAAAAGTTTCATCTCAATCTATGAATGGAATATAAACTTAAACGGGATTTTGTTGAAACGCTTCGCGCATCATCACTCATTTGTTGAATCTAGTCGTGCGCTACCTAATGTGAAATTGATTTACTAAGCCAGAAGCCTTCCCTGGAGTGTACACAACATCTCACCCAAGTTTCATCGCTATCGGACGATTGGTATTTGAACGCATATGGGACCTTTTTGAAACGCTTCGCGCGTCGTCGCTCATTTGTTGAATCTATTCGTGCGCTATCTATTGTAAAATGGATTTACTAAGCCAAACACCTTCCCTGGAGCTCACTCAACATATCACCCAAGTTTCATGGCAATCGGATGAACGGTATATGAATGCATACGGGACTTGGAAACGCTCTAACGTGCAGAGACAAACAGTAGAATTCGACATCACTGCCACCTTTGGTATGAAACACAACTTTTCGCCAGGGGCGGAGTGTATGTAATGGCGGTAGTTGCACAGGTTGCGATCAGGTGGCTCTGACGTGCAGAGAGACAAACCGTCCAAAGACATCAGCTTTCACGAAGGCCAAGGCTAGTGGTTTCCATGACGACTGTTTTTGACTGTATATTGTGGTTCTAAAATTGTGTGTAAATTGTGGTTCTAAAATTGTGTTCATTCCACCTACCGGGTCAGATTGTGAATCTAAACCATACATGGACCCACCCTAATATACATACCAAATTCCATCAAAATCGGTTCAGTCGTTTAGGAGGAGTTCAGTCACATACACACGTGTCGAAGAATTATATATATAAAGATATAGAGAGAATGGGGTAAGGCATGGTTGTTGGATTTGAGGGCATAAAACATTATTACTATTGTCATCATATATATTATTTCAGCAGTTCTAAAGAAAATATTAGGACCTGTTAATGATAATGGTACTTACAGAAGAAGACATAACAATGAATTATTTGAACATATAGAAGATTTGGTGTGTGTGATGAGAAAAAGGAGAATGTCTTTCTTTGGACATTTGGAGCGGATGGAGCATCATCGACTTTCATATCGAATCCACTCATCAATATCCAAAAAAAAATTCTTATTGTAAATGGTCGATGCAAGTTAAAAAAGGACCTAACAGAAGCTCGAATCAATGAAGCTCTGGTTTGGGATAGGAACCTGTTCAGAAAGGCGGTTAAATCAACCAGTAATCTACACCCTTTAACATCAGTGATGCCTCGCCCTCACTGCAAGTGGACGGATGAAAGGAGAGCAGAACATTCATCAAGAATGAAGATCTACTGGCAGACAAGAAAACACGCATTACAGTGATCATATGAGTGAAGAACATCGTGGTCCATTGATGGCCGAAATGTCTCAAAAATAAAAGTTTCAGCAGTATAGATCCCCCCCTGCGGCGCTCACGAGCGACCGATTGTGACAAAGAGCATTCAAATGAAAGAGAATAGACATTAGCAGATGAATTGAACTCTAATTTCATAAATATCTATAATTTCTTTAAAATATGACTTTTAAAAAATGTACGAAGTGTGCGATTTGCAGATACTGTTGCTGTAGGAAAACACGCTCCATAAATGTTGTCCACTTCACATTTTTGGCCGCGCTGACACCTGTTTCATGTCATTTTAATATTCTGAGGTCTTTCCTTGATCATTTTGCATGGATTTCAGAAACAGCTAATCAAGGGAATGAGTACTCAAGTCGTATAATTTCATAAATATCGAATAACCGGTGAGTGTTATGATGATCCAATTTTCAGTGATTGCCTTCTTACGTTAGGGAAATCTAACTGAAGTGTAAATAGTGTTCTATAATCTTTTGGTTGAAATAAAAACATAGGCTAACAACCTTTCTCCTTAAGTCTCTCACTATAAACCTATTGGGGAAAGTGTGGTTTATGAACATGCACGGGTCCGCTAGTTATTATTACCTTCATAATGTTCACCATATCGTTGGATACAATTCACCATTTCATCGGCATTTGTTGTAAGATGGAGTGGAGTTCTCTATATTGGTAGGTTAAGGAACGAACGAACTATGGAACAGGTCTCTAAAATAACCACTTTCTGCATACTAGTATGCAGATTATGATGGAGCCCCAATTTATCGAGGTTGGCCTTCAGCGACTTCGGTATTATACCTGTGGAAGAAATCATGATAGGCAATACAGTGACAAATTCCTGTCGCCACATCTGTCAGGTCTCTTCAGCCAGAGGCATGTATTTCGTCACTTTCTCAGCAAAACTGTGCTGGATATTATGCGAGTTAGGGACTGATGATGTCGATTAGAAGGCTTCTCTTCTGCACTTTATCAATAATAATAATAATAATTATTATTATTATTTTACGGCGTTATGCTTAACTAAAAAGCGTGGTTATACCTTTTTAGCCTACTTTCGATTTTTGCAAAAAATGAAAGTAGACTTATGAGATCAACACAGGGCGAAAAAAAGTGTGTCTGTCTGTGTGTGTATGTGTGTGAGTCTGTGTGTGTGTGAGTGTGTGGACTCTGAATGTCTGTCCCCCCCTATCAATTCGAACACGGTAAACGCGAATTGAACGAAATTTGGTACAAAGGTAGCACTAGCAAAGGACACCTCAGTGTCATGTTTTATATCGCCGCCATCTTGACTGAAACGTAATGGCGGCCACACAAATGTTCAAAGCTTAAATCAAATTACGACTAACCTAATCATCCGATCTCTACCAAATTTTGCAACATACCTTTATGGAGGACGCATCCTTTGACCGTATTAATAGGTTATTCGAGTAATAGTTTGCGGATGGCGGCCATCTTTGTGTCAAAATCGATTCCCCCTATTAATTCAAACACGGTGAAACCGAAAAGAACGAAATTTGGTACAGAGGTAGCTCTAGCAAAGGGCACCTCAGTGTCATTTTTTATATTGCCGCCATATTGACAGAAACGTAATGGCGGCCACACATATGTTCAAAGCTTAAATCAAATTACGACTAACCTAATCATCCGATCTCTACCAAATTTTGCAAAAATATACCTTTATGGAGGGAGCATCATTTGACCAATCTAATAGGTCATTAGACTAATAGTTTGCGGATGGCGGCCATCTTTGTGTCAAAATTGATTCCCCCTATTAATTCGAACACGGTGAAATCGAATGGAACGAAATTTGGTACAGAGGTAGCAGTAGCAAAGGGCACCTCAGTGTCATTTTTTATATTGCCGCCATATTGACAGAAACGTAATGGCGGCCACACAAATGTTCAAAGCTTAAATCAAATTACGACTAAGCTAATCATCCGATCTCTACCAAATTTTGCAACAATATACCTTTATGGAGGGAGCATCATTTGACCAAAATAATAGGTCATTAGCCTAATATTTTGCGGATGGCGGCCATCTTTGTTTGAAAATCGATTCCCCCTATCAATTCGAACACGGTGAAACCGAATGGAACGAAATTTGGTACAGAGGTAGCACTAGCAAAGGGCACCTCAGTGTCATGTTTTATATCACCGCCATCTTGACGGAAACGTAATCGCGGCCACCCAAATGTTAAAAGCTAAAATGTAAATACGACCAACCTAATAATCTAGTCTCTACCAAATTTTGCAACAACATATCTTTATGTGGAAAGCATATCCTGACCAATCTGCAAGATCATCTGCCCAATTGTTTGCAGATGGTGGCCAAGTATGTGTAAATCCATTCCCCATATCAATTCAAACACGGTGAAACCGAATTGAATGAATTTTTTGACAGAGGTAGCACTAGCAAAGGGCTCCTCATATTCATGTTTAATATCCCTATAGCACGTTGTATTTCAACAAGCTACTACAACCAACATTCAATTATACTCCTTGAAAAGGACAAAGAGTTATAACAATACCCATGCATTTAGGAGAAAGTAGGCAATATGTTCTTTACTGAACATCTTGTTTACAGGTGAATTTGAATTAGCTTTCTTCTCTTCTCAAAATCTCTTCATTCTACCACTATGATTTTTATTATTATCATTATTATTATTCTATAATTAAACTATTAATATCTGCCTTTTGGTGTACGAATAGCATGCTTGCCTCTTACTGAACTTATGAGGCACCGGGACCGATTTACGTTTCCGCCAGAAATTAATGATCTGACGTGAGGGCTGGTATGGGGTGCTCTCAGCCTCATGAGGAAACTGAAGTAGCTGCTTGATATGAGAAGTAGCACTGCATGATCCAAACCAAGGTAATGTGGCTGAGGGTGTCGTGGTAATGGACAAGCGTCCCCCATAATCAGCCGTCTTAATAGCTGGGCGGCTGTCACCCTTGAATTTACGTACTCCTCTGGCTCGAATTGTGGGATTATTTATTGTAAGGCATATCATTTATTATTTATTAGACTATTTATTTATTTATTATTTTGTATTTATTAATATATTAATTATTATTGACAGAATAATTTAATTGATTTTTATATTTTTATTATGTGGTTCTAAAGATTATTGGTCTACCAAGGCTCAGCCAACGAAAGAATTGAAAGGAACAATTGCGATTTTTCCAAATGCACCGACGAATATCTGTTTTCAATTTAAGTAGCTGTCCCATTAGATTGTTTAAAGATGAAGTATGCTCAGTGACGTTGTCTAACATTGTAGCATTCAGGGTAATAATCGCATTTTAAGGGGCTTTCAGTGAGGAAGATGCAAACTTAGTGCCTCTTCAGAAAGCCCAGGAGAAACCACAACCAATCTGCGGGCAGGGTTCTTGCTGGGATACTGTGTTTTCCTGGTCAATGTTTGGCATTATTCACGAAACATCCGCAAATATCACAAACCTACAGTGGTTTGCGTCATTCTCATTACGGCTTCGTGGTTTCCGCATAGTTACAAGAACTAAGCTTAAAATAATGTCTCACTGCTATGGTTAGTTTTACACAAGGAAAATGTGATATCCTGTTTCTGAACGCATTGTGACTTTCAAAATCCTGAATACCACAAAAACAACATTGCAGTCAAGTGATTTTCAAATGTTTCAAACGAATTTTCTAGCGATCTTATCACCCAAGTGCGGTGATGCTAAGAACAGCGATTCTTTATTCAGAGCTTAGTTAGTATAAGGACAACCCATGCTCAATTATTTTCAAAAATTCAAGATGGCATCAGTTCAAAATTTTTAAACCTTATAATTTGTATTTTACCTACCCTACTCAAACGATTGAAGAGAAGATTTGTATGATAGGTTATTTATTATCTCTACTTAGTATAAACAAAGTCCCCGATTCTTGGATGTCACGAGTAATCTCGAGAACCACTGGTTGGATATTGATGCGGTTTTCACCATTCTGTAAAGGATATCACGAGGAAGGTTTCTGTAGAAAATAATTATTTTCTGTTCAAAGAAAGCCAAGCAGTAATGATTTCGGTGAAAAAGTCGGGGGTAAATCTGGCGTCTGTGCGCTTTTTTTAAATCTTACGTTGGACAAACCGTGAAAAATATCAATAAACTATGAGTGTTCAGCATGAAACGTTCCACTGAAGCCGCTCAATTTTGGACAAATTCCATCTGATTTGCAAACTTGGTCAATGATGTTTCTTAATAAGTGTTTTGTTTTTGTAAACTCGTGGGCGCTGTACTGTATATAACTGTGTGTATTGTAAAGGTAGGCTTCTGACACGAGTAAATAAATAAAATTACAATTTGTTCTTGTTGTGGTTGTTGTAGTTGTTGTTGATTTTCGGGGCTTTGCGACATCGTGTCATACAGCCTCGTGTACTTGGGTGTGTGTGGAATTTTTCATATAGTCTGCCTTGTTGTGATGGCTGCATTAGTATGTATATTTGTAAATCAAGTGAGGATTGGGAAGAAGACGGTCGTAGCCTTAAGTTAGGAACCATCCCGGTATTTTCCTGGAGTAGAAGTGGAAAGATGGCTGAGGTGGGGATCGAACTCACCTCTTCTCAGTTTTGCCTCACGAGGCTTAGTGTACTCCGTTCCAGCCCTCAGATCAGAATTAAATTTCTTGGCAGCAATTACTGTTACTAGCTACGAATAAAACAAGATGTTCAGTAAAGAACATATAGCCTAATTTCCCCTAAATGCATGGGTATTGTTATAACTCTTTGTCCTTTCCAAGGAGTATAATTGATTTTTGGTTGTAGTAGCTTGTTGAAATAAGTGTCATACGGATGTTAAACATGAATATGAGGTGTCCTTTGCTAGTGCTACCTCTGTACCAAATTTCGTTCAATTCGGCTCCACCGTGTTTGAATAGATAGGGGGAATCTATTGGCACACATACATGGCCACCAGCCGCAAATTATTGGCAGATGACTTAGTAGTTTGGTCAAAAGATTCTCCATACATAAAGGTATAATGCTACAAAATTTGGTAGAGATCAGATAAAAAGTTTGGTCGTAATTTCATTTAAGCTTTAAACATTTGGGTGGCCACCATTACGTTTCCGTCAAGATTGCGGCGATATAAAACATGACACTGAGGTGTTCTTTGCTTGTGCTACCTTGTACAAAATTTCGTTCAATTCGTTTTCACCGTGTTTGAATAGATAGGGGGAATCTATTGGCACACATACATGGCCGCCATCCGCAAATTATTGGGCAGATGACCTCGTAGTTTGGTCACAAGATTCTTCATACATAAAGGTATAACGTTGCAAAATTTGGTAGAGATCAGATGATTACGTTGGTCGTAATATTATTTAAGCTTTTAACATTTGGGTGACCGCCATTACGTTTCCGTCAAGATGGCTGCGATATAAAACATGACACTGAGATGCCCTTTGCTAGTGTTACCTCTGTACCATATTTCGTTCAATTCGGATTCACCGTGTTTGAAAAGATAGGGGGAATCAATTTGCACACACACATGGCGGCCATACGCAAATTATTGGGCAGATGACCTCGTAGTTTAGTCAAAAAATTCCTCATACATAAAGGTATACTGTTACAAAATTTGGTAGAGATCAGATAAATAGGTTGGTCATAATTTGATTTAAGCTTTGAATATTTGGGTGGCCGCCATTACGTTTCCGTCAAGATGGCAGCGATATAAAACATGACACTGAGGTGCCCTTTGCTAGTGCTACCTCTGTACCAAATTTCGTTCAATTTGGTTTCACCGTGTTTGAAAAGATAGGGGGAATCGATTTGCACACAAATATGGCCACCAACCGCAAATTATTAGGCAGATGACCTCGTATTTGGGTCAAAGGATTCTTCATACTTAAAGGTATAATGTTACAAAATTTGGTAGAGATCAGATGAATAGGTTGGTCGTAATTTGATTTAAGCTTTGAACATTTGGGTGGCCGCCATTACGTTTACGTCAAGATGGCGACGATATAAAACATGACACTGAGGTGCCCTTTGCCAGTGCTACCTCTGTACCAAATGTCGTTCAATTCGGATTCACCGTGTTCGAATTGATAGGGGGGAACAGACATTCAGAGTACACACACTCACACACTCACACACACACACACAGACAGACACACTATTTTTTTGGCCCTGTAGTGATCTCATAAGTCTACTTTCATTTTTTGCAAAAATCGAAAATAGGCTAAAATACATTTTAATAATAGTTTAATACAGCCAATGGCCATAAAATACAACTTAATTTCTAGATAACAAACGCACGATTAATATTCAAACATTGTAAATTACTCCAACAGTGGTTTCGTTCTTTTGTTACACAATTTGCATACGCATTCTGGTAAAGGATCGTGAAAGTCTGTCCTGTTGCAAAGTTTATGGTGATATCCATGTATCTCCAGTCTCGTCACTGCGCGGCGTATCGTGACGTTTGGTCCAGTCCAATTCCTGTTGAGCATCGCGTCAGTTGTGTACAATTCTGTCGGTATATCATTCCTTTTCTGCTGTCTATTTTGCTTTACTTGTGATTCTTGTCGGTCAGCTGGAAGTAAGAGTTTAGTGCGTAGGTCTTCCAAGAGGAAAGTTTCGTGTGCTAACTCATATGCAAATTTAGATTGAGCAAATTTTGAAATTCCTAGTGCGGCTTTTAGGAACCTTGCTTTCACCCTTTCTATAGTTTGAAGGTCGCTGTAGATGAGAAAATGAAAATCCACAGCCTGCTTCCAGTCGACCTACCGGGTCAGGGAATAGAATGAATGATGCCCCCATCTAGTGGCGAGGATATGAACTCTACCGGCTGCCGAAGACTGTCGCACTCCCCTGGGGGCAATGATTAAATGAATGCTAGATGAATTGAATTGATAGTGGAGAGTGTTGCTGGAATGAAATTGCGACAGGGAAAACCGGAGTACCCGGAGAAAAACCTATCTGCCTCCGCTTTGTCCAGCACAAATCTCACATGTAGTGACCGGGATCTGAACCATGGGCCCAGTGGTGAGAGGCCGGTGTGCTGCCGCCTAAGCCACGGAGGCTCTACGGTACCTGAGATCATTCCAAATTATATTTATCCCAAATGTGAGGATGGGTAATACTTTAGCCTCAAATAATTTCATAGCTGTCATTAGTGACAATTGCGTGATGTTTTGTATGTCATGTATTGCTATGATACCGGGTGAGTTAGCCGTGGTTGTTACGGCTTGGTTGCAGGCAGTCGCTCACATCCGGGAGGCGAGTAGTTTCGAATCCACCCGCCGGCAACCTTGAAGATGGTTTTCTGTGGTTTCACATCTTCCTTCCAGGCAAATGCCGGGGTTTGACCCTAACTATAGGCCACAGCCGCTACCTTCCAATTCATAATCCTTACATTCACACTTTCCTCTCCAGACAACACTCCACACGCGACCGTACTTGTAGCTCATCCCATGGGTGTCCGCTTAGAAGCAGCTACTAACTCGGGCGAGCCGAACATGTCCTCGGACACTCCCGGCACTAAAAGTCATACCAAAAAATAAATAAATTGCTATGATAGCAGCAGTAGCTTTCCCTTTTACGTCTATCCGAAAGGATTTGGCTGTTGTCTGAAATGTTACTCCTAAATACTTGAAGGCATATTGCTAGCAATGAAAGTAGCCTATAAGGACAGTTAGTGTTCTTGTCATGTTATTAATCATTTTGTATGTCCTGTAGTGTATAGTATGTCAACTGCCAATTTTCTTCCCTGTAAGTTCTCTTACGAGAGTTTGTAGTTTTATCAGCTAGATATTTTATCTGTACCCATAACGTGGCAATCCTGCTCACACGCTAACACCCTCCATAATCGAGGATAATAGCCCATATGGAATAATATATTCGTAAACTCATTTTCGACTACGAGATGTACAGGCGAAACATTTTTGCATATTCTAAAATGCACGTTATGCATTATGGATAGGAGTGCTGTATACATTTACATTATTACAAGACAGTCGCTCAGGAAGACTTGGAATTCCAGACCGTAAACCTGTGATGTCAGCAGGAGCCCTACTTCCTGCAGGAGCAATAATTATGACAGTTAATACTCTGGAAGTTATTTACATGTTACATTGTATAATCTTACAATAATTATTGTTTTAATCTGTTTTTCTTCAAGGTGACACATATATACAACTTAATGTCAGCGAAACTTCTAGCCTGTTTTCCATTTATGAAGATTAATAGTTAATACTGACGTTGCAAAGAACTGTAGATAGATTGTCGCCTGGACTAAATGTTTTATACCTTACAAGGGAACACAGAGTGAATGTGGTGTTAATGTGCAGTCGGAAACATACGATTCCACCTGTCAAAAAGCCCGCCAGACATACAAAGCGATGGTTGGTTGGTTCTTTAGTTTAAGGGCTGCGACAACGTGGTCATGTAGCCCCGTGTACTTTGGGTGTGTGTAGAATCTGTCTGATAACTGGTATTAATTTTGATGACTGTATTAATGTGTGTTATGAGAGCCTCCCTGGCTTAGGCGTCAGCACGCCGGCCTCTCACCGCTGGGTCCGTGGTTCAAATCCCGGTCACTCCGTGTGAGATTCGTGCTGGTCAAAACGGAGGCAGACAGGTATTTTCTCTGGGTACTCCGGTTTTCCCTGTCACCAATCTCATTCCAGCAACACTCTCCACCATAATTTCATTTCATCTGTAATTCATTGAATCATTGCCCCAGGGGAGTACGACAGGCTTCGGCAGCCGGCACAGTTCCTATCCTTGCCGCTAGATGGGGGCTTCATTCATTCCATTCCCTGACCCGGTCGGTCGACTGGAAGCAGGCTGTGGATTTTCATTTCATTAGCGTATAACAAAATGTGTGTGGTTTTGGAGAAAAAGTGCGTCACATTCGACAACACCGCTAATACAGTGTAACTTGCCTTCAACGGACCCTCTTTATTAAACAGAAACTTGATGGTCTCATGAACTTAGGTGTGAAAAACGTGTTAAATTCTCTTCATTTAACGGAAACTGTGTTATGCGAACAACGGAAATAAAAAATATGCTTCAGACGAAAAATTTCCACATTCCGGAATGCAGTTTTTAGAAAATTTCCCGGCGCCCTCTGAAAATCTACCTTGTCTGCTGTGACAGTTGTTTCTGTAGCTAACAAGGAATGTACAAATGGATCTTGCTCCTTTTATTCTCCTTTTTTCACGTAGTGTACGATTATTTGCCTCTTTTTGGTTGCTTAGCCTTTCCCAATGCTCGCTTTAATGAGCTGTTAACCAATAAATGCCTGTCTTTTGCTCATTGTAAGTTTTTCTTTTACAGTAAGCTACTGTATTAATTTCTAACAGAAATATGTAAATACAACACTTAATTGGTAGGGGCAGTTGACCTCGCTGTTCCGCCCCTTAAAACTACATAACTAACACTGAATGAGCCCTGTACACCTTTTTATTTTTTCTCAGTGTGCCCATTATATGCATTATATCATATATATATCATTCTGAATTCTATTATTTTAGCTTAAATTTAATTTTGATTTTAATTATTTTAGATTAATTTTTATTTTAATTGTTGAACTTTTCATTTTAATTCATTTAGTTCGAATTTTAATATTAATTATTTTAGTGTTAATTTTGTCTTTAATTTTCATTTAACATCGATTTTTCTGATTTTTCCCAACAAATTATTCATTTTATTTGTTGTTTCATATCGCAACTTTTAAAAGATTAATTTTAAAATTTTAATTTTAGTCGTATGGAGTTTTATATTTTTATTTATTATTACAATTTTATAATTCATTTTCACTATTTATTAGCCTACTTTTCACATTTTGCAAAAATGAGGAAAAAGTAGACTTATGAGATCGGGCAAATGTGTGTCTGTCTGTCTGTCTGTCCTTCTGTCTGGCTGTGTGTGTGCCCCCCCCCCCCCCTATCAACTCCTAAACGACTGCAGCAAACGAAACAAAATTTGGTAGGAGTAAAGACCAATACCTGAATATCTCACGGCCGAATTTGAAAATGATGTCAGTGCTACCAACTGCTGAAAAATCGCATTTGAATTTTGAACTCCATGTTTGATATTTTGGAAGGTATGAATCGGAGCTATTTCAAAATTGGCACACATGTAGATGATAATAATATTGTAGTTTAATTTCCAGGAGGCAATACATGGCAGTGTTGCCAAAATGATTATAAGCCTGCTGATAGGTCCAAATTTTAAATGCATATAACTTCTACACTATCAATTGGAATTCAACCAAATTTCGTATGTGCTATGTGTACATAAACAGATATGACTGAGCGTATTCTTAAGAGCCACCAGGGCTGCCAACTGTTAATAAATGCTCTCAATTTGTTTTAATCCAAATACCCATATATCAGAAAGTATGCAAGCCGACAGTTTTAAACTATGCACACGTATAGTACCTGACATTCTATATTAATTTGGAGTAACTTATATACGTCAGTGCTACCAACATGATTATAAGCCTGCTGAGACGTCCAACTTTAAATTCATGTAACTTCTATACTAACTAATGAATTTCATTCAAAATTGGCACAACAATAGATCATATTATTTCAGATTATTTCTGACCAATACATGCATGGCATTGTTGCCAACATGACTTTAAGCGCGCTGTTAGATCCAATGTTTAACTGCATGTAACGTCCATGCTATGCATTGGACTTCAACCAAATTTTGTATTCTGTGCCCTAAGAAATGGATCTAAGAATATATTCAGTCACCAGGGCTGCCAACTGTAGTGCTTTATTAGACTACATTATGCCAGGTATATAATATTTCGAACTAATTAGAAATGTCGATATTACCAACTTAATTTCGTCATTATTCTAGATAGATCCATATAGATTAATTATTGGCATGAATCTTAAATTTTAAGAAAAGTAGGCTGTTTAGTTCGTCACGGAACTTCTTGTTTTTATATTAATTTCAATTATATTTACTTTTAATTTTTTAGTTGTAATTTTAATTTTCAAATAAATTTACCCGGCTTCATTTGTCAAGGATATATACAGGAATACTAATTGTTTTTCCTCAAGAAAATGCGTTGATTTGAAGCTGAAAGCTTCAGCCATCAATACCTTTGATGACATTTATTACCCATATGATAGGTGGTTGGTATGCAAACCACTATCCTATAAACTGTTACAGAAAACCGAATCAATAATCCCTACTCCCCACGATTACCAGAAAGGCGAATTGTACCGTACGTCAGAAACTCTATATTTTATCCTCTCAAACTTGTATTTCCTCTTCCGAAATAAAGCTAAGCTCTATAAACGGCTCAAACCATTCAAATTATGAAAGCCAGCTGTATTAACAGCGGGATACCCTTGCTATTATCAAGTCTTGCAAGACACGTGAGGAGAAGCTGTGTGCGTACATCATTAGACCATGCGAGATGAATCTCCACATGCTGAGAACTACAGTACTGTACACATACACCCTGCCATCAAACCACCCCAGTTGACTTGGAGAGACGACAAGAGATGAAGGCCCGATATGTCAGAAGAACAGAACATATTCTATTGTGCTTGCTTCCCATCACACTTCGCTCGCATCCGCCAAGGCGTACAAAAGGTGAACGAATATGAAAGCTTCCTGACTTCCGCCTCTTTTCACAAGGCAAAGGGCGTACATATACTTTACAAGACAGAGCGCAATGAAGGGAAATTCTCTTGTTTACAGCTCTTTGTATACGCTCTCCCTATCTTTGTGTTAAAGTCCCTACTCCTTCTGCTTCTTCTACTTCATCTTCTTGTACCAATTTGTATTAGACTAAGTAAATTGATCAACGTATTTTCAAGGGGGATAGTTGGGAGGGGAAGAGTGAGACAACAGATGAAAGGGAAGCATTTGAAGAGTACTCGAAAATTAAATAACGTCATATTCGTTATAGACAAGTCAGAGTTCTAAAGCCTCGACTCTAACACCATAGATGGCCGTCAAGATATTAGTGCTTATGATTAAAAAAAAAAAGAAGACAATACAGAACCGCATTGAAAATTGCCAATTGTGGTACAGAATAATGAAGTCTATTATACTCATACGCTAGGGCACTTGAGGAATCACTACCATCAGCTCGTACAGGAACCTCATCAATAATGGATCCTTACTTCTCTATCCTTTCTTTCATTCTTGATGAAAATGTTTCACGTTAACGTTTCATTTGCAGTCAAGTTTTAAAATCGAGATACCTGAGACACATTGATGACGAATAACAATTTTATCATTTCAAATAATCTTGTCGACTTCGTCGTTATGCTTGGGTTCAACGTTGTGCGTTACGGAGACGGAGACGGAAGTGACGTCATGCAGCCGCGCAAGAAGTGACGTCATGCAGCCACGCGGGAAGCAGAAGCTAATGGTTATTGGAGTCTGCTGAAAGAGTCCTGGGGCGTCGAGCGACCAGGGGCTTTGAGCGAAGCGAACACGAGAATACAGGGTGACTTCTAAAGAGATATACAAGATGCCATATAAGAATACAGGGTGCCTCCTAAAGAGGTGTGCAGGATGTCAGAGCAAAATACAGTACAAGATGCCAGATAACAATACAGGGTGACTGTAAGAGATATACAAGATGCCAGATAAGAATACAGGGTGCCTCCTAAAGAGGTGTGCAGGATGTCAGAGCAAATTACAGGGTGACACTTAACGAGTTGTACAGTATGTTAGATTCAATTCAAATAGAGGGTGACCCTTAAAGAGGTTTGCGAGACATCAGATTCAAATAATGGGTGACTCTTAAAGAGTTGTAAAAGATGTCAGACTCAAATACAGGGTGACCCTTAAAGAGGTGCCCGCGCGGGAAGCCTAAGTTAATGGGTAAAGTAGCCTGTTGAAAGAGTCCTGGGACTTCGAGCGAAGCGAGAAGCCCTCCTGAGCTATTCCAACATGTGTAGCATTTGTAGCATGCGTCATTTGAAATGATATAACGTCTAGTCTTTCAGACTGACTGTAATTTTTTTCTACTGTAATCTTTTTTATTTTTCCGAAATCGGCACCTGACAGTGGCATAACTTCGAGAGTTGAATGAATGATCGTGAGGCCTCCGGAGAGGCCGTGTGCAGGTCTTTCTAGTTGACGCCCGTGGGCGACCTGCGCGTCGTAATGAGGATGAAGTGATGATGAAGACGTCACATACACCCAGTCCCCGAGCCACGGGAATTATCCCCAGGATATTAAAATCCCTGATGGCTCGGCCGGGAATCAAACCTGGGGCACTTCGGGTCAAAGCCTAGCACGCTAACCATTTAGCAACGGAGACGGATACTACGAGGGATGATCAGGGGGATCCATCCACCGCACCCTAGAGCCAAATAATAAAGGTTGGTTGGTTCCTTAGTTTAGGGGCTGCGACAACGCGGTCATGTAGCCCCGTGTACTTTGGGTGTGTGTAGAATTTGTCTGACAACAGGTGTTAATTATAATGACTGTATTAGAGGGTGTTATCTGTGATTCAGGTAAGGACTGCAGTAGTTCCTACTTTTCCTACCAAATGCTACCGTCCACGACACCTAGCTGTGGACTGGCTACTAGATGCCGTCGCAGCCAGCATCAGGCGACGAACGTTGAAACTAATATAGCGTTATCAATTCTAACCTACAAATTTTGGCTTCACAAAAGTGTAGGCTTAGTAAGTGGAAGGTTCTTTTTCATGCCATAAATCTATGACATGGGAGCGCCGGCTTTACTTTCCCTCCGAAGGAAGGCATACTGAGTGATTTTTAACGCTCTTAAAAATCCAGTCGCCTCCGTTGCGTAGTTGACAGCGTGATTAGCTGCAACCCCGGAGGTCCTGGGTTCTATTGCCGGCTCTGCAACGAAATTTGAGAAATGGTATGAGGATTGGAACTGGATCTACTCAGCCTCGGGTGGTCCAAATGAGTGAAGTGGTTTTCCGTGGTTTTCCACTTCGTCTTCGGGCAATTGAGAACTAAAAGCCATTTACTCAGCCTTGTTGGAGTAGTGTCGTATTTGTGGTGGAGGGTGCGTGGGGGGGGGGGGGGCTATCCATACAGTTGTTGAACATTTTTTTGGTTTCTTGTTTGGGTTTTGGAGTGCGTTTAGTTAGGCCTATGTTTTATTGTTGGTTGTGTGATTGGTTGCTTGTGTAGCCTATTCAGTTCATGGGCTGTGATTGATTGGTTTTTTTTGGTCAGTATCTGCTGTAGTGTTGGTAATTTTCAAGTTTTTGCAACTTATTGTGCATTTAGCCGAGTCTCTCATACGTTTTACATGCCATATTGCTTGGAATGATTATAAAATATAGATGCGTTGACGTGTGTTACTGCTCTATGTACTTACATAATTTGTCGGCAGACGATTGGGAGTTTTGTCAGACGTGGAGGGTTGTTCCCGGAAATGAGATGTGCCAATTAAGGCGCTGAATAAGACAATGATAGGAGTAATGAGCCAGGCGCCATCTTGACTCCCTCACTGGACCTCCTTCTGATAACACAACTGTGTGATGCAAGGAAAACCACAGCTTTGGAGATAACCCAAAAACTGGAGCATCTGACCTTCGAGAGCCTCCTCTTTTGCGAAACCCGTGGCGTGACTGTGGGAACATCCGTGCCCTTTGCAAAGGAAAATCTGCTCTCAAATACTAGACCTACCGTACTTTCTGTGTGATTTATGGTAAATATATAATTATAATAATAATAACAATAAATAATAATTCTGAATTACGACATTGTAACGTAGTCATCAAACCTGAAGCATTATACGCCTCAGAAACTTTGCTCGTTGGAGGCAGATCTCGTATTAAAGACATAGAGAAGCAAGAGAAGATGATATTGAGGGAAATCTTTGGTCCAGTCTGCGTAGAGGGAATCTGGATGTAACGTAAGTCTCAGGAGCTATATCATCACTCTGAAAAGATCACTGACACATTCAGGAATAGGCGATTAACGTTCTACGGCCACATTCTTCACATGACCGATGACAGAAGATTCTCAACATTGCTCTCTCAATGAAAGTCAAGACCAACTGACTTAAGGAAATAGAGGAAGATCTTCAGGAAGTTGGCATCGTGGATGAAATCATAAAAGACAGATCCTAATTCAGAACAGTTTTCAACAACTATCATTTTGCGGAGAATATCGGTACCAGTACCAGGAAACCATGGACTGAAGAACGGAAGAAACTCTTCAGTGCTCAGAAGAAGAGATTTTGGGAGAAGAAAAGAACAACATCATTTTGCTAAATGAGTTTTCTTGCGCTCCTTAGATGGGCATAAGGAAGTGAAAAAAGAATAAGAATAAAACAATGATCTGACAAAAACACCAATGAATATTTAATAATTTAGCCTAGTAATAACATTAATTGGTCGCCTCCGTAGCGTAGCGGTCAGCATAGTTAGCTGCCGCCCCGGAGGTCCTGGGTTCGATTCCCGGCTCTGCCACGAAATTTGAAAAGTGGTCTGAGGACTGGAACGGGGTCTACACAGCCTCGGGTGTTCCAAATGAGTAGAGGGGGTTCGATTTCCACCTCAGCCATCCTCGAAGTGGTTTTCCGTGGTTTCCCACTTCCTCTTCGGGCAAATGCCGGGATGGTACCTTCTTCAAGGCCACGGCCGCCTCCTTCCCTCTTCCTTACCTATCCATCCTGACCTTCCATTACCTTCCCTCATGAGGCCCCTGTTCGCTTTGCAGGTGAGGCCACCTGGGCGAGGTGCCAATCACACCTCACCAGTTGTATCCACTCCCAGCTCTAGGACACTGCCCGTAGAGGCGGTAGTGGTGAGTTCCCTCGCTGAGTCCGTGGGTTCCACCAACCTGGAGGTAAACGACCAAGAAGAAGAAGAATAACATTAATTATTTATACTAGTCTCGGCCACATTATGGACCTTCATAGTAATTGGTTTTTTAAAGAAACCAATATAATTGTGAGCAAAGTTGATTATTATACTTGGAATTTTACCTTTGAAAAATTAATTTTAAAAAAATATCAAAATAGTTAAAAATTCTGATCTGTAACAATTATGGGCCTTAATTGATGATATCATAAGATAATTTAGTGAAAATGACGTGTCTAAACGATTGGTGATTGTATCTCAACTTAGTATAAAAATCAAGTCTCCGATTCTAGGATGTCACGGGTAATCTCGAGAACCACTGGATGGCGGTTTTCACCATTCTGTAAATATATCTCGAGAAAGCTTTCTTAAGAAAATAATTTATTTATGATCAAAGGAAGCCAAGAAGTAACGATTTCAGTGAGAAAATCGAAAAAAACAACAACATGGCGTTCGTGCGCTTTTGAGCTCACGCTGGGCTTTCCGTTAAAAATATCTATATACTATCAGTGTAAGAATTTTTCCACATGAAAAGTTCTACAAAAGAGTTCACGGGAGTATATCTCTCTCTTTAATACATTGTCCACTATAAGTGATTTTACGTTTTCATTTCTTCCAACAATCTCCAATCAATTACTGAGGCGACAGTTTACGAGCTAGCGAGGGGCGAGCCTATCACCCCAGTTAAAGCCTAGCTAGTGGGCGAGCTTATTACCCCAGATACATCCAGCAGCAAACTGTCGAGTCGTGTTGAGTTAAGACTTCAGAGAAGAGTGATTGTGTTTGGAGTTTCCCTGGAAGTGCAACTCGGCTTTTTTTATTTCGCCTATGAACGTTTCGTTCCGGAAAATACTCAGTCAAGTTAAGATTGGACGGAAGGAGGATTCTTTTTTTCTTGCACCTCGCCATTCTTAAATTACGCGCAGTTCGCTACTCCTGTGGGGGTCCGGGCGGGGCCACCAAAAGCCCGCTGATGAGCCAGCTTGGTATCTTAGGCGAACCCCCACAGAAGACACGGCACCGACCTAGAAGAATTGCTGATTTTTAATAATATTAATAACCTAACGAGAATTATTGTTCTGTTTGACGGCTCATACACATACGATTGGGAGGCAAAGAATGGCATTGCCAGATGCGAGGTATTGCAGGTTAAGGAACGATATCCTGTATTATCCCTCCCTATATTGTTCTGCTAAGGTCCCATTCCAGTTTTGTACCGAAAATAAGGTCCCATTAACACCAATCTACACATATGGGGTACCTACAGGTTCAGCATAGTCCAATGCGTAGGCGAAACGCACTCACTTACTCTTTAAATGCCTCCCAATTAAACAAATACCTTAAAACATGTATATTTACAATGAAATAATGAAAGAACGCAACACGGTAACCATGATAACAGAATCTCACAGGTCCATCTATTTCTGTAAGATGCAATGCAATTCCAATAATTACATTACTGTGAAAGTTTCCAGACGGTTATAAGATTATCACTGAACCAAATTCAGCTGTAAAATTCATCAATACATACAGTGTGATGCGCTTAAGGGGGTCAAGGGGCACTCTAGAATTTGTTCACGCAATTTCCACATGTGACTGTGGTACGAAAGATCTTTTTCACCTGACTACAAAGGGTCTCCGAAAACCACATTTAAAGGCCCTTAAATTAGCAGTGTCTGTGATATTCCCAGAAAACTAACTTCGCTCTGATATACCTATGAAGGAATGATAAACCCCTAACAACTGCACCAGTAGCTGAATTGATAACGCCTGATCATTCATACCAAGAATAAATCAGTCATAGCATTCATGATTGAGATTTTACAACTAGAATATTCGCGGGCGAAGCCGCGACGGGTAATGCTAATCCTATATTATAAGAAATAATTGGGCTGTTCAATAAACATTGCCCCCACTCTACCTACAAGGATCTATATTTATTCCATTACACTGTACAGTATTGTTGTTGTTCTCTTTTATTTTTTTATTTTTAGCGTATGGCTTTTAGTGCCGGGAGTGTCCGAGGACATGTACGGCTCGCCAGAGTTTGTAGCTTCTTCTAAGTGGACACCCATGGGGTGAGCTACAAGTACCGTCGTGTGTGGAGTATTGTATGGGTAGGAAAGTTTGAATGTAAGGACGAGAAGTTGGAAGGTAGCGGCTGTGGCCTATAGTTAGGGACCAACACAGGCATTAGCCTGGAAGGAAGATGTGAAATCACAGAAGACCATCTTCAAGGTTGCCGGCGGGAGGATTCGAACCTCCTCGCCTCCCGGATGTGAGCGACAGCCAGCAGCCACGCCGTAACGACCACGGCTAACTCACCCGGTATTGTATTGGTGAGATCTTGAGATCAAACTATGCAGCATATGCTCCTGTGTCAATTATGCCCATCTTCCTGTACCGAAGATGATATTTTTTATGAAACACAAAAGCACTTGATGTTGCTAGGTTCCGGTCGAGATTGGTGTGAAGTGCACTTCAATTTATTTATGTTATGTTATGCAGTTTACTATGCATAATTGAACTGTGTAAATGGTATTTCTGATACGATAATAATAATAGTATGAAAGTTTTCCAACATGCTTCTTTAACGATCATAGCGGCCAACTAACATGTATTTTATGATATCCATGACCAGCACTTTTAGTGAAAACAATCAATTCACTGGCTCTATTCCTTTTAATATTCCTGTTTTACTACCACACTCGATTTGTCCACCTCGGAAGAAGCTTTAACAAAGCCAGACAAATGATATGATATTATGTTGTTATTCCAAATCCCTCAAAGACGCCGAAGACATGGATCTATTGTATTCCCATTATAGTGTAGGTGAAGGCTTTTAGTAAAATGTACGACATATAATAACCACAAAATACAGTATAAAGTTCAGTGCACACTCAAATAAATAAAGAATTTTACATATACATTATAGGTGTTATGTAAGTATATGGTAGAAGTTAAAATGTCTTTGTTAAACTGTCATCTGAACTTCTATTCCATTAATACAGACTAATGCACAGTAGTTCACCATTTTTCATTTCTGTAGGTATAAAGACCACTATTACTCATAAGTGGCTGAATATTATGAGACAAAACATTCTACCAAAGAACAGAAGTGTTAAGATAATACAGCCCTTCAGGTTTATGCCGATTACATAAGTTAATGTGACGAATGGAAGAAATTACTATACATAGTAACTTATCTTAGACTTAACAAGAAGTTCCGTGAAGAACTATACAGCCTACTTTTCATGCCAATGATTATTCTACCTATCTAGAATAATGACAAAATTAAGTTGGTAATATCGAAATATCAAATTAGTTCAAAATATACCTGGTATAATGTAGCCTAATAGAGCACTACAGTTGGCAGCCCTGGTGACTGAATATATTCTTAGTTCCACCTCTTAAGGTACAGAATACAAAATTAGGTTGAAGTCCAATGGACGTTACATGCAGTTAGACACTGGATCTATCAGCACGCGTAAAAGCATGTTGCCAACAATACCATGCGTGTGCTGGTCAGAAATAATTTGAAATATTATGATATCTTGTTGTGCCAATTTTGGATGAAATCCATTTGTTAGTATAGAAGTTACATGTATTTTAAAATTCGACATATCAGCAGGCATAGAATCATGTCGGCAGCACTACCTTGTATTAATTACTCCAAATTAATCTACAATGTCAGGTGCTATACGTGTGCAAAGTATAGAGCTGTTGGCTTGCATACTTTCTGATATATTGATATTAGGGTAAACAAGTAGTTCCGTGAAGAACTATAGAGCCTATTTTCATATATCCGGCTTATGTTAATTGCCACTATCAACATACACAATTTCAGTTTGATTGCTGTAATAGATTCGTAGATATTGAGAACCGACTAAACATTAAGGATGGTCGCCATGTTGGACTTTATATATGTAGGTACTAGAGTTATGTACTGTCACATGACGATTATTGTGTACGTGTAGCATTCAAACTTCAATCGCATGATTAGGACACAAGAAGTAACAATGAGATTTTAAAGTTTCGCACAGCCGCCATCGTGTGGTTATGGAAACAATTGAAATAAATTACATGCCAGTGGATTAACATTCGTATAAGGATGTACTGTACCAAGTTTCACTGCACTCGGATGGTTAAATTGCGAGAAACGTCCATGTGAATATTTATACTTCGCGTCGCCGCCATGTTGGATTTGTGATCACCAGGTTATTGAAAGTCCTATAGGTGAACTTATGTTCATAGCCCCTATGAACATAAAAATATTCAGTTTGATTGCTATAATAGATACGTAGATATTCAGAGCCGTCTAAATATTTCGGATGGTCACCATGTTGGATTGTTAAATGTATAGGCCATAGAGTCATGTACCATTAAAGGAAAATTATTGCGTAGGTTCATTATTCAAACTTTCACTTCGATCGCATGATTACGACACAAGAAATAAAAACTTAATTTTAAAATTCGCACAGCCGACATCTTGAGGTTATGTAAACAGTTGAACTAAATTAGATACCAGTGCATTACAATGTGTATAAACATTTCCTGTACCAAGTTTCATTGCGTTTGGAACATTAGATAGCGAGAAAGGTGTATTTAAATTTTCAAAATTCGCTTGGTCGCCATGTTCGATTTGTAGTTAAACGGGTTTTGAAAATCTTATAGATGAACTTCCAGTAGTGGCCTTTATCTCCGTACAAAATTTCAGGGTGATACCGGTAATAGTTTCAGAGATATAGAATGCCGGTGAAATATTTCGCACATCCGCCATCTTGTGGTTATGTAAACAATTGAACGAAGTTAGATGTCGGTGCATTACAATGTGTATAAACATATACTGTACCAAGTTTTATTGCGTTTGGTTGGTTAAATCGCTAGAAACGTCTATTTAAACGTCGCAACTTCGCTTGGCCGCCATGTTGGTTTTGTAGGTACCAGCTTTTCAAGAGTCACATATGTGAACTTCTAGTAGTTCCCTTTATCACAGCAAAATTATTCCAGGGTGGTATCGGTAACAGTTACGGAGATATTGAATGCTGGTGTAATATTTCGCACAGCCGCCATGTTAGATTGGTGAGACGTAACAAAATTTGAAGGGCACGGTTGGGGTCGCCCGGAATTGTGCTATGAACTTACCGTGTTTCATTGAAATCGCTCCAGCGGTTTAGAATTTATTAGGGGACACACACACACACACACACACACACACACACGCACACACACACGGACAAAAGGTGATCTCATAAGCCTATTTTTTCAAAATTGAAAATAGGCTAAAAATATGGACAGCATTTATTAACAATTGGCAGCCCTGATTGATCTTAACAATACTTTCAGTCATATCTGTTATGGTACACATAGCACATACGAAATTTGGTTGAAATCCAACTGATAGTATAGAAGTTACATGTATTTAAAAATTGGTACTATCAGCAGGCTTATAATCATGTTGGTAGAACTGACGGAGATGAGTTACTCCAAATTAATCTAAAATGTCAGAATATACGTGTGCATAGTTTAAAGCTGTTGGCTTGCATACTTTCTGATATATTGGTACTTGGATAAAAAAATAGAGAGAGCAATTATTAACAGTTGCCACCCCTGGTGGCTCTTAATAATACGCTCAATCATATCTGTTTATGTACAGATATTACATACAAAATTTGGTTGAAATCCAATTGATAGTGTAGACGTTATATGCATTTAAACATTGGACCTATCAGAAGGCTTAAAATTATTTTGGCAACACTGTCATTGTTAGCCTCCTGGAAATTATACTGAAATAGTATTATCTGCATGTGTACCAATTTTGGAATAGCTCCCATGCATACCTTGCGAGGTATCCAACATGGAGCTCAAATTTCTAGTGCGTTTTTTCGGTAGTTGGTAGCACTGACATCATTTTCAAATATGGACGTGAGATATTCCGGTGCACATCTTTATTCATACTAAATTTGGTTTTGATTGCTGCAGCCGTTTAGGAGTTGATAGGGGGGGACACAAACACACACACACAGCCCGACAGACAGACAGACAGAAGGACAGACAGACAGACAGACACACATTTTCCCGGATCGATCTCATAAGTCTACTTTTTCCTCATTTTTGCAAAATGTGAAAAGTAGGCTAAAAATGAGACCATCACGGGCAGGATTAGTTTCTTCTGGCAAAGTGTGTTCAGCTCCCCGACACCGTCCTTGCGATGGTAGAGAAATGATCCCTCGCAGAGTCCATGGGTAAAGCTATGTGCGGATGCGGATATCCGCGGATAAACCCGCGGATATCCGCAACATTTTTCGCCATGCGGATATACTTTGCATGGCTTTGCGGATAGCGGATAAACTGCGGATAATATTTGGAGTAAATTTGCGGATAGTTTTTAGAATACAATCCGAGCTTGTTGAATCTTAGAGTATTCTTGCCTGGATTTTCTGATGTAGATGCCATTTTTGTAGTCCGGGCCAAGTGTGATGTGTAGGATACTTCTTTCTTTTCTCTCTAAATTCGCGAGCAAACATTTCTCGGATAGGATAGGCCATTCACATGCATATAGCTTATTATTATTATTATTATTATTATTATTATTAATAATAATAATAATAATAATAATACCGACAGTAGTGGCTACGCTGGCTAAAGCTCAGCATTAGGTCATGGGCCCAAGCTCTCTGCTGACTCGGTAGACGCGTGGGTTCGAACCCCACCGTCGGCCGTCCTTGAAATGGTTTTCCGTGGTTTCCCATTTTCAACACCAGGCAAATGCTGGGACGGTACCTTCTGACAGGCCACGGCCGCTTCCTTCCACATCCTTGCCCAGTTTCATTCACCATCATTCATTTCATCTCTCATTAACTCCTCTCATGAGGTTGGCGTCAGGAAGGGCATCCGGCAGTAAAAATCATCGCCACAAAGACTTCCATCACATCTCATCCCCGACCCCGTTGGAAAAACGGGAATAATAAGGGGTGGACATACATTATTAATAATAATAATAATAATATTAATTTATTTATTGTATTTACAGACTAAATGTTGAAAGAGTCTACTATGACAATGAGTGAATATAAAGGAAAATAAATGGCTGACGTTAAGGTCTCTCTTTGATAATTTCACAGCTGACTGCACGTCACACACTAAATTAGTTGAGTGCGTTGGTAGGACATGTGTGATGGCAACGCTACCCTATGCAAATATTCCAACGGCGATTCCGGATCTAATGACAACATATTACGAGGTTAGGCGTCGCGCATTACGTCTCATTATAGAGGGCGCCGTGCCATTTATCATCCAGTGTCAAACACAATATTTGTCCTCAGACAGTCGCTGCACTCATCACAAAGCACAGAGCCTAAGCAGTAGGCTACTGTAGGCGGCTATATGAGCCCGAGTAGGTATGAAGAGGTAAGTTATTGGCCAGAGAAACATCAATAAATTCATTCTTATAAAATGGCATAAAAATGACCAAGATAGACCGATTCCTTACTGACGATTTAATTATAATAAAATTTATGTTTGACGATGTCGAAATGTAAATATTATATGTCAGAAAACTGTATCATAATGAGGGTCATTATTGTACAAGTTTTCATTATGGGCAGTTTCTCCCACCAATCAGAGCTCAAGAAACAGTTGTTTGACCAATTAGGTAAGGACAGCATCGCAGCTGCGCTGAGTTCCAATGCCTTCTAATTTAAATTTCACTGCGTGGCCTAGTGCCATAGTGGGGTAATCAAGGAGGCCATGGTTAAAGACCATTCTCTGCGTCCCATGCGCTCTGTTTAGAACTCGTATCGAAATTATAAAACTCGCTTACGCTCGTTTTATAAACATACTCGTGTCTTAATTACCATTATAGGCAAGTTACATACGACTCTTGATGTTCGACGATAATTATAACTTTATTATATGTTTTAACATAAATACCGTATTCATAATTCTATTTTGAGATTGTCACTTGCATTTTGTGATCTCTGTTTTCCAAGCTCTCTGACCGACCGACGCATGCGCTCTGTGTGCTTGGCAATGCCATACATATTATTTGAGGCCATATGTTTACAGCCTGGCCGATGTGCACCATCATTCAGAGCGGCTTCGGTGGCGTAGTCGGTAGCATGCTGAACTGCTGTGCCCAAGATAGCGGGTTCAAACCCGGCCGAAGTCGTCGGATTTTTTAAGAGCGTTAAAATCCTTCAGTATGCCTTCCTTCGGAGGGGAAGTAAAGCCGGCGGTCCCATGTCATAGATTTATGGCATGTAAAAGATCCTTTCACAGACTAAACTTGTGTAAAGCAAAATTTGTTAGGTTAGATTTCGTCAGAACGCTCTATCAAAGTTCCAACGTTCACCACTAGGTATCATTGATATCTGGTGGCGAAAGTTGGAACTACTTGAAATTGAACGGAAGTTGTAGCTCGCCCTTTAGGGTGTCCGCTGGAAGCAGCTACAGACTCAGGCGAGCCGAACATGTCCTCGGACACTCCCGGCACTAAAAGCCATACGATAAATAAATAAATAAATAAATAAATAAATAAATTCAGTCAAACTCTCACCGAAGTCGTTTGAAAGCAATGCGCTCTGTAGAAATTGGGGTTGGGGATATTATGGTACAGTGCTATTTCTTGTCTCATATTCGCCCGTTTATTTACGCGAACATATGGACGGTGCACTTTCCATGTCGGTAATTTATATAGACATATTGGATTTTGAGCGCATGCGCGAAGGTATCCTTACCTAATTGGTCAATGAATGAGCTCTGATCGGCTGGAGAAACTGTATCATAATGAAAAACAGTGCTATAATGACCATCATTATGATACCGTTTTCTGACACATAATGTTTACATTTTGACATCGTCGAACATAAAAATAATTATATCATTAGGTTTATTTATTTATTTATTACACGGTTGCAATTAGTGACTTACTTCTGTCAACTGAATTTGAGATCAATAAAAAGAAGTCATTATTTTACAATATCATAGAAATTATATTTAGGTTACTCTTTTCTTGTCATTCGGTGACGTGTTTCTCTTTGAAGACTGAGCACCAGCAACTTGTTTCGTGCATGCATTGTGACATCTTAACTTCACATCAGCAAGTGCCCCAGGGACATGTTTACCGAGCTAACTGCTTGCTGTTTTGTATTTCAAGTTTACAAGTTTAATCAGTGGTAGAGAGTGAGATGGTGTGGTGGTGGTATACACACAAACCTCAAACTTCCCTTCTCTATCGTAGTCTGTTGTAAAAAGTAAACACTCATCATTATCAAAGTGGCGTTGGAAACTGCTAGCTGAACATGATATTTGCCATAATCTCCCTGGAGAGTTAGTTCCTCGTCGTGCGTGCGTGTGGTTGCTTGGTAATTTACTTGTGTTGCGGCCTGCCTGTCTGCTTACTTGTCCTCAGGGTGTTTGTTGATACACGCGGCCCCAAGTACAAGCCTTGTGGAACCCCAACGGTGTCAGTTGCGGGGCGTTCTGATGGTCGGGAACACAACTAATTAACAAGAGAAACCTATGTTGTCGCGGTACAGAATATGGGTGGGTGGGTGGGTGGGTGTTTGCTTCTGTGTTTGTGAAAGGGGGATAAGGAGGGGAAACAAGAGAGCAAGCCTAGAAGCGTCTTACTCTCGTACGAGGCAAGAGATTTAGACAATGTTATCTCTGTGATACCAATAATTTATTGAAGCTGAGAAAATCAATCACTAATGGTGCAGTGCAGGCATTCTCAAACTAGTGCTCGCGAGCAAGACGATGCCCTTTAACCTTTTATAAGATAAAATTGTTCTTAATTTTTATGTATTTTTACATTTTTATTTATTTTAAATATTATTATTAATGTTATTTTTTTCTTGTCTAATTTTAATGTTTATATTTTTTATTTTTGTTCTTATAGATTTAATTTTCATATTTATTATTTTATTTATTAAATTAATTTCGAATTGATTTTTACAATTATTTTCATATTATTTATAGTTATGTTTATTATTTTAATTTTCATATTTCTTTTATTATGGAAATTTTATTTTTATAATCTTTATTTATATATTTAGGCCTATATTTTATTTTTACACTTTATTTGTTAATGTTCTTAGTTATATATTTTTTTAATTTTATTCAGTACATTACGTATATAGATACTATATAATATTTTATTTTTAGATATACTAGCCCTTCGGCATGAAAATTCACCAAAATTTGGCTGAAATCTTCAACCATCAGCATCTTTGAAAGCATAAACTATCCTATGACAGGTGGTTTATATACAGACCACTATCCCATAAAGGATTGAATGAAATTTGGTGCTCTCTTTATACGAACCAAAATGTGCTCACGAGCAAAAGCTCCCCTGAGATCCATTCTACAATTCAAATTTTGTTGCAGGAACCAGAATAATAATATTTACATTACAAGTATTGCCATTTTGGGAAATGATATTTTTAATCTACAGTAAAAATATTTGGACATCCCTGTTTTATGAGTAACACAAACCACGGAAAACCATTTCAAGGACGGCCGATGGTGGGGCTCGAACCCACGGTTCTACCGAGTCAGCAGAGAGCTTGGCCCCATGACCTAACGCTGCGCTTTAGCCAGCGTAGCCACTGCTGTCGACAATACCATTAATGAAGATACATTATAGAATGTTTCAAAAAGGCTTCGCCTGTGCGGCTTTCATTACTGTGCTTAATGATAATGATTGTAATAATGTCAAACCATTAAATCAAGAGTCTTCTGGCTTTTGGTGGCGTATTGACCCGAAAATAAGCCGCAATTTTTATTAACATTATTTAGGTAAAAAATCTGGGTGCGGCTTATATTCGCTACCTACAATTTTATAGTTATGTCACTAGCTATAGCCTACCCGGCAAGCGTTGCAATGCCAATCAAAGACAGAAATGAAGATAATGATCTTTCGTTCTGGTAAAGACTCAATATAATCCGAGTGTCGTTAATCTATTATGTATAACCAGCTAACTTGTTTTCCTTGACAGAGGTAGCAGTATATCTTTTGAATAATAAAGGTTTATTTACTTACTGTAACAAATAAGATTTCTTAGTGAGAATCCTCAGAGACTTGATGCAGAGAGGTGCAACTCATAAGGAACGCACGGGTAATGGTATCTATTATGGGCGGAAAGACACATCCGGACTCTCCGGAGAATAGATTACTTACAAGCAACCTGCACGAGAGTCTCGCTGCTTTTCTTGATGCTAAGTAATTCTCTCTTCCTTGTACAGGACTTGTAGCTATAATGGTGAGTCGACATGAGATGGAACTCCATCTTAAATCACTTTGCTGTCTGGTCATGAGTCAGGTGTCTGCCGCGAGTGATACCAATTCAGAGATTTTGTTTTTAGATCTAGTGACCTTTTCCAAAAAGTTTGACAACAAAATACTAGTAATGTTTAGGTTGGAATTAGTGAGTTGACACATCTGGTTGGTTGGTTCCTTAGTTTAGGGGCTGTGAAAACGCGGCCATGTAGTCCCGTGTACTTTGAGTGCGTGTAGAATTTCTCTAATAACCGGTGTTAATTGTGATGGCTGTATTAGTGTGTGTTATCTGTGATTCAGGTAGAAGGACTGCAGACGATTAATTTTTTCAAGTAGTTCCGACTTTTGATACCAAATGCTACCGTCCACGACACCTAGCTGCGGACGTGTCTACTAAATGCCATCGCAGTCAGCACCTGGCGGCGAACGTTGGAACTGATATAGCGTAATCAAACTAACCTATAAGTTTTAGCTTCCTCAAGTGTAGTTAGTGGAAGGTTCTTTTTCATGCCATAAATCTATGACATGGGGACCGCCGGCTTTACTTCCCCACCGAAGGGATTTTTAACATTCTAAAAAATCCGAAGACTTCGGCTGGGTTTGAAACCGCGATCTTGGGCATAGAAGCTCAGCATGCTACGAACTACGCCACCGAAGCGGTTTGGTTTGTCTGACGCAAGTAAGGGAAGCTCTCAGATCAGAATTAAAATTTAACTGAGTCGGGAATTGAACAAGGACATCAGGGACAGGACAGGAATGCTAGCCACTACACCAAGAGGTGATCCATTTTCAGTTGCTAGTCGAACATAGGCTGTTATATAATGTGCTGATGACTGTTACTCCTGGTGATGAAGCGGTAAGTCAAAGTAGTTGACCTCTGGGGCCAAGGGAGGCTTCTTGTGCCCTGACCGTAACAAGACAGCCGCACAATAGCGTTGACAACTTGACTGACAGGCAGGCCACTGTGACCAGGTGCGATGCTGGACAATACACTTTATTAACACGTATCACTCGTCTGGAAGCAACACGATTCTCACGGACACGATTACTTAAACCAAACCACCCCAACTCATCCAGCCGAACATAAGCCATCCTCTTGGTATTTCTGTTTATATTTATCCTTGGGGACAACAGATGATGACTGAAGGGTTGTATAGGTGAAGTAGGCCACATAGTACGCATGAATTATCTCTTGGTGAACTGATTTAGAGCTACTGTACTTCTAAACATTCAGGAGTTGGAGTTCAAATGGACATCCCTTGTTCGATCGGTTGTTATTTTTTCAAAATTCATCTTTCAATTAGGCTATGATCAATTGGTATCAAGCTTAACCCACGGGGACTGGCGCATGTTTATTTTTCTTTACCTGAGGCTTAAATAATGCTCTGTATTTTCGTTTTGGTCACCCTTTATTTCCTGTCGCCTCCTGTACCTTCCTTCCTAGCCTTGAACTTCACCCTGCAAAAGAAATATCTCCATAGCTTTTTGAACACTCAAATTAGTTTTATATTATTTATGGTAGGGTCAGATATACCCATCGCGCCAGTCCTCGTATGACAATTTTCGGCTTGCGTTAGTCGGAACAATCTGTAAAAAAATAAGGGGGAAAATCCACCTATTTTGGTGTAGCACAATCACATAGCTCACGTTCTTGTTGATCTATGTTTAGGGTGTAGGGACACTTTGCTTTTCAGCTCCATTGTTCAAAACAATTGAGATGACTGCTTTGCCGCCATTATCACGGTCAATTATACTGTTACGAAAGTTACTGTCATTTGTCTGCGTGTTAATATAAATAAACCTCATTTTATATTGGGAATAGTTCATAGGAAGACACCAGGTGTATAATTTCTTCATTAAAATCCGTACGACTACGACAAGAAGGGAGTGACACACTGTGATCGCTCTTCAAGACAAACAAATATCATTGGGCGCCACTCATATACACAATGAGAATGAAATAGAGAACACGAAATCTCTCCTCCCGGGCAGAAGGTGCTTATGGCAACCCCCCCCCCCCCCCTCCTTCTTGTAGAAATAATAAATTGAAAGAATAAATATGGAAATCACAAAATAACAACTACGGAGTAGAATAATAGAAAGAAAAGTTATTATTAGGGCTCGGATTTTAGGTGCTAAAAATCGGGAAAATATTTATATTTTATGCGTTGAAAATACCTGAAATAAGTGAAAAAAGGTAAAAGTATTTAATTATAATGTAGTTTATTAATGTGAATATAAATCAATATGCAGTACTCACGAATGCAATTTATACTATGTCTCACTGACTGCTGAAGCATTACAATACACAAGGAGATACATCTTCAAGTTGTCCATCACAAATGACCGACGATTATCGCGAAACACTTATTCTGAAGGCGTGAAACTGCGGCAATATATTTCTTGCTCTTGAGGTGTTGAAAATTCAGATCGCTGTTCAGCCTTGATTGCTTTCCCAGATGGTTAGTAGAGCAGAACGCCCTCATCAAAAGTAAAATTACCTTTAAATTCTGCAACAAACGATAACTTAATGTCTGTGAGTGAGACTGGTCCCAGGTAGCTGGGTAAGGGGGATTGGGGGGGGGGAGGGTGCGTGGGGGAGGGGAAGTCCAGCACGTGGTACAATATGGCTATGGACAAGGAAATCCCCGGCTTCCACAGTGAGTGGTACGGGTCGACCAGTCAAGAATAACACAGTTGCAAGCTGGCGTACGCTCTGCATGAAGATAAGATAGCTCACAGGTTCTTCCCCGTTGAAGTAATACAGAACAAAAATGCAATAAACTGAAAGATCTAGCACACTGATTTAAAAAATGTAAATATTATGTATTTTTATGTGCTAATAGGTGGAAAGCAGGAATTTATGTATTTATGGAAAAAATGCTTAAAATATGTATTTGCATAAAAAAATATTTATTTACAGAAAAATCTGAACCCTAGTTATTATATTCAATGAATCAATATTTAAATTACTATACGGAAAGTGCCGTGTTCTATTGGCTACCTAGGCTTACTTGTGGTTGGGGTATAATGTATATTCTGATGTACTTTATGTTCCGCAAACTTGCGACATATCTGCTTTATCTCTCAAAGCATCAATTCATGGACACATCTCCATTATTTAGAGATATAATTCTTCTCTTTTAAAGAATTACAGTCACCAGGATATTTGAAATATCGTCAAATATTTTACAAAGAACCCCTTCTCTACCAAACAATTATATAAGAAAAGAGCTTTTACCAAAGTTTGTATATAGCCAGTCACCGCCACCTATATCACTGTCGATTTCTAATCAATGCATCAGTTCGACGTTATACCATGTCGCTCCTTAATTACCTATACATCGTAGTAGGATTTGCTTCGTATTGAGCACAAGGCCATCAGACAACAGCCTGGTTACTTATTTCTATTCCTTCACTGGGCACTTTCCGCTTAATTTACATAAGATTAACTATACATCACAATTAATGATGAGGAGTGTCTGTGCAGATCCAAGATCTGTCACAACACTATGGGTCAAAATGACACGGTGCCAGTCCTCGTGTTATATTTTACAACGCCATTTCTTTAATTTCAAAACCAGTAATGATCATTTTTTTCTTAATACTGCTTTATCCTAAACACTCGAATGTGAGATTAGCGTCGCATTATTTAAGGATTCTGTGTTGGCTACTCTTCGGCAATTGAATTGTGAATATTATCAGGCATCATTATACTAAGCATTTCCTCATTTTATTTATTTGTGTCTAAATTTTGACTTGTATCTGTTTAATATATGAAGTATAAGTTAACAGAGAGATAATTATTTCCACAGACAAGTATCTGTTGGATAGATGGTAGAGGGGATATTGACCTTGTTTACCCAGTTGAAGCCGGGTAGTATTGCTGGCACATAATTTAAGTCCAATTGTTTTGGTTGCGTAGCATGAAATAATTCTTTGTTGGAAAAAACAGCCTAAGCTATCCACTTAATTCTGCTTGTCCCAATCATTTGAATTCCCACGAGTTAAACTGGCTCATTTGTTTATGCATGGACGCCCTTAAAAATTACTTTTTAATACCTAAATTTATATTTGATATCAACAGATTTCTTTTCCATAGAAATGCATTCCTTGCCTGTGCCAGTCTACATTTTATATCCACTTTGCTTCGTCCATTACTTTTTATTTTGTTTCACAAATAGCAAAAATCACCTAAGTCACACCTGATATAATTATCACCATGAAATAAATCAATGTCCAGCACTGGCCTGATAGCTAGCCATTGCTCTCCTTGCCTGTGCCAACCTACATTTTATATCCTCTTTGCTTCGTCCATCACTGCTTATTTCGTTTCCAAGTAGCAGAAGCCTAAGTCGTACCTAGAGATTCGGTTTTAGGTCAAAGCTCCATTACCCTGACACTTCGGTGGCATAGTTGGTAGTATGCTGAACTGCTGTGTCCAAGATCACAGATTCAAACCCGGCCTAAGTCATCGGATATTTTAAGAGCGTTAAAATCCTTCAATATGCCTTCCTTCGGAGGGGAAGTAAAGTCGGTGGTCCCATGTCATATATTTATGGCATGTAAAAGATCCTTCCACTAACTAAACTTGTGTGAAGCTAAATTTCTAGGTTAGATTTCGTTGAAACGCTCTATCAAAGTTCCAACGTTCACCACTAGGTGTCAGTGACATCTGGTACCGAAAGTTGGAACTACTTGTAATAGAACGGCATATGTAGCTCACCCCATGGGTGTCCGCTTGAAGCAGCTACAGCCTCTGGCAAGCCGAACATGTCCTCGGACACTCCCGGCACTAAAATCCATACGCTAAATGAATAATAGTTATTTGAGTTTTGTCTGTCTGAGTGAAAGGAAAGGGGCTATATTATTGAGCCACCTTGCTACCCTTCTGGAAAAGTAGGCTTATCTTCCCACATGACCTCATGACCCTTCAATAGGATAATGTTCGGGACACCTGCTCTAAATGAAGCTGCCTGTCTGGCCATTTCTCCAACTGAAAAAGTCATTTAAACAAGACTGGACAAAAAAAAAGATGCTAGCTGGACGTAGTAAAAGTGTAACCGAATAGAGTCACAATACCATAAATAGCGTGACTTAATGACATACCATCAGAAAATAACTATTTACCTTGTTATTTCATTACCGAAACAAATCAGCTTTATTACAAGTGGACTGAAATATAACCAATCTTAAGATACTGTGCACGTTTCGTGGTTGATCATAGCTTTCCTTCTGTATCATTATAAACCTTCAGGGACATTAGCAACCAGTATTGAAACCATTAATATCAATCAGTGTGCTTTCTTAGTGTCAATGTACATTTAATGGCCTATATTGTTATAATATTGAGGCAATTATTCAGCAGACTTCCGCCGAAGCTAGCTTATTATAGGCAGAAATTAATTTGAAAACAAAAAGAATAAGTGGCTAGCTTGCAAGGCAGAATGAACATTGTTGGACCATATTTTATGCATTACATTGTGACAGGGGCGTAAAACGCCTCGCATTCGTCGTGGGGGGGGGGGGGGCGAGTGTCAAATTTATAAACTGAGGTTGCCTAGATGCCTACCTACCAGGGAATGTTTTCTTTTCGTTTAAGGCTTTAAAGCTCGTAATAATAAGGTATTGTAGGCCTAGCGCTATACAGCGTGTCGCAAAATTACGACGACAAACTAAAACCAGAGGTTCCGGTTCTTATCTGAAGCAACTTGAGTTAGGACACTTATGACCGAAAACAAACCGTTAAAAATCTATGCGACGTTAAACTTTTAACGATGTGAATCGACATCATCGCGCCGAGAAAGTGCGACTTTTTCTAATGTTTCCGTTTCGTAAAGCCGCGGAGGAATGCAGCCACTTCCCGTCTGGCGAACTAACTCTGTGGTATCGTGCACGGAACGGCGAGTTCCTTTAAACGAGTTATTTGGTAGCGGTTCGATCAGAGCCAGCGCAAGTTTTTGATGTGTAACATCTTTCCACTCGGTAGCTGGACATTTTTGTGGGAGTGATTTTGAAAAAGGGACGGAAATGGATGGGACGAAAGTGCATGAGACGGAAACATTGAGCGCGCGTGATGGCGGAGATCGGTACAACGACGTACTGTAGGCCATGTGGCTATGCCGAATGTATATCGCATACAGTTTAGTTGTCGTTCTTTGGTGTGAAAATATTCATTTTATCATATTTGCTGAAAACAATTATGATTTATTAAATATTCATACTTTTGTTGTATTCTTATTTAATGTAAGCACTCGATGTACGGTCGGCCATGTGGCTATGTGGAATCTATATCGCATCAACAAACACTCCAAACAACGTAGGAATTCAGTATATTAACGCCGACTACTAACAATAATTGAAACTTCGTTGGTCTAAACATATCACTGGAAGAAACACATTTGATATACCTTCCGCACACCTAATTTTTAATCGCGCCTGTACTTGGCAGTGCGCTGATCGGCAAAACGAGGCCATTTTCAATAATATCGCTGGCATGGGTTCACTAACTGGCCGGTATAGAGCGCAGCTCGCATCAAGTAGGCAGTGGATTGCTTTCTCCATGGCAAATAACAATTATGATTCATTACGGTCAGGATTTGGCACTGGAGTTTTACAAGTAGTTATTTCAATGACCAACAGAGTTCACTGTCAACAAGGGATTTGCGCTCCCGGGACACACATAGTAGCATAACATGTCACATGTTTCACATCATATGCGACTACTGTAAGGCTCGTATAATTTTTTCCTTATCATAAGTTTTCCGTTTTCCTCCGTGTACGATACCACTGAGCTAATTCGTTCTTTGCTGTCGCACCGGAGGTCAATCGTACGTGTCAGTCGTAATGTACCGGCGCGCAGTGCCGTCTTATTCACGCACGTCAAGGTCAATGCTCCCCTCGACACTTTCACTGCTGCACTGCTATTGTCTTGATTTGCCTATTTTTGCCAAACTAGTCGCTTGAATTAATTGGTTTTCAATAAAATAAAAATTAAAATATCTTATGTAGACTGCTGTAATTGTTTATTTTCTTCAGCTAAATATTTATACATCTTTGTTTGCACAAGTAAATAAACGTAAAATGTATTTATTTATTTATTTTCCGTGTCCGAATCAAATTACATTTTGCCAGTAAATAGCAACAGTCACAGCATTAGTATTTGCAGCCATAAGATCGTCTGTTGAACATATGTTTTCCATCAAGGGGCAGCTCAGCAGGTGTTCTGGATTTTGTAACATGCTGCAGTTGCAGAACTCATCATTGTTGTCGAGCACGTTCCATTTCCTGAGATTGTTCTTGCAGCGTGAAACCCCCGTCCTCAGCCTTTTCAATGATTTCCAAATTCCATATGGCAAGTTGTGACCAGGTGCCATATGTTCTGATAGAGGAATAATTGGGTCTTTGATTTCTGTTTTCCATAACTTCACACGGGCAGCTTCTTGTGAGCCTTCGAGGGCTGTTACTCCCCTCAAAAAGCTGTTTCTGGAAACGTAAAATTGAAAATTATATTTAGCATTTTATTGAAATGAAATGCATACTAACAGCAAACAAATAATAAATTTAAAATATTAGTTATAAGTTATTGAATTCAAAAAAATAAGTTATAAATAGTTGTAAGATACTTTTATTATTAATGTTTTTATTAAGTTATGGACATAATGCCCGTAAAATATTAAACGTTTTAGAAGTTTACTTTTAGGGGGTACTATTTTAGATAAATATGTATCAAGGGGTACGGGAGGGAAAAAAAGGTTGCGAACCGCTGCTCTAGGGGATATGAACTTGAGAATTTAAGTAGCATCAATGATATGAGCTAGGAAGTTTAGGTGAATAAAAGATAATACAGTAAGAGAATACATTCTTTATTTTATTCCTAAAAATTACAATCCTTTTCTTAATCATCGAAGATATATTTAGGCATTTTGAATCCAGTCGATTAGGTTAGAAGTTTACTTTTCCTACCACTACGAGCACTAGTGTGAGTCAATTCATAGTTTCACTTAAGCCCATATAACTAGAGCTCTGCGCGGATAAACAAAACGTTATCCACATCCGCACGACTGTTATCCGCATCCACCCCACATCCGCATCCGCACGACTTCTTTTCGCATTCGCACGTTTGTTATCCGATTCTACCGGCTTTAAAATAATATTTTTAACTAGATAAAGCATAAATTACTAAAGCAACATATTTAGACATTTGAGAAAAACGTCGTTCTCTTAGGCTTTGTTTGTCATGTGCTATGTTTAAAATGAATGTTACACAACCAGAATTGCAACCCTTTCCTGTTCGGTGTGTTAATTATGTTTAATGACATAATTTGAATGAGATTAGCTTAAATCATCATCTTACATTTGTCATGAAAAAAAAGAAACATAACGGAAAACAAGATGTTCAGTAAAGAACATATAACCTACTTTCTCCTAAATGCATGGGTATTGTTATAACTCGTTGTCCTTTTCAAGGAGTATGATTGAATAATGGTTGTAGTAGCTTGTTGAAATACAACGTGCTATTGGGATATTAAACATGAATATGAGGTGCCCTTTGCTAGTGCTACCTCTGTACCAAATTTCGTTCAATTCGGTTTCACCGTGTTTGAATTGATAGGGGGAATTGATTTGCACACATACTTGGCCACCATCTGCAAACTATTGGGCTGATGTTCTTGCAGTTTGGTCAGAATATGTTTCCCACATAAAGATATGGTGTTGCAAAATTTGGTAGAGACTAGATTATTAGGTTGGTCGTAATTACATTTTAGCTTTTAACATTTGGGTGGCCGCGATTACGTTTCCGTCAAGATAGCGGTGATATAAAACATGACACTGAGGTGCCCTTTGCTAGTGCTACCTCTGTACCAAATTTCGTTCATTCGGTTCCACCATGTTCGAATTAATAGGGGGAATCAAATTTGACATAAAGATGGCCGCCTTCCGCAAACTATTAGACTAATGACCTATTAGATTGGTCAAAGGATGCTCCCTCCATAAAGGTATGTTGTTGCAAAGTTTGGTAGAGATCGGATGGTTATGTTAGTCGTAATTTGATTTAAGCTTTAAATATTCATGTGGCCGCCATTACGTTTCTGTCAATATGGCGGCGATATTAATCAAGACACTGAGATGCCCTTTGCAAGTGCTATCTCTGTACCAAATTTCGTTCCATTCGGTTTGACCGTGTTTGAATTAATAGGGGGAATCGATTCTGACACAAAGATGGCTGCCATCCGCAAACTATTAGGCGAATGACCTATTAGATTGGTCAAAGGATGCTCCCTCCATAAAGGTATGTAGTTGCAAAATTTGGTAGAGATCGGATGATTAGGTTAATCGTAATTTGATTTAAGCTTTGAACATTCGTGTGGCCACCATTACGTTTCAGTCAAGATGGCGGCGATATAAAACATGACACTGAGGTGCCCTTTGCAAGTGCTACCTCTGTACCAAATTTCGTTCCATTCGGTTCCACTGTGATCGAATTAATAGGGGGAATCAATTTTGACATAAAGATGGCCGCCATCCGCAAACTATTAGGCTAATAACCTAGTAGATTGGTCAAAGGATGCTCCCTCCATAAAGGTATGTTGTTGCAAAGTTTGGTAGAGATCGGATGGTTATGTTAGTCGTAATTTAACTTAAGCTTTGAAAATTTGTGTGGCCGCCATTACGTTCCTGTCAATATGGCGGCTATATAAAACATGACACTGAGATGCCCTTTGCTAGTGCTACCTCTGTACCAAATTTCGTTCCATTCGGTTTCACCGTGTTTGAATTAATAGGGGGAATTGATTTTCACACAAAGATGGCCGCCATCCGCAAACTATTAGGCGAATGACCTATTCATTTGGTCAAAGGATGCTTACTCTATAAGGGTATGTTGCTGAAAAATTTGGTAGAGATCGGATGATTAGGTTAATCGTAATTTGATTTAAGCTTTGAACATTTGAGTGGCCGCCATTACGTTTCCGTCAAGATGGCAGCGATATAAAACATGACACTGAGGTGCCTTTTGTTTGTCCTACCTCTGTACCAAATTTCGTTCCATTCGGTGGCACCGTGTTCGAATTAATAGGGGGAATCGATTTTCACACCAAGATGGCCGCCATCCGCAAACTATTACGCTGATGACCTATTAGTTTGGTCAAATGTGGCTCCCCCCGTAACGGTATGTTGTTGCAGAAATTTGGTGGAGATCGGATGATTAGGTTAGTCGTAATTTGATTTAAGCTTTGAACATTTGTGTGGCCGCCATTACGTTTCCGTCAAGATGGCGGCGATATAAAACATGGCACTGGGGTGCCTTTTGTTAGTACTACCTCTGTACCAAATTTCGTTCCATTCGGTTGCACCGTGTTCGAATTAATAGGGGGAACCGATTTTCACACAAAGATGGCCGCCATCCGCAAACTATTACGCTGATGACCTATTAGATTGGTCAAAGGATGCTCCCTTTATAAAGGTATGTAGTTGCAAAATTTGGTAGAGATCGGATAATTAGGTTATCGTAATTTGATTTAAGCTTTGAACATTCGTGTGGCCGCCATTACGTTTCAGTCAAGATGGCGTTGATATAAAACATGACACTGAGGTGTCCTTTGCTAGTGCTACCTCTGTACCAAATTTCGTTCCATTCGGTTCCACCGTGTTCGAATTAATAGGGGGAATCAATTTTGACATAAAGATGGCCGCCGTCCGCAAACTATTAGGCTAATAACCTAGTAGATTGGTCAAAGGATGCTCCCTCCATAAAGGTATGTTGTTGCAAAGTTTGGTAGAGATCGGATGGTTATGTTAGTCGTAATTTAACTTAAGCTTTGAACATTTGTGTGGCCGCCATTACGTTTCAGTCAAGATGGCGTTGATATAAAACATGACACTGAGATGCCCTTTGCTAGTGCTACCTCTGTACCAAATTTCGTTCCATTCGGTTTCACCGTGTTTGAATTAATAGGGGGAATCGATTTTCACACAAAGATGGCCGCCATCCGCAAACTATTAGGCTAATGACCTATTCATTTGGTCAAAGGATGCTTCCTCTATAAGGGTATGTTGTTGCAAAATTTGGTAGAGATCGGATGATTAGGTTAATCGTAATTTGATTTAAGCTTTGAACATGTGTGTGGCCACAATTACGTTTCCGTCAAGATGGCGGCGATACAAAACATGACACTGAGGTGCCTTTTTTTAGTACTACCTCTGTACCAAATTTCGTTCCATTCGGTTGCACCGTGTTCGAATTAATAGGGGGATTCGATTTTCACACAAAGATGGCCGCCATCCGCAAACTATTACGCTGATGACCTATTAGTTTGGTCAAAGGATGCTCCCCCCATAAAGGTATGTTGTTGCAGAAATTTGGTAGAGATCGGATGATTAGGTTAGTCGTAATTTGATTTAAGCTTTGAACATTTGTGTGGCCGCCATTGCGTTTCCGTCAAGATGGCGGCGATATAAAACATGACACTGGGGTGCCTTTTGTTAGTACTACCTCTGTACCAAATTTCGTTCCATTCGGTTGCACCGTGTTCGAATTAATAGGGGGAACCGATTTTCACACAAAGATGGCCGCCATCCGCAAACTATTACGCTGATGACCTATTAGATTGGTCAAAGGATGCTCCCTTTATAAAGGTATGTAGTTGCAAAATTTGGTAGAGATCGGATAATTAGGTTATCGTAATTTGATTTAAGCTTTGAACATTCGTGTGGCCGCCATTACGTTTCAGTCAAGATGGCGTTGATATAAAACATGACACTGAGGTGCCCTTTGCTAGTGCTACCTCTGTACCAAATTTCGTTCAATTCGGTTTCACCGTGTTTGAATTGATAGGGGGAATTGATTTGCACACATACTTGGCCACCATCTGCAAACTATTGGGCTGATGTTCTTGCAGTTTGGTCAGAATATGTTTCCCACATAAAGATATGGTGTTGCAAAATTTGGTAGAGACTAGATTATTAGGTTGGTCGTAATTACATTTTAGCTTTTAACATTTGGGTGGCCGCGATTACGTTTCCGTCAAGATAGCGGTGATATAAAACATGACACTGAGGTGCCCTTTGCTAGTGCTACCTCTGTACCAAATTTCGTTCATTCGGTTCCACCATGTTCGAATTAATAGGGGGAATCAAATTTGACATAAAGATGGCCGCCTTCCGCAAACTATTAGACTAATGACCTATTAGATTGGTCAAAGGATGCTCCCTCCATAAAGGTATGTTGTTGCAAAGTTTGGTAGAGATCGGATGGTTATGTTAGTCGTAATTTGATTTAAGCTTTAAATATTCATGTGGCCGCCATTACGTTTCTGTCAATATGGCGGCGATATTAATCAAGACACTGAGATGCCCTTTGCAAGTGCTATCTCTGTACCAAATTTCGTTCCATTCGGTTTGACCGTGTTTGAATTAATAGGGGGAATCGATTCTGACACAAAGATGGCTGCCATCCGCAAACTATTAGGCGAATGACCTATTAGATTGGTCAAAGGATGCTCCCTCCATAAAGGTATGTAGTTGCAAAATTTGGTAGAGATCGGATGATTAGGTTAATCGTAATTTGATTTAAGCTTTGAACATTCGTGTGGCCACCATTACGTTTCAGTCAAGATGGCGGCGATATAAAACATGACACTGAGGTGCCCTTTGCAAGTGCTACCTCTGTACCAAATTTCGTTCCATTCGGTTCCACTGTGATCGAATTAATAGGGGGAATCAATTTTGACATAAAGATGGCCGCCATCCGCAAACTATTAGGCTAATAACCTAGTAGATTGGTCAAAGGATGCTCCCTCCATAAAGGTATGTTGTTGCAAAGTTTGGTAGAGATCGGATGGTTATGTTAGTCGTAATTTAACTTAAGCTTTGAAAATTTGTGTGGCCGCCATTACGTTCCTGTCAATATGGCGGCTATATAAAACATGACACTGAGATGCCCTTTGCTAGTGCTACCTCTGTACCAAATTTCGTTCCATTCGGTTTCACCGTGTTTGAATTAATAGGGGGAATTGATTTTCACACAAAGATGGCCGCCATCCGCAAACTATTAGGCGAATGACCTATTCATTTGGTCAAAGGATGCTTACTCTATAAGGGTATGTTGCTGAAAAATTTGGTAGAGATCGGATGATTAGGTTAATCGTAATTTGATTTAAGCTTTGAACATTTGAGTGGCCGCCATTACGTTTCCGTCAAGATGGCAGCGATATAAAACATGACACTGAGGTGCCTTTTGTTTGTCCTACCTCTGTACCAAATTTCGTTCCATTCGGTGGCACCGTGTTCGAATTAATAGGGGGAATCGATTTTCACACCAAGATGGCCGCCATCCGCAAACTATTACGCTGATGACCTATTAGTTTGGTCAAATGTGGCTCCCCCCGTAACGGTATGTTGTTGCAGAAATTTGGTGGAGATCGGATGATTAGGTTAGTCGTAATTTGATTTAAGCTTTGAACATTTGTGTGGCCGCCATTACGTTTCCGTCAAGATGGCGGCGATATAAAACATGGCACTGGGGTGCCTTTTGTTAGTACTACCTCTGTACCAAATTTCGTTCCATTCGGTTGCACCGTGTTCGAATTAATAGGGGGAACCGATTTTCACACAAAGATGGCCGCCATCCGCAAACTATTACGCTGATGACCTATTAGATTGGTCAAAGGATGCTCCCTTTATAAAGGTATGTAGTTGCAAAATTTGGTAGAGATCGGATAATTAGGTTATCGTAATTTGATTTAAGCTTTGAACATTCGTGTGGCCGCCATTACGTTTCAGTCAAGATGGCGTTGATATAAAACATGACACTGAGGTGTCCTTTGCTAGTGCTACCTCTGTACCAAATTTCGTTCCATTCGGTTCCACCGTGTTCGAAGTAATAGGGGGAATCAATTTTGACATAAAGATGGCCGCCGTCCGCAAACTATTAGGCTAATAACCTAGTAGATTGGTCAAAGGATGCTCCCTCCATAAAGGTATGTTGTTGCAAAGTTTGGTAGAGATCGGATGGTTATGTTAGTCGTAATTTAACTTAAGCTTTGAACATTTGTGTGGCCGCCATTACGTCTCAGTCAAGATGGCGTTGATATAAAACATGACACTGAGATGCCCTTTGCTAGTGCTACCTCTGTACCAAATTTCGTTCCATTCGGTTTCACCGTGTTTGAATTAATAGGGGGAATCGATTTTCACACAAAGATGGCCGCCATCCGCAAACTATTAGGCTAATGACCTATTCATTTGGTCAAAGGATGCTTCCTCTATAAGGGTATGTTGTTGCAAAATTTGGTAGAGATCGGATGATTAGGTTAATCGTAATTTGATTTAAGCTTTGAACATGTGTGTGGCCACAATTACGTTTCCGTCAAGATGGCGGCGATACAAAACATGACACTGAGGTGCCTTTTTTTAGTACTACCTCTGTACCAAATTTCGTTCCATTCGGTTGCACCGTGTTCGAATTAATAGGGGGATTCGATTTTCACACAAAGATGGCCGCCATCCGCAAACTATTACGCTGATGACCTATTAGTTTGGTCAAAGGATGCTCCCCCCATAAAGGTATGTTGTTGCAGAAATTTGGTAGAGATCGGATGATTAGGTTAGTCGTAATTTGATTTAAGCTTTGAACATTTGTGTGGCCGCCATTGCGTTTCCGTCAAGATGGCGGCGATATAAAACATGACACTGGGGTGCCTTTTGTTAGTACTACCTCTGTACCAAATTTCGTTCCATTCGGTTGCACCGTGTTCGAATTAATAGGGGAATCCATTTTCACACAAAGATGGCCGCCATCCGCAAACTATTACGCTGATGACCTATTAGATTGGTCAAAGTATGCTCCCTCCATAAAGGTATGTAGTTGCAAAATTTGGTAGAGATCGGATGATTAGGTTAATCGTAATTTGATTTAAGCTTTGAACATTCGTGTGGCCGCCATTACGTTTCAGTCAAGATGGCGTTGATATAAAACATGACACTGAGGTGCCCTTTGCTAGTGCTACCTCTGTACCAAATTTCGTTCCATTCGGTTCCACCGTGTTCGAATTAATAGGGGGAATCAATTTTGACATAAAGATGGCCGCCGTCCGCAAACTATTAGGCTAATAACCTAGTAGATTGGTCAAAGGATGCTCCCTCCATAAAGGTATGTTGTTGCAAAGTTTGGTAGAGATCGGATGGTTATGTTAGTCGTAATTTAACTTAAGCTTTGAACATTTGTGTGGCCGCCATTACGTTTCAGTCAAGATGGCGTTGATATAAAACATGACACTGAGATGCCCTTTGCTAGTGCTACCTCTGTACCAAATTTCGTTCCATTCGGTTTCACCGTGTTTGAATTAATAGGGGGAATCGATTTTCACACAAAGATGGCCGCCATCCGCAAACTATTAGGCTAATGACCTATTCATTTGGTCAAAGGATGCTTCCTCTATAAGGGTATGTTGTTGCAAAATTTGGTAGAGATCGGATGATTAGGTTAATCGTAATTTGATTTAAGCTTTGAACATGTGTGTGGCCGCCATTACGTTTCCGTCAAGATGGCGGCGATACAAAACATGACACTGAGGTGCCTTTTTTTAGTACTACCTCTGTACCAAATTTCGTTCCATTCGGTTGCACCGTGTTCGAATTAATAGGGGGATTCGATTTTCACACAAAGATGGCCGCCATCCGCAAACTATTAGGCTAACGACCTATTCATTTGGTCAAAGGATGCTTCCTCTATAAGGGTATGTTGTTGCAAAATTTGGTAGAGATCGGATGATTAGGTTAATCGTAATTTGATTTAAGCTTTGAACATTTGTGTGGCCGCCATTACGTTTCCGTCAAGATGGCGGCGATACAAAACATGACACTGAGGTGCCTTTTTTTAGTACTACCTCTGTACCAAATTTCGTTCCATTCGGTTGCACCGTGTTCGAATTAATAGGGGGATTCGATTTTCACACAAAGATGGCCGCCATCCGCAAACTATTACGCTGATGACCTATTGGTTTGGTCAAAGGATGCTCCTCCCATAAAGGTATGTTGCTGCAAAATTTGGTAGAGATCTTATGATTAGGTTAGTCGTAATTTGATTTAAGCTTTGAACATTTGTGTGGCCGCCATTACGTTTCCGTCAAGATGGCGGCGATATAAAACATGACACTGAGGTGTCCTTTGCTACTGCTACCTTTGTACCAAATTTCGTTCTATTCGCATTCACCGTGTTCGAATTGATAGGGGGGGACAGACATTCAGAGTACACACACTCACACACACACACAGACTCACACACACACATACACACACACACACAGACTCACACACACACATACACACACACAGACAGACACACTTTTTTCTCCCTGTGTTGATCTCATAAGTCTACTTTCATTTTTTGCAAAAATCGAAAGTAGGCTAAAAATATGATATGACATAAACAACCGGGGTTTAGTTCGGATTGTATTCTAAAAACTATCCGCAATCTTTCTCCAAACATTATCCGCAGCTTATCCGCTATCCGCACAGACATGCAAACTATATCCGCATGCCGAAATATTTTGCGGATGTCTGCGGATATCACTTCAGGGCTTCACTTATAACCACTTCCAGTGTGAAGATTTATCAAAAATTCAAAAATCTCCTGAAGGTATTGAACCAAAGAACATATTAAAGAAAGAATTATGAAAGTAAATTAATTTGAATAGGATTTGAAACAAAAAGAAAACAAGTAAATAAACAAGTGTTTTTAGTTTTTCTTCCAAAACTGCATTTAGGCCGGAGTTATTTTCAGAATTTGGTTTTTAGTTTGATAGAGCGCTCCAAGACTCACATTTTGAAACCTTGCCGGGCCCTTTAGCCCTTCAATTTTCGGTGCAATTCGAGAAATTGCTTAATTTTACGTTTTTGCTACGATGTCTGCTATGATATATGTCCAACGTTAAAACACATGACGAAGCCCATGTGAATATTTCAGGGTGTCCAGAACTCATGTAAGCACGATAAACAGGGAATACTCAGGGAATTTTTAAATCCTGGAAGACTCAGGGAAATTATCAGGGTATTTTAATGACACTCAGGGAATTTTATTTTTACAAGGTTCAATCTTGATTAATTGGAAATTAAGCATTTATATTTTGATGGGGGAAAAGTATATTCTTGTGATGATTGTTGTAGATATATGTTCGTACTGACGTTAAATCAGTAAGCTCTCATTTCTTGCAAGATAGAGCACACAGATTACACGTGTTGACTGTGTATTTCTATATAAATTTGTAATTATGATTTTTGGGAGCATTACTGTTGACGAGCTACTTTCAATACTCGCAAGCACAATGTTTCTGGATGAAAAATTAAAAAATTGGCGAAATTTACGAAATTATATTTTTCTTTTTTTTTCTTCTTTTTTTTTTTGTGTGTTTTTTAAATCTTTACAACTTTGTCATTCTACCAGTTATTGCCCAAGCACTTTTTGAAATGCTTTTTCAGTACAAACTATGTTTTATATATTTTTATGGCCGCTACTGTTACTCAGGAAATTTTCTGATTTAGCCCGGAAATATCAGGGATTTGTCAGGGAAATCTGTTAGTTGGTTTTGGTAGACATCCTGCATATGGAACTGGGAGAATTTGAGTATCTTACGTTACTTAACGGATTTCGACAACACTTATTGAATGAATCGTAACGAGTAAGCTATTTTAAAGTGTATAACAGATTCGTCGTTACAGGTTATGAAGGATAGAAGACGGTATGATCGTTGATGCGACCTGCCACAAATTACTTAATAATCCAGTTTTTATTTGAGTGAAATGAAGGGAGTAGAATGTAACTATTGCTTGAATAAATCTGGATCACCGAGTTTCTCATCTCCGAAATGCTGCTACTGAGGCAGTTGTGGGATAGCAACATCAATCGATCTGATTTGCTGCTGACCGGAATAACGTAAAAGTTCTTTTGTAGTCTCTAAAAGTATGTTGAGCAAGAGGAGATTTGATATCATGTAGCAGTACTGGCATCTCTTGTATGCTGTTGTGAGTGAATACATCATTGACTGGTTGAAAGAGCTTATCCTGATGTCTGATCTCGAACAATAGCCTAACGTCTCAACTTTGAATACAGTAACTTACTATCTGGACAGGGTTGAGAGTCAAGAAAGCAATCATCACTGATTCTATCTTCCAACATCAAGGGGATTCAGAAACAAGTATCCACTCTCAATCTCCGGTCAGCTGGGTGATTTCAAGTTAACAATAGGAGGGCAATCCGGTATTCTTCTTAACGTCCGTCCGTCTCTGGTTTTTGTTCAAACTTTATTTCACTACTCTCCCACCCCCTCCCAATTCAATTCTTCTTTCCACACAAGTTAGTAGTGAAATTCTCGTATTTCTCCATACAATGTGTTCGTTTTATCCCCATCCTCTTTAGCACTGCTCGCTTCGGACTAAGGCTATCATTCCAACGTTTGTGTGCGGACTTCGATTTTTAAAATTCGATGGCGAATGTTATCTGTGAGTCGGCTGACAACAAAAGGTTTGGAATTCGCTAGGGGGCCACTTCTCTCCTGTGGTAAGGGGTGAAACTTTTTAAGAATTCTTAAGGCGTGCCGAGCCGGTAGCTGCGAGAGAGAGGCAGACGTGATTTAAAACAAGCACGAGTGTCTGGACTACAATGGGGTAAAAGAATGATCGCAGCCGAGGAGGATAGGAGGGTGCTCCAACAAAAAGAACTTACAACAATAATCTGAATGTCTTTACAACAAGATGTCTATTCCAAACTAAGCAAACAAATCTTTTAGTTTTAGGCTTATTAGGCACCTAATTTATCGGCCATAAGTTGTAGGGCATAGACTATTTAAAAAGAATAACTAATTATTTTTTTTATTTTTTTAATATTTTTTTAAATTTTTTATTTGATTTTGAATTTTAATTGTATGGTGTTGAAGCCATTTTCACTGTTGCTTTAGTAATCGAAATTTGATGTTTTTCAGTCGATAATCACATAGACTAGACTATAACTAACAAATTTTGACTAGTTGCATTACACTGCAATTAAATAAGTGTACATATTGAAAATACCACTTATACCTTTTGACATACATTTAATAGTCTAGCTGTAATAGATCTGATGATGATCGCTTGACGATCGAAACTGGTCATCCAAGTATACTTATTAATCCCTTTGTAATGTTTTTCAGGATTAGGGAATAACCCATCTCATTTGGGTACAATGGTGTTGACCAACTGAAAAACAAACATCAAATTTCATTTTTTTAAATATTTATTATTTATATCTTTTTATTTTAATTTGATTTGAATTTTTATTTTTATTTTTTATTTTATTTTTTATTTTTTTAACCTCTTCTTCTTTTTCTTCTTCTTCTCCTTCTCCTTCTTCTTCTTCTTCTTCTTCTTCTTCTTTCGTTTCACCCTCTTTGGGGTACGTTGAATCAATCATTTCCCTGTACGCTGTTCTTTCCGTAGAGCCCAGTACTTCTTCAGTCTTTCCGATCTTCTTTTCCTCTCTTCTTCCAAGACAATGGGTTTGGATTTTAGTGTAGCTCTGTCTTGGAACCTTATATTTTCGTAAATAGTATTTAATTTGGCTGTTCGATAGAGTAATAACGTTTCTGTCGTATTCAATTCTACTAGGTCTTTTTCAATTTCTTTAAACCAGTTGGGTTTTGTTTTACGATTACGGAAAAGTCAAAGATTTGTTTCGTTAATCTATTAGAATCCATTCTCAGAAGATGACCGTAAAAATGTATCCTCCTTTTTCGCATGGTATCTGAGAGTTTTTCAATTTTCTGGTAGAGAGTTTCATTCCTAATGTATATAATCTTGTTAACCTGAAATTTTGGTCCTATAATTATTCTTAAAATTTTCCTTTCCTTCAGCTCGAGTTTTTCCATTTGGCCCTTAAAATTTATAGTTAGTGTTTCTGCTACGTACAGTGCTTCTGGCTTAATCACTGCCTTTTATTTTCATTTATTCTTTTTTCTCTTATCATGTTTGATTTTATTTCATTTTTTTTAAATTTTTGACTAGCTGTAGCCTGCATGTCCTGCAATGCCAAACAAATAAAGTGTTGGCGTTGTAGCTTTGTTTGCTGATTTGATTTTGGATTAACATTTTTTTCCCCCCGCACGTTGTCCTCTTATAGCACAACGATTGCGTCAACAAAGTTTCGAGATAGGTTTCGACTTGTCTTACCTGATACTTCCCTTGTAAGCTTAAAACAGGCACTATGTGGATGGAAGAAAGGAAGCAACAACATCAAGAATTAATGCGACAGTACTGGGCGAATATTAAAGCTCGACGCAGTCACCAGTTGAAATAAAGTGGTCTTCAGTTGGCCGAAACACAACAAAATTAATAATAATAATTATTATTATTATTTGCGTACATTCCTCTTTAAGGAGAGCGCTAAAAACACAAAAATGTAGCTTCTGCTGGTGGCTCATTTCCTATTATCTTCCCAAAAACCTTTCATCCGTTCACTGTGTGCCTTCTTCTCTTCATGTGTCCATTTAGGGCTACGCCTATTTATTTTGGATTGTGTTCGAAATTCAATTTTTTTTTCAACAAACGCTGCGGTCGTGGATGTCTTCTATGGTGATATGTGAAAATCCACAGCCTGTTTCCAGTCTCCGACCGGGTCAGGAATGGAATGAATGAAGCCCCTATCTAGCGGCGAGGATATGAACTGTGCCGACTGCCGAGGCCTGACGCGCTCCTCTGGGGCAATGATTAAATGAATGACAGATGAAATTAAATGATGGTGGAGAGTGTTGCTGGAATGAAATTTTGACAGGGAAAACCGGAGTACCCGGAGAAAAACCTGTCTGCCTCCGTTTTGTCCAGCATAGATCTCACATGGAGTGAGCGGGATTTGGACCACGGACCCTGCGGTGAGACTATGGTGATATGTGAAAATTAAAATCCACAGCCTGCTTCCAGTCTCCGACCGGATCAGGAATGGAATGAATGAAGCCCCCATCTAGCGGCGAGGATATGAACTGTGCCGGCTGCCGAGGCCGGACGCACTCCTCTGGGGCAATGATTAAATGAATGACTGATGAAATGAAATGATAGTGGAGAGTGTTGCTGGAATGAAATGTTGACAGGGAAAACCGGAGTACCCGGAGAAAAACCTGTCTGCCTCCGTTTTGTCCAGCACAAATCTCACATGGAGTGACCGGGATTTGAACCACGGACCCAGCGGTGAGACTATGGTGAAATGTAATTGTTGTAAATCTTTCATAGTTTCTTTGTACCAAGAAGTACCCAATTTCGACGTATAAATTATGTTGGATATTCTTTTAGACAGTCGGGTGTCTTTCATTCTGGCGATGTGTGTAAAGAACTTCACTCTGCGTTTTCTGTTGAGTGTCCTGATTGATTCAGTATTTATGTATAATTCTTCTGTGAGTCTGTTTTGCCAGACATTATCTCAGAAAACGGCGCCGTAAATTTTTCTCTGAATAATAATCATCATAATATCAATAATATTGTTTGAATGCTGCAATGAATGCTCCAAAGGAAAAGCGAATGCTCGTATTCCACTCATGTCAAGTAGTTGATAGCCCCGAGATGAGAGGGGAGAGGCCATCTTGCACTAATGGAATTGTACCGTTGAGATTCAATAACAATGGGTGTTATTAAGTCAGAGCTTGCGACACGCCTCATCCCTCATGTTCAGTGTTGCTAGGAGATGCTGTGATGGATGACGTCAGGAGAGGGATGGATAAAGGGCCACTTCCGGTATATTGTCTCCCTCCCCCGTGGAAGAAGGTTGACCTCCCCACAAGTGTGCTATCACGACTGCTTGACAGGGTAATTATCTTCTTGTGAGGAGAAATGTTTAATCCAGAGCTCTGCGAATGTCGAGTTGAGAGTCTCCGTGTGGTGTAATACACCAAAACAGAATATTTTGAAGGTGGCTTCGGTGGCGTAGGCTAGTTTGTAGTATTTTGAGCTTCTAGGCCCAAGATCGCGGGTTCAAACCCGGCCAAAGTCGTTGGATATTTTATGAGCGTTCACCCGCGAGGACTGTCGCATGGGTATTTTTAACCCGAGGCTTAATAAATGTTCTAATTGTCGTTTTGGTCAGCCCTAATTTCCTGTCGTTTACAGTACCTTCCTTCCTAGCCTTGAACTTCGCTTTACAAAAGATACATGTCCATAGCTTTTTAAACATTCAAGTTATTTCTATATTAAAACTCAGCAATTCTTCTAGGTTTGTGCCGTGTCTTGTGTGGGGTTTCGCCTAGGAAACCAAGCTGGCTCATCGGCGGGCTCTTGGTGTCCCCGCACGGACCCCCACAGGAGTGACGAACTGCGCGCCATCTCCCTTTATATTAGGTGCAACTGCACCACTTGACTGCGTGAACTAAAAGCTCAAGCAGCCTTAACCTCCCTATGAAGGCTTCCAAAAAGACACGGCACAAACCTAGAAGAATTGCTGAGTTTTAATTCACCGGCCGTGAAAGCCAATATACCATCTTTTTGAAAGCCTTCATAGGGAGGTTAAGGCTGCTTGAGCTTTTAGTTCTCGCAGTCAAGTGGTGTAGTTGCACCTAATATAAAAAGAGGTGGCGCGCAGTTCGTCACTCCTGTGGGGGTCCGGGCGGGGATACCAAGAGCCCGCCGATGAGCCAGCTTGGTGTCCTAGGCGAAACCCCACACAAGACACGGCACAAACCTAGAAGAATTGCTGAGTTTTAATTCACCGGCCGTGAAAGCCAATATACCATATTTCTAGATTCTTTACGGTCCGGTCAGATTTACCCATGGCGCCAGTCCTCGCGTGACAATTTTCGGCTTAACGTTAGTCGGGACAATCTGTAATAAATACGGGGGAAAGTCCAACTTTTTTGGTGGAGCACAATAAAATAGCCCACGTTCTTGTTTGTATCGTATAGGGTCTATGGACACCTTGGTCATAAGCTTCTTTGTTCTAAAGAATCGAGATGACTGCTTTACCGCCATTATCATGGCCAATAATTATACTGTTACGAAAATTTTTGTTAATTTTTCTGCATGTTAAATTTGAATGAAAAATATAAACAAACCTCATTTTATATTCGGAATAATTCATAGAAAGACACCAGTTGTAAAATTATTTCGTTAAAATCCGTACGACTACGACAAAAGGGGAGTGACACACTATGGGTCAAAATGACCTCGTGTTATATTTCTTCACGCCAGCTCTCAAGAGTTAAAATTTCCACAGCATGCCTTTCCTCAGAGGGGAAGTAAAGCCGGTGGGCCCATGTCATAAATTGATGGCATGTAAAAGAACCTTCCACCAACTAGAATTGTGTGAAGCTAAATTTCTTGGTTAGATTTGATTAACGCTCTATTAAGTTCCAACGTTCGTTTCCAGGTGCCGGTCGTGGTGGCATCTAGTAGCCAATTTCGCGGCTAGGTGTCGTTGACAGAACCATTTGGTAGCAAAAGTAGGAACTCCTTGAAAATTGATCGTCTGCAGTCCTTACCTGAATTGCATTAATACAGCCATCACAATTAAAACCGGTTATCAGACAGATTCTACACACACCCAACTACACGGGGCTACATGAACGCGTTGTTGCAGCCCCTAAACTGAGGAACCGAACAACCAGAATATATTAATTTACAACACTGAGTGATGTTCATCTTCTCTTTGCGGTAACTCCGTTGTTGTTGATTTGTTTATGAGCTTGTTTATGTAACCCCGTGTACTTGTGTGAAATTTGTCTGATGACCTGTGTTATTGTGATGGTTTTATTAGTGTGTGTAGTTGTAATTCAGATGATGATTGGGAAGGAGGCAGCCGTGGCCTTAATTTAGGAACCATCCTAGCATTCATCTGGAGTTAAAGTGGGGAAACCACTTCCAGAATGACAGAGGTGGGAATCCAACCCACCTCTTCTCAGTTTTGCCTCACGAGATCAGAATTAAATTTCTTGGCAGAGCCGGGAATCGAACTCAGGCCTACGAGGTGACAGCCAAGAATGCTAGCCACTAGAACAGACAACGAGACTGCTTAGTATACGCTTCGTGTTGTAGGGGACTCTCTGGATTGAGAGTTGTTAATTCATTCAAGGGATTTGGGACAACTTGGTCAATAACCCCGTGCAGTTGGGTGTGTGTTGAGCTTGCATGATAACCTTTATTTCCGTAATGACGGTAGTAGTGTGTGTAAATGTATTTGGGAATGGAATGGGATTTGAAGTTTGGAACTACCCCGGCATTGTCCAGCTCCGTGGCTAAATGGTTAGCGTGCTAGTTTTTGGTCCTAAGTGCCCCGGGTTCGATTCCCGGCCGAGCCATAGGGATTTTAATCTCCTGGGGTTAGATCCCGTGGCTCGGGGCTGGGTGTATGTGACGTCTTCATCATCACTTGATCCTCATTACGACGCGCAGGTCGCCCACGGGCGTCAACTAGAAAGACCTGCACTCGGCCTCTCCGGAAGCCACACGATCATTAACATTAACCCCGGCATTTACCTGGAGGGAGTGTGGGAAACCGGGTAATAACAACGCTCAGGATAACCCCTGTGAGTGCCGGGATTTGAAACTTTGATCTCTGGACATGGTACTGCTGCCCTCGCGAACGTGGTGCATGATTTAACGGCTATGCCACGGGGTGGTACGGATGGTGAGACAATTTCACCTTACTATTACACAACAGCACATACAAACAAATACCATCCCAGCATTTTCCAAGGATGACAAAGAGATAACAGGTGAAAATATGGTCCGCTCAGCTACGGAGAATGAAGCCTCCACTACTAGGCCTATGGTATCACTAGTAATTAATGCTGATGTTGTTGTTATTTATTTAGCTATGGCTTTTAGTGCCGGGAGTGTCCGGGGACATGTTCCGCTCGCCAGAGGCTGTAGCTGCTTCATGCGGACACCCATAGGGTGAGCTACAATTTCGGTTCAATTTCAAGTAGTTCCAACTTTCGCTACCAGATGTCACTGACACCTAGTGGTGAACGTTGGAACTGTGACAGAGCGTTTCAACGAAATCTACGGTAACCTAGAAATTTAGCCTCACACAATATTAGTTAGTGAAAGGATCGTTTACATGCAATAAATCTATGACATGGGACCGCCGGCTTTACTGCCCCTCCGAAGGAAGGAATACTGAAGGATTTTAACGCTCTTAAAAAATTTGATGACTTCTGCCGGGTTTGAACTGGCGATCATGCGCACAGCAGTTGAGCATGCTACCAACTGCGCCACCGAAGCCGCTTGTTGTTGTTGTTGTTATTATTATTTTGTTGTTGATGATGATGATGATGATAACAACTGTTGTTTAAAAGGGCCTAACATCCGGGATATCGGCCCCGATCTGTTAGAAGGATTCGTCAGGGCATTAGAATTGGTAAAAACGTTTACGCTACGTAAAACAATTCCAAGGACAACCGACGTTGAGGTTCGAACCCACAATCGTTTTCCGATTCCGAATACAGCCTAGCCCTACTGTATGACTGTGCGTTTCAACGTTATTTTTATTCTGAAGAAGCGGTGATCTGGAAAAATTAAATCAAATTATCGTAAGAATATTGTTTGCAAATCTTTATGTACTGTAGCTGTTTCGAAATAGCATTCAGTGCTTTGGCATCCTTCTTTTGAACGTTCTTCAAATTTCAGTGTTGCTCCTTTCAACTACGATCTACCGTTCTCCCCACACGTACAAAATCTTCCATCTATTCTACCCCTTGCCCTGTCATTTTCACGCAGAGCGTCGAATATCACATCACTGTATTTCCTCCGCCGATTCTCAGATCAAATCTCACCTTCCGTTCAGTATCTGTCAAGTACTACAGCTTGTTCTCTATGACAGCTAACGATTGATATACCTTCACTTGAACCATACATCTAGTACACATGACGAATCGGCTGGAGTTGAAAAGTATTAAGTCAGCTTTCATTACTTTTCAGGAGACAGATAAAACGTCATTGACAGAGCAGAACTTAACAAACACACTATATTAGTCATCTATATAGTGAAGCAATATTCAGATTATATTTGTGTTAGCGGAATATCAATTTTAATTTGTCTGTCTGTTAGGTAGTCAGCCCGAAGGCTGGTTGGATCCTCAAAAGCACCGCCGTTACGTTATGTGAGTAGATTTCCACAAAAACCCAAGGCAGCGCTATATTGAGGCGTTCTAGGCAAGAAGAGGAGTGAGGTAGTTTGCCATTGATTTCCTCACTGAGTCAGAACAGCAGTAATAACCCTATGTGTAGAACCTTTCACAGCATTCACAGGCACTGACTGTGCCCTGAATGCCATTACTAAGCACCACCCATACCTCAGTAGCTTCCATATAATCACAGCCATGAGTGAGACTGAGACATCGGTGAAAAGCCACCTTTTACTCTAGCCTGTGCCAACTGACAAATGCAAATGTACTGTATTCATCAAGAGATGGCAAACAGGCCATAATTTTAATTTAATAAACATATTTAAAAACTATTTTGGAAACGTGACTTAATGCCTTTCAGCTCCGTGGCCAATTTAGTGTGGCATAAAGCCATCCAGAATGAATATATATTTCATATGATATGTTATTTAACAAGTAGTTCCGTGAAGAACTATACAGCCTATTTTCATATATCCTACTTATGTTAACTGCCACAATCAACATACAAAATTTCAGTTTAATTGCTGTAACAGATTCGTAGATATTGAGAACCGTCTAAATATTTCAGATGGTCGCCAGGTTGGATTTTTATTTTTGTACTATTACATTAAGATTATTGTGTACGTGTGGTATTCAAACTTCAATCGCATGATTAGACAACAAGAAGTAAAAACGAGATTTTAAAATTACGCACAGCAGCCATCTTGTGATAATGCAAACCATTGAAATAAATTAGATGCCAGTGGATCAACATTTGTATAAGCATTTAACGTGCAACGTTTCACAGCTCTCGGATAGTTAATTCGCGAGAAACGTCCATTTAAATATTTATACTTCGCGTCACCGCCATTTTGGATTTGTGCTCACCAGGTTCCTGAAAGTCCTATAGGTGAACATATGTTCATAGTCTCTATGAACATTAAAAAATTCAGTTTGGTTGCTGTAAAAGATTCATAGATATTGAGAACCGTCTAAATATTTCGGGAGCTCACCATTTAGGAGTGTTATGTGTATAGGCCATAGAGTTATGTACCATTCAAGGACAATTATTGCCTAGGTTCATTATTCAAACTTTCACTTCGATCGCATCATTACGTCACAAGAAATTAAAACTTAATTTTAAAATTTCGCACAGCCGCCATCTTGAGGTTATGTAAGCAATTGAATTAAATTAGATGGCAGTGCATTACAATCTGCAAAATCAATTACTGTACCACATTTCACTGCGCTCAGAGAGTTAAATCACGAGAAAAGTCTATTAAAATATTTTAAATTCGCTTGGTCGCCATGTTCGTTTCGTACTTTACAGGTTCATGAAATATACATAGGTATACCTGTATCAGTACCCTTTATCACCGTACAAAATTGCAGGGCAATATCTGTGATAGTTTCGGAGATATAGAATGTCAGTGAAATATTTCGCACAGCCGCCATTTTGAGGTTATGTAAACAATTGAAGTAAATTAGACTCCAGTACATTACAATGTGTATAAACATTTGCTGTACCAAGTTTCATTACATTTAGATAGTTAAATCGCGAGAAAAGTCTATTTAAATATCTCAACTTCGCTTGGCCGCCATGTTGGTTTTGGAGTCACCAGGTTTTTGAAAGTCTCATAGGTGAACTTCTAGTAGTGCCCTTTATCACCGTACACAATTTCAGGGCGATATCGGTAATAGTTTCGGAGATATTGAATGCTAGTGAAATATTTCGCACAGCCGCCATGTTCGATTGGAAAGACGTAACAAAATTTGAAGGGCACGGTCGAGGTCGCCAGGAATAGTGCTATGAACTTCGCGAGTTTCATTGAAATCGCTCCAGTCGTTTCGATTTTATTAGGGGGGGACACACACACGAATCACACACACACACGCACACACACACACACACACACGCGCACACACACACGGACAAAAGGTGATCTCATAAGCCTATTTTTTTCAAAATTGAAAATAGGCTAAAAATGGATTTGTAACATAAATACCACTTAAACCCTGTAAAATTTAATTTACAATAGCACTGTAACACGCGGGAATCTTGCAGTGCGGCCAACATTAAGTAAGGAATACGGCGCTGAAAGGCAGCAGTTCATTGACTTAATGCTTTTCTCCTCTGATCGCACTACATGTAGCAGTGGTTTCTGGGTTAAACAGATGGCTGAACTAATTCCCTCTTAAGCAGTTCCAAGGACCTTGGGTCAACACTTCAGAATACTAATTGTTTAAAAAATGACCATTTTTGACTTAATGCTTTTCAGCTTCGACCGATTCAATTACAGTATATCATCATACTGTATACAAAAGGCTAAGGTGTGTGATTCACAAGACTGAAGTTGTTAAACGTGCTGTTTGTACCAAAATCTTCAAAATCGTCTCAATAGTACATGAAAAAACTTGCATTTCTTGAAAAGTCAACTAAAATATAGACCATGTATTTGTTTATAAAAAGCGTTTAAACAAACAAGGACTGCCAGAACTGTGTCGCGTCCAGCCCGCATAACTGTAAAGCTGGGCGGGTGGTATATACACATGGGGCTCACAAATAACCGACCGTAATAAATGAGCATTTAAAAGAAACAGAATGACCCTCAGCAGTGACTCATTGCACTATAAATACTGTCAATTTATTTAAAAAGTGCGTTTAAACAAATACGAAGACGATAGTCCCTGCCAAAACTATGTTGGTTTAGCCCTTTATTGGGCACACTATTTTTTTCTAATTTTTACTTTAATTTTTTTACTTAAATTTTCATTTCAGCTCTAATTTTTATTTTGATTTTAAATATTCATTATTATTAGTTTAAAAAAATTATGAATTTTAATTTTGTAATTTTAAGTGTTTATTTTATAATCTTAATTTTAGTTTAATTTTTAGTGTGTTTTATTTTAATGTTTAGTGTCCTTTATGGTTTATTTTTAGTGTGTTTTATTTTAATGTTTAGTGTCCTTTATGGTTTATTTTTAGTGTGTTTTATTTTAATGGTTAGTGTCCTTTATGGTTTATTTTAATTTTAGTGTGTATTATTTTAATGTTTAGTGTCATTTATGGTTTATTTTATTTTTAGTGTGTTTTATTTTAATGTTTAGTGTCATTTATGGTTTATTTTATTTTTAGTGTGTTTTATTTTAATGTTAGTGTCATTTATGGTTTATTTTATTTTTAGTGTGTTTTATTTTAATGTTTAGTGTCATTTATGGTTTATTTTATTTTTAGTGTGTTTTATTTTAATGTTTAGTGTCATTTATGGTTTATTTTATTTTAGTGTGTTTTATTTTAATGTTTAATGTCCTTTATGGTTTATTTTATTTTTAGTGTGTTTTATTTTAATGGTTAGTGTCCTTTATGGTTTATTTTATTTTTAGTGTGTTTTATTTTAATGTTTAATGTCCTTTATGGTTTATTTTATTTTTAGTGTGTTTTATTTTAATGTTTAATGTCCTTTATGGTTTATTTTATTTTTAGTGTGTTTTATTTTAATGGTTAGTGTCCTTTATGGTTTATTTTAATTTTAGTGTGTTTTATTTTAATTTGTATATTTGCTTTATTTTATTGTTTAATTTTAATATGTTTCATTTTATTAACTAGTTGAAAATGTATTCAGCACCATAAAACTAGACAGATATAATATTTGCTTAACAGAAATATAACATCTACATGAAATGTTGTTGTAATTAGGCTGAACGTTTCAACTATTAGCTGTGAGATTTTCGAAGTGAAATGCCATGTCCTGTGGTTCGGATTCCACGTAAAAAGGAGGTCCCGTGGCTCATGATCGCGCGATTAACGGTCACGTTAAACTACAAGCTTCCTTCCAACTATTAGCACCTTCTCATTATAACAGTGTTTTTCCAACCAATCAGAGCTCAATATTTTCATTCATTGTCAAATTACGTAAGGATAGCTTCTGACATGCACACAAAATCCAACATGTCGGACATGAATTACATGATTTGAAAGTTGACAATGTAGCCTATATTGGATCAGCCATTGTAGTTACAATGCATAAACAAACTGGGCAATATTACAAAAGAAATAGCACTGTACCTTAATATCCGCAACTCCAATTTCTACACATTCGTAAGATTTCGCCGACAATTTTAGTGAATGCAGTTGTTCACATAAACACACCATAACGTCATGGAGGAAGCACTCGTAAGACATTACTTCCACGGAAATTATAATCCAGCTCCCTGTTCAGTAAATGGATTTCTTATGCGAAACTATTCCGCCAGATACCGTTACTGTTCTATTTGGGACTACATTGATTTCCCTTCCGTTGACATTCTATACGCATCGAATTTGAAGATTAACTAATTGATAATACGATACATTTTAATTTTAAAGCGTTTCTAACAGCCTATTTGACCAAAACAACAAAATTATTCAACACAGTACCTGCGCGCAATCTGCTGGTGCAACTTCAGGATAAACAATGTTTCAAAGCTTTGGGATTCGTTATTGGGTACAGATCAAATGCTGAGCCCACACAATTCCCAAGGAGAAGAAGTCAACCGACAGAATAACGACAGATATTTATGAATATTTATATTAGAACATATAATAAAGTTATAATTATCGTCGAACATAAACAGTCGTATGCAACTCGCCTATAATGGTAATTAAGACACTCGTATGGAAATTATAAAACTCGTGGCACTCGTTTGATAAACATAGCCTACTCGTGCCTTAATTTCTGCCAATGTAGGCTCGTTGCATAATGTACTATTATGTTCGACCCTGACTATTATATGTCAGAAAACTGTACTATAATGAGGCTCATTATAACACTATTTTTCATTATGAAACAGTTTCCCCCACCAATCAGAGCTCAAGAAACAGTTGTTTGACCAATTAGATAAAGGATAGCATCGCACCCGCGCTGAGTCCACGGCCTTCTAATTTAAATTTCACTGCGTGGCCTAGTGTCATAGTAGGGTAATCGAGGAGGCCATGTTCAAATACAAGGCATTCTCTGTGTCTCATGCGCTCTGTTCAGTACATAAAACTGGCGAAATCTCGACAGATATTTACGAATATTTATGTTCGAACATAAAATAGTTATTATAATTATCGTCGAGCATAAACAGTCGTATGCAACTCGCCTATAATGGTAATTAAGACACTCGTATGGAAATTATAAAACTCGCATATGCTCGTTTTATAAACATACTCGTGTCTTAATTATTGCCATTATAGGCTCGTTGCATAATGTACTATTCTTGTGATGAGGACAAATGGTACATTGTTAGTAACTTATTTAAGATGATGCGGACTATACGAAAGCATTAAAAGCTAGCTCACGTGATTTCGACATTGGGCACTGTATCTTCGCTGTTCCCATAGTAGCAGTATTGTGAATAGGGAATTGAGAGGTGACGAGTGAAGGGCTAGTGTGGAAAGGGGGTGGGGGTGGCTTCCTTGCGTCATTGTGTCCACTTTCAATTACCACCACTGCCACCACAACGATGCATGTGCTTCGGACACGTCCCCGTGCGTACGTCGGTCTGGTCTGGGGTGAGTTTGAAATTTTACAGAGACATACTGTCTACTAAAAGAGGAAGCGAGACAGAGAAACACAGAAAAAGGGACGCAATTTTGAACGGAGATTGGCCAGTCTACAGTGAACCTTGACGGTGAAAGAGAGATTGAAGCTGCAGGCCACTCCGCTACGGCTGAATGGACCGTGTGTGGACCTGACCACAGCGGGGTAGAAATGGAATCCATCTCTGTCTCATTCTAACCATCCCTTTTAAGTCCTCTTTCATCCCCCTATCCCTACATCTCGTTCGTGTACAGTGCAGGGAGAGAGGAGAAAGCCCTCTTTTCGCTATAAAGCTATTGTCATTTAGTACATGAAGGTTCGTTCCATTGCATGCTATTATCAAGTATAAAGCGTAAAAAACACTTTGAAGCTATTGAATAAAACTGAGAAGACCTCATTTTTAACCAAAAAACATTGCATAAAATAGTTTTATGAGCTTCTCAGGGTATGTAAACTACGCAAGGTCATGATGCTAAACATCAATTACTGATGACACAGTCCTGTTGTTATTTTCTAAAGAAAGTGTCAAAGATGCGTTTCCATTGATCCGCCAAGTGAGAGCATTTGAATCCTACCTCCATCGATATCTCTTCCAGATTACCAATAATGTTGAAGTCTCCGAGAAAATATTACAAACGAACGGAGTACTACAAGGCGACACCTTGAGCCCCACGCTATTCAACATCTATATAACGGACGTAACAAGCATCATATGATAAAACTCAACAGTTGAAATGATACGATACGCATACGATATGGTGATAGGATCGGCAAACAGGATGCGCTCCGAAAATTAGAGATTTGGGGGGAAAAAAAGGACATGGATATCAACAAAGAAAAGACAGTAGAAATTACGTTTAGGAACGGTGGAAAGACAACACCCAAAGATCGACTAACCCTATTCAACGAGACTCTACATGTAACAGGGCATTATAAATATCCGGGAGTTACTCTACAGACAACTACAACATCATTCAGTATACACATACAGAAGAGAACAGCAGCAGCGAAGCTCGTTTTATAAACATACTCGAGTCTTAATTATTGCCATTATAGGCTCGTTGCATAATGTACTATTATATTATTAATTTTATTATGATTATTACTATTATTAATACATTCGATATAAAAGTGTTCGGGTATTTGGTATGAGGTGCTCACAATACCAAAAGGCTGAGAACGCCTTTCTCTAGACGGTTAAAAAAAATTACGAGCCTTACAGTAGTCGCATATTATGTGTAACATCTGGCATAGAAGAAACCTCACGTGAAATTGTTGATACACCGGTATATTATACTATTATTGGTACAAATATTAATCTATTGTAAAAGGGAGTTTTTTACAGATATTGTAGTTTATAATACGGAACTCATTTTATTAGATGATTTGTAGCTTCCACCAGTACTAGCCTAAATAAAGAATACGATATGGATCAACTAGATTAATAGACCCGACACCGCTCATAACCTTAAATTCCTTATAATCAGGTCCTCTTGATTCACAGACCAACAAGTAATTTCATATGGATTCTGTTAAAATGATAAACTGGTAGCAAAAATATCTACCCCGTCCGGGATTCGAAACCCAGATCTCTACATTCACAGGCATAGGCGCTAACCCCACGGCTAATTCGACTACGCAAATAATTTGAACAAGATGGTGACTTATTTCCACGTTTCAATAATACTGCATTACGGAATTAAATTTCATTTATATGTTACTTGTTTCGATAACGTTCCAGCGTGAAATTGAGTTTAAAATGTCTTATGAATAGGCCCTCTTGTGAGTAAAGAGAATATATTCAGTAATAGTTCATGAAGGCTTGCTCAATTCTCGTATAACCACAACGATTATATTATATTGATGACTGCATTACCGTTATGTGGGTTAATATTTGAATAGCCATTGTGCAGAAACATAATACCGGCAATACCGACTACTTACAATGTTTGATATTAAGGCATTTTACCATTTAAATACCGATACGAAGACCTCGAACATGTACCATGTGCTTTGTTTCAACCACTTGACACCACAGTTCACATGAGCGTTCACCGTTCAGTATGTCATATACATTCCACATGGCCGAGAGTACGTCATGGTATCAATTTTTGACACCGCGCGCTCATTGTTTCTCTTACCACTGCCAGCTGGATCGATCGATCGAGTTGGCAGTGCGTCTTACACTTCCGTTCGATCCACCACTACCAGCTGGTGCCACCTCGATCGTTCCGATCCACTTCCGTCCCATTTTTCAAAATCACTCCCACAATAATATCCAGCAACCGAGTGGAAAGATGTTACACATCAATAATAAGATATGTCTTAAATTAAGTCAGCAGGCAATAAAAGCCAGGAAAACTGAAATATCAGATTCTGGAAAACAGCCACAAATTAATTTTCTATCACAATAGGTTTATTGATACGGTATTGAACATAGGTGTGATACTTCGATTCTAGATGTTAAAACTACCCCAATTCTCCAAGGCCCTGAAATGAAACAACCAGAACATGACATTTTATACTGGGTTCCTTTGAATTATAAACGTTCTAGGGACAGTCCACACAGGAAATGGCTCCATGCAATGTGCATTTACAGGGAGCAAGTGGATGCTGTTGCCAAAGACCGTGAAGTGTGGCAGAGGATGAGAGAGGGCTCCATCCTACAGTGAATTGATTGTGGCTGATGATGATTGTAATTTCCAGCTCTTTACGGGGCACGTGTCTCCTTTGTATGTACAGTATGAGTCCCTTTTGTGAGGTCAAAGCCGGAAGTAAAAACAAAACCAAATAGATATATATTTCATTTGATTTAGAACTACAGCGGAAGTCGGTCGCATAATCAAAGAGAGAACTCAGGTTAGTCGTCTCCAGTAATTCAAAGACAGAGGCCTATTATATTCGAGTCTTCAGCACGTGGCAAAGTGTATTGTCGCAAAAAGAGGATTGCTTTGAAGGTGGTTGTGTCTCGAAGATGAGCCCACGTTCAAGACTTTTTTTGTCGATCCCTGAAGGGTCCAGGTCTAGTTGGGCCCTTGGTCAGTATGGCAGTTTGCTTTGGTCGGGATCAAGTTGGGCCCCTGGTCAGTAGCGTGGGTTGCTTTGTTCGGGGTCTAGTTGGGCCCTTGGCCAGTAGGGTAGGTCTCTTCATTAGTTAATGGTAGGCCTATTATTTTTATTTGAATGTCTTTCTTGATAATTAGTATCAAAATTACAGTTTAATGTCAAATACAATATTATTGAAATTATTTTATCCCTATTTCATAAATACTACAATAACATCTTAATGTGATATTTATAATAAATCATTAAATAAGGGCAAATAACCGTATATAACCTTACTTTACCTAACCTAACCCTTCCCCATCCTGAAGGTGGATTCCCGTGGTTTCCCGTACTCCAGGCAAATACCGGAATGGTTCTTTAACTTAGGGCAACGTTCGTCTGCTTGCCAATCCTCAACTGAACTACAAATACACACACTACTAAAAACACAACGATATCACAGGTTATCAGGCACATTTTTCACAAATTCAGGAATACGGGGTGAATGACCACGGTCTCCGAGCCCCCAAATGAAGCAACAACAATAACAACAATTATAATAGAAGTAGTAGTGGTCGTAATCATTCTCATCATTTTTTAAACCCCTCACTATGCCTTCCATCGGAGGGGAAGTAAAGCCGGCGGTCCCATGTGATAGATTTATGGCATGAAAGATGACCTTCCATTAACTACACTTATGTGAAGCCAAAATTTGTAGGTTGGAGTTGATAACGCTCTATTACTTCCAACGTTCGCCGCCAGGTGCTAACTGCCATGCCATCTAGTAGCCAAGTCCGCAAGCTAGGTTTCGTTGACGGTAGCATAAGTAGGAACTACTTGAAATTATTATCTGCAGTCCTTACTTGAATTAAAAAGAGATAACACAAACTAATACAGTCATCACAGTTAACACCGATTATCAGACAGATTCTACACTCACCCAAAATATACCGCGATGTCGCAGCCCCTAAACTAAGGAATCAACCAACTATTCTCATTATTGGAGGCCGATGACTTACTATCATCCAAATCCAGCCCCAAAAGTTTGGACCGGACATGGCACTTAAGTGTGTGGGAATTAGTCCCAGGGTTGAGAGAGTAACCTTTAAATTACGTTGTCCTCTCCAGGGAGTAGTCAGTGCCAGCTGGGCAGTCCTATTGTCGCTTTGTCCGGCCGAGCCCAGAGCCTCGCTGACCAAGATGTCAGGGGTGTCAGAACACGTGTGACTCGTGGATGTCCACAACAACAGCTATCTTATTTACTTTGAAGAATTCAATTAATGTGAGAGTTAGAGCTGAAGGTTCCTATAGAGGAAGTTTGAATGTTTCGGTCTTATGATGTGGGGTGTCAAAAACAGAATTCTAAAGTTAGTACTACCAGAGAAATATATGGGTAAACATGGACCTTATAGGCCTGAAATTTGGGAAAATTACATCACCTCTGTTTCGAGCTGTAGTCTCAGAACTAGGATCGTCATGATGATCGATAACCTCCGAGGTAAAATGACACAATAAGGAGAAGGTTGGTAGGTTTCTCACTTCAGGGGCTGCGACAACAAGGTCATGTAGCCCCGTGTACTTTGGCTGTGTTTAGAATTTGTCTGATAATCGGTGTTAATTGTGATGGCTGTATTAGTGTGTGTTATCTGTTTTTAATTCAAGTAAGAACTGCAGACATTCGATTTTCAAGTAGTTTACTTTTGCTACCAAACGCCACCGCAATCGGCTCCTGGCGACAAACGTTGGAACCTGAGAGCGTTAGTCAAATCTAACTTATAATTTAGCTTCACACAAGTGTAATTAGTGGAAGGTTCTTTTACATGCCATAAATCTTTGCCATGGGACCGCCAGCTTTACTTCCCCTCCGAACGAAGGCATACTGAGCGATTTTTAACGATCTTAAAAAATTCGACGACTTCGGCCGGGGTTGAACCCGCGACCTTGTACATAAAAGCTCTGCATGCTACCAACTACGCCACTTTATAAATGCGTGAATATAGTGTTAATATACCTGAATGTAAAAAAAAATGGCGTCTATAACCGTGGCAGAACAAACTTTCCGTGTGATAGGCTACATGCAGAATTGCAAATTTAAAAAAATGCTCCGTTGATTAAAATTGAAATTGATTACAAACAATTATGATTTGTTGTTGTTGCTCATTTTAGGGGCTGTGACATCGTGGTCATATAGCCCCGTATATTTTTTGGGTGTGTGTGGAATTTGAGTGATAACTTGTGCTATTGTGATTGCCGTAGTCTACTAGTGTATTTCCAAATTGGGGATAGGATTTGAAAGGACGCGTCCGTGGCTGAGAGAAACCAAAGAAAACCACTTCCAGGATGGCTGAGATGGGATTCGAACCCTCCTCTTTTCAGGTTTGACTCATGAGGTTGAGTGTACCCCGTTCCGGCCCTTGGACCAGAATTAAAAATTCTTGGTTGAACTGGGAATCAAATCCGGACATCCGGAGCGACTGCCAAGAACGCTAGCCGCTTCACAACGAGATGGGCAGTTATAAATTGATTTTTGAACATTTAAAAGTAGGCTATGCATCCGTTGTCAATGATGTAGCCTATGTGTTTCAATGGAAATGTCTATAATTGTTGTACAAACAGCAAGGCAGGCGAAGTCATGAGATAAATAGTTAATTTTAGGTTATTTTACCCTTTATAGCGCAAAACAATTTTTATTTTCTATTTTAATGTGTAGACTATTTACATTTAATTTTTGATTTTTTAAAATTAATCCCGGTGACAGTGGGTCGGAATTTTCACCTGAAAAATCACGTGGCATCAGGAAGGGCATCCGGCCTTAAATCCCCAGCCAAAACGAAAATGAGCCTGGTTGGCTTCGGCGACCCCAATTAATTGGGAAAAGCCGAAGAAAGAAAGAAAGAAAGAAAGAATATAAGTTAAGCCTATGTTTTTTTATAGAAAAATGAAAATCCACAGCCTGCTTCCAGTCTCCGACCGGGTCAAGAATGGAATGAATGAAGCCCCCGTCTAGCGGCGAGGATATGAACTGTGTCGGCTGCTGAAGCCTGTCGCACTCCTCTGGGGCAATGATTAAATGAATGAAAGATGAAATGAAATGATAGTGGAGAGTGTTGCTGGAAGGACATTTTGACAGGGATAACCGGAGTACCCGGAGAAAAACCTTTCTGCCTCCGTTTTGTCCAGCACAGATCTCACATGGAGTGACCGGGATTTGAACCACGGACCCAGCGGTGAGAGGCCGGCATACTGCAGCCTAAGCCACGGAGGCTTATGTTTTTATAGATTAAATTTTAATATTTATGATTAATTAAATTATTTATTTATTTATTTATTTATTTATTTACAGTTGATAATTATTTTCATAATATTTATTTTATAGTTAAATTTAGGCTAGTTTTATTATTTTAATTTTTATATTTCTTTTTATAATCGTAATTTTTATTTTTATAATTATTCTTTAAAACTTTTATTTTTATTTAAAGTATATTTTAATAATTTTAATTTCTTATTTATATTTCGCTTTATATTTACACTTTATTTTTTTGTTTTTATTTATACGTACATTATTAAAATTTTATCCAGCATCTTAGGTCAAGGAGATGCATATAAATACTAGCACTTCCTTCCGTAAATTCGTCGATATAGGCCTATGGCTGAAAGATTCAACCATCAGGATCTTTGACAATATAAATGTCCTACCAGTAGCCTATGTGGTTAATATACAGACTACCAACCTATAAAGGGTTACGATTTATCTCCCAGCACCTTAAAGAATGTTAAATGACTGAGTCTGTAGAACGTAGCCTAAGCATTTTAATTCATTTTTCAAGAAGTGGACAATGTGCTAGAAGGAGACGATTTTATCGAGTAAATTGTGGATAAGTGAGGTTCACAATGAGGCTACCTGAGTGCGTGATGGTTAGAATTTGCATACGTGAACTCTAGTAACACGCTCCATTAACTTCAATCCACTTCCACTCTACACCACCGTCTCCTGACTGCCAATCCTCAAGAACATATCCATTACCATAGATTTCACGCATGTCAAAGGTGCAATACGGCATCTAATCACGGCAGAACTATGGAAATATCAAAATTATCAAAATCTGCTGGAGATTTGCGACTTCGTGATCATTTAGCCCCGTAAACGTGGGTGTGTTTAGGATGGTAAGAGTTCACGAGTGCGGAAACGTCGACAAAACTACTTTAATTAGCCGAAATACGTTTTATAATGGTATAAATAATAATTGTGGAAATAATATAATATCGTATGGCCTCGGGTGCCGGGTGAAAGCTTAGTTATTTGACGCCCAGAGGGCAGCTTGCATGTCAAATTTGTTGTTGTTCGTTGGAACGCTATGAAAGTCAAGGAGGTTGGATATCTTAGCTCCTTGACACTATAGCACTATCTAGTAGAGAAAGGAGGAACTATTTTTTGTGTTGGCGGAATATCCCGAAATTAATTTTTCAACTATGAACACGGCCAACTAAATTCAAATGTTCTTTAACATGCCAACAACGAATGACATGCGTGCCGAGATTTTTGTCGCCTTAAAAAAAAGATCACTTACCACGGCCAGGAGCGAACCTGCAAGCTTGGGATTGGTAGTCCGACACGATAATCACTCACCCACCGTTGCAAGTTATTGTGTAAATGATGTAATATATGTTTTCTCCTTGTCTATAACTCATCCACCATCCCCTTTTTAAATCACGAGTTATAAAGTAAAATACATTATTATTGGAGTTAGTATGACTAATATCAGAGGCCCCCCAGGGGCTCACATCTAGTGGGACGTGGGTTGGCGACCACGGGGCCCCAGTTGAGTCCGGCATTGGTTCCACTTACTTGTGCCGGGCTCCTCTCCGTCTTCTTTCCTGTCGACCTCACTTGGTCAACTCTTGTTCTCTTCCGACCCCGACGGTATTAGGGTATCCGAGGCCTAGGGAGTCTCTTCCTTTCCCGCCTTAATTGGCCCTTGTCTCACCTTTTCTGATACCCTTATTCTGCGAGGGGTCAGCCTTGTTTTTCATTTCCTATTACCTCCTGCCTTGTGCTCATGGCCCTTAAGGAGGCAGGGTGTATGTAGCCCCACCAGTTCTGGTGCACCCTAGATATTGCTACACCCTCAGGGGCTCACGGCTGGTGATTTCGGGAGTTGGCGACCCCGAGGGATTCCTGAGCTGGGTCCGGTTTTTCCTCTTTTATCCATTACCTGTGGGGGTGGACCTTCTCCTCTTTCCCTTTCCTATCTGCCTTTTATGGCTCTCCTTCCTTCCAAGTCCCTCAATCCGCCTTCTTCGAGGGTTCAGGGCATTTCTTTTCCTCCTGTCCTTTATTTGCCTTATTCTCCTTTTGTTTTCCATTTCTTCTTCTAGTATATAAGTTAGTAGTTAGTTTTAGTTGCAGTTTACATTTCATTATCATCTTCACGATCACCCAAACCATTATGGGCCGATAACCTAGATGTTAAGCGCCTTAAATCAACAATTATCATCATCATCATATAATTTCAGAGGAACAAAACTCTGAGATTAACCGCTGTCAACACCGTAATTCGAACTTCGAATTTCCGAAGGCGCAACACTACCCACTACTCAACGTGGAGTGAGGATTAGAACACTCAACTACAGACATGTGTAAAAATATATATTTTGATCTCTGAGATGGTAATCTTCATAACCCTAGTCACTATTTCTTAGCAGGTGCAGAATCCCTTCCCTACGCATTATCTTGTGAAAGTTATGTAGAAGCTATCAGGCTAGATAAAGTATAACAGTGATCTTTCTGGTTGACTTCCTTTCAATGACCAGTCATACAAAAGTTATTTCATACATATCCCGTGCGATATTCATATCGGAAGGCAAGGAGGGATCCGCACCACCCATCCTTGCTCCCTTAGAAGGCAAATGTATTCAGACTAAACCACTATCTAAGGGTGGGAAGGGGAGTTACATTCGTACCACAGTATATACTTTATGACAGTGAAGACATATTTCGTTTTAAATGAAGATTTAGCACAATGTAGGTTGGCCATCTCCTTTCTGTAGCTTGTAATGTAATGTTTTGATGTGCACGACCTTTCAGCACAAAGAGAGTCACAAATCTTCATTTACTTTTATGTGGTGACGTCAGAAGAATATTTCCATGTGCAGCACATGAAGGAAGGAAGGTAAAAAAAAGGAGGTAGGAACGAGAATCAGACCAAGATAATGGAGGGGAGAAAAAGAAGGGTAGGGCCTCACAACTTACCTAAGCATTCCAAATCATATTCTAATACTGCAAATTAAGTGGCTTTGGTAGCGTAGTCAGTAGCATGCCGAACTGCTATGCCCAAGATCGCGGGTTCAAACCCGGCCGAAGTCGTCGGATTTTTTTAAGAGCATTAAAATCCTTCAGTAGGCATATGCCTTCCTTCGGAGGGGAAGTAAAGCCGGCGAGCCCGTGTCATAGATTTATGGCATGAAAAAGAACCTACCACTACCATTGGTAGTGTGTAGCCAAAATTGTAAGTTATATTTCGTTAGAAACGCTCTATCAAGTTCCAACTTTCGTTGCTAGGTGTCAGTGGCATCTCGTAGCCAAAGTTGAAACTGCTTGAAATTCAACCTGCCCAGTTTCGTTCATCTTCATTCATTCCATCTCGTCCGAACGCGACGATACTCGTAGCTCACCCCACGGGTGTCCGAATAGAAACAGCTACAAACTCTGGCGAGCCAAACGTGTCCTCGGACACTCTCGGCACTAAAAGCCATACGCCAAAAAAAAAAAAACCTGCAAAATAATTAACAGCAAAATTAGCGAAGTATTTTGGAATTAAATTCATCATTTTAGGCATCTCGCCCGGAATGTTGGGGTAATATGCCAAAATATAAAATTTCTGTTACATCAATTAAAATTATTTATATGCCCAAAATCACTAAAAATATTCTGATTAATTAATTAATTAATAGTAAAATATATTATATTCATCAATAGTCAGCCACTTTATGCCACACAGATGTCACAATTATCTTCTTCCTGAGTGCAAGTTTGATGCAAACATGATTTTGCTTTCCCGACACCAATCGCCCCTGTTAGACGTCCTTAAATAGTTTCTGAGCATTTGCTGTAAAAATATGAATAGGCTAATTGATTAAAATGAGAATCGACCTCCTACCCTGTTAAAAGGGTGGCATCTTCCCCAAACATCGGGTTGAGATGCCTACTATATTTAGTCCCTATTAGAAGTTTGATTAAATGTGGTGGTCACAAACTACTGATTAACAGAACTTTTAACTCAATGAACATAGTAATATACATTTTTCTAATCGATTGAAACAATTTAGTGGTTCACTTTTGATCACATACTAGAGTTATTACATTTCTAAACGAACAACAACGTACATGCACGCTAGCCGACTCTACATGCACAACGCACTGGCGCAAAGAACACCACTGAAACGCTTCCGAAACTAAAACAAAATAGGCGACTTCCCCCGATTGCCGTCTTCCTCCGATCTACTCTAAATGAATTTTGGAAACGTCTATAGGGTGGAGAAAAGCTTTAAGAACTCTTGGATTCCGATGAAAAGTAGCCCAGCGGTGGGTGTGCTATAAGGATAGTACGTGGTGTTTTTTTGTATTTTTTAACGTATGGCTTTTAGTGCCGGGAGTATCCGAGGACATGTTCGGCTCGCCAGAATTTGTAGCTGCTTCCATGCGGACACCGATGGTGTGAGCTACATGTACATGGCCTCGGGTGCCGCGTGCCAGCTTTGTTATTTGGCATCCAGAGGGCAGCTTGCATGTCAAATTTTGTTGTTTCTTGGAGAGCTATGAAAGTCAAGGAGGTTAGATATCTAAGCTGCGTGTCTCGATAGCGCTATCTAGTGGAGAAAGGTGGAACTTTTGTGTTGGCGGAAAACCCCGAGATTATTTTAGCCATTATGAACACGGCCTACTGAATTTAAATGGGTTCTTTGACACGCCAAGAACGAATGACATGCGTGATGTGATTTTTGTCTCCTTTCAAAAATCACTTACCAAGGCCAGGAGCGAACCTGCAAGCTTGGGGTTGGTAGACCGACACTATAACCACTCACCCACCGTGGTAAGCAATAACTAACTAACTACGACTTTTATTTTTGGCTGGCAGTGTATTTGGATCAACGCTGGTCTGTTCACGTATATTTTAATGTTGAATCTTAAAAAAAAAAAAAGTAAATTATGGACTCCCTTGCTGGCACAAACCTATTGTCTACTGTTAATGTTTCCACAAACGTTTGTGCCTGACATAGACAACATTGTTAGCAACTAAGCGAACAAATAAAAAGACTGTCACAAAGGTAACTTCACACCATTGAGCCACATAACCTTTCCTTAATATTTCCCGTTAACATTTACGCCTGTAATCTTTTGAATTTCAAACAGGACGTTCTGGCATTCGGCCCATAAAGCATAAATGCCGGTCAATAGAGTTTCCTCGCGGGCATTGTGTGACATGCCAGCGAGTCATGGAAGTCCATTCCCATCCCAGCAACCACCTTGTGGTGTAGTGACTAATATTCTTGGTTACCACTCCTGAGAACTGGGTTTGGTCTGAAGACTGGAATGAGCTTCATGTAGCCTCCTGAATCAGAACTGATTGGCCTATAACTTACTACGTAATAGCTAAAAGTATAATTTCATATCTGGATGAGAGACGTCTATCACCAACCAGACGAACTATGCGTGTGGAAGCTTTGTAAGGGCCCTTGCGACAGATACCACATGAGGACGTGCAAGTGCAGAGAGGTGTCTCTGACGAAATTTTGTGAAAATAAGAAAATATTTGGACACCCCTCGGAAAGAGGCATTTACAGTGACAACGACAAAATTTTGTATTAATGATGGTTCGCAAGAACCACGTTCATGCACATTGTGCGCAATTAAGTATTTATTATATTTTTCTTGTTGTTGTTGTTGTGTCAATTAGGACCCCGGACACCGTGGTGATATCTGCCCCGCCTACTTGGGGTTGCATACAGAATTTGGCTGATAACCTTCTTTTTTATTTTATTTTCATTAATATACTCTCTGCATGCTCCACTATAGTCATAGTACTACATGCTCTTAACTAATTTCATACAATTGTGTAATTATAATATACGGCACAGTTTTTCCTATATAGGCTATTACACTGACCGGCAAAAAAAGTGGAACACTTTAATTTTTTATGTAATTTCTTAATTTATTCCACTAAAGTGTATCGGTTTTCCAATATTTGCATTATTCATGTAAATTTAGATGGTTGGCAACAGAAAATACCGAATCATGTTTTACAACACGCTTTAACTCTCAAATTTCGTTACATTTTGCAAATCTTACAATTTTCAATTTTTTAGTAATGCTCTTTTTGGCTGGTGTTTATCAAACGTATTGCCAAACAAAACAGTATTAATGTTTGCACTGCACTGCAAGAGAACACTGGTCACTAAAAACGGGTGTTTCCACCTTTAGCGTCTATGACAGCTTGTAAACGCTCAGGCATACTGTTCACAACTCGCCGAATGGCATCTGCCGGGATGCGATCCCATTCCTCCAGCAGCGATGTTCTCAGTTGTGCCAAGGTGGTGTGGTCATGCTGTCTGACGTTCCTTCCAAGCGTATCCCATACATGTTCGATGGGGTTCAAGTCAGGACTACGAGCTGGCCAGTCCAGGGTTTGAATCTCCTCTTCCTGCAGATATTGTACAACACAGCGAGCAGTATGAGGGTGGGCATTATCCTGCATCAGCATGAAATTCTGACCAATGAAAGGCGCAAAGGGCATCACATGGTTCATCAGGATCTCTTCGATGTACCTTTGGGAATTGAGCGTCCCGTGATGGATGCACACCAACTCAGTGCGGGCCATAACGTTCATGCCACCCCACACCATAACCGAGCCACCTCCAAATGGAGTCCTGGAGGAGAAAGCAACAGGGCTGTACATCTCCCCGCGCCTTCTCCACACTCTTTCTCTTCCATCAGGAGATCTAAGGTTAAAGCGACTCTCGTCAGTGAAGAGAACAGAGGCCCACTGCTCGTGGGTCCATCCCAGATGCTGCCTTGCGAAGCGAAGACGCGCCTCTCTGTGATGCCGTTCGAGTGCGGGTCCACGTGCAGGTCTCCTGGACGAAAGATGAGCTTCTTCAAACCTTCTTCTTACTGTTCACTCACTCACTCTCACATTTTTGACATTTTCCAGTTGATTTCGTGCCTGAACTGCTGTGGTATGCCGATCACGCAGAACTTGGAGGGTGAGAAATCTGTCATCCCTGGCACTTGTGCTTCTTCTACGGCCTGACCCTCGTCTCCTGTCGTATGTTCGGAGCTCTCTGTAACGTTGCACTGCACGATGTATGCTACCGAGAGATGATCCAATGACCTCAGCAACATAACGGAAGCTGCGGCCATCCTCCACCAATGCAACTGCCTGTGCAGCTTCTTCACGGCTAAGAGGCATGTTTTAGTGTGAACTGCAAATGGATAACTTGCTAAAATGTGTGACAATGGTTCACACGTGTTCAACAAGTGCCAGTTGTTATCCCTAGAACAACAATAAGCGAGCGGCAACACTCATAAACCTTAAACGCTTCCAGTCCGCTTCCCGCCATAAAACCATTATGATAGGCTCATCGAGGATTGGGGGTAATTGGTGGTAATAAACCACCCTAAGAAATGTCATACTATCAATTTCTGTTCACGGATGTTTCAGATGTTTGTTCTAATGCATGAAAAGCTTTTAAAATGTGATTAAATCTTTTTCAAGGCTAGATTTATACTATTTATATTACTTTTTTAACTGTTCCACCTTTTTTGCCAGTCAGTGTATTTGCTGATGGGTGATGGATGATCTTGATTTAATTTCATTGCTGTAAAGTCAAAAGAGTTCACGAATTTTGAAAATGGTTTAAGATATTTTCTGATTAAAACGACTTATGAATCGGTCAGTATCCTTCTATGGAAACACTGTTTAATAAATTCTTTCTCTCGCTATTCACTTCACTACACTAACATATTAGGCCTATATGGTCCACTGTTTTGGGTCTTTCGTTACAGGAACACTCGGAGCTGCGTACAATTTTAAGTCTGTGTAGATACGAGTTGATATTACCATGTTCTGATATTAATGTTGTCAAATTCGGTGTGAGGTTAATTTTGATTGCTAATCTGCTTTCTACTGTATATATATTTCCACAAGGACATCCGCCCGGCATTCCGGGAGACCATAAAGATCCAGAATACTACAGTGTAGGTACATTGTTGGCTCTAGAGTACATAATATACATTACGATACACTATATAAATGGTTATGTAGCATGTTGATTGAAGCTCTCAAACTGGCAACAGATTTGATTGGATCGGTTGGCACTTAACCGTGCGAGGCAAAGTTGAGGAGAAATTGGTTTGATTGGTTCGATTCCCACCATTTCCGTGGTATCTTACTTGTTGTTGGTCTTGTTTGAGTCTTCAGTCTTTTGACTGGTTCGATGGAGCTCTCCATGACTTCCTGTCCTGAGCTAATCGTTTCTTCTCTACATAGCTACCACACCCTATATCCGAGGCAATCTGGTCTTCCCTTACAGTTCTTATCCTCGAACCTTCCTTCCATAACAAAAGTTTATATTCCTGGGTGTTTTAGTTGTGTCCAACCAACCTATCTCTTCTCTTTCTTAGCAATCACCAGAAACATCTATTCTCTCCCAATCGTCTTAATACCTCTTCATTTGTAATCCTATCTACCCATGTGATCTTCATCATTCTCCTTTAACACCACATGTCAAACACTTCAATTCACCTCTTTTTGCTGCACCAACAATCCAAGTTTCACTTCCATAGACCGCCACGCTCCAGGCAAAGGCTTTCAAAAATGACTCCCTAATAGCTAAATCTATATTTGGTGTAGGAATCAAATTTATCTGTAGAAATTATTTCCTTGCCTCTGCTAACCTATCTTATCATTTCAATTGATCTTGTCGACTTCTTCGTTATGCTTTGGTCTACCGTTATGCGTTACGTTTACGGCGTGTATGACGTCATCATGTTGTTCAGTGCATATGCACCGAGTCTGAGTTTACTGCTGGGGTCTGGCGTTATGCGATACTGAGACAGCGAGTGCGTGACGTCATGCCGCAGAGTGCACCTCCCGCTCTCCATTCCCTGCGCGGGAAGCCTAAGTTAAAGGGTAATGGAGTATGATGAGTCGGAGTTTACTCCTGGAGTCTGGCGTTATGCGATACGGAGACGGCGAGTGCGTGACGTCATGCAGCAGAGAGCACCTCCCGCTCTCCGTTCTCCGCGTGGGAAGCCTAAGTTAAAGGGTAATGGAGTCTGTTGAGTCTGAGTTTACTCCTGGGGTCTGGCGTTATGCGATACGGAGACGGCGAGTGCGTGACGTCATGCCGCAGAGTGCACCTCCCGCTCTCCATTCCCTGCGCGGGAAGCCTAAGTTAAAGGGTAATGGAGTCTGTTGAGTCGGAGTTTACTCCTGGAGTCTGGCGTTATGCGATACGGAGACGGCGAGTGCGTGACGTCATGCAGCAGAGTGCACCTCCCGCTCTCCGTTCTCCGCGTGGGAAGCCTAAGTTAAAGGGTAATGGAGTCTGGAGAGTCTGAGTTTACTCCTGGAGTCTGGCGTTATGCGATACGAAGACGGCGAGTGCGTGACGTCATGCAGCAGAGTGCACCACCCGCTCTCCGTTCCCCGCGCGGGAAGCCTAAGTTAATGGGTAATGGAGTCTGTTGAAAGAGTCCTGGGGCTTCGAGGGAAGCGAGAAGCCCTGGTCTACCGTTATGCGTTACGGTTACGGCGTGTATGACGTCATCATGTTGTTCAGTGCATATGCACCGAGTCTGCGTTCACTCCTGGGGTCTGGCGTTATGTGATACGGAGACGGCGAGTGCGTGACGTCATGCAGCAGAGTGCACCCCCCGCTCTCCGTTTCCCGCGCGGGAAGCCTAAGTTAAAGGGTAATGGAGTATGTTGAGTCAGAGATTACTCCTGGGGTCTGGCGTTATGGGATACGGAGACGGCGAGTGCGTGACGTCATGCAGCAGAGTGTCGCTCCCGCTATCCGTTCCCCGCGCGGGAAGCCTAAGTTAATGGGTAATGGAGTCTGTTGAAAGAGTTCTGGGGCTTCGGGCGAAGCGAGCCTTTCTAACATGTGTAACATTTGTAGCATGCGTCATTTGAAATTATATAAAGTCTAGTCTCTCAGATTGACTGTATCTTTTGCTTCCTAAGTAACAGAAGTTTCCTACTTCCTTAACCTTTTCACCTGACAATTCGACGTCCATAGAAATTTCTGATTTCTTTCGGCTGCATTCGAATATTTTTGTTTTACTTCTACTCCAGGAAAATGTAGGAATGTTTCGTAAATTCAGGCTACAGCTGCTTCCTTTACAACTCTCGTCTATTATTAAGTTTGAAAGGATTTTAACTTAAGTTAGCGATTTTGACTTTTGACCGGTTTTAGACTGTCAATACTCCTACGTGCTGTGCGAGATATCGACTTGTATTTTGCACATTGTTTATCGCTAAGCTATCCTTCAAATTGTTTTCGACCACTCTGTATATCTTATTAAGTGACATCTGTTCGTGTTCGTGCTTTCCTCAGGTAAAGCAATCAATTTAAACTGTAGCAGACACCGATTCAACACACCCTATAACAGTTTCACGGCTATTTAAAGCTAATTATTCACACACTTCAAACTGGTTCTTATGCTACTGGAAAGCTAACAATAAAGCTTATCTTTGCCATAGAATTAACGTGAAAGTCCTCTGCTTTGTTTTCATGCCGAGGCGATAACTACTATGGGCTTTGTTCGCTATCAGGATGTTAGATGGAGCGAACGACTCCTTTATGACAGCGCTAAATTCCATTCTCGATTAACAGATCACTCACATGGAGATGGTACAATACTTCGTAACAAAACACACATGCCAAGGGAATAGTCTTAGTCTACTTGTAGGGTAAACTCAAGGGGAGATGAAGCTAAATCCATAATAATAAAGGAGCTGATGGTAAACAAAACAGTAGTTATTCGAGCCTAAGGACATGAGAGAAACGCTGGTCTTCAGAAAGGTGTAAGGGAAGGCTGCAACTTATCATCCATACCGTTCAATCTATACGAGCAATGAAGGAAATTGGAGAAAATTTCAAAGTAACTCTGAGATTTGCTGATTACATCATCTTAGCCGACACTCCAGAGGATTTAAATCAGGTTTTAATTAATGGTATGGACTCTGTCTTGAGGAAAGAATTCATGATGAATATTAGTAAATGTAAAACAAACAAGAAGTTCCGTAACGAACTAAAGAACCAACTTTTCTTAAAATTAAGATTCATGCCAATGATTAATCTACAGTATATGAACCTATCTAGAATAATGACGAAATTAAGTTGGTAATATCGAAATGTTTAATTAGTTAGAAATATACCAGGTATAATGTAGCCTAATAGAGCACTACAGTTGGCAGCCCTGGTGACTGAATATATTCTTAGTTCCATCTCTTAAGGTACAGAATACAGAATATGGTTGAAGTCCAATGGACGTTACATGCAGTTCGATATTGGATCTATCAGCACGCGTAAAAGCATGTTGGCAACAATGTCATGCGTGTGCTGGACAAAAATAATCTGAAATATTATGATCTATTGTTGTGCCAATTTTGGATGAAATCCATTTGTTAGTATAGAAGTTACATGTATTTTAAAATTGGATATATCATCAGGCATAGAATCATGTTGGCAGTACTGACTTATATGAATTGCTCCAAATTAACCTAAAATGTCAGGTACTATACGTGTGCATAGTTTAAAGCTGTCGGCTTGCATACTTTCTGATATATTGGTATTTGGATTAAAAAAATAGAGAGAGAAATTATTAACAGTTGGCAGCCCTGGTGGCTCTTAAGAATACGCTCAGTCCTATGTGTTTATGTACACATATTACATACAAAATTTGGTTGAAATCCAATTGATAGTGTAGAAGTTATATGCATTTAACAATTGGACTTATCAGAAGGCTTAAAATTATTTTGGCAACACTGTCATGTATGGCCTCCTGGAAATTAAACTGAAATAGTATTATCTACATGTGTGCCAATTTTGGAATAGGTCCCATTCATACCTTCCAAGATATCCAACATGGAGTTCAAATTTCTAGTGCGTTTCTTTCAGCAGTTGGTAGCACTGACATCATTTTCAAATATGGGCTTGAGATATTCCGGTATACATCTTTACTCATACTAAATTAGGTTCCGATTACTGCAGCCGTTTAGGAGTTGTTAGGGACACACACACACACACACACACACACACACACACAGCCAGACAGACAGACAGACACTCATTTTCCCGGATCGATCTCATAAGTCTACTTTTTCCTCATTTTTGCAAAATGTGAAAAGTAAGCTAAAAATATTGGAATGCAGCCGAAATAAATCAGAAACCTCTATGGGCGTCGAATTGGCAGGTGAAAAGCTAAAGGAAGTAGAAGACTTCTGTTACTTAGGAAGCAAAATAACCAGTGACGGACGAAGCAATAAAATGTAAATTACCACAGGCAAGGAAAGCATTTCCACGGAAAAGGAATCTGTTGACTTCGAATATAGATTGAGGTATTAGGAATTCATTTTTGAAAGCCTTTGTCAGGAGCGGCATTTTATGGAAAGGAAACTTGGACTTTTGGAGCAGCAGAAAAGAGGAGAATTGAAGCGTTTGAAATGTGGTGTTACAGGAGAATGATGAAGATCAGATGGGTAGATAGGGTTACAAAGGAAGAGGTAATAAGACAAGTGGGAGAGGAAAGATGTTTCTGGAGACTGCTAATGAAGAGAAGATATACAGTAATGTCATCACGCCAGGAGATGGCAGTTCAACACGCTGCTACGGGTTAATTGGGGTCTTGCAGTACGCATACGCTGCCCGCTTATTCCAAACCTAAATATATCGGTTGGCAGTCAGCTGCTGCTACTTCCTGCATGACAATTTATTATCGGGCTTCACGCGTGTGTGTATTGTCACCTTCCTTCCTACTGTCGATATTCTTACAAGCCTTGGTGTTTACTTTTAACAGTGTGCCAGTATCATGTTCAGTAATTGAAACAGTGCCCAACTTAATGTTTTTAGAATGCGCGATTCGCAGTGAGCGGGAAGACAACTGCAGTTCAAACCCGACTGCCATCTCCTGGCGCGATATCAGTAGGACACATACTAAGACACCCAGGAATAGCAAGCTTAGTTATGGAAGGAAGGATCGAGGAAAAGAACTGTAGGGGTAGACCAAGATTAGAATATGTTAAACAGATTGCCTCGGACGTAGGGTATGTTAGCTATGTAGAGATGACACGGTTAGCTCAGGACAGGGAGGCATGGAGGCTGCATCAAACCAGTCAAAAGACTGAAGACTCAAACAACAACAATTTCCTTTAATTGGTAGTAGGCCTATGTAGCTAAATCTTTGGTTATTTGGTTAGAAACGCTCAATCAAGTTCCAACGTTCGCCGCTAGGTGTCACTGACAGTGGCATCTCTGGTAGCAAAAGTTGGAACTACTTGAAATTGAACTTGATGGGGAGCCTACAGGCGATCAATTAAAATACCTCGCTATGGCCATTGGCTGCATCTCAAATAGTCTATACAGTGATAATTTTATATCAACCAAATTAATAAATTTATTAATTAACGTTCGAGCATACAATGCGGCCTATATCAAATGCTACTGAAATCAAACACTAATAATACTAATAATATTAATATTAATAATAATATCGTATGGCCTCGGGTGCGGGGTGCAAGCTTTGTTATTTGACACCCAGAGGGTAGCTTGCATGTCGAATTTCGTTGTTCCTTGAATCACTATGAACGTCAAGGAGGTTAGATATCTAAGCTCCTTGAACACTATAGCGCTTTCTAGTAGAGAAATGAGAAACTTTGTGTTGGCGGAATCTCCCGAGATGAATTTTGCCACTATGAATACGACCTACTGAATTTAAATTCAAATGGGTTCTTTGACATGCCAACATCGTATGACATGCGTGTCGTATTTTTGCCACCTTTCAAAAATCACTTACCACGGCCAGGAGCGAACCTGCAATCTTGGGGTTAGTAGACCGTCACGCTATCCACTCACCCACCGTGGCAAGCTAATCAACACTAAAGAAACATAGATGACAGGTTTAGAATCTTCTGGACCGTATAGTAGACTTCAGCTAATCGTGTCATCTCAACATAGCTAACACCCCCCCCCCCCCCTCTCTCTCTCTCTCTTCCTCCATCCCCCTCCCCCTCCCTTGAGAGTAATTTAGACTGAGGTCATTGCCCTCCAGATGCAAACCCTAGTTACACCACTGTCGAGGAGTCTTGAAGAATATTATTGTTGGCCGGAAAAAAAAAAAGTTTAATCTCGGTGACGTGATAACGACTATGATTTTAACTAGCTATCAGGATTTTAGTAGAAGCCTCCGTGGCTTAGGCAGCAGCACGCCGGTCTCTCACCGCTGAGTCCGTGGTTCAAATCCCGGTCATGTGAAATTTGTGCAGGACGAAGCGGAGGCAGACAGGATTTTTTACGGGTACACCGGATTTCCCTGTCACAACTTGCATTCCGGCAACACTCTCCACTATCATTTCATTTCATCTGTCATTCATTTAATCATTGTCCCAGGGGAGTGCGACAGGCTTCGACATCCGGCACAGTTCATATCCTCGCCGCTGGAAGCAGTTTGTGGATTTTCATTAGGATGTTAGTAGGAGCAAACGACTCCTTTATGGCAGCCCTAAATTCCACAGCTCTTGATTAATAGACACTCAACTGATTTTGTTTATGGCCTTGTTGGAAGGTAAGTAGCTTAATAATTGGCTTTTCTATGGCACAGTTTCAGAATTAAGATGTCTTATATACATAGCATTCAATAATTAACCCTAATTTGATTATATTATTCAATATTCTGCATAAGGTGTAGGCCTATGGAACATGTGATATAGTACACAATGATATGATATAATCAAAGTGTTAAGAAACTCATCACTTAGATTTCAAGCGGCTTCGGTGGCGTTTTTGGTAGCATGCTGAGATTCTATGCCCAAGATCGCGGGTTCAAACCCGGCCCGAAGTCGTTGGATTTTTAAGAGCGTTAAAATCCCTCAGTATGCCTTCCTTCGAAGGGGAAGCAAAACCAGCGTGCCTCTGTGATATATTTATGGCATATAAATGAACCTTCCACTAACTAAACTAGTGTGAAGCTAAATTTGTAGGTTAGATTTGATTAACGTTCTATTAGTTCCAACCTTCGCTTTCAGGTGCCGGTTGTTGTGGTATCTAGTAGCCAAGATCACAGCTAGGTGTCGTTGACGATAGAATTTGGAAGTTAAAGTAGGAACTAATTGAAATTGATCGTCCACAGTCCTTACCTGAAGATAGGCTAACACACACACATACAGTTATCATAATTACCACCGGTTATCAGACACATTCTACACACACCCAAAGTACACGGGACTACATGACCGTGTTGTCACAGACCCTAAACTGAGGATCCAACCTACCAACCAACCAACCATTGATTTGAATGATAGACTAATTTTTATTTACAAGAGCTCTAGTCCACCTCTTGGTGAGGTGGCCTAGCATTGTTGGTTGCCACTTTGGAGGTCTGGGTTAATTATGGTCTGAAGGCTGGAATGGAGTAAACTTACGCTCAGCTTCCTGAGACAGAATTGAGGAGATATGGGTTCGATTCATGCCTCAGCCATCATAGAATTTGTTTATTTATTTATGGATTGATTGATTGATTTATTAGCCTATTTTCATTTTATGAAAAATAGGCTTATGAGATCACCTTTTGTCCGTGTGTGTGATGGTGTGTGCGTCCCCCTAATAACTTCTAAACGGCTGGAGCAATTACAATGAAACTCGGTAAGATCATAGCACCATTCTGGCCAACCTCGACCGTGCCCTTCAAATTTCATTGTGTCTCACCAATCCAACATGGCGGCTGTGAGAATATATTTAACCGCATTCAGTATCTCCGAAATTATTACCGATATCGCCCTGAAATTGTGCACGGTGATAAAGGGCACTACTTGAAGTTCACCTATGAGCCTTTCAAAAATTTAGTAACTACACTACCTACATGGCGGCCAAGCGAAATTGAGACTTTTAATAAGACTTTTCTCGCGATTTAACCATCCAAACGTAATGGAACATGGTACAGCAAATGCTTATACACATTGTATTGCACTAGAGTCTAATTTAGTTAAATTGTTTACATAACCTCAAAATGGCGGCTGTGCGAAATATTTCACTGACATTCTATATCTCCGAAACTATTACAGATAATTATCACCCTGAAATTTTGTACGGTGATAAAGGGTACTGATACAAGTTTATCTATGCAATTTTGATAAACCTGTAAAGTACAAAACGAACATGGCGGTCAAGCGAAGTTGAAACATTTTAATAGACTTTTCTCGTGATTTAACTCTCTGAGCGCAGTGATATGTGGTTCAGTAAATGATTATACATATTGTAATGCACTGGCATCTAATTTAGTTCAATTGTTTACATAACCTCAAGATGGCGGCTGTGCGAAATTTTAAAATTAAGTTTTTATTTCTTGTGTCATAATCATGCGATCGGAGTGAAAGTTTGAATAATGAACCTAAGCAATAACTTTCCTTGAAAGGAACATAACTCTATGGCCTATACTTATAACAATCCAAAATGACGAGCATCCAAAATATTTAGACGGTTCTCAATATCTAGGAATCTTTTACAGCAAACAAACTGTTTTTTTATGTTCATAGAGGCTATGAAGATAAGTTCACCTATAGGATTTTCAATAACCTGGTGAGCACAAATCTAACATAGCGGCGACGTGAAGTATAAATATTTAAATGGACGTAGTCTATATTACGATTTAACTACCCGAGTGCAGTGAAACGTTGCACGTTAAATGCTTATAAAAATGTTAATCCACTGGCATCTAATTTATTTCAATTGTTTGCATAAGCACAAGATGGCAGCTTTGCGAAAATTTAAAATCTCGTTTTTATTACTTCTTGTGTTCTCATCATGCGATTGAAGTTTGAATACCACACGTACACAATAACAGTACATGAATAAAAATCCAGCCTTGCGACCATCTGAAATATTTACACGGTTCTCAATATCTACGAATCTATCACAACCTTCAAACTGAAATTTTGTATGTTGATAGAGGCAATTAACATGAGTAGGATATATGAAAATAGGCTGTATAGTTCTTCACAGAACTAATTGTTTGTTTATTATTCATTTATTTATTTGTTTATTGTGTTTCGAATATTAGGCTACTCCAGGTGAATGCTTGGATGGCACGTAAATTAAGGCTGCGGCCGCGTCCTATCTTAATCCAAGTCCCAAATACAAATTCCCATACTAACAGGTCTACAGTCTTCACAACAACACAGGTTATGTGGCAGATTCCGGACATCACCAAGTACACGGGCCTACATGATCGGTTGAGGAATAGAAATATGATGATGAATTGATGATAATTGTTGTTTAACGGGGCCTAACATGTAGGTTGTCGGCCCCCAATGGTTTGGGTGATAGTGAAAATGAAAGATGATCAAATGAAACTTATAACAAAAACTAACTACTCTCTTACAAACTAGAAGAGGAAATGAGAAACATAAAGGAGAAGAATGTAAATAAAAGACAGGAGGAAAGGAAATTCCCTCAACACTCGAAAAATGAGAATTGAGGGACTTGGAAGGAAGGAAAGGCAAGAAAGGCAGCGAGGAAAGGGAAAGACAGGGCTTCCAGCGACTGACTTTTCTCACTAATTTTTCACTATTTTCAAAGCAGCCTCACTTTTCTCACTATTTGATAAAATTACTCACTTCTTTCTTTCTTCCGAATTTGGCCACCTGTGGACCGCATGGAACCTAAGGCTTTCTGGTTAATCTCCTCTTCTCTTCCCAAAACCTCTTCATTCGTTCACTTTTGATCTTTCGCTCCTCCTCGGATATTACCAGTTTGGCTCTAATTTTAGGTGTTTTCTCCTCGAAAATCTTGATGTTGTCAATTCGGTTTCTGAACTCTTTCCTGTTGTGGATCACATCCACTGTGAGTCCACTTTCCTTGGCGTCTCTTTTAACCTCTTCTACCCACTTAGTTGTAGCCTTCAGCTCTGTAATATACTTGAATATCCTCTTAGTCAGTCGGTTCTCGTCCATTCTCACCAAATGTCCGTAGAATTTCAACCTTCGCTTCCGCATTGTGACAGTAATTTTTCAGTATGTTTATAGAGGTCATCATTCTTTCTGTTCTTCCATGTCCCGTCAGCAGTTTTCTGTGGTCCTAAAATTTTTCGCAAAATTTTCCTCTCCTTTTTTCCAGTTCCTGAAGATCCCCTTTTTTATTCAGTGTCAAGCACTCCGAGGCGTACAGACCCTCTGGCTTTACTACTTTGCTATAGTGTCTGAGTTTTGCCTTGTAGGATATTGCTCGTTTGTTGTATCTGTTCTGGGTTAACCTATGAGCCAAATCCAATTTTCTAGCTCTTGCCCTATTTGCTTCTTTATCCAGCCCATTGGGTTCTATCCATTCACCTAGATATTTAAACTTCTCAGTTCTTTTGACAGTCCCATATTTCACTTTTATGTGTCTCTCTCCAAGGTGTCTGTACTCCATGTATTTAGTCTTTTCATAGGAGACTTTAAGACCCGTTTTCTCAGCGATTTCGTGCACTATTCTCACTTTTTTTTTCAAAACTGGTCACATTCTGCGTTAAAAATGAACTCGTGCACAATCTGATTGTTAGAAAAAAATGAAAATCCACAGCCTGCTTCCAGTCTCCGACCGGATCAGGAATGGAATGAATGAAGCCCCCATCTAGCGGCGAGGCTATGGACTGTGCCAGCTGCCGAGGCCTGACGCTATGATTAAATGAATGACAGATGAAATGAGATGATAGTGGAGAGTGTTGCTGGAATGTAATTTTGGCAGGAAAAACCGGAATACCCGAAGAAAAACCTGTCTGCCTCCGTTTTGCCCATCACAGATCTCACATGGAGTGACCGGGATTTGAACCACGGACCCTGCGGAGAGAGGCCGGCGTGCTGCCACCGCAGCCAGCAGTGAGCCAGGCGACCAGAAAGCATAAAAAGCTTCCACGGTGCAATACCACAGCCGGTACCTTGCAGCGATCGACGAAAAAATCACAAACATTACTCAGAGATATTATTAACATAGGCGCAAATTGGTTGACATTTTTGGGGGGCTAATTTGTTTTTCAAATACACATTCTTAAAAATTTTGTCTATTTCAATACAGTTTTGAGACATTTTGGGGGACTATCGTTTGATTTGGGGAGCTTAGCCACCCAAGGCCCCTCCCTAATTCCGCCTACAGATATGAACAAAAGTTAAAATTATGAACCAGATATAGGCTAGGCCTACGGCCATAAATGCGAATAATGCTATGAATTTACTCACTATTTTCTCACTTTTGCATACAAAAACTCACATTTTTCATTTTTTTTAATATAAAACCACTCGCTATTTCACTATTTTTGGACGAGTGAGTGGATGGAAGCCCTGGGGAAAGAGAAGAGGGTCCACCCCAAAGGCAATAGGAAAAGGGGTAAAACTTTACCCAGCTCCGGAATCCCTCGGGGTCACCAAATCCCGAACTCACCAGCCGTGAGCCCTTGAGGGTGTAGCACTACCCAGGGTGCACCAGAAGTGGTGGGGCTACATAGTCTACACCCTACCTTCATAAGGGCCTTATGCAAAAGGCAGGAAATAGGCCTATCATGAAAAGAAAATGAAGGCTGACTCCTCGAAGAATGAGGGTATCAGGAAAGATGAGAAAATGGCCAATTAAGGGGGGAAAAGTGAAAGACTCCCTAGGGCTCGGATACCGTAACACCGTCGGAGTCGGAAAAGAACAAGAGTTGACCAAGAGAGGTCGATAGAAAAGATGACAGGATCCCGGCACAAGTAATTTGAAGCAATGCCGAACTCATTTGGGGCCCCGTGGTCTAGTCGTGAGCCCCTGCGAGGAATAAAAAGAAACTGTGGAACTTGGTATCCGTTCAACATTCACTTATGTTGTTGTTGTTGTTGTTGTTTTATTTGTGGGTCTTGGACATTGTGGTCATTTAGCCCCATGTAGGCTACCTGGGTGTGTGTGTAGGTTAATATTGTCTGATAACCTGTATTTTTGTGATGACTGTATTCGTGAGTGTGGGCTCTAATAATGTTAATTGTTTTACGTCCCCTTTAACTACTGGGGCTTTTAGAGACGCCGGGGTACCGGATTTTGCCCAGAAGGGGATCATAAACGTGCCAGTAAATGTTGCTTGTTAGGTTGGTTCCTTGGTTTAGGGGCAGCGACAACGCGGCCATGTAGCCCGGTGTACTTTGGGTGTGTGAAGAATCTGTCTGATAACCGGTGTTAATAGTGATGACTGTATTAGTGTGTGTTTTCTGTTTTAATTCAAGTAAGGACTGCATACAATAATTTTAAGTAGGTCTACTGTAGTTCCTACTTTTGCTACCAAATGGTACCGTCCATAACACCTAGCTTGCGGGCTTGGCTATTAGATGGCATCGCAGTCAGCACCTGACGGCGAAAGTTGGAATCAATTTAGCATTATCAATTCTAACCCACGAATTTAGCTTCACACTATTGTAGATAGTGGAAGGTTCTTTTTCATGCCATAAATCTATGACATGGGACCGGCGGCTTTACTTCCCCTCCGAAGGAAAGAATACTGAGGGATATTTAACTCTCTTAAAAAATCCGACTACTTCGGCCGGGTTTGAACTCGTGACCTTGGGCATAGAAGCTCAGCATGCTACCAACTAGCCTAATTCACCGAAGTCGCTGCCAGTAAATGTAGGCTACTTACACGTCTCCCTCGCATTTGTGCACCCTCAAATACCAGCTGACTGCACCAGGATTCAATCCTGCAACCTAGGGCACAGAAGGCGAGAACGTTACCGCTGAGCCACGCAGATAGCCATTTGTAGACTATTTGTAATTCAGATGTGGATTGGGAATGAGGCGGCCGCGGCCTTCACTTAGAAATCATCCCGGCATTTGCCTGGAGTAGAAGTGAAAATCACTTCCAGAATGGCTGAGGTGGGTTCAATAACCTGTGTTATTTTGATGGCTGTATTAGAGTGTGTATTTTTAAATTCAGATGAGGATTGGGAAGGAGGCGGCCGGGGCCTTCACTGGAGTAGAACTTGAAATCACGTCCAGAATCAAACCAACCTCTTCTAAGTTTTGCCTCGTGAGGTTAAGTGTCCCCCGCTCCTTCTCTGAGACCACAGAGCTGGGTTATAAAACATGGTGGCCACTACTCCTGGAAAACCTGGAAATCCTGGAAAACTCCTGGAAAATGATGGCAAAATTGAAAACTCCTGGAAAATAGGCACTGTTAATTAATTATAAAAATCTTTCCATCTTAAATCATACTCCCGCTGCGGTTTTGGGCGAGCACTCTATCGTTAACGAAAGAAATTTCCTCAGGCTTCCTGTTTCTGTCTGGGAGAACACGCGATAGTGTTTTTGTAAAACATATTGAGTTTAGACAACTTCACGGCAATAAAATTGCAGGTGGCATTCTTTTCTCTTTATTTAAACGGATATTTCAGTCACAAAGGCTTTTTTAAAACAACAATTAAATCATTTGTTTGTAGGCTTGCGTATCAATAATGCAATCACCACTAATTTTTGTCAACATCTGTATAAGTAAACCAAACAAAGCTGCTTTATTTTGGTCTTGAAGTAGTCAACCGGTAAAGTCCGCCCGGGACTCAGGCTTATTTTTAAGTCTGGAAAAATGAGAATTACTCATGGAAAATTCCTGGAAAATCGTTGACCGATTTGAGTGGCCACCATGTCAAAATAAAAATCAATTGGTGAGTTATAGGGAAGTTAGACATAAAATATTGAAAGATAGGGGGGGGGGGTAATGCACAAGGCTTAGACCTAAGACTGTAATTCGTCTGAGCTTTATGATGCCCTTCATATCTTGCTATCGGTGTGATAGCCTATTCAGGAAATAATATTTTGTACAGGGCGCCCGAGAATGTTCTCCGCAGTGGGTACGTGCAGCTACGAATGGTTGAGTCATGAGTTTAGTTGGCTGCATTGCACTGTGTCCTTGAAAGCGGGACTCCCCCGTGTGAGCTGTCGGTGTGTATCGCGATAAGCGCGCGAGCCTGCACGTCTTCAGCGTGTATTAGTCAGCGAGCGTTCAGATAGATTATTATTGGAAGAGTGCAACGGTATACAGGCGGTAATGTTTACTACTGAGGAGAGAGTTTTTTCGGTGGAATACGTTTTTCACGAAGGCGATCGGTTTACAGAAAATGTAAAATTAAGATTTCAGGCGCGGTTTCCCAATTCAAAGTGTCCAAACCGTGATACCGTTCGGGATTTGATACGTAAATTTCGTGTGACTGGCCCAGTTCACGATGTACCGTTAACAGGCAGGCTTACGCCATTAACGGACGAAAAACTTGATGAGATCTCCGATCTAATGCTGCGTAGTCCATGTAAATCAACACGAAAATTAGCTCAACAAACAGGAATTTCTAAGTCGACAGCACATAAAGCTGTAAGAGACAAGCTTCAGTTGTTCCCTTATAGAGTTACCGTGGTTCATGAATTAAAACAAACTGATTACGGAAAAAGAGTGATGTACTGTGAATGGTTCCAGCATTTGTTATGAATGGCCGTGGTGAGTACAAAGTTTACTGTTTATTTGTTATGATGAAAGCGGCAGCCGTGCAACCAACGTTACTGCTGTAGCTAGCTCTCGCAGACGCATGTAGGCGCTGCGGAGAACATTCCCGGACTCACTGTAGCTATAGGCTACCTGGCATGCGTTGCACTGCCAATCAAAGGCAGATAGAAAGAAGTGAAGATAATAATAATGTTATTGGATTTTCGTCCCTTTAAACAATCGCGGCTTTTAGAGACGCCAGGATGACGGAATTTTGGTCCGAAGGGGATCTTTAACGTGCCAGTAAATCTACTGACACGGGTCCGTAGGCGAGAACGTTACCGCTGTGCCACGCAGCCAGCCAAAGAAAGATGGAAACTGAAGTGTCTTTGGATAAACAAGATTCTTTGTTTTTCTGTCTGGTGCCCCGGTCCTTACGCATTAGGCTGTGCTGAGCAGTGTTGCCGAATCTTGAAATAAGAAAGAACTAAACCCTACGCTTTAAAACACCAGAAAAGCACCAGCTGGACTCTATGATTCAAAACACTAGAAAAGCATCAAAAATTAAAAATATATAAACGGCTTTTTGCTTACATTTCTTTCATTAAAAATCGTCTTCTTCTCTTGCGGAGCCTGCTACATCTTTAGAGCAGGAAGGTGTAGTACTGCTGTAGCTCTGCATACTTCCAATTTTGGCCACTATTATATCCTCGGATGTTCGTAGTCGTGATAGCATTTTCCCTCTGTTTTAGTCCAAATCGCACACACAGAATGGAATGCAATTTTTGAACTTTCATTCGATTTCTTTGCTTTGTTTTCTCCAATTAAACTTGGCTAAACACTCTCCTTACATCTGCATTAGAGTGAGGTAGCGAAAGTACATAAACTGCTTTCGCATGAAACTGGGAAATCCCCTGGAGGCTGGGAAGAAAATAGATGATAGGTCGATTCTTTGTACAAGTGCACTTGCACTGTGCACTGCATGTTGCGCTTACTTAACACTTACGCACGAGAATGAGAATTTCAGGGACTTCCCCTGTTGGAGTGTTGACCTTGACACGTGTAAGGCTGAACATTGCCTATCTTAATTGATTAACTTTATTAAAACTATTAAGTTACATGGCTTCTAGGATTTAGGCCTACTTATTTGTCATAGGAGGCAATTTCATGAAAAAATCCGTTAAGCACCAGATTTGGCACTGGTTTTATCGAAATAACACCAGTATTTTGCTATGGCGCTATTAGAACATTTCTGGCACCAGACGAACTTCAGAAACGCCAGATCTGGTGCTAAAACACCAAATTGGCAACACTGGTGCTGAGATATCCAATTCAAGACATGTCACCTCACGATGAATCAGCAACGCTTTCTCATACCTTGCATTGCGGTTTCATAAGTATACAGATTGTGCAATTGGGTTAGTGTGGGATTTAAGGCTTCCTGTTAAGTCCCTTACCCTTTTGTGTTACATAAATAATTTGTAGCCAGAACCCTTCCCTGGAGTGCACACAACAACTCACCCAAATTGCATCGCAATCGGATGAATAGTAGGCTATATGAACGCATAGGGCACATACATACTGACAGACAGACAGACAAACTATCACGTAACATTGATTTTTTTATATACAGAGTGTCTCAAAAATGTACTGACACTTTGAATGACTATAAAATGATTATTTATGAACATAGAGACAAGTTTAAGGGCTTCAATTATAGAAGAGACATGTAATTAAAGACTCATGTTCGCAAATGTTCAAATTGATGACCGTCAATGTCCAGACAAAGCTGATAACGCGAAGTAATGTAGTCGCAAACGTTACGACAAAATTCATTTGGAATTTCGTGACATTGTCTGTCAATTTCCAATTTCGTGTTGAAATGTAGGATTTCCAGCGCAGATGCTTCATGATGCGATGGACGCTATCTTTTGAGATGTGTGTCTCTCTAGCCGTTTGTCGTAGTGATTTCGGTGGGGATCGAGTGAGGGCTATCTGCACCTGTTCTTCTTTTCTAGGACTGGTGGATGTCCGTGGTCGTTCAGAACGTTTCTTGTTGACGTTGTGAACGGTTCCATCTGCTTCAAATTTATCTCTGATGCGAGCAATGATCCGGTGCGTTGGTGGCGGTTTGTCGAACTCCTGGACACTGACGGTGATCAATTTGAACATTTGCGAACATGAGTCTTTAATTACGTGTCTCCTCTATAATTGAAGCCCTTAAACTTGTCTCTATGTTCATAAATAATCATTTCATAGTCATTCAAAGTGTTAGTACATTTTTTGAGACACCCTGTATATAGATTACTCATAGGCTATATTGTCTGGTGATACTAAGTCCCTTTGATTGATATATTTATAATATGCCTAATGTAGGCCTACCTTCTCCATAGAATAGAAATTGTCTTTATCCCACAATGCCCCAGAGAGAGGCTTGAGCCGGCTACCGTCTGGCCGACTATAACGTGCATTGTGGTGATCTGTGAACTAGACCGTGTCTTAGCAAATACGGCGAGTTATTTAACCTTTATACAAACAGTACGCTTCGTGGACACTGAATAAAACCAAGTCACGAAGTTTTACTTAAAATTACAATAATGTTATTATAATGAAATAAAATAAAAAAGACACGCATGTAGTCGTAAGGAAGGTATAAAAAACAGACTAGCCAATGCAAATAATAAGTTTCTTTTGTTTTGTTTAAATTGTGTGTGTAAAGTTATTCCTTGGTCTTTATTTTTTATTATTATTTAATACACCAAAATAACATTCTCTACTTCAAGTTATTCGTATTGTGAATGTTTTAAGCTTCCGTCTGTAGCAGGAGTGAGTCTCGCTTTATCCCGTTTTCCTCTCTTCATCCTTTTCCCCTTCCCCCTCTCCTTTCCCTAACTCCCTCCATCAATGCTGCCGTCCTTTAGTCGTGGAGGGGATAGAGCGAGACGGAGATGGTTAAACTCCGCCCACCAATCGTAGTTCGCCCCTCCTCTTTAGTGACAGCGGTGAAGAGCAGCGCGTTCCGCTTAACTCTGGGCCAGAGGGGGGTTAGCCTCGCGAAACAGTCACTGATTCAGGCGGCTTTGCCTAGCTTTCCCTGCCAGGTTAGGTTCGGCCGCAGTCAACAAACACAGACAGACTTAAGCAGGAAGGGACAATTCACTCACTCCCTCTTCTTTTTATTTTATTAATAAAAAAATACAAAACAACAGTAGGCCTATCAGTCGACGCTTTTAAAATATTTTCATACACACGCACATAAAACATTAGTTACCGTATGTGTTTTTACGAAGAGCAGTGACAATCAAATAAAAGTGTTGAACGGTGTTCAGTGTATATTGACATTTGTCGAGTGTGTGTATATATTAATTGTGTATATGTGAGTGTTATCCGGTACCGTACGTCATTGAAGGCGAAGGATTAATCAAGTGAATTCTATCATGTATCATCAAGTGTCTATAAAATAATCTGACTAATATACTACAAGTTCAAAAACTACTACGGGTGTACTGCAAAAACAAATGCTCCTAAAGGATAATGTCAGGTAGGATTACAAATTATTTTATACAGTAGACTATTATTAGTAGTTTAATATAGCACGGTAAGCCTATGGTTAGTAGAATATAATTTGACAGAAGTGTGTTCTTATTAAATAAAATAAAATCATTTAGGCATATTCTTAAATCATTTATTATTTATTTATTGGGGGGCGTGATGGCGTAGTGGCTTAGCTGCTCGTCTTTCACCCGGACGGCCGGGGTTCGAATCCCGGTGACAGCGGGATGGAATTTTCATCTGAAAAATCACGTGATGTCAGAAAGGACATCCGGCTTTTAATCCCCCACCAAATCCAAAATTAACCTGGTTGGCTCCGGCGACCCCAATTAATTGGGAAAAGCCGAAGAAAGAAAGAAATTTATAATTTATTTATCGTATGGCAATCTAAATTTTCCAGTGTACATTGACTCAACGATTTATTCGTTTTTGAATGATAATTTTTTGTTTAACCGTAATTTTTGTTTATTTTCAAAATTTGTATAATTTTATTTAATTTTTTGTTTTATTAATTTTCGGTCTTTTCAAATTTAGGTACCCACCTCTAAATTTTAAATTCCTTTCCAAATTTGTAGGCTATACTTTAATCTGTGTTAAGAGGGGCAGATGACCTCGTAGTTCCGTCCCTTAAAACAACAATGACTAACTAACTAACTTCAGTAATATATAAATAGAAAACAGAGTCTACTGCTTACAAAGATAAGTCCTTATGACTTATGTAATTAAGAGCTTCTGGTGTAGCGTAAAACATTATAGTCTAGTCTTATTATTTTGAGTGCAAAATTTTGCCCGGGAGTCTAACTTGCCTTACCTGAAGGATTAGGTCTATTGATGTTGTGCATGAGGATTTGAGTTTTCTTACCTGAGTCCCGGCCAACAGCTGGACTAAAGATTATTCTGATTTTTTAAAATTAGTTTTAGGAACTTGAGACATGTTGTTCATCAGCTTTGTGTACTTGGTTGTGTTTTAGATTTGTCTGTGTTTCGCTGATAACAGTAGGTTAGTGTGTTGAACTGCAATTATTAGGTTAGGAAACTGAAAATAAGGTAGGCTACTATTTTGGCATATGGCTGGTGGGAGGGTGGAAAATTCTGAGGGAAAGCCACACTCTGGACAGACACTGTCATTGGCAGGATTCGAACCCCCCTGCTGCACCTTCCCACCACGGTCGTTTTGAACGATTTACTATAATGCGCAAAGCTACACTATGGGGTAAATTATTTCGAAATCACATTAACCTAGATGGTTGGTAATAAAGAAAAACAAATAGCCTAAACTCCAGAGGTCAAACCGCAAGTCACCCATGGGTATCACCTTGAAAGACCTGCCCCAGGCCTCCTTGGAGCCACATGCCATTAATATTATGATTCTTCTTCCTATTAATTGCCCTTAAGCCAGTTAAAATGTCACCATTCGTGTCTATACCGCGGATATCCCTACTCCACTAAAATACAGTAGGTTAAGAGAGAAAGGAAATAATGAAAAAAGAGATTATTTTATTAATAAAAAGACAAACAACAGTATCAGTTGACTCATTTTAAATATTTTCATACACACGCACATTAAACATTTGTTATGTGTTTTACGAAGAGAAGTGACAATCAAATGAAAGAGTGTTGAACAGTGTTCAGCGTATATTGACATTTGTGGTGTGTGTATATAGTCTATTAATTGTGTGCATGTAGCCTATGGAGAAATTCCAAGGAAGAAGGGAAATGAAAATTAGTCGAACGTGCTCCGAGGATAGAAGAAAGAAACAAAACCAAGTGATGAATGAATACTGGAAAGAAAGGAGGAGAATATATCAAAGGATGAGAAATCGAAATTGGAACTTCGTCTCTAGCAGGTCTTAATGTACTGGACCATGCAGCCAGCTTAGTGTGTACTAGATCTATATTGCAGGCTATTGATTCATTTTATTAATAGAGTCTACGTATTTTAGTTCGATACCATGTTGTTCTATGATTAGATTAAGAATAAGTTATTAATTCATATTCTAAAGGCTAATGCCTTGTCGATGCAACCACACTCTTCTGTCGTTGGTGGTTCGTTTCAGTTCCATGTAATTGTCACATCCCATTCTATTCTTAATGTCTTCCAAATAGGCTACTTCGTCCTAGACCGTCCTCTTCTTTTCCCAGTATTTTCCTTTCAAGAATGTTAACGATGAAAGTGTTGTGTCTGATGACATGTCCAATACTTTTTATTTTTCTCTTTCTCAGTTCCTTCATTAATCTTCTCTCTTCTTTGACTTCACTTAAGACTTCCAGGTTGGGTTTTCTTTCCATCCAGCTCGTTCTTGTCATATAGACTACAGAAATATAGGCTACTTAAGGACAACACAAACAACCATGCCTGAGGCCGGACTCGAACTGGCAGCAGGCGCAGAACTCAACACCAAAGCCCAACTTGCTGCCGCGAAGATAAACCTGTCGGGATATCATTATTCAGTAGCATTTGGCAATGAGGCTGTGTTGAAATAATGTACAAATCTAAATGTACGGCAATTTATTGCCATTCATTGCAAGTCTAGACTGGTTGGTTGGTTCCTTAGCTTAGGGACGGTGACAACGCGGTCATGTAGCCTCGTAGAATCTGATAACCGGTGTTAATTGCGATGACTGTATTAGTGTGTGTTATCATCATAGGCTATGTATTATTTCAGTAGTAGGCCTATGCATCCCTCCTATGGCGCTCACAAGTGACCGATCGTGACAAATGAGCATTCAAATGAAAGAGAATAGACATTAGCAGTGACTTATTGCACTATAATTTCATAAATATCTATAATGTCTTAAAAAATGACTTTAAAAAAATTGTACGAAGTGTGCGATTTGCAAAAACCGTTGATGTAGGAAAATACGCTCCATAATTGCTGTCCACGGGCCGCTTGACGCCTGTTTCATGTCATATTAACATTCAGAGGTCTTTCCTTTATCCTGAAATGTAAATAGTGTTCTATAATCATTTGGTTGAAATAAAAACATTACCTTTCTCCTTAAGTGTCTCATTATAAACCTATTGGGGAAAGTGTGATTTATGAACATACGAGATTTCTCGCACGGGTCCGCTAGTCTGTTTTAAAATCGAGTAAGGACTGCAGTGAGTAATTTCAAGTAGGCTAGTTCCTACTTTTGCTACCAAATGCTACCGTCCACGCCACCTAACTTGCGGACTTCGCTACTAGATGGCATCGCAGTCAGCACCTGGCGGCGAACGTTGGTACTAATAGAGTGTTATCAATTCTAACCTACACATTTTGACTTCACACACGTGTAGTTAGTGGAAGGTTCTTTTACATGCCATAAATCTATGACATGGGACCGCCAGCTTTACTTCCCCTCTGAAGGAAGGCATACTGAGGAATTTTTAACGCTCTTAAAATCCGACGACTTTGGCCGGGCAAAACTAGACTAATAATAATTCGAATTGCCTATTTTGTTATAGGCTATGGTATGTTTGAGGAAAGTTTAACGATATATTTCGGTTGTTCTACTTGATGTTATTGTTATTGATTCATTTTGGGGCTTGCGACATCGTAGTTGTTCAGTCTCGTGTACTCGAATAGGCCTATGTGTAAGAGTAGTCTGATAACCTATGCTATTCTGATGTCTGTACAAGAATTACTTAAAAAATTAAAATTTAGGGTTGGAAATAAGGCAGCCGTGAACGTAAGTAAGAAAGTAGTAGAAATGGCAAAAACACTTCTGGGATGGCCGACGTGGAATCGTACCAACCGTTTCTCAGTTGTGCATCACAAGGCTGAGTGTAGCCTACTCCATTTCAGACCAAAATTACATTTATTGGCAGAGACGGGAATCGAACTCGGAACTCAGGAGTGACACTTAAGAATGGTAGTCGTTACACCACTAAGTTAGTTGTTTAAATGTGAGCTATGAAATTGTTCGAAAGTCTGAGATTCGAATCCTGGCGTTGACAGCGGTCATCCTGAGTGTAGTTTTCTCCCCCCACCCTCAACCCCTCCACCCTTCCCCCTTCACATACACACACACACACACACACAGGTATTTTACCTTATTTCAAGTCCCATGACACCTAACTAAATCCTAAGCCCTGAAATCGCTCTTGAATACACTAACAAAATCACTACAATAACACGGTTTATCATATAGGCATAAGTTAATACACCGACTGTGGTATATAGCTATGCTCTCTAAGACGCAGTACAGGGCTACGGAGCCAAGCTCTCTGCGGACTCGGTAAACAAGTGGTTCTAAATACACCGCCGGCCGTCCTAGCCATGGTTACCAATGGTTAATCCATTTTCAAGCCCAAGCAAATGCTGGGATGATAGTGTACCTCTTGGCCCATTTTCATTTATAATCGTCTCTTGTTTAACCCTTTATAGGACAGAATATTATTTGTATTTATCTTTATGAGCTTATTTATTGTTAATTTTTACAAGCAAAGTTATTTTAATTCTAAATTTTTAATGATATTTATGTCGAAATGTAAATATTAGGCTATAGGCTATGTCAGAAATCTGTATCTTAATGAGGGTCATTATAACACCATTTTTAGCCTACTTTTCACATTTTGCAAAAAATGAGGAAAAAGTAGACTTATGAGATCGGGCAAATGTGTGTCTGTCCTTCTGTCTGTCTGTCTGGCTGGCTGTGTGTGTGTCCCCCCCTATCAACTCCTAAATGGCTGGAGCAATCGAAACAAAATTTGGTGGGATTAAAGATCTATACCTGAATATCTCACGGCCATATTTGAAAATGATGTCAGTCCTACCAACTGCTGAAAAATCGCAATTGAAATTTGAGCTCCATGTTGGATATCTTGGAAGGTATGAATGGGAGCTATTTCAAAACTGGCACACGTATAGATAATAATATTTCAGTTTAATTTCCAGGAGGCTATACATGGCAGTGTTGCCAAAATGATTATAAGTCTGCTGATAGGTCCAAATTTTTAATGCATATAACTTCTACACTATCAATTGGATTTCAACCAAATTTCGTATGTGCTATGTGTACATAAACAGATATGACTGAGCATATTCTTAAGAGCCAACAGGGCTGCCAACTGTTAATAAATGCTCTCAATTTTTAATATCCAAATACCCATATATCAGAAAGTATACAGGCCGACAGCTTTAAACTATGCACACGTATAGTACCTGACATTCTATATTAATATGGAGTAACTTATATACGTCAGTGCTACCAACATTATTCTAAGGCTGCTGAGAGGTCCAACTTTAAATACAGGTAACCTCTATACTATCATTTGGATTTCAACCAATTTAGTGTGTGCTATGTGAACCATAACAGATATGACTATGCCGATTCTTAAGAGTAACCAGGACTGCCAACTGTTAATAAATACTGTCTCTATTTTTGTTACCCTAATATCAATATATCAGAAAATATGCAAGCCAATAGCTCTAAACTTTGCACACGTATAGTACCTGGCATTCTAGATTAATTTGGAGTAACTAGTATAGGCCTTCGCCAGTGCTGCCAACATGATTCTAAGCCTGCTGATAGGTCCAATTTTAAAATGCATGTAACTTCTATACTAACTAATGGATGTCATTATAAATTGACACAACAATAGATCATATTATTTCATATTATTTCTGACCAATACATGTATGTCATTGTTGCCAACATGATTTAACGCGCGCTGTTAGATCCAATGTTTAACTGCATGTAACGTCCATGCTATCCATTGAACTTCAACCAAATTTTGTATTCTGTACCTTAAGAGACGGAACTAAGAATATATTCAGTCACCAGGGCTGCCAACTGTAGTTCTCTATTAGGCTAAATTATGCCAAGTATACAGTATTTCGAACTAATTAGAGATTTCGATATTACCAACTTAATTTCGTCATTATTATAGATAGATCCATATGGATTAATCATTGGCATGAATTTTTAATTTTAAGAAAAGTAGGCTCTTTAGTTCGTCACGGAACTTCTTGTTCATTATGAAACAGTTTCTCCACCAATCAGAGCTCAAGAAACAGTTGTGTGACCAATTAGATAAGGATAGCATCGTACCTGCACTGACTTCCACCGGCTCCTATTTTAAATTTAACTGCGTGGCTCGTATTATAGTGGGGTATTCGAGGAGACCATGGCCAAATACAAGGCATTCTCTGCGTCTCATGCGCTCTGTTCAGTACATAAAACTGGCGAAATCTCGACAGATATTTATTTATAAATATTTATGTTCGAACATAAAATAGTTATAATTATCGTCGAACATAAACAGTCGTATGCAACTCGCGTATAATGGTATGGAAATTATAAACACAGTCGTATCTTAATTATTGCCATTATAGGCTCGTTATATAATGTACTATTTAATTTGTTCACTCTTTAATTTTAATTGTTATTGCTTAAGAAAATGTTTTTATCAAGCACCTTAGGTCTAATATTTGGTTTTCAGAAAAGTTTAAAAAATCATTGATTAATGGCTGAAAGATTCATTCATCAGCATCATTGACAATATAAATTGTCCGTATAGTTGGTGGTTAATATATAGACCATTGACCCATAAAGGGGTAATCATCTCACAAAGTAGGCGCCAGGAATTTTGAATTTAATTGTAGACTAATATTTCTTTTATGTTCGACCCTCACTATTATGTGTCAGAAAACTGTATCATAATGATGGTCATTATAACACTTTTCCATTACGATACAGTTTCTCCAGCCAATCAGAGCTCGTTCATTGACCAATTAGGTAACGATACCTTCGCGCATGCGCTCAAAATCCAACATGTCGGACATAAACACAACATCGAACTATAATAAATTACCGACATGGAATACGCACCGTCCATATGTTCGCGTAAATAAACTGGCGAATATGAGACAAGAAATATCACTATACCTTAGAATCACCAACACTAATTTATACACAGTGCATTTTTCTTGAAACGACTCCGGTGACAATATTACTGAGGGGCGGCAGATGTAAACATATGGCCTGCAAGCACACAGAGCGCATGCGTCGGTCGGCCAGAGAGCTTGGGACATGGAGATATGCTACCTAGCGCACCACCCGATCACAAAATTCTAGTTACTGAACAGATATTTATGAATATCTATGTTAAAACATGTAATAAAGTTATAATTATCGTCGAACATAAACAGTCGTATGCCACTCGCCTACTGTATAGGCCTAATGGTAATTAAGACACTCGTATGGAAATTATAAAACTCGCTAAAGCTCGTTTTATAAACATACTCGTGTCTTAATTATAGCCATTATAGGCTCGTTGCATAATGTACTATTAAATGAAAATGAAATGAAATAGGCCTATAAGTGATAGCTCTTGTTTATATTAGTAGCCTATAAATGAGATGAGCGATAGAAAGAGAGGTTGAAGCACTTGCACTGTTTGTTAGTGTTTGAGCGCGATTTTGAAGGTCATAAAGAAATGCAAAAACAGAAAGCAAACAAAAAACAAAAAAAAACAAAGCAATGGGCAAAATTCAAAAATCCAAAGCAGAAAGCAAACACAAAACCAAAAACACAAAGCAAAAAGCAAAATTCCGAAAGAAAAAAAAGTAGGATTTTGAAAATATTAACATTGCATAAATAGGCTAATTCTTGGACTTAAAATATGAGATGAATGCTAAACTTAAATTTATTTTTGCTTGACCGACAATAGAACCTGCCTATTTGGTCGTAAAATCATCCGTCACATAGAAATTCATCTGATTTCATCCCTGGCCCCGCGCGGATGGGAATAATAGGCTAGTCATACAAACATTTGATAAATACCATACACTCACAAAGTCGCCTACTAGAGGCTGATGAGCAAATGTTCAAAGTTCCTAATTTGTCAAGCCGAGAAATTCGACACACATTGAATCATGGCTACTAACTTATTTGTGGAGCGTTTGTCTTGTTTCATCCTTCTTGTTCTCTGAACACTAGGTTAAATTTAACTCAATGAAGATAGTCTAATGGAAAGAAAGGAGATGAACCAGAAAGAGACATGTATTGCAGTTGGTAAATAGAGCGTATTTAAAGAGCCAGTTAAAATTCCCTTGAAAGAACAGCAGCCTACAGCTCTATTGTAAAAAGAGACTACGAACGATTACAAGCTATCAGTGATCATTAATCAGTTCTTACCAAATTTGAATTGGTCATTTGAGAAACTCCACACCTGATGAAAACTAAGTTTTGAAATATCAGGGTGTCTACTACCGGGTGAGTTAGCCGTGGTCGTTACGGCGTGGCTGAAGGCAGTCGCTCACATCCGGGAGGCGAGGAGATTCGAATTCCCTCGCCGGCAACCTTGAAGATGGTCTTCTGTGGTTTCCCATCTTCCTTCGTGACAAATGCCGGGGTTGGTCCCTAACTATAAGCCACAGCCGCTACCTTCCAATTCCTCGTCCTTACAATCACACTCTCCTCCCCAGACAACACTCCACACGTGACGGTACTTGTAGCTCACCCCATAGGTGTCCACATAGAAGCAGCTACAAACTCGGGTTCAAATCCGGCCGAAGCCGTCGGATTTTTTTAAAGCGTTAAAAATCCCTCAGTATGCCTTCCTTCGGAGGGGAAGTAAAGCCGGCGGTCCCATGTCATAGATTTATGGCATGTTAAAGAACCTTCCACTAATTACACCTGTGTGAAGCTAAATTGGATAGGTTAAAAATGTAAACAAAGCTCTTAGGTTTCTACGTTTGTTGCCAAGAGCCGACTGCGGTGGCCTCTAGTAGCTAAGTTCTCAACTAGGCCTAGTAGTCGTTGACGGTGGCGTTTGGCGGCAAAAGTATGAACTATTTGAAAAATTCTAAGTTGCAGTCTGTACTTAAATAAAAAAAAAACAGATACACACACTAATACAGTCATCACAATTAACACCGGTTATCAGACAGATTATACACACACCCAAAGTACACGGGGCTACATGACCGCGTTGTCGCAGCTCCTAAACTGAGGAACCAACCAACTAACCAGCTACAAACTGTGGCAAGCCGAACATGTCCTCGGACACTCTCGGCACTAAAAGCCATACGCTAAAAAAAAGGGGTGTCTACTACTCCGGAAAACATAGAAAACAGGGAATTTTCAAATCCTGTAAAACTCGATAATTATCAGGGTATTTTAATGACACTCAGGAAATTTTAGTTTTACAAGATCCGACCTTGAATAATTGAAAATTAAGCATTTAAATTTTGATGGGGGGAAAAGTAGCCTATATTCTGGTGATAATTGTTGTAGTGTGTTCGTACTGACGTTAAATCAGTAAGCGCGCATTTCTTGCAAGATAGAGCACACAGATTAGGCCTACATGTGTAGACTGTGTATTTGTACATAAATGTGTAACTGTATGCTTTTTTTAGAGCATTACTTTTGACGAGCTACTTTCAATACTCGCAAATACAAAAGTTTTACTGGGTGAAAAATTTGGAAATTGGCAAACGATAGAAAATTATATATTTCTGTTTGTTTGTTTGTTTGTTTGTTTTCTTTTAGTTTTTTTGAACTTTGTCATGCTACCCTTTATTGTTCAAGCACCTTTTGAAATTCTTTTGAAATACGGACTCTGTTTTATATACTCGTTTATGTTTGACGATGTCGAAATATAAATATTATATGTCAGAAAACTGTATCATAATGAGGGTCATTATAACACTATTTTTCATTATGATTCAGTTTACCCCACCAATCAGAGCTCAAGAAACAGTTGTGTGACCAATTAGGTAAGGATAGCATCGCACCTTCGCTCACTTCCACGGCCTTCTATTTTAAATTTCACTGCGTGCCTAGTGTCACAGTGGGGTATTCCAAGAGGCCATGGTCAAATTCAAGGTATTCTCTGCGTCCCATGCGCTCTGTTCAGTACATAAAACTGGCGAAATCTCGACGGATATTTATGAATATTTATGTTCGAACATAAAATAGTTATAATAATTATCGTCGAACATAAACAGCCGTATGCAACTCGCCTATAGACTAATGGTAATTAATTATTGCCATTATGAGCTCGTTGCATAATGTACTAATTTATTATGGCTGCTTCTGTTACTCAGGGAATTTTCTGATTTAACATGGAAAAATCAGAGAATTGTCAGGAAAATCTGTTAGTTGGTTTTGGTAAACATCCTGGTTCTTGAATCACTAAGTAGACAGCCATTTTGTTTCGTTGCCTAACTTGCAATAACGCGCATCTGACAATACTTCTCTTTTCCAATATTTTCCTTAAGATTAGTCACGCTTCCCATCCGTGAGTGCACGAGTCCTCCAACAGAACAATTCACGTTAGGTTCATTTCCCTGTGTTAGACTTCAAGCTAAAGGAAAATGAGCTACTGTAGAAATTTGTAGGGCCTGCCCTGTTTCCCTACCTTCCGATATATTTATTTATCGTATGGCTTTTAGTGCCGGGAGTGTCCGAGGACATGTTCGTCTTGCCAGAGTAGCCTATGTAGCTGCTTCCAGCGGACACCCTTAGGGTTAGCTACAAGTTCCGTTCAATTTCAAGTAGTTCCAACTTTCACTACCAGATATCAATGATACCTATTGGTGAACGTTGGAACATTGATAGAGCGTTCCGACGAAATCTAACCTAACAATTTAGCTTCACACAAGTTTAGACTGAGGAAGGATCTTTTACATGCCATAAATCTATGACATTGCCCGGCTGGCTTTACTTCCCCTTCCCCTCCGAAGGAAGACATACTGATGGATTTTTACGCTCATAAAAAGTCTGACGTCTTCGGCCGGATTTGAACCCGCGATCTTGGGCATAGAAGCTCAGTTTGCTATCAACTACGCCATTAATTGTGCTCAATGACATAATTTGAATAACATTAGCTTAAATCTTCTTACATTTGTCATGAAAGAAACACAACGAAAAATATGCGTCATAATATCCAGGTCCTAGTAATGATATTCAAAAAGTTCGGATTGTAATCCAAAAACTATCCTCAAATTTATTCCAAACATTTATTTATTTCTAGTCATAAGCACAGCAAAAGAAACTTAGGAAACAAACCAAAGGTTGATAGAATATAATACATTGTAGCCTAACACAAATCTTAAATGACAAACTAAACAATATCAGCCCAAAATTGTGCAACAGTAACAGCGTTGTCTGAAGCATCAACAAGCTCTTGTGTGGAACATGATGTAGGACAACTAGGACAGTTAATTAAGTGTTTAATTGTCTGTTCCTCCCCGCAGTCACAAAGGGTGGAAGATTCCTTCAAAAAGCCCCATTTGAACAGGTTGTCCTTAGTTCGTCCGACGCCACTCCTGAGCCAATGTAAGGACTTCCACACTCTCCAGACTTGATTTCCACGAGGAGGAAGGTTCTCAGGAGGAGCCACCCAATCATTACATCATCCGCAGTTTATCCGCTATTCACACAGCCATGCAAACTATATCCACATGACGAATGATTCTGCGGGTATCCGTGGCATATTCTCCCTGTAAGGGATTTCTTTCTTTTTAAATTGAACAAATAGCCCTTTTTGGAAGATTAATCATTACTTAATTTTCCCATCGAAATAGAGATTATACCGAATGCAGAAGTAACTTGGAACATTACAAATGAAACAATATTGTACCGTAACAAGAAACCACCAAAAATACACTACAGGTCTACCGGTAACTAATATCTACAAAACCAACACAAAGAAACCTAACTAAATCTCTAAGACACTTTATCATGGCTGACCGAAACCAGCTAAGTCAGTTTAAGCCAAAATGCCAACAAAAGTAGAACGTAAACTATATTCAGCAGAAATTTCCTGTGTAGACCCAACAACACCAGTAGCAGATAAGTAGGCCTACAAGGAATTGATGATCGATCATAATAATCTGGCCAAGTAATCTACTGTAGATTAATTTTATACTCCGAGTTTTAACGATCGCGAACCGATAGATGAGATCATGAAGACTCATCTTGAATAAGCTCAAAAGGAATTGTAAGAAGTGTGCGTTGGCACGTTTCATGCTCTCTGAGTCACTGCTGAATGGTTGTCCATGAGGCGCATCCAATCGTGATCCACCCGGCCCGATGAATCTCGAATTGTCTTGTTGACGAAGTGTTCTATGAGTCTCTTCTTCTCTTCATATTCTAGAGATATATATGCCTGGCTGCGTGGCTCAGGGGTAACGTTCTCGCTTGCTGAGCCCAAGGTTGCAGGTTCGAAACCTGGCGCAGTCATCTGGCATTTGAGGGTGCGCAAATGCGAGGGAGCCGTGTCAGTACATTTACTGGCACGTTAAAGATCCCCTTCGGGGCAAAATTCCGGCACCCCGGCGTCTCTAAAAGCCAGGGTAGTTAAAAGGGACGTAAAACCAATAACATTATTATTATTATCTAGAGATATACCACCTTTTACTGCCCACTGGCAGCTAAGAAGGATGTTTTAATGGCAAATAAGACGAAGGAAATCAAACAATAGAAGAATGATTAAATATTTACTCATAGCAGTAACAATAGTGTTTAGTTATAATATTGAAGGAAGACACAATAATGAGAATTGAAGGCTATTGAATCGATATTATAGTAGTATTGTAAGATTTCAGTATCTTTAAAGATCAATCGCCTCTTGGCTGGCGGTGGAATCTGCAAGAAATGTTGCGAGGTGTTACCTAATAGTCCGAGTGCGCTTGACTTCGAGACCATGTACACCATTACATGTAGTGTATCGCTTGCGTGGGTGTTCTGCAATGCCATTGATCTAGATTGTTTAGAATATTTGAGAAGATAAAGCTCACTGTTCAGGGTTCGAATGGCCATGAAACTGCATAAATCCTCGACACCACAATGAGATTGTTTAACCAATAACACGTACGCAATGGACCTTAGGTCATAATGACCGTAGGCATAATGTGTGCCTTTCGTTGGTTCGCATTTATTTATCAAATTAAGAATAATTTCAGTCACTAAATTTAAATATTTGGGTTCAATAATAGAAGCTGGGGGAACAAGTTCATCTGAAATTGAGAAAAGAGTAAGTGAGGCTAGGAGAACAATTGGAGCATTACATTCCGTTTTATGGAGCAGAAATATTTTAAACAACACTAAGAAACTTATTATTGGTACAAAGTATTTTGTTACATGGAGCAGAAACTTGGACGTTAAACAGACAGCATGCAAACAAATTATTAGTAACAGAGATGGATTATTGGAGGAGGGCTGCAAGAAAATCATGATTGGATAAAATCAGAATTACGAGAATCAGATAAATTATGCTGGTAAAAAGAAAATGTACTAGAAGTGGTTAAAGAAAGAAGATTACAATGGTTTGGACATGTGAAAAGGATGCAGAATAATATAATTCCAAATGTAATGTTACATTGGCAAGCTGAAGGCGAACGGAAACAGGGTAAACCAAGAGAAAAATGGATGGATGGTGTAACGAGAAGCATAGCTACCAGAGGCTTAACCGTGGAAGATGCTGAAGACCGAGATTTGTGGAGGAATAGGGTATTTTTGGGTTGAAAGAAAACTACTGTAGTGTAGAATATTCCAAAGAAAGGAGAATAATAATAATAATAATTAAGAATAATCAACACTTACAACAGCAAATAATTCACTGAACATCGGGACATGTTTCAGATATGAAAATGAAAATCCACAGCCTGCTTCCAGTGGACGACCGGATCAGGGAATGAATGAAGCCCCCATCTAGCGGCGAGGATATCAACTGTGCCGGCTGCCGAAGCCGGTCGCACTGCCCTGGGGCTTTGATTAAATGAATGACAGATGAAAATGAAATGTCATTGGAGAGTGTTTCTGGAATGAAGTTTTGGACAGGGAAAACCGGAGTACCCGGAGAAAAACCTGTCTGCCTCCGCTTTGTCCAGCACAAATCTCACATGGAGTGCCCGGGATTTGAACCATGGACCCAGCGGTGAGAGGCCGGCGTGCTGCCGCCTAAGCCACACAGGCTCATATATTTCAGATATACCGACAGTAATAGTAATTATAGCTACGCTCGCTAACCCGCAGCACTGGCCTATAGAGAAAAGCTAACTCTGGAATGGGTAGACGTGGGTCCAAACAGCACCGTCGGTCGTCCTTAAATGTTTTTCCGTAGATTCCCGTATTCAACTCCACGCAAAGGCTGGGACTGTAGACTACCTCATGACAGGCCACGGTCGCTTCCTCCCATATCCATGCCCAGTTTCATTCATCTTCGTTCGGTGGCGTAGTTGGTAGCATGCTGAACTGCATGCCCAAGATCGCTGGTTCAAACCCGGCCGAAGTCGTCCGATTTTTAAGAGCGTTAAAATCCTTCAGTAGGCCTATGCCTTCCTTCGAAGGGGAAGTAACGTCGGCGGTCCCATGTCATAAATTTATGACGTGTAAAAGATTCTTCCACTAAGTAAACGTGTGTAAAACTATATTTCTAGGTTAGATTTCGTTGAAATGCTCTATCAAAGTTCCAACGTTCACCACTAAGTGTCAGCGAAATTGGAACTACTTGAAATTGAACGGAACTTGTAGCTCACCCCATAGGTGTCCGCATGAAGCAGCTACAATCTCTGGCGAGCCAAAAATGTCCTCGGACACTCCCGGCGCTAAAAGCCATAGGCCCTACGCTAAATAATAAATACATAATAATCTCTCATTAACTCTTCTCATGAAGTAAACGTCTGGAAGGACATCGGGCCGTAAAAACCATCCACCACATACCCTTTAATCGCTTCTGATCCACGACCCCGTCTAAAAAGGGAATAATGAGGGTTAGACATAAGCCTACATGTTTCAGATATTAATTACAACCTTCATTAGCTGTTACACAAAACAAATTGGCTACCAAATATTTGTTTACTGAGTGTGGATTGTGGTCCGTCTCATGGCATAGTGTCTGCCACCCAGGAGATCCAGGTATAAGTGGGCCGTTCCTTCTTGACCGTACATGCGCAGTGGTATCTCCACGCACAGTGAACCTTCTTAACTTTGTGATCAATGCAAATAAAGTTCGCAAAGTGTCCTCGGCAGCGCTTGCGCATATTCAGTGGTCTCAATGTTCTACTCGGGCTTTAAGAAGAATTCTCACGTGCTTTCGACCGGCCACGAATGACCGGCGCATCTATAGGCGATTCCCGGCTCTGCCAAGAAATACACGGGGCTATGTGAGCACGATTTCGCAGCCCCTAAAGTAAGCAACAAACTTAGGGGAATGATGAATTCACTGCAGCCCAGATTTCACAGTTCATGAGCTTGTGGCTGTTCGATCATTGGTACTCAATAAACCCTTGTTGTTGTTGTTGTTGTTGTTGTTTTTGTTTGTTGATTGATTGATTGATTTAGGGGCTTTGTGACATCGTGGTCTTGTAGCCCTGTGTGCTTGGGTGTACATGGGATTTGTCTGATAACCTGTGATGGCAGAATTAGTGTGTATATTTGTAATTAAGAATGGGATTGGAAAGGATTCAGTCGTGGCCCTTAGGAACCATCCCGGCATTTGCCTCGAGTAGAAGTGGGGAAATCACGGAAAACCAGTTCCAAGATGAGTGAGATATCAATCGAACACTCCTCTTCTCAGTTTTACTTCAGGAAGATGAGTGTAACCCGTTCCAGCCCTCACACCAGAAATAAAAAAACGTTCTTGGTAGGGCCGTAAATTGAACCCCGACGTTATCAGGAAAATTCTGTACACAATAATAACGTTTGTCAATAAGCCCACTTAATTTGCTGAGGTCTGTGTGAGGCAGGGTTTCCTATCTTAAAGCCTTATTTGCCCCAAAGTTCACGTCATCTCCGATGCCGTAGAAACAGGAATAATTCGTGATGTGAATGCACACAAAGCTGGTAAGCCAATTCATAGTGGAAATTAAAGGTGGTATTAGGCTTCGCTTAGCCTGATTTCTAAATCACAGAGCCTCGATTATTTGAGTGATGAAGCCACCGTTATATAGCAGCAGATACGAAGCCCCAGACCATAAATCAAAGAAGCAAACAATCTTGGGTTGAGCGTGAGATGGCAGTCATAAAGATAACCAGGAGCAGGCTATAAACACCTTTGTTCATTTACTCATTAATATATGTGTCGATCATGTCCATGATTTTTTAATACGAGTCATTGACGAACTTTATTGCTGCCTTTGTATCTTTTCGCCTCATCAATAATTACAACGATTAAGGTCACCTCACCGTCGTAACTATCAAGTCTTATCACGTCTCAGATATTGTATATTATAGACGTATTTAACGTTTAAATTGAGTCAATTTGACACGTTCGTTATGTTTAATTAGTAAATATACACTCTAATAGGGTAGCCTAATTTAATTTTAATTACGTTTTGTTGGTTATAGATATTTTATTGTTTTGTTTAGAGGCCTGAGTCATTATAGCCATCATTCCACGTATTCAGTGTGTGCCTGTGTATGGATATAAGTATGAAATCTTTCCAACAGCGACTTTGAATATTTTATCAACTGACCCTGTACTAAGAGGCTACCTTTCAGACAAAGTAAACATACTGCAATACCAATTTGAATTCAAAATTGCATTTAAGAAGACGTCGTTATCAAGGTAAGGTATAAATAGAAATATATAGGCTATACTGTTAAATTAAATCCAAAATAGAAAATATTGACTCAATAAATAAATAAATAAATAAATATATATATATATATAAATGTATTAATAAAATAATACAACAAATAAATAAATAAATAAGTAAATAAATAAACAAAAATTTAATAAAGGAATATTTTAAAAAATAATATACAAATAATATAAATAAATAAATAATGAGATATATAAATAAATAAATTAATTAAAATAACAAATAATTAAACAAGCAATTAACAAATTCTTAAATGAATGTTTAAACAAATAAATGGATAATGAGATAAATTGATAGATACCAACTACTACTGCATACTATATTAGTGATGTGGACCATACATGGTGTGCTTTAATTTATTCAGGGAGATGTCTGGCGACTGCTAATGAAGAGAAGAGATAGGTTGGTAGGACACAACTAAGACACCCAGGAATAGCAAACTTACTGTAGTTATGGAAGGAAGGGTCAAGGCTAAGAACGAAGGGGTAGACCAAGGTAAGAATATGTTCAACAGATTGCCTCGGATGTAGGATGTGGTAGCTATGTAGAAATTAAAAGATTAGCTCAGACAGGGAGGCATGGAGCGCTGCATCAAACCAGTCAAAAGACTGAAGATTCAAACACACACATATTTTACCAAATATATTATTAATACATTGTCACTTAGACACCCCTCCTGTACGTTCTGATATGACTCTCATTATTTCACCCCATTCCTAACCACAGATTAATTTGTAGACACTAAACCCATGGCGTTCGTTTCCTTACTAATATTTTTGTCGAGTTTTTAGATGCATGAAAAATAATCCCAAACAATTTCTTGCTATTTGGCAGTGATTTTTGTACTTTTTGTAAATTTTAATAAAATTGAAGCTAACACTAAAAATAATAAGCGTTCACTGGTTGTAGCGACGTTAAAGGTACAGTGGCGTAACTAGATTTGCTTCTGGAGGGGATTGAGCGGAATCAAATCTGAACTAATTGCGTTTTCGATTTTGAGTTTTGTTTCTATTGTTTTCTTTTTGCGTTGTTTGTTTTGGTTTTATGTTAATTTTCTGTGTTAGCTTTTGATTTTTATTTTGTTTTTGATTTTGTGTTTGTTTTCTGCTTTTGCATATGATTTTGTTTTTGAATTTTGTTTTGTTTTGTGTTTGTTTTTGTTTTCTTCTTTTGCGTTTGCTTTAGTTTTTGATTATGTGTTTGTTTTCAGCTTATGCGTTTGCTTTTGTTTTTGAATTTTGTTTTTGATTTTGCGTTTGTTTTCTGCTTTTGGATTTCATTTTGTTTTTGAAATTTGTTGTGTTTTCTGTTTGTTTTTGATTTTGTGTTTGTTTTCTTCTTTTGCGTTTGCTTTTGTTTTTGAATTTTGTTTTGTTTTTTATTTGTTTTTATTATGTGTTTGCTTTTTGCTTATGCGTTTGCTTTTGTTTTTTAATTTTGGTTTTATTTTTGTTTGTTTTTGATTTTGTGTTTGTTTTCTTCTTTTGCGTTTGCTTTTCTTTTTGATTTTTGATTTTTCTGTTTTTGCTCTTGTTTTTGATTTTTTGTTTATTGTTTTCGTTTTTTTCTGTTTTTGCTTTTGTTTTTGATTTTTTTGTGTTTTTGTTTTGTTTCTTTATTTTGTGTTTGTTTTTTGATTTTGAATTTTGCTTTCTGTTTTGGTCATGTGATTGCTTTTGCCTTTTGCTTTGTGCGGGGGCAAATTAAGACAATCAATGAAAACAAACCTACACGTTTTCATGTTTAATCTCGTTAGAATGATACCTCTCAATGTGTCTAACACTAAATATGTTACACAAGTAAAGATATATATTCTCGAATTATAAACGTACATACTTCAATCGTTTGTCAACAATCCGATTTTTTTTTTTCAAAATACAAATTTCACCATTTTTCTAAAATTATTTTTCTTTGTGGGGGATTGATCCCCCTAATCACGACCTTGTAGTTACGCCGCTGAATGTAATGCTTGCGCCTGCAAGAAATCTTTGTTATCTCCTTGATACATCGTATTGAGCAGAACATGAGTTGCATTAATGTTGTATAATATAACGGTGACCCCAATAAACAATATTACTGTCCTTTTGTGTGAGCGAGAGACATTTTGTAGGTTATGTTTTCAGTAATCCGATCTGCGGCTGTGAAACCTTATACTAGCGAAGAGGGGTGGGGGGAGCATGCCAGAAGACCCCTGTTGTGGGATCAGCCCGGGGAGAAGGTCGCTGTTCACCCGAGATAACATGAGATAATAGCCCAACATCCCATCTTACTCGCACGAGAAACAGTTATGGAACACTAAGCCTGGGATACGAGAGATGCAGTCTCACCAGAAAAGGCAACTTATTAAAATAATTTGCGGTTCAAGTCCAATAAAATACCACTTTCCCCGAAATACGAATGACAAGTATTAGAAAAAGAGGCCTGTGCGTGTGTAATTTTGAGTAGCCTATATTCTTTGAAAATATTCAAGTGTTACGCTTTGTTTTCTTTTTCCTGGCTGTCTAGGTGTTGTTTGAATCATTGCTTTTATTTCTATTATTTCACACATATTCCAGTCCAAGCAAAATGCCAGGAAAAAGGTTATGAATGCTAGTTTTCTAGGAAACAGTATTGTTTCTTAAAATAATGGTGATGTCTACGGGAGTCTATTAATTGACGTCTTGAAGCTGAGTATTCCAGTCCATTGAGAGAGGAGCAAAGCGTTTCTTGTGTTGTCTGTGAGCGGCTACACAATACAATCTGCACCGGATGCTTACAGTTCGACACACACGTCTCTGTCATATTGCGAATCGCCTGCAGCGGATGTTTATCCATCATCCGACTCATAACCATGGTCAGTACCGAATGTAGACTACACCTTACCTACTCGTCTGACGGTTGTCTAGAGTTTCTCTTCGGAGTAATGACCAGGAGAAATGCGATGAGTTGGTTTACATAGACAAAATTACTAGCTTACTTATTTATGTATTTATTTATTTATGTTCGACGATTTCGAAATGTAAATATTATATGCCAGAAAACTACTATAATGAGGCTCATTATAGTAGAGTACAAGTTTTCATGATGGGACAGTTTCTCCCACCAATCAGAGCTCAAGAAACAGTTGTTTGACCAATTAGGTAAGGATAGCATCGCACCTGTGCTGAGTTCCAAAGCCTCCTAATTTAAATTTCACTCTGTGGCCTAGTGTCATAGTGGGGTAATCGAGGAGGCCGTGATCAAATACAAGGTATTCTCTGCGTCCCATGCGCTCTGTTCAGTACATAAAACTGGCGAAATCTCGACAGATATTTATGAATTTTTAAATTACTGCCATAATAGTCTCATTGCATAATATACTAATATTCATTATTTACTTATATATTTACTAGCAGGAACCCGCGACTTCGCTCGCGTCATACTCGTGTCATATTGTTCTTCAATGAAATTCAGGTTTATCCCGTTAACACCCCCTTAGGACCTGAATATCCAAAAATCCCTCCTTAGTAGACGTTTTCGACGCACAACAAACATATCCCCAAAATATAATTCTTCTAACTTTAATAGTTTTGGTTGGCCGATGAGAGTGAATATCCAAAATTCCTTCCTTAGAGGACGTTTTTCTTCCAGAATTTCACCCCTCCCGATGAGCCCCTTAAATTGGATTTTTGAAAGAAAAAAAACCGGTCGAACACCTATTTATTTAATTATTATTTATTTATTATTAAGCTGGTTGTTTTCCTCTGAGTTTCAAACTCCTCGCCTATGTCGTTTAAGAGATGCACGCTCCGTTAGGAATCCTTCAACCCCCCACTTTTCACCCCTTTCACTCATAATATACACCACATTGAAAAACCATTAGACATGTGTCAGCTTATTTTTAATGATTGGTTTATATGCCAAGTATCACATCCCCAAATGAAACCACTCGTGAGATATTGTTATTCAATGAAATGCACCTTTACCCCCTTAACACCCCTTTAGAACCTGAATATCCAAAATTCTTTCCTTAGTGGACGTTTTCGACATACAACGAACATATCCCCAAAATTTCATGTTTCTAACTTCAATAATCTTGGCTGGGCTATGATGAGTGAGTGAGTCAGTCAGGACATTTTCTTTCATTTATTTTCGAGAATTTCACCCCTCCCCATGAACCCCTTACATGGGATTTATGAATAAAACGGTCGAGCACCTAATTACTTATTTTTTTAAGCTGATTTTTTTCCGCTGAATTTCATTCTCGCTAATGTCGTTTAAGAGATACACGCTCCGTTAAGAATCCTTCAACCCCCAATTTTCACCCCATTCACCTCATAATATACACCACATCGATAAACCCTTAGACATATGTCTGCTTATTTTTAATGATTAGTTTTTATGCCGAATATCACATCCCAAAAGAAACAACTCATGTTATTCAATGAAATGCACGTCTTCAGAAATCGAATAAACAAAAATCCTTCCTTAGTTGACGTTTTCGAACTACAGCGAACATATTCCCAAAATGTAATGTATCCAACTTCAATAGTTTTCGCTGGGCGATGATGAGTGGGTGAGTGAGTCATGTCATTTTCTTTCAATTATTTTCACCAGAATTTTACCCCTCCCCATGGGCCCCTTAAATTGGATTATGAAGAAACGCTCGAACACCTATTAACTTATTTTTAAGCTGTCTTTTTCGCCTGAGTTTGATGAGTGAGTTAGTCAGTCAGTTAGGAGACATTCTCTCCGTTTTTTTTTCAGAATTTCATCCCACCCTATTGGCCCCTTAATTGGAATTTATAAAAAAAAACGGTCGAACACCGATTTACTTATTTTTTAGCTGATTTATTCCGCTGAGTTTCAAACTTCTCGCCTATGTCGTTTAAGAGATACACGCTCCGTTCGGAATCCTTCAACCCCCACTTTTCACCCCTTTCACCTTATAATATACACCACAACGAAAAACCCTTAGACACATATCTGCTTATTTTTAATGATTAGTTTATATGCCGAGTATCACATCCACAAATGAAGCCACTCGTGAGATATTTTTATTCAATAAAATGCGGGTTTAACCCCTTTAAGACCCCTTTAGAATCTGAATATCCGAAAATCCTCCCTTACTGTACGGGTTTGAAATAAAAGAATATATCCCCAAAATGTCATGTTTCTAACTTCAATAATTTTGCCAGGGCGATGATAAGTGAGTGAGTGAGTCAGGACATTTTTCTTTAATTTTTTTTCTTCAGAATTTCACCCCTCCCCATGAACCCTTTAAATTTGATTTATGAAAAAGAAAGTCGCACACTTATTTACTTATTTTAAGCATTTTTTTCTCCCTGAGTTTGAAGAGTGAGTCAGTCAGTCAATCAGTTAGGACACTTCCTTTCCTGTTACCCCCCCCCCCCCCCCCAGAATTTCACCCCTCCCCATGGGCCCCTTAAATTGGATTTATGAAAAAAGAACGGTGGAACACCTATTTACTTATCTTTCAAGCTGATTTTTCCCGCTGAGTTTCAAATTCCTTGCCTATGTCGTTTAAGAGATACACGCTCCGTTAGGAATCTTTCAACCCCACTTTTCACCCCTTTCACCTCATAATATACACATCATCGACAAACCCTCAGACATGGGTCTTCTTATTTTTAGCCTATTTTCAATTTTGAAAAAAATAGGCTTATGGGATCACCTTTTGTCCGTGTGTGTGTGCTTGTGTGTGTGTGTGTGAGGTGTGTGTGTGTGTCCCTAATAAATTCTAAACGGCTGGAACGATTTCAATGAAACTCGGTAAGTTCATAGCACTATTCCGGGTGACCCCGACCGTGCCCTTCAAATTTTGTAACGTCTGACCAATCCAACATGGCGGCTGTGCGAAATAATTTCACCAGCATTCAATATCCCCGAAACTATGCCCGACATCACCCTGGAAGTTTTTACGGTGATAAAGGGAACTACTAGAAGTTCAGCTATGTGACTTTTGAAAAACTGGTAACTACAAATCCAACATGGCGGCCACGCGAATTTGTGACTTATAAATAGACGTTTCTCGCGATTTAACCAACCAAACGCAATAAAACTTGGTACAGCATATGTTTATACACATTGTAATGCACCGACATCTAACTTCGTTCAATTGTTTACATAACCACAAGATGGCGGATGTGCGAAATATTTCACCGGCATTCTATATCTCTGAAACTATTAGCGGTATTACCCTGAAATTTTGTACGGAGATAAAGGGCACTACTGGAAGTTCATCTAAAAGACTTCCAAAACCGATTAACTACAAAACTAACATGGCGGCCAAGCGAATTTGAAAATGTTAAATAGAACTTTCTAGCAATTCAATGTTCCAAACGCAATGAAATCAGGTACAGGAAATGTGTATACACATTGTAATGAACTGGTATCTAATTTAGTTCAATTGTTTACATAACCTCAAGATGGCGGCTGTGCGAATTTTAAAATTAAGTTTTTATTTCTTGTGTCGTAGTCATGCGATCGAAGTGAAAGTTTGAATATTGAACCTACGCAAATTTTTCCTTTAATGGTACATGACTATGGTCTATACATTTAACAATCCAACATGGAGACCATCCGAAATATTTAGACGACTCTGATTATCTACGAATCTATTATAGCAATCAATCTGTTTTTTTTATGTTTATAGGGGCTATGAACTTAAGTTCACCTATAGGACTTGAAATAACCTGGTGATCACAAATCCAACATGGTGGCGACGCGAATTATAAATATTTACATGGACGTTTCTCGCAATTTAACCATCCGAGTGCAGTGAAACTTGGTACAGTAAATCCGTATACGAATGTTAATCCACTGGCATCTAATTTATTTCAATTGTTTCCATAACCACAAGATGGCAGCTGAATGAAATTTTAAAATCTCCTTGTTACTTCTTGTGTCCTAATCATGCGATTGAAGTTTGAATGCTACACGTACACAATAATCTTCATGTAACAGTACATAACTCTAGGACCTACATATATAAAATCCAACATGGCGACCATCCGAAATATTTAGTCGGTTCTCAATATCTACGAATCTAATACAGCAATCAAACTGACATTTTGTATGTTGATAGTGGCAGTTAACTTAAGTAGGATATATGAAAATAGGCTGTATAGTTCTTCACGGAACTACTTGTTAATGATGAGGTTATACGCCGTGTATCACATCCCCCAATGAAACCAATCGGGAGTTATTGTTATACAATGAAATGCAGGTTTAACCCCCTTAAGACCCCTTTAGAACCTGAATATCCAAAAATCCACCCTTAGTGGACGGTTTTGACATACAATGATCATATCCCCAAAATATCATGTTTCTAACTTCAATAATTTTGGCTGGACGATGGTGAGTGAGTCAGGACATTTTCTTTCAATTTTTTTTTTCAGAATTTCATCCCTCCCCATGAACCCTTTAAATTTGATCTATGAAAAAAAAACTGTCGAACACTTATTTACTTATTTTTAAGCAGTTTTTTTCTCCCTGAGTTTGAAGAGTGAGTGAGTCAGTCAATCAGTTAGGACACTTCCTTTCCTGTCCCCCCCCCCCCAGAATTTCATCTCTCCCCATGGGCCCCTTAAATTGGATTTATGAAAAAGGAATAGTGGAACACCTATTTACTTATCTTTCAAGCTGATTTTCCCCGCTGAGTGTCAAACTCCTTGCCTATGTCGTTTAAGAGATACACGCTCCGTTAGGAATCCTTCAACCCCCACTTTTCACCCCTTTCACCTCATAATATACACCTCATCGACAAACCCTCAGACACATGTCTTCTTATTTTTAATGATAAGCTTATGTGCCGAGTATCACATCTCCAAATGAAACCAATCGGGAGATATTGTTATTCAATGAAATGCAGATCAACCCCATTAACACCCCTTTAAAATCTGAATATCCAAAAATCCTTCCTTCGTGCGCGTTTTCGACTTACCACGAACATATCCCCAATATTTCATGTTTCTAACTTTAATAGTTTTGGCTGGGCGATGATGAGTAGGTGAGTCTTTGAATCAGTCAGTCAGTCAGTCAGGACACTTGTTAGCCTACTTTCGATTTTTGCAAAAAATGAAAGTAGACTTATGAGATCAACACAGGGCGAAAAAAGTGTGTCTGTCTGTGTGTGTGTGTATGTGTGTGTGAGTCTGTGTGTGTGTGTGTGTGTCTGTGTGTGTGTGTGTGTGAGTGTGTGTACTCTGAATGTCTGTCCCCCCCTATCAATTCGAACACGGTGAATGCGATTTGAACGAAATTTAGTACAAAGGTAGCACTAGCAAAGGACACCTCAGTGTCATGTTTTATATCGCCGCCATCTTTACTAAAACTGAATGGCGGCCACTCAAACGTTCTAAACGTAAAATCAAATAACGACTAACCAAATCATCCGATCTCTACCAAATTTGGTAACAACATACCTTCGTATAGGACGCGTCTTGTGACCAAACTACAAGGTCGTCCGCCACACCATTTCAGGATGGCGGCCGTGCGAATTATGCAAACTTTATAATCCATATCATGGGACCCACCAGTTCCGATTATCGAGCCGAGAATCGTTTTAACTGTTCTAAAGGAAGAGGCACGTTCGAAATTAAAAGTTTATTTTGTAATACTATAGTGCAGACGTGATTTTAAAAAGCTGAGCTGATTCAGTAATAAGACAAGATGGCAGCGGATATCTTGTGCTTGACTTATATTTCACTAATTTGAGTATTGCATGCAATATAGCGTACTGATACAAAATAAATAAACGTTTGTATGAAATGCTTTATACTCCAGTGATGAAATCGTTTAGTATAAATCATTATTTGCTAACAAGTTCTATGTAAGTCATTTTATATAAAACGATATTCGTTGACACAATTAGCTCAGTGGTAGAGCGTTAGCCTATCGCTCAAATGCCTATGGTTCAAACCCGATCAGAGTTAGATTTTTTGCTTGAAATGTTATATGTTTATTGTTTTGTAATGACTCAGATGTTTTAAAATTAAGCGTTATATTGTGCATATTATGGTGTAAAATATATATTTAATTAAAACATAATTCGCCAGCAGATTTACTCGAGACATCTAGCTGCCAAAAAGGTAACTGCACGCCGACATACTTATTAACTTCCAGATTTTATTGAAAAGTTTCTTCTTCTGGCCGCTAGAATGCACTCGCTCTGTTAGGATTATATTGTTCGATATTTCACCACTAGATATCACGACTAGTCTACGTGGGGCTCCATTGATTACTATGCCATTGGCATTCTATGCGCATCGAATTTGAAGAATGACAAGATGATACTACGATACATTTTTACTTTTTATTTTAAAGGGTTTATAACAGCCTATTTTGCGTTACTTGAAAATGTTATTTGAAGTAAAGAACAAAACGATTTCACATAGTAACTGAGTTCAAGCCGTTGGTGTTAGTTCAGGTATTAATTACTACTTTTATTTCAGGCAAATAGCAATCGAAAATATCCACATAGTTTGTATACACACGTCTCTGTAGGGTCATGGAAAGATTTGTTAATTCAATTAGGGTTTTCGATTCCCGGTCAATGCATGTGAGATTTTCGAAGTGAAATGCCATGTCCTGTGGTTCGGATTCCACGTAAAAAGGAGGTCCCGTGGCTCATAATCACAAGATTCACGGCCACGTAAAACTACAATCTTCCTTCCTTTTTTTTTTCAATTAGGGTTGTGAAAGCCCTGCACAACCAGACGTGTAAAGACATGCCTCAACTCAAAGTTGGATGTTGCCCACGGCAGGTCGTATATGTAATAATAATATTTTTTTTTTATTTTTTTATTTTTTTTAGGGGAAGAAATGCATTTACGCACAGAGTGTCGGGCTCCTGCTACTGAGTAGCAGACTACCGACTAAAACTCTCCCTTTACTTCTGAACACTAGCCTGGAACCGTTTAGCACATTAAAACAATAATAATAATAATAATAATAATAATAATGTTATTGGTTTTACATCCCTTTTAACTACTGCTGCTTTTAGAGACACCGTGGTGCCGGAATTTTGGCCCGAAGGGGATCTTTAACGTGCCAGTAAATGTACTGACACGGCACCCTCGCATTTGTGCACCCTCAAATGCCAGCTGACTGCGCCAGGATACGAACCTGCAACCTAGGGCCCAGCAAGCGAGAACGTTACCGCTGAGCCACGCAGCCAGTCCGGTCGATTATGTCTCCAGATCCATAACATTCTTGATATACTTCTTATATTTCTTTCTTCAATGATGGTAGCAGTTTTTATCTAGATTGTGGCGTTTGGTAGAGGTAAATCGTTTCTATGGCCTTCAACAAAGAATAGTTCTATTATACTCTTTGATAATAACAACGAGTTATAACTATACTCATACATTTAGGAGAAAGTAGGCTATATGTTCTTTACTGAACATCTTGTTTTTATATAAGAGATTTATTTATTTACGTGCTTACTTGCATACATTTAATTAATTAATTAAATCATTTATTGCTTATTTATTTACTTAGGTAAAGCCTCCGTGGCTTAGGCGGCAGCTCGCCGGCCTCTCACCGCTGGGTCCGTGGTTCAAATCCCGGTCACTCCATGTGAGATCTGTGCTGGACAAAACGGAGGCAGACAGGTTTTCTCCGGGTACTCCGGTTTTCCCTGTCAAAATTTCATTCCAGCAACACTCTCCACTATCATTTCATTTCATCTGCCATGCATTTAATCATTGCCCCAGAGGAGTGCGTCAGGCCTCGGCAGCCGGCACAGTTCATATCCTCGCCGCTAGATGGGGGCTTCATTCATTCCATTCCTGACCCGGTCGGAGACTGGAAGCAGGCTGTGGATTTTTCATTTAAGTAGGTAACTCGATTGCCTATTTTAATACCAGTTCACTTAGTGAGTTGTCTTCTTTTTCTTGTTTCTCCGTTAGGCTCTTCTGAGGACCACGAACCAATTTCAATGTTTAGTCTTTTGTTGTTCTTTCTTCGTCCTCCAGTGCTCCTTCATCTTTTCGCTGTGTGTCTTCTTTCTCTCTTCCGACCATTTTGAGCCTTTTTTCTTGTATTGCCTTCCTTGGAGTCCTTCCACTCCCAATACCTTCTTATTTTGAAAATTTCTCTCCCTTGTGCATCTTCCTCTCTTACATGGTTTCTTTCTAAATCTTTCTTTACTTCTTGAAACCAGGCAGTGGTCGATTTGTTTTTCCAAATATATTTAAAATTCTCGTCATGTTGTTTGAGTCTTCAGTCTTTTGACTGGTTTGATGCAGCTCTCCATGCCTCCCTGTCCTGAGCTAATCGTTTCATCTCTACATAGCTACCACACCCTACATCCGAGGCAATCTGTTTAACATATTCTAACCTTGGTCTACCCCTACAGTTCTTGTCCTCGACCCTTCCTTCCATAACTAAGCTTACTATTCCTGGGTGTCTTAGTATGTGTCCTACCAACCTATCTCTTCTCTTCATTAGCAGTCGCCAGAAACATCTCTCCTCTCCCACTCGTCTTAATACCTCTTTGTTTGTAACCCTATCTACCCATCTGATCTTCATCATTCTCCTGTAACAACACATTTCAAATGCTTCAATTCTCCTCTTTTCTGCTGCACCAATAGTCCAAGTTTCACTTCCATAGAGCGCCACGCTCCAGACAAAGGCTTTCAAAAATGACTTCCTAATACCTAAATCTATATTCGATGTCAGCAGATTCCTTTTTTGTAGAAATGATTTTCTTGCCTGAGCCAACCTACTTTTTATATCCTCTTTGCTTCGTCCATCACTGGTTATTCTGCTTCCTAAGTAACAGAAATCTCCTACTTCCTTCAGCTTTTCACCTGCCAATTTGACCTCCATAGAGGTTTCTGATTTATTTCGGCTGCATTCCAGTATTTTTGTTTTACATTTATTAATTTTCATCATGAATTCTTCCCGTAAGACGGAGTCCATACCATTCAAAAACTCATTCAAATCCTCAGGCTTGTTGGCCAAGATGACGATGTCATCAGCAAATCTCAGAGTTGAAATTATTTCTCCTTGAATCTTCACTCCCACTTTAAATTTTTCTCTAATTTCCTTCATTGCTTGTTCAATGTAAAGATTGAAAAGTATGGGTGATAAGTTGCAGCCTTGCCTTACACCTTTCTGAATACCAGCTTCTCTCTCATGTCCTTCAACTCGAATGACTGCTGTCTGGTTTCTGTATAGATTGTATATCACCCTCCTATCCCTGTACTTTATTCCAATCGATTTCAAAATGTCAAACAATTTAGTCCAATCAACGTTATCAAAAGCCTTTTCTAAGTCTACAAAAGCCATGAACGTTCTCTTATCTTTCCTTATTCTACCTTCCAAAATCAGCCTAAGACTTAGTACAGCTTCCCTTGTTCCTACATTTCTCCTGAAACCAAACTGGTCTTCACCCAACTCCGTTTCTATCTGGCTCTCAATCCTATTGTAAATTATTCTAGACAGGATCTTTGAAGCATGAGTAATCAAGCTGATTGTACGGTAATCTTCACATCTGTCAGCTCCCACTTTCTTTGGTATAGGGATGATTACATTCTTCTTGAAATCAGGGGGTACCTCACCTGTCTCATAAATCCTACACACCAAGTGAAATAACCTGATCAGACCTTCCTCTCCTATGCAGCGTAGCAACTCAATCGGTATATCATCTATGCCTGGTGCTTTGTTCCTGCTTAAGTCATCCAAAGCTCTATCAAATTCTGATCTCAATATTAAATCTCCTTTCGCATCCTCATCAATTTCCTCCTCCCTTTCCATTACATGATTCTCAATCTCCTTTCCCTTATACAAACTCTCTATGTAAGCTTTCCATCTCTCAACCTTTTCTTCCCTATCTGTTAGAGGCTTTCCATTTGTGTCCTTAATATTACAGCACTTAGTCTTCTTTTCCCCAAAAGTATTCTTAATCCTTCGATAAGCTGTGTCTACTTTTCCTAATTTCAGACAATTTTCTATACCAGCACATTTCTCTTTCAACCATTCTTCTTTCGCTTCCTTGCACTTCTTGTTAACCTCATTTCTCAGACGTCTGTATTCTGCTTTCCCCTTTTCATCTCTTAGATTCTTGTGTTTCCGCCTTTCATCCATCAATTCGAGTATATCCTGAGTGATCCACGGTTTTCTACCTATTCTCTCTTTCCTACCAATGTTTTCTTCTGCGGATTTTGTTATTTCATTCCTCAAAAGTGCCCATTCGTCTGCAATTGAAGTTTGTTTAGGGTTTTTCATTAGTCCTTCCTTTATACTCTTCTTGAATCTTTCGTTTACATCCTTCTCTTTCAGTCTGTCTATTGCCCACCTTTTTGGCTTTTGACTTTTCTTCAGTTTCTTCAACTTTAATCTGCATTTCATTACAACCAGATTGTGGTCAGAGTTTATGTCAGCACCAGGATATGTTTTACAATCCAAAATCTGGTTTCGAAACCTCTGCTTGACCATAATGAAGTCGATTTGGTAACGCCCTGTATCTCCTGGTCTCATCCATGTGTATATTCTTCTATTGTGGTTATTGAATAAGGTGTTAGCTATGACCAACTCATGCTCAGTGCAGAATTCTACCAGCCTGCTTCCTCGATCATTCCTTTCACCTAATCCGAAATCTCCTACTATCTTCCCTTCTCTCCCTTTTCCTACCACAGCATTCCAATCTCCCATTACTATAACATTTTCATCACCCTTGATATACCTCAGAATTTCGTCTATTTCATCGTAGACCTTTTCAACATCCTCATCATCAGCTTGACTGGTAGGCATATAGACTTGTACCACTGTGGTGCAGGTAGGTTTAGTATTTATTTTTGCTACAATAATCCGTTCACTATATTGCTCATAATATTCCACCCGCTGTCCAAGTTTCCTACTCAATATGAGGCCAACCCCTGCTTGGCCATTGTTTGATTTAGTGCTAATGACCCTATAGTCTCCTGACCAATAGTCCTGTTCTTCCTGCCAGCGCATTTCACTAATCCCAACCAAATCCAACCTCAACCTATCCATTTCCCTTTCTAAGTTTTCTAACCTTCCATTTCCTAGCAGACTTCTAACATTCCATGCTCCGATCCGTAGAATGTCAGAGTTCCTCTTTGTCACTTCTGTGATGTTAACCCCCTCTCGAGTAGTCCCCACCCGGAGATCCGAACGGGGGACTAGTTTACCTCCGGATTGAAATTTTACAAGGGAGGAGGCCATCATCACATGTATTTATGCATAGAGAGGTGCATATCCTCGGGAATAGCAAACGGCTGTAGTTTCCCCTTGCTTTCAGCCGTGCAGCAGGACGCAGTGTAGCCATTATTTGGCTTATATTATCAATATCTTAACCGTCTATAAGACTAGTAAAGAATTGATTTATTCTGAAAGGCTGCTACTCCCTTTCAGAATAAGTAAGGAGCAATTCCACTAACAAAAATACTAACCTTCTACTGTACTAACAATTAAATACCAAAATTCTACTAACGAAAAAATACTCAAGTTCCACCAACAACAAATACTACCTCTAAAACAGTCTGTCACCAGACACACTCACATGCAATCACACATCACAGTCTACTGAAACAATGAACTATAACTAATAAACAATGCAACTGTTACCAGACACACTCACACACCACAGTCTAATAGAACAATGACATATCTAATAGACTAACTACCTACTTACAACTAACTACATACTTACTGTACTGTTATTTGAATTGACAATATTTACAAAATGCAATTTAGATAGAAGATACTTACAGGAAGAGAGAAAAGATAATGCCAATGGTTATCCTTCGTATAGGAGAAGAAGATAGGTTTATAGATGAAAATGAAAATCCACAGCCTGCCTCCAGTCTCCGACCGGGTCAGGAATGGAATGAATGAAGCCCCCATCCAGCGGCGAGGATATGAACTGTGCCGGCTGCCGAGGCCTGACGCACTCCTCTGGGGCAACGACTAAATGAATGACAGATGAAATGAAATGATAGTGGAGAGCGTCGCTGGAACGAAACTTTGACAGAGAAAACCGGAGCACCCGGAGAAAAACCCGTCCGCCTCCGCTTCGTCCAGCACAGATCTCACATGGAGTGACCGGGATGTGAACCACGGACCCAGCGGTGAGAGGCCGGCGCGCTGCCGCCTAAGCCACGGAGGCCCAGGTGTTATTGTGTTTAATTAATTTTGTATGAGGAATGTGTACATGTGTTTAGTTTGTTCAGTGGAGAGCCTCTAGAGTGTTTCGAGTGAGTGTTTCTGTAAATTAAGTTTCTAAATAATTTTAGTTTTTTGGAGGAGGGATGGTTTTTATACAGCACACAACTGATCTTCTGTACCAGCCGCCACTGTTACCAGCAACAACTGTCGACCATGTTTTCTAGCTTTCTTCTCTATTTTCTTTTAATTAATTCAACTCTAATGTATTTCTAATATAAATAATATAAATATTGTAAATAATTATGTAAATATCTTTAATAATAATTTAAAACGAAAGGGATTAATAGAGGCGTGTATAAATTTTTCAATTGTCATTCGACAATGTTATAAACAATTTAAAATGTTATAAATAATTAATGAACATTTTGTTATAAACATTAAGCGTTTTTGTTATTATACTCTAAACAACGCTAGTTAAACAATTGGAATTTACAATTAAACAAGATTTGGGATTATTAGAGTAATCCATTGATATTTGAATGGAGCATTTAAAAGATTTGCGTGTATTTGTATTTATTTATTTATTTACTGACCTACATTAGGTTTACTTATTTATGTACATATTATATTAATGCATTTAGGTATGCACTTACTAACTTATTACCTTAACTATTTAATTAATTATCTAATTAAAACTCAGCAATTATTCTAGGTTAATGCCGTGTATTGTGCGGGGTTTCATCTGTGAACACCATGATTGGTGGCAGAATTTTTTGCCGAGGGCATTGGAAAGCTGGTGAAACGATACGACAAATGTTTCAATCGTTATGGTGATTATGTTGAGACATAAGAATAAAACAAGCAAACATTTAGTAGTAAAGTCAGTTTGGTATGTCAATCTGTTATTTTCATACAGTCCATCGGAAGTTGAAAATCGAAACAGCCCTCGTAGGCTACTTACTAACATGGTATACAATTTTCTATCCGACCTCATCACCCCAAATAGCTTGCCACGGTGGGTGAGTGGTCAACGTGTCGGTCTACCAACTCCAAGCTTGCAGGTTCGCTCCTGGCCGTGGTAAGTGATTTCTGAAAGGCGGCAAAAATTACGACACCATGTCACACGATGTTGGCATGTCAAAAAAAACATTTGAATTCAGTAGGCCGTGTTCATTATGGCAAAATTCATCTCGGGAGTTTCCACCAACACAAAATTCCTCATTTCTCTAATTGAAAGCGCTATACTGTAGTGTTCTAGGTCTGGATTTGGAATAACAGGGTACACTCAGCTTCGTGAGGCAAAACTGAGAAGTGACCGGTTCGATTCCTACCTCATCCATCCTGGAAGTGTTTTTCCGTGGTTTCCCACTTCTACTCCGGGATGGTAGGTCTAACTACCTTAAGGTCACGGCCGATTCCTACCCTAATCCAACCTCAATTATAAAAACAGACACTAGTACAGACAACTCAGTGAAACAGGTTATCAGAGACATTCTACACACACTAATGTACACGGGGATACATGACCACGATGTCTCAAAGCACCTAAAGAATCAACAACAAACTGTATTTTAAGTGTGCGTAACTATCTGGTTGTAAAATTGTGGTAGATTCCTTATGACAATAACATCCTGGCATTTGTCCGCAGTGATTGTGGAAAACAAATGGGGGAAATCCCACTTAAGATGGCTATTTTCTGCACCGGGATTCGAACATTCAATCTTCGAAATCTCTCCCTTGCAGTCATGATGCACTATTAAAGGCAGACAGCAAATCTGTGGGGCTTCAAAAATAGGTATAGTATAAACGGAATACTATGTATGATATCAGCGACAGACCGGATTGTTACCTACAAGTGTCTCAATATTTATTGACTGGATAATGGATCGCTGACTTAGAGGACGGTAGCAGTTAATCTCTCACATTTCCTCCGCTGGAATAATTCACACCTGTTTACATCCACACAGCTCATAAAAATAGCACCATTACGAGACATTACGGCAATTTGATATCGTCACCTGCAACCCCACATTTGTTCTATAAATACGTCCGGAAATGTTGCCAGTCCTCGCAGTGGCGTAACTAATGTTTGCTTGTGGCGGGGGATGGTTGGTTGGTTGGTTGCTTAGTTTAGGGGCTGCGACGATGCGGTCATGTAGGCCCGTGTACTTTGGGTGTGTTTAGAATATGTCTGATAACTGGTGTTTATTGTGATGACTGTATTAGTGTGTGTTATCTGTTTTAATTCAAGTAAGGACTGCACACAATAGTTTCAAGTAGTTCCTAATTTTGCTACGAAATGCTACCGTACACGACACCTTGCTTGCGGACTTGGCTACTAGATGGTATCACAGTCAGCACCTGGTGGCGAATGTTGGAACTAATAGAGCGTTATCAATTTTAACCTACACATTTTGGCTTCACACAAGTGTAGTTAGTGGAAGGTTCTTTTTCATGCCATAAATCAATGACATGGGACCGCCGGCTTTACTTCCTCTCGGAAGAAAGGCATACTGAGGGTTTTGAACGCTCTTAAAAATCCGACGACTTTGGCGGGGTTTGAACCCGTGACCTTAGGCATAGAAACTCAGCATGCTACCCACTACGTCACCAAAGCCACCGGAGGGGGATAAACTGAGTCAAAATTATACTGTATTAGGGTGGGTGGGGGTGACGTCTTGGCCATTATTAGACACAATCAATGAAAGATAATCTATCCACATTTTGTTTCGTGTGTGATTTCATTAGAATCTGATACATTACATTTGCATTTATCAATGTTCAAATCAGAAATCAGAAACTCCTCTGGACGTCGAATTGGCAGGTGAAAAGCTAAAGGAAGTAGGAGTCTTCTGTTACTTAGGAAGCAAAATAATTGGTGATGGACGAAGCAAAGAGAATATAAAAAGTAGCTTAGCACAGGGAAGGGAAGCATTTTTACAGAAAAGGAATCTGTTGACATCGAAAATATATTTAGGTATTAAGAAGTCATTTTTGAAAGCCCTTGTCTGGAGCGTGACACTCTATGGAAGTGAAACTTGGGACTGTTGGTGCAGCAAAATGGAGGAGAATTGAAGCGTTTGAAATGTGGTATTGCAGGATAATGAAGAAGATCAGATGGGTAGATAGGGTTACACATGCAAATGCATTACGACGAGTGGGGGAGGAGAGATGTTTCTGGCGGCTATTGATGGAGAGAAGAGATAGGTTGGTAGGACACATATTAAGACATCCAGGAATAGCAAAGTTAGTTATGGAAGGAAGGGTCGAGGACAAGAACTGTAGGGGTAGACCAAGGTTAGAATATGTTAAACAGATTGCCTCGGATGTAGGGTGTGGTAGCTATGTAGAGATGAAACTATTAACTCAGGACAGAGAGACATGGAGAGCTGCATCAAACCAGTCAAAAGTCTGAAGACGCAAACAACAACAACAACAATTAAAATTATTCATTGTTTTGGGAGATTGCCGTGTGAAAATAGAATTTAAAGTTCTGGATGTTTCGAGAGAAACCTTGCCTCCTTTTTTAATAGAATTATAAAACAATGTGGCCAAAGAATGTGTGTCAATGAGCTTACAAAAAACTAGAGAAATTCCTCTGTTCGTCATCAGATAGCAGCCAGGAGCTGCTGTATGGACTGGTAGAAAAACGTACCACTACAGGTAAAACACAAGCACAGTGGTCCATAGGTGGCTTAACCCTAAACGACCAAAGAAGAAAAAGGAAGCTTGTAGTTATACGTGACCGTTAATCTCGCGAGCATGAGCCACGGGACCTCCTTTTTTGTGGAATCCGAACCAGAGGACATGGCATTTCACTTCAAAAATCTCACTTGCATTGACCGGGAATCGAACCCGGTCTACCTTGCTCGTCTACCCATTCTTCTCCCAAGGCAGCACCCTGTGAAGGCAGCTACGAGACTTGTCAATGAGAACTTCGACATAGTCCAGCAGTCGACTCATGATTGGAAGATTTTTGCTCCACAGGAGTACCGAGACATGCCATCTAAAGTACCTGGCTTTGAAGTTCCTCGTCGGATATGGTCGAAATTAAACCGGATGAGAGTCAATTCTGGTGTTCGTGCGGACTCTTTGTTCAAGTGGAACAGGTTACAGTGAGACTGTGGAGCCGATAGTCAAACGGTGAAGCACATCATTCAGGACTGTCCTCTAAGAGCCTATGGTGGTGACATAATGGATTTTATGTTCGACGATGTGGAAATGTAAACATTATGTGTCAGAAAACTGTATCAAAATGAGGCTCATTATAACACTATTTTTCATTATGAAACCTTTTCTCCCACCAATCAGAGCTAAAGAAACAGTTGTGTGACCAATTAGGTAAGGATACTTCGCGCATGCGCTCAAAATCCAATATGTCTATATAAATTACCGAAAGTGCGCGGTCCATATGTTTGTGTAAATTAACAGCCAAGCACACAGAGCGCATGCGTCGGTCGTTCAGAGAGCTTGGAAAACAGAGATATCCTACCCAGCGCTCTCACTCCGATCACAACATTCTAGTGACTGAATTTCAACAGATATTTATGAATATTTATGTTAAAACATATAATCAAGTTATGATTATCGTCGAACATAAACAGTCGTATGCAACTCGCCTATAATGGTAATTAACACACTCGTTTGGAAATTATAAAATTCGCTTACGCTCGTTTTATAAACATTCTCGTGTCTTAATTAATGCAATTATAGGCTCGTTGCATAATGTACTATTATCTCAGTGAATCCTGCATCAGTTGACTATATAAATATATTCAAAATTTTGGATTTAGATGTTAAATTATGAGACTATCTGTTCTTATTTTCTTTTCGATATTTCATTAGATTGTAATATGATGTAAGTGTGTACCATACCATACGATTAATAATAATAATACCTGTAATAATAATAATAATAATAATAATACTAATAATACCTTGGTGAGAAACAAATAGCTGGGCGCTGCGCCATCACGCCCCTCTCAAAGAAGAACATAGCAAATTTTAAAGAAAGGAGAAAAGTGAAACGTGAAATACGAAAAGCAACAAATAACCAGTGGTAACAGGGCCTCGAAATTTAGATATCAAAATTTAGCGTGGTCGGAGTGCGACTGTATTGGTGTAAACTGTCGATAAAAGCCCCTACCCGGACATCAGAAGATTCAGGTTCGAATGCCGTGTGTATCAGGTCAACATACAGCTTGGCTTAAATGTCCAGGGGACAAATAAAATAAAAACTAATCCGGAATATAAACTGGATGTATATTAATGCACGGTAGCTTATGTAAATAAATCTAGTGTATGTAACCCAACATGTCAAGTTTTTCACTCAAGAAAAACGATGTAATTAGCATGACTTTTAAAGCATACTGTATTAGCATCAAGATCTACAACAACACTCTTATTTTCTATAATTTATCAACATATTACAAAGGATTAAGTAATTTAAATACCCTAATATTTTACGTTTCAACATAGGGGAAGTTCCTTATGAGGCTTAAATAATAAATAGCATGCAAGATGCAGAAGATGGTAATTTATTTTTAACTTAGTAGATTAATGATAGGATCTAACAAATTTCCCCGTTTTTTTTGTTGCTGTTGCTTGTTTGCTAATCTAATACAAACAAGAAAAGGGGTGAATGGAGTGTAGCATTATCTTAAAACAATGGCAGTCTTCACACGTTTCATAAAGTGCGCTCGGGGATGTATGATTAATAAGGAACAGGTTTACTGTAGTGCTTGACACTTTTGGCACCAGGTATTGTAAGTTAATATTCTGCGAGGAAGAGCACTGAAGGTTCACAGTAGGCCTACCTGGCCTATTTTATAGTGTTAGGGGCTTTGCGACATCGTACACAACTAGTGGGACGTGGATGGCGACCATGGGACCCAAGCTGAGTCCGGCATTACTCCCGCTTACTTGTGCCAGGCTCCTCTCTGTAGGCTACTCTTTCCTATCGGCCTGCCTTGGTAATCTCTTGTTCTCTTCCTTCCGATCCCGAAGTTATTAGGATACCTGAGGCATTGCGAGTTTTTCAATTTCCCGCCTTAATTGGCCCTTGTCTCATCTTTCCTGATCAGCGGCTTCGGTGACGTAGTAGGAAGCATGCTGAGCTTCTATGCCCATGGTTGCGTGTTTAAACCAAGCCGAATTTTTAAGAGCGTTAAAAATCCCTCAATATGTCTTCCTTCGGAAGGGAAGTAAAGCCGGCGGTCCCATGTCATAGATTTATGGCATTATAAAGAACCTTCCTCTAATTACATTTGTGTGAAGCTAAATTATAGGTTAGATTTGACAAACGCTCTTAGATTCCAACGTTCGTCACCATGAGCCCACTGCGGTGGCATTTAGTAACCAAGTTCAGAACTAGTTGGTCGTTGACGGTGGCGTTTGGTAGCAAAACTTCAAACTACTTGTAAATTAAATATCTACCGTCCTTACTCGAATAAAATAAAAACAGATAACACACACTAATATAGCCATCACAATTAACAACGGTTATCAAACAGATTCTACACACACCCAAAGTACACGGGGCTACATGACCGCGATGTCGCAGCCCCTAAACTGAGGAACCAACCAACCAACCATCCATCTTTCCTGATCCCTCATTCTTCGATGGGTAGGACATGTTGTTATTTTCATGGCATCTCGTGCCTTCTGCACAAGGCCTTAAAGGAGGCAGCGTGTAGGCCTACGTAGCCCCACCGCTTATGATGCACCCTGGATAATGCTACACTCTCAAGGGCTCACAGCTGGTGAGTTCGAGAATTTGCAACCCTGAGGGAATCCTGAACTATTGAGCGTCTCTACCTTAAAAGACAGTATGGAATTAAATTCATTATTTGCCTCTCTCTCACACTCCTATGTCCTGCAATTAGCTTCGTCCTCTTCTACTCCGGCGGCGTTGTTGCCATTTCCCAATAATGCAAAGTGATAAATCTAAGAAAATGTTGGCGTGGTCATATAGAGAATTTTCCGCTCTTTATGAGTATGTAAAACTATAAGCCATACATAATTCAGACATGGCCAAATTTTCACAATAACGATATTTTGGCGCGAATCTATGTTTTTGCACATATAAAACTTAACACGCCATTGATAATTAACTAATGATCACAACAGAATAAGAATTTAATTTTAGATTGCCTGATGCTTGTAGAAACTGATGTGAGGGCTGGAACGGGGTACATTCGATCTCGTGAGGCAAAACTTAGCAGAGGCGGGTTCGATTCCTATCTCGGTCGTTCTAGAAGTTATTTCTCATTTTTACTCCAGTCAAATGTTAGGATGGCACCTAACGTAAGGCCACGGCTGCTTCCTACCCAAATTCTACCTCAATTACAAATACACACATTAGTATGGACATCAGAGTGTCAAAGGTTATCAGACAAATTCAACACACTCCCAAGTACGCGAAGCCACGATGTCGCAAAGCTCGTAAATAATCAACAACAACTAAATGCATAGGCCTAGGTTACAGGACGAATAGGTAGTCTTTCCTCATCTACTCACTTCTCATGGCCTTGGAATCCAAGCTAGCATGTATGTAGACAGTTCGAGTGTCAATTCCGGGCTTTGCACTTTACACGTCAATACGGATAACGTCTGTCATATTCTCACGTGTCCATGTCAGCAATAATATTATTGCTCATATCTGCTAACTCCTACGTGTTCTGAATTCCCTCCCACATGTCCGACTACTGAGCTGGAGAAAGAAACTAAGCAATCTTTCTAGGTTTGTACCATGTCTTGTGTGGGGTTTCGCCTAGGACACCAAGCTGGCTCATCAGCGTTTCACGGTGCTAGTGATGCGGGGACACCAAGAGCCCGCTGATGAGCCAGTTTGGTGTCCTAGGCGAAACCCCACACAAGACACGGCACAAACCTAGAAAAATTACTGAGTTTTATTTCACTGGCCGTGAAAGCCAATATATCATCCTTTTGGAAGCTTCCATAGGGAGGTTACGGCTGCTTGAGCTTTTAGTTCTCGCAGTAAAGAGGCGCAGATGCGCTTTATGAAAAGGGAGGTAGCGTGCAGTTCGGTACTCCTGTGGGGTTCTGGGCGGGGACACCAAGAGCCCGCCGATGAGCCAGCTTGGTGTCCTAGGCGAAACCCCACACAAGACACGGCACAAACCCAGAAAAATTGCTGTCTTAATTCACTGGCCGTGAAAGCCAATATACAGTAGGCCTACCATCTTTTTTGGAGTAAGATATTTTAGTCTGAAAGCTAGCTGCCATGAGTAAATCCTAACGACTACTTGCTGGTAAACCATTCTCATCAGAGCTTAGAAGACAGAGGATGACTTAAATACTTGTCCTCATATCCGGAGAAGTGATGCATTGCAGTGTCAAGGAGACAAGGCTGTGTGCTACCACAACTAATCTGCGGTGAGAATTGCTCAATATGGGTCGTGGTATATACACATGTGGTCGCCCAACTAGCAGAGTGAAACCTCAACAAATTTGGTAGTGCCCTATTATTCTGTTTGCTTATCTCCCAGGGTAATGGTAACACAGCATTCAAGGTCCGGTTCAATTCAGCGTAGTGTAAACCGATCACAAATATAGTTTCGACTGTAGAAATACGGTGGCGTGCGGTGACCCTCGAGACCAGCCAAGCGCTGTATTAAAGTGAAGGGTAGCTAATTGGATACCCTCTATCTGAGAGACGAGGGACTTTTCTAAACGCTGGATGCTCTATAGGAGGTATTGGAAACGAGATGATGCATGCTTCAGTTCGGCCTGCTGGAATACAAGGCAGTGCGGTGTGGGTGTAGGACTTGTAGGAGTAGCCTACACGCTATATCTTCTCTGTATTAGCTTACCTCTAGGGAGAGCTGAAGCTCTTACGTTTTTTGATGTGTAACATTTCCGCTCGGTTGCTGGATAATTTTGTGGGAGTGATTTTGAAAATAGGGGACGGAAGTGGATTGGAACGAGCTGGCAGTGGTGGATCGAACGGAAGTATGCACTGCCCGCTCGATCGATCGAACGGAAGTGTACTAGCTGGCAGTGGTGGAAAACGGAAGTATGCACTGCCCGCTCGATCAATCGATCGGAAGTGTACTAGCTGGCAGTGGTGGAAAACGGAAGTATGCACTGCCCGCTCGATCGAGAAACAATGAGCACGCAGTGTCGCAAATTGATACCATGACGTACTCTCGGCCATGTGGAATGTATATGAACGGAAAACGCTCATGCGAACTCTGGTGTCAAGTGATTGAAACAAATGACATGGTACTTGTTCGAAGTCTTCGTATCAGTATTTAAATGGTAAAATGCCTTAATATCAAACATTGTAAGTAGTCGGCATTGCCGGTATTATGTTTCTGCACAATCGCTATTCAAATATTAACCCACATAACGGTAATGCAGTCATCAAAATAATATAATCGTTGTGGTTATACGAGAATTGAGCAAGCCTTCATGTACTATTACTGAATACATTCTCTTCACTCACAAGAGGGCCTATTCATAAGGCATTTTAAACTCAATTTCACGCAGGAACATTATCGAAACAAGCAAAATATAAATGAAACTTAATTCCGTAATGCAGTATTATTGGAACGTGGAAATAAGTCACCATCTTGTGCACAAAATTTGCGTATTGGAAATAGCCATGGGGTTAGTGCTTATGACTGTGAATCTAGAGATCTTGGATTCGAATCCCGGACGGGGTATATATTTTTGCTACTAGATTATCATTTTAAACGATATTTATCATATCAATATGACTCATTTTAACAGAATCCATATGAAACTACGTGTTGGTCTGTGAATGAAGAGGACCTATTTATAAGGAATTTAAGGTTATGAGCGGTGTCGCGTCTATTAATCTAGTTGATCCATATCGTATTCTTTATTTAGGCTAGTGCTGGTGGAAGCTACAAATCATCTAATAAAATGAGTTCCGTAATATAAACTACAATATCTGTAAAACACTCCCTTTTACAATAGATTAATATTTGTGCCAATAATAGTATAAAATACCGGTGTATCAACAATTTCACGTGAGATTTCTTCTATGTCAGATGTTACACATCTTATGCGACTACTGTCAGGCTCGTAATTTTTTAATGTGCTCTATCATTCTTTTTAACCTAAGGTGTACCACTTTCGTGCACTGCAGTTGTAATGTTCAGGCGTTTATCTGGTAAGACGTGTAACTTATAAAGACCATGAATCGCCCTACAAGTGTAATAAGGGCAAGAACCAAGAAAAGTTTGAACGTTCCTGTTCCAACTAACGCACGCCTTACCTCTAGCAGTGCGTGTCGTTTACAAGAACATAGCATTATGTGTCATAGCACAGAACTATCTACTTCAAGAGCGATAAAACACATTCAGTAGCTATACACTACACTGATTGCTGCTTCTTGACTAATTATATTCTTGACTTAAATTTGCTCCTCAACGGTAGAGAAGGGAGACTTGTAATTGATATCCATACAGTTAGTTTCCAGGTACGAGAAGGCGGCATGCAGTCAGAGTCATCTTAATTTATAGAATGGAAATATATTTGCCTAATAGCAAAGTATTCTGTGATATTCGTAATGATAGACTAAGTAAGGTAAATGTGCCAAATAAGGACCATTTAACTTTTTAAGGATTTTTGTATTTTTACTAGAAGGGATTTTAGATTTTTGTTTTTTGATTTTAGACTTAAGATTTAATTTAATTTTGAATGATTTAATTTTACTTTTTATTTGTATTTAATATTTTTGTTGCGTTAAAGCACTTTTAGCAAAATCTAAAATATAAAATCAAAAATCTAAAATCAAATATCGAAAAAATCCACAGCCTGCTTCCAGTCGACCGACCGGGTTAGGAATGGAATGAATGAAGCCCCATCTAGCGGCGAGGATATGACGCACTCCTCCGGGGCAATGATTAAATGAATGACAGATGAACTGAAATGATAGTGGAGAATGTTGCTGGAATGAAATTTTGACAGGGAAACCCGGAGTACCCGGAGAAAAACAAGTCTGCCTCCGTTTTGTCCAGCACAAATCTCACATGGAGTGACCGGGATTTGAACCATGGACCCAGCAGAGAGAGGCCAGCGTGCTGCCGCCTAAGCCACGGAGGCTTCTAAAATCAAATATCAAAAATCAAAAATCGAAAATCAAAAAAATCAAAAATCAAAATCTAAAATCAAAACATGGGTTGATAATTAGAATCACTAAAACTTTTTCTGGTATAATACAATATTTAAAATGAGAGTAACGGGCCTTACAGTATATGGAACACCCGTTGCTTAAGGTCCTCTACAGTAGGCTACTTGTTCTAAATGAGGCTCTCTACTTGTCCCAAAATAGGCCCATATATAAACGGAAAGAGATAAAGAAAGGCACATTAAGCGGAAAATACCAATACATTATATTAATCTACGAATCATATTCTTTGGAATTAGCCTACATACCCCAAGTTTATGTATATTAAATTGGAAAAACATGGGGAAGGTTTAATAAAATACCTACAAATAGTAACAAAAAGAGCTTCGGACGCCATTTACTACTCGACTGAAGCAAACATCGTGGAATCGTTCCCTTCAACAGTTGTTGTTTCTAGTCGAGCCGTTTAATAATCTCGTTGAAAGTAGAATATTCTGCAAATAAAATCACAGATTTGGAACCGTGCCGTATTTGGCTCAAGTACTTTATAAAAATGTTAAATATACGCCAATCAACATACTGTATAATTAAAATAAATAGACAAAATAAATAGGCCTATATATATATATTAATTATATGTTAATAGACGTAGTCTGGTAGGCTTTATTTAAAAATTTTATACTTCATCTTAATTTAACAACAAAAAAGTAAATTTGTCCCCTGGGATGATGTTTTCAACGTTGATATTTATTGCTGGTTGGTTCCTTAGTTTAGGGACTGCGACAACACGGTCATGTAGCCCCGTGTACTTTGGGTGTGTGTAGAATCTCTCTGATAACCGGTGTTAATTGTGATGACTGTATTAGTGTGTGTTATCTGTTTTTATTTCAAGTAAGGACTGCAGACGGTAATTTCAAGTAGTTCCTACTTTCGCTACCAAATGCTACTGTCCACGACACCTAGCTGTGAACGTAGCTACTACTACATGCTATCGCAGCCAGTGCCTGGTGACGAACGTTGTAACTTAAGAGCATTGTTCAAACCTAACCTACAAATGTTACTTCACAAAAGTTTAGTTAGTGGGCCCGCCGGCTTTACTTCCCCTCCGAAGGAAGGCATACTGAGGGATTTTAATGCTCTTAAAAAATCCGATGACTTCGGCCGGGTTTGAACCCGAGACCTTGGGCATAGAATCTCAGCATGCTGCCAACGATGCCGCCGATATTTATTGCTGCTAGTGCTGCAAATCCAAGTTGCAATAACACAACAGTAGGACGATTTATAATAGACTAATAGAGTTGCTGTTTTAATTGAATAGGATCACATCGTGGGGTAGCGGCTAGCACTCTTGGCTGTCAACCGAGAAGTCCTGGTTAGATATCCTTCTCTGCCCAGATTATGATGATAATTGTTGTTTAAAGAGGCCTAACATCTAGGTTATCGGCCCCTAAAGGTTTGGGTGATAGTGAAAGATGAGATGAGAATGAAAACTATAACTAATACTAACTATAAACTGACATACTAGAAGAAGAAATGGTAAACAAATAAGGGAGAAGGCAAATAAAGGACAGGAAGAAAAGAAATGCCCTCAAACCTCGAAGAATGAGGATTGGAAGGGACGAGAGCCATGAAAGGCAGATAGAAAAGGGAAAGAGAAGAGGGCCCCGCCCCAAGGTTTGAGGAAAAAGGGGACAAAACTACAAAGTTCAGGAATCCCTCGGGGTTGCCAACTCCCAAACTCACCAGCCGTGAGCCCCTGAGGGTGTAGCAATATCCAGGGTGCACCAAAAGGCGTGGGACTACATACACCCTGCCTCCTTGAGGGCCTTGTGCAGAAGGCAGGAGAAAACATGAAAAAGAAGGCTGACCCCTTGAAGAATGAGGGTATCAGGAAAGATGAGACAAGGGCCAATTAAGGCGGGAAAGTGAAAGACTCTCTAGGCCTCGGATATCCTAATACCATCGGAGTAGGAAGAGAACAAGAGTTGACCAAGAGAGGGCGACAGGAAAGGGGACGGAGAGGAGCCCGGCACAAGTAAGTGGAAGCAATGCCGGACTCAGCTGGGGTCCCGTGGTCGCCAACCCACGTCCCACTAGATGTGAGTTCCTGGGGGATCTCTGCCAAGAAATTTAGTTCTGGTCTGAAAACTGGAACGTTGCACACTCAACATTGTGAGGCAAAACTGAGAAGTGAGGAATTCGAATCCCATCTCAACCTCCTTGGAAGTGATTTTCCTTGGTTCCCTCACCTCTTAAATTATTATTAGCTTTTAGTCGGTCAACACAAACATCATTCCAAGTAGGCCTACTGGAATATGTAAAAAATAATCTGAAATAAATCACATGTGACAGCTAAAATACTGATACGTGCTACCCCTAGTAGCAAGTTCGTTAATTGGATTACAGTGGGTAAAAGCACAACACAAATGGTCCTTTAATGAAATGTTAGCTTTATTGCAGGTCAGAAAGTTACACCACACAATAAGCAAATGGAAATAATTAGCTGTATTTCTTCGTGTTTGCTCCCTTATGGAGGACACTCACCCTTTTACTTCCCCATTCAGTTAATCCTTCACTAATTAGGTAGACCCGTGCCCAGCCACAGTCTGTCACTCACTATTCTTGAATACCGTACTACACACTGTTTCACATTTCACACGTCACCGCATTACCTCTGTCGCAAAGGTATAAACACACACTCCTAAAAAACTCAGTCCGTCCCTCGCTGGCCAGGTCGCTTATATAGCGGGGCTGATGACTCACAGATGTTTCTAGAGTAGACCAGGGTTCTCACCTTCTCGAGAATTCCAACACTAGTTGGGCCATCAACATTCGAGACGGTCTCTTTGTTACTGCCCGTCTTCTTGTTGCGCAAATCGCTGGTTAACACAGAGGCAGGGGTAGCCCGAGGCGGACTGTGAATCACGCAGCGAGGTGATGAACTAACCGCACAGCCGTAACAATACTAATTGTTAAATAGGCAACGTGTCGCCTCCGTGGCGTAGTCCATTCTGTAGTGGTCAGTGTGCTTAGGTGCCACCCCGGAGGTCCGCGGTTCGATTGCCAGCTCCGCCACGAAATTTGAAAAGAGGTACGAGGACGGAACGGGGTCTACAGTACTCAGCCTTCGATGGTCCAAGTGAGTAGAGGGAGTTCGATTCCCACCTCAGCCATCCTCGAAGTGGTTTGCCGAGGTTTTCCACTTCGTCTTCGGCCAAATGCCAGGATGGTGTCTACCGTCAGGCCACGGCCGCCTCCTACCCTCTTCTTTGCCTATCCCTCCCTTTCTTCCCATCACGTCCCATCTTTCATGAGGCCCCCTGCTCGCTTTTCAGGTGAAGCCGCCTGGGTGAGTTGCTAGTCCTCACTCCCCAGTTGTATCCCCCGACCAGATATCAAGCCCCAAGACACTGCCCCTAGAGGCGATAAAGGTGGGATCCATCACTGAGTCCGTGGGAAAAGCCTACTTGGACGTAAACAGACCACGAAAAAAAGAAAAAGGTAACTCTGATTCAAAGCTATCCTTCCTCTCTTCTGCTCCAGAAAAAGCTGGGATGATTCCCAACGTAAGGCCTAAAATCCCTATTATAGTAGGCTATTTAATGTGGCGCTGACTGCAAGCCTACATGCAAGCTTTTAGTTCTTATATGATCGTGATTCTCCGTAATTTTTTTTTCGTGGAAACCGAACCATGGACGTAACATTTCGTCTGGAAAATCCCACATGCATTAACTGGGAATCAAACCCCGTCCGTCTCGTTTGGGCGCTTCACCACTGCGTCATCACGGTAGAACCCTACCTATACCATTTACGACGTGATGTTAGGCAGTCAAATAAAGTAAACCAATGAGAAATCTCTCTTCAAATGTTGGTTTTGTTTACTAATCGTCAAAAACAAAATAGATGTGTTCAATTCATATTTGATTATATTTGCATTCGACTGTAATTTCCAACTCGCTAAAGTATCGTGTCACTTTATGTCCATTACGTGGGAATCTGTATCATCGTTTGTGTCACCTGAACTCACGCGATCCGCTGGTCACGTAACATTGATCCCTCACGGGTAGGGAGTGAGTTCGTGTCCTTTCGACCCCCCCTAGCTTCCCTCCCCCCTCCCCCTCCGTCCTCTGCCGTCATTCATATAAGAGAACATCGCGAACGTCAAAATCGTGAACTCGATGAAACGTTACGTACATGTAGATGAGATCACAAACAAAAAATCAGTAGACCTAATGGTATTTTCTTCCCGTAATTAAATTGGCCTAGAGCAGGCGTTCTCAACATTTTTGAGACTGTTAGCACCACCCTCATTCCATACCAAGTACCCGAGCACCATAACTCGAATAAAATAATAATAATAATAATAATAATAATAATAATAATAATAATAATAATAATAATAATAATAATGACACTTCTCCACCTAATAAAGAGGAAATCAAGCATTTAATTCATGCATTAAAGAACTACAAAGCACCAGGTAAGGATGGCATAATAGCTGAACTCTAGAAGTATGCAAGTGATAAGTCAATCAGTAAACTCACTGAAATTATCCAGGAGATATGGGAAACCGAGGAACTCCCTATTGGCTGGACATCAGTTTTGATTCACCCTCTTCATAAGAAAGGTGACAAATCAGACATAAATTAACACAAAAAAGTGATAAAAATGTCCAGCATAACTCAACACATTGCTAGTGTTTCGCCCCAGCGTGCCAATTGGGCTCTTCAGTTGGTAAAGGCACACCTACCAAGACGCGTAGCAGGCACACACTGAGAAGGCCATGCTAGACGCCTCGCCACATATGTGGCCACGTCACGAGCATGCCAGTGCAACACGGGAATCCAAAACTCCACTTCCAAAAACAATAAACCTTGCTTTGGCATACTCATTTGTTTCTCTTTCGAGAACATTTGATTAAATCAGACGTAAACAACTATCGTGGCATTTCCCTCCTCCTAACAACGTATAAAATTCTCTCCAAAGCCCTTCAGACCCGAGCAGAGGAACAACTTGACTTTCAGCTGGAAGAATATCAAGGAGGATTTAGGAAAGGCCGTTCATGGGCAGAGCTGATCATGAGTCTTAAAACTATTCCTTCATATTTGAAGCTCAGAAACTGATCAAACCAAACTCTTCCAAATCATAAAAGAAATGGGTTTGGACGACAAAACACGAGCAATTATCCAGCAGACCTAGGCTAACACAAATGTGAAATTTAGGGGAGAAATTTCAGACGCTTTCAAAATCAGGACGGGTGTGAGACAGGGAGATGGACCTTTACTCTTCAACTGTGTATTGGAGAAAGTAATTCGTGAATGGCGCAGGGAGATGGGTAAAGAAGTGTTAGGAAATGGCGTCAGAATGGGCTGCAGGAGCTTGGACCTGACAATTTGCTGCCTACCTTTCGCAGATATTCTAGCAATCTTTCCTGATTCAGTAGAAACAGCCGCAAAACAAGTCAACCAACTCAGAATACAAGAGACAAAGGTAGGCTTACAGATTACTTTTGAGAAGACCGAGTTTATAACTAACTAGCATTACCCGTCGCGGCTTCGCCCGCGAATATTCTAGTTGTAAAGTGTACACTTAGCAAAATCTCAATCATGAATGCTGTGACTGATTTACCTTGGTATGAATGATCGGATTTTATCAATTCAGCTACTGGTGCAGTGGTTAGGGGTTTGTCATTCCTTCGTAGGTATATCAGAGCGAAGTTAGTTTCCTGGGAATAACACAGACACTGTTAATTTAAGGGCCTTTAAATGTGGTTTTCGGAGACCCTTTATAGTCGGGTGAAAAAAACCTTTTGTACCACACTCACACGTGAAAATGGCGTGAAAAAATTCTAGAGTGCCCCTTGACCCCCTTAAGCGCATTATACTGTATGTATTGATGAATTTTACAGCTTTATTTGGTTCCGTGATAACCTTATAACCGTCTGGAAACTTTTACAGCAATGTAATAATTGGAATTGCATTGCGTCTTACAGAAATAGATGGACCTGTGAGGTTCGGTTACCATGGTTGCCGTGTTGCATTCTTTCATTGTTTCATTAGCGGCTTCGGTGGCGTAGTCGGTAGCATGCTGAACTGCTGTGCCCAAGATAGCGGGTTCAAACCCGGCCGAAGTCGTCGGATTTTTTAAGAGCGTTAACAATCCTTCAGTATGCCTTCCTAGTAAAGTCGGCGGTCCCATGTCATAGATTTATGGCATGTAAAAGATCCTTTCACAGACTTAACTCGTGTAAAGCAAAATTGTTAGGTTGGATTTCGTCAGAACGCTCTATCAAAGTTCCAACGTTCACCACTAGGTATCATTGATATCTGGTGGCGAAAGTTGGAACTTCTTGAAATTGAGCAGAACTTGTAGCTCACCCTTTAGAGTGTCCGCTGGAAGCACCTACAGACTCAGGCGAGCCGAACATGTCCTCGGACACTCCCGGCACTAAAAGTCATACGATAAATAAATAAATAAATTCATTGTAAATATACATGTTTTAAGGTATTTATTTAATTGTGAGGCATTTAAAGAGAGAGTGGTTTCGCTTACGCAATGGGTTATGCTGAACCTGTAGGTACCCCATATTATGTGTAGGTTGGTGTTAATGGGACCTTACTTTCGGTACAAAACTGGAATGGGACCTCTGCAGAATAATATAGGGAGGGATATTACATTCATTAAATATTTTGATTTTTTCTTATAATTAAAGAATTTAGATGTTGAGATACATGTCTCCATCAGGCGCTGGGATATTTATACTTTCTTGTTTCAATATTGTTTATAACTTAATTTGGCAGTTGTTTGTAGTAAATCTGAAGCCATTGTGGTTTCTTCATTTGAGGAGAGTTATCATGTCGGGATATCCGGCTTGTTGTGGTCAAGTAAGACGTTTCTAACGTCTTATGTCGCTCATTAGGTTCGATCTAATCAACAAGCCGCAGTTCAAGATGTTATCTTTAGCGTCTTCTAAACACACAAGCTTCAGTTGGCTCGAGTGGTTTTGCTCCAACCCACGTGTACAGGTTGTGAGCTCTAGGAAGGGGGAGGGACCTCCCAAAATCTGAACTGTTTATCAGTATAAGTGGGCCGTTCCTTCTTGACCGTGCATGCGCCTGGTGACGAACGTTTGAACTTACGAGCATTAATCAAACCTAACCTATAAATGTTGCTTCACACAAGTTAAGTTAGTTTTTTTTTTTAGCGTACGGCTTTTAGTGCCGGGAGTGTCTGAGGACATGTTCGGCTCGCCAGGTTTGTAGCTGCTTCGAGGCGGACACCCAATGGGTGAGCTACACGTACCGTCACGTGTGGAGTGTTGTCTGGGGAGGAAAGTTTGAATGTAAGGACAAGGAGTTGGAAGGTAGTGGCTGTGGCCTATAGTTAGGGACCAACCCCGTTATTTGCCTGGAAGGAAGATGGGAAACCACAGAAGACCATCTTCAAGGTTGCCGGCGGGGGGATTCGAACCTCCTCGCCTCCCGGATGTGAGCGACTGTCAGCAGTCATGCCGTAACGACCACGGCTAACTCAGTTTAGTTAGTGAAAGGTTCTTTTACATGCCATACATCTATGACAAGGGCCCACTGGCTTTACTTCTCCTCCGAAGGAAGGCATACTGAGGGATTTTTAACGCTCTTAAAAAGTCCGACTTCGGCCGTGTTTGAACCCGCGACCTTGGGCATAGAAGCTCAGCTTGCTACCAACTACGCCACCGAAGTGGCCAAAAACCAAATTTGGTAAAGAGGTAGCACTATCAAAGGACGTCTCAGTGTCATGTTTTATATCACCGCCATCTAAACCAAAACAAATCGTGGCATCTAAATGTCAAAGCTTAAATCAAATAACGACTAAACTAATCATCCAATCTTAGCCAAATTTTGGAAAAATGTATTCTTGTGTTGGAAACGTCTGTCACCCAAACTACAAAGTCATCAGTTGAATAATTTCGAGATACCGGCCGTAAATGTGTGTATGACGATATCCGCACCATCAATTCAAACACTACGAATCCGAATTGAACCAACTTTGGTACCGAGGTTGCACTAGCAAAGGACGTCTCAGTTTCATGTTTTATATCGCCACCATCTTAACCAAAATAAAATGGTGGCCATCGAAATGTTCAAAGTTCATATCAAATTAACAATACAATCTCTACCAAATTCTACAAAAATATACCTTTATGGGGGAAGCGTCTGTTGCCATAAATACTAGGTTGTCAGCCAAATAGTTTTAAGATGGCGACCGTGTGAATCATGCAGGCATATTGGCTAATCCGTAACTTGTGATCCTACAAGGCCCGGCTTCATCAGTTCCGCTTTTTTTTTCTAAAATTGTAAACAAAATATTATTTAACTTCATTTTTATAAGTTTGGTAAGTTTTAGCCGTAATGGCAGATTTGTAAATATATGAATAAATTATAAATAAATAAGTAAATGCATCAGAAATTTTAATCATTGGTGGCGAATCTTTAATCAAAGACATAGAGAAACAAGAAAGGCGTATTTTAAGAAAACAATTTGGCCCAGATGGAGGAAAATATCTTCCCTGAAAATATACTGTATTCTCATTGTGAAAACTTCTCTCACACTTTTCGAAAAGACGATTGAAATTTTATATACATATCCGAATGAACAATAAGACTAACTAAAAGAATTCCCAACCTGGCCTTTTCATTAAAAACCACAAACGCCTGGCTTCGTGAAATAGAAACAGATCTTCAGGAAATAAACAACTCAGAAGACACTGTACGGGACAGATGTAAATCGACAATCAGAAATTTGAAGAAAACCACAACATCAGAGCCACTATAATTTGGACGGAAGAACGAAGGAAGAAGCTCAGTGAGAGGATGAAGAGATTTTGGGAGGAAAAGAAGGCCAGCACATCAGATAAGCAAGTTCAATCGTGCTCCTGACGACAACGATGTAAAATAAATAAATAAATAAACAAATAAATAAGTAAATAAATAAATAGATAAATACAATAATAAATATCTTTCTATTGCAACTAATATCCAACATTACAATACGGTAACTAAGCCGAAAAGTCTCTATGCTTCAGAATGTATGTTTTCCATTAAAAAAAAGGCGAAATAGAAGATCTAGAGAAAAGGGAATGAGGGATACTTAGAAAAATATTGGGGCCATTAATAACTGAAAGTGGAGAATTCAGACACAGAAAATATGACGACTTCTACAAAAATAAAGAAATTGGAAAAAATCAACGTTACGATCAGAAAAAGGAGGGTTAATTTGTTTGGACACGTAATGAGGATGAATAACACCAGACTCACAAAACAAATTTTCAGTCATGTATACAAAAGCAAGAATGGTAATCAATGGGTACAAAGTATAAAAAGGGATATGGAAGAGATGGAAGTAACAACATATATTACTCAGGACAAACCACTATTCAGAAATATGATCAAAAATTTCAAGGGGTTCCAGGAGAAGGAAAGGAAGAGAGAAGAAGGTGAAGTAATGAAGAACTACTGGAAGGCAAGAAAGGAAAAAGGAAATAAGAGACAGTGAATGCAATGGGTTATTTTACACGGTCCAAATATAGCCAAAATCGAAGAAAGAAGATGAAGGATGGGCATCTGGAAGTAAAAGATCACCCGCCACATAGAATTTCAATTCATATCATTCCTGATCCCGTTGGAAACGGGAATAATATGGGGTAGAAATGAGCCACGCAGAAAATAAATGTATCGTTATAATGCAAGGGTCCGTAGCTTAATGTGGTGTAAAATTTAATTTCAAACATTTTGAAGATTTTTGGCATTCCAGAGAATCCCTTAAGGAGCTATGACCCATAAGCTGGGAACAGGTAGCTTTTCATATTCTATACAAGCACAGGGACTTGAATTAAGGCTGGGAATCCCGGGGAAAACCTCACTCAGAATAGTTGTGCCAGCGCCAGGATTCCATTCCTGTGATCTCCGGACTTCCAGTTGTGGCGCCCGACCTAACACGCACGGCTACGCTACGGGGTAAGAAATATAGAGGTTGCTTTAATCTACCTTTCAAGAGCTTCTCCACATGCTCGTCTTTCTATCACATTTCTTCGACTTAACCGGTTTGTCTTTTTGTGCAGACTCTTAACATGATGAGACCAACAGACAAGAGGATTCTCTGGCTGACAAGGGTTGATAGCCAGCTCTTTGTGATGAACTCATTGAAGTGGGAAGGGATGTTAGCCACTGGTTTATTCTTAGCTCGTCGCCGCGTGTATTGATGCAAGCGGACTTGGAGGACGTTTTTTTAAATTATTATTATTTTCGCCACTACAGCGTCTTGAACCCAGGTCCCATTAGATACGAAGTTACAACTGTGCCACTTTTTTTCTGTTTTTTTTTCTATTTGTTTCCGGTGTTTGGTTTCTTTGCCAGAGGAATTAACCACAGTAGATTAAATTCCCCATGGCCCGGCCGGGAAACGAACCGGGATCCTTCGGGCCAAAACATAGCATGCTAACCTATTAGCCACGGAGCCGGACAATGCTCGGAAGTAGAATCGCTGACCCACGTAACCACACGAGCCTTGATCCACTTCCTGCGTTTATAGACTGTCTCGAAAGTAAATCCCCCAATAAACTCATCTTAAGTGTTGCCAACTTCAGCGACAAGACTCTAGATTAGCCCAGCACATGTCATTGTTACGTCAGGCAAGATGATGATCATGCTGAGCTTCTCTGCCCAAGGTCGCGGGTTCAAACCCGGCCGAAGTTGTCGGATTTTTTAAGAGCGTTAAAATCCCTCAGTATGCCTTCCTTTGGAGGGGAAGTAAAGCCGGTGGTCCCATGTCAAAGATTTATGGCATGCTAAAGAACCTTCCGCTAATTACACCTGTGTGAAACTAAATTATAGGTTAAACATTTGAACAACGCTCTTAGGTACCAACGTTCGTCACCAGGAGCTGACTGCGGTGGCGTGTAGTAACCAAGTTGTGAACTAGTAGTCGTTGACGGTGGCGGCAAAAGTAGGAACTACTTGAAATTCAATGGCTGCAGTCCTTACTTGAGTTAAAAATAAAAAATAAAACAAAAAAAAAAAAAAACAACAACCAGATAACACTCACTAATACAGCCATCACAATTAACACAGGTTATCAGGCAGAATCTACACATACCCAAAGTACACGGGGCAACATGACCGCGTTGTCACAGCCCCTAAACTGAGGAACGAACCAAGATGAAGGTCATGGTAATTGTTGTTTAAAGGGGCGAACCATCTAGGTTATCGGCCCCTAAAGGCTTGGGTGATAGTGATAATGAAACAGTGAAAACTAGAACAAACTAGGGGCAGATGACCTCGTAGTTCCACCCCTTAAAACCTCAATAACTAACTAGAACTAAAACTAACTACAGACTTAAACACTAACTTAACGCACGAGAAGAAGAAATGAGTAAATACAAAAAAGAAAAGAAGTAATGGACAGGAGGAAAAGAAATCCACGAAGAATGAGGATTGAGTGACTTGGAAGGAAGGAGAGCCATGAAAGACAGATAGGAAGGGGAAAGAGGAGAGGACTCGCCCCAAAGACAGTGGAAAATGGGGGAAATACGGACCCAGCTCAGGAATCCCTTGGTGTCGCCAACTCCCAAACTCAAGAACCGCGAGCCCTTGAGGGTGTAGCACTATCCAGGGTGCACCGGAAGTGATGGGGCAACACACACCCTGCCTCTTTGAGGGCCTTGTGCAGAAGGCAGGAGATAACATGAAAATAAAAAGAAGGCTGACCCCTCGCAGAAGGAGGGTATCAGGAAAGATGAGACAAGGGCCAATTAAGACGGGAAAGTGAAAGACTCCCTAGGCCTCGGATACCCTAATACCGTCGTGGTCAGAAGAGAGCAAGTGTTGACCATGGGAGGCCGATAGGAAAGATAACTGAAAGAAGCCCGGCCAAGTAAGTGGAAGCAATGCCGGACTCAGCTGGGGTCCCGTGGTTGCCAACCCACATCCCACAAGTTGTGAGCCACTGGGAGGGTGTCAGGCAAGAGAGCAATGCAAGGTGGTGTGAGTTAATTCCCGGCTATCTTCAGTGGTGGTTGCGTATTCGGAACGACAGTATATTGGACTCGTTCGCTGCCTCTCTGTTTCCCCTCCAATGCACACACTGCCTACCTGCCAGAGAGCTGAGCAAGAGGCCAGTGGCTGTATGCGCACAGCTGTCTAACCTTGCTCTACTGTAGACCTAGCGATATTCGCACACATTTTCGCAACCGATTTTTAAATGAGGTTAATACAGTTTAAATGATGGTTGATTGGTTCCTTAGTTTAGGGGCTGCGACAATGCGGTCTTGTGGGAAGCTAAATTTGCAGGTTAGATTTCGTTGAAACGCTCTATCAAAGTTCCAATGTTCACCACTAGATGTCAGTGATATCTGGTTGCGAATGTTGGAACTACTTGAAATTGAACGGAAATTGTAGCTTACCCCATGGGTTTCCGCATTGAAGCAGCAACAGCCTCTGGCGTGTCGAACATGTCCTCAGACACTCCCGGCACTAAAAGCCATACGCTAAATATATAAGTAAATAAATACATAGGCCTACCCTATCATTCATTTAATCATTTCCCCAGGGGAGTGCTACAGGCTTCTGCAGCCGGTACAGTTCATATTCTCGCCGCTAGATGGGGGCTTCATTCATTCCATTTCCTGACTTGGTAGGTCGACTGGAAGCAGGCTGTGGATATTCATTTTCATCTGCAGTCATTGCTTCATGTCCAACTGAAAAGACCTACTTAATACTGTACAATTATTGTATACTCAAGGGGCAGCTGACCTAGCTGTTCCTCCCCTTAAAACAACAAAAATTAACTACACTCAAAACATTTCACACAAAAAAAAAAAAAAAAAAAAAGACTTCAAAGGTGTAGGCAGTTGGCGCGAGTTTAGAGACACTTTGCATGTCTGAGCCGTGCTTCTCATGCATGGGTCAAAGTTCGTTACTTTAGCCCCTGAGGTGGGACATTACATCATTTGTCACACTAGCGACAGATGAGGCTGGAAGCCCATAGGGAATCTTTTAAATGAAGGTGAAAGAGGGCTTAAATGACCATCGAACATGTTTTATAATACGCGACATGGATTTAGGAATGACACAACATGTTTGTTTTATTGTCTGCAGGCACAGGTGATGTAGTTCAATAAGTCAAGAGTGTCATGGTTACAAACAAAAAGAAGCTTGACGACATTTTTCTACACACACACATACACAGTGAATAATTGTGTGACGAACCGGTCGAGCCGACAACGTGCCTGATTTGTTCTGGTTTAAACAACTCTAGGGTTAAAAGACACCGAAACCAGACGTTGACACAGTGGATGTGACTGTGGAAGTCAGAAGTCATTTTCAGCAATGTAAACAACCCCTTAAAAACTTGTAGGGGTCAAAATCAATATTGTAACTTGCAGTCGGTCGACAATATAATGCCAATTACTAGAATATGTGAAACAAATAGTTCCGTGAATAACTATATAGCCTTCTTCATATAGGCCTTTCCTAATTATGTTAAGTGCCTCTAACAAAAGTTTGGTGCTTTTCAGTCGGTCAACACGAATGTACCTAAATAGAGCTGGGTTATGCCCTAATCCTGAAATAAATTACATGAGATTAATAAATACACTAGGATGACCAGTTTCGATCGTCAAGCTATCATCATCAGATCCATTACACTTAGGCTATAGCATCTATGTTTGAGAATACAGGTGAAAAATATATACAATATGTACAATTATTTAGTTGCAGTGTTGGTAATGCAACTGTCAGTGTATGCTAAATGTGGTATATCTAATGTTAGGTGAAATTCTAAAATGGTGTTAAAAATCCGGAATTTGACTGTTCGGGGTGATCATATGGTTATACAAAATCAACCATGGTTATACTGTAATAATACAGCTGATACTTATCCGGTTGTCTTCCTAACTGGGACTTCAAGCAGTTTCGTGTTCACTCTGGTACCAGTTATATTCGACTAACCCGGTTGTTAACTAGACGAGACTGGTTTTTCCTTTTCTCCCCCTTTTGTTACGATGTTCGTTATGAGGTCAGTGCCATGTTTATTTGTGTGACGTTGCCAAGTCTAGATAAGAAGGTATGTTATTGAATACAGGAAGATATACAACTATTAAAGACCGTGAAAATATCTTCGCCACGCGTGGACTAAAAAGCCATTTAAACTAAGCGGTACACGGTCAATTTAAGACGTCCCGGCACCTTTAATACTGCCGCGCATAACGGCCTCTATAAACATACAAAATATAAGTTTGATTGCTGTAATAGAATCGTACACATTGAGAACCATCTAAATATTTTGGGTGGTCGCCATGTTGGATTTCTCTATATTTAGGTCTTATAGTTATGTACTATTTCATGGAGATTATTGTGTAGGTGTAGCATTCAAACTTAAATCGCATGATTAGGACACATCACGTAAAAACAAGATTTTAAAATTTCGCACAGCTGCCATCTTGAGGTTATGCAAACAATTAAAATAAATTAGATGCCAGTGGATTAAAATTTGTATAAGCATTTACTGTACCAAGTTTCACTGTACTTGGATGGTTAAATCGCGAGAAACGTCCATTGAAATATTTATATTTCGCGTCGCCGCCATGTTGGATTTGTGCTCACCAGGTTATTGAAAAACCTATAGGTGAACTTATGTTCATAACCTCTATGAAGATAAAAAATATTGTTGTAAAAGATTTGTAGATATTGAGAACCGTCGTAAGCCTGCGTTACTCGCGCACGGTCTCATGGTCCGGGTGTAGGTTGGTTTTCTTATTACATTGCTATAAGTTGGCTAAATGTGCGGTGAGCCGGTATAGCTTCCGTTTCCAACCCTCCAACCCCACCCCTAATGTTTCGTTCAGTCCACGGTGTGACCTTGAGTTGTAACTTGTAACAGTCCTGTTTTCTCCAAGCCCGGTTTGTCATTCCGTACGTGAATAAATGTGTTTGTGCTTTTTCAACTGTTCAGTATAGACTGTTATGTCTAAATCCTAATCAAAATGGATCATAATGAGGAGAATAGGATTCTTCGTCTACTAAATGAAGTATCAAGTGAACATGATCTATTTGACGATTTTCTGAAAGAAACAGAATCAGACTAAAAAGTGTCAGATGTTTACAGAGTTGACATTATGCTAACCAATTAGATTTATTTACATTTACGTTTCCGAAGATTTCATTTTCAAAAGCAATGTTGTTTGATAAGTTGTTTCCATTAAAAAAGGTTTTTCAGTTATTAGTTCTTTAGTTATACGTTTTTAGTTTATAATCAGAATCACACTTATTATTGTATGCTTGTACTTACGTACAACAGGTAATTACCACTAGCATACTTCTATACTTCTTATGTAAATTAGAGTTTGCCAAAAATGTCAAAATTTGTTCATTATAACCCAATTTTAACCCTTAATTCAAAACCTGAGTCCCCGGGACTCACATTCATTTTTTCTTTGTGCATCTCGTGATTTTGCGCCATTTTTTTTTCCGCCACTGTATACCTACCTTCAGTTGAGTGTTGAATGTGTAGCGGAAGGGACGCGTGCAAGCGGTGACTGGAAAGTGGGCAAAAGTGCTCGAATGAGTCCCGGGGACTCACTTCCATCCAAATCCTTGCCCAATTTTTCATTCATCTTCATCCATTCCATCTCTCATCCCGACGCACAGGTCGCCCACGGGCGTCGACTAGAAAGACCTGCACTCGACCTCTCAGGAGACCACACGAAAAAAAATGGAAGATATTTAATAATGATAATAATGTTATTGGTTTTACGTCCCTTTTAACTACCCTGGCTTTTAGAGACGCCTGGGTGCCGGAATTTTGCCCCGAAGGGGATCTTTAACGTGCCAGTAAATGTACTGACACGGGTCCCTCGCATTTGCACACCCTCAAATGCCAGCTGACTGCGCCAGGTTTCGAACCTGCAACCTTGGGGGGAAGATATTTATGTTACAACTTCTATTCATGAGCTTACAGTATATATGCTTATTTTATCAGTATGGTTCATATTCATGCTGGATGTTCTTCAGTAAGTATCACTGATCCTGATGTAGAGTCTCTTGTAAATTCATGGCTCCAAGAAGAACAAAACCAAAGTTAAAAAATGTTCGAAGAAGATATGCAGATCCTGTATAATAGAGAAGTAGTTGAACCCTTGCAGGATCTTCACTGTCATACAATACATGTAATATTCTCTTTGGTGTTGATTACAACAGTAATTGTTCTTTTAAAATTATGCTGATGACATTTGTGAATTATTTAGTTTCTGTCATTTTATTATCATTTTGAAAAAAATGCGATTGTTTGATGTTTATTGAGATCATTGTGAGAATATCTCATTATTTGTAAATATTTCTAATTTACTGAATTAGTAATTAAGTGTATTAACATTAAATGTCCATATCAAGTCAAGTGCATTTTATTTATTTTTCTTAATTTTGAGATTTAAAAAAGTTAGTCCGTGGGACTCAGGGTAGGAATATACGTAACATGTTTCCTGGTAGTGAATCAAGGGTTAACAATGAAGATAAAACACGGTCTCTGAGTCCGTGCTTGGGCAATGGTGTAACTGTGTTAGGGTGGGTAACGCAGGGTTAACACGAGAGTAAATGTGATAAGTGCTGTATTAATTCCTGAGATAAATATGTAAATACAACACAGACTAAGGTATGTACAATATTTTTTTAAAGTATGTACATTATATGCATGTTCATGGTTTAATTATTTTAGCATAGATCTACCTCCGTTAACCGGAAACCTATCCTTAACGGAAAAATGAAATGCGAGTCTTGTTCGATTTCGCTGAAGGCATGTCTTACTGTATCAATTCCCCCAAGTGGAAGGCTTGATTTGATTTCTAATCCGACAGCCCCTTTAATAACTTCCGTTACTTGTTAAGTTTCTGCGAACCCTTTTTACTGTGTTGAAGACGAGAGGAAGCGAGAAGTTCCCGAAGGTGTCAAGCACAGTGACCATTGTGTGGATATTGACTGCCTGTTACGAGGCACGATCGTAAAGATGAAGACGTGCTTTCTCAAGTGCTTTCTCTGAACAATATGTTGTGTGAATCACACCAGGTACTATTCTGAATCATCTTCGCGATTAGATTCTCTGGGATATTTATTATAAGAGAGTATGTAACTGAAGACACTCGTTCCTGTATGGAATGATCACACCATTGCTCATCCACTATCACTGGACAGGTATTGAGGAAATGTAATTTGTATACTTATCTTCATACACAACTATCTTTAACTATAAGGTTCGTTCAAAAAGTAACGAGCCGGAGGCTGTTATGCGCAAACCGGTGACGACATGGGCTAATCGTGGCGTGAGTAACGAGGTGTGGTTCCGACCAGAGCGTGGAAGGTCACAACCCGCCGCTAGAGGGCACGCGTGCACGTCACGTTACGATACAAAGCGAGCAGCAGCATGCATCAATCGTCCAACGCTACCAGTCGCATTGCAAACAGTGACATGGAGGCGTCAAACAAAGAGCAAAGAGGTGTTGTTCGGTTTCTGCCAGCGAAAGGAGTAGGGGGAATGGACATTCATCGCCGAATGTCACAAGTGTACGGCGAACACTGCATGTCCCTTGCAAGGGTCAATGCGTGGCACAAGCGCTTCAGGGAAGGACGGGTGTCGTTAGCCGATGATGCCCGGTCTGGGGCACCGCCCTGCATTACCGATGACAACGTCCAGCTGGTTGATGCACTGATTACCCAGTACCGCCGAGTGACACTGAACGCCATAGCCGCCGTGGTCGGATTGAGCGTCGGAAGTGTGTACGCCATCATGAAGGAACGACTGCACTTGCGACAAGTGTGTGCCCAGTGGTTGCCCCACAGTCTTCAACCCTACCAGGAAGCATGTCGAATGGCCTACTGTCTTGGTCTTGGTTGGACGATTGATGCATTATGCTGCTCGCTTTGTATCGTCACGTGACGTGCACGCGTGCCATCTAGTGACGGTCTGTGACCTTCCACGCTCTGTTCGGAACCACACCTCGTTACACGCGCCACGATTAGCCCATGTCGTCACCGGTTTGCGCATAACAGCCCCCGGCTCGTTACTTTTTGAACGCACCTTATACTTGTCGTTGACGGGTTCAAAGAGCAAACCAACCTATATCTTCTCTTCATCAGCAGTCGCAAGAAACATCTCTATTCTTCCAATCGTCTTAATACCATTTGTCACTCTATCTACTCATCTGATCTCCATCATTCTCCTGTAACACCACATTTCAAATGCATCTATTCTCCTGTTTTCTGCTGCTCCAACAGTCCAAGTTTAATTTCCATATAGAGCTCCAGACAAAAGCTTTCAAAAATGACTTCCTAATATCTAAATCTATAATGTAGCTTGCCATGGCGGGTGAGTGGTTATCGTGTCGGACTACCAACCCCCAGGCTTGCAGGTTCGCTCCAGGCCATGGTAAGGGATTTTTGAAAGGCGACAAAAATCACGACACGCATGTCATACTTTGTTTGCATGCTAAAAAAAACATTTGAATTCAGTAGGCCGTGTTCATAATGGCAAAATTAATCTCGGGATTATCCAACACAAAAGTTCCTCCATTCTCTACTAGAAAGCGCTATAGTGTCAAGGAGCTTAGAAATCTAACCTCCTTGACTTTCATAGCGCTTCAAGGAGCGATAAAATTTGACATGCAAGCTGCCCTCTGGGCGTCAAATAACAAAGCTTGCGCCCACTACCCTAGGCCATACGAGATTATTATTATTATTATTATTATTATTATTATTATTATTATTATTATTATTATTATTATATTCAATTTCAACAGATTTCTTTTCTGCAGAAATGCTTTCCATGCCTGAGCCAACATACTTTTTATAACCTTTTTGCTTCGTCCTTCACTGGTTATTTTGCTGCCTAATTAACAGAAGTCTCCTATTTCCTTCAGCTTTTCACCTGCCAATTTGAGGTCCATAGGCCTTTTTGATTTATTACAACTGCATTTCATTATCACATTCAAACCCTCTGGTGAATTACCTAAGATGACAATGGCATCAGCAAATCTCAGAGTTTAGAAGATTTCTTCTTGAATATTTACCCCTATAAAGTTTTCTCTATTTTCCTTCATTGCTTGTTCAATCTATTTTCCAAGAAACATTAAAATGATGTAAAACTCAGCAATTCTTCTTGGTTTGTGCCGTATCTTGTGTGGGGTTTCGCCGGCCGTTAAAGCCAATACACCATCCTTTTTGAAGCCTTCATAGGCAGGTTGAGGCTGCTTGAGCTATTGGTTCTCGCAGTCAAGTAGTGCAGTTGCACTCTATATAAAGGGAGGTAGCGCGCAGTTCGTTACTCCTGTGGGGGTCCAGGCGGGGACACCAAGAGCCCGCCGATGAGCCATCTTGGTGTCCTAGGCGAAACCCCACACAAGACACGGCACAAACCTAGAAGAATTGCTGAGTTTTAATTCACCAGCCGTGAAAGCCAATATACCATTAAAATGATGTGTTAAAATGTAATCAAAGAAACGTATAGATGAATTTTCAACCAGGTTTATATACATTTCTGTATAGCTTATGAAGGGTTACAATAAACATAGTTGTCTAAATTTATGTAATAAAAATGGATGTTCTTATTGATAAGTGTATTACATTATCAAAGTAAGTTGCGAATCTAAGTAAGTAGGGATAGAATTTGCGTACGGTTGACTCTATTACAGTAATCGGTGGAACATTCGAATTAGAACCTTCGAATGAAGCACGTTGCACTGCAAAAATACGCAAAAGTTCGATAAAAATAACACGTTTAAGTGCAAAGGCTTTACAATAAGCTTCAAGATATGGAAGAATCGAGTTATAGAAATTGACTAACAAGGGGAGGATACGATGCATGGGTCACCGATTCGAACCATCTTTAGTACACGTGTAGGGCATGACCGGGCGTATACCAGGTGCAAGTAGAAAGGTGCGCTCCTCAGCCGTTTCCGAGAAATTAATTATTAGCAATTGCAGTGCGGCGTCCATGTGAGTTGTACGCTAGCAAGAATCCAACGAGTGCGTGGTGCAGCGGTAGTCCTGCTTCGTAAGCGCGGTATCCCTGGATCGAATCCCACCGGTGAGACGTTGCAGTGTGTTTTTTTTTTTTTTGTAACCATTGGCAGTTTCCAACCAATACGCAAAGCATGAGTCACTGCTTGTGGAGTACGGGGTGTTCTGATGGTTCACAGACGAGCTATGAACGGAACAGACTGGGCCTTCAATGTATAAATGTATACCGGTAGCCTACATACAATAGAATACAGCTAACCGTGTATAGGCTAATACCTATGTATTTGCAATGCCGGTACTGTACATTATAAAATGTCACAAACGTTGATCCCCATACGATGACTTCAGAATCCCTTTTCCCGTTCACAAAACGCGTTATTACAATTGACTGCAAAATAATAATAACAACAACAACAAAAATACAACGCAATGCAAAAGCTCCCTAGTGGGATTCAATCCAGCGATCACGCGTGTACGAAGAGGGGATTTCACCGCTGCACCACGTGCTCACTGGCTTTTAGTAGCGTACAACGCACATTGACGCCGCACTGCAATTGCAACTAATTAATTTCTTGGAAACAGCTGAAAAGCGCACCTTACTACGTGCACCTGATATACGCCTGGTGATGCCCTACACCTGTACTAAAGATGGTTCGAATCGGTGACCCATGCATCGTATCCTCGCCTTGTTAGTCTAACTTACTGCCGGCGGCACTTCCGCAGCTAGCTAGATCTTTTTTTTTTTTTTTTTTTTTTTTCGGTGTATACTTCAGAAAGATTGTCTCAGAGGGTTGAGTAATCCTCGTTTAGCGTATTGCTATAAATCACGTGCGATCTGCTACCTTCTGCTCGTCAAAGTTTAGTCATAATTGAGCAGTGTAAATGGGATGTTGGTTCAGCCGCATGGAAAAAGCGCGCGTCCAATCCACTTTCTTCAGTTTCCACACAAACTACGGCCCTTCGCGTCGTCATGTAAGTACAACTATTCGATTATATTTTATTCTTTGATTTTCATCTCACAAGTTAGTACCTAATTTATTGAGCATGATGCGAATGAACATTTTTACAGCGTATAAGTTGTTATAGTGTTATTGTTTTCTTCCTTCGGATTTTCGTTATAATTTGAGATCTCCCTTCTAGATTATTGCTAACAATTTATTTATTTGTTTATTTATTTATTTATTTATTTATTTATTTGTGTCAATTTTCTTTCTTTAAGAAAGTAATATATTATTTATTTATTTAAGAAAAGCGCACAACGTGCTTAATGATACATAAATTATTCTTGACCTAGTCCTATTATTGAGCTTGTCCTGTTTGGGCAGTTTTGTGCATGATATCGCTCACAATGTTTATTGCACAATTTGCACACGCAGGATTCTTCCGGTTGATGGAATCTTAGGTTCTGACATAGCTTGTGATGAAAGCCGTGCGTTGCAAATCTTGTCAGTATGTGTCTAAGTTCATAATTTGGCTGCTTCCATTCCGATGTTGTCATGGCGTCTGTTGAGTAAAATTCGGGCCATATGGCATTAGTTTTCTCTTTTAACAGGTGTAGTGTCTTTTCATAAGCCTTAGTACTTGGTAGCCAGAATTGTGCTTTTAAGTCCTCAACGAAGAATATTTCTTTTGTTAACACATATGATAGCCTCGATGGTGCTGACTTCCCTACTCCTAGAATCCGTCTTAGGTAACGGGCTTTGACCTTCTCAATTGTTGATAGATTTGTGATTGTTAGTTGGTCCCAGATGATGTTAATCCCATTGGTTGCTATTGGTGCTATAGCAGTCTTGAACAGTGTTAATGCAGTGGCTATTGAGATTCGCTGTGGTTGTTGGATAATTATGATACATGGCTTTTATTGCAGCAGTGGCTCTCTCTGTAACATGGAAGTTGAAGGATGATAATGTTGTTTGTAAAATAACTCCGAGTTATTTAAATTTTGAGACTTCTAAAGGTTTATTGTCTAGTGTTATTGTGTTTCTTGAAGCATGTTTCCCTCCTCTCCTAGAGGTCATTTGTTTGGTTTTACTTTGGTTGATTTGTAGTTCATTTCTGTCTGCCCATGCGATGAGTCTGTTTAGTTTCATTGCAAACTGTGATGTCGCTTGTGTTCTTATTTAATCTTCTCTTGTATGTTGCATTGCTCCTGTTGGTAAACAGTGAAATACACGTGAAATTATACGGAGTAAGTAACTTTCTCTGAAGTAACGGGTTTACACCAACAAATTACAAAGGTTAGATGTTTAGATGGGTTTTCCGACTTGCAGCACTATGTGCGGCAGGCGCACAGTTGTGTGATTGAGAAAGGCTTGCCCGATGGTGGGCTAAATTAAATGGAAAAATAATTAAATGTTAAGTATAGGAAGTTTTCGGGAGTTATATTTTCTACTACGAGGGCTGTTTTTTTTAAGTAAGGGCCGTTTTTTAAGTCCGTAGTTAGTGCGCACGCCGCAACAAGCGTGCGTCCTACCTCCCGGCATCCTTTGCGACCAAGCAGGCGTCAGTTGCAGCTGTGTAGCTAACCTGTACGCTGAACTGTGCATCTTTACAATGTTCAAGATTATTGATCGCCCGCCGCGTGTGAGATACGATCTGTGATACGTTTCTTGGGTGCAAGAAACATGTCGGCTGTAGACATTCATCGTCAGTTTTGTGAGATTTATGGTGTAATGCAATGACGGAAGGTTAAGTGCGAAAATGGGTACGCGAGTTCAAAAGTGGCCGTGAAAATGTTCATGGCGATGAACGCTCAGGTCTGTGATTAGAGATGACTTGGTGACTGCAATTGACACGAAAATTCACGAGGACCGAAGATTCATGATAACCACTCTATCAATGGATGTTCCTCAAAGTGTGAATTCTTGGTTGTCAGAGCAGGCGGCAATCTTTTATGCAGAGGGATTTCAGAACTTAGTTTTAAGGTATGACAAGTGCCTAAATAAACAAGGCAACTATGTAGAAAAATAGAGGAAGGTATGTAAAACCTAAATATAAATGTGGTTTCAAAATAAAATGTTCGGTTAATTTAAAAAAACGGCCCTTACTTAAAAAACAGTCCTCGTAGTTATCGAAACTTCGGGTAGTGGAGGTTCGAGGTTCAGGCGTATGTTTTTGCTGTCGGGCAGTTTCATGCATTTACAGTAGTCTACAGTAGGATTATCTTCTCACTAAATGGCTCAATCTTGATAACGAGCTGTAACAGTTACTGTCAAATATAACGGCATTACAGTTACTTTATTTAATTAGTAACGAAGTTACACCCCCGTTACCACAATGAGGCACAGTTATCGGTAATTCGTTACCCTCAGTTTTGCTCCCTAGTATGATGAATTTAGACCAATAAACTGTCTCGATAATAAATCATCAGAGGCCATAAACGGCTACGCTGTAAACAGAGCTGTTGATAATGTTAAGAGATGTGATGACTGGCCATTTGGTAATCAATGTTGTCTACTGTTGCTATTTTACAGTCGTGTGCCAGATAAACGCAAGCTGTTGTTGTGATTTATTGATTACCGGAGGTGGTTTGTGCAGTAGTCAACACGCTGTGTTTACCATTGCAGATTGATTCATGCCCTGCGGCCGATGTACACTGTACTCTATGGACCAGTTAGCATGTTGTTCTTCCTTTATTTTGTGATCACTGGACCCATCCTGAGGGCCCGGATGACACTGTTACTGTACCTCTAGAATAGGCGCTCTCCAACTTCTGAAACTGTGGGCTCCACCCTCAAGTCATACCATGTATGGTTGGTTCCTTAGTTTAGAAGCTGCGACAACGCGGTCATGTAGCCCCGTGTACTTTGTGTGTGTAGAGAATCTGTCTGATAACCGGTGTTAATTGTGATGGCTGTATTAGTGTGTGTTATCTGTGATTCAGGTAGAAGGACTGCAGACGATTAAGGCTGTGTCCCAATACTCAAGTTGTCTGCTATTGACTAGCTGCTAGCTACTATGTGCTATGTATGCACTACGGAGATTCGGGACATGTGTGCTTGAGCACAGCCTCCTTCATAGATTTGTGTTCTGAAGTGCACTGGACTTACATGCTGCTGCCAAACCAACACTCAAAATGGCGGTGATCCGCTACTCCTTGTAAGCTCTTTGCGCTTTCATCAGCTGTTTTAAATAAACAATACTTGAACGATGCGATCATGGATGCGCCAAGATGATCACTTTTTAGCCAAGCCTTAATTATGGTTTGTGTTTGGCTTGAGTCAAAGACAACCTACAATTTACATAACCTACAATACCGATAAGCTACAATTTCTATAACTCCCATGACGTAGTCGGCCAATCTAGCAAGCACTTTCGTTCACTAGCTACTACAGACTTGATTGCTATGTGCTAAGCAGTATTGGATCACGAATTCTGACGTTACATCCGGTAAAGTACTCGACTATATAGTTCACTACGGCTGAAATTGTACTATTGGGACACAGCCTAATTATTTCAAGTAGTTCCTACTTTTGCTACCAAATGATACCGTCCACGACACCTAGCTACGGACGTGGCTACTAAATGTTAAAGTGCAAGCCTACGAATTTTAGCTTCCACGAGTGTAGTTAGTGGAAGGTTCTTTTTCATGCCATAAATCTATGACATGGGACCAGCGGCTTTATTTCCCCTCCGAAGGAAATCATACTGAGGGATTTTTTAACTCTCTTAAAAAATCCGACGACTTCGGCCGGGTTTGAACCCGCGATCTTGGGCATAGAAGCTCAGCATTCTAGCAACTACGCCACCGAAGCTACCCACACCAGGTATCCGAGCACCATTAAATCGAATGTAATATAATGGACGTGAAATTGGCAGATGAAAGGCTAAAGGAAGTAGGTGACTTCTGTTACTTAGGAAGCAAAATAACCAGTGTTGGACGAAGCAAAGAGGATATAAAGAGTAGGTAGGCTCAGGCAAGGAAAGCATTTCTGCAGAAGAGGAATCTGTTATCATCGAATATACATTTAGGTATTATTATTGAGCCTCCGTGGATTAGGAGGCAGGACGCTGGCCTCTGACCGCTGGGTCCGTGGTTCAAATCCCGGTCACTCCATGTGAGATTTGTGCCTGACAAAACGGAGGCAGACAGGTTTTCCTGCGGGTACTCCGGCTTTACCTGTCGCAATTTCGTTCCAGCAACGCTCTCCACTATCATTTCATACCGTCTGTCATTCATTTAATCATTGCCCCAGAGGAGTGCGACAGGCTTCGGTGGCCGGCACAGTTCATATCCTCGCCGCTAGATGGGGTCTTCATTCATTCCATTCCCTGACCCGGTCGGTCGACTGGAAGCAGGCTGTGGATTTTCATTATTATTATATACTGTATGATTTGCAGCCAAATGGCCATAGCTGGGTATATTTTATTGAACGCTCCCAACAAGTTCAATTTATTTCAACTAGTTCCAACTTTGGCTACCTGATGCTACTGTCACTAATACCTGTCGAACTCACTTGGTCAACTCTTGTTCTCTTCCGACCCCGACGGAATAATATCTTGAAAAGTTTACATTATTGTACCGTATCATCACCAGGCTAAGCCACTTGCCAATGGAATCATTTAAAGTTAAAGTCAAATCAAATTTCAAAATCATCAATGTAACTAACTGGCTTTGATGATAATGGAGGTGATTATGTTTCTATGCTGCGAAACAGTGTGGTTATCTCTGTCCTTTATTTATCACATCACATAATTATAAGCTTTGAAGTTCGTGGGGCGTCTACTGGTATACATGTCAATTTCCAGGGACAAATAGGCTAGGATAAAGAAACCACAACGAAGTAGGTCGGTTGAAGAGTTGAATAATTACATTCGTTACCACGTGACCGCGGCGACTGTATCGGTGCCGACATCCCGAGCAGGGAGATAGCACATAGGCTACACATCAACAAACACATCACATGCCTGCTAGAATTTGGGCGGGCATCAATTCCACTCGGGTACCTGAGTCAGGTAGCCAGGGTTACTCAATTCCACTCCACACTCCAGGTAGTCGCCAGAAGCGACCCTCAACTCCGCTCCGTCGCGGTCTCTTTATCCTTATGCATTCTTAGAACGACACAAGTCTTCCATGTTCACTTCTACCATTGATTATAATCATTGCTTCTAATATAACTTCTAATAATTATAACAAATTAAGTATAACTTCTCAAAATAACCTACCGTGGTCAGTTATATTTCAACAGTACAATAACCACTGCTTCATTGTTTATATTTTTAAGTTTACTAAAATTAGTGGAACAGCTAATTTCAAAACATAGAGTAGAATTGTTTAAATTTTTGTTGTTACTTAGTCTACTCCTCATTTAACAATTTCTTATCACTTGTAAACTGATAAGAGCAGACGAGTTGATTGCATAGAAAAAGTCGTGTGCAGACGATATCTTAATTCCGAATAGATGTTACCGTAAACAAGCCTAGCTCTATAAGAGTTAGAATTCACAACTAATTTGTTGTGTGGGAATGCAGCTGATTGTTTCGTTCTAGACTGGAAAACAGTATTTTCAGCATCTGCAGCTGATATCGAAAGTATTTTTTTTAGGTACAAATTATACACTTATTATTATCTAAATTTAATTTTATAATGTCTGACTAGGTTAATAAACATACAAACATTTAATTATGCACATGTTAAAAACAATGCATAACATTTGTAGATGAACAAGAAGTTCCGTGAAGAACTATACAGCCTACTTTTCATGCCAATGATTATTCTACAGAATATGAACCTATCTAGAATAATGACGAAATTAAGTTGCTAATATCGAAATTTCCATTTAGTTCGAAATACTGCATACCTGGCATAATGTATCCTAATAGAGCACTACAGTTGGCAGCCCTGATGACTGAATATATTCTTAGTTCCATCTCTTAAGGTACAAAATACAAAATTTGGTTGAAATCCAATGAATAGCATGGACGTTACATGCAGTTATATATTGGATCTAACTGCGCGCGTAAAATCATGTTTGCAACAATGTCATGCATGTATTGGTCAGAAATAATCTGAAATAATATGATCTATTGTTGTGCCAATTTTGAATGAAATCCATTAGTTAGTATAGAAGTTACATGCATTTTAAAATTGGACCTATCAGCAGGCTTAGAATCATGTTGGCCGCACTAACGTATATTAGTTACTCCAAATTCGTCTAGAATACCAGGTACTATACGTGTGCAAAGTTTAGAGCTATTGGCTTGCATACTTTCTGATATATTGATATCAGGGTAACAAAAATAGGGACAGCACATATTAACAGTTGGCAGCCCTGGTTGCTCCTTAGAATACGCATAGTCAAATCTGTTATGGTACACATAGCACATACGAAATTTGGTTGAAATCCAAATGATAGTATGGAAGTTACATGTATTTAAAGTTGGACCTATCAGCAGGCTTAGAATCATGTTGGTAGCACTGACGTATATAAGTTACTCCAAATTAATATAGAATGTCAGGTACTATACGTGTGCATAGTTTAAAGCTGTCGGATTGCATACTTTCTGATATATTGGTATTTGGATAAAATAAATTAGGAGCATTTATTAACAGTTGGCAGCCCTGGTAGGTCTTAAGAATACGCTCAGTTATATCTGGTTATGTACACATACAACATACGAAATTTGGTTGAATTCCAATTGATAGTGTAGAAGTTATATTCATTTAAAAATTGGACTTATCAGGAGGCTTATAATCATTTTGGCAACACTGCCATGTTTGGCCTCCTGGAAATTAAACTGAAATATTATGATCTGTACGTGTGCCAATTTTGAAATAGCTCCCATTCATACTTTCCAAGATATCCAACATGGAGCTCAAATTTCAATTGCGATTTTTTAGCAGTTAGTAGCACTGACATCATTTTCAAATATGGCCGTGAGATATTCAGGTATAGGTCTTTACTCCTACCAAATTTTGTTTCGATTGCTGCAGCCGTTTAGGAGTTGATAGGGGGGGACACACACACAGCCAGACAGACAGACAGAAGGACAGACAGACAGACGGACGGACAGACAGACACACATTTGCCCGATCTCATAAGTCTACTTTTTCCTCATTTTTGCAAAATGTGAAAAGTAGGCTAAAAATTGACAACAGAGCAGTTGACCAATGGCACAACAATGTCTTGTGAACACCACCACGCCATTGGTCAAGCGCTCTGAAGTCAATTATTTTTTTACAAATTTTATGCATTGTTTTTAACATGTGCATAATTAAATGTTTGTAAGTTATGTTTTTTAACCTAGTCAGATATAATAAAATTAAATTTAGATAATAATAGGTGTATAATTTGTACCTAAAAAAATACTCTCGATATCAGCTGCGGATGCTGAAAATACTGTTTTCCAGCCTAGAACGGAAAAATCAGCTGCATTCAAGAATTCACTCATACGCTGCATAAGGTGTTTGACCCGGCCCTTGGTATGCGAGCATGAGCCTTATGACATTTGTTTACGTCATTGGGGATAACCCCTTTGCCGACCCCTTGCCAAAGCCTGAGTGGAGTTGAGGAACTCATTTTTGGGTCCCTTGGAGGACCGAGTGGAATTAGGGAAAATCGAGGGGAATTGATGCTCGACCTCGAATATACTGAGGAGCAGTCTCAGTCAATTCCATGTCCAGAGCGAAATGTCTTCTGGTACTCAGTTTTTGAGCTCTATATTTTTAATCCTCTTCTTCCTTAGCGTTTGTCCCGCCTAGCTGCAGGGTCCACTGTATGGATACGTCGTCGCCATTTGTTTCTGCCTCGGGGCATGTCAGATGAAGATGTTGGTTCTTCAGATCTCCATGTAGCGTATCATCCCACTGTTGCTTCGGTCTTCCCTTAAGTCTCTTGCCGACGACTTGTATAGTGTATATATTTTTCTATGTTCGACGAAGTCGAAATGTAAATATTGTACGTCAGAAAACTGTATCATAATGATGGTCATTATAGTAGTCTAGTGTTATTTATAATGAGACAGTTTCTCCAGCCAATCAGAGCTCATTCATTGACCAATTATGTAAGGATACCTTCGCGCATGCACTCAAAATCCAACATGTCGGACATGAATTACATGATTTGAAAGTTCCAATTGGTTATCGGATCAACCATTGTAGTTACAATCCCAAACACAAAGACAAAATCAGCATGAACCTTTACGGTAACAAGAAAATTATGAATCTACGTCCAGATGTTAGCAACACAGCATCCTTCTACTGTATATAAATTACCGCCATGGAAAGTGCACCGTTCGATATGTTCGGGTAAATAAACTGGCGAATATGAGACAAGAAATAGCACTGTATCTTAATATCCCCAACACCAATTTCTACACTGCGCATTGCTTTCAAACGACTTCGGTGACAATATTAGTGAATGCTAGAGCTGGACGGTACTAGTCATCATGCAGGCTGTAAATAATAGCATTGCCAAGCAAAGTAAATGGTGTCTGCTTTCGATGTGCTTTGACCCACGCATGCGCTTTGTTCAGTCAGCAAGTCAGCGCGCCCTGTTCACTAACCGAAGTAACTGAATCCTACAGATATTTATGAATATTTATGTTAAAACACATAATAAAGTTATAATTATCGTCGAACATAAACAGTCGTATGCAACTCGCCTATAATGGTAATTAATACACTCGTATGGAAATTATAAACATACTCGTGTCTTAATTATTGCCATTATAGGCTCGTTGTTTAATGTACTATTACTAAATTCATTTATGAAGATACGCCCGATAGAGATACTACACCCTGTAACGGAGTGTAACAGAACAGATACATACCACTCAGCAAGCTGGGCTGGCTATAGAGCGCTGCGTGGAATAACAAAACCTTATCCGCATTCGCCCCGCATCCGCATGGCTGTTATCCGCATCCGCCCCGCATCTTCATGGCTGTCATCCGCATCCGCACGACTGTTATCCGCATCGCCCCGCATCTGCACGACTTTTATCTGCCTCCGCTCGTTTGTTGTACGAATCTACTGGCATTGCAATAATATTTTCAATTAGATAAAATATGAAAGGAACACATTTAGTTTTGAGAAGAAAACAGTTACCTTAGGCTATGTATGGCAAGTTCTATGTTTAAAATTAATGTTATACATCCAGATTTGCAACCATTTTCAGTTCGGAGTGTTAATTGTGCTTAATGACATAATTTGAATGAGATTAGCGTAAATCATCACCTTACATTTGTCATGAAAAAATAACATAAGGGAAAAAGCAAGCTGATGACCTGGATGTTTTGGCTCCTTATTTCTATCGCCGCTCTTCGATCTCTTACTTGAGCACACCTATGACTTGTCCTGCTCCAACTTACGGCTTGTTGCATGCTGGTCCGTGAATCCTCTTATCTCAGGTATTCATTATTATCTGTTCCAAGAACTGTTCTAGGGTAGATTTATGTCGAATGGTTATGTTGAGACTTCCTCAATGACTATACATCTCTTTCTCAGAAACTGGTTGATAGAATACACCAATTTCACGGAAAACGTTTTACAAGGGAGACAGATTTGGAAGAGAGATAAAAAGGTATTCTTCCGGTGGAGATGATAGAAGCATCGTTCTGTTACGAAAAAGCTTCAATATTTATCTTGTGAACGTTGTCTGTAAATCAGAACGACATAATGGTTTCGTACAGTTCAAATCTTTTACCGTACCGCGTTTACAGGGTGTCTTGTAAATAGGTAGCTAAAATTTATTGGAACACATTTGGAAGGCCTATTGCCATCCTAAACTATGCAAATGAAGTCGAAGGTTTTCCGTTCATCGTTGAAATACATGAGAATGGTGACTAGGAATAAGTAATGGAATTGTTCGAGAAGATATATGTGTGGCATTACAATGCAACTAAGTGAAACATGTTACCAAAAATATCAAGCCAAGAAGAAGATGGCGTTGTCATCTGGCATTATTTTCGGGAATAAGTGATCACTAGCTCTAAGATCTCAGATATTGCTTTAAATGACTGGTACTCAGAGTATGCTAAGCTTTAATCTAAAGAGGTAAGTACAGTATAAAACACAGTTGATATTAGACATTCTTAGACATGTTTTTATTCAAATTCATGTCCCCTAGAAGTAATTGCTAATGACACCTTCCCTAGCGCCGACTTGGATGGTGGTGATCGCTCCTATTACTGTAGGCGGCCCAACTTAAGGAGCTGTATAAATATGTTACACTCTGTAGCCTAGTCTAGGGTTCGTATTCCTCTGAGCGACTAACAAGATGATCATTCAACGATATTGAACAAATCAAACGTGTAACGGCAATCATTGGTACTATTTTGTTCGGAGCGTTTGCGATTTCTTGAATTTTAACTATTTGGGTGTTTTCATTATCAGATGAAGGTTATCGATCTAGAGGAAGGATTAGTTGGTTGTGTTTGTCGAGAATATTGAGTAGACTACTGTAAGTTCTCCGAATTCTTCTGTTCTTTCTGCTGAACAGCTCGACTTGGTGGTAGCTTAATATTAATCTCAAATTATATAAGCCGCCTTGTGAAACACCAGACAGAAGTTTAATAATTAAATTAATACGTACATGTTTCGGTATAACAATGATACCTTCGTCAGCGTAGATTAAATAATAAAATAATCCTAAAACTATGTTAACAAATACCAAAGAGAAAATGGATATCGTTACAAAAATTGTGACAGTCAGTCTGAAAGACTAGATTTTGTATCATTTTAAATGCTACAAATGCTGAAAATGCTAGAAAGGCTGGAGGCTTCTCGCTTCGCTCGAAGCCCAAGACTCTTGACATGTTAGAAAATTATCTGCATAATACTTATCTTGCTTATGTTGTTTCAAATTACTCGCGAACGGCAAGTGCAAACCAAGGGCAAAGCAAGGTCAAGCGCGCGGGATGCCATTACTGCTATTTACACAATGAGAGATGATTCGCCACTTCCTCGAGAAGACTGTCATCGTCCGCGTCAGAAAGCAAAAGAGCCAGGACGCATGTGATATTCTCACTACAAATACACGTTAGCGACTGACGGTTAACCTACACTCACCTTTCTCCGGAACGACTATTCAAGACGTACGATCGTCGCAAACGACTGTATCAGCAGTCGCTCGAAGCAAAAGACCTCCGTAGAAAATACAAGGATTATTTATTTATTTATTTATTTATTTAGCGTATGGCTTTTACTGCCGGGGGTGTCCGAGGACATGTTCGGCTCGCCAGAGGCTGTATCTGCTTCAAACGGACAACCATAGGGTGAGCTACAATTTCTGTTCAATTTCAAGTAGTTCCAACCAGATATCACTGACACCTAGTGGTGAACGTTCGAACTTTGATAGAGCGTTACAACTAAATTTAGCCTAGAAATTTAGCTTCACGCAAGTTTAATTAGTGGAAGATTCTTCTACATGCCATGAATTTGTGATATGGGACCGCTGGCTTTACTTTCTCTCCAAAGGAAGGCAAACTGAAGGATTTTAACGCTCTTAAAAATCCGATGTCATCGACCGGGTTTGAACCCGTGATCTTGGGCATAGAAGCTCAGCATGCTACCGACTAGACCACTGAAGCCGAGTAGAATATTTAGACCACTGAATATACACATGCGCCGCCGAGGACACATTGCGCACTTTATTTGCATTGATTACAAAGGTATGAAGGTTCACTGTACCTGGAGACACCACTGCGCATGTACGGTCAAGAAGGAACGGCCCACTTATACCATGTAAGAAAAGTGAGAAATGTTGATATAGTCTGGTTGGTTGGTTCTTAAGTTTAGGGGCTGCGACAACGCGGTCATGTAGCCCCGTGTACTTTGGGTGTGTGTAGAATCTGTCTGATAACCGGTGTTAATTGTGATGACTGTATTAATGTGTGTTATCTGTTTTTTAATTATTTAAGTACATACTGCAACTTAGAATGTTTCAAATAGTTCCTACTTTTGCCGCCAAGCGTCACCGTCAATGACTACTAGGCCAAGTTCAGAACTTAGCTACTAGACGACACCGCATTCGTTGATATAGTATAATGATCGCTTATTCCTGCTGTGATCAGATTGGTTAATGAAGTGAGGAACTGAGCTTATCTGGTCCTCAGTCACAGCTGTTAGAACTCCCAGGCGAGGTGAGATAACCTGCTCCCCACATGTTGACACATGTATTGGGCTAGATCACACTTGTACATACAAATATTCAGCGCCGGGTGTGTCGGCAAGAGAAGTTCTTGTTGTTTCATTTATGGGGCTTGGATATCGTGGCTATTTATCTCCGTGTACTTGGGTGTGTGTAGAATTTGTATGATTTATTTATTTATTTATTTATTTATTTATTTATAGTATGCCTTTTAGTGCCGGGAGTGTCCAAGGACATGTTCGGCTCGCCAGAGTCTGTAGCTGCTTCCAGCTGACACTCAGTGGGTGAGCTACACGCTCCGTTCAATTTCAAGTAGTTCCAATTTTCGCTACCAGATGTCAATGATACTTAGTGGTGAACGTTAGAAATTTGATAGAGCGTTCCAACGAAATCTAACGTAGAAATTTAGCTTCACACAAGATTAGTTTGTGGAAGGATCTTTTACATGCCATAAATCTATGACCTGGGACCGCCAGCTTAACTTCCCCTCCAAAGGTAGGCATACTGAAGGATTTTAACGCTCTTAAAAAATCTGACGTCTTCGGCCGGGTGTGAACCCGCTATCTTGGACACAGCAGTTCAGCATGCTACCGACTACACCACTGAATCCTGTATTATCGCGATGGCTGGAGCAGATTGTATGTATGTAATTCAGGTGAGGATTGGGAAGGAGGCGGCCGTGGTCACAAGTTAGGAACCAACCTGGCATCTGCCTGGAGTAGAAGTGGGAAACCACGGAATACCACTTCTTGAAGCGCTGAGATGGGAATCGAATCCACCACTTCCTCTCAGTTTTTCCTCACGAGGCTGAGTGGACCCCATTCCAGTCCTCACACCAGAAATAAATTTCTGGTTTAATGTTGATGTTGATTCATTAGGGGCTTTGTGGACATATATCCCCGTGTACTTGGGTGTGTTGTCTGATAACCTGTGTCACTGTGATGTCTACTGGTGTGTGCTTTTATCATTGAGTTAGGATTGGGGTAGGAAATGGCCTTGATTTTACGTTAGGTAACATCCCGGCATTTGCCTGGAGTAGAATTGGGAACCACGGAAAACCACTTCCAGCATGGCTAAAGTGAGAATAGTCTCTATTTCCCCTCACGAGGATGAATGTACTCCGTTCCAGGCCTTAGACCAGAATTACACTTGTTTGGTAGAGCCAGCGATTGAACCTGGACCTCAGAGGCGACAGCCATGAATGCTAGATGCTACATCAGGAGATGGGCTACGACAACATTGATATTTCGCCTAGAGCAGGGGTTCCCAACTGGTGGTACGCGGAAACGTTTCGGGTGGTAAGCGTGGGTGATACGATTGTTAACAAGTAGAGGAGGAGAATTTATCTGCATTTCCCACTCAATCATAATTTTTTGAAGAAAATGAAATGTATCCAATGCCAGATGTGGTAACTGATATCATTGTTCACTTGGAACCCCTTAAAGAAAGTTATAATAAATATTTCTCCGAAGATTATTCCAAATTTGACTGGGATCAGAAATCTTTTTTCGGGAACCTCACCAAATAAGTTGAAATCATTAATAAACATACAGCATATCTATATAAATAATTTTAAATAAAAATTAGCAAGAAAAAATTGAAAAATCTATATACCTAGGTACAGTATATTTTTAGTCTTGATAAAGGGTTGAAAAAATCGAAATACCAGTGCATTAATGATTAAATATGAAGTTTTCTTAATAATTTATATGCAATATAACAAACCATTGGGCACTTCTCCGACTTTAAATATATGTTTCTAAAAAAATATTGGACTGTTGGTTCGCCAAAATTTATAAACATTTCAAGTGGTACACAGTTGCTAATAGGTTGGGAACCCCTGACCTAGAGCATGTATTTCTTTCTTTGGGTGGGGGGGTTGGGCGTCCCCCATTTTTATCAGAAGTGTGATGAAGAGTTGTATAAATGATAGGTACCTGGTCTGTAATGGATACCCATACCAAATTTTATGTTGGTCCACCCAGCTGTTCTCGAGTTATAAGCGTGCAAACTCGTAGACAGACAAATATTTCATTTCATTTATTTATGTATTTAATTATTTATTTATGAATTCATTTATTTATTTATTTACTAGTAACCCACGCCGGCTTCGGCCGGTATCATTTACAGTTTACCCAACGTAAGCTTAAAAGGGGCACAGACGGCAGGTCCAAGACGCAATTCAGAAAAGTCGAGGTGAACAGTGAAACTCCAAATTCATATACTCATCTCTGGAGTCTTAACTCGACACGACTCAACAGTTTGATGCTAGCCAAAGCCGGGGTGATAGGCTCGCTTGCTACCTCGTAAGCTTGCTCCGAAGCTAGTTATTTATAGTTTCACTGAATGGAAAATGCTGGAATATATGAAAACGTAAAAACAGTTATAGTGGGCGATTTATAAACGATAGAGATATTCTGTCGCGGACCTTTTTCGTATAACTTTTAATGCTGAACAATTCTTACACTATGCTCATAGTGTTGTATGTAGACATTTTTAACGGTTTAAATAGCGCATGGGCGGCATATTTTTCTTTGACTCGATACACTGAAATCATTATTGCTCAGCTTCATTGGGTTATAAAAGCATCTTTTTCTACAGAAACCTTCCTCGAAAAATCCTCTACAAAATAGTGAAGACGGCATCAAAATCCAACCATTGGTTCTCGAGATTAATCATTATATAGTTTTGTACTATGTAGAGATTTTATTTTTCATAAAACAGTCTGAAATGCCGAAAATGAAAAATCCGATGAAATTCAGAAAATACAAACATACTTTCATATTAAAACTCAGCAATTCTTCTAGGTTTGTGCCATGTCTTGTGTGGGGTTCCGGGTGAGGACACAAGGAGTCCGCTGATGAACCAGCTTGGTTCCTGGTGTCCTCACCCGGAACCCCACAGGAGTAGCGAACTGCGGGCTAGCTCACTTTTTATGCAGCGCACCAGCGCCTTTTTCACTGCGATGAATAACATCTCAGGCAGTCCTCACCTTCCTATGAAGGCTTCCAAAAGGATGGTATATTGGAAGCCTTCATAGGGAGGTGAGGACTGCTTGAGCTTTTAGTTCTCGCAGTAAAGAGGCGCAGGTGCGCGTCATAAAAAGGTAGGTAGCACGCAGTTTGCTACCCCTGTAGGGGTCCGGGCGCGGACACCAAGAGCCCGCCGATGAGCCAGCTTGGTGTCCTAAGCGAAACCCCACACAAGGCACGGCACAAACCTAGAAGAATTGCTGAGTTTTAATTCACCGGCCGTGAAAGCCAATATACCATCTTTTTGGAAGCCTTCATAGGGAGGTTATGGCAGCTTGAGCTTTTAGTTCTCGCAGTAAAGAGGCGCAGGTGAGCGTCATAAAAAGGTAGGTAGCATGCAGTTCGCTACTCTTGTGGGGGTCCGGGCGGGGACACCAAGAGCCCGCTGATGAGCCAGCTTGGTGTCCTAGGCGAAACCCCACATAAGACACGGCTCAAACCTAGAAGAATTGCTGAGTTTTAATTCACTGGCCGTTAAAGCCAATATACCATCTTTTTGGAAGCCTTCATAGGGAGGTTATGGCTGCTAGAGCTTTTAGTTCTCGCAGTAAAGAGGCGCAGGTGCGCCTCATAAAAAGGTAGGTAGCACGCAGTTCACTACTCCTGTGGGGGTCCGAGCGGGGACACCAAGAGCTCGCTGATGAGCCAGCTTGGAGTCCTAGGCGAAACCCCACACAAGACACGGCTCAAACCTAGAAGAATTGCTGAGTTTTAATTCACTGGCCGTGAAAGCCAATATACAAACTTTCATATATTTATATACTGTATGTTTAGAGATGTAGTCTATCCTAATAATTTCTCACTCCAAACATGTTGTTGTTGTTGTTGCAGGCAGCAGTGACGAGGGGGAGCCGACTGGAACGGTGGTTACTACTGAGGAGGACGAGTCCATGGAGGTCACCCTGGTACCCATGGCGCCATCACATGACAACAAAAACGGGCTGGAATTGGCTATACCCTCCCTAGAAGACATCCTCAAGATGCCTTCCGAACTGGAGCTCCGTGGACCGGAAGCTGGAGTATGGACCAGACAACCAGTGGTTAGAGGTTCCCGTTATGGCCCATACGTAGGCGAGTGCGTCAATCAACCTATCGACGCTCGACACGCCTGGGAGGTGAGTATTAGTTTCTTTTTCTCTCGTCTTTGTTCTTTTCGGGCATTTAGCTGGCTCTTTTTTTTTTGGATGAATAACATCTTTCCACTCGGTAGCTGGACATTTTTGTGGGAGTGATTTTGGAAAAGGGACGGAAATGGATGGGACGGAAGTGAATGGGACGGAAACAATGAGCGCGCGTGATGGTGGAGATCGGTACAACGACGTACTGTAGGCGATGTGGCTATTGGGAATGTATATCGCATACAGTTTAGTTCAAAGCTTGGAGCCCCATTTAAAATATTCCTACAGTAAATCATCTTCAAGTTGTCGTTCTTTGGTGTGAAAATATTCATTTTTTCATATTTGCTGAAAACAATTACGATTTATTAAATCTTCATACTTTTGTTGTATTTTTAGCCTATTTTCAATTTTGAAAAAATAGGCTTATGAGATCACCTTTTGTCCGTGTGTGTGTGCGTGTGTGTGTGTGTGTGTGTGTGTGTGTGATTCGTGTGTGTGTCCCCCCCTAATAAAATCTAAACGGCAGGAGCGATTTCAATGAAACTCGGAAAGTTCATAGTACTATTCCCGGCGACCTCGACCGTGCCCTTCAAATTTTGTTACGACTCACCAATCCAACATGGCGGCTGTGCGAAATATTTCACCAGCATTCAATATCTCCGAAACTATTACTGATATTACCCTGACATTTTCTATGGTGATAGAGGGAACTACTATAAGTTCACTTATGTGACTTTTGAAAACCTGGTAACTACAAAACCAACATGGCGGCCAAGCGAATTTTCGATTTTTAAATAGACGTTTCTCGCGATTTGACCAACCAAACGCAATGAAACTTGGTACAGTATATGTTTATATACATTGTAATGCACCGACATCTAACTTCGTTCAATTGTTTACATAATCACAAGATGGCGGATGTGCGAAATATTTCACCGGCATTCTATATCTCTGAAACTATTAGCGGTATCTCCCTACAATTTTGTACGGAGATAAAGGGCACTACTGGAAGTCCATCTATAAGATTTTCAAAAACCGGTTAACTATAAAACGAACATGGCGGCCAAGCGAATTTGAACATTTTAAATAGACCTTTCTCGCGATTTAATGTTCCAAGCGCACTGAAACCTGGTACAGGAAATATTTATACACATTGTAATCCACTGGTATCTAATTTAGTTCAATTGTTTACATAACCTCAAGATGGCGGCAGTGCGAATTTTTAAATTAAGTTTTTATTTCTTGTGATGTAGTCATGCGATCGAAGTGAAAGTTTGAATAATGAACCTACGCAATAATTTTCCTTTAATGGTACATGACTCTATGGCCTATACATTTAACAATCCAACATGGCGACCATCCGAAATATTTAGACGATACTGAATGTCTACGAATCTATTTTAGCAATCAAACTAAATGTTTTAATGTTCATAGGGGCTATGAACTTAAGTTCACCTATAGGACTTTAAATAACCTGGTGATCACAAATCCAACATGGCGGTGACGCGAATTATAAATATTCACATGGACGTTTCTCGCAATTTAACCATCCGCGTGCAGTGAAACTTGGTACAGTAAATCTTTATCCGAATGTTAATCCACTGGCATCTAATTTATTTCAATTGTTTCCATAACCTCAAGATGGCAGCTGTGAAAATTTTTTAAATCTCCTTGTTTTTTCTTGTGTCCTAATTATGCGATTGAAGTTTGAATACTACACGTTCACAATAATCTGCATGTAACAGTGCATAACTCTAGGACCTACATATATAAAATCCAACATGGCGACCATCCGAAATATTTAGTCGGTTCTCAATATCTACGAATCTATTACAGCAATCAAACTGAAATTGTGTACGTTGATAGTGGCATTTAACATAAGTAGGATATATGAAAATAGGCTGTATAGTTCTTCACGGAACTACTTGTTATTTAATGTAAGCACTCGATGTATAGTCGGCCATGTGGCTAAGTCGAATCTACATCGAATCAACAAACACTCCAAACAACGTAGGAATTCAGTATATTAACGCCGACTACTAACAATAATTGAAACTTCGTTGGTCTAAACATATCACTGGAAGAAACACATTTAATATACCTTCCGCATACCTAATTCTTAATCGCGCCTGTACTTGGCAGTGCGCTGATCGGCAAAACGAGGCCATTTTCAATAACATCGCTGGTATGGGTTCACTAACTGGCCGGTATAGAGCGCAGCTCGCATCAAGTAGGCAGTGAATTGCTTCCGCCACGGCAAATAACAATTATGATTCATTAGGGTCAGGATTTGGCACTGGAGTCTTACAAGTAGTTATTTCAATGACCAACAGAGTTCACTGTCAACAAGGGATGTGCGCTCCCAGGACACACATAGTAGGATAACATGTCACATGTTACACATCATAAGCGACTAATGTAAGGCTCGTATAATTTTTTTTATTTTGATATATATTTTTGACTTGTACTACTATTATATATTTATTTATTCGTTTATTATTATTTGATCATTTTTGCCCTTATGGACAGTGTTTGAACTTAAATATCTCATGACGATACAACTTTCACTTCTCTCCCTTCTTCCTCTTCTCTACCCAAAATCTCTTCATCCTTTGACTGTGCCTCTGTGTCCGTTGTTCTTATTTTTTATTTACTTTAAATTTTGTTTCTGAATTTTCCTCTGTCTCCAATTATTTGCCTGTCGATCCCCACCTGCCTGATTTTTATTGAATTAATGAACTAATTTTGAATTGATCTTTACAATTCGTCTTCTTCTTTTTTCCGATGAGGCCTGCTAGGGACCACGTGCCAATTTCAATTCTTCACACTTTGTTGTTTTCTCTTCCGTTCCCTCCAGTACTCGATTTTTACAATTATTATTTTCATAATTTTTGTATAGTTATGTTTATTATTTTAATTTTTATATTTCTTTTATTATTAACATTTTATTTTTATGTTTTTTTATTTCTATATTTATATTTTATTTTTACACTTTAATTGTTAATATTTTTTTCTTTTTTTAAATTTTATCCAACACATTACGTCAAGTAGATACCTACCTATATGATATTCTATTATTAGAAATACTAGCACTTGGGCATGCAATTTCTCCGAAATTTGGCTTAAAGACTCAACTATCAGCATGTTTGAAAGCATAAACTGTCCTTATGACAAGTGGTTAATATAGAGACGACTATCCTTTAAAGCAGGGGTTCTCAACCTTTTTCAACCATCGTACCCCTTTAAAAAAATTAATCATCGTGCGTACCCCCTACTAACCTTTCTTAGGTAGTAATAATGGTTATTAAAAATGTAAAAGGTATTTAGTTAGTTTGGTTTAACCTTTGTAATTTTATAAGGAAAGATATTTTAATAAAACAAAATATAGTTGTTGTTTTTCAGTTCCTTTTCCCAAAGGGTGATTTTTGCAATCATTGCGTTAGTTTTCATTTCAACATAGAACATATCAGAAACACTACCTTGCATACACTTATTCCAAATGTTCAGTTTTTCAAAAATATCACTTAAATAGGCCAATTTTGAAAGCCAACCAAAGTCATTGAGTACTGATGATAAATTTGAATTGTGCTCGGTAAGGGAAAGAAGCAATTCTTTGTGGAGTTCAAATACACGCGCCGTAAATAACTCACACAGTAGTCACGGCACGAAGCTCACTGCGCATGTGGATCGAGTAGAAGGATGGCCTGGCGCGTACCCCCTGAAATGTTTCGCGTACCCCTAAGGGGTAAGCGTACCACAGGTTGAGAACCCCTGCTTTAAAGGGTTGAAGTTGCTATAGAAAAATACACACAACACACACACTTTGGCCATTTGCCATAAATTTGGACGAAATCGGCGATAACGAGTAGCAGTGGTCCCCTTAAGCCTATTTTCCTCAAGCTACCAATAGCCTACTACTTTCACTTTGGTAATGAAGTAAAGTGATTATTTCCTTGGTTGGAATAAATTGGAAAACAAGTGTAGATATGCGGCATTAATTGTTTAAACCGCAGTAATTAATTCATTAAACCTAACCCTCTTCTTAAGGTGCCCCTCTAGACTGACTAACAGCTAGTAAATTAGTCATTTCTATTTTGTGTGATTTATCTGTTAGCCCACGATGGTCGGGAGCAAGCCAGTCAACTTCTTGGTGGGAGACTGTGGATGAGATGAGGGGGAAAAGCCGTGTGGTCGTTAGTTCGTCATTGCTTGTAGGGGAGGGAGGGGGTGAAGGGTGGGTGAGAGGTTAGAAAGACAAAAATGATTGACTGACTTAATGTGCCCTCCCCGTGACGCGAGGCGCACTTAGCGTAACTTCCCCCTTCGCTACTTACTTGAGTCGAGCGACGGCGACGCTACCGTCAGCAGAGCAATTAAGTTGCGGTGTTAGGTCACGTGGTTAGACGTGTCATGTCTGTGGTGCAGCGTAATTACGCGAAACGAAGGGGGCGTAAGTTGAGAGGGAGATCAGCTGTTTCAGAGTAAATAAGACGTAGACGACAAGGTTGTGTCTCAATCTTGTTAGAGATTACTTTACTTCTTTTCTTCTTCTTGTACTTTTTCGCGAATGGGTCGCTTAGGACCACGCGAAATCAACACTTTCTATCCTTCCTGTTGGCCCAGTATTTCTTCATTAGCAACGAGTGGGTGTATTTCCGTTGCTCTGACCATTGATCTTGTGTATTCATCTTCTCTTCTTCCTCGAAACCCCGCGTCTGAGTCATTTTCCTGATTTCCTTCCGGTTATGTAAGTTTGGTGATTCTAATTCCTTTAAGTCTTTTTCCGTAAAATTATAGCCTACCAATTCGGTCTAGTAGCCTTGTTCTTTAAGAAAGTATGTATTTTGAGTGTCAGTCTTTTCGGGTTCATTCTTTCTATGTGTCCCACAAATTGAATTCTTCGCATTCGCATTGTGTCAGTGATTTTGGATTCTTTTTTTAGTGGTATATTTCTGTGTTAGGCTTTGGATAATGTACACCATCTTTTGTTACGTCTTCGGTGGTGGCGAAGTTAGGGCTCCATGGCCCTCTCTTACACTTAACTACGCAATCTGGTACCAGTATATATGAGACAATTTTGAAATTACAAAAAATAATTATGATGATAAATATGGAGTAAATTAAGTATGCTAATACTACTACTAATAATAATAATAATAATATCGTATGGCCTCGGGTGCCGGGTTCAAGCTTTGTAATTAGACACCCAGAGGGTAGCTTGCATGTCGAATTTCGTTGTTCCTTGAATCGCTATGAAAGTCAAGGAGGTTAGATATCTAAGCTCCATGAACACTATAGCGCTTTCTAGTAGAGAAATGAGGAACTTAGTGTTGGCGGAAACTCCCGAGATTAATTTTTCCATTATGAACACGGCCTACTGAATTCAAATGGGATCTTTGACATGCCAACATCGTATAACATGCGTGTCGTATTTTTGTCGCCTTTCAAAAATCACTTACCACGGCCAGGAGCGTACCTGCAATCTTGGGGTTAGTAGACCGACACGCTATCCACTCACCCTCCGTGGCAAGCTACTAATATTAATTAAAAAGGCACATGGATAATGGCAATCATAATAATAATAATAATAATAATAATAATATAATTACCCAATCAGGTCAACTGGGCATCTTGTATCGTTGTTCTGTTGTTGTTAATTCTTTTAGGAGCTTCCCGACATCGTGGTTATGAATCCCCGTGTACTTGGATGTGTCTAGAATTTATCTGTCACTGTGATGTCTGTACTAGTGTGTATATTTGTAGTCTAATATTGAGGTAGGATTTTGGAGGGAAAGGGACCGTGACCTTAACTTACTTCAGGGTGTCTACTACTTTGGAAAACATGGAAAACAGGGAATACTTAAGGAATTTTTAAATCCTGGAAATCTCAGGGAATTATCAGTGTATTTTAATGACAGGGAATTTTAGTTTTACAAGGTCCAGCCTTGAATAATTGGAAATGAAGCATTTATATTTTAATGGGGGAAAAGTATATTCTTGTGATGATTGTTGTAGATGTATGTTCGTACTGACGTTAAATCAGTAAGCTCTCATTTCTTACAGGATAGAGCACACAAATTACATGGGTAGACCGTGTATTTGTAAATTAATATGTAACTGTATGATTTTTGAGAGCATTACTATTGACAAGTTACTTTTGAAAGTAATATTGATATTCGCAAGTACAATAGTTTTTCCTGGATAAAAAATTTAGAAATTGGCAAAATGTAGAAATATATATATATATTTATTTGTTTTGTTTTCAAGTTTGTCATGCTACCCTTTATTGATCAAGCATTTTTTCAAAAGCTCTTTAAGTACAAACTCTGTTTTATATATTTATTATTATGTCACTACTGTTACTCAGGGAATTTTCTGAATTGTCCTGGAAAAATCAGGGAATAGTCAGGTAAATCTGTTAGTTGGTTTTGGTAGACACCCTGACCGATCATTAACGAGGTAGGCCTACTGCTCGGTTCGAAGCGACTAGTCTAAAATGACATAGTCGCGGTCGTCTCGCGAAGGTAAGGGAACTTGCGGGGTGAGATGACGCGGGAGGCTGGAAGAGTAGGACCTGTCAACAGCCCACTATGTTATCTAGAATTACTGTCTATTCCAATAATGCTAACATAGTTCCGTTGCATAAACCACTATGGTGTTGCTATTGAGTGAGTGAGTGAGTGAGTTACCGACCAATGTATTTGGTTCTGTTAGTACACATGGACCGGGAACCCCCCACATCTCTCGTCATCGTCGGCGATCCACATTCCTCTCAGGTTCACGGAGCTTGGACTCGAGCAGAGAGAGAACTGTAGCTTAGCGTTGCCAAGGGTGTACTTTAGAACAACTTACTCCCCACCACTGAACTTACCTCTCTGACTGGCTCCGTGGCTTAGCGGTAACGTTATTGCTTGCTGTGCCCAAATCCTGGCGCAGTCAACTGGCATTTGAGGGTGCGCAAAATGAGGGAGCCCTGTCAGGATTTACTTGCATGTTAATAAACCCCTTCGGGATGATCTAGTAGGTTAGCTATGGATATTATCTTGACATTCTTTGAAACGTTTTGATCACACCTCGTAGGTAAGGTTAAGTTGAGCTACGGCCGCCATCTTGTGTAGAGTAATGTAGAGGAAGTCCGATGATTGGTTAGCGAGATATTAAAAGTCGATGACCTTTTAGTTTTGGGTTCTTTGGCTAAATTAAGGGGCTATAGGAAAGGAGGGGGGCATCACTCCGAGTCCTAGGGCACCTCGCGTGTCCAAATCAGATCATTGGTTACCGAGATAACAATAATTGAACTAAATGTATTGCGGGTTTGCCTATTCAGTAGCCCTGGTCTTGGACCGCTGTTGACTCTCTAAAAGCCAGAATAGTTAAAACCAATAACATTGCTATTATTATTAACTTGCCTCTGACAATAAGCAGAGGATACCATGAAACGGGGGGAGAAGGAGATAAAAATAGTAGTTCAATAATGAAGGGGTGTGATAAAAAAGATGAAATAAAGGTCACTTTACGCCTCAGTTATCGTAATAATGGTGGGATTGGAAGATAACAAAACTTGGCTCTACGATAGCTGCTGAAGGTCGTCTCACCGAGGGGGTCAATGTAAGAATTTATTAATGCTGCGTAGATGAAGTGGCGAACAACGACAGGTGTCATGTGCGACCGCCAGATGAAAGACCACCTAAAATCCAAGATTTACCGCACTGTCATTCGTCCCGTGGCGCTTTATAGTACTGAATGTTGGCCGATCACCAAGGAAGCAGAACGTTGGATAAGTGTCATGGAGACCAAATTGCTAGGTTGGATCACACCCCCAATGAAAGAACAAGGGAACGATTTGGTGTCGCGGCAATCAACAACAAAAAGTGACAGTCAGTGTGAAAGACTAGACTTTGTATCATTTTAAATGCTACAAATGCTGAAAAATGCTAGAAAGGCTGGAGGCTTCTCGCTTCGCTCGAAGTCAAAGACTCTTGACATGTTAGAAAAGTATCTGCATAATACTTATCTTGCTTATCTTGTTTCAAATTACTCGCGAACGACAAGTGCAAACCAAGGGCAAAGCAAGGTCAAGCGCGGGATGCTGCACGCTCACCAGAGCGCGCGGGGACGTGCCCCTTCCATCCAGTCCAAAAACACTTATAGTGGGCGATGTATTGAAGATAGAGATATGCTCTCGCGGACTATTTTGTAGAACTTTTCATGTTGACCAATTCTGACGCTCATAGTATATTGATATTTTTAACGGTTTGCCCAGCGTAAGCTTAAGAAGCGCACGGACGCCAAGTTTTTTTCGACTTTTTCACTGAAATCGTTACTGCTTGGCTTCCTTTGATCATACATACATTACTTTCTACAGAACCTTTCCTCGAAATATCCTTTACAGAATGGTGAAAACCGCATCAAAATCCATCCTGTGGTTCTCGAGATTACCCGTGACATCCAAGAATCGAGGATTTTATCTTATACTAACGAAGTAGAGATTGTCGGGGAACACATGCATCGAGCGGTACTATGACGTCACACACCTCAGTGCATCTGAGTACATTTCGTCCCGTCACCGTAACGTAACGCCAGACCACAGCGTAACGACGAAGTCGACAAGATCATTTAAAATTATAAATTGCGTGAGGGTCGTCTGCGATGGTTAGGGCATGTGCTACGGTCAGGAGCGGACACCATTGCAAAACAGGGCTACACACTAGAGGTCGCCGGGAAAAGACTAAAGGGGCGACCGAGACAACGTTGGGCCGATACACTGCACAGGGATCTGAAAAGCGCCAACCTACATCTGGACATGCCCATTACTGAGAGCGGATTCGCATAGCGGACCCTGCCACGAGGCGGGACAAACGCTAAAACAAAAGAAGAAGATTGGAATAGAACAAAAATTGACCTAGCTAGATGAATACAAACGATGACAGTGAAGAGCCCAGTACAAGTGGACACTATGTAGTGCTCAGTTCACGAATCTCTACTTGTGGACTTCTGAGGGAAATGAGATACTAATCTACATATCAGTGCAGATCACGGCAATGAGAGGAAGGAAATACAGTTCTCACCGGGAATGGATTGCGGTAGGCTCCATATTTCCATTAATAGGACATGAGGTGAACCGCTTCAGATAAATTGCGGTGAATATTATGATTTTCAAAAAGGAAGTAGAGGAATTAAGGAATAAAGTCTTCCAGATTCTCAGAAAATAATGCGCGTATTTTGCTCATAAAGAGATGAAAACCGGAATGCATGCATCATGCCAACCCGATGCTATTATTGTTATGTTTAGCCTATTGTCCTTTATGAAACAAGTAGTTCCGTGAAGAAGTAAAGAGCCTACTTTTCATGCCAATGATTATTCTACAGTATGTGAACCTATCTAGAATAATGAAGACATTAAGTTGGTAAAATCGAAATGTTTAATTAATTCGAAATATACCAGGTATAATGTAGCCTAATAGAGCACTACAGTTGGCAGCCCTGGTGACTGAATATATTCTTAGTTCCATCTCCTAAGGTACAGAATACAAAATTTGGTTGAAGTCCAATGGACGTTACATGCCGTTAGACAAGGGATCTATCAGCACGCGTAAAAGCATGTTGCCAACAATGTCATGCGTGTGCTGGTGAGAAATAATCGGAAATATTATATCTTGTTGTGCCAATTTTGGATGAAAACATTTCGTTAGTATAGAAGTTACATGTATCTTAAAATTGGTCCTATCAGCAGGCATAGACTCATGTTGGCAGCACTGACTTATATTAATTATTCCAAATTAATCTAGAATGTCAGGTGATATACGTGTGCAAAGTATAGGGCTGTTGGCTTGCATACTTCCTGATATATTGATATTAGGGTAAAAAATATAGACAGCATTTATTAACAGTTGGCAGCCCTGATTGCTCTTAAGAATACTTATAGTCATATCTGTTATGTTACACATAGCACATACGAAATTGGGTTGGAATCCAACTGATAGTATAGAAGTTACATGTATTTAAAAATTGGCCCTATCAGCAGGCTTAGAATCATGTTGGTAGAACTGAAGTATATAAGTTACTCCAAAATTAATCTAAAATGTCAGGTACTATAGGTGTGCATAGTTTAACGCTGTCGGCTAGCATACATTCTGATATATTGGTATTTGGATAAAAGAATAGAGAAAACAATTATTAACAGTTGGCAGCCCTGGAGGCTCTTAATAATACGTTCAGTCATATCTGTTTATGTACACATATTACATACAAAATTTGGTTGAAATCCAATTGATAGTGTAGAAGTTAAAGGCATTTAAAATTGGACCTATCAGAAGGCTTGAAATTATTTTGGCAACACTGTCATGTATGGCCTCCCGGAAATTAAACTGCAATATTATTATCTATACGTGTGCCAATTTTGAAATAGCTCCCATTCATACCTTCCAAGATATTCAAAATGGAGCTCAAATTTCAATTGCGATTTTTGAGCAGTTGGTAGCACTGACATCAATTTCAAATATGGCCGTGAGATATTCAGGTATAGGTCTTTACTCCTACCAAATTTTGTTTCGATTGCTGCAGCAGTTTAGGAGTTGATAGGGGGACACACACACACAGCCAGACAGACAGAAGGACAGACAGAAGGACAGACAGACAGACAGACAGACACACATTTGCCCGATCTCATAAGTCTACTATTCCTCATTTTTGCAAAATGTGAAAAGTAGGCTAAAAATAGACTTATGACATCACTTTTTGTCCGGGTGTGTATGTGTGTGTGTATGCGTTCGTGTGTGTGTGTGTCCCTAATAACTTCTAAACGGCTGGAGCGATGTCAATGAAATTCGCTAAGGTCATAGTACTATTTCGGCCGACATCGACCGTGCCCTTCAAATTTTACTACGTCTCACCAATGTAACATGGTGGCTGTGCGAAATATTTCACCGGCATTCTATATCTCCGAAAATATTACTCATATCACGGCAATAAAGGGCACTAATAGACGTTCATTTATGTGACTTTCAAAAACCTGTTCACTCCAAAACGAACATGGCGGCCAAGCGAAGTTGAACCATTTAAAGAGACTTTTCTCGCAATTTAACCACCCGAACGCAGTGTAACTTCGTACAGAAAATACATTGACATCTAATTTATTTCAATTGTTTACATAACTTCAAGATGGCTTCTGTGCGAATTTTTTTTTTTTTTTTAATTTCTTGTGTTCTAAGCATGCGCTCTAAATCAACGAATGAATAATTAACGTACACAATAATCCTCATCTAATACTATATAACTCTATGGGCTACATATATTAAAATCCAACATGGTGACCATCCAAAATATTTAGACGGTTTTCAATATCTAGGAATTTATTTCAGCAATCAAACTGAAAAATTGTATGTCGACCGGCAGTTAATATAAGTAGGATATAATGAAAATAGGCTATTTAATTCTTCACGGATGTACTTGTTTCTAAATCGCTTATCCTACCAGCTTGACTTCACCCTTGGACTCGGCAAGGAATCATTCCACTACCGACGCGAGGACGGTGGCTGCGAGCTGAACAAACTTTGTCAGCAGATACAACTGGGGATGGTGACAGACCGGCCGCCCAGGCGACCGCTAACCTAGGTCTAATCAATGAAGAGTCAGGGAAGGGATTTTGGAAGGAATTCGGCCGTGACCTGCTGAAAGGAACCATCCCGGTGGTGGTGGTGAAAATGGCATACCGCTTTTAGGACGGCTGAGGTGGGATTCGAACCCACGCTCTTTCGATGCCAGCGAGGCGCTCTTGGTCCTCTGGCCGATCTTAGTATAAGTTACTGTTAGATTATGTTTTTACACTCGAAAACGGACCAATTGAGTTAACACAATTTCTACGTTGTTGTTGTTGTTAGTTCGTTTTAAATGTTTAGAACATATTAGCCATCAGCTCCGTGTATTTAGATATGTGCTAAAATTCTCTGATAATATGAGTGCTGCAAAGGACTGAAGACTTCATATTATTATTAATAATAATAATGGTATTGGTCTTAGGTCCTTTTTAACCACTCTGGCTCTTAGAGACGCCGGGGTCCCGAAGGTTACCTTTAACGTACCGGTAAATTTACTGGCACGGCTCTCTCGCATTTGCGCAACATCAAGTGCCTGCTGACTGCGCCAGGATTCGATCCTACAACCTTGGGAACAGCAGGCGATAACGTTACCTCTGAGCCACGCAGCCAATCTGAAGGCTCAAACTCACATAGCAACATATAGATGTCTCTAGTGAACTACAATGCATTGCAACACCCGTTGCCATGGTAAGCACGAGATATCCGTTTCGTTCTTTTCTCCACTTAAATCTCAGAATCCGCCTCCCCCTCCCCAGTACGCTATATCCATGTTAAAACGTAGCTCTCTTGGTTTAGAAATTTGATGGTGGTTGGTTCCTCGGTTTAGGGGCTGCGACAACGCGGTCATGTACCCCGTGTACTTTGGGTGTGTGTAGAATTTGTCTGATAACCGGTGTTAATTGTGATGACTGTATTAGTGTGTGTTATCTGTAATTCAGGTAAGGACTGCAGACATTTAATTTTTAAGAAGTTCCTACTTTTGCTACCAAATACTACCGTCAACGACAACTAGTCTGAACTTGGTTACTAGATGCCATCACAGTCAGCTCCTGGCGACGAACGTTGGAACTTGAGAGCGTCTGTCAAATCTAACCTATAATTTATCTTCTCACAAGTCTAATTAGTGGAAGTTTCTTTTACATGCCAATAATCTATGACATGGGACCACCAGCTTTACTTCCCTTCCGAAGGAAGGCATTAGAAATTTGAGATTTTACTTATAGGTACCCTTGACAGTCTGAGGGGCAGCATGCGACTCACAGGTGACGTGTTGCGCTCAACGAAACAGCAACAGAGCACGAATTGTTGAACTGCATGAGCTACAGATTACAATGCAATGAACTGAAAAGTGTGGAACATCAAAGCTTGGTGTGACGACGTGCTCTTGTGAAACGAAGTCAATCAGAGAGGCGTGTGTCGACCGCAGACAAGATTAGCGACCCCGACTTGGTGCTGGACACACCTTAGAGGCTGACGAGCCCGATAGATCTCGGCTTGAACGTGCGTCTCCGCTAAGGAAGGCTATTACACCAGTATGTATGGGCACGGTCTGGAAGATCAAAGTACACAGCACAGATACAGTAGCTTACTGCGGTCCAGCTGAGTAACCAACACAGCAACGTAGCCGAGGGTGTTAAGACATATTTACCCAGGGGCGGATATAGGGGGAGGGGGTCCGGGCCATGGACATTTCTTTAAATGTAATTAATTAATTATACTTTTCAAACCTTTTAAACTAATTTATAATTTATAATTTAGACTTTCACGGCCCGTGATACTATCCATAATGTTGAATTTAGGGCTTATGCCGTGTTTTATTATATCAAATTCGACACCGGCTACAATCTCAGTGAATCCTGGCTACCTATTATCAGAACCCTGAGAAAGTAATACACTGCTGCTTTTCGTTGTCCCTAATATTGGGCTATAATGGCGTCTATCTTTGGGCACCTTTTATAGGTTCTTTGTTGCTTTCTCTTAGCAATCATATGTCGTATTTCTGGGGCAGGCGATAACGTTGTTTATTATTTGTGTGGCTACCTGATTCACACAAAGAAGATGGTGAAATGTACAGTAGTCTACTTCCTGTTTAGGTCATTGAATATTTAATGTTTTAGTGATGTATGTATCCTCACCAAGCTGAGAGACTTTGGCGGAAGTGAATCTTAATTTCTCAAATACCCGTCCTTGTCTTTATTTCTCGTGATGAAACGTGTAGGTGCAGTAGTAAAGGCAAAGTTGGAACAAGAAGGCGCGTTGCGGGGCGATATATTTTCAGATTGTGTGGATATGATCTGAGAACTTCCTGTGCTGCTCAGAGGATCACCTGTTATTATATTTTCTTAGGATGGTGTTTCATTACATTAAATGCCGGTTCATTTTCCGTGCGAAAGAAATGCCCAGGGAACTGAGATCCAGATCGTCTTCAAAATGAGCGAGAAAAATAATTAAGGTCTCTTCTGATTAGAGGAAAGCTCTACTCTTCTTACGTAGAAATGTATTTTAGTGTGTTTTGGATAGTATTTTATTTTAAGATGTTCGTATAGCCTTGAAGATTTGTTTCTTTCATTCACAACTTGCTTCGTCCAGCTGCACGTCCAGGCCAAAGAACGCTAGTACCACCTAGCGGCGAGAAGGGTCAACTACCGGAGTTCCACCACTTATTACTCTATTCACCCTGCTCTTGCCTTCAGTCTTCGCGAGGTTGTAAGTTACAGAGACTTTTTACATAATACATAATACAATAAACTGAAACTAACTCGCGACAGCTGATGACAGTGGATTCTGCTCGCCAGTCAAAGCATGTTTGCTGGAGCATACGCAATATGGCGTGTGCAACAGAGACCCTGCTCTATTTGGGTGAAAAAAAGAAATACCAATAACGAATTAATAAGAGTCATTTGCAAAAAAGAAAAAGCAACAGAAGGATTCAATGGTTTAAAATCGTCCGACTAGAACATCAAAAATAGCTGTTCCAAATGATTGAAAGACTTGGCATTTTAAACATGTTTCAAAGCATAGGGCTTGTTATAATATGTATCGTAACCACATTGCCCATGGTACTGCCTCTTTATTGCCTAGGTCTCGGGTTTTGGCTGCGCCAGAAACTTAGGATCCTACGCGACGTATAGGGTAAACTCAGCCTTGTGAGGACAATATAGTAGCTGCTTGGTAAGAGAAGTTACACCCAATGACCTAAAATCAAGGTGACGTAGCTGAAGGTGTCGTCACAATGCGATGGTCACTCGTTAGTAGTTAGTTATTGTTGTTTTAAGGGGCGGAACTAATGGTCACGCGTCCTTCACAATACGCAATCGTAGGGTTAGGATTAGTTAATATCGTAACCAAGGTATTGTGTACAGTAACCATGGGTTTGTTGCAATGAGGTTTGTAACCATGGTAATATTAAAATGTGAATTGTAACTACCGTTATATTATATTGTGTATCGTGATAATGGACTTCTTAACCATGATTTTATTATAATGTCTACCGAAATCACGGTTCTTTCTTTTCACAATGTGCATAGTGTACCCATGTGGCACAATAGTAACTACGGTTATTCAATAATGTGTATCGTAACTACGGTTATATTATAATGTGTATCGTGACTATGGATTTCTTAACCATGGATTTATAATAATGTCTACCGTAACTACGGTTCTTTCTTTTTTACAATGCGCATAGAAACTACGGTTATATAATAATGTGTATAGTAATTATGGCTTACTTAACCATGGGTATATTACAACTAGATGCCACCGCAACCAGCAACCCACAACGAACGTTGGAACTTCCCCTCCGAAGAAAAGCATACTGAGGGATTTTTAGCGCTCTTAGAAAATCTGACGACTTCGGCCGGCTTTGAACCCGCGACCTTGGGCATAGAAGTTCAGCATGCTACCAGTTACGTCACCGAAGCCGCTTCCCACAGAGTCAGATGGAAAACTGAATGAGATCTCGGGCAAAGGCGTTGTCTTGGCAACCTCTGATGGCTCATCCCTCATCAATTTAGGAGCATTGTCATGGCAACCTCGGATGGCTCTTGGCATTTTCTTATAATTTCGAAATCATTTTTCTCATCCTTGGCGTAATGGTGGGTCAAATCAAAATTTCTTTCAGACAAAAGTTTTAGGTAATTTTAAGAGGAATATTGTCCATTCTGTACGGTTTTGATATTGTGTCTATTAAGAGAGATATGATTAATGTTTCCCGAAAAAAACACTTTTTCCCACCCCATTGGTCAATGGTTAGTGCTATCAAAAACTTATCAAACATAAATGTTTTGCCCTTATCCGACACATAGTATGAACTTTGAATGGATTCGATATTTCACATATTAAGAGAGTTTGAGTGATATTTAATTTTTTCGAAAAAAAAAAGACCCCAATTTTTACCCCCTTCGACCGATTGTGCCCATTAACGAACTCGACCGAGATTTTAAAAGAATACATACAGTATTATGTAAAACGTTCAAAGTGATTGGTGCAAAATTGCGGTAGTTATCGTGTCCACAAGAAAGTGATATACTATATATAAACATATATATATACACAAGCTGACCTGGCAGACGTTGTCCTGCCAATCAAAGAAAGTGGTGTAACTTTGTCTCTTGAAGTGCTTTTGGATACACAATATTTTTTTCAATTTCTGTTAACTGCCACTAAACTATCGTGAATTGAATTAACTAATTTAGAAACATTCGTTGGAGCGTGCACAACAACTCTCCAAAGTTTCATCGCAAACGGATAAATGGCATTTAACCCATACGGGATTTGGTTTAAATGATTCGTGCGCTGTCACTCATTTGTTGAATCTACTCGTGCTCTACCAACTGTGAAATGGATTTACTAAGTTAGAAAGCTTCACGTAAGTGTACACAACAACTCATCAAAGTTTCATCGCAATCGATGATTAGTATATTTGGAACGCTTCGCGCGTCGTCACTCATTTGTTAAATCTACTCGTGCGCTACCAATATTGTAAAATGGATTTACCAAGTTGAACACCTTCCCTGGCGTGTACAGAACAACTCATCAAAGTTTCATCGGAATCGGATGAATGACATATGAACGCATAAGTGATTTTCTTTAAACGATTCGCGTTTCGTCACTCATTTGTTGAATCTACTCATGCGCACCTATTGTAAAATATATTTACTAAGCCTGAAACCTTGTCTGGCGTGTACTCAATGATTCACCAAGGTTTGATCGCAATCGGATGAATGATATATGACCGCATACGGGACATTGTGGAAACGATTCGCGCGCCGTCGCTCAATTGTTGAATCTACTCGTGCGCTACTTATTAAAAACTGGTTTTACTAAGCCAAAAACATTTCCTGGAGTGTACACAACAATTCACCAGTTTCATCGCAATCTGATAAATGGTATATGGCCGCATACGGCACTTCGTTGAAATGATTCGCGTGCCGTCACTCATTTGTTGAATCTACTCGTGCGATACCTATTGTAAAATGGATTTATTCAGCCAGAAACCTTGCGTAGGGTGTACACAACATCTCACCCAAGATTCATCGTAATCGGACGAATGGTATTTGAACGCATACGGGACCTTATTGAAACGCTTCGTGCGTCGTCGCTCATTTGTTGAATCTACTCGTGCGAAACCTCCTGCGAAATGTATTTACTAAGTTAGAAACCCTCACGTAATTGTACACAACATCTCACCCAAGTTTCATTGCAATCGGATGAATGGTATATGAACGCATACGAGACTTTGTTTAAAAGTTCGTGCGTCGTTGCTCATTTGATGAATCTACTCGTGAGGTACCTATTGTAAAATGGATTTACTAAGTTAGAAACCCTCACGTAAGTGTGCACAACATCTCACCCAAGTTTCATCGCTATCGGACGAATGGTATTTGAACGCATACGCGACTTTGTTGAAACGCTTCGCACGTCGCCGCTCATTTGTTGAATCTACTCGTGCGCAACCTCCTGTGAAATGGATTACTAAGTTAGAAGCCTTCGCTTAAGTGTACACAACAACTCATCAAAGTTTCATCTCAATCTATGAATGGAATATAAACTTATACGGGATTTTGTTGAAACGCTTCGCGCGTCGTCACTCATTTGTTGAATCTAGTCGTGCGCTACCTAATGTGAAATTGATTTACTAAGCCAGAAGCCTTCCCAGGAGTGTACACAACATCTCACCCAAGTTTCATCGCTATCGGACGAATGGTATTTGAACGCATACGGGACCTTTTTGAATCGCTTCGCGCGTCGTCGCTCATTTGTTGAATCTATTCATGCGCTATCTATTCTAAAATTGATTTACTAAGCCAAACACCTTCCCTGGAGCTCACTCAACATATCACCCAACTTTCATGGCAATCGGATGAATGGTATATGAACGCATACGGGACTTTGAAACGCTCTAACGTGCAGAGACGAACAGTAGAATTCGACATCACTGCCACCTTTGGTATAAAACACAACTTTTCGCCACGGACGGAGTGTATGTAATGGAGGTAGTTGCACAGGCTGCGACCAGGTGGCTCTAACGTGCAGAGACAAACCGTCCAAAGACATTAGCTTTCACGAAGGCCAAGGCTAGTGGTTTCCATGACGACTGTTTTTGACTGTATATTGAGGTTCTAAAATTGTGTGTAAATTGTGGTTCTAAAATTGTGTTCATTCCACCTACCGGGTCAGATTGTGAATCTAAACCATACATGGGGCCACCCTAATGTACATACCAAATTCCATCAAAATCGGTTCAGTCGTTTAGGAGGAGTTCAGTCACATACACACGTGTCGAAGAATTATATATATAAAGATAAGTTATATATAAACTTTTGAACTGATGGTGGTTTTGGGGTCTGGGGGATGTGAAACGCGAAGATATGTTGACATTTTCCGGAAGTCGAAACATGGTACCCATTGGAATAGTTAGCTTTCTAATGAAATCTACCTAATAGGAGCATTTAAATGTGCATATTCCTTGAGAATGAAATGGGTATTATAATGCTCAAAGTTTCGCCACTGATACACACTAATACAAAAACTTATGTTATCAGACAAATTCTGCTCACAATCAAGTAAATGGGGTTGAAGTGACCACGATTTCCAAGCCCCTAAATGAATCAATAACAACAAGTCTTTGTTTCTTATACACTTTATCCATCGTTGGCAGCCAACAAATAAGGAAAGTTGAATAGTTTAATAAAATGAGTAATATTTTTCTAGTATTATTGTTCATATTATCATCATTATTTATGCTCGGTGAACAAAATAAGGGACCTTCCAGGTTATAACTTTGAGGAGGAATGACAACCATTACCTTCCTTCCTTCCTCAAGAATGTACCTGGGACGCATCAAGTACATTGAATCAGTAGAGCGTATAGGCTATATATGGAAAAATACCAGTTGATACCTTTTTGGTGTGTGAGATTGATTGAGTTTAAAATCATTTGGAAACTGCGAATATTCCAAAATTGCACAAAAAAGGAAGAACTGACATTGAAAAATGGGGAAAAACTGGTTTCTAGTTGAATGAGCTGTCACTCTCATCTTAGGGGGGGTTGAAATCTTGACAGCACAATCCCATTTACTGTAATATCTGCAGATCTGTGTGTGAGCGCCTCATACTTCCGACCATGACGAAAAGGGGACAAACATCCCAGTCCTTTGTCAGTAAAAAACATACCTCTCAACTCTTTTTACGGTGGGTTATGGCTCAGTTCGTACAAATGATCCCTCTTCCAAACAGACAAAACACTGGTTTTTACCCTTATTTTAGTTGTCACCAAGATATTTTTTTTCTAGAATTCACGAAAAAGAATGAATGCATTTGTATAGAAATGTTCGTACATAGGGCGTGAGGACAGTATTGGATGTGGGTCTAGTAAGGGTTGGCGAGTGCGTTAAAACTGTCACATTGGTGGTTGCGTTAAGCTTTGTATTGTGGCAGGGGATGACTTTATCCGACCCACAGCTAATGTGACCAAGAATACTAATTTCTCTCTCACACACACGCACATACAGAAATCTTTTATATTTTCAGCCTCACGAATCTTCAATACCTTTAACCTATACCAGCACATTGCTACTTCCAGCAATTTAACTTTAAAGAAATAACTCTCGTCTTTGTTTCTTAGAATAATGTGGACTGCCAGCACCTCTGACCACTGCAGTATTTTAATTGTTGTCTTATTTCTTACTCCCGGCCACCGCTTTGTTGCGTTTCTCAAACATTTAACCTTTTATCTGTCTCTATAATTCCTTTCCAATTTTCTTTTCTTTTTTAAACTTTGATATTTATGCTTTGTATAATTACGTATTCATTTTGTGGAACTATAAATAATGTAGCCTATGTTTAGTATGGTGAAAAGAATGCTTCCATAAAGATGCTTCTGTGCTCTTCAAGTACCTTTCAAATAAATAAATAAATAAATAAATAAATAAGTAAATAAATAAATAAATAAATAAATGACAAAAATAAAAAATAAGTTAATAAATACATAAATAAATAAATGAATGGATAAATAAATACAGTAAATTAATAAGTTTAAAAAATATATAAAATAATGTTTAATAAATAAATAAATAAATAAATAAGCGATGCTTCATCTTTGTACACGAACAGATAAATAAATAAATAAAATCAAAAAATAAGTAAATAAATACATAAATAAATAAATGAATGCATAAATAAATAAGTAAATAAGTTAAAAAATAAAAAAAATAATGTTTTAATAAATAAATAAATAAATAAATAAGCGATAGGGCCTACTTCATCTTTGTACACGAACAGATATTTAAATTGATTTATTTATTTTTATAATATTCAATTGATTTATTTATTTATCTGTTTATTTATTTATTAATTTCGCAATCGTTTTTTTTTCTTTTTTCTTTTTTTTAGGGATTTTATACATCTTGACCCAGACCTGTACTTGGGTGTGAATCGAATTCGCCTCATAACCTATATTCACGTAGCAAGTACAGTAGTATGTGTCAAGGACTGTGATAGGTGTTCTGGGACTTACGCGGCATTTACCTTGAGGGAATGTGTAAAATAGAACCTCTGAATTCGAATCTTGGATCTCGGAGGTTGTAATTTCCTAACTAAGCCATAGAGCGTAATAAACGCTGATGAGTATTGATTTTATGTGACACTGTAATATTTTTGCGTATTGTAATACTTGTTATTAGGCTACCTGAATAAGACGCTGCCTGCGCTGTGCTCCGCCCCGAGTGTGCTGCCCTCTATTGACACATTAACTATTTAGCGGGTGGGCTCTCCCCGCTTGTAATTACAGACAACGGGCCCACACTGTTGTTAATTATACAGCATAATTTGATAGCGCTCCCTCCAGTCCGCTAGGATGCTGACTGATCCCGACGAGCTACGAGGTTACAGGGCCTCTTCACACTCGTCACATACTAGACTACTACAAATAATTGTTGCTGTTGATTCATTTAAAAGGTTTGGGACAGCCTGTTTGTTAGCCTCGTGTACTTTGGTGTGTGTGTTCAATATGTCTGATAACTAACGCCTTGCGCGGATGTGGATATAGTGTGCATGCTGTGCGGATAGCGGATAAGCTGCGGATAATGTTTAGAGTAAATTTACGGATAGTTTTAAGAGTACAATGTTGAACTGGATTTTTAGCCTACTTTTCACATTTTGCAAAAATGAGGAAAAAGTAGACTTATGAGATCGGGCAAATGTCTGTCTGTCTGTGTCCCCACCCCCAACAACTCATAAACGGCAGCAGCAATCGAATCCAAATTTGGTGTGAGTAAAGATCTATACCTGAATATCTCAAGCCCATATTTGAAAATGATATCAGTGCTACCAACAGCTGAAAAACCGCAACTGAAATTTGAACTCCATGTTGGATATCTTGGAAGGTATGCTTGGGAGCTATTCTAAAATTGGCACGCATATAGACAATAATATTTCAGTTTAATTTCCACGAGGCCATGCATGGCAGTGGTGCCAAAATGATTTTAAGCCTGCTGATAGGTCCAACTTTAAATGCATATAACTTCTACACTATCAATGTACTATGTGTATAAAAACAGATATGACTGAGCGTATTATTAAAAGTCACCAGGGCTGCAAACCGTTAATAAATGCTCTCTCTCTCTCTCTATTTTCTTATCCAAATACCAATGTATCAGAAATCATGCAAGCCGACAGTTTTTAACTATGCAAACTTATAATACCTGACATTCTATACTAATTTGGAGTAACTTATGTCCGTCAGTGCTACCAACATGATTCTAAGCCTGCTGATAGGACCAATTTGTTAATACATGAAACTTCTATACTATCAATTGGATTTCAACCAAATTTCGTATGTGCTATGTGTATCATAACAGATATGACTATGCTTATTCTTAAGAGCAACCAGGGCTGCCAACTGTTAATAAATGCTGTATCTATTTTTAGCCTACTTTCGATTTTTGCAAAAAATGAAAGTAGACTTATGAGATCAACACAGGGCGAAAAAAGTGTGTCTGTCTGTGTGTGTGTATGTGTGTGTGTGAGTCTGTGTGTGTGTGTGTGTGTCTGTGTGTGTGTGTGTGTCTGTGTGTGTGTGAGTGTGTGTACTCTGAATGTCTGTCCCCCCCTATCAATTCGAACACGGTGAATGCGAATTGAACGAAATTTGGTACAAAGGTAGCACTAGCAAAGGACACCTCAGTGTCATGTTTTATATCGCCGCCATCTTGACGGAAACGTAATGGCGGCCTCACAAATGTTCAAAGCTTAAATCAAATTACGACTAACCTAACCATCCGATCTCTACCAAATTTTGCAACAACATACCTTTATGGGGGGAGCATCCTTTGACCAAACCAATAGGTCATCAGCGTAATAGTTTACGGATGGCGGCCATCTTTGAGTGAAAATCGATTCCCCCTATTAATTCGAACATGGTGCAACCGAATGGAACGAAATTTGGTTCGGAAGTAGTACTAACGAAAGGCACCTCAGTGTCATGTTTTATATCGCCGCCATCTTGACGGAAACGTAATGGCGGCCACACAAATGTTCAAAGCTTAAATCAAATTACGACTAACCTAATCATCCGATCTCTACCAAATTTTGCAACAACATTCCCTTAATGGGGGGAGCATCCTTTGACCAAACTAATAGGTCATCAGAGTAATAGTTTGCGGATGGCGGCCATCTTTGTGTGAAAATCAATTCCCCCTATTAATTCGAACACGGTGCAACCGAATGGAACGAAATTTGGTACAGAGGTAGTACTAACAAAAGGCACCTCCGTGTCATGTTTTATATCGCCGCCATCTTGACGGAAACGTAATGGCGGCCACACAAATGTTCAAAGCTTAAATCAAATTACGATTAACCTAATCATCCGATCTCTACCAAATTTTGCAACAACATACCCTTATAGAGGAAGCATCCTTTGACCAAATGAATAGGTCATTAGCCTAATAGTTTGCGAATGGCGGCCATCTTTGTGTGAAAATCAATTCCCTCTATTAATTCAAACACGGTGAAACCGAATGGAACGAAATTTGGTACAGAGGTAGCACTAGCAAAGGGCATCTCAGTGTCATGTTTTATATCGCCGCCATATTGACAGAAACGTAATGGCGGCCACACAAATGTTCAAAGCTTAAGTTAAATTACGACTAACATAACCATCCGATCTCTACCAAACTTTGCAACAACATACCTTTTTGGAGGGAGCACCCTTTGACCAATCTAATAGGTTATTAGCCTAATAGTTTGCGGATGGCGGCCATCTTTATGTCAAAATTGATTCCCCCTATTAATTCGAACACGGAGGAACCTAATGGAACAAAATTTGGTACAGAGGTAGCACTAGCAAAGGGCACCTCAGTGTCATGTTTTATATCGCCGCCGTCTTGACTGAAACGTAATGGCGGCCACACGAATGTTCAAAGCTTAAATCAAATTACGATTAACCTAATCATCCGATCTCAACCAAATTTTGCAACTACATACCTTTATGGAGGGAGCATCCTTTGACCAATCTAATAGGTCATTCACCTAATAGTTTGCGGATGGCGGCCATCTTTGTGTCAGAATCGATTCCCCCTATTAATTCAAACACGGTGAAACAGAATGGAACGAAATTTGGTACAGAGATAGCACTAGCAAAGGGCATCTCAGTGTCATGATTAATATCGCCGCCCTTTTGACAGAAACGTAATAGCGGCCACACAAATGTTTAAAGCTTAAATCAAATTACGACTAACATAACCATTCGATCTCTACCAAACTTTGCAACAACTACCTTTATGGAGGGAGCATCCTTTGACCAATCTAATAGGTCATTAGCCTAATAGTTTGCGGATGGCGGCCATCTTTATGTCAAAATTGATTCCCCCTATTAATTCGAACACGGTGGAACCGAATGACCGAAATTTGGTACAGAGGTAGCACTAGCAAGAGGCACCTCAGTGTCATGTTTTATATCACCGCTATCTTGACGGAAACGTAATCGCGGCCACCCAAATGTTAAAAGCTAAAATGTAAATACGACCAACCTAATAATCTAGTCTCTACCAAATTTTGCAACAACATATCTTTATGTGGAAAGCATATCCTGACCAATCTGCAAGATCATCTGCCCAATTGTTTGCAGATGGTGGCCAAGTATGTGTAAATCCATTCCCCATATCAATTCAAACACGGCGAAACCGAATTGAACGAAATTTGGTACAGAGGTAGCACTAGCAAAGGGCACCTCATATTCATGTTTAATATCCCTATAGCACGTTGTATTTCAACAAGCTACTACAACCAACATTCAATCATACTCCTTGAAAAGGACAAAGAGTTATAACAATACCCATGCATTTAGGAGAAAGTAGGCTATATGTTCTTTACTGAACATCTTGTTTACCCTAATATTAATATATCAGAAGGTATGTAATATTTCAGATTATTTCTGACCAACACATGCATGACATTGTTGCCAACATGATTTTACGCGCGTTGATAGATCCAATGTTTAACTGCATGTAACGTCCATGCTATCCATTGGACCTCAACCAAATTTGGTATTCTGGAACTAACAATAGGCTATATTCAGTCACCAGAGCTGCCAACTATAGTGCTCTATTAGGCTACATTATACCAGGTATATTTTGAACTAATTAGAAATTTCGATATTACCAACTTAATTTCGTCATTATTCTAGAATGGTCTATATAGATATGTATAAATCTTAAATTTTAAGAAAAGTAGGCTTTTAAGTTCGTCACGGAACTTCTTGTTTTAATATAATTTAATTTTTACTAAGATTTGCGTCTTTCACGTTATTAGCCTACTTTCGATTTTTGCAAAAAATGAAAGTAGACTTATGAGATCACCACAGGGCGAAAAAAGTGTGTCTGTCTGTGTGTGTGTGTGAGTCTGTGTGTGTGTGTATGTGTGAGTCTGTGTGTGTGTGTGTCTGTGTGTGTGTGAGTGTGTGTACTCTGAATGTCTGTCCCCCCCTATCAATTCGAACACGGTGAATGCGAATTGAACGAAATTTGGTACAAACGTAGCACTAGCAGAGGACACCTCAGTGTCATGTTTTATATCGCCGCCATCTTGACGGAAACGTAATGGCGGCCACACAAATGTTCAAAGCTTAAATCAAATTACGACTAACCTAATCATCCGATCTCTACCAAATTTTGCAACAACATACCTTTATGGGGAGAGCATCTTTTGACCAAACTAATAGGTCATCAGCGTAATAGTTTGCGGATGGCGGCCATCTTTGTGTGAAAATCGATTCCCCCTATTAATTCGAACACGGTGCAACCGAATGGAACGAAATTTGGTACAGAGGTAGTACTAACAGAAGGCACCTCAGTGTCATGTTTTATATCGCCGCCATCTTGACGGAAACGTAATGGCGGCCACACAAATGTTCAAAGCTTAAATCAAATTACGATTAACCTAATCATCCGATCTCTACCAAATTTTGCAACAACATACCTTTATAAAGGAAGCATCCTTTGACCAAATTACTAGGTCATTAGCCTAATAGTTTGCGGATGGCGGCCATCGTTGTGTGAAAATCAATTCCCCCTATTAATTCAAACACGGTGAAACCGAATGGAACGAAATTTCGTACAGAGGTAGCACTAGCAAAGGGCATCTCAGTGTCATGTTTTATATCGCCGCCATATTGACAGAAACGTAATGGCGGCCACACAAATGTTCAAAGCTTAAGTTAAATTACGACTAACATAACCATCCGATCTCTACCAAACTTTGCAACAACATTCATTTATGGAGGGAGCATCCTTTGACCAATCTAATAGGTCATTCGCCTAATAGTTTGCGGATGGCGGCCTTCTTTGTGTCAAAATTGATTCCCCCTATTAATTCGAACACGGTGGAACCGAATGAACGAAATTTGGTACAGAGGTAGCACTAGCAAAGGGCACCTCAGTGTCATGTTTTATATCGCCGCCATCTTGACGGAAACGTAATGGCGGCCACACAAATGTTCAAAGCTTAAATCAAATTACGATTAGCCTAATCATCCGATCTCTAGCAAATTTAGCAACAACATACCTTTATGGAGGGAGCATTCTTTGACCAAACTAATAGGTCATCAGCCTAATATTTTGCGGATGGCGGCCATCTTTGTGTGAAAATCGATTCCCCTTATCAATTCGAACACGGTGAAACCGAATGGAACGAAATTTGGTACAGAGGTAGCACTAGCAAAGGGCACCTCAGTGTCATGTTTTATATCACCGCTATCTTGACGGAAACGTAATCGCGGCCACCCAAATGTTAAAAGCTAAAATGTAATTACGACCAACCTAATAATCTAGTCTCTACCAAATTTTGCAACACCATATCTTTATGTGGGAAACATATTCAAACCAAACTGCAAGAACATCAGCCCAATAGTTTGCAGTTGGTGGCCAAGTATGTGTGCAAACCGATTCCCCCTATCAATTCAAACACGGTGAAACCGAATTGAACGAAATTTGGTACAGAGGTAGCACTAGCATAGGGCACCTCATATTCATGTTTAATATCCCTATAGCACGTTGTATTTCAACAAGCTACTACAACCAACATTCAATCATACTCCCTGAAAAGGACAAAGAGTTATAACAATACCCATGCATTTAGGAGAAAGTAGGCTATATGTTCTTTACTGAACATCTTGTTTTTATTTCCCTATTTGCTTTCGCTTGGATTGTATGAGAATAATAGAGAAGTGAGAGAAATACCCTCAATTAGTGATTTGATGACTTAAACCAAAAAAAATATCCTTTATACCTGCGCTTGCCTGCTTGGGTACCGACGACTAAGTAAGTAGCCACCCACTGTTGTGCGTACCGTTACTCAGAGGGACAAAACTCAGTCAACATTCTCTTGCAATTCACACAAAGCCTAGGGGAACGAATTTCTCCTCAAATGTCTTAATGTGTTGCTTTAATGCTTTATGCTTTATCTAATAAAAGATTTTATTTTATTGTAACGTCAGCGGGTGCGGATAAAAGTCGTGCGGATGCGGGGCGGATACGGATAACGTTGTGTTTATCCGCGCAGGGCTCTACTGATAACCTGTGTTCTTGTGATGACTGTACTAGTGTGTGTATTTGTGAATTGGGGTTAGGATTGGGAAGGAGGCGGCCGTAGCCCTAAGTCAGAAACAATCCCGGAATATGCCTGGATTAGAAGTGGGAAACCACGGAAAAACACTTAAGATGGTAGAGGTGAGAATCGGACCCAAATCTTCTCAGTTTTGCTTCACGAGGCTCAGTGTACCCCGTTCCAGTCCACTGGCCGGTATTAAATTTCTTGGCCGAGCCAATGAATAGAAGCTGGACCTCTGGGGCTAGCTGCTACCCCGCGAGTGCTTTCAATGTCTTGAGTTAACAAGTGTTGGCAGTGCCAGGGCAGAAGTGGCTGCGAGCAACATTCAGAACTAATCAGGACTGTGTATGTAGGGCGCTGGTGTGGAAGGGTTACACGGCCCGCGGCTAAGGATACAGCAGCTAATCACGGCGATTCTCTCGCTGCCCTGCCTTGATTAGCACAGCAGTACTTGGGGGACCCGAAACGTATACCAACAGTGAGCCACTTAATATCCTATAACATTCCTTACGTATCTAGCGGATATTGCCATCAGCCTCAACTCAACGATTTTGCAATTGTCGCATACAACAGATCTGAAGCGACTTACAACAGGGGGATGACAGTTCATAGGGAGCGCGTGGGTCGCGGTAAAGCTCTGCTCTGGATGTTCTGCCAACCAATGAAGAATTAATTTTAGCACTAAGGTTCCGTAGTTGGCACTCATGAGTGCTCACATCAAACCGACTGGCGGAAGCGGGAATAGTCTGTTTTGATTGATTTTCCTCGTGGTGTTGTTGGTTGTTTTGATTTGTTCGGTATTTTGATTATTTATTTGAATTAAATTGAGAGGAAAAATTGCCAAGCACCGGGATGTTAGAATTATAATGATAGTAAGAACAATACGGCAGCCGGCATGCTAGGCAAAAAGTGAGGTTATGGCAGTATAGTGTGTGCATTTGGACAGTTTTCTTTATATTCATCGAATATCCCAACAATTCTGTAAAGTAGGAGAGCAATGTTTAATTAGCCTGAAGGTGAATTAAGCTCTAGAACGGCATAACTGTGTCCTTCGTGACAAATCTATTGCCAACATTGATATATATCAAAATGTATTATTTTCCTCTCTGGACGTAAGTTAGGCTATATTTCAGCGCCTAGCGAAAGGCGCAGTTATGTTTGTGTCATTTTCATCAATAATCAATAACTCATTGCAGAACATACTGTTCAATTACGTATAATAAAGGCTACATTCGTATGGCTTTTTACTTTTTATGTTGCCAGACTTGGTATAGCAGTACATAGCCTCAGGCGTTGCTCTCTCTCGGAAATTCTATAACCAAAAGTGACGAATCTCTTATAGTTACATGATCCTTGACTTACGCAGTGGAAAAGCTCCATGCGATTACACACAAAAGACCTGATTACATATCTCTTACGACAAGACCAAATATATGGAGAGAAGGTCAGAAAATAAAACCCCTTTAAACACCAAATACGGTCAAATCGCCCAAGTCTGCACTTTAAATTACCTTGGCGAAATTATACAGCCCTCAGGATTTCATCGAATCGCCAATGAAGACAGAATCACTGAGCTCCAGAAGGCCTGCTGGCTAACGTGAGCCCATTACAACAAGAAATGCATTTCGACGAACGCCAAATTATGACATTATAATACAGTTATTCTTCCTGAAGCAACATATGCGGCTGAAACAATAGTAATCGATGGTCATTTCAAGATTAGGGAAGTGGAAAGGCAGGAGCGAAAAATTCTCCGGAAGATCTACGGAGCAATCAACAGAAACGGCATTTGGATTATGAGACCTAGTACAGAACTCTATCAAAAGACCAATACGATAACAGACGAAATTAGAAAACTCAGAGTCAAATTTTACACATCCACAGGATGGCCACCTCCAGATTGCTAAGGAAACTACTTGGTATCATAACACAGAGTAAATGCGGCACAGAATGGCTTAAAGAGGTACAGCGAGACTTACAAGTAATCAGTATAGAAAATATCGAAGACCGAACTGAGTGCCAGACGGAAATCGCGAATGTTAAGTTTGAATTAAGATCATTACGACAACCTGGGAAAAATTGAGGAAGAGGGAGCATTCCGCGAGAATGAAGTGATTTTGGGAGGAGCGGAGGAGACAAACCTCCAAATGACATCATGTTATCAAGTTTAATGGCTCTCCTGTAGGTGAATTTTCACTTAAATAAAATAATAATAATAATAATAATAAGACCATCAGAAAATCGATTGACAAAAAGGATAATAGATTATATAACCTCACTCAAGATCTTGGTTAGAGGAACTTCGAAATGACCTCAGAAACGGAAACATAAGTTCAACAGACATTTCAGAAAGGGACACTTTCAGACACAAAGTAAACAAATGGGAAGTTACATCAGAACAACCAAAATAAAACAGTACAGACTAAAGTGGTCGCAAGAGCGTAAACAAGCCTTCTCGGAAAGAATGAAAGCCTATTGGAACACAAGAAGAACCAAAAACGTTGATTGAGTTATTTGCTTAACGTCTTCCATTTATTGGGAGAATTCGATTAAAATAAATAAATAAATATGAGTATAGGCGCCAAGTTCCGACACTACATCACAGTTGTAAAACCTGAGGGATTATTATGCGTCCGAATCTTTGACCAAGCTGACCAACTGGGAAAAAGAGAGCGCAGGATACTAAGAAAAATCCTAGGTAATAGATGGATTGATGTACAGTGGCGAATGAGAACAAATGAGGATTTGTACAACAACATAGACACTATCATAGCATCAATTAAGATGAGACGGCTACTATTTTACGGCCACTTCTTGAGGATGACTAATGATCGATTAACGAAAAGAATATGGAGTTTCATCAAGTCTAGGGCAGCAAGGCCGAGATCTTTCGAGGAATGCAAAAAAGATGTCAGGCAAGTGGGTATTCCAGACAGATAAATTCCTGACAGGAACACATTTAGAAGATTGGTGAACAACTACCAAGGTTTTAAAATGGTATCAACTTCCGGAAGACGGAGAGGACCTTGGTCCGAAGAACATAAACAGGCACACGTCGCTGGGGTCAGAAGATACTGGCAGGTAGTCAAAGCCGGAACAAGAAAAAGACCTAGACACTAAAGTGAAGTTGGTTGTTACCACGCATTTCTTAGAGGCTCAATTCGATATATATATAACTAGCAGGTACCCGCGGCTTCGCTCGCGATCAAGACAATGGGGACGATGCATTATTGCTGATAGTTGGTTTATTCTATTACAGCAATCGCGGCTACAGGTGGGTAGATTCAAATTCTGAGAATTCTGATACATACAGTATATAGATATGAGCAGCAAAGTGGGAATTTTATAGAGTTGTGAACACATTTGAAAATTTTAGTTTTGGTTTTGCCATCTTCTGCTGAGACATAACGATTTTGTTGTCCGGATACTCGCCAGCACGCCACATACAGTTGTCCATGGGAAATAATGGTTTTGTCTAAACGTACACCTGGAATGGCAAATCTATCTGAATATGGGGAATTAAAAGTATTTTTCCTTAAGCTATTCTGGGTATAATTTTGCCACACTTATTGATGATTTGAACGTCAACATGTCGCTATTAATAGACCTATAGTAAAATATCTCTCACCTTGGTCGCTGATGTACATTATAGTCACTTCCAGTGTTACATCCCAGGGATTGAAATTCTCCAACAACCCTTTTGCCTCACATGCCTCTCTAAGTAATTAAAATTCCCGTTTTTTGTTGTTGTTTGAGTCTTAAGTTTTTTGACTGGTTTGATGCAGCCCTCCATGCCTCGCTCTCCTGAGCTAATCGTTTCATCACTACATAGCTACCACACCCTACATCCGAGGCAATCTGTATAACCCTGGTCTACCCCTACAGTTCTTGTCCTTGACCCTCCCATCCATAACTAAGCTTGCTATTCCTGGGTGTCTTAATATGTGTCGTACCAACCTATCTCTTCTCTTCATTAGCAGTCGCCAGAAACATCTCTCCTCTCCCACTCGTCTTAATAGCTCTTCATTTGATACCCTATCTAACCATCTGATCTTCATCATTCTCCCGTAACACCACATTTCAAACGCTTCAATTCTCCTCTTTACTGCAGCACCATTAGTCCAAGTTTCACTTCCTTATAGTGACTCAAAAGCTTTCAAAAATGACATCCTAATACCTAAATGTATATTCGATGTCAAGAGATTCCTTTTTGTGTAGAAATGCTTTCCTTGCCTGAGCCAACCTGCTTTTTATATCCTCTTTGCTTCGTCCATTACTGGTTATTTTGCTTCCTAAGTACCGGTAACAGAAGTCTCCTACTTCCCGTAGCGTTTCACCTGCCAATTTGATGTCCATAGAGGTTTCTGATTTATTTCGGCTGCATTCCAATAATTTTGTTTTACATTTATTGATTTTCATCATGAATTCATTCGTCAAGACGGAGTCCATACCATTCATAAACTCGTTCAAATCTTCTGGCGTATTGGCCAAGATGACGATGTCATCAGCAAATCTCAGAGATGAAATTATTTCTCCTTGAATCTTCACTCCGACTTTAAATTGTTCTCCAATTTCCTGATTATTGTGTTTTTAGAGATCTTTGAAATGCGTTGCCCTCGCACATGGTGTAGATGCATTGTCAAAGGAAAACATTCCATGTTACGAACATGGGCCGAATAACCTGTACCGAAAGCCTATTCTGGACAGCAGTTCCTTGAACTCAGATTTGCCAACATTTTATTGTATCTTTCCATGTGGTATGTCTCTGTACCTCAACATACAGAAGAGTGCTTTAAAAATCATGTATTGTGTAAATTTTGGAAAATGTAGTGAGAGTGGTTTTTGCCGGAGTGGATACTCGCTAGTAGAAATTCTTTTCAGTAAAATAGACTGGTTCACAATTTGGTAAGTGCACATTGAGCTTCTGGCGTATTGGCCAAGATGACTATGTCATCAGCAAATCTCAGAGATGAAATTATTTCTCCTTGAATCTTCACTCCGACTTTAAATTGTTCTCCAATTTCCTGATTATTGTGTTTTTAGAGATCTTTGAAATGCGTTGCCCTCGCACATGGTGTAGATGCATTGTCAAAGGAAAACATTCCATGTTACGAACATGGGCCGAATAACCTGTACCGAAAGCCTATTCTGGACAGCAGTTCCTTGAACTCAGATTTGCCAACATTTTATTGTATCTTTCCATGTGGTATGTCTCTGTACCTCAACATACAGAAGAGTGCTTTTAAAATCATGTCTTGTGTAAATTTTGGAAAATGTAGTGAGAGTGGTTTTTGCCGGAGTGGATACTCGCTAGTAGAAATTCTTTTCAGTAAAATAGACTGGTTCACAATTTGGTAAGTGCACATTGAGGTATATGACGGCGGGATGCCTTAAGTGTTAAGGAAACGGCAATAGCCGCCTCAGAGCTTCGTTGCTATTAAAATTATGACCAGACCGATATTTGTACTTAACTATACGGGATTTGTGAGCCCAGTGTTTATGAAATTGAACGTAGCTATATCGCTACCTTTATTTAATAGCCGCTACTGTAGTGTTTAAAAATTAAAGGTGGTATTAGAAGGCGCTTCCCCTAATATTTTTTACCCCTGGCACTACAGCCCATGAAGGGCCTAGACCTATCATGCGACCGCTTCCCAGCCATTTGGCCTGCAGATATTGTGGTGACGCGTGGTCAGTGCATAGTGTCCTCTCAGCCGTTAATCTTGTTCTTCGTGACCGGCACGCTGCCTCACAGCTACTCAATTGTCCTCACGAATCTGAGTTCAGCCCGTTGCAGCCCTCACGTCAGTGTCTAAAATCTCTGACGGAGCCGGGAATCGAACCCGGGGCCACCGGACGGGAGGCAGGCGCGCTACATTGTTCTTATTGTGTTTATATATATCTTGAAAAAGATAATAAATGAATTGGCATTGCCTCCTAGAGGGATATATAGAAAATCGGCCATTTGGCCTGCAGATATTGTGGTGACGCGTGGTCAGTGCATAGTGTCCCCTCTGCCGTTAATCTTGTTCTTCGTGACCGGCGCGCTGCCTCACAGCTACACAATTGTCCTCACGAATCTGAGTTCAGCCCGTTGCAGCCCTCACGTCAGTGTCTAAAATCTCTGACGGAGCCGGGAATCGAACCCGGGGCCTCCGGACGGGAGGCAGGCGCGCTACACTGTTCTTATTGTGTTTATATATATCTTAAAAAAGATAATAAATGAATTGGCATTGCCTTCTAGAGGGATATATAGAAAATCGGATGTCATACCTTGAGGTAGTGTTGCCATGGAAACGGACTTGCGATTAGTTCATCAATCAGAGCGAAGATAGTTTTCTGCGAATATCTTTGAAACTGTTGGTTTTAGAGCCTTAAAATGTAGTTTTCGGTGTCCCGTAGGGACATACCGAGTATTGTTTCTTGCATCGAGGGGAGTAAAATGAGCTGTGTCCGGTCTTTATGCGACAACTTCGATATTTTGTCCTGGTTGAGTATTTTTGGTGACTTTTCAGTTATGTTGCCCATTCCACGGGAACAATGATTTATTTCCGGACAAAAGGCAGCCTATATGTTATCCCATGGTATAAGCTGTCTCCATTTCAAATTTCATCCAAATTCGTCCAGCCGTTTTAGTGTCAAGAGGTAACAAACTAACACACACTCACACACACACACACACACACACACACACACACACACACACACACGCACACACAGATTTTCACAATTATAATATATATAGGGATTAAAAATAAAATAATAATAATAATAATTTATTTATTTATTAATGCAGCCAATGGCCATGTACTTTTATTTTCAGGACGGGTCAGGGAAGGGATATTGGAAGGAAATCGGCCGTGGACCTTTTGAAAGGAACCGTCTCGGCATTTGCCTGGTGGTGAAAATGGGAAACCACGAAAACCATTTTCAGGGTGGCCGAGGTGGGATTCGAACCCACGCTCTCCCGATGCCAGCGAGGCACGAGGTAGCGCGTTATAATAATAAAATACACACATCAAAAAAAGTTTTGCATCACCTCAGTTCCAAGAGTTCCGGAACCGTTAAATACAAAGGGAATAGAGATCAACACAAACAACATTTCAGCTCGTTTTATTGCTCATGAGACCCACACATTGCATGTTGTACCATCATACAGCTAGACTTTCAGCATTTTTGGTCCAGATTGCAGTACACACCACTACCTCTAATACCCAGTAGCACGTCCTCTTGCATTGATGCATGCCTGTATTCGCCGTGGCATACTATCCACAAGTTCATCAAGACACTGTTGGTCCAAATTGTCCCACTCCTCAACGACAATTCGGCGTAAATCTCTCAGAGTGGTTGGTGGGTCAAGACGTCCATAAACAGCCCTTTTCAACATATCCCAGGCATGTTCGATAGGGTTCATGTCTGGCGAACATGCTGGCCACTGTAGTCGAGCGATGTCGTTATCTGGAAGGAACGCATTCACAAGATGTGCACGATGAGGTCGAGAATTGTCGTCCATGAAGACAAATGCCTCTCCAATATTCTGCCGATATGGTTGCACTATGGGTCGGAGGATGTCATTCAGGTATCGTAAAGCCGTTTCGGAGCCTTCCATGACCACCAGTGGCGTACGTCGGCCCCACATAATGCCACCCCAAAACATCAGGGAACCACCACCTTGCTGCACTCGCTGGACAGTGTGTCTAAGACGTTCAGCCTGACCAGGGTGCCTCCAAACACGTCTCCGACGATTGTCTGGTTGAAGGCATATGCGACACTCATCGGTGAAGAGAACGTGATGCCAATTCCGTGGGGTCCATTCAGCATGTTGTTGGGCCCATCTGTACCGCGCTGCATGGTGTCGGGGTTGCAAAGCTGGACCTCGCCATGGACGTCGGGAGTGAAGTTGCGCATCATGCAGCCTATTGCGCACAGTTTGAGTTGAAACACGACGTCCTGTGGCTGAACGAAACGCATTATTCAACATGGTGGCATTGCTGTCAGGGTTCCTCCGAGCGGCAATCCGTAAGTAGCGGTCATCCACTACAGTAGTAGCCCTTGGGCGGCCTGAGCGAGACCTGTCATCGACAGTTCCTGTATCTCTGTACCTCCTCCATGTCCGAACAACATCGCTTTGGTTCACTCTGAGACGCCTGGAAACTTCCCTTGTTGAGAGCCCTTCTTGACACAAAGTAACAATGCGGACGCGATCGAACTGCGGTATTGACCTTCTAGGCATGGTAGAACTACAGACAACATGAGCAGCGTACCTTCGTCCTGGTGGAATGACTGGAACTGATCGGCTGTCGTACCCCCTCCGTCTAATAGGCCCTGCTCATGCATGGTTGTTTACATCTTTGAGCAGTTTTAGTGACATCTATGAACAGTCAAAGGGACTGTATCTTGGATACAATATACACAGTCAACGTCTATATGCCGGAGATCTGGGAACCGAGGTGATGCAAAACTTTTTTTGATGTGTGTATATAACAGGGTAAGATCAAGAAAACAGAGAAATTTAAGTAGGTCAGAAAAGGTAGCGTTCTCCGCTAGATTGCATAAGTTGGAATTAGCCCATAGACTGACTCAGAACAAGAGGTGCCTATCATACAATCCTAAATTGAAGCACTATACTACAGTCATCCGACCGGAAGCCCTGCTTGCTATGGAGTGTCTGTGAAGGAATATTATTTATTTTATTTAGCGTATGGCTTTTAGTGCCGGGAGTGTCCGAGGACATGTTCGGCTCGCCAAAGGCTGTAGCTGATTCATTGCGGACACCAATGGGGTGAGCTATAAGTTCCGTTCAATTTCAAGTAGTTCGAAAGTTCGCTACCAGATGTCACTGACACCTAGTGGTGAACGTTGGAAATTTGATAGAGCGTTTCAACGAAATCTAACCTACAATTTAGCTGCACACAAGTTTAATTAGTGGAAGGTTCTTTTACATGCCATAAATCTGTGACATAGAACCGCCGTCTTTACTTCCCCTCCGAAGGAAGGCATACTGAAGGATTTTAACGCTCTTAAATTATCCAACGACTTCGGCCGGGTTTGAACCCGCGACCTTGGGCATAGAAGCTCAGCATGCTACCAACTACGCCACCGAAGCCGCTGTCAAGGAATAAAAGAGGCTTGATGGATTAATTGGAGGTCAGAGCGAGAAGCATTTGCAGAAAGATCTTAGAGCCAGCACTAGAAGATAGGGAATACCGGAGACAACACAAATCAGAGCTCTAAGTACAAATAGAGAGGCTTTCTGAGTGCGTCAGGAAGAAAAAAGGGTAGATTTTTATGGTCATGTGGCAAGATTGCCTCCGAACAGTCTGACCACCCGCCTGTTCACTTTATTATGGCGAAACAAGGAGGTCCGTACCACTTGGCTGACTGAAGCTGAGAAAGACATCAAAGAACTGGGACTACCAGACCTATTATTCAAAAAATGATTCAAATATTATTTAGATACACTGCTGTGTTCAAAAAGTGTTTGTAATACAATGAAAAGGAAAAACTTTCACCAACACGGCGCTCCACGGCTGAATCACAAAAAACGCATTTCTTCGGGTTTTCTTAAATCTACCCCCAATCTTACCCATTGATGGAGTTTTTTTTTGATACATGAATTTCAAAGGAAATTACATTCTCAACAAATTTTATTCAATAAACTTTTTGCTGAGATCAGGTCTTCCCCCCTGTTTTGCGATGGAAAGTGGCGCGAAAGTGAAAATTTGCCGAATCGCCAATTTTCGCCCTTTTTCGGCTTCTCGTAGCTTGAATACGCTTGGTCATACAAAAAAAACTTCCACATCAAATTTGTTGGAAATTTAGTAATCTACATTTTCTTAGTTTGACACATCTTCACAAAAATGAACTGTGAATGAGCTAGAGGCCAAAAACTGAAAAAAGTGCCGATTTCTGACAGTTTTTCAAGATGGCGGACGAAGCAAGGGGGGGAGGGATGACGGAAAATTGGTTTAATAACTACCTAATGGTCCTAAACAACATCAAAAAATAAAAAACGATCCCGCATGTGATGTAAGGTGAACCCCCTTTTTGAGCCTCTATTGACTGGACTAGTACAGGACAGAGAAACTGTGGACATATTCTTAAGGAAGTCCGTGGTTTTAAGGACAAACTTCTAAACAAAGGAACCCCCTGATCGGAGGAAAGAAAATAAATACACCGCGTGAAGATGCGTCAGTACAGGGCAAAGCTCAAAACCCAACACTTGAACAAGCATGGTCCCGAGTAGGCCAATCCGGAAGAAGAAGAAAAAGAAAGAACGGTATTGCTGAAGACGCCAACTAGTATCGGAGAAAAAAGTATAGATACACGTGTTTAGACATCAATAAAAACGTAACCCGTAGTCTTACATAAAAACAAGCTACGCCATATTTTTCCTTATTATATTCTTCGATTAGCTATGTAGAGTAATCATTTTTATTGTAATCCGTTAAAATTGTATACCTGATAGAACAAAATGTGCCCGCTTTTTTACCAAGTCTAACTATTAATCAGATTATAATGAAACTTTAATACGTCTTAAAGGAACTGATTGTTAACGTGTGTACGGAGTTTTAATCTGATCTGACGGTAATGAAAGTAGTTGTTGATAATTTTGTAATCCAACTTTTTCTCGGGCCTGGGTGGTCGTTGCAGTATGAAATATGGCTTGTTATGAGGCTCATAGCAATGCAAGATTAAACATGGTGTCCACAGGCAGGAAAAGTCAGGAATAGTCAGGAAAAGTCAGGAATTCTGTTTTTGGTCAGGAAAAGTCAGGAAAAAGTGTGAAACAAGTAGTTCCGTAAAGAACTATACAGCCTATTTTCATATATCCTGCTCATGTTAATTTCTTCTAACAACATACAAAATTTCAGTTTAATTGCCGTAACAGATTCGTAGATATTGAGAACCATCTAAATATTTCAGATTGTCGCCAGGTTGGATTTTTATTTTTGTACTATTACATTAAGATTATTGTGTACGTGTGGTATTCAAACTTCAATCGCATGATTAGAACACAAGAAGTAAAAACGAGATTTTAAAATTACGCACAGCAGCCATCTTTTGATTATGCAAACAATTGAAATAAATTAGATGCCAGTGGATCAACATTTGTATAAGCATTTGACGTGCAACGTTTAACAGCACTCGGATAGTTAATTCGCGAGAGTCGTCCATTTAAATATTTATACTTCGCGTCGCCGCCATGTTGGATTTGTGCTCACCAGGTTAATGAAAGTCCTATAGGTGAACATATGTTCATAGTCTCTATGAACATAAAAAAATTCAGTTTGGTTGCTGTAAAAGATTCATAGATATTGAGAACCGTCTAAATATTTCGGAAGCTCGCCATTTAGGATTGTTATATGTATAGGCCATAGAATTATGTACCATTCAAGGACAATTATTGCCTAGGTTCATTATTCAAACTTTCACTTCGATCGCATGAATACGACACAAGAAATAAAAACTTAATTTTAAAATTTCGCACAGCCGCCATATTGAGGTTATGTAAACAATTGATTTAAATTAGATGGCAGTGCATTACAATCTGCAAAATCATTTACTGTACCACATTTCACTGCGCTCAGAGAGTTAAATCACGAGAAAAGTCTATTAAATATTTCAAATTCGCTTGGTCGCCATGTTCGTTTTTTACTTTACAAGTTTATGAAATATACATAGATAAACTTGTACAAGTACCCTTTATCACCGTACAAAATTGCAGGGTAATATCTGTGATAGTTTCGGAGATATAGAATGTCAGTGAAATATTTTGCACAGCCGCCATTTTGAGGTTATGTAAACAATTGAACTAAATTAGACTCCAGTGCATTGCTATGTGTATAAACACTTGCTGTACCTAGTTTCATTACGTTTGGATGGTTAAATCGTGAGAAAAGTCTATTTAAATGTCTCAACTTCGCTTGGTCGCCATGTTCGTTTTCTACTTTACAAGTTTATGAAATATACATAGGTAAACTTGTATCAGTACCCTTCATCACCGTACTAAATTGCAGGGTGATATCTGTAATAGTTTCGGAGATATAGAATGTCAGTGAAATATTTCGCACAGCCGCCATTTTGAAGTTATGTGAACAATTGAACTAAATTAGACTCCAGTGCATTACAATGTGTATAAACATTTGCTGTACCAAGTTTCATTACGTGTGGATAGTTAAATCGCGAGAAAAGTCTATTTAAAAGTCTCAACTTCGCTTGACCGCCATGTTGGTTTTGTAGTCACCAGGTTTTTGAAAGTCTCATAAGTGAACTTCTAGTAGTACCCTTTATCACCGTACACAATTTCAGGGCGATATCGGTAATAGTTTCGGAGATATTGAATGCTAGTGAAATATTTCGCACAGCCGCCATTTTGCATTGGTGAGACGTAACAAAATTTGAAGGGCACGGTCGAGGTCGCCGGGAATAGTGCTATGAACATACCGAGTTTCATTGAAATCGCTCCAGCCGTTTAGATTTTATTAGGGACACACACACACACGAATCACACACACACACACACACACACACACACACACACGCACACACACACGGACAAAAGGTGATCTCATAAGCCTATTTTTTCAAAATTGAAAATAGGCTAAAAATGGCGTGAGTCAGGAAAAAATGGCGAAAAGTATTAGAAAGTCAGGAATTTTATATTAACCATACAGTATTTCGTGTTTTACAGCCATATTTTGATGTTACTAGTTCAACTAATCTCTGAAGATAAAAAGCAATAACTCACTGGACATTATACAGTAGTAAGTTTCCATTTTTACAGTACATCATAGTAAAAACCTCCTTTACCTATTTTTTGTACGCTATTATTGGCGTTGGCGTAGGGATGTGGCGACCCCATCACTATATAGTTTAGGTTATTAAGTACTTAAGTTATATGTTAGTTATTGTTGTTTTAAGGGGCGGAACTACGAGGTCATCTGCCCCCCCCCCATTAAGTACTTTGATTTATGTGTTATTGCATTATAATTTACCTTATTTTCTATTTTAAATGAATAAAGAAACGAGTGTTGGGCAAATCCTGAAAATGAAAAAAGATATAAATATTTTTGCTCAATGAACCATTTTTCCGATGTTACGATGACTTCGCGAGTCAGGAATTTTGTTGAAAAATGGTCAGGAAAAGTCAGAAAATTTGACATTGAAAATTCTGTGGACACCATGTTAAACGAAAAACTACGTTCTATCTAAACGTGATTGGTGATTTTATATGGATTGATATTTACTCGGGTGGTTATGTGGGAAGAAAGTATCGTTGCTAGCGACGGAAACAATGCTCTCGGCCGAGGAAACACGTGCGACGTTGTCCAGTGAAACAAAAGATACAGTCAGTCTGAAAGACTAGACTTTATATCATTTCAAATGACGCATGCTACAAATGCTACACATGTTAGAAAGGCTCAGGAGGGCTCTTTCAACAGACCCCATTACGCGGGGTACGGAGAGCGGGAGGGGCACTCTGCTGCATGACGTCACGCAGTCGCCGTCTCCGTATCGCATAACGCCACACCCCAGGAGTAAACTCAGACTCAACAGGCTCCATTACCCTTTAACTTAGGCCTCCCGCGTGGGGACTGGAGAGCGGGAGGTGCACTCTGCTGCATGACGTCAGGCGGTCGCCGTCTCCGTATCGCATAACGCCAGACCCCAGGAGTAAACTCAGACGCGGTGCATATGCACTGAACAACATGATGACGTCATACACGCCGTAACCGTAACGCATAACGGTAGACTAAAGCATAACGATGAAGTCGACAAGATCATTTGAAATGATAAAATGCGGGCGTACCATTCCGTATGGTCTGCGAATTTCTGTTGTTTAGTAATTCGTATTAGAGAAACAAACGCGTTTTCCTCCATTTTCGTAAGAAGTGAAACATTTCCCAACCTTCGCTTTTTTTTTCTTGGGAGCTTCGGACGACCGATGGCAGGGTTTAAAAAAATTGCGCCAGCTGAAAAGCTGATATTACAAGACAATACGGTCACCAAGCTGTTTCAATATCCGAGACTCGAACCAAGCTAGTTGGTCACTCGAATTTACTTAGTAGTGCATGTGAAGTTGATTGAAGAGCGAAATTGAATACCTGGCTTTCTGTTACCTCGTAGAAATAGTCTATAAAATACTCAAGGTTGGTTTATATTTTCAAATAATGGTACGTTCACGTGCAAGTAGTTGTGTATTTACGAGGTGCGTACCCAGTTACAAAGGACACTATGTCTACTGCACAAGCATTCCAGGATGTGGACGGCAGTAAAGGGGAAGGCGAACGTGACCAGTAGCAAAACAGATCTCGAGATCTGACAAGTATTGTGATGGTAGTACAATGGGGATGGGCAGTGTTACCTAACACCGATAGTTAGCGGCCATTCAGCGGAACAATACTTCATTGACATAACTTAATACCCTACTGACCACTGCATCTCACATATCATGCACTTCCTCCCTTCTCTATTATCATACGTACATTTGAAATACTGGTTCATGGAACTCAAACAGCGGATGTCCTTTAGAAATCTTGCATCGAAGAACTGTGTCGGTTTATTTCACTGAACAAAGAGAATAATATTCAGTGTCCCACATTTATATCACAAAGCTCAGTATTGAAATGGAATGAAGAGCATAAGTGACCTAATTTCATCCTGAAAAAGATAGCAAACATATGGTTTATAGTTAGTTAGATATTTTTGTTTTATGGGTCGGAACAGCGAGATTATTAGCCCCTCTTAATACCGACAGTAGCGGTTTCGGTGGCGTAGTTGGTAGCATGCTGAACTTCTTTGCCCAAGATCGCGGGTTCAAACCCGACCAAAGTCGTCGGATTTTTAAGAGCGTTAGAATCCTTCAGTATGCCATCCTTCGGAGGGAAAGTAAAGCCGGCGGTCACATGTCATAGATTTATGGCATGTAAAAGATCCTTCCACTAACTAATCTTGTGTGAAGCTAAATTTCTGGGTTATATTTCGTTGAAATGCTCTATCAAAGTTCCAACGTTCACCACTAGGTGTCAGTGACATCTGGTAGTGAATGTTGGAACTACTTGAAATTGAATGGAGCGTGTAGCTCACCCTCTGGGTATCCACTGGAAGCAACTACAGACTCTGGCGAGCCAAACATGTTCTCGGACACTCCCGGCAATAAAAGCCATACGATAAATAAATTATAAAACTCAGTATTGAAATGAAATGGAGAGCATACGTGACCTAATTTTAATCTGAAAAAGATAGCAAAAATATTTTTTTATGCAAAGGGGTTCAAATCTGTAGACTGAAATAAAGAATTTAAATCAATCACAATTTCTTAGCCAAAATTATTTTATTTTATTTTTATAACCCAATTTTTTAATGTTTTCTCCCCTGTGGACTTACAACTTTTCCCATAAGGAAATTTTCCAATTCGGAGATTCTGAGGGGCACCTGAGTTGGGACCGTTGTTTTCTTTTTGATGTGTAACATCTTTCCACTCGGTTACTGTATATTTTTTGTGGGGGTGATTTTAGAAAAGGGACGGAAATGGAACGGAAACAATGAGCGGTGGCGGAAATTGGTACAACGACGTATTTGTCGGCCTTGTGGCTATGTGGAATCTATATCGCATACGGTTTACTTCAAGGTTTGGAGGCCCCATTAAAGATATTCCTACAATAAATCATCTTCAAGTTGTCGTTTCTTGGTGTGAAAATATTCATTTTATCATTTGATGAAAGGATTTGGCACAGGAGTTTTACAAGTAGTTATTTCAATGACCAACAGAGTTCACTGTAAACAAGGGATTTGGGCTCCCGGGAGACACATAGTAGGATGTGATATGTATATCGCGTACGGTTTACTTCAAGGTTTGGAGGCCACATTAAAGATATTCCTACAATAAATCATCTTCAGGTTGTCGTTCTTTGGTGTGAAAATATTCATTACATCATATTTGCAGAAAGGATATGGCACAGAAGTTTTACAAGTAGTTATTTCATTGACCGACAGAGTTCACTGTTAACAAGGGATAACATGTCACATGTTAAACATCATATGCGACTGCTGTAAGGCTCGTAATTTATTTTCATTGACTTTCGAAAGTATCCTCTAAATCAGGTCATTTAAATCCATTGTCCACCAATCTTTGAAAAGTTGAAGAGCGTACAATCAATAATAAAATACTTCCAATCTCACTGGTCTAAATTCACACGAAAACTAAAATAATCAAAACAAAACGTGTTGTATACTGCATTCCTCCTCTAGTGAAAAGTGTAAAATATGAGCTTATTGTCAGATTCTTAAAAAAGAAATGTTATCTTGACTACTGATTGAAAATGAAAAGTCCACAGCCTGCTACCAGTCTCTGACTGGGTCAGGAATGGAATGAATGAAGCCCCCATCTAGCGGCGAGGATATGGACTGTGCCGGCTGCCGAGGCCTGACGCACTCCTCTGGGGCAATGATTAAATGAATGGCAGATGAAATGAAATGATAGTGGAGAGTGTTGCTGGAATGAAATTTTGACAGGGAAAACCGGAGTACCCGGAGAAAAACCTGTCTGCCTCCGTTTTGTCCAGCACAGATCTCACATGGAGTGACCGGGATTTGAACCACGGACCCATCTTGACTACTGATTAAAGATTTAAAATAATTTCAGCGTCTTGAAAATAATTTCTACTGTAACGTACAAAGTAAATGGTGGAAAACTGTCGTCGAGTGTAATAATTTGTAGTTAGTTATATACAGTATTGTTGTTTTAAGGGTCGTAACAGCGAGGTCATTAGCCCCTCTTAATACCGACAGTGGTAGCTACGCTCTCTAAAGCACTGCGCTTGGTCATGGGGCCAAGCTCTCTGCGGACTCGGTAGGCGTGGATTCGATCCCCACCGTTGGCCATCCTTGAAATGGTTTTCCGTGGTTTTCCCATTTTCAACTCCAGGCAAATGCTGGGACGGTACCTTCTGACAGGCCACGGCCGCTTCCTTCCACATTCTTGCGCAGTTTCATTCACAATCATTGTTTTCATCTCTTATTAACTCCTCTCATGAGTTTGGCGTTAGGAACGGCATCCGGCCGAAAAATACCACCGCCAGATAGACTTTCATCTCATTTCATCCCCGACCCTATAGGAAACGGGAATAATAAGGTTCAGACAGGCAATACAGATAAAATAAAACAAATTTCCATTTAGGTTATTTAATATTTTAATGTGGACGCCTGAATATGATAAAAAAAACGTTAATTTAAAAATAGAACTAATAATATTAAAATAATAAAAAATATACGGTACGAAAAACAAAAATTCAGAAAAAAAAGAACATCCTAATAGCACCTAGGCACGGTGGGTGAGTGGTTAACGTGTCAGTCTACTAACCCCAAGCTTGCAGGTTCGCTCCTGGCCGTGGTATGTGGTTTTTGAAAGGCGGAAAAAATTGATGACACGCATGTCATACGCATGTCAGAGTAAGAACCCATTTGAATTCAGTAGGCCGTGTTCATAATGGCAAAATTAATCTCGGGAGTTTCTGCCAACACAAAGATCCTCATTTCTCTACTAGTAGAAAGCGCTATAGTGTTTAAGGAGCTTAGATATCACATCTCCTTGACTTTCATAGTGCTTCAAGGAACAACGAAATTCGACATGGAAGCTACCTTCTGGTTGTCAAATAACAAAGCTTGCACCCGGCACCCGTGGCCATACGATATTATTATTATTACCTAGGCATAAATAATTTATCGAGTTATCATTTTAATACACGTGCACTGTGAGTTCTTCGCTGTCTGGGAATGGGTCTGACCTTCATTATCGGCTTTAGTCACAGGTGGTAAAATCAGCAGAGCGGTTTTTAAACGCTTCTTTTGTAACGGTGGGTGTGGATAGAAAGGATGACCCTTTGTGTCTGAGGCGTGAATAATTCCGCCCCATCTTTCGCCCTGCTTCAGAGCTGTCAGTTCCAATATCCCCGCGGTCTGGTATGAAAGGAGAACGAAAGGAAACCCTCGTGTCAACGAAGTTTTAGTTATTTCTAACAAATCTGCGCGATAAATTGTTCTATGCCAGCTCGTATGGTCCGGCAATATTGTACTGAAGATCAAACCAATGTTTGGAATGATGCCTATGGATGGACAGGTGTTTTACATTGCAGATAATTTTACAACATGCTCGAAACGGGGTAGCATGTCATATTGTCACTTTTTTTTTGCAACTTAATTCTATTCCTTTTTTATTTATTTGTGAAAATCCATTTTCAATAAATTTAGGAAAATGGTTATGGGGTTTGAAGCCATTTTTCAGTGTTGGCTTAGTAAACAAAAATTTAGTGCTTTTCAGTCGGTCAACATGAATGTGCCCAAAACGAGCAGGGTTGTGCCCTAATCCTGAAGACAACTATTCACTGCATGTGGATATTGCCTGGTAATTATGCTATTATGATGACTATACTTCTTATAGTACCATTTTACATGAGTAAGTGTGGAATAACAAGAGAAAAACACAATATTTTCACCCGTATTTTCAAACATAGATGTTATAGCCTAAGTTTAATGGATGTGATGATGATCGCTTGACGATGGAAACTGGTCATCCTAGTGTATTTATTAATCTCGTGTAATTCTTTTCAGGGTTGGAGTACAACCCAACTCTTTTGGGTACATTCGTGTTGACCGACTGAAAAGCACCAAATTTTTGTTAGGAGAATGGTATCACTAGTCAAAACAATTTTTTTCAGTTCCAGAGATAAAAAGAAAACATGTTGAACCTAACTCATTTGGACCTGCTGATTCTGAGAATGCAGTTAGTTTTACGCAATCGCACTCCAATTTGTAGTTATGGAGGTTTTAAAATACCCCGTTCCATATCCTCAGCCGAATTTCAAATATACTGTACACACTACTGCAGACACCACAATAACACAGGTTATCAAGTGCACACCTAAGTACTTAGGGCTAAATAACCACAATGTCCAAGCGCCTGAAATGAATCAACGAACAGCAGCTATTCACTGCATGTGGATATTGCCTAGTAATCATGATATTATGATGACTATAGTTATTATGGTACCATTTTCCTGGAGTAATTGTGGAATATCAAGAGAAAAGCACATTTTCAGATTGGCCACTGTCAGCCCTGAGATGAGAATCTCGAATTTCAAACCTTTTTCATCCACAATATGGCCTACCAGTCTTAAGTTTATTAAATTTAAGCTTTAAAATACGAGTAAATTGATCCTCGGACATTTTCAATCTTATTTTAACTTACCGACAATGCCACTTTCCGTCGTTGGTGCTCGTTAGTATCTGTGATTGTAGATGACAGCTGCATCACTTCCTCAAAAGGGCAGCACCAATATCTGGTCACAATCCGAGACATTTGGCATGTCAACTCATTTACTGTCAGAACGGCAGAATATTGACTGGCAAGACGGGTTTTCCTTTCAAAGCAACGCAATACTTATTCCACTATACAAGCGATGTGTTCAAGAGTGACCACTCTTTCTTCCTTCGCTCTGACGGTGATAGGCCCAACCGATATTCAGTGGATGACAGGCTTCAGGTGTGTCTTCAACCATGACCTCAATTCTCTTCAGCCCTCGCAGCAGTTTTTCCCTTCAAAATATATAGTCTAGCCGGACCTCACTCTTTGATGCGGATGGACAATACTCGACTTTATAAATAGTATCCAAAAGTAAAGCGTTAGATGAACTGACTGAATGTACACACGCAAACAAAAGAAATCGTTTTATTTTCTTCTCATATGGCGGGGATGATTCTATATAATAGCCCCCCAGGGGCTCACATCTTGTGGGACGTGGGTTGGTGACCACGACCCCAGCTGAGTCCGGCATTGCTTCCACTTACTTGTGCCGGGCTCCTCTCCGTCTTCTTTCCTGTCAACCTCACTTGGTCAACTCTTGTTCTCCTCCGACCCCAACGGTATTAGGGTATCCGAGGCCTAGGGAGTCTCTTCCTTTCCCGCCTTAATTGGCCCTTGTCTCATCTTTTCCGATACCCTCCTTCTGCGAGGGGTCAGCCTTCTTTTTCTTTTCATGTTATCTTCTGCCTCCTGCTCAAGGCACTCAAGGAGGCAGAGTGTATGTAGCCCTACCACTTCTGGTGCACCCTAGATATTGCTACACTCTCAGAGGCTCACGGCTGCTGAGGTTGGGAGTTGGCGACCCGGGGGATTCCTGAGCTGGGTCCGGTTTTCCCCCTTTTATCCATTACCTCTGGGGCGGTCCCTCTCCTCTTTCACTTTCCTACCTGCCTTTCATGGCTCTCCTTCCTTCCAAGTCCCTAAATCCACAACCTCCGAGAGTTGAGGGCATTTCTTTTCCTCCTGTCCTTTATTTGGCTTATTCCCCTTTTGTTTTCCATTTCTTCTTCTAGTATATAAGTTAGTACTGTAGCTAGTTTTAGTTATAATTTACATTTCATTTTCATCCTCACGATCACCCAAACCATTAGGGGCCGATAACTTAGATGTTAGGTCCCTTAAAACAACAATTATCGTCATCCTCCTCATCATCTATATAATAGCAATTTAATAACACATCTATGATTTTCTGAATAGGCCAAAGTCAAGAGCTACAGAGGGGAGGATGGTGCACAATTGAACAAGCTGACCCATCGCGTTAGGGTGAACTTTTCCAAATATTTAACCCCCCACCCCACTCCCCGACCCCTTCAATTTCATCTCCTACAATTGACAAGCATGCAAGTAAACTATGCAATGTTCACAGCAACCACTGCTCAAATATGCATGCTGTGTGCGTTGTTTGAGGGGTTAACGGCATATGTTACCAAACTAACTACATTTTCAAATCTCGTTAAAGTTATAATGAACTGGGCGCGTGTACATTCTCTCATCGGAGTAAACTTGTAATTGCCTCGGTTAATTTTAAATAAGAGCAAAGTAATTAGGAGAATTTCACGAGAAATCTGCTGCAAAAATTATGTATATAGTTGTTGTTGTTGTTGATGATGATGATTTTTTGTGGGACTTAAGGATCATGGTCTTTTCAGCCTAGACTAAAAGTAGGAAAGCACAGAAAATCCACTCCTAGGATGGCTGAGGTGGGATCCAAACATAACTCCTCTTTGTTTTGCCTCACGATGCCCGGCCCATTCCTCAGACCAAAATGTAAGTTCTTGGCAGAGCTGGGTTTCAAACCCGGACGTCAGAAGTTACAGCCATGAACGCTGGTCACTCACTACACCACGAGGTGGTCATGCTCAGAAAGTCGCCATACATTTTACGAAATGTCTCGACTTGATGATGATCAGGTGCCATCAAGTCGGCGTCGACTCCTAGCGACTGCATGGATGGACTGTCTCCATATGATTCGGTCTTCAGCCATATACTTCAGATCCTTCAGTGACATATTCATGTTGGATTTGATGGAGTCGATCCATCTCAATGCTGGCCGCCCTCGTCTCCAAGACCCTTCCACCTTTCCAAGCATAATTGTCTTTTCCAACGAATCAGAACGCCTCATAATTGTGTCCAAAAGATGACGGCTGTAATCGTGTTATCAATGTTTCAAGAGACAGATCTGGTTTGATTTTTTGAATCACCCATACATTTGTCTGCTTGGCTGTCCAAGGAATACGCAGTATCATTCTCCAACACCAGAGCTACAAAGCATCAATATACTTCCTATCTCGTTTCCTTATGGTCCAGCTTTCGCAACCATATGTAGCTATGGGAAAGACTAGTGCCTTAACCATTCTAATTTTAGTAGGCAAAGAAACAACTCCTGTTGAGGATCATAGGAACTAAACAGGGGTTCGCCATCTGGTTCTGATGCGTGCTGTGGACTTCATCTTCCCCCACGAGTATCCAAGCTGCTCGCTCTCTTCCTCCACTGATCTCCTCCATGTCATTCTAGGTCTTCCTCTTCTCCTTTGGCCCTCAGGATTCCACTCCATGGATTGTTTAGCAATGCTGTCATCAGATCTGAGCGGCATATGGCCAATCCATTGCCACTTTCTTATCTTGATCTGCTGTTCGACCGGCAGTTGATCTGTCCTCATCCAAAATTCCTCATTTGACACCACATCTAGCCAGTGTATTCCTAAGTTGTTCCTAAGACATTTACTTAAAAATATTTTAATCTTTCGTTTCAAGGATTTGGTCACTTTCCAAGTTCCACATGCATATAGCGGCACCAACCTGACATTTCTATTGAAAATCCGTAATTTTGTTCTCTTACTGAGTTCTTTGGACCCCCATATGGGACGAAGTGTTGCAAAAGCACTCCTAGCTTGATTCGAACGGCTATTAACGTCTTCTTCTGCCCCTTCATTCGTCGTTACAATGCTTCCTAGATAGTACAGTAGAAGCTATTCACCCTCTCTATGACCTGTCCATCGAGTTGCAATGGTGTACTGTTGCGGTTTCTCACAGGCATGTCTTTGGTCTTATTAATATTAATCCGAAGTCATAAATGCCTACTTGCGACTAAACTTTAATTATAAATAGGCTAATACGGATTGACAGCAGACTTTTCTCAACTTAAACTCGAATTGGGATATTATTATTAGACTATTATTATTATTATTATTATTATTATTATTATTATTATTATTATTACCTAAGTACTCTAAAGATAATTTAAAAACATTAATGTCATAATAATATTTCTACTTTAATTAGATTTTGGGTTGACTTTTTCAAAAGGCTAACTGACTTATTTTCAATTCTTCTCTCAAGATACTGTACATTACCATCCTACTCATTATTACGTTGTTGTTTCATTTGAGGGGATTGGATATTGTGGTCATTTTAGCCCCGTGTACTTGGGTGTGTGTGTATATATAGATACGATTTGTCTGATAAACTGTGTTATTGTGGATTCTGTAGTAGTATGTGTGTTTATAATTCAGGCGAGGCTTGCTAAGGAGACAGCCGTGGCCTAAAGTTAGGAACCATCTAAGCCATTTGAGATGGGAATCGAACCTTCCTCTTCTCAGGTTTGCTTCACGAGGCCAAATGTACCCCGTTTCAGCCCTCAGATCAGAATTAAAATTCCTTTGCAGAGCCGGCAATCGAACCTGGACCTCTAGGGTGACAGTAAATAATGCCAGTTAAACTCCCACACCAACAAATGGATTTCAACCAAATTTTGTAAATTTAATGTTTACCTAAAAAACAATACTCAGAGTCACCAGGGCTACTAACTGTGTACCAGTTACCTCAAGACCTTTTAACCCCAGACACAATATCTCAAAATGTATGGCTATATGAAACTTACTTCAAACTTCATACACAGTTAGTCCGTTTTTCAGATGAGTAAATCATCCATGCTAGTGTTACCAATCATGTATATTATTTCAGTAGTATAGATCCCTCCTGTGACGCTAACAAGCGACCAATCGTGACAAATTAGCATTCAAATGGAAGAGAATAGACATTAGCAGTGACGAATTCCACTCTAATTTCATAAATATCTATAATTTCTTTAAAAAAGACTTTAAAAAATGTACGAAGTGTGCGTTTTGCAGATACTGTTGCTGTAGGAAATACGCTCCATAATTGCTGTCCCTTCACAATTTGGCTGCTGTGACGCCTGCTTCATGTCATTTTAACATTCTGAGGTGTTTCCTTTATCGTTTTGCATGGAATTCAGAAAAAGTAAATTAAAGGAATGAGTACTCAAATCGTATAATTTCATAAATATCGAATAACCAGCGAGTGTTATGATGATCCAATTTTCAGTGATTGCCTTCTTAAGTTATGGAACGAAGAACTTGGAATTCTAACTGAAATGTAAATAGTGTTCTATAATCATTTGGTAGAAATAAAAACATAACAACGCTTCTTCTTGAGTCTCTCATTATAAACCTATTGGGGAAAGTGTGGTTTATGACCATGCGAGATTTCTCGCACGGGTTCGCTAGTTATTCTATTTACGCTTGTAAGTTCAGTGTTTAACTGTAGCCTATGCAATTGCCGTACTAATTAATGGATTTCCAACAAATTGTATGTGTACAATAGAGTGAATTCTATTCCAATGTGCCAGGTGGAAAATTGGAAATTTGGCAGACTTGAATAGAGACAATACGATTTCCTAATCAAATTCCTTACCCTAAAATTGTCACCCTGAACTTGGGCTGTTTCGATGTCACGTGCCCGACAATTGTATAACACTGGTGACATGCTATCTGTTTGATAGACCGGCCACTGGACACAGGCCAACTGAAGTCATATGCTGATTGTGCTGTTTGCATTTTGCACACGTAGGACTCCTCTGTGACGTAATGTGTTCGAGCTATCTCTTGTAGGAACACACGTTTCGCAGTGTTGAGTGTGTCACTGCATTAGCCAGAGATGAGATGTGAGTCAGTGCGAACAGGATAGCGCGATCTGACACTTTTTGTACATCCTTCCGTCACAACACAGCGGGTTCAACAACTTCTCCATCATCGGTTCTTGTGCTTGCCACGGTGAGTGACTGGTTAACATGTCGGACTATCAACCCCAAACTTGAAAGGCGTCAAAAATCACGACAAGCATGTCATACGTTGTTGGCATGTTAAAGAACCCATTCGAAGTTAGTAAGCTGTGGAAAAATTAATCTCGGGATTTTCCGCCAACACAAAGTTCCTCCATTTTCTACTAGAAAGCGCTATAGTGTCAAGGTGCTTAGATATCTTTTTTTATTTTTGTCGTTTACCCTCCAGGTTGGTGGAACCGACAGACTCAGCGAGGGAACTCACCACTACCGCCTCTACGGGCAGTGTCCTAGAGCTGGGAACATCGAATCGGAAGGGATACAATTGGTGAGGTGGGATTGGCACCTTGCCCAGGCGGCCTCACCTGCAAAGCGAACAGGGGCCTCATGAGGGAAGGTAAGGGATGGTTAGGATGGATAGGCAAGGAAGAGAGAAGGAGGCGGCCGTGAAGAAGGTACCATCCCGGCATTTGCCCGAAGACGAAGTGGGAAACCACGGAAAACCACTTCAAGGATGGCTGAGGGGGAATCGAACCCTCTCTACTCATTTGGGCCACCCGAGGCTGAGTAGACCCCGTTCCAGTCCTCGTACCACTTTTAAAATTTCGTGGCAGAGCCGGGAATCGAACCCAGGACCTCCGGGGCGGCAACTAACCATGCTGACCGCTACGCTACGGAGGCGACGTTTAGGTATCTAACCTCCTTAACTTTTATAACGTTCCAAGGAACGACGAAATTCGACATGCAAGCTGCCCTCTGGGTGTCAATTAGCAAAGCTTGCACCCAGCACCCGAGGCAATACGATATTATTATTATTATCGGTTCTTGCTACGACACAAAATCTAGGAACTACTTGAAATAATCAAAGTATGCAGTACTTACTTGAATTAAGAAACAGAAACACACACTAATACAGTCATCACAATTAACACCGGTTATCATGGATCTGTTTCAAATTCAGTTGTACTTGTTGATTCACTTGAGGAGCTTGGGATATCTTGGTCATCAGCCCCATGTTGTTGGGTATGTGTTGAATTTGGCTGATAACCTATATTTATGTGATAACTATAGTAGCTGTACCAGACACCGCCTGGCTGTCACCACGGAGGCCCGGCTACGATTACCAGCTCTGCCAAAAAACAAAAAAAACTTTTCTGAGGGCTGGAACGGGGTACACTCAGCCTCGTGAGGCAAAACTGAGAATAGGCGGCTTCAATTCTTACCTCAGCCATCCTGGAATTGGTTTTCCGTTTTTTATCCACTTCTACTCCAGGCAAATTTTGAGACGGATCCTAACTTGTGGCGGCTTCGGTGGCGTAGTAGGTAGCATGCTGAGCTTCTATGCCCAAGATCGCGGGTTCAAACCCGGCCGAAGTCGTTGGATTTTTAAGAGCGTTAAAAATCCCTCAGTATGCTTTCCTTCGGAGGGGAAGTAGAGCCAGCGGGCCCATGTCATAGATTTATGGCATGTTAAAGAACCTCCCACTAATTACATTTGTGTGAAGCTAAATTAGGTTAAAAATGTAAACAACGCTCAGGTTCCTACGTTCGTTGGCAGGAGCCGACACCCAAAGTACATGGGGCTACATGACCGCGTTGTAGCAGCCCCTAAACTAAGGAACCAACCATCCTAACTTGAGGCCACGGTCGCTTCCTACCCAAATCCTACCTCAATTACAAATACACACACACCCAACTACACGGAGCTACATGGCCATGATGTCGCATTCTATAGATGGTAAGAAAAGCATAGGTAGAGGTAGGAATGAATGTTTAGATTCAGTGCTCCAAGTGAGAGGTCTAGAAGCAGAAGAGGACGCAGTCCTAACTGCTAATAAGGGATCATGGAGCCGACTTGTTTGCACACAGAGGCTTGCAGACTAGACAAGACGCTGAAAGGCAAACAGTTTCAAAAGAAAATGACGAGAGTTTGCTTAAGAAAGGTCAAGAGATGGTTTACACATACACAGGAAACGCATATGTACTGTATGATGATCACAAGATCCCGACACATTTAACATGTGATTCAGCATTAAACCGATTAATTATTTTCTCGTCAATATTCCTATCTTTCTCCGGAAACAAGTGAAGTCAGTGAGTTAGATTGATGAAATGTAGGTCATCCTTGCATACATAGACTCAGATATATCCTGGCCTACCAGCACACGTTTCTTGATATATGCCACTAACGAGGTAATGCCAAAGACACGTTCTGGTCTATTCAGAGATAACCTAACATCCTTAGTCATAGCACTGCTCTATATTAGATCCAACTGCGCCCTATGTAACAGGACTCACAAGTGCTGGGGAGAGCTTCTATGCCCAAGATCACGGGTTCAAACTCGGCTGAAGTCGTCGGATTTTTTAAGAGCGTTAAAAATCCCTCAGTATGCCCTCCCTCGGAGGGGAAGTAAAGTCGGCGGTCCCATGTCATAGATTTATGGCATGATAAAGAACCTTCCACTAACTACACTTATGGAAGCTAAAACAATTGTAGGTTAGTTTGATAACGCTATATTAGTTCCAACGTTCACCGCCAGGTGCTGATTGCGATGACATTTAGTAGCCACGTCCGCAGATAGGTGTCGTGGACGGTAGCATTTGGTAACAAAAGTAGGAACTACTTGAAAAAAAAATCGACTGCAGTCCTTCTACCTGAATCACAGATAACACACACTAATACAGCCATCACAATTAACACCGGTTATCAGACAAATTCTACACACACCCAAAATACACCGGGCTACATGACCGCGTTGTCGCAGCCCCTAAACTGAAGAACTAACCAACCAACCGCAGTTGGAAGAGCCTTGGCTCGAATCTTGGTGTCTTCCTGAGTGACTTCTGTTCATGTTTACTTCTGGCTAACACATGATGAAATTATTTTCTTCTAAGGAGGAACATACAGCTTGAAAATGAAAATCCACCGCCTGCTTCCAGTCGACCGTCCGAGTCAGGGATGGAATGAATGAAGCCCCCATCTAGCTGCGAGGATATGAACTGTGACGGCTGCCGAAGCCTGTCGCACTCCCCTGGGGCAATGATTAAATAAATGACAGATGAAATGAAATGATAGTGGAGAGTGTTGCTGGAATGAAATTGTGACAGGGAAAACCGGAGTACCCGGAGAAAAACCTGTCTGCCTCTGTTTTTTCCAGCACAAATCCCAAATGGATTTACCGGGATTGTTTTAATAACTAGCCTACATTCACCATGTGTAAATAATTATAATCGAATAACATTAATAATTGTGAACAATATTGTGGCACTACATTTGTTTGTTATTATTTTTTATTTATTTCCGACGTTTTTGGTTCGAATGCACCCGAACTATACAAAACAATATTTCATGGTATACATTTACTTCATAATATACTGGTATGAAAATGATTTGTTAACAGACTGCTTCAGAATTAATTTCTCTGTCTGGTAAATTAGTATAGAACATTATTCTGATAATAGTCTAATGCCACGTTTGTACGTTACACACTGAAGTACACGGGATTGGTGACCACGATGTCATATGTCCTTAATTAAATAAACAACATTAATTGTGTATTTGACGTTTTGTTTACGTATCTTCTGAAACTTCCGACGTCTTGTAATCAGAGCAAGTAGGCCTAAACCAGCAAAGACTCGTGAAGTGCCTGCTGAGTCAACCAAGGTTCGGGATCGAATTCCGGTGCAATGAGCTTGAATTTGAGGGTGTTTAGTTGTTGACGAATCATGTCAGTGATGATGCCACGTTAAAAACCCCATTCGGGACAACATTTTGTCGCCCCGTTGCCTCTAAATCTGCAGTAGTCAGAAAAGACGTAAGACTCATGACATTGTTATTATAATTATCATAATCGTGTTTACGTGGAATCCTATCCACCAGGCATGCTTTACCTTATGTAAATGATCCCGCATGAAGTAGCCAGGAATCGAACGCAGTCGAGCGAAATGAATGGCAAGCAGATGCTGATTTTAGACAGTAAAACTGTCACTGTGTGAACCTCAAGTGGTTGATAAGATTATTACCTCAAGAGGTTGGTAAGACTGCAACTTCAAGCGGATGATAAGAACTGTCACATCAACAGCTTGGTATGACTGTCTCCTCAAGTGATTGGTGAGAATGTTACTTCAAGACATTGGCAAGACTGTCACTCCAAGACGAGGGTGGTACCTAAGACTTTTACTTCCGAATTCGGCAAGACTGTAAGAAAGAGTTTGATTAAACTGTAACCTCAAGAGGTAAATAATACTGTTACCTCAAGAGGTTGTTGAAACTATTACCTGAAGAAGTTGGTAATTCTGTTACCTCAAGAGGTTGATAAGACTATTACCTCAAGAAGTTGGTAAGTCTGTTACCTCATGAGGTTGGTAAGACTATTACCTCAAGGGGTAGATAAGTCTGTTAAATCAAGTGGTTGGTAGAACTGTTATCTCAAAAGGTTGGTAGGACTGTTACCTCAAGAGGTTGATAAGACTATTACCTCAAAAGGGTTGGTAAGTCTGTAAACTCAAGAGGTTGCTAAGACTATTACCTCAAGAGGTTTCGTAAGTCTGTTACCTCAAGAGGTTGGTAAGACTGTCTGACATAAAGCGCAAGCCCGAGCAGTTGACATGTCGACAACAGACGGCTGCTAAGCGTAATGAAGCTAGAAACATGACAGATAGTGTACAATACTCATTCTTCCTCTCAGCTGCAGAAAGAGATGATAAATGAGAAGTAATATCCCACAGATTCTTCCCCCTTGTATATTACTTGTAACCCAGTGAAGCACACTGTTCCCATCTTCCGGCCTCATCATCACCATCACTCAACAGTCAACCTACTTCCATAGCTGTGCTTGATAACTTGTGTATAATGGTATGGGCATTTTTAGGTGGATTTCATTAGAAAGTTGGGGTACCGTGTTGCGCTTTCCGGAAAATTTCGACATATCTTCGTGTTTCACGTCCCCCAGACCCCAAAACCACCGTCAGTTCCCAAGTTGATATACAGTAGGCTACTGTATAATTTATGTGTACTCTATATCAATATTTTGTTGACACGATAATGGTGATGATAATTGTAGTTTTTAGGGGCCTAACATCTAGGTTATCGGCCCCTAATGGTTTGGGTGATAGTGAAAGATGAAAATGAAAACTATAACTAATACTAACTACAGACTTACATACTAGAATAAGCAATAGTAAAACTAAAAGGATAAGGCAAATAAAGGACAGGAAGAAAAGAAATGCCCTCAACCCTCGAAGAATGAGGATTGAGGGACTTGTAAGGAAGGAGAGCCATGAAAGGCAGATAGGAAAGGGAAAGAGGAGATGGCCCAACTCAAAGTCAGTGGAAAAAGGAAAAAAAAAGAAAGATACGAGCCTTACAGTAGTCGCATATGATGTGTAACATCTTACATGTTATCCTGCTCGTATACTACACAGCTTGGACATTCTTAAAATGTTAATTTACACTCCATTTTCATACTGGTACTATGATGAATGTATAGATTGAATTGGAGCTATGCTACTGTCACATTTGTGGCGCAGCGATCAAGCTGTTAGTCTCTCACCAAGGTAGACCGGGTTTGATTCCCGGTCAATACATGTGAGATTTTCGAATTGAAATGCCATGTCCTGTGGTTCGCATTCCACGTAAAAGGGAGGTACCGTGGATCATGATCGTGAGATTAACGGACACGCAAAACTACAAGCTTCCTTCCTTCCTTTTACATTAATAATTCATAATAACAAAGTGACACACAACGTCGACAGTACTCTCAAATACTGTGAGCACATTCCTCAGTAACTATAACATTCATTATTCTCAAGGCTCTCAAACAGTTCGTCGTAAACAATCAAAATATGGCTTCCTACAATCATGAAATGACCTAGTCTCACATATGATGAATATACAGCTTTTATTCCGCTCATATAACAACATTCTGTTATGCATTTAATATTTGACTACTCACCCACAGCTTGACAATAATGCCGCTTACTTAAATGCCATTTGTCGTCTTTGTCCTACCCCATGTGATATTCAACCTTAAACGTGAAGCTTCATAAACTGCTCAATGACAAATGAAAGTCGGTGAAACATTTGCCACTGTGCTCGTCAAACCAGTGCCTGCTAAATGCACTGCCTACTGTATTGCCATAACATTCTCGCGCTACAGAGCACACACTGCCTTGTTTCCAATACACACATTTTCAATTGTACGTCCAGCTGGCAGTGCGTCTCCACTTCCGACCGATCCACTTCCGCCCGATTCACTTCCGTCCCCAATTTTCAAAATCACTCCCACAAAACTATCCAGCAACCGAGCGGAAATATGTTACACATAAAAAAAACGGACCCAGCTCAAGAATCCGCCGGGATCGCCAACTCCCTAACTCACCAGCTGTGAGCCTGAGGGTGCAGCAATATCCAGGGTGCACCAGAAGTGGTGGGGCTACACACATCCTGCCTCCTTGAGGGTCTCGAGCAGAAGGCACGAGATAACATGAAAAGAAAAAGAAAGCTGACCCCTCGCAGAACGAGGGTATCAGGAAAGATGAGACAAGGGCCACTTAAGGCGGGAAATGAAGTGACTCCCCAGAAGAGAACAAGAGTTGACCAAGAGAGAGGAGCCCGGCACAAGTAAGTGGAAGCAATACCAGACTCAGCTGGGGTCCCTTGAAGGGGAGGGGGAGGGGCAAAACTACTGTCATTTTGTACTAATCACTTTAAAACTTATAATAATAACCCCTGGCACTACAGCCTATGAAACGCCTAGGCCTACCAAGCGACCGCTGTTCAGCCATTTGGCCTGCAGATATTGGGGTGACGCGTGGTCAGCGCATCCGGTCCCTTCAGCCGTTAATCTTGGTTTTCCTGACCGGGACGCTGCCTCATTGTCAGACAGCTTCGCAATTGACCCCTCACGAGGCTGAGTGCACCCCGTTCCAGCCTCACGTCAGTTTCTAAAATCCCTGACGGAGCCGGAAATCGAACCTGGGGCCTTCGGGTGAGAGGCAGGTGCGCTACCCCAACATAAAATATAACTCGTCAAAATCTCGGTCGAGTTCGTTAATGGTCAAAATTGTACCAAGGGGTTTGAAATAGGGGGCCCTTTTCGTAAACGTTAAATAGGTTATTACGTTCTTAATATGTGAATAATCGAATGCATTCAAAGTTCATACAATTATTCGGATGAGGGCAATATATATATATCTCAGTAAAAGATTTTGAAAGCACCAGCCATTGTCCAAAGAGGTAAGAAAAATGGAGTATTTTGATAAACAATCAACCATACCACCCCCAATAGGCACAAAATCAAAACCAGTTAGAATGGTCAATAGTCCTCTACAAATTACCTAAAACTTTCGTCTGAAAAGAGTCTTGATATTGCACGAATGGAGTGACCTGCGATGTCGCCGGACATGAACTGTATCGAACATATCCGGGATATGCTGATGCGTGCTATTGCTCAGGGTTCACGCCTTCCCATAACCCGCCAAGAGATCATGGAGTCCACCGTCGAAGAGTGGGATCGCCTGCTTCAAGAGGACCTGGACAACTTGATCTGTAGTATGCCACGGTTAGTAAGAGTCCTGCTGAACGCCCGTGGTGGCCATGTTGCTTATTGAAACATCACTGGATGGCAAGATTACAACACATATCGGCTTCGGTGGCGTAGTCGGTAGCATGAAGAACTGCTGGTCCCAAGATCGCGGATTCAAACCCGACCGAAGTTGTCGGATATTTAAGAGCGTTAAAATCCTTCAGTATGCCATCCTTTGGAGGGGAAGTAAAGCCAGCAGTCCCATATCATAGATTTGTGGCATGTTAAAGATCCTTCCACTTACTAAACTTGTGTGAAGCTAAATTTCTAGGTTAGATTTCGCTGAACACCCCATGGGTGTGCGCTTGAAGCAGCTACAGCCTCTGGCGTGCCGAATATGTCCTCGGCCACTCCCTGTACTAATGGTCATACGCTAAGTAAACAAATAAATAAGTCCCTGTTTAACAGGCCTGTTTGTAATTTTCTTTTCACACATGAATGAAGTGTGCAGGATTTGTCATAATGCCCTCTCTTTTGTAATAACCTCGCCGACAATCCCACGTACGCTCTGCATCATGGCAAACAAATGTTAGGCCATGAATATTTTTTTAATGTGCATACAACAATTGGTAAATTTACTGAATTCGGAATATTTTTCATTTCCCGGTGGAACCTACCTTCGCCTTACGGCGTTCGAGAGGGATATTTTTATTCTGATCTGTTTCAAGAAACTTCCAACTTGATGTTCCATTTGTTGATGTTTCATTTAGAGACTGGCTGTGTGTACAATAAATCTCATTCCCAATCCCAGCTTTAATATTAAAAGTACACATTCTACTGTAGACAACACAACAACACAAGTTAACAGACACATCAAAGCATGAGCATGATGTCCAAGTCTCTAATTGAAACACTGACAACAAGAAAAGTGTCATGAATATTTCCCAGATTGCTCATTACGGGTGGCCTAATGGCAAGTTCCAGAAGAGCGATTATGAAGAATACGTTCACCATACATAGCGAAACGAAAACCATAACAAGAGTCAATAAATTGGGGGATTTAATTGTTTACCGTATCTTTGATGAAGAATTTCTAGCCCGGAACACTATTGGTCTGATCCCATCGATTATACGTCGCTATCTTGAATTCGGTTACTTCCTTTCTTAGTGAAAGAAAAAACTGTTCTAACTGTAGAAAATCATTTTGGTGGCATGCACTGTAGATAGAAGAAACCCTGTTCAAACGATTGAATGCCATTATATTATGACATCTAGTAGAATGGAGAAAACCTGTTCTAACTGTTGAACACCAATATATAATGACGTCATGTAGAAGGAAGAAAACCTGTTCTAACTGTTGAATACCAATATATAATGACGTCATGTAGAAATATAAAAACCTGTTCTAACTGTTGAATACCATTATATTATGATGTCTTGTAGAAGGTAGGAAACCTGTTCTCTACTAAGTGTGGAAAACTATCATATTGTGACGTCAAGCAACGAGAAGAAAACCTGTTCTAACAGTGAAAATACCATTATATTATGACGTCATGTAGACAGACGAAAAGCTGTTCTGTACTAAGTGTGGAAAACCATCATATTGTGACGTCATGTAGCAAGGAGGAAACCTGTCCTAACATCGGACATACCGTTATATTCTGACGTTATGTAGACAGAAGAAAACCTGTTCTAACTGTTGAAATACCATTGATGATGTCATGTACACAGAAGTAAACCTGTTCTAACTGTGGAATACCATTATATTATGACGTCACAGGCGCGGATTCAACGGGCGTCATAACCCCCCCCCCCCCCTCCAAACGGCGACCTTTTTTTTTGCAAACTCAAAAAACGAAAACACAATAACCAGACAAATAAAACTTCACGAATTTTAACTGAAAAACAGTTTTTTTTTCATTTTATTCAATACTGAAAATATTTTTATTGCAATTATTATGTTCTGTTACAACTGTACATATTTACAACTTCATACCTGTAATATAAAAACGATTATTTATATAACAAAATCAACTTGTCGCAAAACACGCCGTTGCAATTTGTACGAATATTTTTGCTGCGCTAAACCCATCAAATTTCTGTCCATTTAGCTTGAAAAAGAATATAGGTCTGTTTTTGCACGGTTGGTTATTTTGTGATTGTGTTTTTAGTGATACCATTTTTCTTAACAAATTCGATTCTCTGACCCCCTCCAAAGCCAAACTCTAGATCCGCGCCTGTGACGTCATGTACAAAGAAGAAACCCTCTTTCTCGAACTGTGAAGCACTATCATTCTATGATAGATTATCTAGTATTTAGCTTGCGTATTGAATGAATTATTATTATTTAATAAGGTAGGCTGCTTATGATCATGCTATGGGTCAATCTCCAGTAATTAGCATTTAATTCTGTTGGAGGCAATACATACAGTAAATAAAAACTACAGCATCATCGGGGTGAGCATTTTATTTTACAATAGTTCTGGCAAACATTTCTCTACATTTCAACCTAGTTTTCGGCAAGTTATTTTGTAATACGAGAGTTGTGATCATACAGCTGTATAAAAATAGCGGAATAATCTGGACCTGCCTGCTTGTCAATTGACCTCTGTTCCTGCGCATTTTGCTTGTTGCTGCCCGATCGGTCAGTTCACCCCTACCCCCAATTCTCCTCCCCCCCCCCCCTGCCCGTCCACCGCGGCACCGAGAGAACAAAACGCTCAGTTTTATATGATGTCACATGGAAGTGTATGAGGCAGCAGAGAGAGAAACAGACGGACTTGACAAATCGCCGGTCATCCAAACGAGAGGATGTAGCCCGTTGTATCTAATACGACCATCACTTCCATCTGGCCCGTCTCTGATATACGGCCTAATAACCGCGACAATAAACACCCCTTCCCTCTACCTCCCCCACCCCCTCACAAACGTATGTGTGAGGGAGATAGCACCACTGTGGACTGCTGACAGAGACAACACATACAGAATTATGACAGACGTCCCTTGGTCTGCACTGCCCGACATTCATTCTCTTGTCTGGACATATAATACATACATTGAGAGGGGGAAGGGGTCAGAAACATAGAGGTAACAAATGTACGTGAAATATATTTGATATGTTACAAAAATATACGAGGAAGATTTTTCTTTATTTCTGTTGTCGATGGAAATGTTCCATACGAGTTGGAAATTGATTTCTGCTTTTGCTTGACTACATTTTGACCGTATTTTACATTGAAATGGAATTTTAATATTTTTTTAGATAATTTAAGACTAGAGTCCTGCGTGGATAAAAACCGTTATCCGCATCCGAACGTTGGTTATCCGAATCTACTGGCATTACTATAATATTTTTAATTAGATGAAATATTAATGCAACACATTTAGTTTTGAGGAGAAAGTCGTTTCCTTAGGCTATGTTTGTCAAGTTCTATGTATAAAATGAATGTTATACAGCCAGAATTGCATCCCTTTTTACTTCGGAGTGTTAAATGTGCCTAATGACATAATTTGAATGAGATTAGCGTAAATCATCATCTTACATTTCTTATGAAAAAAAAACTTAACGAAAAAAAACACTGATAGTCAGTCTGAAACACTAGACTTTATATCATTTTAAATGCTACAAATGCTGAGTGAACTTAAAGTGCGTTAGCAAAAAAAAAAAAAAAAAAAAAAAAGCAAGTGCAAACCAAGGTCAAAGGAGGTAGCTGGCTGGATGACGTCACGCTCACTGGAGCGCGCTGGGAAAGGAGGTAGCTCAAGCAGTACTATGACGTCACACACCTCAGTGCATTCTCGGTACATTTCGTCCCGTCACCATAACGTAACGCCAGACCCCAGCGAAGTCGGCATAATCATTTAAATTGATAAAATATGATATGTCATAAACCTCAGGGTCCTAGTAATGATATTCAACAAGTCCGGATTGTTTTCTAAAATCTATCCACAAATTTACTGCAAACATTACCCGCAGATTATCCGCGCTCCGCGCAGCCATGCAAACTATATCCGCATGGCGGAACATTTTGCGGATATCCACGGTTTTTTTTCACGGATATCCGCATCCGCGCATGGATTTAGTTAAGACTATCTTTATCGTGCTGGAAGTCATCATATAACAAACTAGCAGCAGTACCCAGCTTCGCCCGGTGGAATGATCATGAAGTCTCAAAGTCTTCTTAATATCCGTGGTCAGAAGACATTCAAAGTGGTGAATTGTTTATTTATTTATAACACATCTCTGAAGTCTTAACTTGACACGACTACTCGACAGTTTGATGCCGGCCGAAGCTGGGGTGATAGGCTCACTTGCTAGCTCGTAAACTTACTCCGAAGCGAGTAATTTAATTTTCAACTGAATTGAGATTGTCGGAAGAAATAAAAACGTAAAAGCAAAAATAGTGGGCGATGTATCAAAGATAGAGATATGCTCTCGCGGCAGCCTATATCTATTTTTAACGGTTTACCCAGCGTAAGTTTAAAAGGCGCACGGACGGCAGGTTTTTCTTGGACTTGATTCATTGAAATCGTAACTGCTCGGCTTCCTTTTGTCATAAATGAATGTTTTTCTACTGAATCCTTGCACGAGAAATTCTTTATAGAATGGTGAAAACCGCATCCAAATCCATCCAGTGGTTCTCGATATTACCCGTCACATCCAAGAATCGTGGACTTTGTTTTATATTATGTAGAGATCTGTATGTTAGTTACTGAGGTTTTAACGGGCGGAACTACGAGGCCATCTGCCCCTATACTTCTGTATATAGGCATACAGAACTCAACTCCATTCTGTCGATGTTAACAAATTCACCACATTCGATCGCAGTCTTTTTACTTCACAGTTTTCGTTGCACCAACTTCCACATTTTATTAGTGAAATACTTTATCGCTAAACCCAGCACTCGGAGAAGTTCTGAATAAAGAACGTTTATGTAAATGAAAATTGTAAGCATACCGGTATCCATTTCCTTTTTTGAGTAATAATTGTTACACTAGTTTTAAGAATTAGATATAAGAAATTTGCGCTATTGGCTGTTTGAGACCTAGAAGGTAATGAAAGGGCAGATGAACTGGCCAGAAATGGAGCAGAGACACAATTTGTAGGCCCAGAACCTGTATGTGGGATCTCTTACAGACAAGTCAGACATGTAATAGGTAAATGGGTACAAAAGAAGCAAATGGAAAACTGTAACAAGAAGTTCCGTGAAGAACTATACAGCCAACTTTTCATGCCAATGATTATTCTACAGTATATGAACCTATCTAGAATAATGACGAAATTAAGTTGGTAATATCGAAATATCTAATTAGTTCAAAATATACCTGGTATAATGTAATAATAATAATGTTATTGGTTTTACGTCCCTTTTAACTACCATGTATAATGTAGCCTAATAGAGCACTAAAGTTGGCAGCCCTGGTGACTGAATATATTTTTAGTTCCACCTCTTAAGGTACAGAATACAAAATTTGGTTGAGGTCCAATGGACGTTACATGCAGTTAGACACTGGATCTATCAGCACGCGTAAAAGCATGTTACCAACAATACCATGCGTGTGCTGGTCAGAAATAATCTGAATTATTATGATATCATGTTGTGCCAATTTTGGATGAAATCCATTTGTTAGTATAGAAGTTACATGTATTTTTAAATTGGACATATCAGCAGGCATAGAATCATGTTGGCAGCACTGCCTTGTATTAATTACTCCAAATTAATCTAGAATGTCAGGTGCTATACGTGTGCAAAGTATAGAGCTGTTGACTTGGATACTTTCTGATATATTGATATTAGGGTAAAAAGAATATAGACAGCATTTATTAACAGTTGGCAGCCCTGATTGCTCTTAACAATACTTATAGTCATATCACATACGAAATTTGGTTGAAATCCAACTGATAGTATAGAAGTTACATGTATTTAAAAATTGGTACTATCAGCAGGCTTATAATCATGTTGGTAGAACTGACATATATAAGTTACTCCAAATTAATCTAAAATGTCAGAATATACGTGTGCATAGTTTAAAGCTGTTGGCTTGCATAGTTTCTGATATATTGGTATTTGGATTTAAAAAAATAGAGAGAGCAATTATTAACAGTTGGCAGCCCTGGTCGCTCTTAAGAATACGCCCAGTCATATCTGTTTATGTACAGATATTACATACAAAATTTGGTTGAAATCCAATTGATAGTGTAGAAGGTATATGCATTTAAACATTGGACCTATCAGACGGCTTAAAATTATGTTGGCAACACTGTCATGATTGTTCTCCTGCAAATTAAACTGAAATAGTATTATCTACATGTGTGCCAATTTTGGAATAGCTCCCGTGCATACCTTGCAAGATATCCAACATGGAGCTCAAATTTCTAGTGCGTTTTTTCAGCAGTTGGTAGCACTGACATCATTTTCAAATATGGACGTGAGCTATTCCGGTGCACATCTTTACTCATACTAAATTTGGTTTTGATTGCTGCAGGCGTTTAGGAGTTGATAGAGGGGACACACACACAGCCAGACAGACAGACAGACAGAAGGACAGACAGACAGACAGACACACATTTTCCCGGATCGATCTCATAAGTCTACTTTTTCCTCATTTTTGAAAAATGTGAAAAGTAGGCTAAAAATACTCCAGGGTGGAGACTTGCAAAGGAATTGATGAAAGGACCAAACAAGAAGCACACTAAAGAACTGCTCCAACTTAGCAGAGGAAATATAAGATGAGTAGTGGGACTATTGACAGGACATTGCCATCTTAAAAAAGCACCTACATAGAACTGGAGTAATAAGAGACATGTAGGAAATGCAATGAAGCAGAAGAATCACCGAACACATACTTTTTGAATGTGAGGCGCTGGGAAGAATCAGAATCTCCACACTGGGACTACCGGGTGAAGAAAGAGAGAAAATCCTAGAAGACCCAATAAGATTGATCTGCAGCTTTGTGAATGGAGCAGGGATATCCAGGTGGGAATGAAGAAGGAAACACATGGTAGCAAAAGATCTTGAAGGTCGATGCTAATAAGGAACTCGACAAACAAGGAGCCCCATGAATAAAAGAAGAAGAGGAGGAAGAAGAAGAAGAAGAAGAAGACCTCAATGAAAGGTTGAAACATATACCACCAATTGAATAAATGTTCTTAATTTTGATAGGCGTTGCATTTTAAGAGCCCCCCCCCGGAGCTCACATTCTAGTGGGACGTGGGTTGGCGACCACGGGACCTCAGCTGAGTTTGGCATTGCGTCCACTTACTTGTGCCGGGCTCCTCTCCGTCTTCTTTCCTGTCGACTTTCTCTTGGTCAACCCTTGTTCTCTTCCGACCCCGATGGTATTAGGGTATCCGAGGCCTAGGGAGTCTCTTCCTTTCCCTATTTAATTGGCCCTTGTCTTATATTTCCTGATACCCTCCTTCTGCGAGGGGTCAGCCTTCCTTTTCTTTTCATGTTATCTCCTGCCTTCTGCTCATGGCCCACAAGGAGGCACGGTGTATGTAGCCCCACCACTTCTGTTGCACCCTGGATATTGCTACACCCTCAGGGGTTCAAGGCTGGAGATCCCAGGGGATTCCTGAGCTGTGTCCGTTTTTCCCCTTTTTTCCACTGACTTTGGGCCGGGCCCTCTCCTATTTCCCTATCCTATCTGCCTTTCCTGCCTCTCCTTTCTTCCAAGTCCCTTAATTCTCATTCTTCGATGGTTGAGGGCATTTCTTTCTCTTCTGACCTTTGTTTCCCTTTTTCTTATTTTGTTTTCCATTTCCTCTTCTAGTTTGTAAGTTTGTAGTTCGTTCTAGGTTTAGTTTCATTTGATTTACATTTTCACTATCACACAAACCATAAAGGGCCGATAACCCAGATGTTAGGCCCCTTAAGACGACAATTACCATCATCATCATCATCATCAATCATTTAAAGATCTATCTATAAGGTGCATTCAAAAAGTAACAAGCAGGAGGCTGGAATGCGCAAACCGGTGACGACATCGGCTAATCATGGCGTGTGTAACGAGGTGTGGTTCCAACCAGAGCGTGGAAGGACGCTAGAGGGCACGCGTGCACGTCACGTGACGATACAAAGCGAGTATTAGCATGCATCAGTCGTCTAATGCTGCCAGTCGCATTGCAAACAGTGACATGGAGGCGTCGCACGAAGAGAAAAGAGTTGTTGTTCGGTTTATGACAGCGGAAGGAGTAGGGGGAACGAACATTCATCGCCGAATGTCACAAGTGTACGGCGAACACTGCATGTTCCTTGCAAGTGTCAAGGCGTGGCACAAGCCCTTCAGGGAAGGACGGGTGTCGTTAGCCGATGATGCCCGGTCTGGGGCACCCCCCTGCATTACCGATGACAACGTCCAGCTGGTTGATGCACTCATTACCCAGGACCGCCGAGTGACAGTGAACGCCATAGCCGCCTTGGTCGGATTGAGCGTCGGATGTGTGCACACCATCATGAAGGAACGACTGCACTTGAGCAAAGTGTGTGCCCAATGGGTGCCCCACAGTCTTCAACCACACCAGGAAGCATGTCGAATGGCCCACTGTCTTGGTCATCTGCAGCGCTATGCGAGGGAAGAGAATGGGTTCCTGGCATGAGTGATGGCTGGAGATGAGTCATGGTGTCATCACTTCGAACCAGAATCCAAACGACAAAGCCTCCAGTGGAAGCATCCAGGGTCACCACCACCCAAAAAAGGCAAGGCCATCCACACGAGTGCAGGAAAGGTAATGTTGACGTTCATCATTGACCAAGATGGCCCCCTTCTGATACACTTCATGCCGCACGGGACAACAGTGATTGCCCAGCGTTACTCGCAATCCTTGACAACCCTTCGCCAAGCGATCAAAACAAAACGACCAGGCAATCTCACCCGTGGGGTCATTCTGCTCCACGACAATGCACGACCTCATACGGCCAACACAGTCGCGGCACTCCTGCAGAAATTCAAATGGGAGGTTCTTGGCCACCCTCCATACAGTCCAGACCTCTCTCTCTGTGATTACGCCATGTTTGGTCCTCTGAAAAGGGCTCTGCAGGGCCAACGATTCACCTCGGACGTCGACGTCCAGCTGTGCGTACGGAACTGATTCACATCGCAGCCCAGGGAATTTTATGACACATCCATTCCCCGCCTCGTGTCACAGTGGGATAAGTGCCTCAACAGCCAGGGCCAATACTTCTAACATACAGGTACTGGTTTCTGTAATTATGCCTCCGGCTCGTTACTTTTTGAACGCACCTTATATGTACTGTACCTTGGATACCACTATTTCTATTCTGAATTTAGAATTTAGATGAATTCATAACACGTATTTCCACATGAATGGCTGTATACGATGGGTAGCATACGTTTTAACAACCAGTTATTGCATTTCTTGGCAAGTTAATCTCGTCAGTATTGTTGGTGATTGTAATGTACTCCTAGAATTAGCCAAGACACGTGCCATTTGATAGCTCCACCACTTCCTGTGGCAGTCTGCCATCATCTCATAAATCCTCAGTTCATTACTGACCACATCAACGTCTACTTACATCTCCGTGCGAATGATTGGGAGCGATTAGTGTTGTGTGGATGATGGGCTCCACTTGCGTCTGATCTCATATAAGTAATTATTTAAATTATTTAATTATTTAATTATTTAAACTGAAAAAACGCTTGGAGAGGACATGTCTATCCTTGAAAGGTATTTCATCAAGTGGAGACTTAAGCCAAGCTTAACTAAAACTGAGGTATCCTGTTTTCATCTCAACAACAAAATTGCAACAATGTAATTCAAGTACCCTTTGGAGGAACTATCCTCAGGAACAACAAATTTCCTAAGTATTTGGGCATTACCCTGGATCGCACCCTTTCTTTCAGAAAACACCTTGAGAATACAGCAGCAAAAATAAAAAGTCGCAACAACATCCTCGACAAACTTTGTGGCACATCGTGGGGAGCCTCTGCAGAAACCCTAAGGAGTTCTGCTATAAGTCTTGTCTTCTCTGTGGCTGAATATTGTGCTCTAGTATGGATAAATAGTCCTCATGTGAAACTGATTGATACCCAGCTCAACAATACCATGCGGAAGATCAGCGGAGTCATCAGACCCACTCCCTCTTATTGGCTTCCTGTCCTCAGCTACATTATGCCACCTCACCTGCAGAGAAAAGTCGCTCTTCTCAGAGAATATGACAAGATCATGGCTAATTTGGACCTTCCCATTCACGATGACATCCCAGATCTTCAGAGAGGCAGGCTGAAGTCCAGACATCCGCCAATTGTTTTTGCACAGGAACTAACTGAGAACCAGTTTAATCCATTCAACGAATGGAAAGGAGAGTGGACTCTCAATACTGACCACCTGCTTTGGCCTCTACTTTCCAAAAACAGTCCAGTTCCAGGATTTCACCTCCCAAGGAGGGCATTGACTGCTCTAAATGGGATCCGCACAAATACCGGAATCTGCGCAGAGTCCTTGTTCAGATGGGGCGAAGTTCCGTCCCCCCAGTGTGACTGCGGTGCTCCTTCCCAGTCTATACAACACATTGCATTCGAGTGCAGACTGCGGGCCTATGAAGGTGATCCACTGGACTTTATTCAGGCCACACCTTCTGTGATACTGTGGCTGGATAGTTTGGACTTAAAAATATAGATATGTTGCTGTTTCTTGTCATGTGTATTTATGTATATATTGTATATAGTACTTTCTGTCATCTTTCAATCTTGTTTCTGCATGCAAAAGTCATACGATAAATAAATCAATTTAAATTTACTAAGGACATCTATTAAGGGTGGAGACCCAGCTTAACAGAGGAAAAAGAGGCCAATATCCATTCGATTGTTAATATGCTACACATATCCCAGTATTGGTATGCTTCCTGGCAACCAGAACCAACTTCAATAATGTAAAATTTCTAATTATAACATTTTAAAATAAAATGTTCAAAAATGTCCCGCCTTTTTAACAATGTATCACTGTTTTCCCTATAAATTCGTAGTTTATGAGAATTTTCGTACTTTTCCTTTTTTAAAGTGTGTATCAAACCTCATCCTCCAAAATGAACCTCAATCACTAACATACAGTGTGATTTAGATATGTTTATAGAGTTTTTATTTTGAGCGCCTGAGAATATAATAATAATAATAATAATAATAATAATAATAATAATAATAATAATAATAATAATAATAATAATAATAATAATAATAAAATATCTAAATCACAGTGTATGTTAGTGGTGATTGAGGTTCATTTTGTAGGTTGAGTTTTGATACACACTTTAAAAAGGAAAAGTTCGACAATTCTTATAAACTTGGAATTTATAAGGGAAACAGTGATACAATTTTAAAAAGGCGGGAAATTTTGAAGATTTTATTTTAAAATGTTATAATTTGGATTTTGACATTGTTGAAGTTGCTTCTGGTTGCCAGGAAGTATACCAATACTGGGGTATATGCAGCATAGCAACAACAACATTTGTAGCATATTTAACAATCGAATGGATATTGGCCTTTTTTCCTCTGTTAAGCTGGGTCTCTCCCCATAACACTATAATGCTTTATAATTGGTTGTTTTAACATATTTTCAACTCTTCGTCAGCATGGGTCCTTTGCTCTAACTTACCTACTCTCCTGGCTCCACAAATCGCAGTCGGTTCTTGGCCACGTCAAGTAGCCTCCTCCACCTCGTTCCGTCCTTGGCATCTTCATCTCACGCTCCCAGTAGCTGAATGTCCTTGGCTACCTGGTCTCTCCATCTCATTTTTGGTCTGCCTATAGGTAAAGCCCTGCGCGGATGTGGATATCCGCAAAATATTTCACCATGCGGATATAGTTTCCATAGCTGTGCGGATAGCGGATATTGTTTGGAGAAAATTTGCGGATAGTTTTGAGAATACAATCCGAACTTGTTGAATATCATAATTAGAACCATGATGTTTATGACATATATTTTTAGCCTACTTTCGATTTTTGCAAAAAATGAAAGTAGACTTATGAGATCAACACAGGGCGAAAAAAGTGTGTCTGTCTGTGTGTGTGTCTGTCTGTGTGAGTCTGTGTGTGTGTGAGTCTGTGTGTGTGTGTGTCTGTGTGTGTGTGTGTGTGTGTGTGTGTGTCTGTGTGTGTGTGAGTCTGTGTGTGTGTGAGTCTGTGTGTGTGTGTGTCTGTGTGTGTGTGTGTGTGTGTGTGTGTGAGTGTGTGTACTCTGAATGTCTGTCCCCCCCTATCAATTCGAACACGGTGAATGCGAATTGAACGAAATTTGGTACAAAGGTAGCACTAGCAAAGGACACCTCAGTGTCATGTTTTATATCGCCGCCATCTTGACGGAAACGTAATGGCGGCCACACAAATGTTCAAAGCTTAAATCAAATTACGACTAACCTAATCATCCGATCTCTACCAAATTTTGCAACGACATACCTTTATGGGGGGAGCATCCTTTGACCAAACCAATAGGTCATCAGCGTAATAGTTTGCGGATGGCGGCCATCTTTGTGTGAAAATCGATTCCCCCTATTAATTCGAACACGGTGCAACCGAATGGAACGAAATTTGGTACAGAGGTAGTACTAACAAAAGGCACCTCAGTGTCATGTTTTATACCGCCGCCATCTTGACGGAAACGTAATGGCGGCCACACAAATATTCAAAGCTTAAATCAAATTACGATTAACCTAATCATCCGATCTCTACCAAATTTTGCAACTACATACCTTTATGGAGGGAGCATCCTTTGACCAATCTAATAGGTCATTCACCTGATAGTTTGCGTATGGCGGCCATCTTTATGTCAAAATTGATTCCCCCTATTAATTCGAACACGGTGGAACCGAATGGAACGAAATTTGGTACAGAGGTAGCACTAGCAAAGGACACCTCAGTGTCATGTTTTATATCGCCGCCATCTTGACTGAAACGTAATGGCGGCCACACGAATGTTCAAAGCTTAAATCAAATTACGATTAACCTAATCATCCGATCTCTACCAAATTTTGCAACTACATACCTTTATGGAGGGAGCATCCTTTGACCAATCTAATAGGTCATTCACCTGATAGTTTGCGTATGGCGGCCATCTTTATGTCAAAATTGATTCCCCCTATTAATTCGAACACGGTGGAACCGAATGGAACGAAATTTGGTACAGAGGTAGTACTAGCAAAGGGCACCTCAGTGTCATGTTTTATATCGCCGCCATCTTGACTGAAACGTAATGGCGGCCACACGAATGTTCAAAGCTTAAATCAAATTACGATTAACCTAATCATCCGATCTCTACCAAATTTTTCAACTACATACCTTTATGGAGGGAGCATCCTTCGACCAATCTAATAGGTCATTCGCCTAATAGTTTGCGGATGGCGGCCATCTTTGTGTCAGAATCGATTCCCCCTATTAATTCAAACACGCTGAAACCAAATGGAACGAAATTTGGTATAGAGGTAGCACTAGCAACGGGCACCTCAGTGTCATGTTTTATATCACCGCTATCTTGATGGAAACGTAATCGCGGCCACCCAAATGTTAAAAGCTAAAATGTAATTACGACCAACCTATTAATCTAGTCTCTACCTAATTTTGCAACACCATATCTTTATGTGGGAAACATATTCTGACCAAACTGCAAGAACATCAGCCCAATAGTTTGCAGATGGTGGCCAAGTATGTGTGCAAATCGATTCCCCCTATCAATTCAAACACGGTGAAACCGAATTGAACGAAATTTGGTACAGAGGTAGCACTAGCAAAGGGCACCTCATATTCATGTTTAATATCCCTATAGCACGTTGTATTTCAACAAGCTCCTACAACCAACATTCAATCATACTCCTTGAAAAGGACAAAGAATTATAACAATACCCATGCATTTAGGAGAAAGTAGGCTATATGTTCTTTACTGAACATCTTGTTTTCCCCTAATGTTTCTTTCATGACAAAATAATGTAAGATGATGATTTAAGCTAATCTCATTCAAATTATGTCATTAAGCATAATTAACACTCCGAACAGGAAAGTGTTGCAAATCTGGAGGTATAACATTCTTTTTAAACATAGCACATGACATACATAGCTTAGGGAAACGTCTATTTCCTCAAATGTCTAAAGGTGTTGCTTTAGTAATTTATGCTTTATCTAATTTAAAATATTATTGTAGTGCCAGTAGATTCAGATAACAAACGTGCGAATGCGGAAAAAAGTCGTGCGTATGCGGATAGCGTTTTGTTTATCCGTCACGCTTCTGCACTAAGTGTATGTTATACCCCTTATTATTCCCTTTCCCATCGGGGTCGAGGATGAGATGCGGTGAAATTCAATGTGGCGGATAGTTTTTACGGCTGGATGCCCTTCATGACGCCAAACTCATGAGTGGAGTTAATGAGAGATGGATGAAACTGGGAAAGGATGTGTAAGGAAGCGGCCGTGGTCTCTCAAAAGGTACCGTCCCAGCATTTGCCCCTTGACCTAGCGCTGCGCTTTAGCGAGCGTAGCTACCGCTGTTGGTACCTTCTTGCCCTAAGTAAAATAGTGATAATATTACCACCTTCAATGACCTCCCGTGGAAAACCACTCATAAACAACGTCTTATATATCGCCATGTGTGCACCTTTTAGATATTCTGCGACAGCGATGTTCGGTCGCCGCGACTAGAAATCGTGTCTACCTGTCTGTTGGATCCTCAAAGTACCGCCGTTAGGTTATGTGGGTAGATACCCACAAACACCCAAGGCAGCGCTGTATTGAGCGTACTAGGCAAGAAGAGGAGTGAGGTAGTTTGCCATTGCTTTCCTCACTGAGTCAGAACAGCAGTCCTAACCCTATGAGTAGAACATTTCACAACATCCACAGGCACTGACTGTGCCCTGAATGACATTACCAAGCACCACCCATACCTCAGTAGCTTCCATATAATCACATCCATGAGTGAGACTGAGACATCGGTGGAAAGCCACATGTTACTCTAGCCTGTGCCAACAGACAAATGCAAATGTACTGCATTCATCAAGAGATGGCAAACAGGCCAGAACTCGTGAGTGGAGGGCTATCCCAATGCTCAGAGAAGCTGCGTTAGGACTCAAAATGAACATCAGTGTTCGACAACCCCCCAGGGCTAGCGGACATATGGAGGCGGAGCACCCCTCCTTCACTTACTGCCGCGAGCTTAGGGACGCTTCATTTGACATCAAACCTTGCCTTGCACCATCTGGTGTGCACCCCGGAGGAAGTATTCGCCACACGTCTAACGTAAATATAGCGTTAAATGTATTCACGTATAATTTTCAACACCATCACTTTTACTGATCACAGATATTACTCTGTGCAACGTATCCGCTCAAGTGAGCAGGCCATTAAGTTTTATCTTCATATTGTCAGTATCGACCATTAGATCGATATCTGAGAGTATTTGTATAGAAGCCGATACACAATACAGGTGTTATCTCTTATAACTTTCTATACCGCGCATATTAGTAAACACCGCAGTCTTTTCCTGTCTCACCTCATATGGTTATCTTAAGTGACTATCTCCAGTTTTACAAGCTACTTGTTTGCTGCGTGCTCTTCCATGTCTTTAAAGTATAGTGATTAACATATAAACACAGCAGCCACTGGTAATAGCTTAAGGGAGCGAATTGGAGCTTCTGAATGTTTGTGTGAAAATAGCGAGAAAATTATGAATTTTGTTTTTTCTGCAATTTTTATTTTTTATTTTTTTAATAATCGTTTCGGTCTTCTATGGACCACGTTATTTCAACTGCCTTTTCCATCGTTCTTTTTCATTGGTCCAGTATTCGCGCATTCTTCTTCGGTGAGCTTCCTTTCGTTCTTCGGTCCACTTCTTGCCGGTTTTCAATATAGGTTAGGCTGAAAATTCTGTATTTTCCCAAGTTTCGTCTTCAAAGAGTCACGTTCGAAGATGTCCTCATGGGATATCCCCAGTTCTTGTAGGTCTTTTTCCACCTCTGTAAACCAGATCCCTTTGGTTTCCTTTCCCACAAAGTAGGCACAGATTAGATTGGACAATATTTCGGAGTAATAATAATAATAATAATAATAATAATAATAATATCGTATGGCCTCGGGTGCCGGGTGCAAGCTTTGTAATTTGACACCCAGAGGGTAGCTTGCATGACGAATTTCGTTGTTCCTTGAATCACTATGAAAGTTAAGGAGGTTAGATATCTAAGCTCCTTGAAATTATAGCGCTTTCTAGTAGAGAAATGAGGAACTTTGTGTTGGCGGAAACTCCCGAGATTAAATTTGCCATTATGAACACGGCCTACTGAATTGAAATGAGTTCTTTGACATGCCAACATAGTATGACATGCGTGTCGTATTTTTGCCGCCTTTCAAAAAATCACTTACCACGGCCAGGAGCGAACCTGCAAGCTTGGGGTTAGTAGACCGACACGCTATCCACTCACCCGCCGTGGCAAGTATCTTTCGGAGTTCATTCGTGTTAAATGGCCATAAAAGGAGAGTCTTCTTTTGCGAATGGTGTTTATTATTTATTGTGTATTATTTTTACTATTATTACGACAGCGGTAGCTACGCTCACTAACGCGCAGCGCTAGGCTATGTGGCCAAGCTCTCTAAGGACTCGGAAGACGTGAGTCCGAGCTCCACCGTCAACCGTCAGTTGGTTTACTGGCACGTTAAAGATCCCCATCGGGTAAAATTCCAGCACCGCGGCGTCTCTAAAAGCCGCAGTATTTAAAAGGGAAGTAGAACCAATAGTATTATTATTATTTGCTGTTGTTCGAGTCTTCAGTATTTTGACTGGTTTGATGCAGCACTCCAGCTAATCGTTTCATCTCTACATTGCTATCTCATCCGACATTCGAGGCAATCTGTTTAACATATTCTAACCTCGGTCTACCCTTAGGCTACAGTTCTTATCCTCGGCCCTTCCTTTCATAACTAACTTTGCTATTCCTAGGTGTCTTATAATGATGTCCTACCAACCTATCTCTTCTCTTCTTTAGCAGTCGCCATAAACATCTCTCCTCTGCCACTCGACTTAATACCTCTTCATTTGTAACCCTGTCGACCCATCTGATCTTCATCGTTCTCCTGTAATATCACATTTCACATGCTTCTATTCTCCTCGTTTCTGCTGCTCCATTAGTCCAAGTTTCACTTCCATAGAGCGCCACGCTCCAGACAAAGGTTCTAAAAAATGACTTTCTAATACCTTAATCTATATTTGATATCAAGAGATTTATTTTCTGTAGAAATGCATCCCTTGCTTGAGCCAACACTACTACAGTAGAGTGTGTATTTGTAAATTGGGGATAGGATTGGGAAGGGTACGGCCGTGACCTTAACCCTTCATAGGTTAGTGGTCTGTATATTAACGACCTCTCACAGTTTGTTATAAAAAGTGCTGTTGGTCGAATCATTCAGCCTTATTTTGAGGAAAATTCATGGGAACCGCTAGTAGGCCTATTTCTAACAAGAAGTTCCGTGAAGAACTATACAGCCTATTTTCATATATCCTACTTATGTTAATTGCCACTATCAACATACACAATTTCTGTTTGATTGCTGTAATAGATTCGTAGATATTAAGAACCGACTAAATATTTCGGATGGTCGCCATGATGGATTTTATATATGTAGGTACCAGAGTTATGTACTGTTACATGCAGATTATTGTGAACGTGTAGTATTCAAACTTCAATCGCTTAATTAGGACACAAGAAAAAACAAGGAGATTTTAAAATTTTTCACAGCTGCCATCTTGAGGTTATGGAAACAATTGAAATAAATTAGATGCCAGTGGATTAACATTCGTATAAGGATTTACTGTACCAAGTTTCACTGCACTCGGATGGTTAAATTGCGAGAAACGTCCATGTGAATATTTATAATTCGCGTCACCGCCATGTTGGATTTGTGATCACCAGGTTATTTAAAGTCCTATAGGTGAACTTAAGTTCATAACCCCTATGAACATTAAAAAATGCAGTTTGATTGCTAAAATAGATTCGTAGATATTCAGTATCGTCTAAATATTTCGGATGGTCGCCATGTTGGATTGTTAAATGTATAGGCCATAGAGTCAGGTAGGCTACCTTTAAAGGAAAATTATTGCGTAGGTTCATTATTCAAACTTTCACTTCGATCGCATGACTACAACTCAAGAAATAAAAACTTAATTTTAAAATTCGCACTGCCGCCATCTTGAGGTTATGTAAACAATTGAACTAAATTAGATACCAGTGGATTACAATGTGTATAAATATTTCCTGTACCAGGTTTCAGTGCGCTTGGAACATTAAATCGCGAGAAAGGTCTATTTAAAATTTTCAAATTCACTTGGCCGCCATGTTCGTTTTGTAGTTAACCGGTTTTTGAAGGTCTTATAGATGGACTTCCAGTAGTGCCCTTTATCTCCGTACAAAATTTTAGGGAGATACCGCTAATAGTTTCAGAGATATAGAATGCCGGTGAAATATTTCGCACATCCGCCATCTTGTGATTATGTAAACAATTGAACGAAGTTAGATGTCGGTGCATTACAATGTGAGTAAACATATACTGTACCAAGTTTTATTGCGTTTGGTTTGTTAAATCGCGAGAAACGTCTATTTAAAAGTCGCAAATTCGCTTGGCCTCCATGTTGGTTTTGTAGTTACCAGGTTTTCAAAAGTCACATAAGTGAAATTATAGTAGTTCCCTCTATCACCATAGAAAATGTCAGGATAATATCGGTAATAGTTTCGGAGATATTGAATGCTGGTGAAATATTTCGCACAGCCGCCATGTTGGATTGGTGAGTCGTAACAAAATTTGAAGGGCACGGTCGGGGTCGCCCGGAATCGTGCTATGAACCTTCCGAGTTTCATTGTAATCGCTCCAGCTGTTTAGAAATTATTAGGGACACACACACACACGCGCGGATAAAAGGCGATCTCATAAGCCTATATTTTCAAAATTGAAAATAGGCTAAAAATTATGAAAATAAATGGTAAAAATCAATTTATAAATTAAATAATATATAAATACAAATATCAAAGCTAAATCTATAAAAAATAAGTAATAAAATTAAAAATGAATATAAATATAAAATTAAAGAAAATCAAAAATTAATGCTATTAAACCTAATTGAAATCAATGTTAATGCACACAAAAGTGGAAAGAAGAAACGTTTTGCCCTATAAAGGGTTAAGCTACGAGCCATCCTGGCATTCGCCTGGAGTAGAAGTTGGGAAGCCACGGAAAACCATTTCCATGATGACTGAGGTGGGATTCAAGCCTTCATCTTCCCAGGTTTGCCTCACGAGACTGAGTGTATCCCGTTTCAGCCTTCACTTACTTATTTAGTCGAATCCTCTTCTACCCATCGGTGTCGTGGTTTTACAAATGGAGCGCCAAGCCTTCCTGTCTCTGCTCAGCTGTTTTGCTTTCCTCCATTCTATTCCTCTCTCCTCCACTGCCCTCCTGACATTCATTCCCCTCACGTTCCATGTTCCTATTCTCATTATCCCTTTTACTCGCATAATCGTCAACGATTTAATCAAGCCGGTTTTCTCCTTTTGAATCCTTTTAACTTTGTATTCTCGGGCTAGTGAGTTGTTGGCCCACAGCGCCTTAGTCCAGTGGACGGGCTGCCTCCTCATAGTCCCAGGGTTATCTCCCTTCTCCAATGTGGACAATTCCGTCCACTAGTCTCAGGTGTTCTAGACCTGCTAGTTCGGGGATATACCACCCCATCTCGGTCCCTGAGTGCACTCAGCCACTGTAATTCAGTTTTGCCAACCCCCCACGACTTGGACGTGTCAGCCAAGAGTTGTCCAGGTGCACACAGTTACAGCCCAAGACCCCTGTATGCCCGAGGACTCAAGCCTTCACACCAGAATTAAAATCAAACCCGGACCTCCGGGGTGACAGTCAAGAACGATAGCCGGCACACCACGAGGTGGTCCCTTAGATTGTCGATGTGTCCATTTGAAAGAGGAGGATATAAGGATTCAACGTATATGAAATTGAATTTGCTCCGTTCAGTCATGGTGGCGATTACTAGCACGGGCTATAAATACTTAAGTATAGAATGTTCCCCTCAATATGCATAATAAAATCCCCTAAAGTTGTGAGCAGTGAGTATTTATATATCAGAAATGAGTAGGGTAGAGTCAAGTTACTCCGTGATATCAAGTTACGCCGTGATAAAGCGTATATCTTCTATCACTACGTAGGTTCAATTCCGAAAGTTCTAAGTTTTTACCAACAGATGGCATTAGAAACCAGGAATCCAGGAAGCCATTGCGTTCTACCTTTGACCAACTCAATGAGGTTTACAAAATATATTAACAGAGAGTTGACGTTTGAACAAGTGATCCACATCCAGTGAAATCTGTGGTGAAGATTTTAATTTCTTATTAACAGCTGTTTCATTGTATAAGTTTCATTTTAACACCAGTCAGAGGTAAGATGCAAACTATTCGCATACAAATCTTACATGCAAGTAGTGTTACGCATGTAAGGTGTGTGAGCTTAGCAATAAGTAGGCTACGTTTTTCTTAGGTTGGACGCTGAAATGGCGTCAAAACGGAATAAAGAGGCCCGCTCCTACACAGCTCAAACACTTAAAGAAGCATTGAGGTCAATGAAGGAAGAAGGATGGACAGTATACAAGGCCAGTAGACGTTTTAACATCCCGTGGACTACACTAAAGGATTATTTTACAAAATATTCAGCCGATCCAGGAAGTGCAACCCTTGCAAAAATTGGAAAGCCATTCGTTGTGTCAGCTGAATTTGAAGTGAAGATAGTGTGTCAAGATAGACACAATAGATCGTTATTAGCCTAATTCCAGACCCCAGAACAATGACGATGAAGGTTGTGGTGCGTGAGGTGGCTCCCCTGACGGATGACACCAAGAGGAAGAATGGAGCCCAATGGATTGATTGTCAGTTTTGTAATGTCTGGTACATATAATGTCTATTTTAGGTGTGATGGGTGTGAGGAATCTGATAGTGACTAAGAAGACTTAAAATATGTTCAATGGAATATTTTAAATAGATTTTTTTATATAAAAAAAACTGTGTAGTGAAATGTTTCAATATGGACAATATAGGGTAATAGAAACGTATAATCTACATACGATTTGAACACTTTTATTACAATAAACATTAGTTTTCACGATTAAAAAGTACACTTGAATGGTGAGCACCATGCTCTCACGGAGTAACTTGAACACTATCACAGAGTAACTTGAATATCACGGCGTTACCTACTTCTACTACCGGATTTTGTTAGTTAATACCTTGAAATAACTTATGAATATTTGTAAGACATATGCCAGAAATGTTCCGTAGGGTATTCCTCTTTAACATGAAATGAATCGAAATAACTGAAATCTAAAATTTCAGAAATAGTAACAAACAAAAAAAAGAAGCTTAGTATCACGGAGTTACTTAACTTTACCCTACCAGGGTAAATCCTGGGAGCAAAGACGGCTGGGCATGGAGCTGACAACTCCATCCCATCTAGTGCCGAGTTACCTTCCACTACTCCCAGGGCCTGTACGGGGTTGGTTTTGCTTTTTTTTTTAAATGTCTACATTAAATGTTTTATAAGGCAGAGTTGGGTCATTACTGGCCATAAACCTAAAATAACTCGGCAGAGTAGGCTAATTCTGGAGGATCGTACCCTCTGAATAAAGGAAGGAAGCTTTCAGTTTTACGTGACCGTTAAACATGCGATCATGAACCACGGGACCTCTTTTTTACGTGGAATCCGAACCATATGACATGGCATTTTACTTCGAAAGTCTCACATGAATTAACCTGAAATAGAACCCGGTCCACCTTGGTGAGAGGTCAAGAGCTTGACCGCTGCACCACCACGTCCCCTATCAAAAGGGTAATTTCTTAAAATTTGTTACATGAGAAATAATTCCTACTGGAAAGGAGCAAATGTGTGTTAAACTCTTTCCGGAAGGTCCTTCCAGTGCACATGTTGTCGAATAGTGGTTAGCATTCTTTACTGTTATCGCGGAGGTCCGGGTTCGATCCACAGCTCGGACAAGAAATTTAATTCTTGTGAGGGGAAGGGTGTTGCACCCGCTGAGGGAGCAGTCCAATTGCGCCAGATAATTACACTGATAAAATCGGACAGACTTTTGACGCCTGTGTGATCTGCGCCTTCGATAATTCATAGTCCGATTGTGCCTGTGATAGCCCATTAGCAACTTCACCCTCTCTGCAACCAACACATACCATACTGTTCACATGTTCCAAACTTTCGTCATAGAGATTGTTGGAGGGGAAGTATCTCTCAGTTTGACCGTCCCAGGAGTGTTCATTACTAATGTCACATAATCTATATGACCTAGCGTTCAGGATATAACAACTATGATTCCAGTGGGGGTCCGGGCGGGGACACCAAGAGCCCGCTGATGAGCCAGCTTGGTATCCCAGACGAAACCACACATAAGACATGGCACAAACCTAGAGAAATTGCTGATTTTTAACTGGCCTATGTGGAAGAGTTTTATCCAGAGAATACGATAGGCCTATGTCATAATTAAATAATAAATAGGCCTACATGTGTTTCTGTGTTTTGTGCTAGATCTCTATGTATCTTGTACAGCCCTGCATGGCAGAGTGTTTACTGGAAATTCAAGAGCCAGTCTGTAATTTTGCAAGCTCAAATAAGAATGTCTTCGGTTTTGGGTTTTCACAATGATGGCAGTAGGGGATGGAAGGTAGGATGGTTTCAGCGGAAGAACCACAACTTGGCCTGGGGCAAGTGGCGTGAAAAGAGCTTGCGATAGAATGGCAAGAGAAGAAAGATCAACTCGCCAATTCGCCAACAATGCCCCTGAAATAAAACTGGCTATGCGAAGAAAATTGAACTTCTCTGTTTGATGCAAATATGGTGTAGAAGCGATGCACCTTGTTCGCATTCCTCTGCCGGTGCAATACGCTGAGCACACAGTCCCGTGAAACACCTTGGTATTAAATATGAATATTACTCGCATAGCACTCCGAAGGAACGTTTGTGAGTTGTAATATGAGCAGCCATACAGGCGAATAATAAACGGATAATTATTAAGCGGATGTTTACAGAAACTTTCTCCTCCATATGTCTTTCTTGTGTTTGTCTTTGGAAATCGACCTTCACTTACTGACATTTACCATCAAACATTCCTTTATAAGACACCGTTAAGTTAACTACAATAGCTTCTCATACAGACGATCCGTGTTCGATTCAGGGTACGATTTTAAATTCAGTGAGGCGCACCTAGCCTGCTCAGAACTATTAATGTTGTTGATTTTTTAGGGGCTTTACGACCCTGTGTCCTCGGGTGTGTGAGAATTGGCATGCTAACCTGTGTCACTGTGATGTCTGTACCAGTGTGTGCATTTGTAATTGAGGTAGGATTTAGGTAGAAAGCGACCGTGGTCTTAAGTTAGGTACCATCCCAGCATTTGTTTGGAGTAGGAGGTGGGGATACCACGGAAAACCACATCCAGGATTGCTGAGGTGGGAATCGAACCCACCTCTTCTCATTTTTGCCCCTCGGGGCTGAGTGTACCCCGTTCCAGCCTTCAGAACAGAATTAAATTTCTTAGCAGAGGTGGGAATCGACCCCGGGCCACCGCAGTGACAGGCAAGAAATTCTAACCACTACACCACGAGGCTACTAGCACCACCCTCATGTCATACCATGTACCCTAGGACCATTAAATCGAATGATGTAATAATAATAATAATAATAATGGGCTTACCTACCCGCCACCTGGGGACGCGCCCTCTAGAGGTTACAGCCTCCTTCGAGGAAATCACTTAACTACCTGTGTAACTAAAATAATAATAATAATAACATCATCACCATCATCAGCTTCTACAGGCTAAAAGCCTTGTCGTTGCAGCCATTTCTTACGGTCTTCAGCAGTTCTCTTCATATACGAGTCACATTGCATCTCCTTGACAATGTTCTTGAGATACGATTTTCTTAGTCGACCCTTGCTTTATCCCCAATTTTTTTCCTTCAAAGATTACCTGGAGGAGAGTGTCATGTCTGAGTATGTGTCCCATGAATTTCGCTTTCCTTTTCTTGATGGTGTTCAACAGGCATCGATTCTCATGAATTTGGTTCAGAACAAGCTCATTTGTCTTTCATTCCATCCAGCTTGTTGGGGTCATTCGTCTCCAAAACCACCTTTCAGCTGCCTCAATATTGTTTGTTCTCTTTTCCGAAGTAAATAACAAAAACATATTAATAAAATACAGGTTGTCTACTACTCTGGAATACATGGAAAACAGGGAATTCTCAGGGAATTTTTAATGCTGGGTGAGTGACTGATCGTGTGGCCTCCGGAGAGGTCGAGTGCATGTCTTTCTAGTTGATGCCCGAGGGCGACCTGCGCGTCGTAATGAGGATAAAGTGATGATGAAGACGGTACATACACACAGTCCCTGAGCCACGGGAATCAACCCCTTGGGGTTAAAATCCCTGATGGCTCGACCGGGAATCAAACCCGTGGCACTTTGGGTCAAAGCCTAGCGCGCTAACCATTTAGCCATGGAGCCGGACAATGCTGGGTAAAATTCAGGGAATTATAAGGGTATTTTACTGACACTCAGGGAATTTTTGTTTTACATTGAATAATTGGAAATTACTCATTCAAGTATATTCTGGTGATAGTTGTTCATACTGACACTAAATCCGTAAGCTCTCATTTCTTACCTGTGTACACTTTGTATTTGTATATAAATGTGCAACTGTATTATTTTGATAGCATCACTATTGACGAACTACTTTTAATACTCACAAGTATAATAGATTTCTGGATTTAAAATTTAGAAATTGCCAAAATATATTTAAAAAAAACAAGAAGTTCCGTTACGAACTAAACAGCCTACTTTTCTTGAAATTTAAGATCCATGCCAATGATTAATCCATATGGACCTATCTAGAATAATACGAAATAAAGTTGGTAATATCGAAATTTCTAATTAGTTCGAAATATACCTGGCATAATGTAGCCTAATAGAGCACTACAGTTGGCAGCCCTGGTGAATATATTTATATTCTTAGTTCCATCTCTTAAGGAACAGAATACAAAATTTGGTTGAAGTCCAATGGATAGCATGGACGTTACATGCAGTTGGACATTGGATCTATCAGCGCGCGTAAAATCATGTTGGTAACAATGTCATGCATGTATTGATCAGAAATAATCTGAAATATTATGATCTATTGTTGTGCCAATTTTGGATGAAATCCATTTGTTAGTATAGAAGTTACATGTATTTTAAAATTGGACCTATCAGCAGGCTTAGAATCATGTTGGCATAACTGACGTATTTTAGTTACTCCAAATTAATCTAGAATGTCAGGTACTATATGTGCTCAAAGTTAAGAGCTATTGGCTTGTATACTTTCTGATATATTGATATAAGGGTAAAAAATAGAGACAGCATTTATTAACAGTTGGTAGCCCTGATTGCTCTTAAGATTACGCATGGTCATATCTGTTATGGAACACATAGCACATACGAAATTTGGTTGAAATCCAATTGATAGTATAGAAGTTACATGTATTTAAAAATTGGTTTAATCAGCAGGCATAGAATCATGTTGGTAGCACTGACATACATTAGTTGCTCCAAATTGATCTAGAATGTCAGGCACTATACGTGTGCAAAATTTAAAGCTGATGGTTTGCATATTTTCTGATATATTGGTATTAGGATTAAAAAAATAGAGAGAGCATTTATTAACAGTTGGCAGCCCTGGTGGCTGTTAAGAATACGCTCAGTAATATCTGTTTATGTGCACATAGTACATACGAAATTTAGTTGAAATCCAATTGATAGTGTAGGAGTTACATGCATTTAAAATTGGACCTATCAGTAGGCTTAGAATCATTTTGGCAACACTGTCATGTATGGCCTCCGGGAAATTAAACTGAAGTATTAATATCTATATGTGTGCCAATTTTGGAATAGTTCCCTTGTATACCTTCCAGGATATCTAACATGGAGCTCGAATTTCAATTATGATTTTTCAGCAGTTGGTAGCACTGACATCATTTTCAATTACGACATTGAGATGTTCCGGCATAGATCTTTAATCATACCAAATTTATTTTCGATTGCTGCAGCCGTTTAGGAGTTGATAAGGGGGCACACACACACACACAGACAGGCAGACAGAAGGACAGACAGACAGACAGACAGACAGACAGACAGACAGACAGACATTTTCTCGGATCGATCTCATAAGTCTACTTTTTCCTCATTTTTGCAAAATGTGAAAAGTAGGCTAAAAATATTTTTCTGTTTTTTCTTTTCTAACTTTGTCATGCTACCCTTTATTGTTCGAGCACGTTTTGAAATGGTCTGTAAGTACAAACTCTGTTTTATATATTTACTAGCAACCCGCCCCGGCTTCACCCGAGAACAGTTATGAATGCATTACGTGCTAGCTCGTAAAATGTCGCCTCAGTAATTGAATGGAGATTGTCGGAAGAAATGAAAACGTAAGAACACTGGGGGATGTATTGAAGATAGAGATATGCTCTCACGGACCTATTTCATGCTGAACAATTCTTACACTCATGGTATATTGATATTTTTAACGGTTTACCCAGCGTGAGCTTAAGAAGCGCAAGGACTCCAGGTTTTCTTTCGACTTTTTCACTGAAATCGTTACTGCTTGGCTTTCTTTGATCATAAATAAATTATTTCCTAATTAAATCTTCCTCAATATATCCTTTACAGAATGGTGAAAACCGCATCAAATCCATCCAGTGGTTCTCGAGATTACCCGTGACATCCAAGAATCGGGAACTTGGTTTTATACTAATTGTAAGTAGAGATTATGGTCGCTACTGTTCCTCAGGGAATTTTCTGATTTATCCTGGAAGAATTAGGGAATTGCCAGGGAAATCCGTTAGTTCGTTTTGGTAGACACCCTGATAGTACTCGGAAAATAAGAGTAGGAAGCAAGAAATGAGCTGTTGCTGCTGGCTGTGACTGTACGCAGAGTGTCGGATGTTCTATCTGCTCCGAGAAGAGCGCACGTGTTGATGGGACAACACTTATGTTGCAGGTGGCGGTGCTCCCAGACATACAAACACACACACAGACAGCTCACCTTAATTGGATAGCTTATCATGTCAAGGGAAGATAATAACATCCGATTGATATTTGACTCGTTGTTTAGATAGCTATCCACATTATCAAATATGGGTTAAGTTACTCATGGTTTAACAAATAGCCTTAAAATCAAACATTTATATTGGTACTTTCTCAGTGGTGTAGTGATCAGCGTGCTTAGCTGTTACCCTGGAGGTCCGAGGTTCGAGTCCCGGCTCTGCCACGAAATTTGAAAAGTGGTATGAGGACTGGAACGGGGTCTACTCAGCCTCGGGTGGTCCAAATGAGTAGAGGGGTTTTGCTTCCCACCTCAGCCGGGATGGTGCCTACCGTCAGGCCACGGCCGTCACCTTCCCTCTTCCTTATCTATCCCTCCCATTCTTCCCATCCCGTCCCATCCCTCATGAGGCCCTCTGTTTGCTTTGCAGGTGAGACCACCTGGGCGAGGCGCTAGTCCCGACTCCCCAGTTGTATCCCCAACCTCGATTTCAAGCGAAGTAAAGGTCGGATCCCTCGCTGAGTCCGTGGGAAAAGCCTACCTGGAAGGTAAACTGACTACGAAAATAAATAAATAAATAAATAAATAAATACATAAATAAAAACAAAAAGAACGAAAAAAGCTATCTCAGAAACAAGTTATAATCTAGACCAGGGATCTTTAGACAATGGTCCGCGGGCCAAAAGCGGCCCGCAAGCACCACCAATCCGGCCCGCCATAGATTATTTTGATTATTTACAATTAAAGCATACAAATTAAGAAACTCAATATAATAACTGACATTCATAATTAAATTGAACATATTAACTGTAATAATAGGAGCCTCCGTGGCTTAGGCGGCAGCACGCCGGCCTCTCACCACTGGGTCCGTGGTTCAAATCCCGGTCACTCCATGTGAGATTTATGCTGGACAAAGCGGAGGCAGACAGGTTTTTCTCCGGGTACTCCGGTTTTCCCTGTCACAATTTCATTCCAGCAGCACTCTCCACTATCATTTTATTTCTTCTGTCAGTTATTTAATCATTGCCCCAGGGGAGTGCGACAGGCTTTCGTCAGCCGGCACAGTTCATATCCTCGCCGCTAGATGGGGGCTTCATTCATTCCATTTCCTGACTCGGTCAGTCGACTGGAAGCAGGCTGTGGATTTTCATTTCAACTGTAATAATAATGGCATGAGATTTAACCTAAAAATCTTAATTTAAGTGACATACATAGGTAATTGACACAATTAAATTAATCATTATTTTATTATTATTAATTAATGAGATTTATGTATGCTAGCTGTAACTTTCCTCTGGCAACTGTTTGTTGTGGATCAAGCTCACTAGTGGAAATTATCAGTAACGACTTCAAATGCTCATCATTTAGTTTGGATCTGTAAATATTTTGGTATTAGTTCTCGCAGTAAAGAGGCGCAGGTGGACTTTTTAAAACGGGAGGTAGCGAGCAGTTCGCTACTCCTGTGGTTTGGAAGCCTTCATAGAGAGGTTATGGCTGCTTGAGCATTTAGTTCTCGCAGTATAGAAGCGCAGGTGCGCTTTATAAAAAGGGAGGTAGCGCACAGTTCTCTACTCCTGTGGGGTTCCGGGCGGGGACACCAAGAGCCCGCTGATGAGCCAGCTTGGTGCCCTAGGCGAAACCCCACACAAGACACGGCACAAACCTAGATGAATTGCTGAGTTTTATAAGTCTGCGATGATCAAGAGCCCTTGTTCAAGAATATGTTAAGATCATGTCAAATCCAACTCTACCCATGCACAGGGATGTTGCAGATCTATGGAGACAAGGGTTGAAATCCCGTAAGACACCAATGAAAATAGCTAAGAATCTAATGGATGCAGGTTTCAATTTAAAAGAGGAATGGAAAGAGCAATGGTTTCGTACAGCTCCGGAGTGGAATAGCCTCTTTAATCCAAACCATGCCCAGGCTGATTTCAGTTTGCCAAGAAGAACGTGGTCATCGCTAAACAGGTTTCGCACTAATTGTGGAAGATCTGCATTCTCCCTTCACCAGTGGGGCTTCAGGGACTCTCCAGCATGTGACTGTGGTTCATTGGTCCAGACCATGCATCACATAATGGACGAATGCCCTCTGCGTGCTTATGAAGGGGATCAGAAAGACTTTGCTGATGTCTCAGGATCCCTAGTACAATGGATAAAGAATTTATATAGGCCTATCCATGTGTAATTGTTCACTACTTTGTACCATGTATTCCGTGCAGGTTTTGTATAATATTATATATACTTGTCCATTATGAAAAATTCCATACGCTTAATATTAATATTTTAACTGAATCTAATGGCATAGAACTCATCTCATAACATAGGATAGTGGCGCAACACACTCGGCTAAGTTCTTTGATATACGCAAACGAGGTATTATTGAGATGAGTGCAGAAAATATTCCAGTAGCCATGACCTTCTTCTCGGAAGGCGCGGTGCATTATGGAGGATTATTTTAATTATTCCAGCTCTTCCGCTTGTTAACGAGTTTTACATGTGTAATTCTGTTTTAAAAACATGAAATGGAGTTGTTAACGTTCTTATGAAATGAGTGAGAGGTCGGAACGATAATGACCTGTCATAACCACCATAATGTGATGGCGTCATGCAAATTTTCATTTGTGTTTATCAACATCGTTCACGCCTTCTCGGCAATAAGTAGGCATGTGGACTTTGGTGATATGAGTAATCAGAAGGTAAAGTTTCAGTTTCCTGCTCTTAAATTCCCTCATTATATTTTGTGCAGATACTTCCTGCTACCTATCATTCTGTAATGTGAAATAGGCAATCCTGTATCCTAGGAGGTAATTAGAAAACGCATTTCGTTGTTCGTTTGCTGATAAAGCACAGCAAGATAGTTAGTTATTGTTGTTTTAAGGGGGGGGGGGACTACGAGTTCATCATCCCCTCTTAACACAGATTAAAGTTTGCAAATTTGTAATGGAATTTAAAATTTAGAGGTGCACACCTACATTTGAAAAGACCGAAAATTAATAAAACAGAACAAAAATAATTAAAAATAATACTTATAATATAAACAAAAATTACGGAAAAACAAAAATTCAGCATTCAAAAACGAACAAGTCGTTGAGTCAATGTACACTGGAACATTTAGATTGCTGGCCCTAACCCACTCTCACTTATAAAGCGGATGACGAGATCAGCAGCCATCACGTCATCGTCTAATTTAAGTTTGAGTGTCACCTGCAAACTATGGTTCCTTCGTAAGTCAGCAATATCCACACACTCGGTTAAAATGCGGGCCACGGTGAAAACGGCTCCACAGGTACAAAGTGGGGGGGTCTTCCCTTCTCATTAGGTACGAGTGGGTGGATCTTGTATGACCTATCCTTAGCCTACCCAAAATGACGGACTCCCTCCGTGACTGAAAAGAGCTCCGTCACACGTGAGTAAATCCCTTGATCACAGCAAGATACATCATATGTTAACGAATATATTAAAACACAGCAATGTTGTTCAAAATTGAACTGTAAAATATCATCATTATCACAGGTTATCCACTTCAGTTGCCCGGGTGTGGTATACGAGCGCTCTCCACTTATGTCTGTCCATGTAGGCTACCTCTTTTCTCTCAGGACTGTATCCCAGTTGACTCCTCTTGTTCCTATATCCTCTTGCACTTCTTCCTAGGTCTTCCTACTGGTCTTCTTCCAACCACCACAGTCTGAAGCCAATGTTTTTCTGTTCTAGCATCGTCCATACCGACAGTGGTGGCTACGCTCGCCAAAGCGCAGGGTTAGTTCATGGGGCCAAGCTCTCTGCTGACTCGGCAAACGCGTGGGTCGAGTCCCACCGTCGGCCGTCCTTGAAATGATTTCCGTGGTTCCCATTTTCAACACCAAGCAAATGCTGCGACGGTACCTTCTGACAGGCCACGGCCGCTTCCTTCCACATCCTTGCCCATTTTCATTCATTCATCTCATCTCTCATTCCGACCACCAGGTCGCCCACGGGCGTCGACTAGAAAGACCTGCACTCGGCCTCTTAGGAGGGCACACGAAAAAAATTAAGGAACTATCGTCCATTTGTTTGACATGGCCAAACCATTTCTAACGAGCCCGTGTCTCTCTTTCATTCAACACCTGCCTCTGTCTTACTCTGTCTTTTCTTGTTTTCTGAACCATAGTTCGCAGGAACTTCATTTCTGCGGCTTGCAGATTGCTAACCACTTGTTTAGCTGTTGCGTGGGTTTCTAAACCATATGTTATTATGGGGGGTGAAGTATGATTGAATGAGGATCTGTTTTGTTCGTAAAGGAAATTGTTCATTCCAGAGAAGATTCCGAACTTGGGGATATAACTGAGCTGATTTTTGAGTTCGGCTATTAATCTTGTGTTGTATTCTGTTATCACTTGAAATGATGCACCCAAGATATATAATAACATTTATTCCATTGGGCTATAATAAACTATTTATTACCTTAAGTCAATATATTGTAGTCTGCATTAAAACCGTACCGGTTTCAGACACATTGTCACCTTTATAAGTATAGGATAAGTAAATGTGCAATAACATACACTTAATAAAATTTTGCCGTAACAGAGGATACTAAATAATATTCTTGTTCCAAAAGCTCACAAAGTAAAATTTCAAAAACCAGATATGTTACAAAATGTGTTAAGAACAAGTATTTCCATGAAGAACTAATTAGCCTCTTTTCATATATCTTACTAATATCAAATGCCTCTATCAACATACAAATTGTCAGTTTGATTGCTGTAATAGATTCGTAGATATTGAGAATATATCGGATGGTCGCCATGTTGTATTTTAATATATGTAGGCCATAGAGTTATGTACTATAATGATGATTATTATGTACGTTCATTATGCAAATGTTGATTTCGATCGCATGATTAGAACACAAGATATAAAAACTTAAATTTCCAAATTTGCACAGCCGCCATCTTGAGGTTATGTAAACAATTGAACTAAATTAGATACCAGTGCATTACAATGTCTATAAACATTTGCTGTACTAAGTTTCATTGAGTTTGGATCATAAAATCGCGAGAAAAGCCTATTAAAAACTTTCAACTTCGCTTGGCCGCCATGATCGTTTTGTAGTTAAACGTGTTTTTAAAAGTCTCATAAATGAACTTCCAGTAGTGCCCTTCATCCCCGTACAAAATTTCAGGTGATACCGGTAATAGTTTCAGAGATATAGAATACCGGTGAAATATTTCTCACAGCCGCTATCTTGAGGTTATGTAAACAATTGAACGAAGTTAGATGTTGGTGCATTACAATGTGTATAAACATATACTGTACCAAGTTCCATTGCGTTTGGTTAGTTAAATCGCGAAAAACGTCTATTTACAAGTCGCAACTTCACTTGGCCGGCATGTTGGTTTTGTAGTTACCAGGTTTTCAAAAGTCACATAGGTGAACTTCTAGTATTTCCCTTTATCACCGTACAAAATTCCAGGGTGATATCGGTAATAGTTTCGGAGATATTGAATGCTGGTGAAATATTTCGCACAGCCGCCATGTTGGATTGGTGAGACGTAGCAAAATTTAAAGGGCACGGTCGGGGTCTTCCGGAATAGTGCTATGAACTTACCTGAGTTTCATTGAAATCGCTCCATCCGTTTAGAAGTTATTAGGGGGGACACACACCATCACACACACCATCATACACAGACAGACACACGGACAGAAGGTGATCTCATAAGCCAATTTTTATAAATGAAAATAGGCTAAAAACAAGTCTTGTTAAAACGGCGTTGAATTGAAGAGATGTGGGTGTGAAACTAGAAATGCTGAATAAGTTAGGTTATAAATGATGGCTTGCCAGGTAGAGAAATAATGTAGAGAGTACGTTGGAAATAGGCGTGACGAAGTTGTTATGAATTGGTAAAAAGTGTATTGGTTGGTAGAAGGCAAGCACTTACATGCCTCATTTTGAAAATGTATGCTATACAGGGAGCTGACAGCCTCAAATGTTCTAAACGCTTACGACAATGCAGGATATGGAACTTCACGGTAAGAAGCAAAGATCATTTCAAATCTCCAATTTAAAATTTCAAGAATATTCATTAAGTGATCGTGAAGGCACATTTGAGTTGTTACCAATCTTATTGAATCTATTTACAAACATTGGGTAGGCTAGTCCAGAAATATGACTCTTGACTTGCTACTGCCATGGAGCACAGAAATAGAAGTCTTTAAATGAATTTCAAATGAATTGAACCCTCACTTTTAATTAGTTTCTTGATTAGAACCTATGACTTGTGATTCAATCTTCTTTGGAGAGAAAGAAGAAACCTACAATCCTAATTAGTGAGCTATCTACAAACACACTTGATCACTATTCTATACGGAGCGGACATGCTTGTTTGCAAAATCAATTACCAAACTTCCAGTTTCCGCTTCATCATTATCTGGCGGCACGAGAGAGAGGAGACATCCCCGCAATCAGATAACTCCAGGTAGTGAGTGAAGGGGGGAAATTAAAGTTGGTTAAGAGAGCTATGACGTCACATTATGGTAGTTTAATTCTGTGCCTTCTTACCTGGTTCATTACGAGGCAACCTTTATCACACTTTGCGTAGAAAGATGAATCTAGAGCAAAATACACAGCACATAATATTCCACCTTAACTGTTTAACTGCGAACATGTTCCGGCATTTTATTCTACTAGCAAGTTGTGAAAAGTGAAAATACACACTGTTATAACAAAAGAAAATATATTTCACTATTAACACGAGCTGGGGTCAAGCCCAAAATGTTCCTGATACACATTGAATGTGAGGCGGTCTACCGCGCACTATGCTTCTAACAAGTAAGTGAGCGCACGCAAATTCCACCCGCATCACATTGATACGCATTGAGACTCTCTACGCCTCGACTCAATTTCCTTCCCCACACCACCATCTTGAGAGAATACACAGCCTTAGTACTTAAAATGTTCCACCCGCTCCATTTTAGTTCCTTCTACCTGGCGTTATATTTTTAGCCTACTTTCGATTTTTGCAAAAAATGAAAGTAGACATATGAGATCTACACAGGGCGAAAAATTGCGTGTCTGTCTGTGTGTCTGTGTGTGTGTGTGTGTGAGTGTGTGTACTCGGAATGCCTGTCCTCCCCTATCAATTCGAACACGGTGAAACCGAATTGAACGAAATTTGGTACAGAGGTAGAACTAGCAAAGGGCACCTCAGTGCCATGTTTTATATCGCCGCCATCTTGACGGAAACGTAATGGCGGCCACCCAAATGTTCAAAGCTTAAATCAAATTATGACTAACCTAATCATCCGATCTCTACCAAATTTTTCATCAACATATATTTATATGGCGACCGTATTTTGACCAAACTACGAGGTCATCAGCCCAATAGTTCGCAGATGGCGGCCATGTATGTGTGCAAATCGATTCCCCCTATCAATTCAAACACGGTGAAACCGAATTGAACGAAATTTGGTACAGAGGTAGCACTAGCAAAAGGCACCTCAGTGTCATGTTTTATATCGCCGCCATCTTGACGTAAACGGAATGACGGCCACCCAAATGTTAAAAGCTTAAATCAAATTTCAACCATCCTAATAATTTGATCTGTGTGTCAGTGTGTGAGTGTGTGTGTACTCTGAATGTCTGTGTCCCTCCCCCCCCCCTATCAATTCGAACACGGTGAAACCGAATTTAACGAATTTGGTAAAGAGGTAGCACTAGCAAAGGGCACTTCAGTGTCATGTTTTATATCGCCGCCATCTTGAATGAAACGTAATGGCGGCCACCCAAATGTTCAAAGCTTAAATCAAATTACAACTAACCTAATCATCCGATGTCTACCAAATTTTGCAAAACATATATTTATATGGTGAGCGCCTTTTGACCAAACTACAAGGTCATCAGCCCAATAGTTTGCAGATGGCGGCCATGTATGTGTGCAAATCGTTTCCCCCTATCTATTGAAACACGGTGAAACCTAAATGAACGAAATTTGGTACAGAGGTAGCTCTAGCAAAGGGCCCCTCATTGCCATGTTCTATATCGCCGCCATCTTGACGAAAACGCAATGGTGGTCATCCAAATGTTAAACGCTTAAATCAAATTACGACCAACCTAATCATCTGATCTCTAACAATTTTTGCAAAATCATACCATTATGTATGAAGAATTTTTTGACCAAACTACAAGGTCATCAGCCCAATATTTCGCGGATGGCGGCCATGTATGCGTGCAAATAAATTCCCCCTATCTATTAAAACACGGTGAAACCGAAATGAACGAAATTTGGTACAGAGGTAGCACTAGCAAAGGGCACCTCAGTGGTATGTTTTATATCGCCGCCGTCTTGATGAAAACGTAATGGCGGCCACCGAAATGTTAAAAGCTTAAATCAAATTACGACCAACTTAATCATCTGATCTCTACTAAATTTTGAAACTTTATACCTGTATCTACGAAGAAGCTTTTGACCGAACTACAAGGTCATCAGCCCAATATTTTGCGGATGGCGGCCATGTATGTGTGAAAATCGATTATCCCTATCTATTCAAACACGGTGAAACTTAATTGAACGAAATTTGGTACAGAGGTAGCACTAGAAAAGCGCACCTCAGTGTCATGTGTTATATATAGCCGCCATCTTGACGGAAACGTAATGTCGGCCACCCAAATTTTAAAAGCTTTAATCAAAATAGGACCAACCTAATCATCTGATCTCTACCAAATGTTGCAATAACATACCTTCATGTGAGGAGCATTCTTTGATTAATCTACAAGGTCATCAGCCCAACAGTTTACAGATAGCGGCCATGTATGTGTGCAAATCGATTCACCATATCAATTCTCAAACACGGTGAAGCCGAATTGAATGAAATTTTGTACAGAGGTAGCACTATCAAAGGGCACCTCATATCCATGTTTAATATCCTTATAATACGTTGTATTTCAACAAGCTACTACAACCAACATTAAATTATACTCCTTGAAAAGGACAATGAGTTATAACACTACCCATGCATTTAGGAGAAAGTAGGCTATATGTTCTTTACTGAACATCTTGTTTGCGTTTCTTCCCTTCCGACATTACCTCGGTTCTTATATATGAATTGCAGCCAATGGTCATAGCAGGGTTATTTTTTAATTGAACGCCCGTAGGCTCAAAGCAAGTTAAATTTCAAGAAGTTAAAAAACGTTATCTACCAGATGCCACTGTCATTGATAATTAGCGGCGAAATTTGGAACTTAATAGAGCGTTTCTATTCAAATATAACCTACAAATTTGGCTACTTACTACCAATTTTAGGGGTAGGTTCTTTTACATGCCATAGATCTATGACATGAGCTCGCCGGCTTTACTTCCCCTCCGAAGGAAGCCATACTGAAGGATTTTGACGCACTTAAAAATCCGACGACTTCGGCCGAATTAGAACTTGGGCATAGCAATTCAGCATGCCCGCGACTACTCAACCGTAGTATCGGTTTTTGAAATGATCTTCATAGCATAGTCCTTACATTTCTGTTCATGTTGGAACATGTTGGCTTGTAAGCTTTCGACGGTGTTTGTCATTACAACCAGGTCAGCAGCATAGAACATCCCGTATATTAAATATTAAATATCAACCAATTTTCTCCTTTGGCACAACACACTTTCCTGTATTTACAGTAATGCAACTGATCTGCTTACTTTAATAAGCAGTGGTTCTAACGAATTTTCAGTCAATTGTATTTCTTTCTTAAGTTAACAGCCCTGGGTCTGGTTTGCAGCAACTCACCAATCTTCTCTATTCTCCACCATCCTCTTCAATTCGTGATATGATTTTGAGCACGTGTCTGTCATTATCAGTGTGATGTATGCAAGTGATGGTCTTCCTCTTGTGTTTTCCACTTCTAACGTCCTTTCGATGACTCTTGCTAGCGGGCTATTTTTGTCTGAGAATATGTCCCAACACATTCACTCGTCTTGTTTTCAGACTCTTCATAAAGCTTCTACTTTCTCCTGCTTTTCTGAATACCTCTTCATTAGAAAGAAATATATAGTTAGTCAATACGGACCTCAATTACTGACATTACTTCTTCATTTGTTGTATCCAACTGATCTTAAGAATTCTTCTCCAGCACCAAGCCTCAAAAGCCATCAATTTCTTCTCTTCTGACTTCCCTATTGTTCAGGTCTCACTACCATACAAAGCCACACTCCACACGTATGTCGTCAACAGTCTTTTCATTAGGTCTATACTTATGGATGTGAAGAGATTCTTCTTTCTATAAAAGGCGTTCTTTGCCTGAAGAATTCTACTCCGAATTTCTCGTGTGCTGGTTCCATCATACGTTATCAGGCTTCCCAAATACTTAGCCTATATATTCCTTCACATGTTGTATTCTATCATTCTCGATATAAATTGCTGGTGCTCTTTTATGATTTTCCTGGTTCGGACTGCATACGAGTATTTTTGTATAAACTAGGGATAATATGGACCTTTTCCTCATTGCCAAAGAAAATCAAGTGTTTTTTCCTAAATTATCAATGTCTTCAATTTTGGCTTTTCCGATGGAAGAATAGGTAAAACGGAAACTGAACTGTCACAACGGTGATCATTAATCCCAACAAGTGAACATATCAGCGTGACTAAGATAATTATATTAGTAGAGATTATACATTGTAGGAAATACCCGGATCCGTTCTTATTGCACATCCTGTCCTTATGGTTTTACCGGAAACATGCGATTATTCTTTTCCCGATATCTGGAATTCATATTCTTAGCTCCATTGCCTCCTTGCTATGGCTAAAATAAGAGCGTTATTTACAAATGGCTCATTGAAAAATACCCCCATGTCGGGATTGAGTCAATCGTAACTTTTAGGTTTTAGATGAATTAGTTTTGCAGTATCTACCCGAATTATGTGATTTTCTGAAAAATGCGTAATACAGACCCAAACATGTTCACCAGGTTGAAAATCAGCTCGATGTTTAGCACGAATCCACTTTTCTCGGCTTTTCTTTTCTTCAGAAAAAGCAAGTGTTGTGATGGTTGTCTCTTTACTAGAGTGGTAATTGAATGTGCATCCCAGCACACTACACGTTCGTCCCGTTTTATAGGAAAGAATCAACTGACAACCCCACCCCGTGAAACTACACCCCATGAAGGACCTATGCCTACCAAGCGACCGCTCCCCAGCCATTATGCCTTCAGATATTGGGGTAACGCGTTGTCAGCACATCGGTTCCCCTCTGCAGTTAACCTTGAATTTCGTGACCGAAGCACTACCTCACTGTCAGACAGCTACTCAATTGTCCTCACGCGGCTGAGTGCACCCCGTTCCAGCCCTCAAGTCAGTTTCTAAAATCCCTGACGGAGCCGGGAATTGAACCCGGGGCCTTCGGGTGAGAATCAGGTGCACTACCCCAACACCACGGGGCCGGCCGAATGACAAAATAAATGAGTTAAAAGAAATCCAGTGCACAATTTAATATCATCAAAATAGGTAGAAGGAAGTTGACTACTGTAATTCATGGTTTACAATCGCGTGTTGGTCACTTGGTTGAGAAACAATCTTATTAGGCCTATAGTCTATAATACGCTAAGGTGTATGTTTCACAAAACTCAAGCTCCTAAACCAGAGAGAGTTAGAAGGTGTGGTTTGTACCAAAATCGTCCAAATCGTCTCACTAGTACAGGAAAAATCTTGCATTTCTTGAAAAGTCAACGGAAATATATGTATTTGTTTATAAAGTGCTTTTAAACAAATAAACAAGACGATATCCCCTGACAGAACTGTGTCGGGTACATCCCGCATAGCACTAGAGATGGGTGGGTAGTTGTATACATGGGGCGCACACAACCCAAATAGTTGCAGAACTGTGTCGCGTACAGCCCGCATAGCACTAGAGACGGGTGGGTAGTTGTATACATGAGGTGCACACAACCCAAATAGTTGCAGAACTGTGTCGCGTACAGCCCGCATAGCACTAGAGACGGGTGGGTAGTTGTATACATGGGACGCACACAACCCAAATAGTTGCAGAACTGTGTCGCGTACAACCCGCATAGCACTAGAGACGGGTGGGTAGTTGTATACATGGGACGCACACAACCCAAATAGTTGCAGAACTGTGTCGCGTACAACCCGCATAGCATTAGAATCGGGCGGGTAGTCTGTACACATGGAGTTCACACAACCCATTATGCGAGGGTTCTCGGACGGGTCCGCTAGTTAATCTAATTCTTTAAGTAGAAATAGTAGTGTAATCCAGTATCCTTCAATTGAATATATGATACTACAGTTATATTAATAGCCGGCCCCATGGCGTCGGGGTAGCGCCCCTGCCTCTCACCCGGAGGACCTGGTTTCGATTCTTTGCTCCGTCAGGGATTTTAGAAACTGACGTGAGGGCTGGAACGGGGTGCACTCAGCCTCGTGAGGAAAATTGAGTAGCTGTCTGACAGTGAGGCCGCGCCTCGGTCACAGAAACCAAGTTTAAACGTCGAGGGGACCCGATGCGCTGACCACGCGTCACCCCAATATCTGCAGGCCAAATGGCTGGGCAGCGGTCGCTTGGTAGGCTTAGGCCCTTAATGGGCTGTAGTGCTATGGGTTGTTGTTGTGGTACAGTTCTATTAATAGACTACTCTGATGCAGAAAGAAATGATATTTTAATAGTTAAAACTCACTACAAATACTGAATACCGCTTCGAAAGTACACAAATAATCCAGAACACCTACCAGCGCTTGTTCTCGAAACACGAAGCATTACAACTGAAGTTATAGCCTACTAGTAGAGCCTTACAAACGCTACTGTACATACAAAAATATTTCCCGAGTCGTTTAACATAAAAATAAAATGCTCAAAATATTATTATTATTATTATTATTATTACGGAAAAGAGGAATTATGAGGGATTGTGTCACAGTAACGTCGCTGACTGGGAGGCAGTGACCTCACGATTGCGTAATGATTCTATACGCTCTCAATGCTGCTTATATCATCCTGAAGCGCGCTTGTGCACATAAAGCAAGCTGTTTGTATCATAACTGCTCAGTGTAATGTCGACAGATCTTAATTAGGCCAGACGTATTGAGCATCACGTTTTGTGTTGAATCTCAGCCCCTCCCCCGTCGGAAGTAGGACACAATAGGCTACGTATTGTTTGCCTTATAGATGCTTATGTAGGGTCACGTGTTCAGTGAAACACCGGAAAAGATGAATCTTCTTCTATTCCACCTCCCCTCTCATATGAAACTAATCATCTTGGCTGAAATTCACAGAGAAGTTGTATGAATTCTCTGGATAGTTAACAGGTTCTTTTGTCGTCAGCTCTTCTCCTGACGACCCTGTCCAATTCATTTCATTTCTCATCCCTCTCTCTCTCTTTCACTCTCCACCTGTTTCATTCATTCAGTCTTCCAGTCTCTTTCTCTCGCGCGAAGCCATGTAAAAGGTGTTCTTAACCCACATCAAAGGGAGGCAGACAGGTTGCTGCTAAGAATGGATAACATGCTCTAGCGCCCCCAACTGAGGTGACAACTCGCCCCTGAAGCCTTGTCATTTTCCTGCGTGCTCTCCCAAACAAATCGTTGTATAGAGATCCCTCTTGTTTGATTATACCTTCTAACATTACTAAAATGAGGAAACAACAACAATAATAATAATAATAATAATACAGTCGAACGTCGATGTCTCAAAGTTCTTTCGGAGATAGAAATTACTTCGATTTATCAGAAATTCGAGTTATAGAAGTCAGACTTATAGAAGTTCGACTGTAATAATAATAATAATAATAATAATAATAATAATAATAATAATAATAATAATAATAATAATAATAATACTCAATGGAAATATCTCCAGAGAAATGTAAGATAATGGCATTCTGTGGCACGGAACCAGTAAGATAATAACATTTTGGAAACAGTAAACGATTTTAAATACCTTGGTTATAAACTGTCTTTCCTTGAAGAAATGGACATACCCGAGAAAATCTTTAAATTCAACAGATGTTTAGGAATCATCAATGAAGTTTTTAGACCAACATTAGTTCAGAAACTCACCCGAACAAGAATTTACAATACCTTAGCAAGACCAGTATTTTGTTATGGTAACGAAGCGTGGACCCTGAGGAAATGCGATGAGAGACGAATAACTACCGCCGAATTGAAATATATGCGACGAACAGCTGGAGTCACTAAGAGGGATCACAAACGAAACACAGAAGTGCTGAATGGTATTAACAGCAGACCTACAGGGTCTTTATTTTTGCTTGGCAAGGACATTATCACTCAACGCGCTCCGCCAGTGACAGCTCAGTTCCCGGCGACCGCGCGCGCGTGTGTTCGACAGAATACGGCGCTTAAAATCAGTATCATGCATCTTTACTCACCATGCTTACAGTAGATGCTGAAAATGTTCCCCATCCGCTGCCAAACATAGTCGGCATCTCCTTATGAAGTTTCCGGTTACTCCGGTTAATTTAGTTTCAGTAAGGAAATAATGACATTTTCGTCTATTTTTATTGTTTACTGATCCTGTACATTTGAATCTCTTAGCCAGTTGATTTATTGTCCGATTTATAGGAATGGGTCTCCCTGGAAATGTCATTCGAAACTTTTGTTTTGTTCTAGCGCACGATTTCCTGCACTTAATGTACATATTGTGCAGATATAGCCTACACGTTCAAGTGACGAATATTTCACGTAAGGCATTACAACACTACACACAATCACAATAAAACACTACACAATACGTTATACAGTACTGGTACACAGTAGCTTTATAAAACACTAAAAGACTGAAACACCCAATTAGCTCCGAGCTCACACGTCTACAGAAGAGCGAGTGAATACCTGGGCAATACGGCTGGAGACCACGCGCCGGGGTCCGGCGGCCAAGGTCGAGCGAAGGTCTGCACAGTAGGCCTACGTGCCGTTCATAACGTGCGCTAGAACAAGACAAAAGTTTCGAATGACATTCGCCGGGAACTGAGCTGTCACTGGCGGAGCGCGTGAGCGATAATGTCCTTGCCAAGCAAAAATAAAGACCCTGTATATTGGAATCTTCTTCTTCCTAGCATTAATCCCTTGCGGGGTCTGCTATTTTGCTATATCTCCTCCACTTTTTTCGGTCTTTGACATCTTCTGGTGTTAGACCAACTGCGTGCAGGTCAGCCCTGATGTTATCAGTCCACCGCTTTGCAGGCAGACCTATATTGGAATACATCCACGATTACCAAAGACATTGGCTAGGACACCTCAACAGGATGAACAGAAGCAAGATCCCTAAAGCAGTCGTCAACTACTGCCCCGGTGGGAAGAGATCTCTAGGTCGCCCCAGGAAAAGTTGGCGTGAACATCCAAATATTTTGTGTAGACCGTAACAGTTCTTCAAGGACTAACACATGAAAGGAGGAGGATGATGTATAATACTAATAATTATTATTTAAGGCAACAAGACCGAGATGGTTCGAGGAATGTGAAAAAGATGTCAGGCAAATTGGTATTAGACCGAGAAATTCCTGACAGGGTACAAGATTGGAGAACAATTAGCAAGGTTTTAAAATGGTATCAACTTCCGGAAGACGGAGAGGACATTTGTCCGAAAAACATGAACAGGCACTCGTCGCTGGGGTCAGAAGATACTGGCAGGTAGTCAAAGCCGGAACAAGACCTAGACACTTAAGGAAAGTTGGTTGTTTCCACGCAGTCCATAGAGGCTCAACTCGATGTATAAAATAATAATAATAATAATAATAATAATAATAATAATACTGTAGAGCCTCCGTGGCTTAGGCGGCAGTACCCCGCCCTCTCACTGCTGGGTTCGTGGTTCAAATCTCGGTCACTCCATGTGGGATTTGTGCTATACAAAGCGGAGGCAGACAGGTTTTTCTCTGGGTACTCCGGTTTTCCCTGTCACAATTTCATTCCAGCAACACTCTCCACTATCATTTCATTTAATCTGTCATTCATTTAAGCATTGCCTCAGGGGAATGCGACAGGCTTCGGCAGCCGGCACAGTTCATATCCTCGCCGCTAGATGGGACTTCATTCATTCCGGTCGGTCGACTGGAAGTAGGCTGTGGATTTTCATTTTTCAATAATAGTCTACTGTAATAGGTTCTATGATTTGTAGTTTTACGACCGCAGTGGTACAAATTATGGCGTTCGGCAATTAAGTCGAGTAATGGACAAAGAGTGCAAGGCATGTAGATGGAAGTTAGAGAATAAAAGTATCTGCCTCCAGAGAGACACGAACTCGCCACCTCCGGCTTTGTGCTCTGACCCCTGAGCTATAGCTTGCCACAGTGGGTGAGTGGTTATCGTGTCGGTCTGCCAACCCCAAGCTTGCAGGTTCGCTCCTGACAATGGTAAGTGATTTTTGAAAGGCGACAAAAGTCATGATGCGCATCTCATGTACGTTGTTGGCATGTTAAAGAACCCATTTGAATTCAGTAGGCCGTGTTCATAATGCCAAAATTAATCTCGGGATTACCGACAACACGAAATTTCCTCCTTTTTCTACTAGAAAGCGAAATAGTGTCAAGGAGCTTATATATCTAACTCCTTGACTTTCATAGCGCTCCAAGGAACAACAAACTTCGACATGCAAGTTGTCCTCAGGGCGTCAATTAACAAACCTTGCACCTGGCACCCGAGGCCATACGATATTATTATTATTATTATTATTATTATTATTATTATTATTATTACTGAAGAATAAGGGGACATAGGTCTGATGACCACGTTGTCTTTGCCCCTACGTGAAACAACAACATATTAGTAATCAAGTTAATTTGATTGTTACTATCCCAGCAACCGGCCACGTTGGCCGAGACCACTGAGGCATTAGCTCGTGCCTCATGGATATGGGAGACCATGGGTCGAATTTCAACTCGGCCGTCCGGAAAATGGTTTTCCATTTTAAAAACCTGGTAAATTCTAGGACGGTTCTTTTCAACAGATCCACGGCCAACTTACTTCCAAAATCCCGTCCCTGACTCTTCCTTAATTACACCCAAGTTAGCGGTCGCCTGGGCGATCGGCCTGTCACCATCCCCAGTTGTATCCGCTGACAAAGAGTGTTTAGTTCTCAGACGCCGTCATTGCGATGTTAGAGGAATGTTCCCTCGCAGAGTTCGTGGGAGGATGAGGGATATAAAAATTAACATATCCCAGCAATTATTTAGAATGACGAAATATATCTCTAAGTAAAAGTCGCACTCAGAATAGCCGCTGAACTTGGTCGGCAACGTGATTCTTATGGAAAGCGTCTTACTGTATTGTTCAGGGATACAAACCTTTCATCTGAACAACCAAAAGTTTGGAGCTTTTCAGTCGGTCAACACGATTGTACCCAAAAGAGCTGTGTTATTCCCTAATCCTGAAAAAAATACCTGAGATTAATAAATACACTTGGATGACCAGTTTCGATCGTCAAGCGATTATCATCAGATCCATTACACTTAGGCTATAAAATCTTTGTCGGAAAATATGGGTGAAAATATTTACAATATGTACACTGCAATACTGCAACTGACAGGACCGCGCAAGACCCCTAACCAGATAAGTAGGCTGTACAATACAGTACTGTACAATCGGAATTGACCTTTCACAACAACCACATATTCACTCCAAACAGACAAATTCCGGAGGTCAATCACCATTTCCAGTATCTCAACAAAACATCACATAGACCACAACTAACAAATACCGACGAGTTGCATTATCTCAACTAAATAAGTGTACAAATTGTAAATATTTTCACCCATATTTTCAGACATAGATTTTATAGCCTAAGTGTAATGGAACTGATGATGATCGCTTGACGATCGAAACGGTCCATCCTAGTGTATTTATTAATCTCAAGTAATTTTTTCAGGATTAGGGAAATAACCCATCTCATTTGGGTACAATCGTGTTGACCGACTGAAAAGCACCAAACTTTTGTTTACTAAGGCAACACTGAAAAATGACTTCAGACACCATAATTTGAACAACCAGTAGAGAATCACGATGTTTCATCGACCCCTAGAATTAGCATCACCATCTGTTACACCAATAAGACATACTTGTGAAGATTGATAGGACGGAAAACCGGGAAGATGAAGAAAAAAAAGTTTTCCCTCCCTTCTGAGGGTAACCGAAAGTTGTTCCTTCCTGGGCTCTCACTCGTCACTGCTGATCGAATTTTCCGTTCGGTTTGGTCCACGAGCACCGCACCGCGGGCGCTGCTAATGGATTAGCTGGGACTCAGGAACTCTTTCTTTACACTCCGGTGAGTCCTGCTTGCGCCTTTCTACTTTCCTCACCCCCACCCTAACTCTCCCACCCTCACATATTTTGATCTTTTTTTCTCTTCTACTTTCTCTCACCCTAACTTTATTCTCTCTAACTGGCTCCTCATCTTCACGTCATCCAAACCCCTCCCTCTTTGTGTGTAACGAAAGCCAAACCTTTTTCTGTTTGCATAAATCTTTTTGTTCACATATTGTTACAATAGAAATTTGAAAACTTTTTGGGTTATTTTCCGCCATATCATCCCTCCTCTTTCATAATGTTTCACCCCTTAAAATGACAATCATCTCAGGTTTGTGTGTTTGTTTGTTTGTTTGTTTACATCTTTCTTATTTCATTTTTTCGTTCTTTCTTTACCTTTCTTAAATTATTTATTTTTTACTTGAATTTCTTTAGACTATCTACACAATTATCCGCATCCGCACGTTTGTTATTCGAATCTACTGGCATAAAAATAATATATTTAATTAGATAAAGCATAAAGCATTAAAGCAACAAATGTAGACATTCGAAAAGAAAGTCGTTCTCTTAGGCTATTTATATCATATAGGCTACTATGATTGAAATGAATGTTATACAGCCAGAATTGAAGCCCTCTTCAATTCGGAGTGTTAATTGTGCTTAATGACATAATTTGAAGGAGATTAGCGTAAATCATCATGTTACATTCGTCATGAAAATAAGTGACAGTCTGAAAGACTAGACTTGGTATCATTTTAAATGCTACAAATGCTGAAAAATGCTCGAAGCAAAAGACTCTTGACATGTTAGAAAATTATCTGCATAATACTTATCTTGATTATCTTGTTTCAATTTACTCGCGAACGACAAGTGCGAACCAAGGGCAAAGCAAGGTCTGGCGTGAGGGATGCCGCACGCTCACCAGAGCGTGCGGGGACGTGCCTCTTCCATCCAGTCTAAAAACACTTATAGTGGGCGATGTATTGAAGATAGAGATATGCTCTCGTGGACTTTTTTGTAGAACTTTTCATGCTGACCAATTCTTACGCTCATAGTATATTGATATTTTTAACGGTTTGCCTAGCGTAAGCTTAAGAAGCGCACGGACGCCAAGTTTGTTTTCGACTTTTTCACTGAAATCGTTACTGCTTGGCTTCCTTTGATCATACATAAATTATTTTCTACAGAATCTTTCCTCGAGATATCCTTTACACTTACAGAATGGTGAAACCGCATCAAAATACATCCAGTGGTTCTCGAGATTACCCGTGACATCCAAGAATTGGGGATTTTTGTCTTATACTAACGAAGTAGAGATTGTCGGGGAACACATGCACCAAGCGGTACTATGACGTCACACACCTCAGTGCATCTGCGTACATTTCGTCCCGTCACCGTAACGTAACGCCAGACCCCAGTGTAACCACGAAGTCGACAAGATAGTTTAAAATGATAAAATGATAAAAAGACAAAACGGAATGAAGGGAATGTGGAAGAACCGGGGGGAAAACCACACTCATGAAAGCCGCTGTCAGCTCGGGGATTCGTACCTCTAATCTCCGGACTAGCTGCAACAACCCCATCGCACTCGTGGTGAACGATTTAACGCGTTCGGCTACACTGCAGGGTCCGGTCTGTGTATTATTAATGATGAGGGGGTGATAAGAGAATTAAGTTATCATTTGAGGTTTCACAAAACCCGCCAAAATTAGACGATGGAAGCTGGGCGACTGATAAGCTCGAGGTACATAATGCAATGGTTTCACTCCACATCCTCTTTAAGAGTAGTCGTCCCATACTAATTGGTTTGCGGTTAGCCCTGCAATAAGGGAAAACATTGAAACTCTGCTGATACCGGCTACTTCCGGCTTCTTCGCGCTTTTAGTTTTCCTTCGCTTTCCACTCGAGGGGAAGTATTACACCCAATCCTGCTGCGCTATGGGTGGCGCTTAAAAGTGAACGTGGTTTCCCCACTCCGACGTTGTCTTTGTAATGTTTCCGCCCCCCACTTCATTTCTTCTCTTCTTGTGTAGTTCCTCCAAAGTGACGGACTATAATAGAATACTTGTCAGTACGCCCCGTCAACAGTTGGTCGTGGTCACTTGTGGGATTCTCACACGCACAAAGTGAAGAAGACTTCTTGCCAAGAGGGAGCTTAACTAAGTTAGATCATCATGCGAGCGGACAAATTCCCGATGCCACCGGAGCAGAATGCAACTGCCGTAAGCTATCTCCCATTATCTGGCCATTTCACAAAGTATTGCCAAATTTGGTTATTGTCCACTAAATATAGATTTTCTCAAATGCTATCTAGTGTGTAAGGTTTTCTTTTGCATTTTATCTAGTTGGAAATTGAAATATGTTTTTATTTTGTTATTAAGAATTTATTTCCGATTTGTCTTAAATCCATGAAAACATGGAAAACATAGAAAACAGGGAATTCTCATGGAATTTTTAAATCCTGAAAAACTCAGGGAATTATCAGGGAATGTTAATGACACTTAGGGAATTTTAGTTTTAGAAGGCCGAACCTTGAATTATTGGAAATTAAGCATTTAAATTTTGACGGGGGAAAAGTATATTCTGGAGATGATTGTTGTAGTAGGCCTATGTTCGTACTGACGTTAAATCAGTGAGCTCTCATTTCTCGCAAGATAGAGCACACAAATTACTGTGTATTTGTATATAAATGTGTAACTGTATGATTTTTGAGAGCATTACTATGGACGAGCTACTTTCAATAGTCACAAGTACAATAGCTTTTCTGGATGAAAAATTTTGAAATTGGAAAAATACAGAAAAATATATTTTTCTGTTTCTTTTTATCTTCTCAATACTTTGTTATGCTACCCTTTATTGATCAAGCACTTTGTGAAATGCTCAAGTACAAACTCTTTTTTATATAGGCTACTCCTATTTACTGTATTATGGCCGCTACTGTTACTCAGGGAATTTTCTGATTTATCCTGAAAAAATCAGGGAATTGTCAGGGAAATCAGTTAGTTGGTTTTGGTAGACACCCTGGAAAAGAAAACATCAGAAAAACTTAATTTTAGTCAAATATAATTTAGAATGTTTTTTTAAACACTGCGATATTGTCTTTTTTATTTTAAATAATGTGTATTTGTAAGGTAATATGTAAGTTAAGTTAATTATGTAATCCGCCTTGTCAATACTCTGAAATGATATTTAATATAATAGTTTAAACGTACATGTTACAATATGACAATGATATCATCATCAGTGTTGATAGTCCCTTTATAGGTCCTTGGGATACTTACTATCTTCCCACCATGTATTTATACAACGGTGTTAGGGAGAGAATCTTCCCACCCCTTTCATTTCAAGCAGTTCCAGAAGCATCCACAAGCTAGATGCAGAGCAATATTGAAAAACCATTAATTTGATGTATACAGTCATCAGAAACCAAAGGTGGGAAGCATATATCCCAGTGGTCTCCACAGTGCACGTGCTCGCCAGTTCGGTAGTGTTGAGCGAAAGAAATGCATTGTTAGACAGAAGAAGGTGTTTTATTGACGATAAGAGATATGTAAACGTTGGTATATAACTGAAATACAATGTTAATAATGGTTTTGGTCACTTGAGTAAATATATTTCAGCTAGAATGGAAATAATTATCCTGCTCAGGGTGTTTGCCATAGAATAGAAGATTTTTAAAATTAATTTTCTGTGTTTTTAGTAAATACTATTTCGAAATTATTGAATTAAAATCGAATATACTAACTTTCAACATTCCAAAATCAATTTTATAATTTTCGTGCAGTTTTCGGCAAAGGTGATATAGGTCACTGAACGTGTGTTGCGTGGGAGTTACTTTTTTTTTTTAAATTATAGAGCGTGGTGGGTGTTTTTATAATATTATATCCTGTTAAATAAACCTCATTATTGAGTGATAACCACAGTATCATCATAATTTGGAGGTGGGAGATTATTACCCCATTGCTCATTTTAGAAAACATACTGTCAGGTGTGGCCAGTGGGATAATAATTTCCCACCCCATATTTCATAAAATAGAATCCACACCCATAAAATTGTTGCATATTCCTACTCATCTAACACCCTAAATTAAAAATGTGCAAAAAAAATATTATACCCCCCAGTCTTTTGCCCTATAAAGGGACAGTTCAACATATTAAAAAGAAAAGGATATCCTTACAACATTTTGATATAAGATAAAAGAAAAGTTCACATACAAATTACATTTCACACACTAAAAAGAAGATGTTACTAAAATGAAGCTACGAATAATACTGGTGAAAATGTATACATTGAATATTTTTAGAAAACTACCTTACGAAACTGCCCAGGTCACACCAAATTAAACGGGTGTGTAAAATTTAATTTGCAAGTAAACTTTACTTCTTCTTCTTCTTTTTATTTTATTTTAAATCTAATGATATCCATTTCACTTCATCATATTAATCTATTAAACTATCAACGCTGATGAAGATATCATTGTCATATCGAAATATGTACGTTTAAAATGTTTTATTGAACATCATTTCATAGTATGGACACGGTGGATTACATAATTACATATTACTGTTAGTCAATTCGGATAAAACTGTTACGAATTTAAAATGATTAACGTATACGCATTTTATTTTGCTTGGTTATCCATTTATTTTATCACATTTTCTTCTTCTTTTTAGGAATATTCTACAATACAGTAGTTTTCCTTCAACCCAAAAATACTCTACTCCTCCACAAATTTCGGTCTACAGCATCTTCCTCGGTTAAGCCTCTGGTAGTCATGCTTCTCTTTACACCATCCATCCATTGTTCTCTTGGTTTGCCCAGTTTCCGTTCGCCTTCAGCTTGCCAATGTAACATTAAATTAGGAATTCTACTACTCTGCATCTTTATCACATGTCCAAACCATTGTAATCTTCTTTCTTCAACCACTTCTCGTTCATTTTTTTGACTTATTCTCTGATTCTCATATTTCTAATTTTATCCAATCTTGATTTTCTTGCCGCCCTCCTCCAATAATCCATCTCTGTTACTAATAATTTGTTTGCATGCTGTCTGTTTAACGTCCAAGTTTCTGCTCCATATAACAAAATACTTTGTACCAATGAACTGTAAATGAGTTTCTTAGTGTTGTTTAAAAATTTTCTGCTCCATAAAACGGATTTTAATACTCTATTTTACATTTTAATTATCATTTTTAGATTTAAATTAATTATTTATATTTTACTTAAAATATCTAAGATTTGCTGAAGATGGTCTCACCGCCGACCGAAACATGTACAATAATTGAATAGGCCTAGATGTTTTCTTAATTTGTATTGAGAGGCATAGTATTTATGAAAGTCAGAACTTCAGAAAACACTTCTAATCATTTTCAAATCAACTATTTGAAATAGAGTTACCTATGTTTTTATACCCTACGAGTATTGTCAAAATTGGCAGTGACTTAAATTAATTCCTGGCCATTAGAGGTGGTAGTAACAGGAACACATTATGTCGAGTTGATACACTTTCGAGGTAAAAGATATAATTAAGGGATGGTTTTAGCAAGGGAAAATGTAGTCTGATACATAGGCTAATCTCTACATAGTATAAACAAAGTACCCGATTCTTAGATGTAATGGGTAATCTCGAGAACCACTGGATGGATTTTGATGCGGTTTTGACCATTCTGTAAAGGATATCTCGAGGAAGCTTTCTGTAGAAAAACATTCATTTATGACCAAAGGAAGCCGAGCAGTAACGATTTTAGTGAATCGAGTTTATGTGTTTGAGTTTCGCTGTTCACCTCGGCTTTTCTGAATTGCGTCCGGGACCTGCCGTCTGTGTGTCTTTTAAGCTTACGATGGATAAATCGTTGAAGTAACCGGGCGAAGCCGGGACGGGTTGCTAGTAAAATAGCTCATATAGATATGAAATTTATCATATTTTCTTCCCTTATCGACAGTTTAATTCAATAATGTTACCAATTGGTATATAAATAAACTATTCGTCGATATAATAGGCTTGTATCGTAGAATAGTTTATTCCCGAATTAGCTTCAGGCAAACTTGTGGTCTTATTTAGCAAAATCTAATATCGTCGTTCAAAAAACGTGCATTGCAAGTATTATATTAACCATTATTAAAAAGATAATTAATAGTCTATTGGATAAATTAACTTAATAACTAAATATATTGCATTCTTGGAAACATTCTTTTAAATTTCTAAACTATTCATAAAAATCAGATCTGTTACAATATTCCCTTTTCTGTTAGAAATATAGCTATTCAAATTGAAAGAAAATAGGACAATGAAATTCTCTTGAAAATGGTCCTGAATATTTGTAGAAATATGTATCCACTGATTAATTGTATTTTATCTTGCAAAATAATAAGCCTATCAAAATCTTCTTTAATTGATAAATTAAGATATAAAATAACACGAAAGATACTATGCATTACTATGTATTAATATGCATTTTCATTTTCAAGCTAGGTGATGTTATAATCAGATAAGAGCAAAATTCGTTGAAATTCATAAAATTAACAGCAGAACTTTCGGTTTTTTGTAGCCTACCGCATATACTTACACAGAGAGATAGCCCATCTTTTTTTTTTTTAAATTCAATGTCCGACTTCGAACCATTTCTTGTAAATTTTAGTCTACACCTTCATATTAATAAGCTGTGCCTTTTTCCATTCTTTTTATATTCAGATTTTTCCCGTCCTTAGTTTTTTTCTAACTTTGCAACCGTCTTTTTAAAACAATATCAGTGGAAAGTTTAACAGTGCATTGGTGGGGTGAGATTTGTATTCATGAGAACTGCTCTGAGATGCGAAAAACTAATAATTATGTGCATAGATGGATGAAAAGGGAAACTTTAAAAGCATTTTTGAGTTCTTTCCTCTTCCCTTGAATAACGCGCTACGCTTCATGATTCACATCTCCGCCGCATATTCTTTTGCTACTGCCTTCGCCCTCAGCGAGTCTCTTAAGGATTTCAGAAAGCGTCTTCATTCAGATGAATATCTCCTTTACATAATGGTTAGTCATTGTGATTTAACCGATCCAAAATGTATTCATACTCGACTTTTGCGACGTGGCCCCCAACGAAAACACATAGGCCTAACATAACACAAAGAGAAGCACGGATCTTCCTTGGCATTCTCTTGCAGGCTTGTGTTTTTCTTATTTTTAGAATCGATTTCCTGCTTAAGTACTATACCATCTCCTTATGACGCCAACCTCATCCTACATTTCATCCGCCCCTCGTTTCCCTCCTTTGAAATGTATTGTATGTTAATGTTTACCTGTATTTTTCTAGCCTATTCTTGTTTTGTGGTGTTTGAAGCCATATTTTCAGTGTTGCCTTAGTAAACAAGAGTTTAGTGCTATTCAGTCGGCCAACACGAATGTACCCAAAAGAGATGGGTTATGCCCTAATCCTGAAATAAATTACATGAGATTAATAAACCACTAGGATGACCAGTTTCGATCGTCAAGCGATCATCATCAGATCTAATACACTTAGGCTATAAAATACATGTTTGAAATACAGGTGAAAATATTTACAATATGTACAATTATTTAGTTGCAGTATTGGTACTGCAACTGTCAGTGTATGCTATATGCAGTATATATGTTAGGTGAAATGCTAAATGGTGATAGCTATCCGGAGATTGTACTTTAGAGAGATTATATGGTTGTAAACTATGGTTAAAAATTTTATAGTTTAACCATAGTTTACAACCATATAATCTCTCTAAAGTACAATCTCCGGATAGCTATCACCATTTAGCATTTCACCTAACATATATACTGCATATAGCATACACTGACAGTTGCAGTACCAATACTGCAACTAAATAATTGTACATATTGTAAATATTTTCACCTGTATTTCAAACATGTATTTTATAGCCTAAGTGTATTAGATCTGATGATGATCGCTTGACGATCGAAACTGGTCATCCTAGTGGTTTATTAATCTCATGTAATTTATTTCAGGATTAGGGCATAACCCATCTCTTTTGGGTACATTCGTGTTGGCCGACTGAATAGCACTAAACTCTTGCTATTCTTGTTTATTAAACTTGCTCCCTTTTGGTTTTGTGGCCCTCGTAATTAATTGTGTCCTCATTTGTTACGGCTAGTTTTATTTCGTCCATGATCTTAACCAATAAATCTCGACGCGTAATCTTTCCTCGAACCTCTGGGTCGTCTGTTTGTTCTCCGCGCGGTGCGGGGACAGCCTGTCTCTTCCGGGGACGATCGTCATCCGTTCTCCTTGTCCCTCTTTCGAATTCCTTCCAGAGTTTTCGACCGTGTAAGTGGATTGGTTGGTCGGCTCTGACGGTCCTGTCTCCGGTGGTCGTAGTTTCGTTCTCTGTGACCGCGTTGGTGGACGGGCTGGCGCGTGACACATCGAGTCATTGACAAGCGTCAAGCCGAGTGCTGTGACTCTCAGTGGGAGCTGGAAGGTTCAAATCCCGGTGCTCACGGAGGACATCCTGATTGTGGGTTTCCATTCGTTTTTTCCGCACTCCTCCCACGAATATATGGGGATGCTACTGGAATTTTAATTACGGGCTACACGCAGTATCGGTTCCTACCTCAGGCAGTCTGGAAATTGTTTTACGTAGTTTCCCATTTCTACTCCAGGCAAATGCCGTGATGGTTCTTAACGTAAGGTCACGGCCGCTTCCTACCCAAATCCTACCTTGATTACGAATACACACACTAGTACAGACATCACAGTTACACAGGTTATCAGACAACGTCTACACACTTAAGTACACGGGGCTACATGAAAACGATGTCGCAAAGCCTCTAAAGAATCTACAATAACTCTATTTGAAAATATGGCTTTGTCTACTGTTGGTTGGTTGGTTCGTTCCTCAGTTTAGGGGCTGCGACAACGCGGTCATGTAGCCCCGTGTACTTTGGGTGTGTGTAGAATCTCTCTGATAACCGGTGTTAATTGTGATTTCTGTATTAATGTGTGTTAACGTTTTTTTAAGTAGTTCCTACTTATGCTACCAAACGCCACTGTCGACGACAATTAGTTCTGAACTTGGTTTCTAGATGCCACCGCAGTCGTCTCCTGGCGATGAACGTTGGAACCTAAGAGCGTTAGTCAAATCTAACCTATAATTTAACTTCCCACAAGTGTAATTAGTGGAAGGTTCTTTTACATGCCATAAATCTATGATATGGGACCGCCGGCTTTACTTCCCCTCCGAAGGAAGGCATACTAAGGGATTTTTAACGCTCTTAAAAATATCCGATGACTTCGGCCGGGTTTGAAGCCACGACCTTGGTCATAGAAGCTCAGCATGCTATCTACTACGCCACCGAAGCCGCCTTTGACTACCGCAATGTCACGGAAAGCACCACACTACGCTACGCCGTATGAGTAGGTCAGTCCATTCAGTTTCACTATGTATTGAAATTAGGGACAGATGACCTCGTAGTTCTGACCCTTAAAACAACTATAAGTATAGCAATTCGGAGCTCGAGGGTTTGCTGAGTGTACCGTCCTGAGGATTGCCTCAGGTCTAGTCCGATGGAATGAGATAAGGTAGAGTCACAAACTGTGCAGCCATCTATGATTTCCGGTTTGCCCATGAACGAGGTACAAGACTGTCATAATGGGACCACTAATCTGGTTATTATTTGGACCTTCGTCAGTGAACGCAGACTCTTTTCATATGGACTGGCTGCCGATCCTTCGCTGTCAATAAGTACACTCTGTTTAACCCCTCAGTGTCCGTACATTCGCGCTCACAACAAAGTGGCTCCTCTACATTCATATTTCGTTCTAATTTATTGACAAATGTCGTTATTGTTCGAGCGTTTTCATGACTAATAAAAATTCTTGCCACGGTGGGGGAGTGATTATCGTGTCGGTCTACCAACCCCAAGCTTTCAGGTTCGCTCCTGGCCGTGGTAAGTGTTACAAGAATCACGACAAGCATGCCATACGTTGTTGGCATGTTAAATAACCCATTTGAATTCAGTAGGCCGTGTTCATAATGGCAAAATAAATCTCGGGATTTTCCGCCAACACATAGTTCGTCCTTTATCTACTAGAAAGCGCAATAGTGGCAAGGAGCTTGGATATCTAACACCCTTGACTTTCAAAGCGCTCCAAGGAACAACAAATTTCAACATGCAAGCTGCCCTCTGGGCGTCAAATGACAGAGCTTGCACCTGGCACCCGAGCAAGCTTGGTGCTGGTAGTCCGACACGATAATCACTCACCACCGTGGCAAGCTATGTAGAGATGAAATGATTAGCTCAGGATAGGGAGGTATGGAGTGCTGCGTCAAATGACTGAACGCTCAAACAACAACAACAACAACAACAACAACATGCATGTCCATGGTTTAATTATTTTAGCATAGATCTATCTCCATTAAACGGAAACCTTTCTTTAACGAATTTTTTTTGCGAGTTATGTTCTATTCTGTTGAAGGCAGATATTACTGTACTTACTTTGGTGACTGTCCTGTTTGCCATCTCTTCCTGAATGCAGTACATTTGCATTTGACTGTTGGCTCAGGCTAGAGTAAAATGTGGCTTTACACGGATGTCTCAGTCTCATCCATGGCTGTGATTATATGGAAGCTACTGAGGTATGGGTGGTGCTTACAAGGGGAGCATACGATGCATGGGTCACCGATTCGAACCATCTTTAGTACACGTGTAGGGCATGACCAGGCGTATATCAGGTGCAAGTAGTGAGGTGCGCTTCTCAGCCATTTCCGAGAAATTAATTATTCCCAATTGCAGTGCGGCCTCCATGTGTGTTGTACGCTAGCAATAATCCAGCGAGCACGTGGTCCAGCGGTAAAAACTCTGCTTCGTAAGCTCGGAATCCCTGGATCGAATCCCACCGGTGACCCGTTGCAGTGTGTTGTGTGTTTTTTTTGTAACCATTCGCGATTTCCAACCAATACGCTTAGAATGAGTCACTGCTTGTGGGGTACGAGGTGGTCTGATGGTTCACAGACGTGCAATGAACGGAACAGACTGGGCCTTCAATGTATAGACTAAATGTATACCGGTGCATATAACAGAATAACTTACACCTGACCGTGTATAATACCAATGTATTTGCAATGCCGATACTTTACTTTATGTAATGTCACAAACGTTGACCCCCATACGATGATTTCAGAATCCTTTTTTCCGCTTACATAACACGTTATTACAATTGGCTGAAAAATAAACTTGTTCACGACACCTACATTTGTACGAATTGCCAATGTTTACAACAACAACAACAACAACAAAAAAACGTTTAGGGGCAGATGACCTCGTAGTTCCGCCCCTTAAAACAACAATAACTAACTAACTAACTAACTAACTAACAAAAAACGCAACACACTGCAACAGCTCACAGGTGGTATTCGCTCCAGCGATCCCGCGCTTACGAAGCAGGGCTCATACCGCTGCACCACGCACTCGTTGGATTCTTGCTAGCGTACAATGCACGTGGACGCCGCACTGCAATAAATTGCAATTAATTAATTTCTCGGAAATGGCTTTGAAGCGCACCTTACTACTTGCACCTGGTATGCGCCTGGTCATTGCCTACACATGTACTAAAGATGGTTCGGATTGGTGACCCATGTCTCATATACTCCCCTTGTTAGTAATGACATTCTGAGCACAGTCAGTGCCTGTGGATGTTGTGAAAGGTTCTACTCATAGGGTTAGTACGGCTATTCAGACTCAGTGAGGGAAGCAATGGCAAACTAACTGACTCCTCATCTTGCCTAGTACGCCTCAATATAGCGCTGCCATGGGTTTTTGTGGGTATCTACTCACATAACCTAACGATGACTGACAGCAGTACCCTGGCTAAAGCGCAGCGTTAGGTCATGGGACCAAGCACTCTGCTGACTCGGTAGACGTGTTGGTTCGAGCCCCACCGTCGGCCGTCCTTGAAATGGTTTTCCGTGGTTTCCCCATTTTCAACACCAGGCAAATGCTGGGACGGTACCTTCTGACAGGCCAGGGCCGCTTCCTTCCACATCCTTGCCCAGTTTCATTCATCTTCATCCCGACGAGCAGGTCACCCACGGGCGTCGACTAGAAAGACCTGCACTCGGCCTCTCAGAAGGCTACACGACAAAAAGACCTAACGACGGTACTTTTTGAGGATCCAACCTGCCTTTTGGCTGACTACCTAACAGACAGACTTTGGTGACACACTGTACCGAAGTGTTTGTGACACATGTGTATTTTTTGAGTTAGGGAAAGATTCTTGCTGCTGCAACTTCCTTTTCACACTTGCTGACAATACGCAGGTATTCCTTCAGTGTCCTAGCCGACTTAGGAACCTTTCATGTTTGAGAAACCGTGTTACCGCTAGCTACAAGCTGATGTGATGTCTCATTCTACAAAGGTGTCAACTGGAGGCGATGATCCTCCCCAGGGTTGCTTCAGTAGCCAGCTCTATACAAATGCTAGCACACGATTCACCCGCTTCTCAATGAGGAGAGGAGGGAAACTTTTAAAAAGATACCTTTGAGGGGCGGGGGACAGTTCAATAGAGACACCATAATTGTTCGCCACTGCAAAAATATGTCAGCCAGGGGTGACCAGTAAGCTTACCACTCTAACTGGAACAGAGACTAGGTTCCTTAGTTTAGGGGCTGCGACAACGTGGTCATGTAGCCCCGTGTAATTTGGGTGTGTCTAGAATCTGTCTGATAATAATAGGTGTAATATCGTATGGCCTCGGGGGCCGGGTGCAAGCTTTGTTATTTGACACCCAGTGGGCAGCTTGTATGTCGAATATCGTTAATCCTTGAAGCACTACGAAAGTCAAGGAGGTTAGATATCTGAACTGCTTGACACTATAGCGCTTTCTAGTAGACAAATGAGGAACTTTGTGTTGGCGGAAAATCCCGAGATTAATTTTGCCATTATGAACCGGGTCTACCGAATTCAAATGGGTTCTTTAACATGCCAACATCGTATAACATGTTTTTTGCCGCCTTTCAAAAATCACTCACCACGGCCAGGAGCGAACCTGCAAGCTTGTGGTTAGTAATCCGACACGATAGCCACTTACCCACCGTGGCAAGCATCTGTCTGATAACCGGTGTTAATTGTGATGGCTGTATTAGTGTGTGTTATTTGTTTATAATTCAAGTAAGGACTGCAGACATTCAATTTTCAAGTAGTTCATACTTTTGCTACCAAACGCCACCGTCAACGACAACTATTTCTGAACTTGGTTACTAGACGCCACCGCAGTCGGCTCCTGGCGACGAACGTTGGAACCTAAGGACGTTAGTCAAATATAACCTATAATTTTAGCTTCACACAAATGTAATTAGTGGAAGGTTCTTTTACATGCCATAAATCTATGACATGGGACCGCCGGCTTTACTTCCTCTCCGAAGGAAGGCATACTAAGGGATTGTTAACGCTCTTAAAAAATCTGACGACTTCGGCTGGGTTTGAACCCGCGACCTTGGGCATTGAAGCTCAGCATGCTACCAACGATGCCACTGAAGCCGTCAGGAAGAGTGACTATTTCCAGAATACCCCGTAGCGTTAAATGGCTCACCATGGTCGCGATGGAGAGCTGCACCTAGTCCGGTGATCGTAGGTTCAAATCCCGGCACTGACAGCAGCTAACCTGATTGTGGGTTTTCCCAAGGTCCTTCCACATTACCCCGAAGCAAATGCTCCGTTTGTACCTTATTTCAAGTCATGGGACTCCTACCCAATCTCCAACCCTAATAATTTTAGTTAGACTACCTCATGGTTAGCATTCTTGGCTGTCGCTCCAGAGGTCCGGGTTCGATTCCTGGCTTTGCTAAGACATTTTAGTTCTGGTCTGAGAGCAGAAACGGGGTACACTCAGCCTTGTGAGGCAAAACTGAAGCTGAGAAGAGGAAGGTTCCAGTTCCATCTCAACCATCCTGGAAGTGGTTTTCCGTGGTTTCCCATTTCTACTACAGGCAAGTGCCGGGATGGTTCTACTAACTTAAGGCCACGGTTGCCTCCTGCCCATTGAATGGTACTGGGGAAATATTAAAACCATTTTTAGGTCGGCCGAGTTGGGACCTACACTCTTCCGATGCCACCGTAGCCGGTCAAATTCAACATATGCCTAAATATACGGGGCTGATGACCAATATATCCTAAGCCCTTCAGGTGAACAAACGACAACTACAACAACAGTAGCAGCAACAACAACTACGAACCTGAAAGATGGTATATTGGCTTTCACGGCCGGTGAATTTAAACTCAGCAATTCTTCCATCTTTTTGGAAGCCTTCATAGGGAGGTTAAGGCTGCTTGGGCTTTTAGTTCTCGCAGTCAAGTGGTGCAGTTGCACGTAATAAAAAGGGAGGTGGCGCGCAGTTTGTCACTCCTGTGGGGGTCCGGGCGGGGACACCAAGAGCCCGCCGATGAGCCAGTTTGGTGTCCTAAGCGAACCCCCACACAAGACACGGCACAAACCTAGAAGAATTGCTGAGTTTTAACTACGAATCTATTTTTTCTGAGCAGATAGTTGAAACCAGGACCTAAGAGTTAGGAGTGTCAGTACGTAGCCCCAGACCACAGAAGTTGCCCTTTTAACTCTAAGTTAATCTTATTTCAGTTCTATAAGACACGTGTGGGAGATGAGGAACACAGAGAAGGCTATTAACTCTCTAGTTTAGGTCACGTCTTCACGTCTTCATCGCCAGTAGTTGCAGGTGTTAAGTGGTGGGTCTTATTTCACTCACGGTTGAGACCATCCTACAGGGGCTGTCACCGTTCGCAGAAATTACCATTGGCATTTTTTTAAGAACCATCACTCTGACAATATGCATGTCAGTCTGAAAAACACGGAATTCATTTAAAGAGACACTTCATTCTCTGCGTTCTACTGGACGGGAATTTCATGGATAATTTTGCGTGTAATTTTTCTAACACTACGACTAATACGGGAATGATTTGACAGCGATTTTGTTACGGTGTGAAGATTTAGCACTAGGTAATTCAGAGCTTTATTACTTTCAATTTTGTGAGTTTTCATTTGACAGTCTTACAAGTTTAACCACACTAAATAAAGAAATAATGTTCAACTCCTTTAGTGTATTATTATTATTGTTTATTTTTTCACATCATTATCACGGCATAGCCCGGTTACATTTTAAGTTACAGCCTGTTTCGGCCTGAGCAAGGAATTATCTGTACTGAGGTCAGTGGCTTAACTACGGGGGTCGATTAAGGGGATCAATTCACCCACCCCTCCCCTCCGAGTCAAATCATCATCATCATCATATGAAGCAGTGGTTCTGAACCCGTTGAAGTCTACGGACCACTCAGCCTGAAATTGAATCATGTACGGACCACCCCCCACCCCTCCCCCCTCCTCCTCCCAATACACCTCATCAGTTGTGTAACCCTTCCTCAACAACACTTTTTTGTTTAATATTTCAATTCAAAACCTGATAGTCATCGCCGCGAATACATTCGGACGATTCTCGTTCAACGCACATCGTTTTCGAAATCCCCATTTTTTTGCCACTTTTTTATACGTGCTGTTGGACCTTTTTTTCTCCCGCGGACCACTCCCGAGGCACTGACGGACCTCCAGTTAAGAACCACTGATTTAAAGGCTACCGGTAGCAGTGGCTACGCTGTCTAAAGCGCAGCGTTAGGTCATGGAGCCAAGCTCTCTGCTGAATCAGTAGACGCGTAGGTTCGAGCCCCACCGTCGGCCGTCCTTGAAATGGTTTTCCGTGGTTTCCCATTTTCAACACCAGGCAAATGCTGGGACGGTACCTTCTGATAGGCCACGGCCGCTTCCTTCCACATCCTTGCCCAGTTTCATTCATCTTCACCCATTCCATCTCTCATCCCGACGCGCAGGTCGCCCACGGGCGTCTACTAGAAAGACCTGCACTCGGCTTTTCAGGAGGCCTCACGACAAAAAAAAAAAAAAAAAAAAATGTCGCTGCAACCACATTTGCCTCTCACTTGCTGAACGTTTTGAGTCAGCATACTGTTTAAATTGAAGTCCATGCATCACAGAATCCAGATGAGCCTTCTGCGGTCTTCCTCTTCCTTTCTTCCCCAGAACTTTTCCTTCCAGTATGGTGGTCAGGAACTCATTATGGCGTGGGGTGTGGCCAACGAATTTTGCTTTCCTCTTTTCGATAGTAGTGATCAATTTTCTTGTTTCGTCTACTTCCTTGAGGACTCATTCGTTAGTCTTTTTCTCCGTCCAGCTTAATTTCAGCATCCTTCTCCACATTTACTTCTTCCAGGCGTTGTATGCCCTGTTTCCTTAGAATCCAAGTTTCGCATCCGTATAACAAAACACTCCAGACAAATGTTTTGATAAAGGATTTTCTAGTTTTAATGCTAATGTGTATGTATTGATGAATTTTACAGCTTAATTTAGTTCAGTGATAACCTTATAACTGTCTGGAAACTTTCACAGTAATGCAATAATTGGAATTGCATTGCGTCTTACAACAAGTAGTTCCGTGAAGAACTATACAGCCTATTTTCATATATCCTACTTATGTTAACTGCCACAATCAACATACAAAATTTCAGTTTAATTGCTGTAACAGATTCGTAGATATTGAGAACCGTCTAAATATTTCAGATGGTCGCTAGGTTGGATTTTTATTTTTGTACTATTACATTAAGATTATTGTGTACGTGTGGTATTCAAACTTCAATCGCATGATTAGACAACAAGAAGTAAAAACGAGATTTTAAAATTACGCACAGCAGCCATCTTGTGATAATGCAAACCATTGAAATAAATTAGATGCCAGTGGATCAACATTTGTATAAGCATTTAACGTGCAACGTTTCACGGCACTCGGATAGTTAATTCGCGAGAAACGTCCATTTAAATATTTATAATTCGCGTCGCCGCCATGTTGGATTTGTGCTCACCAGGTTCCTGAAAGTCCTATAGTTGAACATATGTTCATAGTCTCTATGAACATAAAAAAAATTCAGTTTGGTTGCTGTAAAAGATTCATACATATTGAGAACCGTCCTAATATTTCGGGAGCTCACCATTTAGGAGTGTTATGTGTATAGGCCATAGAGTTATGTACCATTCAAGGACAATTATTGCCTAGGTTCATTATTCAAACTTTCACTTCGATCGCATGATTACGACACAAGAAATTAAAACTTAATTTTAAAATTTCGCACAGCCGCCATCTTGAGGTTATGTAAGCAATTGAATTAAATTAGATGGCAGTGCATTACAATCTGCAAGATCAATTACTGTACCACATTTCACTGCGCTCAGAGAGTTAAATCACGAGAAAAGTCTATTAAAATATTTTAAATTCGCTTGGTCGCCATGTTCGTTTCGTACTTTACAGGTTTATGAAATATACATAGGTATACCTGTATCAGTACCCTTTATCACCGTACAAAATTGCAGGGTGATATCTGTAATAGTTTCGGAGATATAGAATGTCAGTGAAATAATTCGCACAGCCGCCATTTTGAGGTTATGTAAACAATTGAACTAAATTAGACTCCAGTGCATTACAATGTGTATAAACATTCGCTGTACCAAGTTTCATTACATTTAGATAGTTAAATCGCGAGATAAGTCTATTTAAATGTCTCAACTTCGCTTGGCCGCCATGTTGGTTTTGTAGTCACCAGGTTTTTGAAAGTCTCATAGGTGAACTTCTAGTAGTGCCCTTTATCACCGTACACAATTTCAGGGCGATATCGGTAATAGTTTCGGAGATATTGAATGCTAGTGAAGTATTTCGCACAGCCGCCATGTTGGATTGGAGAGACGTAACAAAATTTGAAGGGCACGGTCGAGGTCGCCGGGAATAGTGCTATGAACTTCCCGAGTTTCATTGAAATCGCTCCAGCCGTTTCGATTTTATTAGGGGGGGACACACACACGAATCACACACACACACACACACACACACACACACGCACACACACACGGACAAAAGGTGATCTCATAAGCCTATTTTTTCAAAATTGAAAATAGGCTAAAAATAGATGGACCTGTGAGATTCTGTTACCATGGTTACGTGTTGCATTCTTTCATTATTTCAATGTAAATATACATGTTTTAAGGTATTTATTTAATTGTGAGCCATTTTTAAGAGTAAGTGAGTGCGTTTCGCTTACGCATTGGGTTATGCTGAACCTGTAGGTACCCCATATGTGTAGGTTGGTGTTAATGGGACCTTATTTTCGGTACAAAACTGGAATGGGACCTTAGCAGAATAATATAGGGAGGGATTTTAAAAAGCCAATTTATAGATTGTTGACAAAAGATTGTATTATGTAGCCTATGTTATTAATTTGAGAACATTTCTCTCTACATGTGTAAGATATTTAATGTTAAACCAACCAAAACTGTTCGTATCCAAGCATTTGCACATTGAGAGGTGCAAATTAAACGTATCAAATGCTATCGTGCAGGTTTACTTTCATTGATATTATGCCTCCCCACCGTACCGCAGAGAGCAAAAAGGAAAAACAAACATGTGACCAAAACAGAAAGCAAAATTCAAAAACAAAAGCAGAAAACAAACACAAAAACTGAAAACATAAAGCAAGAAGCAATATTCAAAAAGAAAAAAGCAAAAGCAGAAGAAAACACAAAACAAAAAGCAAAGAAACCCAAATCACGAAACAAAAACACAAAACAAATAGCAAAGTTCAAAAGCAAAAGCAGAAAACGAACACAAAATCAAAAATTAAAATACATAAAAAGACAATATTCAAAAGCAAAAAGAAAGTAAAAAACAACAAACACAAAACCAGAAACACAATTAGTTAAGATTTGACTTCGCTCATCCCCCTCTAGAAGCAAATACTATTTACGCCACTGTATAGTAGTAGTATTAGTATTTGTTGTTGATTATATAGGGGGACCTTGCGACATTGTATAGGGGACGATACATTCGTAGGCTGGTGTAGCACAAAAGTCTGCACTCGGGGGTGTCGGGAATAAGTGAGGTTCGATCTTTAACCAGCTCAGAGGAATGCATCGATAACAAAACTAGACAAGAAAGAGAGGTCAGTCTTAGGTTAAAATCACAAATAAATTTTATTCAGAATAGATCCCTAGCCTAGCATGAGAGTTGCAAACGGCTAGTCCGATACTATTCTGCCCTGAAAGAAATATAAAAAAAGTCCTAAACAAGATCTAAATTGCTCTCATAGTCCTAATACAAAATTCGACAAAATGAACAAGCTAAGAGAATGGCACGTACGATCGGCCCTAAGCAATTACATCGAAATAACTTACGGGTGGATCAAACATCAAAAGAATTTACAGCAAAGCAAGACATTTACTTGTTTACAAATACTAAAACATTTACATTTAGTAGCAAGGGGAAAATTTGTCCTATGCTATGATGGTGCCATCTCTAACAATTATCTTTAGAGTTAAGTGTTAGCTAGTCCTAAATATCATTAATTAATAAACGAGATGCGTTTATTACTAAGAAAATCAAGCTATGTGCACAATGTTGCTGAATAAAAAAACTATGCTAATACAACACAAACGCATACAAAAATTCAGCACTCCTATGGTTGTGCAATTGGCACTGCCTACGTACTCGATTTGTTACTGTTTGTAACAAACGGTCATAGTGTCAAAGTGTTAAGAAAATAGAAAATATAGGAAAGCCTGCAAATGCGATAGTAATTAAACAATTACATCGACTCATATTGCTACTAATCTGATGTGTGTGCTTCAGTTATCACATCACCAATTAGTGGTCGACTAATCATGTGAAAATGTATCAAAATGTATCTACAATAGCTTAACAGTATCTAAGTGTTAACATTTGGTCCAGAAAAATAGTTTATTTTTAATGTTTATAAATTTTATTTAGGTTCAGGGGGAATTTATAAGATTTGTTAGTTTTCAAAACCCTATTTTGATTATTATTACAGTTTCACACAATTATTTATTCCTGCCAGTATTGTTGTTCAGTTTATGGACCTTTAAAAGCGTTCAGTGTATTCAGGTAACGTTTGTATCCAACTTATGCAAATAACTCAATAGTTCAATAGCTTACGAGACACCCTGTGTCTTCAACAATATTTCATCACACTTATTAGACATCCTATGTCTTCACCAATTACTTGACCCTTATTTCGGATTCTTTGATCCAGGCGCCTTCGGTTTTGGTACGACTTTAGTTAGTTCATTACCACCGATATAACCGCAATAACAATGTCGGAGGTATTCATCCACCGTCACGACTCATATAATATTCTTAATTTACAAAAGTGTGGAATCCTAATTGATACACGTTTGAATTGCTGGTAATACAGATTATGTGTACAAAAACACATCCTGACAACGCTTTAAATAAACATAAAGGTTTCTGATACAAGCTAACTGTGTGTGTGCGTTTATAAAATTGCCTCTTCCCTGAATAAATCGAACCTGCGTTCATTTGGTTACAAAATACAATTTCATTCATTGTCTGCGTGGCTTCTCTTAAAGAAATAAACCTGTTTTCAAGTATTGTTCTGGCCAATAAATGTGAATAACGGAACTCTGCATTCCACTTGTAATAATGTCAAGAATCTCACAGCCTTCTAAAACAAAATATTAATCCGCTGCCTAGAATCGAGTGTGCTGTGTAGTGAACTTGGCTCGTAACCTTGGCCTTGATTTAACATTGTCAAACTAGTTTATTTGTCATCAGCCTGACAAAAATAAAAGTTGATAATACTTGTTTTTAAATGATACGAATGAGCATTGAAAATCCAGCCTTCCTGGCTTCTATAAATGTTTAATAAACTATTAATTTCCACACGCGTCTTATAATTAGCTACCTGCATTGTGCACTAAATAAATGAAACCAAATAAACTAAGTCTACTGTTTTCCACTCTTACAATACGCTATAAATATTTGATCTGACTTGCAGATTCAGCGTCACTTGGTTGAGTTCCGCCATGAGATGTTGTATGCGGTCTCGTGTATGGCTTTAGGTTACCATTTCATTGTGTCTGGACATCCTCCGTCGCCAATTCCCCACGCATGATTTAGCAATCACATGCCATCGCGCGCTTGGAGTTGTATCTGAAGATCTGCTGGTTTATCATTATTGCGATGTTAGCGTTGGTAAAAATGTAGCACATAATTAAATAAAACTGTCGCGCACTGCAGCTAATATGCGGTTAAAAAAAATACACATTTTCACTCCGCCTCTGGTTCTAGTTTCTGTCGCTTGTGCGACACTCACTCGTGACTTGCACTAATATTTACACAAGAAAATATTAACAAAAAATAAGTCAAAATCACTGCCCATCCGGCAAAGAACAATTATACTTGTAGATTTTGTACAGTTACAAAGTTAGTTAAATACACAGTTTATAGAACACTGAAACATGTGTGTGTGCGTGAGAATGAGACCATGCGGTCGCAAAGTTTTCTTCACACAAGTCCTTCATTTCACCTCGGATAATAATAAAAATATTTTACAGTTTTCGTAGTGGTGAATGTCTTCAATCGTTCAATTATTACTCAATGCCATGATAGCTATCCGTAAGAAAGTTATTCGTAGATTTTTCCTGCCACATGGTTTCCTTTCACTTGTGCTCCATCATGCACATGTTGTCTCTTCCACAGACGAATAGGAACTGGTGTTACCAAATATGGCGTGCTCTCAGTACATGAGCTGGCCGCGTAAATTGATAGTTTCTTCGATTTACGAAGTATGCTGTACTTCAAGTATGCAGAATTACCTGGTTATAATTATAGTAGATTTTTGGAATGTGAAAAATAAGTAAAAATATAATCATAAGCGATATTGCTTCAGCTTCTTCCCGCCGCTCGCAGGGTATGTTCAGTTACATTTCACCATAAGTTTTAGTCTCTGTTGTCTGAGCAAACATGCGTCAACGGGCGCAATATCCAACATAGAACTCAAATTTCCTGTTTTTTCAGCAGTTGGTAGCAATGTCGTCAATTTTAATTCTGACCATGAGATTTCCCGGTATAGATCTTCACGTATACCAAGTTTGGTTTCTATAACTGCAGCCGTTTAGGATTTGTTATTACTATTATTGTTATTATTATTAGCGACTTCGGTGGCGTAGTCGATAGCATGCTGAATTGCTATGCGCGGGTTCAAAACCGGCCGAAGTCATAGGATTTTTAGTAGCGTTAAAATCCTTCAGTAGGCCTTCTTTCAGAGGCGAAGTAAATCCGGCGGGCCCATGTCACAGATTTATGGCATGAAAAAGAACCTACCACTACAATTGACGTCCGAAACGGGGGAGGAGCTTACGGTCAGCTGTTTGCAATATGGCGGCGATATAGTGACGTGAAGTAATTGGGTGTGCGTTTGTTATGGCTTCTAATTATTTATGATGGCAAAATACTACATATTTTCTTTCATTGATAGACATATTTTTATAATCAATTTAAATGCAGTGCCTAATTACTACCAGTTAAAAATATTACCCACATGTAGATAGTTAATTTACTGTCTGCTGTTACATAGGCCTATATGAAGCCTGTACTTGGGAGCCTAAGGTATCGATGTTTTTATTAATTTCATAATATATATCTCACATAACACAAAGGACGACTCCCTGATAATAAATTGAATCAAGCAACCCTGAATTTGCATGAATGTTTTGGGTTCAAAGAAGCGTTACTTGGGATGCTCAAATCATACTTCAATATTGCAAATATTGACCTACATACTTGCTGTTCAAAGGCAAGAATATTAATTTATTAATCTCTTGCCACAGGCAAGTTAAAATGGAGGCATCCTCTTTATCAATATATTTAATTAAATGTTTAAAATACAGATATTTAACAAAGCTGGAGTCTCCATTTGAACTTGTCATAAGCAAACGGAACAGATCAAAAACTACACTTTAAGCCAAACCAAATTCACTCCTCAGCTCGACATAAACCATAATACCAATTAAAACCTGTACAAAACATACTCTCCTTACTGTTGTACAACTTTCAAACCAACTATTCGCACTCAAAACTGAAAAACCCTGAAATGGGAACTAATTAAACTTAGAATAGCCTAGGCCGATCCGGTCTTCTGCTACATTACCGCATATGTATACTTAACATCACTTTAACTTCAAAATTACGGCTAAGTGACCTATCTGCCTGAGTAGTATAGGTGTTACTGGCCTGCCAGGGATGATGGGTCACCAAACCGGTACTTAAAACTAAGATTTTACATTTTAATTAACTAAATTCAACAGTAGGGAGATCATAGCCAAAAACACAATTTAAGCTAAATCATACTTCAATGACCTACATACTTGCTGTTCAAAGGCAAGAATATAAATTCTCTGGCAAAGTATTCATTCGGCTATTGTCAATCGGAAGAACCCCTAAAATAAGTTTACGAAGAGTGGATTACATTCTATGTACGGCACAGAAGTAATAGGCTACAAGTTTATCAGTATTTTTGATGTAGCTAAATCCATGTGAATACAAATTAGAGACAATAACTATCAATAATTATCAGTACCGGTGGAAGGAAGTCGTCTTCACAAAAATGCAGACTGCACACTGTCATGTAACATGTAACACGTTTTCCAATTGACAGCGCCGAAGCCCATCTTTCTCTCTGAACTTTTTGTACAGGAAAGTAGTGAAGATATTTCGTACCCGTTTTATACGATTTGCAACCGTATACAGAGCAGTACCTCCTCGAATTTGACAAAGTTCATTCTGTTTCCATCACGACGTCAATGCTTCACCATCTAAATAAACCACACCAGTCACAATGTTACAGCTTCAACAATCTACCGCGTGGCTGCGCCATCCAACTTTTCTGACGTCAATTGGTGGTGTGTAGCTAAATGTGTAGGTTATTTGCTTTAGAAACGCTCTATCAAGTTCCAACGTTCGCCGCTGGCCGCAGTAGCAGTGGTGTCTGGTAGTCAAAGTTGAATATAATAATAACACCTGGCACTACAGCCCATGAGGTCCTAGGCCTACCAAGCGACCGCTGCCCAGCCATTTGGCCTGCAGATATTGGGATGACGCGTGGTCAGTGCATCAGGTCCCCTCGGCCATTAATCTTGGTTTTCGTGACTGGGGCGCTGCCTCACTGTCAGACTGCTACTCAATTGTCCTCACGAGGCTGAGTGTATCTCGTTCCAGCCCCCACGCCAGTTTCTAAAATCCCTGACGGAGCCGGGAATCGAACCTGGGGCCTCCGGGTGAGAGGCAGGCGCGCTTCCGCATCACCACGGGGCCGGCGAACCAAGGCTGAAACTACTTGAAATTGAACTTTCGTTTATCTTCATTTATTTAATCTCTCATTAACTCTTTTCGTGAGGTATGTGTCAGGAAGGGCATCCAGCCGCAGAAACCATCAGCCACGTGGAATTTCTCCGCATCTCAACCCTGGCCCTGTTGGAAACGTGATTATTAATGGATAGACATAGATTATTATTATTATTAGTTATTACTATTATCACTATGTCTACGTCTATAGAATCATTTTAATGTAATGCCACTGCTAACTTGTTTTTATGTCTCCCCCAGGGACTCACGACTAGTGCGATGTGGGTTGGCAACCACGGGGCCCCAGCTGAGTTCGGCATATTTCCACTTACTTGTGCTGGGCTCCTCTCTGGCATTTTCCTATCGACCTCCCTTGGTCAACTCTTGTTTTCTTCCGACCCCGACGGTATTAGGGTATCAGAGGCCTAGGGAGTCTTTCACTTTCCCGCCTTAATGGGACCTTGTCTCATCTTTTCTCATCCCTCATTCTTCGAGGGGTCAGACCTCTTCTGTTCTCTTTATATCTCCTGCCGTCTGCACAAGGCCCTCAAGGAGGCAGGGTGCAGTTCCGTTGCACTCTGGATAATGTTATACCCTCAAGGAATCGCGGTTGGTGAGTTTGGGAGTTGGCAACACCGAGGGATTCCTGAGCTGGATCCGTATTTTCCTCTTGTTCCACTGACTTTGGGGAGAGCTCTCTCCTCTCTCTCTTTCCTATCTGCCTTTCATGGCTTTTCCTCCTTCCAAGTCCCTCAATCCTCATTCTTCGAGGGTAGAGCGCATTTCTTTTCCTCCTGTCCTGTATTTGCGATATTCTGCTTTTGATTTCTATTTGTTCTTCTAGTATGTAAGTTAGTAGTTAGTTTTAGTTATAGTTTACATTTCATTATCATTTTCACGATCAACCCAACCATTAGGGGCCGATAACCTAGATGTTAGGCCCCTTAAAACAACTGTTATCATGTTTGTATGTCAAGAATGCCTTAGCTCGTACTGTACCAAGAATCATAAATGGGAGAGGAAGTAGTTTTCCATTTCACCGTCAGAGTCGGAGATCATATATTGTTTGTGCTGCCACCTTTCATTCCGGTTGTGAACTACCTGCTACACCGCGTGCGTAATCAATTCACGTAGGCGAGCAGCTTGTTGAAGCGCGGGAGGGGGATCCAATGTTTACCCAGCCGAGTCATAAAGCAGCTGTCTCGATGCGACCGTGCACTTCGCCTGCCATTGCCGCAAGAATTAGGTTATATTTCCTCTGCGCTAAAAGGAGAACTGAGAGGAATATTTCACTCAAGTAGTCCTACTTATAAACGAAAAATATTATCACAATATTTTCGGGTAATAATAATAACAACCTAATAATAATAAAAACTAGCAACCTCATTTCTTACCTGAAGCACTACGACATTCAAAATTGCCACAAACCATTGGCAAGTATGTCTACCCCTTCGGTGGCGTAGTCGGTAGCATGCTGAACTGCTGTGCCCAAGATAGCAGGTTCAAACCCGGCCGAAGTCGTCGGATTTTTAAGAGCGTTAAAATCCTTGAAGCAGCTACACCCTCTGGCTAGTCGAACATGTTCTCGGACACTCCCGGTACTAATGGCATGTTAAAGAACCTTCCACAATTGCACCTGTGTGAAGCTAAATTACAGGTTAAACATTTGACCAACGCTCTTAGGTTCCGACGTTCGTCGCCAGGAGCCGACTGCGGTGGCATCTGGTAACCAAGTTCTGAACAAGTATTCGTTGACGGTGGCGTTTGGCGGCAAAAGTAGGAACTGCTTGAAAAAATTCAATGTCTGCAGTCCTTACTTGAATTGAAAAACACATAACACACACGAATACAACCATCACAATTGACACCGGTTATCAGACGGATTCTACACACACCCAAAGTACACGGGGCTACGTGACCGCGTAGTCGCAGCCCCTAAACAGCCATACGATTTAATAAATAAATAAATAAATAAATAATATATAATTATTCCCGTTACCAACGGGGTCCAGGATGAGAAGCAATTAAAGCCTCTGTAGATGGTATTCTTTTGCGGCCGGATGCCCTTCGTGATGCCAAACTCAAGAGTGGAGTTAATAGAATAGATGAAATAAATAAAACTGGCCAAGGTGTTGGAAGGTACCGTCCCAGCATTTTTCTGGACCATTTCAAGTGCGGTCGATGGTGGGGTTCGAAACCACGTCTGCCGAGTCAGCAGAGAGCTTGGCCCCATGCCATGACAGTTCATGTCAGCACTGCGATCATCTGAAGTCTGAGGGGGAGCTTTGGTGGTATAGTTGGTAGCATCCTGATCTTCTATGTCAAAGATCACGGGTTCAAACCCTGCCGAAGTAGTCGGATATTTTAAGAGCGTTAAAATCCCTCAGTATGCCTTCCTTTGGAGGGGAAGTAAAGACGGCGAGCCCATGTCATAGATTTATGGAATGTTAAAGGACCTTCCACTAACTACAATTGAGTGAAGTTAAATTTTAGGTTAGATTTGACCAACGCTCTATTAGTTTCAACGTTCGTGGCCTGACGCCGGCTGCGGTGGCATCTAGTAGCCGAGTTCGCAGCTAGGTGTCGTTGACGGTAGCATTTGGTAGCAAAAGTAGGAACTACTTGAAATCCATCGTCTGCAGTCCTTACCTGAATTACAGATTATTTATTTATATAGCGTATGGCTTTTAGTGCCGAGAGTGTCAGAGGACATGTTTGGCTCGCCAGTGGCTGTAGCTGCTTTAATGTGGAGTGAGCTACAATTTCCATTCAATTTCAAGTAGTTCCAACTTTCACCACCAGATTTCACTGACAGCTATCAGTGAACGTTGGAGATTTGATAGCGCGTTTCAACGAAATCTAATCTGCAAACGTAGCTTCAAAGATGTTTAATTAGTGGAAGGCTCTTTTACATGCCATAAATCTATGACATGGGACCGCCAGCTTTACTTCCACTCCGAAGGAAGGAATTCTGAATTATTTTAACGCTCTTAAGAAATCCGATGACTTCGGCTGGGTTTGAACCCGTGATCTTGGGTTTAGAAGCTCAGCATGCTACCGACTACGCCACCGAAGCCACTCATTACGGATAACACACACCCAAAGTAGCCTACATGACCGCGTTGTCGCAGCCCCTAAACTGAGGAACCAACCAACCAACCTGATGTCTGATAACCGGTGTTAATTGCGATGACTGTATTAGTGTGTGTTATCTGTTTTTTAATTTAAGTACAGACTGCAACTTAGAATTTTTCAAATAGTTCCTACTTTTGCCGCCAAGCGCCACCGTCAACGACTACTAGGCCAAGTTCAGAACTTAGCTACTAGACGCCACCGCAGTCGGCTCTTGGCAACGAACGTAGACACCTAGGAGCGTTGTTTACATTCTTAACCTATACCATTTAGCTTCACACAGGTGTAATTAGTGCAAGGTTCTTTAACATGCCATAAATCTATGACATGGGACCGCTGGCTTTACTTCCCCTCCGAAGGAAGGCATACTGAGGGATTTTGATGTCTGAGGAGTCCGTGCCCGCCTTGCTAAAGTAGCAAGCGCCATCGCTGTTGATGTGGAGTAGAGATTTTTTCGAGTGGAGCTAGGTGTCAGTGATTGATCCCAAGGAAAAGGAGGAGGGGAAGAAGCTGCAGAGATGAACGAGGGGAGGTAATGCGTGTGGCTGAATGCAGGACGAGGTAAACGCATTATCGAGTACTTGTGTTGATGGCTAGTGCTATGAGGCGGGAATCGTCCCGCGTCGTCGCACCCGGGCGCCGCACCGAAGCGTGGCCCAATGATAGCGGGGCGTCGACGGCTGTGTAGAACAAGACGCCTTGCAGTGCCGTAATGCTGCATGTACAGTTGCGAGCAAATCTTCTGCAGTACGAACCAACTTCACAAGGAATACTGGGGATTCTCTTCGGGTTATTATTAGGATTTGACTGAGTTTTTGAATGGTATGGTCTCCGTCTTACGGAATGAATACATGATGAAAATTAATAAATGTAAAACAAAAATACTGGAATGCAGCGGAAATAAATCAGAAACCTCTATGGACATCAAATTGGCAGGTGAAAATCTGAAGGAAGTAGGAGACTTATGTTACTTAGGAAGCAAAATAACCAGTGATGGACGAAGCAAAGAGGATATAAAAAGTAGGTTGGCTCAGGCAAGGAAAGCATTTCTACAAAAAATGAATCTGTTGACATCGAATATAGATTTAGGTATTAGGAAGTCATTTTTGAAAGCCTTTGTCTGGAACGTGGCGCTCTATGGAAGTGAAACTTGGACTATTGGTGCAGCAGAAAAGAGGAGAATTGAAGCGTTTGAAATGTGCTGTTACAGGAGAATGATGAAGATCAGATGGGTAGATAGGGTGACAAACGAAGAAGTATTAAGACGAGTGGGATAGGAGAGATGTTTCCGGCGACTGCTAATGAAGAGAAGAGATAGGTTAGTAGGACACATACTAAGACTCCCAGGAATAGCAAGCTTAGTTATGGAAGGAAGGGTGGAGGACAAGAACTGTAGGGGTAGACCAAGGTTAGAATATGTTAAACAGATTGCTTCGGATGAAGGGTGTGGTAGCTATGTAGAGATGAAACGATTAGCCTAAGACAGGGAGGCATGGAGAGATGCATCAAACTAGAAGACTGAAGACTCAAACAACAACATATTATTAGAGTAAAGCCCTGCGTGGTTGCGGATATCCGCAGAATTTTCCATCATTCAGATATAGTTTGCATGGCTGTGCGATAGGGAATAAACAGCGAATAATGTTTAGAGTAAATTTGCGGATATTTCATTTCATATTTATTTATCAGTGTCGTACACTGTATTTACAGTACACTAAAGGGAGTCTCTCAAAAGAGCAAAGTCCCACTTCGCATTCGGGATTCCTCAGAACCCCAATATATAGTCTATACACTGGGTTATATTTACATAATGTTCACAAGATGGCAATTAGTGAGAACCGAGCGATGATTACATTATTTACAGTATGCATTAGGGGGATGCTAAATGCACATTTACATAGGATAAGGGAGGAACAACAAGAGAAGAGATCAAATAAATATTGCAAATAGAGATTCACGGGAAACACTAGCACAACAAAGAATCGGGGCATAATTTATGAACCTACTTGTTGAACAAATAATGCCGCAGCTTCCTCTTGAACTGTACGGCATTATTGTTGCTGGCCTTCAGAGAACACGGTAGGCTGTTCCATGCACAGACCGATCTATTTACAAAACCCAGTTTGTACGACTCCGTCCTGGGTAGTAGGGCGTAAGCGTAACTCCGCGGCCCTTCTGAGCTGATCGGTAGCCAAGGGAAATTTTGTCTAAAATAGCAGATGAGGGTGTATTATTAAAAAGTTTTCGCAGCTATACCAAATCAATTTGGGTAAATAGGGTCTCATTAGATGGAAGGCTACATTTTTGGCGTCTGATTTTAGAGTCTAAATCGGAATTTATTAAAAGAATGAATAGTTCTAAGAATGCAATGTTGGACTGTATTATTTAAAAATTCGTTTAGTTTTTTGCTCACGTTTCTTGTTTTTCCCTATTTGCTTTCGCTTGGAAGGCATGCGAATAATACAGAAATGAGAGAAGCCAGTACGGAAATATCCTCAATTTGGCTTGCCTTATGCCAAAATAAGGGAAAATAATTTCTCCTCAAATGTCTAAATGTGTTGCTTTAATACTTTATGCTTTATCTAATAAGTTATACATATTATTGTAATGTCAGTAGACTATATTTGGACAACGAACTAGCGGATGCGGGGCGGATGCGGGTTGGATGCGGGTAACGATTTGTTTATCCGCGCTGGGCTCGAGTTATTATTTCTGTTTCTACGGTGTCAGAGATGAGTTGGGAGGAATTTCTTGGTGGCGTGAGTGGATTTATTACGGTTGGACACCCTTCCTGCTCCTGCCTCGTGAGAGAAGCAAGTGTGAGAGAGATGAAATGAATGAAACCGGGCAAGGATATGGAAGAATGCAGAGAGCAATTGCGGAGTTCAAAATGGGAAACCACGGAATAGTATTTCAAGCACAACTGACGGTGAGGTTCGAACCCACGTCTAGCAAATCCGCAGATAGCTTGTTCCCATGGCCTCGCTTTCCACTTGAACGAGTAGACCTTTAGTTTCTGCGGTCGGTACATTTCTTTTTTTTATAAAATAAAAGGAAATTAAACCAAAATTAAATAAAAAAATAAAAAATCTATACAGTACAAAACAAAGTCCCCGATTCTCGAGCACCGCTGGATGGATTTTGATGCGGTTTTCACCATTCGGTAAAGGATTTTACGAGGAAGGTTTCTGTAGAAAAAAAATCATTTATGACCAAAGTAATCCGAGCAGTAACGATTTCAGTGAATCGAGACGAAGAAAAATCTGCGTCCGTGCGCCTTTTAAGTTACGCTGGGTAAACCGCTAAAGATACTGGGGGAAGCATGAAATAACAATGTGTTTTTAATAGGCTACAATATGCCTTCTTTGCAATATGCATTGTTTCTGTTGAATTGATTTTTTAAAATATTGCATCCTTCCAGTGGATCAGCACAATATAATCCCGATTATAACTGGGACAAGTGACAAAACAACCAGAACAATATTGCATACGATTTGAAAAATATATTTGTTATTTATTACTTCATTCTCCTATCCAAATGAAGTACATTACACATCAATTGTTACGTCCACCTTCTCGACATAATATCCTTGTAACTTTATGCACTTTTGCCACCCATGTATCAGTCTCTTCAGACCCTCCTGAAGCCATTCCTTCGGAGTGCTGCGTACCCATGCCTTGACAGCTATGTCCAATTCTGAAAAATCCGCAAAACGGCGACCATGCAATGGAAGCACAGGGGCAGTCCACCGCCAAAGAAATGTCGAACAGTGCCATTAGTTGGCAGGCAAATGGCGACAGTGTTCTGGGACACAAAGGACATCATCCTCATTGATTGGCTGGAATCGGGGGCCACGATAGTTCAGCATATGTGGCAACGTACGCGCACCCGCGATCTGCGCCAGTCACAGCCGGCTTAGCTTGCCGTGCTTATCGGGGCGCACATAGAAAATGATCCTATAGTAGCTCTTCTTTGGCTGGTGATATGCCTTCTGTGTTAACAGATATAATTGTTAACTGTGGCCCTGAAAAGAACTCAACTGTTGATATTTCTGGAGTAACAAGAAGAGACAGGGTGAGGAATGTAAAGGTCAGGGAAATGGTGAAGGAGGAGCCCTTGCAAGGTAGGATTGAGACATCAAGACTGAGGTGGTATGGACACTTAAAGAGAATGGATGAGAAGAAGATTCCCAAGAGGAGACATGAGATGCAGATGCAGAAGAAACGACCAAGGGGAAGACCAAGAGATAGATGGCTGAAAGGAGTGGAGGAATGTGTCAAGAAGAGAGGCGAGGACTGGACCAGAGTGACAGCGGAGAGGTGGTGGGAAGAAAGAACTAAGTGGCGAGGCTTATGTTCCAAACAGACCCAGCCTGGGGCTGGAAACTGTACAAGATGATGATGATGATGATGATGATTGGACATGTGCTATTTTGATTTTACAAGTGACTTTTTTAATGAACTATGTGTATTTGCAATGTATTAAGTGTTTATAATGTGTATATCTGGCTAATGAAGAACAACATTATTGTTCGAAACATGTACCAGTACTAAACAGTGCTAATAATATTACAAGTATTGAAAAACTGAAATAAGAGTAAGTTATTTAGTGGAATTTAAATTCAATACGGACCATTATGGATAAAAACAATTTCCTTGTTTGCTAATTGCTTCTGAGCTAAATATATCTACTGGAGTGACATCCTGTTGAAATGCGGTGGCACACTATCGTCATGTTCCGTGACCTCATGCGTGCAGTGTCGCAATCCAACTTGCCCAGAAAGATGTGCTAAAATACGTCCGTAGAGGAGCGTCTTCTTGCTACCGGTATCTGCTATCTGCCTGTTCCGGGAAAATAAAGAAAAATATATCTACTACACTATTCGGAAATCTTGTGTTTGAAACTCGACACAGATAACACGTACCTTGTTAACGACGCCTCAATTTCAACAAAAATGCTGAAATTATAACCAAATATGACCTTATATCACTAAAATATGACCAAATATGACCAAAACAATAAAAAATGGCCGAAATGTGCATTTATAGGCAACATAAAATTGCTTTAAACGTGGTCAGGGACCCGTCATTCAAACGTATTTTTCAGATTTCGGGTAAAATGAGCTCAGGAAAAAATATGACTTTTCCTTAACATCCGAACCTTAATCATTACATTTGAGGTGCTTTTATAAAATCAGGGGCCGATAACCTAGATATTAGGCCCCTTAAAACAACAATTATCATCATCATCATCATTTATAAAATCAGACTGTGTAATAATAATTATTTGGCTTAAAATGATAATTATCCTTAACATTGATTCTAAAATTTGTCCCTTCTCAACTCCTACTTCCTCACAGATTTGGCAAAACAACACTGAAGTCGTGAATGGCATGGCAAGTGTTCCTCAACAGTTCAGTTGACATAGAACGCTTAACTACAAATAACATAGTAAATATTTTAATGTGACTAGTCACTAGCATGCACGACTGACACTGATTTCTATGATGGTCCTGCTTGCAGGTGCGGATCCCTTATACTCAGATCAAGGGTTTCATAGACGCGAGCGACGTGGACTGTAATTGGCTAAAGTACGTGCGATCCACCAATCAGAGCGATGCTCAGAATGTTCGCCCCTTCATGTTGTCTAGAAAGGTATGTTATGTTTTATTTTTTTTGTTATAAATTATTATGTTTTGTTCTGTCATGTTATGTTTTATTTTGCTTCATATTTTGTAAATTAAATTTGAATTAGGCTGTTCTTACTTCCAAACGTGAGTGAAATCTGCTGAATGCTGGAGATACTTTGGATTAATGCTTCGGCAATCTCTGGCCATTTCAGCGTAGTTGCCAACAGAATGCCCAGTACATCTTTATTTTCCTGCATAATGTGTACCTGTTGGGAGTAAAATTACTTATATCCCGCAAGAAAGCTCTCCTTATTAACATCCCAGAATAATGGATACTTTCATTTACTTTCATTTAAACCTTTCAAATCCATTGACAATACTCGACCTGCAGTAACAGGATGTAAAGCAAGTAGTTCCGTGACGAACTAAAGAGCCTACTTTTCTAAAATTTAAGATTCATATCAATCTATATAGACCTATCTAGAATAATGACGAAGTCAAGTTGATAATACTGACATTTCTAAGAACTGCAGTTTGAAATACACCTGAAATAGTGTAGCCTAATAGAGTAACTTACTACAGTTGGCAGCCCTGGTGACTCAGTATATATATTCTTAGTTCCATCTCTTAAGGTATAGAATGCACATACAAAATCTGGTTGAAGTCTAATGGATAGTATGGACGTTACATGCTGTTTGATATTGGATTTATCAGTGCGCGTAAAATCATGTTGGGAACAATGTCATGTATTTGATGCTTATAATTAATCTGAAATATTACCAGTGCTAATTTTGGATGAAAACCATTTGTTAGTATAGAAGTTACATGTAATTAAAAATTGAAACTATCAGAAAGTTTAGAATCATGTTGGCAGAACGGGGTTGATGACCAATATATCCGAAACCCCTCAAATGAATTCACAACAACAACAGCAACAATAACGATTACTGGAAACAATACTGAAATTTTATGTGATATTCTTGGATTATCTGAAAATGAACTACGTAGATTTGAATTACAGTGTAGGTTTTTTTCGATTAAGTCCTTCAATTTTGACAAGAGATCAAACGATTTTAATTATTTACTGTAGGTCACGCAGCTAGCATGGATCCTGTTCTTGTGATAGATTGTTTTAGGAACTAATTATGTGGTAATCGTTCGTTAAAATGATAGCATGCAAAGCTGCGTGAATATTAAAAGCCTACTGGTGCTATCCTTAATCTGGGTCATGGACTAGGATTGCTGTGGACAGTGATAAACATGTGTCTAAATAATGAACTATTATGGTATTTCACTTAAGTTCAAGTAGGCCTAGACTGAAGTAGAGCCATAAAAGGCAGATATGAAAGGAAAAGAGGAAAGGGTCCGCCCCAAAGGCAATGGAAAGAGTGGAATCCCTCGGGGTAGCCAAATCCCCAGCTCACCAGCCATGAGCCCTTCAGGTCGTAGCACTATCCAGGATGGGGCTACGCACACCCTGCCTTCTTTAAGGCATTGTGCAGAAAGCGGGAGATACCATGAAAATAAAAGAAGAGGTCTGACCTCTGAGGGTATCAGGATAGAGGATACGAAGGCCAATTAAGAGGTTAAAGCGAATGATAACCCTAGGTATCGGATACCCTAATGCAGTTGGGATTAGAAGAGAACAAATGTTGACCGAGGGAGGTTGACAAGAAAGAAAACGGGGAGGAACCCGGGACAAGTACCTGGAAGGAATGCCAGACTCAGCTGCGGTCCCATGGTCGCCAACTCACTTCCCATTGGTCGTAGACCCGTTGTGGAGGGGAATTCTAAGAGAGAAGTGAGTTAATAGTCCCGTGTGTGTGGACTGTTTTGATGACATGGCCCTATTTTTATAACCCATGGTGTACATTATTTCCAAATTCAGGTACTAATATCATACTTGGGCACACCCAAGTATAGATGTCACAATAATATGCACAAGTATACGTGGCTGATAACCACGACGTTCCTGCCCCGGAATATATCTTTTTATCTCCGCTAATTTCAGACGCTATTTGTTCACAGTAGTTATACGGGGCTCTCTAGCTCCACAATATGTGGTTACAGCATTACGAAATATCTTCCTGGGTGGATTGATTAGAGGTAGTATCTCGTCTTCCGTATCCCAGAATGTCGGTTTGATTCCCCAGACGAGGGAGTTGGTTTTTAGAAGGTTGGAAAAAATTATATATTCTTGATCCTTTATCCTTCTAAATACTCTTGGTGATCTACCCATTGTAGGAAATAGTGATAGAACTCACTCAAATATATTAATTAACTGTAAAAGTAGATATGCCTAAAGATTACCAGACTGAGCACCTCAAACTTAGTAAACACAAGTCACTGCCTTCTCTACGTGTTCGACACGCCTGAGGATTTGAATGAGTTTTTGAATGGTATGAACTCCGTCTTGTGGAAAGAATTCATGATAAAAATTAATAAATGTAAAACAAAAATACTGGAATGCAGCCGAAATAAATCAGAAACCTTTATGGACATCAAACTGGCAGGTGAAAAACTAAAGGAAGTAGGAGACTTCTGTTACTTAGGAAGCAAAGTAACCAGTGATGGACGAAGCAAAGAGGATATAGAAAGTAGGTTAGCTCAGGCAAGGAAAGCATTTGTACAAAAAAGGAATCTGTTGACATCGAATATAAATTTAGGCACTAGGAAGTCATTTTTGAAAGCCTTTGTCTGGAACGTGGCGCTCTATGGAAGTGAAATTGGACTATTGGTGCAGCAGAAAAGAGGAGAATAGAAGCGTTTGAAATGTGGTGTTCCAGGAGAATGATGAAGATCAGATAGGTAGATAGGGTAACATATGAAGAGGTAGTAAGACGAGTAGGAGAGGAGAGATGTTTCTGGCGACTGCTAATGAAGAGTAGAGATAGGTTGGTAGGACACATACTAAGACAAGCTTAGTTACGGAAGGAAGGGTCGAGGATAAAAACTGTAGGGTAGACCAATGTTAGAATATGTTAAACAGATTGCCTCGGATGAAGGGTGTGGTAGCTATGTAGAGATAAAACGATTAGCTCAGCACAGGGAGGGTTGGAGCGCTGCATCAAACCAGTCAAAAGACCGAAGACTCAAACAACAAAGCATACCTGTACAATGAGTACAGGAAATGTCATTTTTAGCCTATTTTCAATTTTGAAAAAAATAGGCTTATGAGATCACCTTTTGTCCGTGTATGTGTGCGTGTGTGTGTGATTCGTGTGTGTGTCCCCCCCTAATAAAATCTAAACGGCTTCAGATATTTCAATGAAACTCGGTAAGTTCATAGCTCTATTTCGGGCAACCCCGACCGTGCCCTTCAAATTTTGTTACGCCTCACCAATCCAACATGGCGGCTGTGCGAAATATTTCACCTGCATTCAATATCTCCGAAACTATTACGGATATCACCCTAGAATTTTGTATGGTGATAAAGGGAACTACTAGAAATTCACTTATGTGACCTTTGAAAACCTGGTAACTACAAAACCAACATGGCGGCCAAGCGAAGTTGCGACTTTTAAATGGACGTTTCTCGCGATTTAACCAACCAAACGCATTGACACTTGGCACAGTATATGTTTATATACATTGTAATGCACCGACATCTAACTTCGCTCAATTGTTTACATAACCTCAAAATGGCGGCTGTGCGAAATATTTCACAGGCATTCAATATCTCCGAAACTATTTATGATATCAACCTGAAATTTTGTACGGTGATAAAGAGCACTTCTACAAGTTTATCTATGTAACTTTCAAAAACCTGGTAACTACGAAACGAACATGGCGGCCAAGTGAAGTTGACACATTCTAATACATTTTTCTCGTGATTTAATCATATGAGCTTATTGAAATGTGGTACAGTAAATGATTATACATATTATCATTCACTGGCATCTAATTTAGTTCAATTGTTTACATAAACTGAAGATGGCGGCTGTGCGAAATTTTAAAATTAAGTTTTTATTCTTGTGTCGTATTCATGCGATCGAAGTGAAAGTTTGAATAATGAAGCTACGCAATAATTTTCCTTTAATGGTACATAACTCTATGGCCTATACATATAACAATCCAAAATGGCGAGCATCCGAAATATTTTGACGGATCTCAATATCTACGGATCTTTTACAGCAATCAAACTGAATTATTTTATGTTCATAGAGGCTATGAACATAAGTTCACCTATAGGACTCTCAGTAACCTGGTGAGCATGAATCCAATATGGCGGCGACGCGAAATATAAATATTTAAATGGATGTTTCTCGCGATTTCACTATCCGAGTGCAGTGAAACTTTGCACGTTAAATGCTTATACAAATGTTAATCCACTGGTATCTAATTTATTTCAATTGTTTTCATAACCACAAGATGGTAGCCGTGCGAAATTTCAAAATCTCGTATTTATTTCTTGTTTCCTAATCATGCGATTGAAGTTTGAATACCACACGTACACAATAATCTTCATGTAATAGTACATAAATAAAAATCCAAACTGGCGACCATCTGAAATATTTAGACGGTTCTCAATATCTACGAATCAAACTGAAATTTTGTATGTTGATAGAGACAATTAACATGAGTATGATATATGAAAATAGGCTGTATAGTTCTTCACGGAACTACTTGTTAGACTCTGCATTCCAAATTAGAAGAAATCTAGTCGAGTACAATACTTGGAGATGCAATGTAAGTCATTATCGAAAAGGGGCGTTGTTCAATCTGCTATCCACCCATATTTAATTGTTTAGAGACATTTACCAGCAAGATATCGCCACTAAATTTTGGAATTATATCCTTAGAAGAATGACGCGTCAAATAAAAAAGAATTTAAAAAAGTGCTAAATTTAATGATTTTTATTGACATCTCCCCTTAAAAGAGCTCTCCCATTCAGTGACTGAAAGAGAAAACTAACGAAATGTTAGTCATAGGTCGCTTGCAGAACGTCGAAATGAGAGAACATTGCCTAAATGACTCCAATTCAAAAGATTTACTCCAGGTAACTGATTTCATACAATTGTTATTATTACTATTATTATTCGTTTGGGGCCAGCTATGGACCACGTTACTTCAACTGTTTCCGTCTATTAGCTTTAATCTTTTCCCAGTAGTCCTTCATCTGTTTCCTGTGCGCCTCCTTTCTGTCAGCCATCCACTTCTTGCCTGTTCTCAATTTAGGCTTTTTTTGGAATCGCTGGTGTGCTCTAAGTTTTTATCATTGTAAATGATCTTGTCGACTTAGTCGTTACGCTGGGGTCTGGCGTTACGTTACGGTGACGGGACGAAATGTACCCAGATGCACTGAGGTGTGTGACGTCATAGTACCACTTGGTGCATGTGTTCCCCGACGATTTCTACTTCATTAGTATATGACAAAAATCCCCGATTCTTGGATGTCACGGGTAATTTCGAGAACCACTGGATGGATTTTGATGCGGTTTTCACCATTCTCTAAAGGATATCTCGAGGAAAGATTCTGTAGAAAATAATTTATGTATGATCAAAGGAAGCCAAGCAGTAACGATTTCAGTGAAAAAGTCAAAAACAAACTTGGCGTCCGTGCGCTTCTTAAGCCTACTGTACGCTGGGCAAACCGTTAAAAATATCAATATACTATGAGCGTAAGGATTGGTCAGCATGAAAAGTTCTACAAAAAAAAGTCCGCGAGAGCATATCTCTATCTTCAATACATCGCCCACTATAAGTGTTTTTAGTCTGGATGGAAGGGGCACGTCCCCGCGCGCTTGACCTTGCTTTGCCCTTGGTTTGTACTTGCCGTTCGCGAGTAATTTGAAACAATATAAGCAAGATGAGTATTATACAGATGATTTTATAACATGTCAAGAGTCTTTGGCATCGAGCGAAGCGAGAAGCCTCCAGCCGTTCTAGCATTTTTCAGCATTTGTAGCATTTTAAATGATACAAAGTCTAGTCTTTCTGACTGACTGTCACTTTTAGTTCTGGAGTGGAAGACATTCTTGAATGTCCTCAATCAAAATCCATACTTCTATAAGATCTTTTTCGATCTCAGAGAACCATGGACCATTGGTTTTCTTGTCTACAAGGTAGGAAAATATGCGGTTGGTCATTCGCTACGAGCTCATGCGTGTTATGTGGCCATAGAAACTAATTCTCCTTTGTCGCATCAAGTCCGTTATACTTTCCTTATTTGTTATGTCGCCTCCTGTACTTTCCATTTTCTCAGACTGGTCCTAGGATCTTTCTCAGGATTTTTCATTCTTTGGCCTCTAACTTTATTATTATTATTATTATTATTTACATTGATTTTCGCCTCTATGGAATGCATATTAACAATCAATTTCATTTGTGTCTAGATTTTGTTCTTCTACCGGCTTTGACATCCTCCTGGTATTTTTTGAGTCCATTGATCAGTGCCTTCTTGTGTGCAATTGGCAGATGACCTCGTAGTTCTGCCCCTTAAAACCACAATAACTAACTAACTTCTTGTGTGCTTCTGGAAGGGGACATCTCCATCTCCTCGGCTCAGATTCCTTTACATTTTGATAGTTATAAAGATTTATCAAAATTCAAATCTGTCGTGGATTTTCGTTTCTGGAATACCAATTTGTATCAGGTCTTTCTCACATTCTTAGAACCATCCCCATTTATTATTCTCCCAGGGGCTAACATCTAGTGAGACGTGGGTTGGCGACCACGGCACGTCAGCTGAGTCCGGCATTGCTTCCGCTTACTTGTGCTGGGCTCCTCTCCATCATCTTTCCTGTCGACCTCTCTTGGTCAACTCTTGTTCTCTTCCAACCCCGATTGTATTAGGGTATCCTGCCTTAATTGGCCCTTGTCTCATCTTTCCTGATACCCTTCTTCTGTGAGGGGCCAGCCTTCTTTTTCTTTTCATGTTATCTCCTGCCTTCTGCTCAAGGCCCTCAAGGAGGCAGGGTGTAGCTAGGTAGGTTGTAGGTGTAGGATTTGGCGATCCCTGGGGATTCCTGAGCTGGGTCCGTTTTGTCCCCTTTTTCCACTGACTTGGGGTGGGTTCTCTCCTCTTTCCCTTTACTATCTACCTTTCATGGCTCTCCTTCCTTCCAAGTCCCTCAATCCTCATTCATCGAGGGTTGAGGGCATTTACTTATCTTCCTGTCCTTTATTTGCCTTATCCTTTATTTGTTTACCATTTCATCTTCTAGTTTGTAAGTCTGTAGTTAGTATTAGTTATAGTTCGGGCCCGGATGTTGATACCGTAAAAAAGTTTAAAAAATGCACTTAACATTTTCAAAAATTACTGTAATAAATGAGCTAAAAATCTAACAAGTAGTTCCGTGAAGAACTATACAGCCTATTTTCATATATCCTACTCATGTTAATTGCCACTATCAACATACAAAATTTCAGTTTAATTGCTGTAACAGATTCGTAGATATTGAGAACCGTCTGAATATTTCAGATTGTCGCCAGGTTGGATTTTTATTTTTGTACTATTACATTAATATTATTGTGTACGTGTGGTATTCAAACTTCAATCGTATGATTAGAACACAAGAAGTAACAAGTAGTTCCGTGAAGAACTATACAGCCTATTTTCATATATCCTACTTAAGTTAATTGCCACTATCAACATACTCAATTTCTGTTTGATTGCTGTAATAGATTCGTAGATATTAAGAACCGACTAAATATTTCGGATGGTCGCCATGTTGGATTTTATATATGTAGGTCCTAGAGTTATGTACTGTTACATGCAGATTATTGTGAACGTGTAGTATTCAAACTTCAATCGCATAATTAGGACACAAGAAAAAACAAGGAGATTTTAAAATTTTTCACAGCTGCCATCTTGAGGTTATGGAAACAATTGAAATAAATTAGATGCCAGTGGATTAACATTCGTATAAGGATTTACTGTACCAAGTTTCACTGCACTCGGATGGTTAAATTGCGAGAAACGTCCATGTAAATATTTATCATTCGCGTCACCGCCATGTTGGATATGTGATCACCAGGTTATTTAAAGTCCTATAGGTGAACTTAAGTTCATAGCCCCTATGAACATTAAAAAATGCAGTTTGATTGCTAAAATAGATTGGTAGATATTCAGTATCGTCTAAATATTTCAGATGGTCGCCATGTTGGATTGTTAAATGTATAGGCCATAGAGTCATGTACCATTAAAGGAAAATTATTGCGTAGGTTCATTATTCAAACTTTCACTTCGATCGCATGACTACATCACAAGAAATAAAAACTTAATTTTAAAATTCGCACTGCCGCCATCTTGAGGTTATGTAAGCAATTGAACTAAATTAGATACCAGTGGATTACAATGTATATAAATATTTCCTGTACCAGGTTTCAGTGCGCTTGGAACATTAAATCGCGAGAAAGGTCTATTTAAATATTTCAAATTCGCTTGACCGCCATGTTCGTTTTGTAGTTAACCGGTTTTTGAAAGTCTTATAGATGGACTACCAGTAGTGCCCTTTATCTCCGTACAAGATTTTAGGGAGATACCGCTAATAGTTTCAGAGATATAGAATGCCGGTGAAATATTTCGCACATCCGCCATCTTGTGATTATGTAAACAATTGAACGAAGTTAGATGTCGGTGCATTACAATGTGAGTAAACATATACTGTACCAAGTTTTATTGCGTTTGGTTTGTTAAATCGCGAGAAACGTCTATTTAAAAGTCGCAAATTCGCTTGGCCTCCATGTTGGTTTTGTAGTTACCAGGTTTTCAAAAGTCACATAAGTGAAATTATAGTAGTTCCCTCTATCACCATAGAAAATGTCAGGATAATATCGGTAATAGTTTCGGAGATATTGAATGCTGGTGAAATATTTCGCACAGCCGCCATGTTGGATTGGTGAGTCGTAACAAAATTTGAAGGGCACGGTCGAGGTCGCCGGGAATAGTGCTATGAACTTTCCGAGTTTCATTGAAATCGCTCCTGCCGTTTAGATTTTATTAGGGGGGGACACACACACGAATCACACACACACACACACACGCACACACACACGGACAAAAGGTGATCTCATAAGCCTATTTTTTCAAAATTGAAAATAGGCTAAAAACGAGATTTTAAAATTACGTACTGCAGCCATCTTGTGATTATGCAAACAATTGAAATAAATTAGATGCCAGTGGATCAACATTTGTACAAGCATTTAACGTGCAACGTTTCACGGCACTCGGATAGTTATTTCGCGAGAATCGTCCATTTAAATATTTATACTTCGCGTCGCCGCCATGTTGGATTTGTGCTCACCAGGTTACTGAAGTCCTATATGTGAACATATGTTCATAGTCTCTATGAACATTAAAAAATTCACTTTGGTTGCTGTAAAAGATTCATAGATATTGAGAACCGTCTAAATATTTCGGAAGCTCGCCATTTAGGATTGTTATATGTATAGGCCATAGAGTTATGTACCATTCAAGGACAATTATTGCCTAGATCCATTATTCAAACTTTCACTTCGATCGCATGATTACGACACAAGAAATAAAAACTTAATTTTAAAATTTCGAACAGCCGCCATCTTGAGGTTATGTAAACAATTGAATTAAATTAGATGGCAGTGCATTACAATCTGCAAAATAATTTACTGTACCACATTTTACTGCGCTCAGAGAGTTAAATCACGAGAAAAGTCTATTCAAATATTTCAAATTCGCTTGGTCGCCATGTTCGTTTTGTACTTTACAGGTTTATGAAATATACATAGGTAAACTTGTATCTGTACCTTTTATCACCGTACGAAATTGCAGGGTGATATCTGTAATAGTTTCGGAGATATAGAATGTCAGTAAAATATTTCGCACAGCCGCCATTTTGAGGTTATGTAAACAATTGAACTAAATTAGACTTCAGTGCATTACAATGTGTATATACATTTGCTGTACCAAGTTTCATTACGTTTGGATAGTTAAATTGCGAAAAAACTTTATTTAAAAGTCTCAACTTCGCTTGACCGCCATGTTGGTTTTGTAGTCACCAGGTTTTTGAAAGTCTCATAGGTGAACTTTTAGTAGTGCCCTTTATCACTGTACACAATTTCAGGGCGATATCGGTAATAGTTTCGGAGATATTGAATGCTAGTGAAATATTTCGCACAGCCGCCATGTTGGATTGGTGAGACGTAACAAAATTTGAAGGGCACGGTCGAGGTCGCCGGGAATAGTGCTATGAACTTACCGAGTTTCATTGAAATCGCTCCAGCCGTTTAGATTTTATTAGGGGGACACACACACACACCTCACACTCACACACACACACACGCGCACACACACACGGACAAAAGGTGATCTCATAAGCCTATTTTTTCAAAATTGAAAATAGGCTAAAAATGCACTATAAAATGGAGAAAATGATCTTATAATAATAAACCCAACAATATTTCAAAATGACATCTTAATCTCAAACTGAAAAGTAAATCAAAAGAGATTTCTAGCACTTAACAAAAGGTTTATGCTCATAGCTTATATCTGAGGGACGTAACTCCCTCATATAAAGCTGTGATATGACTAAATTGAAAAAAAAAAGACCTTAAAAGGCTCATTTCTCTAAAATATGACCAAAAAATCTACCAAACTTAAAAAAAAATGCTCATAAAATGGAAAAATAGCAAAAAAATGCAAAATGATGCAAAATAAAAATGACATATTTGAAGGCCCATCCGGGGTTTCTATGTACTTCAGCATTGTTTTAGACAGCTCAGTAAAAAGATGACATGTCATCAACATCCGGGCCCTAGTTATAGTTATCATTCTCATCTCATCTTTAACTATCACTCAAACCATTAGGGACCGATAACCTAGATGTTAGGCCCCTTAAAACATCAATTATCATCATCATCATCATCATCATCATCATCATCCATTTATAATCATAATAATAATAATAATAATAATTATTATTATTGTTATTATTTGGGCTCGGATCGATATGCTCGATAAAATCTCCAGATATGCTCGAAAATCATGTGTTTTATGCTCGATAGATATGCTCGAAAAAACCATTATATGCTCGATAGATATGCTCAAAAAAAACATTATATACGGTTAAATATGCAGAATATGCTCGAAAAACACCGTTAAAATCTATAGAAAGGAAAGTGAAACGAATAAACCAATAACATACCTTTATATACGAGCTTTATTTTCTAATTGTGTGTATGATACACTGCAATAGACTCGCATTCAAGTTTTTCAAGTATATATAAGAGAAGTTTTCTTATAAAAGTTACAGTTTAAAAGTTCATTTACAAAATGTTCAGAATTAGGCGAGTCAATGAAGTAGATCTGCATTGGTCTGTACAAAGAGAATATTTTCTGTTTTCAGTTTTGAATGATTTTCTTAAATCAGTCAATAAAAGTTTCAATGCCGAGAACGACCTCACTAAATGTTAAAAACCTGCGGTTCTATTATTCGCACCAGATAGGCTTTTCAATAATTATTTCTGTTTTCGAACCTTAAGGATGGTCAGGGCCCAAAAGCGGGGGGATTTGAAGAAAAACAAACTATTTAGACGAAAACTACAAGAATATGCATTTATATGCTTCTATTCTGAAAACCGCGGTTTTATGCATTCATATGCTCGATAAATTTCAATTTTGTTGGTCCCAGAGAGGTGAAAACACCACCGAATGGCTTCTTTCAATGTGTACTATTCAGGAAAAAAATATGCAAATATGCTCGAATCCGAGCCCTAATTATTATGAACGCTCGTCGAACTCCATTGAACGCTGCCATTCGAGCTGAAGGTCCTTCCTATCGACCATAAAAATAATTGAGTATGTGACACAATATTCCCAGAAATCCGTTATAACGCGACCGTGCCTGGCTGGCATTCAGGTGCCAGTCTTCATGACAGATATGCTCATACACACTGGCGTCGTCAAGTGCAAATAATGGGTGGAAGAAGGAGCACGCCAGGAAGAAGAAGAAGAGAGAAAGAGAGAGGAGAATGATGACAATCATATCACGCTATCGTCTCATTTGGCTCAGCGTCAGAGAGCCCATGTCGTGCTGGTACGATCAAACTACAGTGTTACAGGATAGTGATGTCGCATGATTCTCATTTATTTAGCCAACAAATAGAAATCATGACGTATGAATCTCAGGATTCGCTACCATCTTTAATAATTGATGCGAGGAAAAACACAACTGTTGGGTATACAAATCCACCATCAAAGCCAAGGTTGTTTCTGATACAAGGGGTGATAAAAAGTAGTTCCGCAACGAACTAAAGAGCCTACTTTTCTTAAAATTAAAGATTCATTTTTTATCCACTATCTTTTTACCCTCCAGGTTTGGCTTTTCCCACGGTCTAAGCGAGGGATCCCACCTCTACCGCCACTGAGGGCAGTGTCCTGGAGCTTCATACTCTGAGTCAGGGATACAACTGTGGTGTGTGACCAGCACTACGCCCAGGCGGCCTCACCTGCAAAGCGAACAGGGGGCCTGATGAAGGGATGGTAAGAGTGGGATGGTTAGGCAAGGATGTGGGAAGGTGGCGGCCGTGGCCTTACAGTAGGAACCATCCCGGCCTTTGCCCGCAGACGAAGTGGGAAACCACGGAAAACCACTTCGAAGATGGCTGAGGTGGGAATCGAACCCCCTCTACTCATTTGGACCACCCGAGGCTGAGTAGACCCCGTTCCAGTCCTCATACCACTTTTCAAATTTTGTGGCAGAGCCGTGAATCGAACCCAGGACCTCCGGGGCGGCAGCTAACCATGCTGACCGCTACACTACGGAGGCGACTATTTAAGATTCATGCCAATGAATAATCTATACATCAGAAATGAAATGTTACAATGGATCCATCAGCGCTCGTAAAATAAAGTCGGTAACAGTGTCATGTGTGTGTTGCTTAGAAATAAACTGAAACATTATGATCAATTATTGCTCCAATTTTGGATAAAATCCACTTGTTAACATAGAATTTACAAATATTTAAAAATTGGACCTATCAGCAGGCTTAGAAGCATGTTGGCAGCACTGACATGTATCAGTTATTCCAAATTATTCTAGAATGTCAGTCACTATACGTGTGCAAAATGTAGAGCTGTTGGCTTGCATACTTTCTGATATATTGGAATTAGGATAGAAAGTCTAGAGATAGCACTTATTAACAGTTGGCAGCCCTGATGGCACTTAAGAATACGCGTAGTCATATCTGTTATAGTACACAAAGTACATACGAAGTTTGGTTGAAATTCCATTGATCGTCTAGTATAGAAGGTACATGCATTTAAATGATGGACCTATCAGCAGGCTTAGAGTCATATTGGCAACACTGTCATATATGGTGTCCTGAAAATTAATCTGGTATGTCATTATCTATGTGTGTGCCAATTTTGGAACAGCTCGCATGCATTACTTCTGAGATATACAACATAGAGCTCAAATTTCAATTGTGATTTTTCAGCAGTTGGTAGCACTGATGTCATCTTCAGATATGGCCGTGAGATATTCAGGTATAGATATTTACTCATACCAAATTTGGTTTTGATAGCTGCAGTCGTTTAGGAGTTGACACAGGGGGACACACAGGCAGACAGACATACAGGCAGAAGGACAGACAGACGTACATTTTCCCGGATCAATATCATACTCTACTTTTTCCTCATTTTTACAAAATTTGAAACGTAGATTAAAAATAATAAAGGAGTACAAAAACATCTTCCTCAATGGATTAGTAGTAGAATGACCTTCTCCTGATCTCAAAACTGCGGCTTCGTAACCCGGCATGGAATACTAGAGCGGGAAATGACGACGGCACTCCAATTCGATGCTGACCCAAAAATATTTCAAAATAATCTCAAATTCATGTCACCACGTTTCTGAAAAGGATGGTGGTGAGAGGACCCATGAATATAACGATTAGTATGGGTGGGTTTACGGTGGACAGTGTGTCCTGGGCTGCCATCAGCATTCTTGGAAACCAAGACATCCAGAAAAGGCAGGCATCTTCACGTTCTGTTTCCATAGTAAACCTAATATTCTGATGCTGGTTGTTCAAATGGTCCAGAAACATGGATAACGTGTGATCACCATGGGGCCATACAACGAAAGTGTCATCGACATACCTCAGAGAGATGGAAGGCTTGAGGTTGCAAGATTGAAGGCAACGATCCTCAAAGTTTTGCATATGTTGGTGATCGTGTGGCCTCCGGAGAGGCTGAGTGCAGGTCTTTCTAGTTGATGCCCATGGGTACCTGCACGTCGTAATGAGGATGAAGTATGATGAAGACGTCACATAGGCCTACTGTATACCCAGTCCCTGAGCCATGGGAATTAACCCCAGGAGATTAAAATCCCTGATGGCTTGGCCGGGAATCGAACCCGGGGCACTTCGGGCTAAAGCCTAGTGCGCTAACCATTTATCCACGGAGCCGGACAGTTATGCATATAAAAAGTGACAGTCAGTCTGAAAGACTAGACTTTTAAATGCTACAAATGCTGAAGAATGCTAGAAAGACTCTTGACATGATAGACAATTATCTGCATAATACTTATCGTGCTTATATTGTTTCAAATTACTCGCGAACGGCAAGTGCAAACCAAGGGTAAAGCAAGGTCAAGCGCGCGGGATGCCGCACGCTCACCAGAGCGCGCGGGGACGTGCCCCTTCCATCCAGTCTAAAAACACTTATAGTGGGCGATGTATTGAAGATAGAGATATGCTCTCGCGGACTATTTTGTAGAACTTTTCATGCTGACCAATTCTTACGCTCATAGTATATTGATATTTTTAACGGTTTGCACAGCGTAAGCTTAAGAAGCGCACAGACTCCAAGTTTGTTTTCGACTTTTTCACTGAAATCGTTACTGCTTGGCTTCCTTTGATCATACATAAACTATTTTCTACAGAATCTTTCCTCGAGATATCCTTTACAGAATGGTGAAAACCGCATCAAAATCCATCCAGTGGTTCTCGAGATTACCCGTGACATCCAAGAATCGGGGATTTTTGTCTTATACTAACGAAGTAGAGATTGTCGGGGAACACATGCACCAAGCGGTACTATGACGTCACACACCTCAGTGCATCTGCGTACATTTCGTCCCGTCATCGTAACGTAACGCCAGACCCCAGCGTAACGACGAAGTCGACAAGATCATTTAAAATGATAAAATTAGCAATGACAGGAGATAATGGTGATCCCATAGCAATTTTTTTAAATATTATTAAGATTAAAACAATTATTAAGATTAAGATTAAAATTATAACTAAGATTAAAAAAAATAGGATATAATAAAAGTAGAAAAACAGAATCCATTTTTACACCATAATATTTACAGTTATACATACTATTTACGACAGCACAGATTGTTAGACAGGGAAAATTGAAACAGTTCTAGAACAGAGCAATTACAACTGAACACCATCGCTTATTATCTGCCAGAATCTACGTACAGTACATTATTATCCTTCTTGACGAAGACCGACAAGTACAAATCACACCCCCTTCTGGACTTCTGGCGGCCAACGCGAGGAAACTCATCCATCGTCAAAGAACTTGAAGGAGGCGGGGGAAGTATGGGAAGAGCACAGGTGTATTTTAATCATTTGTCTTTTGACCTGTGATGGCCATAAAAAGAATAAATAGAAGGCCTTCTTTGACACTCATTAGCTGCATGTAGACGTGAGTTATTATTGTCTCGGTCAGGATGATGAAGGACAAGGCGTGTGTCGTACACATCTACTAGGTTGATTTATCACGTGGAGGGCAAAATCAATCAGCTCATATAAAACACACAATAAATTGTATGCTTTATATCAAAGTTCAGCGTTTGGCCTCATGGTGTAGTGGTTCGTGTTATGGGGCGGATTTGTAGGCTATTTTCATTTATGAAAAGAAATAGGCTTATGAGATAACCTTATGTTCGTGTGTCTGTGTGTGTGTGTGTCCCCTAATTACTTCTAAACGGCTTGAGCGATTTCAATGAAACTCGGTAAGTTCATAGCACTATTCCGGATGACCCCGACCGTGCCCTTCAAATTATGTTACGTCTCACCAATCCAACATAGTGGCTGTGCTAAATATTTCACCTGCATTCAATATCTCCGAAACTACCCCAAAGGAAACTACTAGAAGTTCACCTAGGCTACGTGACTAATGAAAAACCAACATGGCGGCCAAGCGAAGTTACGACTTTTAAATTGACGTTTCTCGCGATTTTACCAACTAAACGCAATGAAACTTGGTACACCATATGTTTATACACATTGTAACGCACCAAAATCGAACTTCGTTCAATTGTTAAACTCCTAGTTCAAGTCCCCGCTCTGCCAAGAAATTTGAATTTGGTCTGGAATGGTGTACACTCAGTCTCATGAGGCAAAACTGAGAATTACAAAAATACCAGAATAACAAAGGATATAATACATTCTACACACACGCTGTTTTACTCTTCTTCAGATGATAAATACGTATTTTCCCGAGTATAAGACAACCTATTTTGGACATGTATGTAGTTATCTACAGCAATATAAAAAATAAATAACAAGAGAAACAGTGACATCAACTATGTGTGTGCTTTCTTGGGAGTAATTTTTGATAAAGCGGTCTCTTGAGATATAGGCCTAAGTACATTTAAATAAATATTACTAAGATATGTTATATTATTAGTGTAAAATGACCCTTTTAGGGTTGTATGGAATTAATAAATAAATGAATGCTTGTGTAAAGCAAAATTTGTTAGGTTAGATTTCGTCAGAACACTCTATCAAAGTTCCAACGTTCACCACTAGGTATCATTGATATCTGGTGGCGAAAGTTGGAACTACTTGAAATTGAACGGAACTTGTAGCTCACCCTTTAGGGTGTCCGCTGGAAGCAGCTACAGACTCAGGCGAGCCGAACATGTCCTCGGACACTCCCGGCACTAAAAGCCATACGATAAATAGATGAATAAATAAATATATAAATAATAACAGAAGACCCTTGTAAAGAGTTAAAGCGAGCCTCGTGGTCAAAGAATGTCAGTCTGATGACTTCGTTCTGCGGTTATTCTTCGGGCTATAAAACGGTAATATTTCTTAAGGGAAACACATTTTTGTGTTCTATTGAAATTATAAATATTCCACAGGTAACTGTTGTTTCTTCATAACCAAAACTGTGGATTTAATCCTCATAGTGTTCTGTTCAGATCGCTTCAAATATGAATAAATGCACAATTTTTTCACACATATCATCAACACAAAAATTCGTAACTTCAAAACTTACAATGATGTTTTTATAATAAATTCACAAAATGTTCCTCGGAACACGTTCAAGGTCCCTGTAAAATGTGTATGCCTGAGATCATAAGTATAGGGACAGGAATAGTGATCATGTAATTTGCATGTGTCCGTAAACCTTTGCTAGGACCTGTACTGTAAATTGACCCTTTCAGGGTTGTATGTGATAAATAAATAAATAAATAAATACATAAGTAAATAAATAAATAATACTATTAAAGTAAAATTACCCTGTTAAATAAATAAATTACTAAGTAGAAGAGATAATAAGAGATCGTTCACGCCAGACAAGTATTTGGACAACGAGGCCAATTACGTTGTTAACTAATCTCTCTCTGTGGTTAACAGCCGTGAGGCTGGTTGGCAGCAGCTCGCCATTCTTCCCGTCTCTTCGTATTCCTCTTCAGTTCACAGTATGAGCCACAACTCATATCTTCCAGTATTTGACTCAGTCTGGGTCTTAGTTAGTTAGTTAGTTATTGTTGTTTTAAGGGGCGGAACTACGAAGTCATCTGCCCCTAGTCTGGGTCTTCCTCTATAATTCTAGCCATCTACTGTTCCCTCGATTATAAGCTTAAGTAGTCCATTGTGACGCCGTATGTGCCCCACGAGGTGATTCCGTCTTCTTTTTAAATATTTAAGGAAGCATCTTCTCTCTCCCTCTCTTCTAAAGACTTCCTCATTTGTGACCATTTCTTTCCAGCTGATTTTCATAATCCTTCTATAGCACCAGGTTTCAATTGCTGGTTGTCTTTTCCTCTCTCTCTCTCCATTTGTCAAGATTCGCTGCCATATAGCGCGACGCTCCATACATAGATCTTCGACATTAGTTTCCTCACATCAAGACTTAGCCTATGTTCTTTGCAGTAAATAGGTTCTTCTTTTTATAAAAGCGTTCTTGGCTTGGGCAATCCTACTTAATATCTTTCTGCTGCCTCTTCCATCGTTCGTTATTTTACTTCCCAGATAGCCTAATTAAACGCATTCACTTCTTGTATCGTTTCATTTCTTAACTCTATTGCTGTCTGATTTTTGCCATTTCTACAGCAGACCAAAATTTTGGTTTTGTTTGTATTTATTCTCATATTAAAATCTTCCTCCATTATTTTGTCCATCTTGCTCAGGATCTTTTGTAAGTCTTCTTCATAAGAAGGAAAGAAAACATAATAAGTAGTAAAATGTATTTTATGTGTTAGGTAATGGTTCAAGGTGTCCTTTGTGAAATTAGTCTATACTGAAATATTACAGTAAAAAGAACAGAAAAATTATTGGTGTTACCATTTATTTTTAAAAGCCAATTTTCGGCGTATAAAAGCCTAAATGATAGACGTGGGGTCAAAATAAGAAAAAAAATAGAAAATTATTGATGTTAGTATTAAAGATACACAATTAAAACCTTAAAAAAGCCTTTAGAGGTTAGAAATCCTAGAACAGAGGCTGTCAGGTCCTATAAATGCTGGCCCTGTTCATAACACTCATTGATACTCGCTGAACATACGGATATTCCAAGTACAAGCCTCGCTTTGTTCCCCTCTCTCTCTGTTTATTTCCGGCGGGAGATTATGTACACGCTTGCTAATTAAAGTATACCAAACATGAGACAGCAAGTTATATTTTAATTAGCATTTAAACACAGAACTTAAAAAGTTAAAAGCAGAAAGTACACATTTTATAAATTTATAAAGACCCTACCGTAATGAAATAAATATCAAACAAAATATCAGCATAAAAGTGGACCTTGTGATGACAAACATTAATAAAATAAACCTATTTACACAAAAATAAAACAAAGGAAAACTGAATTGTTAGCTTTCATGTGCATTGACGAGTTCATGCGTGTTATAGTGCCAACCAATGTGAATAATTACTAGGGACCGGTTTTTAATATTTTCAAAATTGTCATTATAGGTTTTCAAATACATTTTTTTAGCCTATTTTCTTTTATGAAAACATAGGCTTATGAGATCACATTTTGTCCGTGTGTCTGTGTGTGCGTATGTGTGTGATTGTGTGTGTGTGTGTGTTCCTAATAACTTCTAAACGGCTCCAGCGATTTCAATGAAACTCGGTAAGTTCATAGCACTATTCCGGACGACCCCGACCCTGCCCATCAAATTTTGGTACGTCTCACCAATCCAACATGGCGGCTGTGCGAAATATTTCACCATCATTCAATATCTCCTAAACTATTACCGACATCACCCTGGAATTTTGTACGGTGATAAAGGGAACTACTAGAAGTTCACCTATGTGACATTTGAAAACTTGGTAACTACAAAACCAACATGGCGGCCAAGCGAAATTGCGAGTTTTAAATAGACTTTTCTCGCGATTTAACCAACCAAACGCAATGAAACTTGGTTCAGTATATGTTTATACACATTGATGTACCGATATCTAACTTCGTTAAATTGTTTACATAACCTCAAGATGGCGGCTGGGCGAAATATTTCACCGGCATTCTATATCTCTGAAACTATTACCGATATCACCCTCAATTTTTTGCACGGAGATAAATGTCATTACTGGAAGTTTATCTATGAGACATTAAACAAGTAGTTCCGTGAAGAACTATACAGCCTATTTTTATATATCCTGCTCATGTTAATTGTCTCTATCAACATACAAAATTTCAGTTTAATTGCTGTAACAGATTCGTAGATATTGAGAACCGTCTAAATATTTCATATGGTCGCCAGGATGGATTTTTATTTTTGTACTATTACATTAAGATTATTGTGTACGTGTGGTATTCAAACTTCAATCGCATGATTAGAACACAAGAAGTAAAAACGAGATTTTAAAAGTACGTACACCAGCCATCTTGTGATTATGCAAACAATTGAAATACATTACATGCCAGTGGATCAACATTTGTATAAGCATTTAACGTGCAACGTTTCACGGCACTCGGATAGTTAATTCACGAGAAACGTCATTTAAATATTTATACTTCGCGTCGCCGCCATGTTGGATTTGTGCTCACCAGGTTACTGAAAGTCCTATAGGTGAACATAAGTTCATAGTCTCTATGAACATTAAAAAAAATCAGTTTGGTTGCTGTAAAAGATTCATAGATATTGAGAACCGTCTAAATATTTCAGAAGCTCGCCATTTAGGATTGTTATATGTATAGGCCATAGAGTTATGTACCATTCAAGGACAATTATTACCTAGCTTCATTATTCAAACTTTCATTTCGATCGCATGATTACGACACAAGAATAAAAACTTAATTTTAAAATTTCGCACAGCCGCAATCTTGAGGTTATGTAAACAATTGAATTAAATTAGATGGCAGTGCATTACAATCTGCAAAATAATTTACTGTACCACATTTCACTGCGCTCAGAGAGTTAAATCACGAGAAAAGACTATTAAAATATTTCAAATTCGCTTGGTCGCCATGTTCGTTTTGTACTTTTCAGGTTTATAAAATGTACATAGATAAGTTTGTATCAGTACCCTTTATCACCGTACAAAATTGCATGAAGATATCTGTAATAGTTTCGGAGATATAGAATGTCAGTGAAATATTTCGCACAGCCGCCAATTTGAGGTTGTGTAAACAATTGAACTAAATTAGACTCCAGTGCATTACAATGTGTATAAACATTTGCTGTACCAAGTTTCATTACGTTTGGATTGTTAAATCGCGAGAAATGTCTATTTAAAAGTCTCAATTTCGCTTGAACGCCATGTTGGTTTTGTAGTCACCAGGTTTTTGAAAGTCTCTTAGGTGAACTTCTAGTAGTGCCCTTTATCACCGTACACAATTTCAGGGAAATATCGGTAATAGTTTCTGAGATATTGAATGCAAGTGAAATATTTCGCACAGCCGCCATGTTGGATTGGTGAGACGTAACAAAATTTGAAGGGCACGGTCGAGGTCGCCGGAAATAGAGCTATGAACTTACCGAGTTTCATTGAAATCGCTCCAGTCGTTTAGATTTTATTAGGGACACACACACACACACACCTCACACACACACACACACACACACACACACGGACAAAAGGTGATCTCATAAGCCTATTTTTTCAAAATTGAAAATAGGCTAAAAGCCGGTTAACTACAAAACGAAGTTTAAAATAGACTTTTCTCGCGATTTAATGATCCAAACGCAATGAAACATGGTACAGCAAATGTTTATACACATTGTAATGCACTGGTATCTAATTTTGTTCAATTGTTTACATAACCTCAAGATGGCGGCTGTGCGAATTTTAAAATAGGCTCAAGTTTTTTTTCTTGTGTCGTAATCATGCGATCGATGTGAAAGTTTGAATAATGAAACTACGCAATAATTTTCCTTTTATGGTACATGACTCTAGGGCCTATACATAAAACAATCCAACATGGCGACCATCCAAAATATTTAGACGGCTCTGAATATCTACGAATCTATTATAGCAATCAAACTGATTTTCTTTATGTTCATAGGGGCTATGAACATAAGTTCAGCTATAGGACTTTCAATAACCTGGTGATCATAAATCCATCATGGCGGTGACGCGAAGTATAAATATTCACCTGGACGTTTCTCGCAATTTTACCATCCGAGTGCAGTGAAACTTGGTACAGTAAATCCTTATACAAATGTTAATCCACTGGCATCTAATTTGTTCCAATTGTTTCCATAACCACAAGATGGCAGCTGTGCGAAAGTTTAAAATCTCGTTGTTAATTCTTGTATCCTAATCATGCGATTGAAGTTAAATGCTACACGTACACAATAATCTTCATGTAACAGTACACAACTCTAGGTCCTACATATATAAAAATCCAACATGGCGACCATCCAAAATATTTAGTCGGTTCTACGAATCTGATACAGCAATCAAACTGAAATTTTGTATGTTGATAGTGGCAATTAACATGAGTAGGATATATGAAAATAGGCTATATAGTTCTTCACGGAACTACTTGTTTTCTTTTTAGGTTTTTAATGGGTAGAATAGGTTTTTATGTTAAATATTTAGCAAAAGTTGACATGAAGTGCACAAGGCTTAAAATTAATGCCTAATTGCTAGTAGGGTATCTTCGGTGGCGTAGTTGATGGCATGCTGAACTGCTGTCCCCAAGATACTGACATTTTTAGCCTACTTTTCACATTTTGCAAAAATGAGGAAAAAGTAGACTTATGAGATTGATCCGGGCAAATGTGTGTCTGCCTGTCTGACTGTCCTTCTGTCTGTCTGGCTGTCTGGCTGTGTGTGTGTCCCCCTCCCCTATCAATTCCTAAACAGCTGCAGCAATCGAAACAAAATTTGATATGAGTAAAGATCTATATCTGAATATCTCAATGCCGTATTTGAAAATGATGTCAGTGCTACCAACTGCTGAAAAATCGCAATTGAAATTTGAGCTCCATGTTGGATATCTTGGAAGGTATGTATGGGAGCTATTCCAAAATTGGCACACATATAGATAATAATATTCCAGTTTAATTTTCAGGGGGCCATATATGGCAGTGTTGCCAATATGATTCCAAACCTGCTGATAGGTCCAATTTTTAAATGCATATAACTTCTACACTATCAATTGGATTTCAACCAAATTTCGTATGTGCTATGTGTTCATAAACAGATATGACTGATCGTATTCTTAATAAATGCTCTCAATTTATTTTAACCAAATACCAATATATCAGAAAGTAGGCAAGCCGACAGCTTTAAACTATGCACACGTGTAGTACCTGACATTCTACACTTACCGGCAAAAAAGTGGAACAGTTAAAAAAGTAATATAAATAGTATAAATCTAGCCTTGAAAAAGATTTAATCTCATTTTAAAAGCTTTTCATGCATTAGAACCAACATCTGAAACATCCGTGAATAGAAATTGATAATATGACATTTCTTAGGGTGGTTTATTACCACCAATTACCCCCAATCCTCGATGAGCCTATCTTAGTGGTTTTATGGCGGGAAGCGGACTGGAAGCGTTTAAGGTTTATAAGTGTTGCCGCTCGCTTATTGTTGTTCTAGGGATAACAACTGGCACTTGTTGAACACGTGTGAACCATTGTCACACATTTTAGCAAGTTATCCATTTGCAGTTCACACTAAAACATGCCTCTTAGCCGTGAAGAAGCTGCACAGGCAGTTGCATTGGTGGAGGATGGCCGCAGCTTCCGTTATGTTGCTGAGGTCATTGGATTATCTCTCGGTAGCATACATCGTGCAGTGCAACGTTACAGAGAGCTCCGAACATACGACAGGAGACGAGGGTCAGGCCGTAGAAGAAGCACAAGTGCCAGGGATGACAGATTTCTCACCCTCCAAGTTCTGCGTGATCGGCATACCACAGCAGTTCAGGCACGAAATCAACTGGAAAATGTCAGAAATGTGAGAGTGAGTGAGCGAACAGTAAGAAGAAGGTTTGAAGAAGCTCATCTTTCGTCCAGGAGACCTGCACGTGGACTCGCACTCGAACGGCATCACCGAGAGGCGCGTCTTCGCTTGGCAAGGCAGCATCTGGGATGGACCCACGAGCAGTGGGCCTCTGTTCTCTTCACTGACGAGAGTCGCTTTAACCTTAGATCTCCTGATGGAAGAGAAAGAGTGTGGAGAAGACGCGGGGAGAGGTACAGCCCTGTTGCTTTCTACTCCAGGACTCCATTTGGAGGTGGCTCGGTTATGGTGTGGGGTGACATCAACGTTATGGCCCGCGTTGAGTTGGTGTGCATCGATCACGGGACGCTCAATTCCCAAAGGTACATCGAAGAGATCCTGATGAACCATGTGATGCCCTTTGCGCCTTTCATTGGTCAGAATTTCATGCTGATGCAGGATAATGCCCGCCCTCATACTGCTCGCTGTGTTGTACAATATCTGCAGGAAGAGGAGATTCAAACCCTGGACTGGCCAGCTCGTAGTCCTGACTTGAACCCCATCGAACATGTATGGGATACGCTTGGAAGGAACGTCAGACAGCATGACCACACAACCTTGGCTCAACTGAGAACATCGTTGCTGGAGGAATGGGATCGCATCCCGGCAGATGCCATTCGACGAGTTGTGAACAGTATGCCTGAGCGTTTACAAGCTGTCATAGACGCTAAAGGTGGAAACACCCGTTTTTAGTGACCAGTGTTCTCTTGCAGTGCAGTGCAAACATTAATACTGTTTTGTTTGGCAATACGTTTGATAAACACCAGCCCAAAAGAGCATTACTAAAAAATAGAAAATTGTAAGATTTGCAAAATGTAACGAAATTTGTGAGTTAAAGCGTGTTGTAAAACATGATTCGGTATTTTCTGCTGCCAACCATCTAAATTTACATGAATAATGCAAATATTGGAAAACCGATACATTTTAGTGGAATAAATTAAGAAATTACATAAAAAATTAAAGTGTTCCACTTTTTTTGCCGGTCAACTTATATACGTCAGTGGCACCAACAGGATTCTAAGCCTGTTGAGAGGTCCAACTTTAAATACATGTAACTTCTATAGGCCTACTAACATTTGGATTTCAACCAAATTTCGTGTGTGCTATGTGTGCCATGACAGATATGACTATGCGTATTCTTAAGAGCAACCAGGGCTGCCAACTGTTAATAAATGCTGTCTCTATTTTTGTTACCCTAATATCAATATATCAGAAAGTATATAAGCCAATAGCTCTAAACTTTTCACACGTATAGTACTTGGATTTCTAGATTAATTTGGAGTAACTAATATACGTCAATGCTGCCAACATGATTCTAAGCCTGCTGATAGGACCAATTTTAAAATGCATGTAACTTCTATAGTAACTAATGGATTTCATTCAAAATTGGCACAACAGTAGATCATATTATTTCAGATTATTTCTGACCAACGCATGCATGATTTTACGCGCGCTGATTGATCCAATGTCTAACTGCATGTAACGTTCATGCTATCCATTGGACTTCAACCAAATTTTGTATTCTGTACCTTGCTTAATAGATGGAACTAAGAATATATTCAGTCACCAGGGCTGCCAACTGTAGTGCTCTATTAGAATGCATTATACCAGGTATATTTCGAACTAATTAGAAATTTCGATATTACCAGATTAATTTCGTCATTATTCAAGATAGGTCCATATAGGTTAATCATTGGTATGAATCTTAATTTTAAGGAAAGTAGGCTCTTAAGTTCGTCACAGAACTTCTTGTTTATGTTGATAGAGGCAATTAACTTACGTAGGATATATGAAAATTGGCTTATAGTTCTTCAGGGAAATACTTGTTTGATATCACATTTAGCAATTCCGTCATTTTAAGATGAAACTTTTACTAGGATGGAAACTAAGAAGTTGTTCTTAATCATCTGTCTTTATTAATCCATGTCCATTCAAAACGCGCAAGTAAATATTAACCTTTCACTGGTGGATACTTTATGTTTCACCGTGTATGAGCCCAATACATCAACCTAATAACCAGTTACAAGCATGTAAACAAGAAGTATGCCTTGTCCCACCGGCTCATCGATCATCAATGGAATAATAATCCTCGTCCTCAAGCACTTGTCCCTGTAATTACAGTAATATCTGCCATCCTGAAGGCGATATCATTTCCATTTTTCATTCTTTTTATCATCATGTCTCTTTCTCATATACTTCCTATTATTTTATTTTGGGTATTATTCCCGTCCTAGTGCGGTATCGCGTGAACAAATAAGAACTCTTCGCACGCAGAGAAAATGAGACGTTCTGTGTCTGAAATATCAGCTAGATAACTATTACTTCCTTCCCGTTTTTATAATGAGGTTATTTCGATGTATCGATTTTTCTTAATCATTTTCGAAGGTCCAACTTGTGACGCAGTGGCTAGCATTGTTGGATGTCCCCCCTGAGGTCCTGGGTTTGATTCCCTGCTCTGCTAAAAAATTCAATTTTAGTCTAAAAGCGATGGAATGGGATACACTCAGCCCCTTAAGGCAGAACTGAGAATAGGTGTTAAAACTCAGCACTTATTCTAGGTTTGTGCCGTGTCTTGTGTGGGGTTTCGCCTAGGACACCAAGTTGGCTCATCAGCGGACTCTTGGTGTCCCCGCACTGAACCTCATAAGTGTCGCGAACTGCGCTCTACCTCCCTTTTTATGAAGCACACCTGCGCCTCTTTACTGCGAGAACTAAAAGCTCAAGCAGCCATAATCTCCCTATGATGGCTTCCAAAAAGATAGTATATTGGCTTTCACGGCCAGTGAATTAAAACTCAGCAATTCTTCTCGATTTGTGTCGTGTCTTGTGTGGGGATTCACCTAGGACACCAAGCTGGTTCATCAGCGGGTTCTAGGTTTCCCCGCCCGGACCCCCACAGGCCGTGAAAGCCAATATACCACCTTTTTGAGAATAGGTGTGATCGATTCCCACATCAGTCGTCTTAGAGTGGTTTTTCATGGTTTCACCGCTCGTTGTTGTGGCTTATTTTAAGAGCTCCGACATCGTGGCCATATAGCTCCATGTATTTGGGTGTGTGTATAATTTGTGTGGTAACTTGTGTTATTATGTTGGCTGTACTAGGTTGTGTATTTCTAAATTGGGTATAGAATCGATTAGCTTAGAGTAGGAGAAGGAAATCCACGGTAAACCACTTCTAGGATGACTGAGGTGGAAATCGAACCCTCCTCTTCTCTGGTTTCGTCACGAGGCTGAGTGTACTCCGTTCCAGCCCTCAGACCAGAATTAAAATGTCATAGCAGAGCCGAAAATTGAACCCGTACCTCCAGGGTGACAGTCAAGAACACTAGCCACTAAACCACTAAAACACTCACAGTACGGCTGAAGTAGGTATCGAACCCGCCTCTGCCTCTTGCCTCACGTGGCTGAGTGTACCCCGTTCCAGCCCTCAGACAATAATTAAGTTTCTTGGCAGAGCCGGGAATCGAACCCTGGTCTCCGCGGTGACAACTCAAGAATGCTAGCCACCACACAACGAGGCGGACCAGTAGGTAAAAGAGACGTAAAGCTAATAACTAATATCTCTATCGCGAACGTAGTGATGCACGAATTAAAGCGTACCTCTACTCCGCAGAATCATTGCTTTTTGATTCCCAGTCCCCCCAGGGGCTCACATCTAGTGGAACGTGAATTGGTGACCACGGGGCCCCAGCTGAGTCCGGCATTGCTTCCACTTACTTGTGCCGGGCTCCTCTCTGTTGTCTTTCCTGTCGACCTCCCTTGGTCAACTCTTGTTCGTTTCCGACCCCGACGGTATTAGGGTATCCGAGGCCTAGGGAGTCTTTCACTTTCCCGTCTTAATTGGCCCTTCTCTCATCTTTCCTGATCCCTCATTCTTCGCGGGGTCAGACCTATCCTTTTCTTTTCATTGTATCTCCTGCCTTGTGCTCAAGGCCCTCAAGGAGGTAGGGTGTGTGTAGCCCCACCACTTATGGTGCAACCTGGATTGTGCTATTCCTTCAAGGGCTCACGTCCGGTGAGTTCGGGAGTTGGGGAGCCCCAGGGTTTCCTGAGCTGGGTCCGGTTTGTCTCCTTCTTCCATGGCCATTGGGACGGTCCCTCTCCTCTTTTCCTTTCCTCTCTGCCTTTCCCGGGTCTCCTTTCTGCCAAGTCCCTTAATTCTCATTCTTCGAGGGTTGAGTGCATTTCCCTTTCTCCTGTCTTTTGTTTCCTTATTCTTAATTTTGGTCGCCTCCGTAGCGTAGCGGTCAGCATGGTTAGCTGCCGCCCCGGAGGTCCTGGGTTCGATTCCCGGCTCTGCCACGAAATTTGAAAAGTGGTATGAGGACTGGAACGGTGTCTACTCAGCCTCGGGTGGCCCAAATGAGTAGAGGGGGTTCGATTCCCACCTCAGCCATCCTCGAAGTGGTTTTCCGTGGTTTCCCACTTCGTCTTCGGGCAAATGTCGGGAGGGTACCTACTGTAAGGCCACGGCCGTTTCATTCCCTCTTCCTAGCCTATCCATCCCAATCTTCCATCCCTTCCCATCCCTCATGAGGCCCCTGTTCGCTTTGCAGGTGAGGCCGCCTGGGCGAAGTGCTGATCACACCTCCCCAGTTGTATCCATCCCGACCAGATGTTCCAAGCTCCAGGACACTGCCCATAGAGGCGGTAGTGGTGGGTTCCCTCGCTGAGTCCGTAGGAACCACCAACCTAGAGGGTAAATTGACTAAATAAATAAAAACAAGTAGTTCCGTGAAGTACTATACAGCCTATTTTCATATATCCTACTCATGTCAATTGCCTCTATCAACATTCAAAATTTCAGTTTGATTGTTGTGATAGATTCGTAGTTATAGAGAACCGCATAAATATTTCAGTTGATCGACAGGTTGGATTCTTATTTATGTACTATTACATGAAGATTATTGTGTACGTGTGGTATTCAAACTTCAATCGCATGATTAGGACACAAGAAGTAAAAACGAGATTTTAAAATTTCGCACAGCTGCCATCTTGTGGTTATCAAAACAATTGAAATAAATCAGATGCCAGTGGATTAATATTTGTATAATCATTTAACGTGCAAAGTTTCACTGCACTCGGATGGTTAAATCACGAGAATCGTCCAATTGAGTATTTATATTTCGCGTCGCCGCCATGTTGGATTTGTGCTCACCAGGTTACTGAAACATCTATGGGTGAACTTATGTTCATAGCCTCTATGAACATAAAAAATCAGGTTGATTCCTGTAAAGGATTCGTAGATATTGAGAACCGCCGAAATATTTCGGATGCTCGCCATTTTGGATTGTTTTATGTATAGGCCATAGAGTTATGTACCATTAAAGGAAAAATAATGCGTAGCTTGGTTATTCAAACTTTCAATTCGATCGCATGATACGACACAATAAATAAAAATTTAATTTTAAAATTCCCCACAGCCGCCATCTTGAGGTTATTTAAACAATTGAACTAAATTAGATGCCATTGGATTACAATGTGTATAATCATTTATTGTACCACATTTCACTGCGCTCAGATGGTTAAATCAAGAGAAAAGTCTATTCAAATGTTTCAACTTCGCTTGGCCGCCATGTTCGTTTTGTACTTTACAGGTTTTTGAAAGTTACATAGATAAACGTGTAGCACTGCCCTTTATCATCGTACAAAATTTCAGGGAGATATCTGTAATCGTTTGGGTGATATTGAATGCCATTGAAATATTTTGCACAGCAGCCATTTTGAGGTTATGTGAACAATTGAACTAAATTGGACGCCAGTGCATTACAATGTGTATAATCATTTGCAGTACCAAGTTTCATTACGTTTGGATTGTTAAATCGCGAGAAAAGCCTATTTAAAAGTCTCAACTTCGCTTGGCCGCCATGTTGTTTTTGTATTTACCAGGTTTTTGAACGTCACATAGGTGAACTTCTAGTAGTGTCCTTTATCACCGTAGAAAACTTCAGGGTGATATCGGTAATAGTTTCGGAGATACTGAATGCTGGTGAAATATTTCGCACAGCTGCCATGTTGGATTGGAGTGACAGAATAAAATTTGAAGGGCACGGTCGAGGTCGGCCAGAATGGTGCTATGATCTTACCGAGTTTCATTGAAATCGCTCCAGTCGTTTTGATTTTATTAGGGGGGGGGGGGGGGGGTGTGTCACACACACACCTCACACACACACGAACACACACACGGACAAAAGGTGATCTCATTAGCCTATTTTTTCAAAATTGAAAATAGGCTAATAAAAATAAAAAATCTTAATTTTGTTTTCCATTTCCTCTTCTAGTTTGTAAGTTAGTAGTTAGTTCTAGGTTTAGTTTCGTTTCATTTGCATTTTCACGATCACCCAAACTATTAGGGGCCGATAACCCAGATGTTCGGCCTCTTAAAACGACAATTATCATCATCATCATCATCATCATCATGATTCCGAGTTTTAATAGCCTTCTACAATTCCACTGAATTATGTTGTGCATGATGGTATAATTTTCCCTTTGAAAAAGAAGTAAATGCGTAGAATAGTTGTGCTCTGAAAAATCCATCGCTATGAGCAATAATCATGATAATGACATAGTGATGTTCGGAAGAGCAAACCTTGTTTTGAAGCCAGCACTTAGTCCAGGTCATGACCGTCCATTACCGGTCGCTCACTCATTTTTCACGACGACTTATTATTAATGGAGAAAAAGAAAGGAAGTGTTTTATATGGCATTATACATCATTATAATAATGTGCATCATCTGCTCACCAAATTACACACACACTTCCAAGTTTGGAAAAAATGAAGGGAATCCTGTCTTTTCTTTTCCTCATTTAAGTTACGTCGAAAATCAAGAGTAGCCTATGGATGTTAAATTGGCTTTCACGGCCAGTGAATTAAAACTAAGCAACTTTTCTACGCACCTGCTCCTCTTCACTGCGAGAAATAAAAGCGGGGACACCAAGAGCCCGCTGATGAGCCTGTTTGGTGTCCTAGACGAAACCCCACACAAGACACGGCACAAACCGTAGAAAAATTGGTGGGTTTTGGTATTGTTGTTGTTGTTGTTGTTTCATTTAGGGATCCCCCCCGGGGCTCACAACTTGTGGGACATGGTTTGGCGACCCAGCTGAGTCCGGCATTGCTTGGGATTTCATGTGATGATGTGCAGGAGAGTGTCACTTAAGATGAAACTGCCAGGTCACCGAAGTTTCCTAGAAGCACATAATCTTTAATCAGGCATGGAGTGGACGGAAGAGAGGTACCAACAACATCGAGAATTCATGCGAGAGTACTGGGCGAATATTAAAGCTCGACGCAGACATCAGTTGAAATAACGTGGTCCTTAGTCGACCGGAACGCAACAAGAATATTAATATTTACATGGCAGTCAATAAAAACGGCATTAAGATGAAGAGACTTCAGAATGAACTCGAAAGACCAACACAATAACGCCGAGCAAAGTTTTATACATAAGCTACATCTACAGGTTGGAAGACTCCAAAACGGCAAAGAAACTACTCAACATCATAACAAAGAGTAAATACGGCAAGGAGTGGCTGACACAGGTCCAGAGGGACCTACAACAGATCAACATAGAAAATCTCAAGGACCGCACCGAGTGCCGGAATAAAATCACAAATCTTAAGTTTGAGCAAAGAACATCACGAAAACCTGAAAAAAATGGACAGCTGAGCGGAAGAAGGACCCTTCCAAGAGGATGAAGAAAATTTGGGGAGAAAAGAGGGAAAACGCCCGAAGATGAAATCGTGAATTCAAGTTCAATCGCTCTCCTACAGGGGAACAATCGATAAAATAATAATATTAAGCGAAACACTTACACTCAATAAGAAATATGAACTTGAAGACATCAAGAAAGAAGAAAGACAAATAATTCGGAAAATAATAGGAGCAAGACTCACTCCTGACGGGTACCGACTACAGTCAATCAAGACAGCTGAAAAATACTCAAACATCGAAGTCGACATCAGAAAAAGACGATTGAAATTCTTCGGGCACATAAGTAGACTGCCGAATATCCGACTAACCAAAAGAATAGTCTACTAGATTACATATCATCACTCAAAATTACAACATCATGGATGAAAGAAGTAGAAAAAGACAAGCGAACCGCTAACATAACCGACACGACAGAGACTCCTTCCGTAATAAAGTGAACAACTGGGAAATCCAACCAGAGCAAGCAAAACCTACACCTTACAGACGAGACATCAATGGTCTGACGAAAGTTGGCATTCTCCAACAGAATGAAACAATACTGGCAAAATAAGACAAACGTCAAAAAATGAGTCAAAGTGCTTAACGCTTTCCAATATTGGGAAAATACGCTGTAAATAAATAAATAAATAAATAATACCAAGATAAGACATTATAACGCGGTAATTAAACCACAAGCCTTATATGCAGCCGAAACAATGTCTCTCACCACCCAGGGACCGCTTGAAAGGCTGGAGGTCAAGGAAAGAAAGATATTACGCAAAATCTTAGGCCCCAAATTTCATAACAACAAATTAATCCATTTCAGGAACGAAACTCTTTACCAAAAGACTGAAAAACTCTCGGACACAATAAGAAAACGGAGAATTGATTTTTATGGGCACATCCTCCGACTAACCAAAAAGATCTTTGACCACTTTCGTAATAAAAAAAAAACAAAACCTCTTTGGTTTAAGGAAACCGAGAAAGATTTCGTGGAACTCCAAATTACAGACACCATGCTCATGGACAAAACAGCCAAAACCGTCACCAAGGATAGGAAACAACGGTTCCAAGTGAAACTCAAACAAAAGCGTACGATCCACATCTATGCCGAAGAAAGGGAAGCAAGATCTCAAAGGATGAGGCGATACTGGGCCAAAATGAAAGCTCTAATCAATAAAAAGTGATTGATTTCATGTACCCCAAAGTTGGGCGAAACAAATAAAGAATAATTATAATAATAATGTGTTCTGTTGAGTAAATAGAACCAGCGCAAAGCGTTTTTCAATCATAATATCTGTATAACGCATAAGCCAGTAATGCATGTGGGGCTTCATGACCGAGCTTTTAAAACCCTCTCACCCGCACACATACACACACGATTAAACCTTTCGCTACTAAAATCTCGTTGGATGATCAGCAAAAAAAAGAGAAAAATAAATAGCGAGCACATGAGGGGTAGACTTGAAGGATATTTAAAAGCAGAGTGGTCATGTTTGGATAAAATAAAGTGAGGAGCGTTGTGTTCTAGCAGGGGGAGGGTGGAGGAACGGGCTGTAATATTTTAAAACCTGACATCGACCTCATGGCAGAGCGCATATTGAATGAATTATTATCATGCGAAGCTCTGAAAAAGAAATACCTGGGAATCCCTAGGAACATGGTTGTGGGATAAAATTAACAGTTAAGATAATAAACTTAACATCAATTTACTGAATATGAATAGGATATGATCTAACTTTTGGCACAATTGTCAAAATACAGTATCTTAAGGGGGCGCTAACTGAACAGTTGAATAAAACGGTTTCTTAATATGCTCCCACCACACAAACTATTGAATAAATATAATGAAATTATTCCATGAGTGGTGTCATGCAGCTATCTCGGGATTAAGAAAAGATAAAATAAGCCCGTGGATCCCTGATGGGCAAGGGCCTCCTACCGGAGTGGTAGGGGGTGGCTCAAGTAATCTCCCAAGAGGAGAGCCAGTTCTTGAGAGATGTCTGTCCTAAATACATATTGACACACATTAATAAAAAATAAATTAACACACACCCTTACTACGGTATTTACATTGCTACACTATTACACTGATCTGAATTTCCTTCCATAGCTTCCTATCCCTGGCATTTCTGGTCCACGTAACACCTGCCTCGAACCTAAATTCGTCCGACCATCTGCGATGGGGGCGTCCTCTGCTTCTCTTGCCAGCTCTTGGATCTCACATAGTCGTGGAGTAGGACCATCTATCCTGGTGCATTGTGGATATGTGTCCACCCCAGTGCCATTTCAGTTACCGAGCTCTTGTTGCTGTGTCCTCCAACCCACTTCTTTTTCTCAGATCCGTGTTACTGATTCTGTCGCTTAGCTTTACGCCTAGGATTTTCCTCTCCATATTCCGTTGAGAGATCTGAAGCAGTCTTGTCTGACATTTCCTAAATGACCAAGCTTGGCATCTATAGATTAACACTGGGATGACACAGCTTTGAAGTACATCGAATCTTAATTTAGGGCTCAGCGATTTGTCCATAAGGATGAAGCTTAGGCTCCAGAATTTCCCCCCCGTCAATCCAATCCTCCTTTTGAATTCTCGGTCGCTTGTTTGTGTCATACTTATTGCTTGGCCTAAATATATATATTCTCTGCAATATTCCATAGGTGTGGCATTCACTATGATATGGTAACTCTTCGGAATTTGTAATTATTTTGTTTTTTCTGGGGCTCATTTGCAGTCCTACTTCTTCGCTCGTGTAATGGAGTTCATCTAGCTTTGTGTTTAGTTCCTTTGCTATCTTTGCAAATAGCACAATTTCATCTGCAAAGCGAAGGGTAGATAGACGTCTTCCGTTAATGTTAACTCCGAAGTTCCTGTTCCCCAGTTTAGTTTTCTGAACAAAATTTCGAGGACGCAGGCGATTTCCATAAATAAAAGCCTTGTCTGTCCACTGCTAGTCTTTCTACTGCGCATGTGCGTCAGGTAGGGTAAGTGTCTCTCTCTCTCTTTCTCGCTACTACTCGTTTCCTTGTTGTTGTCGTTGGACCTTGTGAAGTCGCGAATGGAGGGGGAAGCTCTTCAGCCACAACGTACGGTGAATCCCGCCTCCAACATTCTTTTCTACGCGATAACCCTATAACGCCACCTTAACTTTAAGTTTTTGCTAAACTGGACCCCCATAACGTACAGCCATCATTACTTCCGTCTTTATGTTTCAGTGCTACTCTAGCGCTATCTATCGGTCAGATGTGAAATCACTTTAACTAGCCAATCACAGGCAGCCATTCAAATCTATATATATAACGAAAAATCGAGTTTTGTTCGCTAAATCGCGACATCGTGAACGAAATTCGATTTGTCGTGATATATCGATTTGAATGGCTGCCTGTGGTTGGCCAGTTAAAGTGATTTCACTTCTGGCCGCTAGATAGCTCTAACGTGTACTGAAAGATCAAGTCTGAAGTAACGATGGCTCTACTATAGTCTGAGTGCAATTAGTGTCATTTTAAAATGTTTCCAACATTAATAATAATATCGTATGGCCTCCGGTGCCAGGTGAAAGCTTTGTTATTTGATACCCAGAGGGTAACTTGCATGCCGAATTTCGTTGTTCCTTGAAGCACTATGAAAATCAAGGAGGTTAGATATCTAAGCTCCTTGAACACTACAGTATAGCGATTTCTAGTAGAGAAATACGGAACTTTGTGTTGGCGGAAACTACCGAGATTAAGTTTGCCATTATGAACACGGCCTACTGAATTCAAATGGGTTCTTTGACATGCCAACATTGTATGACATGCGTGCCGTAATTTTTTCCGCCTTTAAAAAATCACTTGCTACGGCCAGGAGCGAACTTTCAAGCTTGGTTTCCAACATTAAAATATGTGCACTTCATTCCAATTTCAGGACAAGTGGTAATTTGCGTACTCAAAAACTGATGCTTTCTGCAGTGATCTGAGAATAGAATGTTATTTGGCGGTACTGCTCGGTGATATCAACAGGATACTCGGAACGACAAAAGAGGCGAGTTAACTGGAAGTCGTCTAGTCCGCAATAACGGCGCTGACAGCGGAGATGGATGAAGGAGCTCGCGTGGGGAGGAAGCTGTCACAGTCTACTCTTTCTACTTCTTCTAGCTTGGAGGGTGACCTCCGCACTCTTCAGAACACTGTGTCTTCCTTATAATAATAATAATAATAATAATAATAATAATAATAATAAATGAGGCACAGAATGGCTTAAAGAGGTACAGAGAGACTTACAAGTAATCAACATAGAAACTTTCGAAGACCGAACTGAGTGCCAGACTAAAATCGCGAATGTTAAGTTTGAACCGAGATCATTACGACAACCTGAAAAACAAGTAGTTCCGTAAAGAACTATACAGCCTATTTTCATATATCCTACTCATGTTAATTTCTTCTAACAACATACAAAATTCCAGTTTAATTGCTGTAACAGATTCGTAGATATTGAGAACCGTCTAAATATTTCAGATTGTCGCCAGGTTGGATTTTTATTTTTGTACTATTACATTAAGATTATTGTGTACGTGTGGTATTCAAACTTAAATCGCATGATTAGAACACAAGTAGTAAAAACGAGATTTTAAAATTACGCACAGCAGCCATCTTTTGATTATGCAAACAATTGAAATAAATTAGATGCCAGTGGATCAACATTTGTATAAGCATTTAACGTGCAACGTTTCACAGCACTCGGATAGTTAATTCGCGAGAATCGTCCATTTAAATATTTATACTTCGCGTCGCCGCCATGTTGGATTTGTGCTCACCAGGTTAATGAAAGTCCTATAGGTGAACATATGTTCATAGTCTCTATGAACATAAAAACATTCAGTTTGGTTGCTGTAAAAGATTCATAGATATTGAGAACCGTCTAAATATTTCGGAAGCTCGCCATTTAGGATTGTTATATGTATAGGCCATAGAATTATGTACCATTCAAGGACAATTATTGCCTAGCTTCATTATTCAAACTTTCACTTCGATCGCATGATTACGACACAAGAAATAAAACTTAATTTTAAAATTTCGCACAGCCGCCATATTGAGGTTATGTAAACAATTGATTTAAATTAGATGGCAGTGCGTTACAATCTGCAAAATCATTTACTGTACCACATTTCACTGCGCTCAGAGAGTTAAATCACGAGAAAAGTCTATTAAAATATTTCAAATTCGCTTGGTCGCCATGTTCGTTTTTTACTTTACAAGTTTATGAAATATACATAGATAAACTTGTTCCAGTACCCTTTATCACCGTACAAAATTGCAGGGTAATATCTGTAATACTTTCGGAGATATAGAATGTCAGTGAAATATTTCGCACAGCCGCCATTTTGAGGTTATGTAAACAATTGAACTAAATTAGACTCCAGTGCATTAATATGTGTATAAACACTTGCTGTACCTAGTTTCATTACGTTTGGATGGATAAATCGTGAGAAAAGTCTATTTAAAAGTCTCAACTTCGCTTGGTCGCCATGTTCGTTTTCTACTTTACAGGTTTATGAAATATACATAGCTAAACTTGTATCAGTACCCTTTATCACCGTACTAAATTGCAGGGTGATATCTGTAATAGTTTCGGGGATATAGAATGTCAGTGAAATATTTCGCACAGCCGCCATTTTGAAGTTATGTAAACAATTGCAATAAATTAGACTCCAGTGCATTACAATGTGTATAAACATTTGCTGTACCAAGTTTCATTACGTGTGGATAGTTAAATCGCGAGAAAAGTCTATTTAAAAGTCTCAACTTCGCTTGACCACCATGTTGGTTTTGTAGTCACCAGGTTTTTGAAAGTCTCATAGGTGAACTTCTATTAGTATCCTTTATCACCGTACACAATTTCAGGGCGATATCAGTAATAGTTTCGGAGATATTGAATGCTAGTGAAATATTTCGCACAGCCGTCATTTTGCATTGGTGAGACGTAACAAAATTTGAAGGGCACGGTCGAAGTCGCCGGGAATAGTGCTATCAACATACCGAGTTTCATTGAAATCGCTCCAGCCGTTTAGATTTTATTAGGGGACACACACACACGAATCACACACACACACACGCACACACACACGGACAAAAGGTGATCTCATAAGACTATTTTTTCAAAATTGAAAATAGGCTAAAAATTGGACGGATGCGAGGAAGAGGGAGCATTCCGCGAGAATGAAGAGATTTTGGGAGGAGCGGAGGAGACACACCTCCAAATGACATCATGTTATCAAGTTTAATCGCTCCCCTGTAGGGGAATTTTCGCTGAAATAATAATAATAATAATAATTATAATAATAATAGAATTATACAAACAGACAGAGACTATTACAAACAACACCAGGAAAAGAGGGCAAAGTTTTATGAACACATACATAGGATGAATGAAGACAGACTGACCAAGAAGATTTTTCATGTAGTTATGAATAGTACACTCAAAACCAAATGGGTAAAGGAAACCGTGCAAGACCTCAAGAAACTAAACATCTCTACAGAGACATGGCAGGCAGGAAAACACACAGAGACCAAATTAGAAGACAGAAATTTGAGCAAATGCTAAAAAAAAAATAAAAAAAAAATAAAAAAAAATATAAAAAATAAAAATAAAAACAAGATGTTCAGTAAAGAACATATAGCCTACTTTCTCCTAAATGCATGGGTATTGTTATACCTCTTTGTCCTTTTCAAGGAGTATGATTGAATGTTGGTTGTAGTAGCTTGTTGAAATACAACGTGCTATAGGGATATTAAACATGAATATGAGGTGCCCTTTGCTAGTGCTACCTCTGTACCAAATTTCATTCAATTCGGTTTCACCGTGTTTGAATTGATAGGGGGAATCGATTTGCACACATACTTGGCCACCATCTGCAAACTATTGGGCTGATGTTCTTGCAGTTTGGTCAGAATATGTTTCCCACATAAAGATATGATGTTGCAAAATTTGGAAGAGACTAGATTATTAGGTTGGTCGTAATTAAATTTTAGCTTTTAACATTTGGGTGGCCGCGATTACGTTTCCGTCAAGATAGCGGTGATATAAAACATGACACTGAGGTGCCCTTTGCTAGTGCTACCTCTGTACCAAATTTCGTTCATTCGGTTCCACCGTGTTCGAATTAATAGGGGGAATCAATTTTGACATAAAGATGGCCGCCATCCGCAAACTATTAGGCTAATGACCTATTAGATTGGTCAAAGGATGCTCCCTCCATAAAGGTATGTTGTTGCAAAGTTTGGTAGAGATCGGATGATTAGGTTAATCGTAATTTGATTTAAGCTTTAAACATTCGTGTGGCCGCCATTACGTTTCAGTCAAGATGGCGGCGATATAAAACATGACACTGAGGTGCCCTTTGCTAGTGCTACCTCTGTACCAAATTTCGTTCCATTCGGTTCCACCGTGTTTGAATTAATAGGGGGAATCAATTTTGACATAAAGATGGCCGCCATCCGCAAACTATTAGGCGAATGACCTATTACATTGGTCAAAGGATGCTCCCTCCATAAAGGTATGTAGTTGCAAAATTTGGTAGAGATCGGATGATTAGGTTAATCGTAATTTGATTTAAGCTTTGAACATTCGTGTGGCCGCCATTACGTTTCAGTCAAGATGGCGGCGATATAAAACATGACACTGAGGTGCCCTTTGCTACTGCTACCTCTGTACCAAATTTCGATCCATTCGGTTCCACCGTGTTCGAATTAATAGGGAGAATCAATTTTGACATAAAGATGGCCGCCATCAGCAAACTATTCGGCTAATAACCTATTGGATTGGTCAAAGGATGCTCCCTCCATAAAGGTATGTTGTTGCAAAGTTTGGTAGAGATCGGATGGTTATGTTAGTCGTAATTTAACTTAAGCTTTGAACATTTGTGTGGCCGCCATTACGTTTCTGTCAATATGGCGGCGATATAAAACATGACACTGAGATGCCCTTTGCTAGTGCTACCTCTGTACCAAATTTCGTTCCATTCGGTTTCACCGTGTTTGAATTAATAGGGGTAATCGATTTTCACACAAAGATGGCCGCCATCCGCAAACTATTAGGCTAATGACCTATTCATTTGGTCAAAGGATGCTTCCTCTATAAGGGTATGTTGTTGCAAAATTTGGTAGAGATCGGGTGATTAGGTTAATCGTAATTTGATTTAAGCTTTGTACATTCGTGTGGCCGCCATTACGTTTCAGTCAAGATGGTGGCGATATAAAACATGACACTGAGGTGCCCTTTGCTAGTGCTACCTCTGTACCAAATTTCGTTCCATTCGGTTGCACCGTGTTCGAAGTAATAGGGGGAATAGATTTTCACACAAAGATGGCTGCCATCCGCAAACTATTACGCCGATGACCTATTAGATTGGTCAAAGGATGCTCTCTCCATAAAGGTATGTAGTTGCAAAATTTGGTAGAGATCGGATGATTAGGTTAGTCGTAATTTGATTTAAGCTTTGAACATTTGTGTGGCCGCCATTACGTTTCCGTCAAGATGGCGGCGATATAAAACATGACACTGAGGTGTCCTTTGCTAGTGCTACCTTTGTACCAAATTTCGTTCAATTCGCATTCACCGTGTTCGAATTGATAGGGGGGGGGGGACAGACATTCAGAGTACACACACTCTCACACACACAGACACACACACACACACACACACACACACACAGAGACTCACACACACACATACACACACACACACAGACTCACACACACACATACACACACACAGACAGACACACTTTTTTCGCCCTGTGTTGATCTCATAATTCTACTTTCATTTTTTGCAAAAATCGAAAGTAGGCTAAAAATAAAAAAACAAGATGTTCAGTAAAGAACATATAGCCTACTTTCTCCTAAATGCATGGGTATTGTTATAACTCTTTGTCCTTTTCAAGGAGTATGATTGAATGTTGGTTGTAGTAGCTTGTTGAAATACAACGTGCTATAGGGATATTAAACATGAATATGAGGTGCCCTTTGCTAGTGCTACCTCTGTACCAAATTTCGTTCCATTCGGTTTCACCGTGTTCGAATTGATAAGGGGAATCGATTTTCACACAAAGATGGCCGCCATCCGCAAAATATTGGGCTGATGACCTATTAGTTTGGTCAAAGGATGCTCCCTCCATAAAGGTATGTTGTTGCTAAATTTGCTAGAGATCGGATGATTAGGCTAATCGTAATTTGATTTAAGCTTTGAACATTTGTGTGGCCGCCATTACGTTTCTGTCAATATGGCGGCGATATAAATCATGACACTGAGATGCCCTTTGCTAGTGCTATCTCTGTACCAAATTTCGTTCCATTCGGTTTCACCGTGTTTGAATTAATAGGGAGAATCGATTTTGACACAAAGATGGCCGCCATCCGCAAACTATTAGGTGAATGACCTATTAGATTGGTCAAAGGATGCTCCCTCCATAAAGGTATGTAGTTGCAAAATTTGGTAGAGATCGGGTGATTAGGTTAATCGTAATTTGATTTAAGCTTTGTACATTCGTGTGGCCGCCATTACGTTTCAGTCAAGATGGTGGCGATATAAAACATGACACTGAGGTGCCCTTTGCTAGTGCTACCTCTGTACCAAATTTCGTTCCATTCGGTTCCACCGTGTTCGAATTAATAGGGGGAATCAATTTTGACATAAAGATGGCCGCCACCCGCAAACTATTAGGCTAATAACCTATTAGATTGGTCAAAGGATGCTCCCTCCATAAAGGTATGTAGTTGCAAAATTTGGTAGAGATCGGATGATTAGGTTAATAGTAATTTGATTTAAGCTTTGAACATTCGTGTGGCCGCTATTACGTTTCTGTCAAGATGGCGGCGATATAAAACATGACACTGAGGTGCCCTTTGCTAGTGCTACCTCTGTACCAAATTTCGTTCCATTTGGTTTCACCGTGTTTGAATTAATAGGGGGAATTGATTTTCACACAAAGATGGCCGCCATCCGCAAACTATTAGGCTAATGACCTAGTTATTTGGTCAAAGGATGCTTCCTCTATAAAGGTATGTAGTTGCAAAATTTGGTAGAGATCGGATGATTAGGTTAATCGTAATTTGATTTAAGCTTTGAACATTCGTGTGGCCGCCATTACGTTTCTGTCAAGATGGTGGCGATATAAGAGATGACACTGAGGTGCCCTTTGCTAGTGCTACCTCTGTACCAAATTTCGTTCCATTTGGTTTCACCGTGTTTGAATTAATAGGGGGAATTGATTTTCACACAAAGATGGCCGCCATCCGCAAACTATTAGGCTAATGACCTAGTTATTTGGTCAAAGGATGCTTCCTCTATAAAGGTATGTTGTTGCAAAATTTGGTAGAGATCGGATGATTAGGTTAATCGTAATTTGATTTAAGCTTTGAACATTTGTGTGGCCGCCATTACGTTTCCGTCAAGATGGCGGCGATATAAAACATAACACTGAGGTGCCTTTTGTTAGTACTACCTCTGTACCAAATTTCGTTCCATTCGGTTGCACCGTGTTCGAATTAATAGGGGGAATCGATTTTCACACAAAGATGGCCGCCATCCGCAAACTATTACGCTGATGACTTATTAGTGTGGTCAAAGGATGCTCCCCCTATAAAGGTATGTTGTTGCAAAATTTGGTAGAGATCGGATGATTAGGTTAGTCGTAATTTGATTTAAGCTTTGAACATTTGTGTGGCCGCCATTACGTTTCCGTCAAGATGGCGGCGATATAAAACATGACACTGAGGTGTCCTTTGCTAGTGCTACCTTTGTACCAAATTTCGTTCAATTCGCATTCACCGTGTTCGAATTGATAGGGGGGGGACCGACATTCAGAGTACACACACTCACACACACACAGACACACAGACACACACACACACAGACTCACACACACACATACACACACACAGACAGACACACTTTTTTCGCCCTGTGTTGATCTCATAAGTCTACTTTCATTTTTTGCAAAAATCGAAAGTAGGCCAAAAAACGGAAAGAAGTGGACAGAAAAAAGAGAAAGAGGAAACACCGTTAATATACAGTATGAGAGGTTTCTGCGAGGAATGATGAGAAAGTCAGAAAAAATAACATGACAATTGATTGTGTTTTAATGCTCTCCTTAGGGGGGATTAACGAAAATGATAATAATAATAACATGCATCAGAAACCGCAAAGAGAGCGCATAACGTTAATACGCAAGGCCATAGAACGAGACTATCTTTAACCACAGTAAACAAACGGGTTTGAAGTTTGAATCCCTCACGCGTCGGCCGTCCTTGAAATCGTTTTCTGTGGTTTTCCGTTTCCAACCACAGGAAAGTCCCGGAAAGGTACCTCAAACAATCCATGGCCGTGTCCTTCAGTTACTTTCCCCATATTGATTCACTTTAATTAATTTCTCATTAACTTCTTTGATGAGATTGGTGACAAAACCAAAGAGGTAGGCCTATCCACCTTAAAAGCCATCCACACTACACAGAAATCCAACTGATCTCTTTACAGTCTCCGAGGAAATAGGATTAACCCATTATAGGTTAATGGTATGTATATTGCCGAAGATATTGTTGATTAAATCTTTCGGCTTTATTTCAAATAATGTGGTTTAGGAAATAATAATATTTCTTTACCTCCTTTACCTAAGGTGCTCCCTTTACCTAAGGGAAGCCTCCGTTGTTTAGGCGGCAGCACGCCGGCCTCTCACTGCTGGGTCCGTGGTTCAAATCCCGGTCACTCCATGTGAGATCTGTGATGGACAAAACGGAGGCAGACAGGTTTTTCTCCGGGTACTCCAGTTTTCCCTGTCAAAATTTCATTCCAGCAACATTCTCCACTATCATTTCATTTCATCTGTCATTCATTTAATCATTGCCCCTGAGGAGTGCGTCAGGCCTCGGCAGCGGGCACAGTTCATATCATCGCCGCTAGATGGGGACTTCATTCATTCCATTCCTGACCCGGTCGGAGACTGGAAGCAGACTGTGGATTTTTATTTTCACTTAAGGTGCTTGATAAAGTTTGTCTTTTAAATAAAAATAAATAAAAATAATAAAAAGTAAAAATTAAAAATTAAAATATGATAAATAAATTGGAATTAAAGACAAATATGCTAGTAAAAATTAAAAATAAGTAAGCTTTTAAAAATTAAATTTATAATAATGTTATAATCTGAACTTTAAGATTAGGAAATATAATAAAAATGAAAATTATATAAATAAATTTGAATAATAACATTTCCAACAAAACAAAATTAAAATTATTAATAATTTAAATTAGGTTAACATAAAATAAAATTGAAATAAATACCAAATAATATATCTTCAAATATTTCTGCCCTATAAAGTGTTAAGAGGGGGCAGAAACACCTAGTTGTTGCCTAAGAATATCAGCTGATGCATTTCTGTGGTCTCAGGGTACGAATTGAGACTTCTGTCATCAGTTCTATACTCGATTCTGCCGAAAATAAATATTCTGGTCTAAGGGTTGGAATGGAGCACACTCGCTTTATTTTACTTTCTCCTTTTGTTTTTCCTTTTACTTTTGTATTAAGGGATTTCTTCCCCGAGCCTGGGTAATCAATCATATGGGAATTAAAATTGCCATGCCTCGGCCTAGAATCAAACATGGTTCTTTTTGGACCAAAGGCTGGCATCGTAACCAATTAACCACGGGGTTGAACTTCTAATTGGGGCTACTATTTGGGCAGGAGATGGCCGCGGGCTTAATTTAGGTGCCATCCCAACATTCGCTTAGAGTTGAACTGGGGGAGAGGGAGACGACGACGTCCACGGGACATTACTTATTGAATAGATGAGGTAGGAATCAAACCCACTAATTCTCAGTACTGCCTATCGAGGCTGAGTGAACCAAGTTCCAGCCCTTAGACCAGATTTATACTTTTTGGCAGAGCCGGGAATCAAATTCGGACATCCGCCGAGACAGTTAATAATACTAGTTACCGCGCCAAAAATCACGACACGCATGTCATACGTTGTTGGCATGTTAATGAACCCATTTGAATTCAGTAGGCCGTGTTCATATTGGCAAAATTATTTTCCGCCAAAACAAAGTTCCTCCTTTCTCTACTCATCATCAGCTTCTAAAGGCTAAAAGCCTTGTCGTTGCAGACATTTCTTACGGTCTTCAGCAGTTATCTTCATATTGGCATAAGAGTCGCATTCCATTTCCCTGACAATGTTCTTGAGATACGATTGTCTTCGTCGTCCCCTTGGTTTCTTCCCCAAAATTTGACCTTCAAAAATTACCTGTCTGAGTAGTGTCTGAGTGCCCCATGAATTTTGCTTTCCTCTTCTTGGTGGTGTTCAACTGGCGGCATCCATCCTCCTGAATTGGTTCAGAACACGCTTATTTGTCTTTACTAGAAAGCGCTATAGTGTCAAGGAGCTTAGATATCTAACCTCCTCGGCTTTCATAGAGCTCCAAGGAACAACACAATTTGACATGCAAGCTGCCTTGTGGGTAAAATAATAAAGCTTGCTTCCGGCACCCGAGGCCATACGATAATAATATTATTATTATTATTAATTCTTAAATGCAACAACAATAATGAACACACTATGTGAATAATCAGCAGGGGATTTATCAGATGACCTTGCTGTTCCGCCACATAAAACAACAATAGCAACAACAATGACCCATAAGGGATACAAACAAGAATTTTTTGAAATCTACTTTGTTAGTCAGACATTCGTGCACTAATCGCAAATCTGTTCCCCTTCCCTGGTGAGCTATCATCCCCTCGCTAATTACACATCCCCTGAGGGCTATTACTCCCCCCACCCTCCTACCTGTCCAGAAGGTAAGTTCAAGTGCTTGTATTTCCGAAAGCTCTTTACACTGATGCGTGCATGCAAAAGGCCAATATCCCAGTCATAGAGCAGGAAGCTATTTGAGGCTATGATAGTCGCTAATTTTATGGCTGTAGAGAAGGAGAGGAGAGGATACGATGATGGTTCGGACAGATTAGCTCGCTCTTGAGATGCGTGAGACAATTATCTCCATTGGGGGAAGTGTAGGGAATAGCGTAACGGCGCCTTCGCACACCATAATAACCAGGCAGGTGCGATCCGTACTTGGAACAGCGAGGGAGGGCTACTTGGGATACAAAAGTGCTCAAAAAGAAGAAAAGAGGCGCCTAGAATAAAAAATGATACGAACCTTACAGTAGTCACATATGATGTGTAACATCTAACATGTTATCCTACTATGAAATTGAGATGAAATGAATGTGAAGTCATCTGACATGTTATCCTACTCATATACTACACAGCTTGGACATTCTTAAAATGTTAATTTACGCTCCGTTTTCGTACTGGTACTATGATGAATGTATAGATTGAATAGGATATATGCTACTGTCACACTTGTTTGAACAAACATCACATATTATATTGTAAATTAAGAGGAGGAATGAAACCACAGTCTCTAGCCTATCTGTAGACTACTAGAAATAATGTTCAATACAATCAAATTTCCCAACTCCTGCTTGGTGCAAACTATTGTAATTAAAATTAGATAAATCGAAATTTCATGTAGATTTTGTTAAAATGACGCAAAATGTTATGATATATATCGTTTAAATCGATGATCCGGTAGCAAAAATAAATGCAGGGACTGGGGTTCGAACCTTAGACCTCACAATTCGCAGAACAAAATGTTATCCACGCAGCCATTACAACCATAGGCATTTATAGTACAAGACATGTACTCATTTTCACGTGCCGGTAATAATATGGAAGTATTTTGTTATGCTCCATTAATATTTTGCTTTTTTTCGATAATGTTCCTGCGTGGAATTGAGTTTTAAATTAGTTATGAATACGCCTACTTGACAGGAAGGGGAATTCCTATACTGGTCTATGAAAGGTTAGCCCAGTTCCCGTATAAAATCATCGATTTATATTACACTAGCAGGTACCCGCGGCTTCGCTCGCGATCAAGACGATGGGGACGATGCATTATTGCTGATAATTTGTCTAGTCTATAGCAATCGCGGCTACAAGTGGGTCCATTCTAATCCTGAAAATTCTGATACATACAATACATTGATATTTGCAGCAAAGTGGGAATTTTATAGAGCTGTGAATGTCAGCAGGGTACGATGTTACATTATGTGAACACATTTGAAAATTACGTTTTTGGTTTTGACATCTTCTGCTGAGACATTACGATTTTGTAGTCCGGATACTCGTGAGCACGCCACATACAGTTGCCCATGAGAAAAAATGGTTTTGTCTAAATGTACACCTACTGCTGTTACGTGTGTGTCAATGCGCTTTGTTAATAGAAATTGCGAATATTGTTTGAAGAGGGAACTGCACTCTTGCACACTGGAATGGCAAATCTATCGGAATATGGGGAATTCTGGGTGTAATTTTGCCACACTTATTGATAATTTGAACGTCAACATGTCGCTATTAATAGATCTATAGTAAAATATCTCTCAACTTGGCCGCTGATGAACATTATGCTGTCTCTTCCAGTGTTAGGCCTACATCCCAGGGATTGAAATTCTCCAACAACCCTTTTGCCTCACATGTCTCTCTAAGTAATTGAAATTCCTGATTGTTGTTGTTTGAGTCTTCAGTTTTTTTGACTGGTTTGATGCAGCCCTCCGTAGCTCCCTCTCCTGAGCTAATCGTTCCATCTCTACATAGCTACCACACCCTACATCCGAGGCAACCCTGGTCTAACTCTACAGTTCTTGTCCTAGACCCTCCCAACCATAACTAAGCTTGTTATTCCTTGGTGTCTTCATAAGTGTCCTACCAACCTATATCTTCTCTTCATTAGCAGTCGCCAGAAACATCTCTCCTCTCCCACTCGTCTTAATACCTCTTCATTTGTTACCCTATCTACCCTTCTGATCTACATCATTGTCCTGTAACACCACATTTCAAACGCTTCCATTCTCCTCTTTTCTGCAGCACTATTATTCCAAGTTTCACTTACTTATAGTGTCACGCTCCAGACAACAGCTTTCAAAAATGACTTCCTAATACCTAAATGTATATTCGATGTCAACAGATTCCTTTTCTGTAGGAATGCTTTCCATGCCTGAGCCAACCTACTTTTTATACCCTCTTTGCTTCGTCCATCACTGCTCCCTAAGTAACAAAAGTCTCCTATTTCCCGTAGCGTTTCACCTGCCAATTTGAAGTCCATAGAGGTATCTGATTTATTTTGGCTGCATTCCAATAATTTTGTTTTACATTTACTGATTTTCATCATGAATTCTTTCCTCAATACGGAGTCCATACCATTCAAAAACACGTCAATTCCTCTGGCGTATCGGCCAAGATGACGATGTCATCCGCAAATCTCAGAGATGAAATTATTTCTCCTTAAATCTTTGCTCCCGCTTTAAATTTTTCTCCAATTTCCTGATTATTGTGTTTTTAGAGATGTTTGATATGCGTTGCCCTCGCACATGGTGTAGATGCATTGTCGAAGGAAAACATTCCATGTTACGAACATGGGCCGCATAACCAGTACCGAAAGCTTCTGCAGATTTAACACACGGCCTATTCTGAACAGCAGTTCCTTGAACTCAGATTTGCCAACATTTTATTGTATCTTTCCATGTGGTACATCTTTGTACCTCAACATACAGAAGATTGATTTAAAAATCATGTCTTGTGTACATTTTGGAAAAGGTAGTAAGTGTGTATTTTACCGGAGTGGATACACGCTCGTAGAAATTCTTTTCAGTAAAATAGACTGGTTCACAATTTTTGTAAATGCACATTGAGGTATGTGATGGCGGGATGCCCTAAGTGTTACGGAAACAGCAATAGCCGCCACAGAGCTTCCTTCGTTGCTACTGAAATAACGACCAGACTGATATTTCTACCTAACTATACGGAATTTGATGCCCAGTGTTTATGAAATTGAACATAGCTATATCGCCAGCTTTATTTAGTAGCCGCTAATTTAGTGTTTAAAAATTAAAGGTGGTATTAGAAGGCAATTTCCCTATTTTTTTTTTACCCCTGGCACTACAGCCCATGAAGGGCCTAGGCCTATCATGCGACCGCTTCCCAGCCATTTGACTTGCAGATATTGTGGTCAAGCGTGGTCAGTGCATGGTTTCCCCTCAGCCGTTAATCTTGTTCTTCGTGACCGGGGCGCTGCCTCACTATCAGACAGCTACTCAATTGTCCTCACGAAGCTGAGTGCACCCCGTTGCAGCCATCACGTCAGTGTCTAAAATCTCTGATGGAGCCGGGAATCGAACACGGGGCCTCCGGATGAGAAGCAGGCGCGATACCCTGTTCTTATTGTGTTTGTATATATCTTGAAAAAGATAATAAATGGATTGGCATTGTCTCCTACAGGGATATATAGAAAATCGGATGTCATACCTTGATGTACTGTTGCCATGGAAACGGACTTGCCATTAGTTCATCAGTTTATCAGAGTGAAGATAGTTTTCTGCGAATATCTTTGAGACTGTTGGTTTTAGGGCCTTAAAATGTGTTTTCGGTGTCCCGTAGGGACGCACCGAGTATTGTTTCTCGCATCAAGGGGCGTAAAATGAGCTTTGTCCGGTCTCTGTGCGACAATTTCGATATTTTGTCCCAGTTGAGTATTTTTGGTGACTTTTCAGTTATGTTGCCCGTTCCACGGGAACATGATTTATTTCTGGAAGAAAGGCAGCCTATATGTTAACTCAGGTTATAAGCTATCTCCTTTTCAAATTTCATCCAAATCCGCCCAGCCGTTTTAGTGTCAAGAGGTAACAAACTAACACACAGACACACACACACACAGATTTTCACAATTATAATATAAATAGGGATTGATCACTGCATTACAGCAATGTGGGTGCAGAAACATAATACCTGCTTTGCCGAATAGTTGCAATGCTTCATATAAAAGCATATCATCATTTAAATACTGATACGAAGACATGTTGTTTGTGTTTCAATGAGTTGACACCAGAGTTCGCATGAGCGTTTACCGTTCAGTATGAAAGTGTTGAGGAAGCTTACTCGGTGAGTGGATGCCCATCACTTGTATCCAGGGATTGAAAAACAGACTCTTAATAAATCATAATTGTTTTCAGCAAGTAGCCTATGATTTAATGAATATTTTTACACCAAAGAACGACAACTTGATGATGATCTATTGTAGAAATATCTGTAATGGCGCCTCCAAACCTTAAAGTAATCCGTATGTTAAATACATTCCACATAGTACCACTGCCAGCTGGATCAGATCGCATAATCATCTAGCTGGCGGTGCGTCTTACACACTTCCATCCGATCCACGTCCGTCCCATTTTTCAAAATCACTCCCACAAAAATAACCAGCAACCGAGTGGAAAGATGTTACACATCAAAAACCCGGCAAGTCCATCGAACATGAAAAATAGGATGAAGTTGTCTTTATATGAACTTGCACGCGAGCAACTCAATGGTGACAATATTTTCCTTCAAAAGTGGCTATTTCCTTACGAAAATAGCGGGTAAAACCTTGGGTTAATTCCAAAATCCCCTAGATTCAATTAAACGTCCGCTGTTGTTAGTTTCAAAATCCACTAAGTCGTTTTCAGCCAATCAGCACATAGAATTGCATTACCCAGGACTCCTTCATACTGTCATTAGCTGTGTTGTGTTTTGTAATGTGTGGTTAAGTGTTTGCTAAATTTTAAATATATGCATAATCATAATTCAGGTCTGGTTCTAATTTCATGCATAATGTGATGGTTCACGTTCACATGCTTTCCTTCTTCACTTGTTTTTATTCCTAGAACTGCTTTTCTTACTTTCAAAAACGTCCATATGTACATTTCACTTTCATAACCAGTTAACTCGTAATTAATCTTAAGAATTGTGCTACTTTCCATTAAGGGACAATCCTGTAATTTGTTGGAATGCATCGTTTGAGGACAAAATAATTAACACACGAAATGTTCATATTCCAATGACGTTATTTCATATGTTAACAGTTTTCCTCATTTTCCCACAAATTTTGTTTTGTGGACTTGGCGGGCTTTAATACTAGGTGCCTCAATTTTCCTTTTTTAAGCACTTTTGCGTCCCAAGTAGTCCTCCCTCACTGTTCCAACCTCCGCACTAAGTACGGGGATATCCATCAAGTGGAGAAATTCAAGTAGGCTATTTAGGTGAGGCAATCATGAACAAGTAGTTCCGTGAATAACTAAATAGCCTATGTTCATATATCCTACTGGTCTTCCTTAGGACACAAGATATGAAAACATGATAAAAAATATATTGCAAAGCCGCCATTTTTTAAGTTCTCATAAATATCCATTAAATTACACGTCTGTATATTATAGCTTGTATGAATATATACCGTACCAAGTTTCACAGTGCTCGGATGAAAAGTCGTGAGAAAAATCAATTTAAATATTTGAATTCCGCGTCGCTGCCATGTTGGTTTTGTGATCACCAGGTTATTAAAAGTCCCATACGGGAATTAAAGTTAATAGCCTCTATCAACATACAAAATTTCGGCTTGATTGATGTAATTGATTCGTGGATATTGAGAGCCATCTACATATTTCGGATGGTCGCCATGTTGGATTTTTATATGTAGGCCTTAGGGTTATGTACCATTAGATGATTATTGCGTAGGTTCATTGTTCAAACTTTCACTTCGATCGCATGATTAGGACACTAGAAATATAACCTAATTTTAAAATTTTGCACAACCGCCATCTTGAGGTTATGTAAACAATTCAAACAAATTAGATATCAGTGCATTACATTGTGTATATACTGAACCCTTTATCCTCTGTTGGATAAATGATTCTATGTTTTATTTCTTCAATTAATAAATATTTCCACCAGCATCATGAAAGTAGCCAGACGGAGAAGAGGAAATTTCAAGCATTGGTTGGAGACAGCGGGGACATACCTGAAGCAGATTGACAAAAGGCTAAATACTTTAGCTGTGAAAGGAAATAGCCTAGCGATGTGTCAGAAGGACAGGTGTTGGCCGCCTCAAAAATAGAAGCGACGCGCAGTGAGACATGCTGCTGGTATGTTCATTGTGATATTCGCGCCTATAAGAAATATGATGCAGTAACGTGAGAGGCTGATGAAGAAAATAGACACTCCTACGACGCCAAGATATGCTAAAAACCGCCAAATTACAGAAAATGTGGGAACCAATGAGAGAAGAATGCCTATTTAGCGCGGCAGGTCTAGCGTGGGCACGCTCGGCTAGCATTCACGCGGGAGATCGCCTAGACAAAATCTCTACGATCGATTCTAGGATTAATGGGCATATTCTTGACCTGCGCTATTTTACGAGTTCAGTGATATTTATTTCATTCATGTACCACCATTATTTTGTGAAATTTTTATCTAAATTCCCCCTCTATCAAGACCTAGGGCCAGTTCATTTATAAGTGGTGTGAAGAACCAAGACTTTGCTTATTATTATTGTGTGTGTCGAGGGCACAGGCTTATTACTTTGGTTCGTCCGAGGACGGAGGCTGTTATTTTGTGTGTCAGTGGACACAGGCTTTTATACTTTGCGCGTCTAAGGACGTTGACATTTATACTTTGCGTGTCATGAAGGACACAGAAGTTATTATTAAAAGTGTTAAATTCAGTGTTAGATAGTCACAGTACTATATTTGTAGGGGCAGTATCTTCGATAATTCGCCAATAGACTGCTTTGGGGAAAGAAGTAACCGAACGGTGAATTTAGTAGTCAGATATCAAGTGTATAATAATTTAATTTTTGAATCAGCACGAGAGATGACATCATTGACCATGGAGGAAGCCTGGAAATATCAAGACTCCGTCAAGATGGTTGAGATGAGATAAGAAGAATCCAGTTGGGAAATGGCTGCAGATGTTCTTTGACGGGTGACTGGCTGAGGATGAGTACCGAATAATATTTATTATTGTCTGATAAATTAACTTATGGTGTATGGGACATATCTTGTTTTGTAAATAATTTGCTTGTGTGATTAACGTAGTCTATTTAGTTTTTGTCTGACACACCTTTTGCATGGAAACAGCTCGCAGGTATTATTAGTAGAAGGTTCTTTTCTTGTTTGTTGTTTTAACTAACGTAGCTATGTGAACGTCCGTGTTTGCATATGTTACGCAATGCGGTTAAAAAACGTCTCTCGGAGATATGTTGTGTTTCAGAAGTAGGACTGAAGTAAAAATAATTATACAGTAGATTGGAGGGTAATTAATTTCTTTTGTTTTATTATTGATCAGATTCAATGAGATTATTGCCTTTGGAGCAATGTGATTTGTGACGAAGAGCAGTCAGCTCTATCGTAGGTTTTAATATTTTTTAATTGTCGGCGAGCATCCATTCAGCCGATCTGTGTGAAATAACGTATTGTCATTCTCAAATGTGCGTGTGTGAGTGTGTGTTTTTGTGTCATTACAAGCGGGATTTTCAGCTTAAACTGATTTCTGGCAGCTTGATGACAAATCCAGATTGTGACCTCGCGAGGGCAATTCTGGATATTTTGATTAATGTCTGACCATATTTTGAAGTGGTTGAGTTTGTTGCTGTTGATTCCTTGAGATAACGGCACAGCTGGTCAGGTATTTATACACACTGGAGTGGGACAATGGCAGGTGATTGAGGAAGAGGGGAGATGTTGCACCAGACGAACTGAAGGGTGTCAGCCAGGTCATTAGTGGAGTGTGCCTGTGTGGCTCTGTAATAACTTTAAATACAGAATTAAGAACTGATCAATGATAAAAATTGTTTAAATAAATGGGAGTTGCCTACGAATCACGATAATCTCCGAAGCGTTAGCTTAACATGCAGTTTTGTTCATATAAAGTAATGTCAGCCAGTCAGGCTTTTGTTGTTGTTGGTTTATTCCATATTTTTATTTTATTCAGTGACCCGTGAGTCACATGCTTGCTGTATTTCCTTGTTTGTGTTGAGCAATTTGGCCCGTGTTGGCAGCTCATAGTCAAGTGCGTCTTCGCGCTAATGAGGGTCTCAGGGAGATTCCTGTAAATAGTAGATTTGTAGTGCGTGTGTCAGCATTACTTTTTAAGGGTTTTATTTAATGTCATGTTCCATATCCATAAACGTTGATTTACGAGATGATTGTTCGTAAGCATCGTGGCTGTTAACCCGTTGTAAACGAACAGTCATCCAAAGTACTCATTCCTCGTAGTTAGTCATTACGCGCACATAAAACCCAAATTGCAAGGTAGTGGAACCAGGATCCACATTTTTAATAAAAGGGGAGATCCGTCTGACTCCTCAAATTTATAGATATTCCTATCATGGGAAATTCAGGGAGGATTGTTTTATATTTTATTGTTGTTTATTTCTTTTTATGCACTATTAGTCATTAAATCATGTTATTATTTTACATCTTGTCACCTTTCTTTCTAATTTATAGTTTATACCCTATGACCCTTACCTCAGTAGAGCATGTTGTTTGGCGAACGTAAACATCACATAGGAACTGAGCGCGACCCCTTGATTAAGATTTCTTACATTAAACACTGCTTTTCTGAAGGGTTCAATACATTTGCTGTACCAAGTTGCACTGCGCTCGGTGGTTTAACCGCGAGAAAAATCTATTTAAATGTTTCAACTTCGCTTGGCCGCCATGTTCGTTTTGTACTTAACAGGTTTATGAATGTCACATAGATTACCTTTTAGGAGTATCTTTTATCACCGTACAAAAATTGAGGGGGATATATGTTACTGTTGCGGAGTTATAGAATGCCAGTGAAATATTTCGCGCGGCCGCCATGTTGGATTGGTGAAATGCATTAAAATTTGAATGGCATGGTCGAGGCCGGACGAGATAGTAGTATGCACTAACTAAGTTTCATTGAAATCGATCCAGACGTTTAGCTTCTATTAGGGGGACACACGCACATGGTCGAATGGTGATCTCTTAAGCCTATTTCTTTCATAAATGAAAATAGGCTAAAATAAAAATTGACTGTACAAGGAAGCACATCGGGACAGAATACGCAAACTTTCAATAGGATACCAAACCTCACCCACGATTTATAACTAAAAGTGTGTTTCCCAAAACACTAAAATAAGTCATCATCATTATCATTTAACCGTCTCCAGGTTTCCGGGTGCGGTCTAAGAGCGCACTCCATTTCTGTCTATGCAAATACTATTCTTCTTATTATTATTATTGTTCTTCAACTTTACACAATTCCTCTCCTCTATCTTCCAGATCATCTTCTATTTGGGAGATCCATCGTGTCCTTGGTCTTCCCCTAGGTCGCTTTCCTTACCAAACTAAGATACACACTATGAAATGGTTCTGAAGCCAGTAGTTATGTATGCAGCTGAAACCCTTTCCCTGAATGCCGATGAAGGGCTCCTCGATGAACTGGAGAATAAAGAGCGGAGAATCATTAGAGGAATCATGTGATCCAATTACAAGAATGGCATCTACCAAAATAGATCCAACAAGGAAGTCTATAGTAAAATAGACAAGCTTACAGTCACAATCCGTAAACGACGGTCACGATTTTATAGCCACCTCAGACGAACGGACGGCAACAGGTTGACAAAGAAGATCTTTCACTTCTTTTAGGCTATTCCTACCACAAAACCAAGATGCTGTTGTTTAGAAACACCAAAGAAAACCACATAATGCTCCAAATCAATCCCGACGACGCATTGGACTGGGATCTCTTCCGCAAAAAGATAGTGACGAACAGGCTTAACAGAGTTTTGCCTTCAAATTGAAGACTTGGTGCCCCTTGAACACAAGCAAGCTCATTCCCAAAGGATGAGGGAATTCTGGGCGCATAAGAAAGCCAAATGTAACAAGATTTAACGTGGTCCTATACGGCTCTCGTAAAAACTCAGTCTCGTGCGACAAACCTGAGAAGTGGAGGGTAGGATTACCACTTCAGCCATCCTAGTAGTTATTTTCCGTGTTCCCCCCCCCCCACTTCAACTCCAGGCAAATGCTGGGATGGTTCCTAACTTAAGGCCATGACCACTTCCTTCCCAATCCTATCCCCAACTACAGCCAACACATTAACACAGGTTATCACATAAATTTCACACACACTCCCAAATACACACGGCTATATGACTACGATGTCACAGCTCCTGAAGTAAGCCATAACAATAACTTTACCGTCATATATGTATTCATAACATTCAATTCCAAATAATATATCTAAGCTAGAGGAGGAGATATGTAGATTTACTGCTGAAATATACCACCTGGTGTATGAAGAGGGATATGTTCGTGAAATTTTTATTTACCTTTATTTACACTAATTTTTGACCTGCACATGTGTAGGTCACGCGATCCCCCCGTAGTAGCGGCGAGGAAAGTGAATCTACTTACCATGACTCACCCTCGTCCCACACCTCACTTAAGTGGGCAAGATAAGGGCAACACTTCACGCTAAGTAAGGAAGAAAGAACCTTGGTACACACGACTGGGAATTGTCGGAGAATATTTTCATAATATTGATATCGTCACCTGAAAGGAACAGTGAACTACCGGGTGTTCACAATATTAAAGTTATGGTATTCAGCGAGGTACAGTACGGGCTCTAATCCTCGTGGGAGTCTGAAATTTCGTGTATATGCTAACTAAGCAATGCGCTCTCGAAGTATGCCACAAAAATTATTAGTTCCAAATTTTGCCATCAGGCGATTACAGATAAGTAAGATTAGACTTTTTTGTTCTTCACGGAACTACTTGTTTTATTTTGATATACAGGGTGCTTCAACAAAATGTATACACACTTTAAACTATCGTAGTTTTCCCGCTCTACAAGGCTAATGTTATATTTCTTCGCCAGGTGGCAGCATAATCGTCCCTCTATGTTATATTGTCAGTTGGAATTTGTAATATCAACATGGCGGACGTACGTTTGAGTATTGAAGAACGTAAGCAGGTTATTAAGTGGTACTGGAAGTTTGAGAATGTAAATGAAGTTCAAAGACAGTGGAGAAGGGAGTATGATACAGAACCACCTTCAAGATTAACAATTACACGCATACGAGACAAATTCGAAGTTCATGGAACAGTGTGTGATGTGCATAAAGGTCATTAAGGTCGACCTCGAACAGCTACAAGTGATGAGTCATCAACGGCAGTCTTGGAACTGTTTCAACGCTCTCCTAACAAATCTTCAAGGCAAGGGGCACGTGAAAGTGATGTAAGTGCTAGCAGCGTGCTACGCATTCTGAAGAGAGGCAAGTATCGTGTTTACATTCCAAGGCTGGTGCAACAGCTAAGTGACGACGATCCAGATCGAAGGTTGCAATTTTGTGAATGGGTTCAGGAGATGGTGATACGTGAACCGGGATTTATGGGTAGCATCATTTGGTCGGATGAAGCCCAATTCAAACTTAATGGAACTGTCAATAGGCACAATTGTGTTTACTGGGGTGAAGAAAATCCTCACATTACAATTGAAAAAGCTGTAAATTTGCCTGGTGTAAATGTGTGGTGCGGTTTGTCTTCAAGGGGACTCATTGGACCTTTTCGATTTGAAGTCACTGTAACTGGTATAACTTACCTAACAATGCTTGCTGATTCCATATTTCCTGCCATTCGTGCATTATACGGTAATGATAATTTTTATTTTCAACAAGATGGTGCCCCGCCGCACTATCACAGGGACGTACGAGCTTACCTGGATCAAAATTTGCCGGGCCAGTGGATAGGACGCAGGGGGCCAATCGAGTTTCCAGCACGCTCACCAGGCCTTACACCACTGGATTTCTTCTTATGGGGCACAGTAAAAGATGAGGTGTACAAACGTAAACCACGTAACCTAGACATTCTTTGGAATGAGATTCAAGCCGTGTGTAGAGAAATCTCATTGGACGTCTTGATACGATGTACAGAATCAGTGGTGACTCGTACTTAGAATTGTATTGATGCTGCAGGTCGCCAATTTGAACAGTATTAACATTTGTTATTTATGTTTCATTTACATTGGACTTTCAGCTTTCTAATTTCCTGAAATTTAACTTTGTAGAACGGTAAATAAATTTTCTATGGAAGTTCAAAGTGTGTATACATTTTTTTGAAGCACCCTGTATGATTTGCCGCTGAATGGCCATAGCAGAATATTTTAATTGAATGTACATGAGCTGCCAGTAAGTTCAATTTCAAATAGTTCCAAATTTGGCTACCAGATGCCACTGCCACTGCCACCCAGCGGTGAACGTTGGAACTAATAGAGCGTTAAATCTAACCTACAAATTTAGCTTCACACAATTGCAGTTAGAGGAAGGTTCTTTTACATGCTATGGATATATGACATGGACCCGCCGGATTTACTTCCCCGAAAGATGACATACTAATGGATGTAACGCTCTTAAAAACCCTACGACTTTGGTCAGGTTTGAAAACGCGATCTTGGGCACAGCAGTGTAGCATGCTACCGACTACGCCAGCAAAGCTGAAGCTTTCAAAGATAATCGCCACTTCACTGGTGAAAGCAACGCATCAATGCGGTTCACATCAGGAGTATTATATGCTATTTAGTTTCAATATGGTAGTATTAATAATAATAATAATAATATCGTATGGCCTCAGGTGCTGGGTGCTAGCTTTGTTATTTGACACCCAGAGGGCAGCTTGCAAGAGGAATTTTTAGTTGTTACTTGGAGCGCTATGAAAGTCAAGGGGGTTAGATATCTAAGCTCCTTGACACTATAGCGCTTTCTAGTAGAGAAACGAGGAACATTTTTGTTGGTGGAAAATCCCGAGATTAATTTTGCCATTATGAACACGGCCTACTGAATTCAAATGGGTTCTTTAACATGCCAAAATCGTATGACATGCGTGTCGTGATTTTTATTGCCTTTCCAAATCGCTACCATGACCAAGAGCGAACCTGCAAGCTTGGGGTGGGTAGTCCGATACGATAACCACTCACCCACCGTGGCAAGCAATATGGTATTGACTTGGGTGGAATTAAACTATGTTTCCTATTCACAAGTATTTTAATTTATACGTAAATACGGATAACTTCTATGAGGTATGATGTACTTCATATCGATGTGATTTTGAATTCTCCATTTTCTATCGTTACCATGGTAATCAACTGACTAAAACTCTACCGATATTGAATAAAGCACACCGAGTAATTTTAAGATTGTCTAACGACTGCTGATTATTGGAAATGGATATTTAGGTCATACACGCACATGACTGACATCTCCTAACAGTTGAACATTTTGTTTCAGATCTTTTACGAAACGACCAAAGACGTGGGAGCCTCAGAGGAACTGCTCCTGGGTCCTCGAGAGGTGCTATTGTGTAACGTGTTCCGCAATTCCACCACCTCGGAGGAGCAGAGTGACAAGGAAACTGGTAAGTTCAATATTAAACATATCATGCATCTAGTACTAAAGCAGGGAGTTAATCGTTGCGATTTTCTGTATACATAGTAGAATTACTTTTTCCCGAAGGAGGCAGAAAATTTGTTTCTCTGAATGAGCGTGATAACACATTATGAAATTTCAAAAAATTTCGAAAAATTGAACCGGTTAGCCCAATTCAATTGCCAGTGTTTCGTCCCGGTGTACCATTGGGCTCGTCAGTCGGTATGAAACACCTCTCCAATACATACTAGGAAGGTGTCGTCGTCAATATGTTATTTTATTTTCAACCCCCGCATAGCGGAGGTTGAGCAGGCCATCGCCTAAGCTTGAAGCCAGTCCTTTTGGCCTTGGAAAGAAAGGAAGAGAATTGTAGAATTGTTTTATGTTTCAGGGAGTATGTTGACACATACGTTTTGGGAGTTGTTTATTTTCTGGCGCAGAAGTCCAACCAACCGACCGGACGCCCCCCCCCTCCCCTCCCGGAGAGACCCACCACACCTCGCATTGGCCAAAGCCACTATTTCTGCCCCGTTTATTTGTATATACTCTACATACACTTTACATGGGATATGTAGGTAAAACATAGTAACGCATGATTGATTGCACAATATAGTACGTGCTGGTAAATTGAGTGAATTTCAATGAAAAGTTCAAAATAAGAGTTCCTTCAATGTTATACCGTCAAATGATTCTACGAGCAGTGCCAATGTACTATGTGAGACTAGCTCCCTTTTCCAAAATGTTGCCTTAACTTGGCTATCCATAATGGAATTACTGTTTCCCGAATGAGAGAGAAAATGTTTTTCTCCAAATGAGCGTGATAACACTTTATCAAATTTCAAAAAATTCGAAAAATTACACCGGGACGAAACACTGGTGATTGAATTGAGCTAACCGGATCATTTTTTATTTTTTTGAAATTTGATAATGTGTTTTCTCTATCCTACAAGAAAAATGTAATGCTACAACCAAATTCTTACTACACATGTGGGATTGAATATTTCTTAAATAAGGAGGCAGGCCTAATTGATATAAAGACGTCAGCGTCGTGGCGTAGTATTTATCATTCTTGCATATCACCGCGGAGGACTAGATTTCATTTCCTGCTCTGCCAGGAAATTTAATTTTGATACGAGGTATCGAATGGGGTACACTCTACCTCGTGAGGCAATTCTGATAGGAGGCAGGTTGTATTCCTGCCCGAGCCTTCCTAGAAGTGGTTTTCCGTCTTTTACCACTTCTGGTCCAGGCAAATGTGGGGATACGCCCGAAATTTAGCCTGGATTACAAATACATAAACTATGACAGAATGACACAGGTTATCAGACAGAATCAACACAGAGCTAAATACATGGGACTACATGACCTCGATGTCGCAAACCCCATAACGACACGATATAAAGGTAGAACCATGATCCGTGACATTTAGCCCCTGCAGTGCTTCAGCCTACCAAGCAACCGCTGCTTGGCTCAGCTGACTTACAGATTGTGGAGTGACTTGTGTTCAACACGTTGGGTCCCCTCAGAAGTTATTCTTGGTTTTCCTGACCGGAGCGGTGGCTATCTATTCCTACAGCTACTCAATTGCCCTCGCGAGGTGGAACAACTGAGTATTAAAAAAATAACAATGTTAAATCATTTTGTTAAGAAAGAAATACAGAGTGATAGAAGTTACAATTAGTCTACATTTACTGTACTGTTACGTTTACCTGCGAAGATTAGGGTCAGATAACCTCGTTGTTCCGATCCTTAAAATAACACTAACTAACTGCAAGGACTTCTCGAACTACGAGGGCGGATGGAAAATCCCTTGCCTCTATTTTGTTTGCCAAAAGAATACACACAGGTAATTACAAATATAATACAGGGCGAATGGGAATGTACTTCGCAACGTCTACATGCTTCTGCAAGAGGTAGCATCAGCAGTTACGTTGGCAGCACGGCTGCCGCGAGTATCAACTGGTAACTTAATAAGGGGACAACTGAAGCTTGTCTCTTACAGCTTTATGTGCAGTCCATTTAAAGATTTCTGTTTGTTGAGCTAATTTGCGTGTTGATTTTCTTGGACTACGCAGCATTATATCGGAGATTTCAACAAGTTTTTCGTCTGTTAAAAGCTTAGGCCTGCCTGTTCCCGGTACATCGTGAACTGAGCCGGTCACACGAAATTTACTTATCAAATCCCGAACGGTATCCCGGTTTGGACACTTTGAATTAGGAAACCGCGCCTGAAATTTTAGTTTTACATTTTCTTTAAACCACTCGCCTTCGCGATAAACGTATTCCACCAAAAAAGCTCTTTCATCAGTAGTAAACATTTCCGCATGTTTACTGTTGCACTCTTCCAATAATCTATCTGAACGCTCGCTTACAGCAACACACACTGACGATTTCGACAGCCCACAGGTGTGGCCTTCACTCTACTGCTACCCTGTCCAGGACACCGTGCTGCCAACTAAACTGCTGATGCTACCTCTCGCAGCAGCCTCTAGGCGCTGCGTAGAACATTCCCTGGTGCCCTGTGTGTACTGTTCGACATAATCTCCACATTTCTTCAGACATTTGGCCCATCGCAGCACTAAATTTGAGATGCTCCTGTGGTAGAATTCAGCCGCCTGACTGTGGAACCACCGTCGTACTGCTGTCTTGGCGGCATCGTTGCTCGTGAATCGCTGTCCTTCCAGGAACTTCTTCAGTGGACCGGAAAACGTGGAAATCGCTAGGGGCGAGGTCTGGACTGTATGGTGGATAGTCCAGACTCTCCCAGTGAAATGACCTGAGCTTGTTGGCGGTTCTGGTCGACACATGTAGTCACGCATTCTCATGGTCCGCCGAAGAAGCTCCTGGCAGGACAGCGATTCACGTGCAACGATGACGCCAAGACAGCACTCCGACGATTATTCCACAGTCAGCCGGCTGAATTCTATCACAGGGGTATCTCAATTTTACTGTAGTGCTGCGATGGGCCAAAAAAGTGGACACTATGTGAACAGTAAAGTGCCGGCCCCGTGGTGTTGGAGTAGCGCGCCTGCCTCTCACCCGGAGTCCACGGGTTTAATTCCCGGCACCGTCAGGGATTTTAGAAACTGACGTGAGGGCTGGAACGGGGTGCTGTCAGCCTCATGAGGGCATTTAGTAGCTGTCTGACATTGAGACACGATCACGAAAACCAAGATTAACGGCCGAGGGGAGCCGATGCGCTGATCACGTGTCACCCCAATATTTGCAGGCCAAATGGATGGGCAGCGGTCGCTTGATAGGCCTAGGCCCTTAACGGGCTGTAGTGCCAGGAGTTATTTATGTGAACAATACGCATGTTTGTAATTACTTGTATGTATTATTTGTTTGGCCGAAAAAAATAGGGCCAAAAATCCTAATAATCCGCCCTTGTAGAAAAAATTTGGACGCAGGCAGAGGGTTAAAATAATGTACAATTCAGTCTGTAATATAGCGGCATCTATGGATAAAATAGAGGTATTTCTTTTTACAGATATATTATTAATAGTAGTATTATTGAACGCCTACCCTCTCTCACACGCCTACCGCTGCTACTAACGGGAGTTGAACCACATAGCAGCCACATCAGTTGATGTCACGTCCTACTGCTATGTTAGTGATAGCACTTTGATCTCCTCGACAGCCAATTACTCACATCCCTCAGTCGACAGAAACAGATGTGCCCGTCCATTGTCGCTCTTCCGTCGCTATGTCCACATCCCTCAATGTTAAACACACCCCGTGACGTACTGAGGATCGGCAACCATTCCAACAGCTTTGTTCTGCGGGCTGCTCAATGCGGGGTAATCCGGTGTTACTGATACGGATATAGATGTTCTTTTCAGGGGCTTTGGGATATCATGGTCGTGCAGCCCCATGTGCTGTACTTGGGTGTGTAGAATTTGTCAGATAACCTGAGTCACTGCGGCTTCGGTGGCATAGTAGGTAACATGCTAAACTGCTTTGCCCAAGATCGTGGGTTCAAACCCGGCCGAATTCGTCAGATTTTCAAGAGCGTTAAAATCCTTCAGTATGCCTTCCTTCGGAGAGGAAGTAAAGCTGGCGGCCCCATGTCATAGATTTATGGCATATAAAAGATCCTTCCACTAAATAAACTTGTGTGAAGCTAAATTTCTAGGTTATATTTCGTTGAAACGCTCTATAAAATTTCCAACGTTCACCACTGTTTGTGACATCTGGTAGCTTCTTCCCACCTGAGTGTGGTTTACCCACTTCGTCTCCAGGCAAATGCCAGGATGGTACCTAACGTACCGCCTCCTTCCCTCTTCCTTGCCTATCCTCCCCAATATTCTCATCCCTTCCCACCCTGTTCGCTTTGCAGGTGAGGCCGCCTGGGCGAGGTGCTCGTCCAACCTCCCCAGTTGCATCCCCAAAACCGAAGTTTCAAGCTCTAGGGCACTGCCCTAGAAGCGGTAAAATGTGGGATCTCTTGTTGAGTCCGAGGGAAAAGCCAACGCTGGAGGGTAAAACGACTAAGAAAGAAAGAAAGAAAGAAAGAAAGATGGGGTTTCTCGTATGCTAAACATGTGGAACCTTTATAGGTATACGACAATTGGCAAGTGTAGTGAATTCGAAATATATTTCCTTTCTCGGTGAAATCTACCTCCCAGGGTGTCTACTACTCTAGAAAACAGGAAACACTCAGGGTATTTTTAGCCTATTTTCATTTTATAAAAAAATAGGCTTATGAGATCACCTTTTGTCCGTGTGTCTGTCTGTGTGTGCGTGTGTGTGTGTGAGATGGTGTGTTTGTGTGTGTGTCCCCTAATAACTTTTAAATGGCTGGAGCGAACAATGAAATTCGGTAAGATCATAGCACCATTCTGGCCGACCCCGACCCTGCCCTTCAAATTTTATTGTGTCTCACCAATCCAACATGGCGGCTGTGCGAAATATTTCACCAGCATTCAGTATCTCCGAAATTATTACCGATATCGCCCTGCAATGTTGTGCGGTGTTAAAGGGCCCTACTAGAAGTTCACTTATGAGACTTTTAAACACATGGCAACTACAAAACCAGCATGGCGGCCAAGCGAGGTTGAGATTTTAAATAGACTTTTCTCGCGATTTAACCATCTAAACGTAATGAAACTTGGTACAGCAAATGTTTATACACATTGTATTGCGCTGGAGTCTAATTTAGTTCTATTGTTTACACAACCTCAAAATGGCGGCTGTGCGAAATAATTCACTGGCATTCTCTATCTCTGAAACTATTACAGTTATCACCCTGAAATTTTGTACGGTGATAAAGGGTACTGATACAAATTTATCTAAGTAACTTTTATAAACCTGTAAAATACAAAACGAACATGGCGGCCAAGCGAAGTTGAAATATTTTAATAGACTTTTCTCGTGATTTAACTCTCTGAGTGCAGTGAAATGTGGTACAATAAATGACTATACATATTGTAATGCACTGGCATCTAATTTAGTTCAATTGTTTTCTTAATCTCAAGATGGCGGCTGTGCGAAATTTTAAAATTAAGTTTTAATTTCTTGTGTCGTAATCATGCGATCGAAGTGAAAGTTAGAATAATGAACCTTGCCAATAATTTCCTTTGAATGGTACATAACTCTATGACCTATACATATAACAATCCAAAATGGCGAGCATCCGAAATATTTAGACGGTTCTCAATATCTACGAATCTTTTACAGCAATCAAACTGATTTTTTTAAATATTCATTGAGGCTATAAAAATATGTTCCCCTATAGGACTTTCAGTAATCTGGTGAGCACAAATCCAACATGGCGGCGACGCAAAGTATAAATATTTAAATGGACGTTTCTCGCGATTTAACTATCCGAGTGCAGTGAAACGTTGCACGTTAAATGCTTATACAAATGTTAATCGACTGGCATCTAATTTATTTCAATTGTTTGCATAACCACAAGATGGCAGCTGTGCGAAATTTTAAAATCTCGTTTTTACTTCTTGTATTCTAATCATGCGATTGAAGTTTGAATACCACACGTACACAATAATCTTAATGTAATAGTATATAAATAAAAATCCAACCTGGCCACCATCTGAAATATTTAGACGGGTCTATCACAACCTTCAAACTGAAATGTTGTATGATGATAGAGGCAATCAACGTGAGTAGGATATATGAAAATAGGCTGTATAGTTCTTCACGGAATTACTTGTTAAATCTGGAAAACTCAGGGAATTATCAGGTTTTTTAATGCCTACCAGGGATATTTCAGTTTTACAAGGTTCAACCTTGAATAATAGGAAATTAAGCATTTGCGTTTTGATGGTTGAAAAGTATATTCTGGTGATGATTGTTGTATGTTCGTACTGACGTTAAATCAGTAAGCTCTCAATTTTTGCAAGATAGAGCACACAGATTACATGTGTAGACAGTGTGTTTGTATATAAATGTGTAACTGTATGATTATTGAGAGCATCATTATTGACAAGCTTCGTTCAATACTCTCAAGTACAATAGTTTTTCTGGATGAAAAATTTAGAAATAATAATAATAATAATATCGTATGGCCTCGGGTGCCAGGTGTAAGCTTTGTTATTTGACCCCCAAAGAGTAGCTTGCATGACGAATTTCGTTGTTCCTTGAAGCACTATGAAATGGCAAATGGCTTAGATATCTAACGTCCTTGAACACGATAGCACTTTCTAGTAGAGAAATGAGGAACTTCTGTGTTGGCGGAAATTCCCGAGATTAATTTTGCCATTATGAACACGGCCTACTGAATTCAAATGGGTTCTTTGACATGCCAACATCGTATGACATAGTGTCGTAATTTTTTCCGCCTTTCAAAAATCACTTACCACTTCCAGGAGCGAAACTGCAAGCTTGGGATTAGTAGACCTACACGTTAACCCCTCACCCTCCGTGGCAAGCTAATTTGGAAATTGGCAAAATATAGATAAACGCCTTTTAAACTTTTTTCATGCTACCCTTTATTGTGCGAGCACTTTTTCAAATACTTTTTATGTACAAACTCTGTTTTATATATTCATTATGGCCGCTGCTGTTACTCAGGGAATTTTCTGATTTATCCTGGAAAAATCAGGGAATTGACAGGGAAATCTGTTAGTTGGTTTTGGTAGACATCCAGTCCTCCGTTTTCCGGCGTGCAAAGAGATGTTTTAAATTTCGAATGCAATTTTAAAATAATTGTAATTGTATTCGTATAATATGTGGTAGCGATTGCTTCTATGGAAGCTACCTTTATTTTCTCGTGAGTAAACACTCTTCCTTGATGGTTTTCAAAATTTGAAATCCTATTATGGCGTCACCTTGATAACGCTTTGACCTCATGTGAAAGGAGATAAGATAAGGGAATCACTATTGCGTGTATGTGCCATTATAGCTATTCCCGTGAGGCCATCTGCGGTAACAGAGGTGGAATAAAAATTAGATCCCACTATCGATTCTTCATGACGTGGTGACAATTGGTTCTCATGACATGCTCTACTGTATGTGATGTTCCACGATATGCTCTGAATATTTTAACATTTCGTGCCAATGTTTTACTGCATTGATTTTAGATTATTATCAAGTCTTGTGCTTGACTCGACACCCATCAATGTTAAAACTGATTTGACTGGAACAATGAGGATTATGATTTTATTTATTATTATTATTATTAATAATAACATCATTATTAAATAATATTAACATCAGTACGCCTTCCTTCGGAAGAGAAGTAAAGCCGGCGATCCCATGTCATAGATTTATGGCATGATAAAAAACCTCCCACTAATTACACCTGTGTGAAGCTAAATTATAGGTTAAATTTGACTAACGCTCTTAGGTTCCAATCATTCGTCGCCAGGAGCCGACAACGGTGCATCTAGTAATCAAGTTCAGAACTAGTTGGTCGTTGATGGTGGCGTTTGGTAGCAAAAGTAGGAACTACTTAAAAATTCAATGTCTACAGTCCTTACTTGAATTAAAAACAGATAACACACACTATAATACAGCAATCACAATTAACATCGGTTATCAGACAGATGCTATACACACCCAAAGTACACGGAGCTACATGACCGCGTTGTCGTAGCCCCTAAACTGAGGAACAAACCAACCGTCATTATTAATAATAGTTTGGCCAACTATAGACTTTTACTATCTAAGACTATGCTGTAGTGTTTTCTTTTTCTTTCTTCCCAGAACGTCTTCATACATTGGCTGATAGGCTGACCTTTTCAACTTACATCCTAGGTTGATGTAAACTTAAACAAGTAGTTCCTTGAAGAACTATAGAGCCTATTTTCATATATCCCACTAATGTTAATTGCCTCTATCAACATACTAAATTTCAGTTTGATTGCTGTAATAGATTCGTAGATATTGAGAACCGTCTAAATATTTCGAATGGTCGCCGTGTTGGACTTTCATATATGTAGGGCTTAGAGTTATGTACTGTTACATGAAGATTATTGTGTACGTGTATTACTCAAACTTCAATCACATGATTAGGACTCAAGTGGTAAAAAAGAGATTTTAAAATTTCGCACAGCTGCCATCTTGTGGTATGGAAACTATTGAAATAAATTAGATGCCAGTGGATTAACATTTGTATAAAGATTTACTGTACCAAGTTTCACTGCACTTGGATGGTTAAATTACGAGAAACGACCATGAGAATATTTATACTTCGCGTCGCCACCATGTTGGATTTGTGATCACCAGGTTATTGAAAGTCCTATAGGTGAACTTATGTTCATAACCCCTATGAACGTAAAAAAATCAGTTTGATTGTTTTAGTAGATTCTAAATATTCCGGATGGTCGCCATGTTGGATTGTTATATGTATATGCCATAGAGTCATGTACCTTTAAAGGAAAATTATAGCGTAGGTTCATTATTCAAACTTTCACTTCGATAGCATGATTCCGACACAAGAAATAAAAACTTAATTTAAAAATTCGCACAGCCGCCATCTTGAGGTTATGTAAACAATTGAACTAAATTACATACCAGTGCATTACAATGTGTATAAACATTTTCTGTACCAAGTTTCATTGCGTTTGGATCATTAATTCGCGAGAAAAGTATATTTAAAACTTTCAACTTCGCTTGGCCGCCATGTTCGTTTTGTAGTCAATCGGATTTTTAAAGTCTCATATATGAACTTCCATTAGTGCCTATTGAAATAAATTAGATGCCAGTGGATTAACATTTGTATAAGGATTTACTGTACCAAATTTCACTGCATTTGGATGGTTAAATTACGAGAAACGACCATGAGAATATTTATACTTCGCGTCGCCACCATGTTGGATTTGTGATCACCAGGTTATTGAAAGTCCTATAGGTGAACTTATGTTCATAACCCCTATGAACGTAAAAAAAATCAGTTTGATTGCTTTAGTAGATTCTAAATATTCCGGATGGTCGCCATGTTGGATTGTTATATGTATAGGCCATAGAGTCATGTACCTTTAAAGGAAAATTATAGCGTAGGTTCATTATTCAAACTTTCACTTCGATAGCATGATTCCGACACAAGAAATAAAAACTTAATTTAAAAATTCGCACAGCCGCCATCTTAAGGTTATGTAAACAATTGAACTAAATTACGTACCTGTGCATTACAATGTGTATAAACATTTGCTGTACCAAGTTTCATTGCGTTTGGATCATTAACTCGCGAGAAAAGTCTATTTAAAACTTTCAACTTCGCTTGGCCGCCATGTTCGTTTTGTAGTCAATCGGATTTTTAAAGTCTCATATATGAACTTCCAGTAGTGCCCTTTACCTATGTGCAAAATTTCAGGGTGATACCGGTAAGAGTTTCAGAGATATAGAATGCCGGTGAAATATTTCGCACATCCGCCATATTGAGGTTATGTAAACAATTGAAAGAAGTTATATGTCGGTGAATTACAATGTATATAAACATATACTGTACCACGTTTCATTGCGTTTGGATGGTTAAATCGCGAGAAATGTCTATATAAAAGTCTCAACTTCGCTTGGCCGCCATGTTGGTTTTGTAGTTACCAGGTTCTCAAAGGTCGCATACGTGAAATTGCTAGTAGTTCCCTTTATGACCATACAAAATTCCAGTATGATATCGGTAATAGTTTCGGAGTTATTGAATCCTGGTGAAAGTTTTCGCACAGCCGCCATGTTGGATTGATGAGACGTAACATAATTTGAAGGGCACAGTCGAGGTCGCCCGGAGTAGTGCTATGAACTTACCGAGTTTCATTGAAATCGCTCAAGCCGTTTAGATTTTATTAGGGGGGGACACACACACGAATCACACACACACACACGCACACACACACGGACAAAAGGTGATCTCATAAGCCTATTTTTTCAAAATTGAAAATAGGCTAAAAATTATGCAGTGGCAATAAGTCGCCTGAATTCCATTATTTATGATGTCACCTGTGATCTTCAGTCTTTGAAGATCTCTTCTACAATACAACATTCACAATAACACCGGTTATCATACAAATTTCTAAACATACCCAAGTACACAGGGGTGAAGGACTGCGATGTCCAAGCCCATCAAATGAGTTGTTGTTGTTGTTGTTGATGATGATTCGTTCAATGACGTCATTCAGGAGGTTAGGTGTGCGTCCATTAGATGTCAATACACGGGATGGGGCAAGTTGGTTGGTTGGTTCCTCAGTTTAGGGGCAGTGACAATGCGGTAATGTAGCCCCGTCTACTTTAGGTGTGTGTAGAATCTGTCTGATAACCAGTGCTAATTGTGATGGCTGTATTAGTGTGTGTTACGTATCTGTAATTCAGGTAAGGACTACAGACGATCAATTAAAGTAGTTCCTTCTTTTGCTAACAAATGCTACCCTCAACGACGCCTAGTCGTGAACAGGGCTACTGGATGCCACTGCAAGCGGCACCTGTCGGCGAGCGTTGGAACTTAGAGAGCGTCAATCAAATCTAACCTATAAACTTAGCTTCTGGCAATTGTAGTTAATGGAAGGTTCTTTTAGATGCCATAAATCTATGACATGGGCCCGCCGACTTTACTTCCCCTCCAAAGGAAGGCATACTGAGGGATTTTTAACGCTCTTAAAATCCAACGACTTCGGCCGGGTTTGAACACGTGATCTCGGGCATAGAAGCTCAGCATGCTACCGACTATGCCATCGAAACCGCTAGGGGAAGGTAGAGAAGAACTATGTTACCACTACTGGTGACCTATCTTGACAGATCTGCAATATCTGATTTCTCTTTCACACAAGTTTTAGTGACTGGCCGCGTGGCTCAGCGGTAACGTTCTCGCCTGCTTTTTCCAAGGTTGCAAGATCGAATTCTTGCGCAGACAGTTGGCATTTGAGGGTGCTCAAATGCGAGGGAGTCGAGTCAGTAGATTTACTGGCACGTTAAAGATCCCCTTCGGGGCAAAATTCTGGCACCCCGCCAGAGTAGTTAAAAGACGCAAAACCAATTTCATTATTAACTTAAATTTTAGCATTTTTTTATTTTATTTAGTCAATTTACCCTCTAGGTTGGTGGTTCCCACGGACTCAGCCAGGGAACTCACCACTACCGCCTCTATGGGCAGTGTCCTGGAGCTTGGAACATCTGGTCGGGATGGATACAACTGGGGAGGTGTGATCAGCACTTCGCCCAGGCGGCCTCACCTGCAAAGCGAACAGGGGCCTCATGAGGGATGGGAAGGGATGGAAGATTGGGATGGATAGGCGAGGAAGAGGGAAGGAGGCGGCCGTGGCCTTAGAGTAGGTACCATCCCGGCATTTGCCCGAAGACGAAGTGGGAAACCACGGAAAACCACTTCGAGGATAGCTGAGGTGGGAATCGATCCCCCTCTACTCATTTGGACCACCCGAGGTTGAGTAGACCCCGTTCCAGTCCTCATACCACTTTTCAAATTTCGTGGCAGAGCCGGGAATCGAACCCAGGACCTCCGGGGCGGCAGCTAACCATGCTGGCCGCTACGATACGGAGGCCACTAACTAAATTTTAGCATTAATTACAAAATTTCTCTTAATGTCAGCTTGGTATAGTAATAAATGGCAGATGATGAAACATATGAATTGCATTTCCCATGTGATATTAATCATTGCAAGCGTGGAATATTATGTTGGCTTGAATCACAATGAGCCTTAAGATTATGGATGTGGCTTGTACTACATTATAAAGGTTCATTATATTTGTATGAAATCAGAGGGCTGAAATCTAGCGTGTAGTAATGTTTTGATCCATACGTTATTCGTCCGAAGAGACGTAACCTTAAGCATAATTTATGCAGTAGAAAGCTCGGCACGCCATTCTGTCATCCGACGGCGCTGTTGAGTGTCACACTCACCTATCAGATTAAATATGAAACAAAGACAGTTTCAGTGATAATTAGGCTACGTTTATTATTATTATTATTATTATTATTATTATTATTATTATTATTATTATTATTATTATTATTATTGTTGTTATTAATTCGATACAGCCATCAATGGACTACAAATACACAACAATTATTCAGGTCTTCGTCTTCAAGTTGTCATTTCCTTGCCATTTAGAGTCCTGCCAGAGATTTTTCAATCTTTGACGCCTTCTCAACCTTTCTTCCACTGAAAGTGTGAGTTTTCTTTCAGGGGAATCCTTCACACTTGCAACTTTAGTTCTGAATATTGACCTGTCCCACACTTCAACCAGTCCATATTCGCCCTTATTAGACTATTTTCATTGATGAAAAAAAAAAAAAAAAAAAAAAAAAAAAAAAAAGCCTTATGAGATCACCTTTTGTCCGTGTGTGTGTGTTCATTCCCCTCCCTAATAACGTCTAGACGGATGGAGCGATTCCAATGAAACTCGGTAAGGTCATATTACAATTACGGCCAACTCCGACTGAGCCCTTCAAATTTTATTACGTCTCACCAATCCAACACGGCGGCTGTGCGAAATATTTCACCGGCATTCTATATCTCCGAAAACATTACTGATATCATTCTGAAATTTTGTACAGTGATAAAGGCTATTACTAGAAATTCAACTATGAGTCTTTCATAAACATGTAAAATAAAAAACCAACATGGCGGTCAAGCGAAAGTGAAACAATTTAATAGATTTTTCTCGGGATTTAACCTTCTGAGCGCAGTGAAATTTGGTACAGTAAATGTGTATACACATTGTAATGCACTGGCATGTAAGTTAGTTCTATTGTTCTCATGACCTCAAGATGGCGGCTGTGCGCAATTTTAAAATTAAGTAATTATATCTCGTGTATTAATCATACGATTGAAGTGACCGTTTGAATAATGAACCTACACAAAAATCGTCATCTAATAGTGCATAACTCTATGGCCTACACATATAAAAATCCAACATGGCGACCAACCGAAATATTTAGACGGTTCTCAACATATACGAATCTATTACAGCAATCAAACTGAAATTTTGTATGTTGATAGAGGCAATTAACATAAGTAGGATATGAAGATAGGCTGTATAATTCTTCACGGAACAACCTGTTAAGTTTTGATATACCTCTTGAAACCATGGAGGTTGTATCTTCCACTTCTCTTGAAGACTAAAATAATTTCATTAGCTAACCTTTGTCAGTTCCCAATCGTTTAATATGTTCATAGAACATCAATCATCTTTTCCTCATACTGACAGAAATCCCTTCACACTTGTCGTAGAGCTCTTGATTAGACCGCATTTGAAATTTATAACCACAGTCAGGTAGAGCCTCCGTGGCTTAGGCGGCAGCAAGCTGGCCTCTCGCTGGGTCCGTGGTTCAAATCCCGGTCTTTCCATGTGAGATTTGTGCTGGACAAAGCGGAGGCAGACAGGATTTCCCCGGGTACTCCGGTTTTCCCTGTCAAAATTTCATTCCAGCAACACTCACCACTTTAATTTCATTTCATCTGACATTCATTTAATCATTGCCCCAGGGGAGTGCGACAGGCTTAAGCAGCCGGCACAGTTCGTATCCTCGCCGCTAGATGGGGGCTTCATTCATTTCATTCCCTGACCCAGTCGGTCGACTGGAAACAGGCTGTGGGTTATCATTTTCATCCACCGTCAGGTAATTTTCCGAAAGAATTTCCTTCCATTTTCTAAATTTCCGTAATTTTCATGCTTGCTAAGGTTTCTTCTTCTTCTTCTTCCTCTTCTTCGTCTTCTTCTTCTTATTATTATCATTTGCATACATTCCCCTTTAAGGAGAGCGCTAAAACACAAAAATCTCGCTTTTGGTGGTGGCTCTTTCCCTCGTTTTATCTTCCCAAAAACCTTTCATCCGTACACTGTGTGCCGTCTTCTCTCCATTTGTCCATTTACGCCTATTTCTTTAAGTTGTGATCTAAATTCAAGTTTCTGGTTTTTCATTTGTTGTCTAGAAATGCTTTGGACTTGGATGTCTTCTATGGTGATATGTAATTGTTGCAAATCTTTCACAGTTTCTTTGTACCAAGAAGTAGCCTACCCAATTTCGACGTAGAAATTATGTTGAATATCTTTTAGTCAGTCTGGTGTCATTCATTCTGGTGATGTGTGTAAAGAACTTCACTCTGCGTTTTCTGTTGAGTGTCGTGATAGATTCAGTATTTCTGTATAATTCTTCTGTGGAACTTTATTGCCAGAAATTACCTCTGAAAACGGCGCCGTAAATTATATTTATTTTTTATTTTTTTGCAATAAATCAGACAGAAGTATGGAAAGCCTAGTGACAAATTAACTTGGGATTGATTAATAGTTCCGCCAAGATATTAAATTCAGGTCTAAGGGCTGACACGGGGTGCACTAATCCTGGTGGGATTCCCTCGTCAGCCATTTCTAGTAGTGCTTTTCTATGATTTCCCACTTCTACTCAAGGCAAATGCTTAGGTAGTTCCTATCTCAAGACCATGGCCGCCTCCTTTACAATGCTAGTCTCAATTACTATAAGGTGCGTTCAAAAAGTAACGAGCCGGAGGCTGGAATGCGCAAACCGGTGACTACATCGGCTAATCGTGGCGTGTGTAACGAGGTGTGGTTCCGACCAGAGCGTGGAAGGTCACAGCCCGTCGCTAGTGGGCACGCGTATACGTCACATGACGATACAAAGCGAGCAGCAGCATGCATCAATCGTCCAACGCTGCCAGTCGCATTGCAAACAGTGACATGGAGGCGTCAACCGAAGAGCAAAGAGGTGTTGTTCCGTTTCTGACAGCGGAAGGAGTAGGGGGAAAGGACATTCATCGCCGAATGTCACAAGTGTACGGCGAACACTGCATGTGCCTTGCATGGGTCAAGGCGTGGCACAAGCGCTTCAGGGAAGGACGGGTGTCGTTAGCCGTTGATGCCTGGTCTGGGGCACCCCCCTGCATTACCGATGATAACGTCCAGCTGGTTGATGCACTCATTACCCAGGACCGTCGAGTGACAGTGAACGCCATAGCCGCCGTGGTCGCTCCACGACAATGCACGACCTCATACGGCCAACACAGTCGCGGCACTCCTGCAGAAATTCAAATGGGAGGTTCTCGGCCACCCTCCATACAGTCCATACCTCTCTCCCTGTGATTACGCCATGTTTGGTCCCCTGAAAAGGGCTCTGCGGGGCCAACGATTCACCTCGGACGCCGACGTCCAGCTGTACGTGCGGAACTGGTTCACATCGCAGCCCAGGGAATTTTATGAGACAGCCATTCACCACCTCGTGTCACAGTTGGACAAGTGCCTCAACAGCCAGGGCCAATACTTCTAGCATACAGGTACTGGTTTCTGTAATTATGCCTCCGGCTCGTTACTTTTTGAACGCACCTTATAATACTCAAACTACTACAGTCACTACAATAACACAGTTTATCATAAATAATTCAACACTTACCTAAGTATACGGGGATGATTGGCCAAGTTGTCGCAAGCCTTCAAATGAATCACCAACAAGAAGAACTATTTTTGCACCACGACCTCATAGCTTATAGCCTTCTTATGTCTGGCTACCCCTTGGTGTAGTGGCTAGCATTCTTGGCTGTGGAGTGAGGGCTGGAGCGAGGTACACTCAGCCTCGTGAGGGGACCCCGAGAAGAGGAGAGTTGGATTCCTACCTCAGCTATCCTGGAAGTGGTTTACTGTGGTTTCCCCCACTCCTACTACAGGCAAATGCTGGGATGGTTCCTAAGACCACGGCCGACTCCTTTCAAATCATCTCCCCCCAGGGTCTCACATCTAGTGGGACATGGGTTCGCGACCACGGGACTCCAGCTGAATCCGGCATTGCTTCCACTTACTTGTGCCGGGCTCCTCTCTGTTATCTTTCCTATCGACCACCCTTGGTCAACTCTGGTTCTTTCCCGACCCCGACAGTATTAGGGTATCCGAGGCCTAGGGTGTCTTTCACTTTCCCGCCTTAATTGGCTCTTGTCTCATCTTTTCAGAACCCTCATTCTTGGAGGGGTCAGCCTTGTTTTTCTTTTCATGATGTCTCCTGCCTTCTGCTCAAGGCCCTTAAAGGTGTGTGTAGCCCCTCCACTTCTGGTGCACCCTGGATTGTGCTACACCCTCAGGGGCTCACGGCTGGTGAGTTGGGAGTTGGTGACCCTTAGGGATTCCTGAGCTGGGTTCTTTTTGTCCCCTTTTTCCTCTGACCTTGGGGCGGGCTTTTCCACTTTCCCTTTCCTATCTGCCTTTCATGGCTCTCCTTCCTTCCAAGTCCCTCAAACCCTATTCTTCGAGGGTTGAGGGCATTTCCTTTCTTCCTGTCCTTTATTTGCCTTATCCTTTATTTGTTTACCATTTCTTCTTCTAGTTTGTAAGTCTGTAGTTAGTATTAGTTATAGTTTTCATTCTCATCTCATCTTTCACTATCACCCTAACCATTAGGGGCCGATAACCCCTTAAACAACAATTTTCATCATCATCATCATCATCCTTTCCAATCAACAAATATACAACAATTACAGCTATCACAATAACACAGGTTGTCACACAAATTTCACACACACAAATTCACTGGGCTATTTGGCCATGATGTCCCAGTCCTAAAAATAAGAACTTCAACAACTTCTGATGTTCATTCTGTTGGTCCGTACGAATACCACAATACCTCAGCTAGATTTCTGACATCAGCAACAACAACATCAACTATGACGACGGACTACATTATTTGTATTACACCTATGAGCATGCCTGCCAACTTTGCTGATTTAGGCGGGAGACCCCCGATTTTCCATAGTTTTTCCCGCCTCACGATTACTCAAGTTATCCTCCCGATTTTTAGCCTATTTTCAATTTTGAAAAAAATAGGCTTATGAGATCACCTTTTGTCCGTGTGTGTGTGTGATTCGTGTGTGTGTCCCCCCCTAATAAAATCTAAACGGCAGGAGCGATTTCAATAAAACTCGGAAAGTTCATAGCACTGTTCCCGGCGACCTCGACCGTGCCCTTCAAATTTTGTTACAACTCACCAATCCAACATGGCGGCTGTGCGAAATATTTCACCAGCATTCAATATCTCCGAAACTATTACCGATATTACCCTGACATTTTCTAATGTGATAGAGGAAACTACTATAAGTTCACTTATGTGACTTTTGAAAACCTGGTAACTACAAAACCAACATGGAGGCCAAGCGAATTTGCGACTTTTAAATAGACGTTTCTCGCGATTTGACGAACCAAACGCAATGAAACTTGGTACAGTATATGTTTATATACATTGTAATGCACCGACATCTAACTTCGTTCAATTGTTCACATAATCACAAGATGGCGGATGTGCGAAATATTTCACCGGCATTCTTTATCTCTGAAACGATTAGTGGTATCAGCCTGAACGTTTGTACGGAGATAAAGGGCACTACTGGAAGTTCATCTATAAGACTTTCAAAAACCGGTTAACTACAAAACGAACATGGCGGCCAAGCGAATTTGAAAATTTTAAATAGACCTTTCTCGCGATTTAATGTTCCAAGCGCACTGAAACCTGGTACAGGAAATATTTATACACATTGTAATCCACTGGTATCTAATTTAGTTCAATTGTTTACATAACCTCAAGATGGCGGCAGTGCGAATTTTAAAATTAAGTTTTTATTTCTTGTGATGTATTCATGCGATCGAAGTGAAAGTTTGAATAATGAACCTACGCAATAATTTTCCTTTAATGGTATATGACTCTATGGCCTATACATTTAACAATCCAACATGGCGACCATCCGAAATATTTAGACGATACTGAATATCTACGAATCTATTTTAGCAATCAAACTACTTTTTTTTAATATTCATAGGGGCTATGAACTTAAGTTCACCTATAGGACTTTAAATAACCTGGTGATCATAAATCCAACATGGCGGTGACGCGAATTATAAATATTCACATGGACGTTTCTCGCAATTTAACCATCCGCGTGCAGTGAAACTTGGTACAGTAAATCCTTATACGAATGTTAATCCACTGGCATCTAATTTATTTCAATTGTTTCCATAATCTCAAGATGGCGGCTGTGCAAAATTTTAAAATCTCCTTGTTTTTTCTTGTGTCCTAATTATGCGATTGAAGTTTGAATACTACACGTTCACAATAATCTGCATGTAACAGTACATAACTCTAGGACCTACATATATAAAATCCAACATGGCGACCATCCGAAATATTTAGTCGGTTCTCAATATCTACGAATCTATTACAGCAATCAAACAGAAATTGTGTATGTTGATAGTGGCAATTAACATAAGTAGGATATATGAAAATAGGCTGTATAGTTCTTCACGGAACTACTTGTTGTAAATTATTGGCGAAATTCAAACATTTTACAGTACTTTTGGAAGTCTTTAAGAGTGGGCAGGTTAATAGGGTATATGAATTCGTAAATGGGGATTGTTTCAGCGTGAGCAATTATTTATTGACATTGCTGCAACTTTTTCTTCATATTCTAGTGTTTTTGCTCGATGTTTGACTCTTCACTCTGGCCAAAATATACAATTCCTTTTTTTTAAACAATTTGGGAACAATTTCCCTGCATGATTGAATCCAGCAAAGGTCAATTATTTTCCATTCTGGACTGTTTGTCGATGTAATGTTGTTTATACCACGTGGTGGAGAAAGTGATAATTTCGAAACACATGGGACCAAAGACGCACCAAGAAAATGTTAAGTGTAGGAAAAATAATAAAAATTTAAATAAAGGTTTTGGTGTTAGAAGTGAAAGTAGTGGGATAATAAATGCCGTATGCTTATTTACGTCATTCATTAATTTGCCAATATTAATTGAGCTAATATGCACTATTTGAATCTCCTGATTTCTTTATCAAAATCTCCTGATTTTTAGTGTTTTTTAAGTTGGCAGGTATGTATGAGGCAGAGGCGTACACGATGTAAACATAGTGACAATCAGTTTGCTCTCATCTCGTAACATAACCTCTTATTACTCTCTAGTGCCTTCGCTCTAAAGAACCTACTTGAAGCTTGTGGCAAAAGTTTTTTCCCCCTAACTTTTATACCCTTGTAAACATTTTGGCAGTCTTGCCTGTCTCGGTAGCTGCTGCCGTACGGAGTCCGAGTTTGATTAGGTTGAAAACATACATAACATTGTGAGGTTTGAAGCCATTTTTCAGTGTTGCCTAAGTAAACAAAAGTTTGGTGCTTTTCAGTCGGTCAACACGAATGTACCCAAATAGAGCTGGGTTATGCCCTAATCCTGAAATAAATTACATAAGATTAATAAATACACTAGGATGACCAGTTTCGATCGTCAAGCGATCATCATCAGATCCATTACACTTAGGCTATAACATCTATGTTTGAGAATACAGGTGAAAAATATATACAATATATACAATTATTTAGTTGCAGTGTTGGTAATTCAACGGTCGGTGTATGCTAAATTTGGTATATCTAATGTTAGGTAAACTTCTAAAATAGTGATGAAAATCCGGAATTTGTCTGTTAGGGGTGATTATATGGCTTTACAACTATGGTTATACTGAAATAATGCAAGCTTATACTTATCGAGTTGTCTCTTTAACTGGAACTTGAAGCAGTTGCGTGTTTCCATAGACACCAGTTGTAGTCGACTAACCCCGAGTGTTCGCTGGGTGGAACTGGTTTTTCCCTTCCTCCCCCTTTAGTTTCTATGTTCTTCCAGAGGTCAGTGCCATGTATATGTGTGTGACTTTGCCAAGTCTAGATAAAAGTGTATGCTATTGAATGCAGGAGTCTGCAACTACTAAAGACCGTGGAACTATCTTCGCCACGCATGGGCTAAAAAGCCATTTATACTAAGCGGTACTCGGTCCATTGAAGACGTCCCGGCACCTTTAATACTGCCGCGCATATCGGCCTAGGTTTATTGCAGAAAAATGTACATATTGTATATATTTTTCACCTGTATTCTCAAACATAGATGTTATAGCCTAAGTGTAATGGATCTGATGATGATCGCTTGACGATCGAAACTGGTCATCCTAGTGTATTTATTAATCTTATGTAATTTATTTCAGGATCAGGGCATAACCCAGCTCTATTTGGGTACATTCCTGTTGACCGACTGAAAAGCACCAAACTTTTGTTTTTTGTAAACATACATAAGGGATTGTTCTGAACACAGACTCAACGGTGTAGCATTATTATCTATTCACAAAGACATACAAATCACTGACGAAGTTATAAACCAATTGGTAATGCCACAAAATAACTTGTCTTTATATTATAGTGTAAGTTATAAATCAAAACAGTTAGTTATTGAGTTTTTAAGGGTTGGAACAGCGAGGATATGTGTCCCAAATCAAAACTGTATTGTTCGTTATTTCTATATAAATACTATAAAGTGTACAAGATGACTGTATTAAAAAGAAGTAACCTGAAATTGTCTTAGTTGTGTTTTACATTAACCAAACATAAAACATCACAAGATTTTTTTTGAAAATTGAGTTACCTAAAACTAGCGCTGCCGGTGGCGGCTGTCTGAAACTCTGCACAGTTACCAACCGTATGTATTCGATTTACCCCACACTACTAATTTCTCCATAACAGACGAAACGCCAGGAATATCGGCCTTGTAACCCTAGTTCCTGATCACCCTTCGTATTTCACATCAGAAGCATGATTAATTTTGTCTGTATTAATTTGGCATTATTTGTAAGTTGAATAAAATATGGAAGAACTAGCAACCCGCCCCGGTTCTGCCCGGGAACAGTTATGAGTGCATTATGTGATAAACGCTTTTTTCTTCATATCAATGAACTACGATCTATATCCGTTTTACGTCTCGGCATAATGGGTTAAAATCACTGACTGGACTATTAATTATATTATCATGGAGATCCAAGTGCACCAAATTCTAGTCAGGCGTAATTTAAGAACGGCGAGGTGCATGAAACACAAATCCCCCTTCCGTCCAATCTAAAATCACTTATAGTGGGCGACGTATTGAAGATAGAGATATGCTCTCATGGACTTTGTTGTAGAACTTGTCATACTGAACAATATTCATACACTCATAGTATATTGATATTTTTAACGGTTTGCCCAGCGTTAACTTAAATAGCGCTCGGACGCCAGGTTTTTTCCCGACGTTTTCACTGAAATTGTTACTTCTTGGCTTTCTTTGATCATAAATAAATTATTTTCTACAGAAACCTTCCTCGACATATCCTTTACAGAATGGAGAGAACCGCATCATAATGCATCCAGTGGTTCTCGAGATTACCGGTGACATCCAAGAATCGGGGACTTAGATTTGGACTGAGTAGAGATACTCAATATTCTGTTTCTACCCGGCTTAGTAATCCGTGTGTGTTCTTTGTCTTCTTATTAGGAAAGTTAACATAAAAACAGAACACAGCCCCGTCTTTAGTAATCCGTGTTTGTTCTTTATCTTCTTATTAGGAAAGTTAACATAAAAACAGAACACAGCCCCGTCTTTAGTAATCCGTGTGTGTTCTTTATCTTCTTATTAGGAAAGTTAACATAAAAACAGAACACAGCCCGTCTTTAAATATGCAAGTAGTTTTTGAAATATGAATTATTAGTGTGACGTCGATGCAAGTCTGTAACAACGATTATTGTGTTAGGCATATTATAATTGTCACGTGACATATAAGATGCAAAATAAATTATCTTGTATCTTTTCCCATGTACGAGAAGATAGAACTAACTTGATCACGTCTTCTTGACAGATTGGGGAGAAGGAGATATACATGATCAATTATTGAGTATTCGCGATGTTTCTTGCCCTCATTCATTTGCTAATCATGACAACATCACAACTTCCCCCTCCACGAACGACGCATTTTTAAATGGCTTGCCGTCGGGACACTCTCGTCCCTAGGGAGGCATCGGGAGTAGCGCCGTGACTGATGGGCGACACCACACGCGAGCTCTACAGGGTGATAATTTTTCGAATAGCCACTGGCATGCAATGCGCTCCGCGGGAGAAATATAGGATTATTGGAAAGATCGTATTCCTCTGCCTCATATCCGTTACTCATGCAGTAGCAGCAAATTTAGGATATATTCCTATTGGCAGCGATCAGATTTGGGTTCAAGTAGGCTATATACCTCGATACGTACGGGTCTACGGGAAGTTTTAAGCGTAGTAGATGACGTCACGAATGACGTTTGTTTGATGTTGTGCCTTAGATTTCCACCATATTACACAGCTGGTAGGCTTCGGAACGAAGTGCTCAGGGTTCGATTCTCGGCCGAGCCATCAGGGATTTTAATCTTCTGGGGTTAAATACCGTGGCTCGGGGACTGCTGGGTATATGTGACCTCTTCATCATCACTTCATCCTCATTACGACGCACATGTCGCCAACGGGCGTCAACTAGAAAGACCTGCACTCGCACTCTCCGGAGGCCACACGATCATTATTACTCAACTGGTTTGGGTTTCAAACAGTGAGGCGTTACATGCGGATGCAGTTTCATGTGTTCAAGAGTAAAGTTTGGTTGTGAGTTATCAATGTTTATAAATTACTTCCAGTTGTTCAATTACATTAAAAGGTTCCACTGCACTCTTCTTAAGCCAAGGTGTGACGAATTCATTTATCGCTACTAGGTTAGACCACTGGCTGGACATAATATATTGCTTGTACTACAAACAAGAGGGTCTGGAGCGTAATATCCTGGCTAGATTTGTGTTTGTATGCAAAGCCTTATTAACACACATAATTTAGCCTAAGGTGTAGGCTATGCATCATTTAAGCTTTACTGTCGTCCATGACGTTTTGCTGTCTAGGGGAATTTTTTAATGTAAGGTACTTACTTACTTAAGCGGCGCTACAGCCCTGGGTGGGCCTTGGCCTCTTCTACAATCTTCCGCCATCTGCTGCGGTCCTGAACTGCTGGTCTCCACGGACGAATGTTCATTGTCCTCATGGTCAGCGTCCATTTCATCGTTCCATCTGTTCCATGTAGCCATATTTATATCTGCTTTCCTTACATGTGTCGTTTTCCTTTGCTTCAGTCGTCGTCTTTGATTTCCGTCCGGTTTTCTTTTGGAAGTCTTCTGAACAATATATTTCTTTTTACAAGTTGAGACTGTTAACCTCACGCTCAACCCTGTCCTTTGGCTGGGGTCATTGATTTTGGGGCGACCTACCCCTTCTCATCCTCCTTCCAGCCATTGACGTCCAGTCTTCGGCTTCGGTGGCGTAGTCGGTAGCATGCTGAACTGCTGTTCCCAAGATAGCGGGTTCAAATCCGAAGTCGTCGGATTTTTAAGAGCGTTAAAAATCCTCCAGTATGCCTTCCTTCGGAGGGGAAGTAAAGCCGGCAGTCCCATGTCATAGATTTATGGCATGTAAAAGATCCTTTCACAGACTAAACTTGTGTAAAGCGCCACGTGGATTAATGTAAGGTATCTTCATCTATACTGCTCCCCGGGTTATTGGCCGGGAGATCTATATTAATTTTCTACTTAAATACGTAGTAGCCTAAGTAATTACTTGCGTTCTTTTAAAATATAGGCCTATCTTGAATAAAGAATATTTCAAATAGTTCAACGTTAAAATTTTGTCATAACAGCAATCATCTATACCATCAAAATTATCATCTGCACTTATTTTATTGGTATTAGCACATCTATCACCATTTCCAAATAATTCTTAACTCATCTCTTTAAAGTACCTTTTTCCAATTCCGGGTTCACCGGCTAGCATTCTTGGCTGTCAACCCGGAGGTCCGGGTTCGATTCTCGGCTATTCCAAGAAATTTAAATATGATCTGAGGGCTGGAACGGGGTACACTCAGCCACGCGAGACAAGATGGAGAATGGGTGGATTAAATTCGCACTTCAGTCATCCTGGAAATGGCTTACCGCGGTTTCCCTCTTCTACTCCAGGCAAATGCCGGGATGGTTCCTACTTTAAGGCCACGGTCGCCTCCGTACCAATCCTCACCTGAATTACTAACACACTAATACTATTACAGACACCTCAATAACACAGGATATGAGACAAATTCTATACACACCCAAGTACACGGGGATAAATGATCACGATGTCCAAGCCCCTAAATTGAAATAACAACAGCTTAAAGTAGGCATATCTTCGTTATTTACTTTAGTAATGACCACCTCTTGGTGGAGTGGCTAGCATTCATGGCTGTCACCCTTGTGGTCTGGGTTCGATTCCCGGAATTTGCCTAGAGTTAGAAATGGGAAACCTTAGAAACCCACTTTTAGAGTAGCTAAGGTGGGCAATCTAACCCGGATCTCAGTGGTGACAACTTTGAATGTTAACCACTACGCAATGAGGTAGGTTGTTTGGTTGGTTCCTTAGTTTAGGGGCTTCGACAACGCGGTCATGTATCTCCGTGTACTTTGGGTGTGTGTAGAATCTGTCTGATAACCGGTGTTAATTGTGATGGCTGTATTAGTGTGTGTTAGTAAGGACTGCAGACAGTGATTTCAAGTAGTTCCTACTTTTACTACCAAATGCTACCGTCCACGACACCTAGCTTGCGGACTTGGCTACTAGATGGCATCGCAGTCAGCACCTAGCAGTGGACGTTGGAACTAATAGAGCGTTATCAATTCTAACCTACAAATTTTGGCTTCACACAAGTGTAGTCAGTGGAAGGTTCTTTTTCATGCAATAATTCGATAACATGGGACCGCTGGCTTTACTTCCCCTCTGAAGGAAGGCATACTGAGGGATTTTTAACGCTCTTAAAAATCCGACGACTTTTGACGGATTTGAACCCGTGACCTTGGGCATAGAAGCTCAGCATGCTACCAACTACGCCACCGAGCCACCTCGCAATGAGGCAAACTTAAATAATAATGAGAGGGCGCACACGTACAGACGGATCTTCACACTTCTTATTTCTCGCAGGTTGTTCTACCCAAGGAAATGCCTTTTTGTTAAAGTTTATGTCCTCAGGAAATTTAAATAAATTTATACAAGGAATTCAGCGTAGCGAATTATCAATGTCGTAGATCACAACTCGCGTACCTTACTGCCACAAATTAATAGCACAAAGTAGAGAGACAAGTTTCGCTGATCGTATCATCCATTCCCGTCTAATCACCGATGTATTCAAGTGTAATTTTTGGTAGTCGTGATATGTACAAGCAAATAGATAAACATTTAGCTTCAAATTACCTGCAATCATCTCTAATTAGATGCAACATGTCATGTGCGATGGATGTAAATAGTTCAGTTAATTATAGAGTCCCTCTCTCGTGAACACGTGTTAGATTATCTATATCCACACCTCATTTCTTTTTGTTTGTGCTGAAGACCGACCTCACTTTGGAATGAGCTGTACGTACTGTACTTGATAATTATATAGCCTACACGACAATAACTATAATATTTCAACTGACATAATGAAGTTCTTTTTCTACTGTAACTGTATCGTTCGGTCATCGTACTTGAGTAAATAAAACACCTGCTCAATTCTGTTTTCAGCATGGAATTTATGAAATTATTATTATTCGAATTAAGGGGAACCAGTATTTGATTAAAAAATGTAAACTTTGCACACGTATAGTACCTGACATTCTACCTTAGTTTGGTGTAACTTATATACATCAGTGCTGCCAACACGATTCTAAGCCTGCTGATAGGTCCAGTTTTTAAATGCATATAACGTCTATACTAACAAATTGATTTCAACCTAATTTCGTATGTGCTTTGTTTACCATAACAGTTATGACTATGCGCATTCGTAAGAACCAGCAGGGCTGCCAACTGTTAATAAATGCTCTCTCTATTTGTTTAATCCTAATATCAATATACGAACTATCAGAAAGTATGCAAGCTATCAGCTTAATTTCTTGGGTTTACTCAGAATAAATATGAACTAATAATGCCCAATTGATTAAATATGTGGAGATCTATGAGATTCATATTGTAGCTAAAGGTTTAGCACCCAATTTACTGTACTTCACTGTACACATTCAAATTTGAGTTGAATTATAAATATTTCATGTAGGCCTACATCGAAGATAATGGCTAAATAAAATTAGTGGGTAAAGTATTGATGTTCACTGATTATCATGACCACAACAGATGTTGGAAAACTGTGGAAATCTTCACCTTCACCAATGGTGCTACGGTGCCTACTCTGGGATTTTGTTACTAAAGCGTTTTATTTACGAAGCAATTGAATATATTCGTCACTGATTTGCGCATGAGAGAAGCTTCCAAAATAGAAAAGACACGAATAAAAATCTCTGATGTCCACAGTAGATCATCTGACACCTCAAAATGATTCCACTGTTTGTGGAAGCCATTAGTGTCAACTCGTCAAGATTAGAGTGAGTTGATCTTGTGAGGTAATTGTTTTTACAGCCAAGTTGCTTCCGTGCGCCATTACTAGACAGACAGACTGGAGAGCACACACAACAAGCCTCTCATTAGTCACTTCACTTCGCTCTTTACTAATGACCATTCTTACATTGTTTACACACTGTGGGTCACTTTTCTTGCCATTTACTTTCAGGTTTGTAATATATACAAGGGGCATTCACAAAAACGTTTGGTACAACTTCCCTTGACGAGAATCAAAGTACTGTAAAACAAAATCAAACAACTAAAATTAGCCAAAATTCCGTTCAGACTGGTATTTCTTGTTAAATCGTGTTTTTTTGTGAATCACGGAGTTTAAAAAATCACGAATATGATCCTTTCAATAAATCACGAAATACTTTATATAGTGTTCCTCTCTCTAAATTAGATGAAAGCTCTATGTATTTACCACACAGTATGTCAGTTTTCATAACTCTATGATACATATTAGTGACGCTATGATATGATTCGTAACTGTATGCGAAAATTTCCATTGATGGTGTATGAGCCCCCTTAAAGAGAGAGAGAGGAGGAGGAGGGGGGGGGGGTGGAGGGGGGGGGGGAGGGGGTACGGGTACGAGTTAGAGTTTACTCCCACGTTTTAATCGTAAATTTTAAAACACTTTACACGCAGTCATTGAATAGGTTGCATACATGTTGTTTCTTTTAAATGCGAATGAATGAACTCAGCGCTCAGGTAGCTAACTGGGTAAATCAGCACTTAAAAGGTTAAACAATATTTGAGGCTCCTAGAATCAAAACCCGCTAAGTCCATCGAACATGATAAATGAGATGAAGTTGCCTTTATTATGAACTTGCAAGCGGGCAACTCAATGGTGACATTATTTTCCTTCAAACGACGCTATTTCCCTATGAAAATGGCGGACAAAACTTAGGGTTAATTTCAAAATCCACTAGATTCAATTGAACTTCCGCCATTGACAGTTTCAAAATCCAATAAGTCGTTTTCAGCCAATCAGCACATAGAATTGCATTACCCAGGATTCCTTCATACTGTCATCAGCTGTGTTGTGTTTTGATGATGATGATAATTGTTGTTTTAAGAGGCCTAACATCTAGGTTATCGGCCCCTAATTGTTTGGGTGATCGTGAAGATAATAATGAAATGGAAACTAAAACTAACTTATAAACTAGAAGAAGAAATGGAAAACAAAAGGAGAATAAGGCAAATAAAGGACAGGAGGAAAAGAAATGCCCGCAACCTTCGAAGAATGCGGATTGAGGGACTTGGAAGGAAGGAAGGAGAGCCATGAAAGGCAGATAGGAAAGTGAAAGAGGTGAGCCCCCCCCCCCCACAGGTAATGGACAAAAGGGGGAAACCGGACCCAGCTCAGGAATCCCTCGGGGTCGCCAACTCCCGAACTCTCCAGCCGTGAGCCCCTGAGGGTGTAGCATTATCCAGGATGCACCAGAAGTGGTGGGGCTACATACACCCTGCCTCCTTGAGGGCCTTGAGCAGAAGGCAGGAGAGAACATGAAAAGAAAAAGAAGGCTGACCCCTCGCAGAAGGAGGGTATCAGGAAAGATGAGACAAGGGCCAATTGAGGCGGGAAAGGAAGAGACTCCCTAGGCCTCGGATACCCTAATACCATCGGGGTGGGAAGAGAACAAGAGTTGACAAAGTGAGGTCGACAGGAAAGATGACAGAGAGGAACCCAGTACAAGTAGGTGGAAGCAATGCCGGACTCATTTGGGGCCCGTGGTCGCCAACCCACGTCCCACAAGATGTGAGCCCCTGAGGGGGGGGGGGGGGTGTTGTGTGTTTTGTAGTGTGTGGTTAAGTGTTTGTTAAATTTTAAATATATGCATAATCATAATTCAAGTTTTCATTTCATACATAATTTGGATAGTTCACGTTCACATGCTTTCCGTCTTCCCTTGTTTTTATTCTTAGAACGGCTTTTCTTACATTCAAAAACGTTCATATGTACATTTCACTTTCAAAACCAGTTGACTCCTAATTAATCTTAAGAATTGTGTTACTTTCCATAAAGGGACGATCCTGTAATTTGTTGCAATGCATCGTTTGATGACGAAGTAATTAATAAACGAAATTTTCATATTCCAAGGATGCTTTTACAAACGTTAACAGTTTTCCTCATTTTCCCACAAATTTTCCTTTGTGGAATTGGCGGGTTTTGATTCTAGGCGCCTCATTTGAATATTATCATTAGACATTTGTATGTCCTAAAGAAGAATGTGTTTGATATCTTTGGAGCAGAGAATAAAAGAAAAAGTTGAAACTTGTTTCAATTTAGATAGTCACAGATGGTGTTTGAAAATAAAACAGGTCGTTAACAAATCAGACTACATAAGCTATTAAAAAGAATAGCCTATTAGCAAAGTTTGAGAAGAAATTAGAGATCTTAGCAACTAAGATAAGCAATTAAAGATGGAGGTATATTTTATGAGAGAGGGGAGCAGAAATTTTCCAAGAGCCGACCATCCCATCGTCTCGCCAAGATCCATAATATCCTAGTTTGTACTCTTCCGCACGTGTTCTAATTTGTCAACCAAGGAAAGAATGCTACATTGTTAATGGTCACAGTTTTCAGTAACGCTGTCCCAACTTAAGTGGGGGGAGGGGGGAGTGAGTGAGAGAGTGATAAAGAGAGAGAGATACATTAAAATGTCACATCTTTATTGTGCTGGAGTTAGGAGACCGGGGAGGTAGAAGGGACAGATTTTAATTAAAACCCATTAATGTCTTAATTAGGAATTAAATTTACGTGCTCTGACTGTATATAACGGGACTGTTGGTGTCACTTCATTCTCTTCTTCCTTCACCTCCTCCCCCGATTCCTGTTCGTCTCGTCGAAGTCGAGTCGCGTCATTCCTGAACGTCGCCGTTGTCGTCGACGGTATCTCTCGTTTTCTCTCCAATTAGACGAGGCGTTTGTACTCGCGCTAATTGCTAAGTTCTAACAGAGACAAAGGCAAGTGAAGCCGTCTGTGATGACAGGCAGTGTAGCGAGATAGTTTATTGGAGACCATGGAAATATCGTACGATATTAAGCCTCAGACGTTATAGTCGCTACATATCAGCAGAATGGAGAACAATTGAGCTCATGTGTATTTTGTACGTATGTTTCATAAAAGCGATATTCTGATTGCGGACAAGTGGGTACCTGAATGGGATGATTTATATGGTGTCGTCCTGATTCCGAACAGGTTAATGAGAAAGCCGCTTTCATTATTACCAGGGTGATTCAAATTTATCCAAAAACCAAATCTGACAATAAACATGTAGTTCCGTGAAGAACTATACAGCCTAATTTCATATATCCTGCTTATGTTAAATGCCTCTATCAACATACAAAATTTCAGTTTGATCGCTGTAACAGATTCGTAGATATTGAGAACCATCTAAATATTTCAGATGGTCGCCATGTTGGATTTTTATATATGTGTGTAGGTGTAGAATTCAAACTCGAATCGCATGATTAGGACACGAGAAATGAAAACCAAATTTTAAAATTTCGCACTGCTGTCATCTTGTGGCTATGAAAACAATTGAAATAAATTAGATGCCAGTGGATTAAAATTTGTATAAGCATTTACCGTACCAAGTTTTGATGCGCTCGGATGGTTAACTCGCGAGAAACGTCCATTTCAATATTTATATTTCGCCGCCATGTTTGATTTGTGCTCACCAGGATATTGAAAGTCCCATAGGTGAACTTATGCTCATAGCCTCTAACAACATACAAAATTTCAGTTTGATTGCTGATGCATTTTGAAATAATATCAAAAATAAAATTACCTCTTTTCTGCGTTCTATCCGTCAAAACAATTTCAATCAGTCTATGTTCTAATGAAAAGGAGAATTTATCATAGTCTCAATACTAAATGCACACATTTTGCAGTACATAAACTCTGGAATTATTCGACCAACGAAATTGTTTAAGGACAAACGTCTAAATGTGGTATATTATTCTTAGTTCCATCTGTGGCGTAGTTGTGCAGCGTTATTTGTGACGATACTAGAGCATTCATTCTCTAATGCAACCTTTATACGTTGCCAGGATATAACGTAATGAAACAAGCTATTTCGCCTACCAGGGAACCTTGTCCAGTCTGATATCTCAATAAGCACTGCCCTCGGCGTTACAATGACACGCCACAGAATAGCAACTGTATCATAGCCGATGCTGAAAACGATCTTTTTGTTCCGCCGCGTGACGTGTGTAGACCACATGAATTAATTTTTATTTATACACACACATATACCCTGCCACGAGTACAATACGACTTATTTTTTATCATCATTATTATTATCATAATTGTAACGAAAGGGGTGATATATATTCGCGTAACATATCTGTTACTCCACGATTTTATCCCTCCCCCCTCTCAAAGTTCCCTTTCCACTCTCACTTGCCCATTGGTAGAAACGTCGGCTCGCTAGCATTGCACAATGGTGACAGTGTTAATGGTTTCAACGCGTGTCCTTGCAGCATACAATAATGGTTTAGCTGTATGTATGATGACGTTTAGTTAGGGGTTTGGGAACTGCATCAAAGCTTCAATGCATTGTGTTCTGATTTCGTTACTCTATGATACAATCGAATATTAATGTTTAACAATAGTAGTGGGGGTGAGGTAGGGTGTTCACTCCCCCCACTCACAACCACCTTTTGCTTCCCATACCATAATGTACAGAATAACCACAAGCTATACTGTCAGATACGCCCACATTTAATAGCTTGCTCTATTTTGCGTCAATGTCAATGGAGGGAGTTTTTTTTTCATCCATTCAATGTATGTATGGTGAATATAGCTTATTGATCATACTTTGGTGTCTTCTACCATCATCCCTTTAACAGAAAAAACGTTACGAAATATATTTATCATTGGAATTTTGACTTGGACGGCCACGTAATTGAACATCATCAAATTTAGATTTATGCAGCTGTTGCAGGGATTTGCCTTGGTAAAGATACCTCTGAAGCAATTCTTCGGTGTTGCCTTTGGCCGGTATTACATTATCAAAGATCTTTGATAAAAGATCTTTTATAAAAGATATGTCAGTGTAATAGGGTGCCTCCGTGGCTTAGGCGGCAAGCACGCCGGCCTCTCACCGCTGAGTCCGTGGTTCAAATCCCGGTCACTCCATGTGAGATCTGTACTGGACAAAACGGAGGCAGACAGGTTTTTCTCCGGGTACTCCGGTTTTCCCTGTCAAAAATTCCATTCCAGCAACACTCTCCACTATCATTTCATTTCATCTGTCATTCATTTAATCATTGCCCCAGAGGAGTGCGTCAGGCCTCGGCAGCCGGCACAGTTCATATCCTCGCCGCTAGATGGGGGCTTCATTCATTCCATTCCTGACCCGGTCGGAGACTGGAAGCAGGCTGTGGATTTTCTTTCATGACAGTGTAATAGGGAAATCTCTTAGACTATAAAGGGTGGTTTTATAAAATTTCTTTTACAAAACGTATGAGCACCATGCTATCTTTGATAAAAGATTCAAACCAAAATGGAGGATCATAACAGCTGGAATATTACCACAATCGGAGTGAGAAATGCATGCCATGCTATATAATATGTTATATAATGAGTGATATACGATTTAAAACATACATACCCTAACAGATAGAAAATGTAGGTAGAAATAGCCGAGGCTATAAGCGCTGTAGATAAAGGACGCACATTTCAGGATATAAAGAAGAATTAAATAGTTAAACAGGCTGAAATAAGCCGTGAATAGTAGTGTTGGTTGGTTGGTTCCTTAGTTAAGGGGCTGCGACAACCCAGTCATGTGGCTCCGTGTACTTTGGGTGTGTGTAGAGTCTGTCTGATAACCGGTGTTAATTGGATGACTGTATTAGTGTCTGTATCTGTTTTTTCAAATTCAAGTAAGGACTGCAACTTTGAATTTTTCGAATAGTTCCTACTTTTGCCGCCAATCGCCACCGTCAACGACTACTAGGCCTAGTTCAGAACTTGGCTATTAGACGCCACCGAAGTCGGCTCTTGGCAACGAACGTAGCAACCTAAGAGCGTTGTTTACATTCTTAACCTATACAATTTTGTTTCACACAGGTTTATTTATTGGAAAGTTCTTTAATATGCCATATATATATTACATGGGACCGCCGGCTTTACTTCCCCTCCGAAGGAAGGCATACTGAGGGATTTTTAACGCTCTTAAAAACTCCGACGGCTTCGGCCGTGTTTGAACCCGCGATCTTGGGCATAGAATCTCATCATGCTACCGACTACGCCACCGAAGCCGCTGAATAGTAGTGTATTTTATATTATAATATTTGTATTATTGGTAATTCGTCAATTTCACTTACGGTATTGCAAGCAAGTGTAAATAAGCATTTTATCTTTACCAGTAGATAATACATGAGAACTGCGTTAAGCTAGTGTCTAGTTGGCGGAATAGTTGGAGCACTCGACTCCCATGCGAGATGACCAGGGATCGAATTCCACTTATTGCCTACTTTTTACTTCCTATGTTTCAATTTAATTTGCTCGGGCATTGGTTGTTTGTAACGTCATTATCATTCATTTCTTCATAATTATTAATAAACTTTCTTCAGCTTTTCCCAATTAAATCGGGTCGCCGGAGCCAACCAGGCTCATTTTAGTTTTAGCCGGGGATTTAAGTCTGGATGCCCTTCCTGACGCCACGTGATTTTTCAGGTGAAAATTTCACCCCGTTGTCACCGGGATTCGAACCCCGGCCATCCGGGTAAAAGACGAGCAGCTAAGCCACTGCGCCATCACGCTCCCCTTCGTAATTATTAATAATTAAATATTAATGTCATTCTCAAGCCTCGTACTGCAGCTCATTCACCAAGATTTTACTCGTGCGACCCATGGTATAGCCCATAGACGTGTAGTTGGCTGTGTGTGTGAACTTTTCTGGTAACCTACATTAATTTATGTGATGACTGTAGTAGTGTGCGTAACTCTGTTAGGGACAGAGATGAGGTAGGTGCCCCGGGACTTGAAGTATGGTACTATTCCGGCATTTGCCTGTAAGGAGTGTGGAAAACCCGGGGAAAACCTTATTCAGGATAGTCGCTCTCAGCTCTGGGATTCGAACCTCAGATCTCCGGACTTTCTTTAGCTCCCCATCGAGATCGTGGTGAGCGGGTTAATGCGCACGTCTTGGTCGTGGGGTGAATCGAACACGGACCACTGGTGAGACAGCCAGGAATGCTAGCCACTACATCACGACGAAGTTACCTCTTAAGTTTTCATGTCATGTAGATCAGGGGTGCCCAACCTTTTTTCACTAAGGACCACATAGTAAATAGAGTTGGGGGACTTTGCGGGCCAATGACACTCCAGGAGGTTTGAGGGATATGGATTTTTTTTTTAAATATAGATGCAATATGGTGAGTTTTGTGGCTGTCTGAGCCTAGTTTTGTTAGTATAGGTGCCATTTTCTATATTTATTTGTAGTGGATAATAAAATAAAACACTAAAAATTAGTTTAAATTTCTCTATTTTAGTATAAAACAAAGTCCCCGATTCTTGTATGTCACTCGTAATCACGAGAACCACTGGATGGATTTTGATGCGGATTTCACCATTCTGTAAAGGATATCTTGAGGAAGTGTTCTGTAGAAAAGAATGTTATATTTATCATCAAAGGAAGCCAAGCAGTAACGATTTCAGTGAAAAAGTCGATAAAAAAACTGGCGTCTGTGCAGTTATTAAGCTTACGCTGGGCAAACCGTTAAAAATATCAATATACCGTGAGTGTAAGAATTGTTCAGCATGAAAAGTTCTACAAGAAAGTCTGCGAGAGCATATTCTTCAATACATCGCCCACTATAAGTGATTTTGCGTTTGCATTTCTCCCAACTATCTCCATTCAATTACAGAGGCGACAGTTTACGAGCTAGCACGTAATGCATTCATAACTGTTCCCGCGCGAAGCTGATATTCAATACACTCATAGGCCTACAGCATGAATGATAAAGAGTGAGTATTTGTGTTCATTTGACACAATTAAAAATCAAATTATGAAATAATGTTCATAATAATATAGTTTAGTGCGACGACTGGAACTTGTTTCCAAGTTTTGGCGACACGGCGCAGGCCGGACCATAAGTATCGTGGGTCATATCCGGGCCGCAGGCCGCAGATTGGGCAGTCCTGATGTAGATTATTCTACTGCAACATTTGGGAAACTTCTTGATGTTTTCATTTTAGACCGGGATTGTTCAGATAATGAAATGCTGCACTGCCGCACTTGAAGAACATTTGTTAAGCAGAAATTACCTGTCTTTGGTGACTGTTACATGAATGGAGAGAGACTGTATGTCTTTGTGTTCCTGGACAAAGATGTGATCGATCACGTGTGCTATTGATCGTATGAGCATACATCAATCAGTCAAGGACGGCCCGACATGTAAATAGAGTCCAGTTAATGAGCAGGCTCTATCGACTGTGGAGTGCCCGCAGCCACAAGTGGCCTGTTCGTCAGATTATAGACTTCCAGCATGGATTTGGTTAACCTTTCCAGTGAAACTGAAGCACTTAAGAGAATAATGTAATCTTTAGAGTTTATTTCGTGTCACTGGAAGAAAGTGCGTTACATTTATGACATTTTGAAAATAATTTTGCTTTTCGGTCATATCATTAACCAACAAATTTGTGTAGTTTTTCTATGTCTAACATCCAAGTTTCCAAACTTATCTCAAGAGCAAATGCTGTTTCTCCAGACATTCAACTTTAAATCATGAAAATAAATGTGTGGCCTCCGGGGAGACCTGATGCAGGCCTTTCTAGTTAACGCCCATGGGGGACCTGCACACCATGATTAGAATACAATGGAAATACATATGGCCCAGCTGGAATTGAACATAGGATCCTGTGGGCCATGACTAAGCATGCTATCCTTTGAGATCCGGACTAACGCTTCTACTACTAGACTACTACTACTAATAATAACAATAACAATATATACCTCCATAGATCTGTGGCACAGTGTCTACTTCATGATCCAATGAATGAGAGTTCGCTTTCCGGCCGAAAAAATAGATTTTTTATGAAGCGTGCTGAGTCTACGATACATTATGTTGTATAGAAGCTACTGTATTGTGTTGGACTGACAAGACAGAGTAAATATAACACACAAATCATCCATAAAACAATTCAGTTTATCTACTAGATGACATTCTGTAGAAATGCTTTCCTTGCCTGAGCCAACCTACTTTTTATATCCTCTTTGCTTCGTCCATCACTGGTTATTTTGCTTCCTAAGTAGCAGAAGTCTCCTACTTCCTTAAGCTTTTCACCGAAGGGGATCTATAACGTGCCAGTAAATCTACTGACACTGCTCCCTCGCATTTGGGCACCCTCAAATGCCAACTGACTACGTCGGAATTCGATCCCGCTATCTCGGGATCAACAGGCAAGAACATTACTGCTGAGCGGCTAGCCGATCCTTTCAGGAGAAAGTTGTAAACATCATAGTATAATCCAACCTTCTTAACATCAAGGTTATACATTTATTTTATTTATTATTTAGTACCGTGAGTGTCCGAGGACATGTTCGGCTAGCCAGATGCTGTAGCTGCTTCAAGTGGACACCCATGGGGTGAGCTACAAGTACCGTTCAATTTCAAGTAGTTCCAACTTTCCCTAGCACATGTCACTGACACCTAGTGGTGGACGTTGGAACTATGATAGAGCATTTCAACGAAATCTAACTTAGAAATTTAGCTTCACGCGAGATTAGTTAGTGGATGGCTCTCGTACATGCCATAAATTTATGACATGGGACCGCCGGCTTTACTTCCCCTCCGAAGGAAGGCATACTGAAGGATTTTAACGCTCTTAAAAAGTCCGACGACCTCGGCCGGGTTTGGACCCGCTATCTCGGGCCCAGCAGTTCAGCATGCTGCCAACTACACCACCGAAGTCGCTATGGTTATACAGTATTCATGCCATGCCATTATCCATGTTTAGTGAGTCTGAAAAGATACCCTCATGAAGACAATATGTGGTAGACAGAGCTACAATGCCCGATTTTGTTTAAGGAAACAAATATTGCCACACTAACTTATGCAAAGTATGTATGTTGTGTTTGTCATTGCTACCTATTGAATGTCTTACCTACTTAGCATACTGAGCCACATCCAATTATACAGACCTGTCTTAGCGAAGGGCAAAGGGCTGTGCTCCACATTTACCCTCATGTATCAGCTATTCAACCCTTGCTATTAACTCCACATGCACGCGACTTGCTTGCCATGGGTGTGACTGAAGTGATAAATCTACACAGAACCTTCACAGCTGTCCTTTACAACCATTCTTTTTTTTCTGTTATTAGTTTCATAATTTTTTAAATAAGAGGAAACAAAGCTTCTGTCTACTCATAGAGGAATGAAGGAAGGAAGGGTGGAATGGACGACAAGGATAGAATGATTGTGAAACAGCGGTGTGGAAGGAGTGAAAAGGGGAACGGTGAACTACAACCTCTGATCTCCAGGGATAAATGATGCAATCCTTAAGCGAATTTCTCCCCACCCTATAAATGGCCAATATGTCAACCCACCGTGTAACCGGACTACGTTGTGATGAAAATATACACGACCAACCAACCAACCAACCAACCAATCGGTGTCTACTACTCTAGAAAACATGGAAAACAGGGAATACTCCGGGAATTTTAATGACACTCAGGGAATTTTAGTTTTACAAGGTTCAACCTTGAATAATTGGAAATTAATCATTTCAATTTTGATGGGGGAAAAGTATATTCTGGTGATAATTGTTGTAGTGTGTTCGTACTGACGTTAAATCAGTAAGCTCTCATTTCTAGCAAGATAGAGCACACAGATTACAAGTGTAGACTGTGTGTTTGTATATAAATGTTTAACCATTAGTTTTAAGTTCCTGTTAACTGCTGTGTATGGTTTCTGAGATCATTACTATTGACAAGATACTTTCAATACTCGAAAGTACGATAGTTTTTCTGGAAGAAAAATGTAGAAATTGGCAAAATATACAAAAATAATGTTTTCTGTTTTTTCTTTCTTTCTTTCTGTCTTTCTTTCTCCCCCCCACACTTTTTTCTATTCAACTACTGTATATCATGCTGCTCTTTATTGTCCAAGAACTTTTTGGAATGCTCTTTAGGTACAAACTCTGTTTTATATTTGTACTAGCAGAAGTACCCATTCTTCGAACGGTCGTCGGTATTAATAACCAAACGTAATCAATTGAGCTACTGTTGCAATGGTTAGGGGCTTGGAACCTGTTTGTCGACAAAGATAAATGATTAGTTGAAATATGCTCTGAAACTAATTTACCTAACGTGTACTTCCTGACGTGAAAATAAAATTGAAAACCTCGTAGACGAAATGCAATTCACGTCACATAAAAACTGACCCACACTGTTGTGTCAAGTGTACATCCAGAGGAAGACCTCTTTAATAAATTATAAAGGCTTTTGGTGCATGAAAATTCAGGTTTTTTAGCCTCCAATGGCCCAAATTCCTAAAAGCAAAAAAATAAAATAAAATATAAACTATTTCAATTCAGGAATTTTTGAAAATAATGTTGCTGTTTGAAGATATAATAGACCTTCTGTACGACACATCGCACGTTTAAGTCTTGTGAAAAAATCCAGGGTACCTCTTGACCCCCTTAAGCGCATTGATGAATTTTACAGTTTTTGTTGGTTCCGTGATAATCTTATAGCCATTTGCAAACTTTCACAGAAATTTATTAAATGGAGTGGCATTACTTCTTGCAGAAATAGATGGAAAGTTGGATGTACCTTTTTGAGACACTGTTGTCATGGTTACTGGCTTGCATTCCTACATTAATTTATTAAATGAAATTAGTTTTCTCGGAATATCTCAGAAACTCTTGGTTTTAGAGCATTAAAATGTAGTTTCCGGGGACCCTTTACGACTGTTTAGGGGCCCCGAGGTTTTTTTCTGACACCAAGGGGCTGAAAATGAGCTTTGTCTCGTCGTTGTAGGCCGTAGTATCATCATCATCATCCTCTTGCACAGTTTCCAGCCATTGGCCGGGTCTGTTTGGAACACAGGCCACTCCAACGTCTTCTGTCTTCCCACCATCTCTCAGCTTCCACCACTGTCCAGTCTTCTCCTCTCTTCTTCACGCTTTCTTCCATCCCTTTCAGCCACCTGTCTCTCGGTATTCCTCTCGGTCTTCGTCTCGGTCTCTTTCCTTCCCACTTCGTCTCGTGTATCCTCCTGGGTATCCTCTTATCCTCCATTCGTTTTACATGTCCATGCCATCTAAGTCTAGATTTCTCTATACTATCCCGTAATGGTTCCTCCTTTATTAATTCTCTGGTCCTCTCATTTCTTATTCTGTCCATCATTATAACTCCAATACTGCTTCTCAAGAAGCTCATCTCACTGGCCTGTATTTTGCACTTCTCCCTTCCTTTCATAGCCCAGGTCTCCGAGGCATACGTCAGGATAGGGGGATAGTACGTCCGATATATGATCTTTTTTCTGTTCTGAGGGACATCCTTGCTCCATAACATGCTTCTCACACTCCTCCGGAATGCTTCTGCCTGTCTCCCCCGCTCATTTTTTCTCTATAGTTTCTTCCATTATCTTGTATCAGGCTTCCCAGGTACTTGAAACTCTCCACTTTCTTCAGCTGTTCCCCACCAATTGTTATTCCCGTTGTGGTTCTTTCCTTCCTCCTTGTTGTGATCACCATCTCACTCATATTTATGCTAAATGTCATCCCATATCCTTGTATTATTCCTTCCTACACGTCCAACTGTTCCTGTACCTCCTCCTCCTTGTTCCCCCAAATCATCAAATCATCCGCTAACACCATTGCTTTCATCATTCCTTCCCCAATTACTTGTGCCACTCGGGTCATTATGTCATCCATCACCACAATGAAAAGTAACGGTGCCAGTGCACTTCCTTGTTGCAGGCCGTTTCTCTGTTCCACCCAGTCCGATCTCTCTCCTCCCACTTTCACTCAGCTCACGCTTCCCTTGTACATCTCTTTATCCTCCTTATAGTCCATTTTTCTCCTCCTCTATCCTCCAGGGACTTCCATACTTTGTTTCTGCATACACTGTCATATGCTTTCTCAATGTCCAGGAAGGCCATCAGTAGATCTGTTCCATACTCACAGTGCTGTTCTTGTAACTGCCTTACAGAAAAAATCAAATCCACTGTGGACCTTCCTGCTCTGAAGCCATGTTGTTTTTCCCTCATCCCTCCTTCTATCCTTGTCCTAATTCTCCATTCCAAAACTTTCTCAAACATCTTTGCACAATGACTCATCAGTTTTATTCCCCGATAGTTTCTGCATTCTGTTCTACTACCTTTGTTGAAGATCGGGACAATTATTCCCTTTTTCCAGTCCTCTGGGGTCTTCCTTTCCGTAGTGTAATAATAATATTAATTATAATAATAATATAACAATATAGGGATAGGGATATAATAGACCTTCCGTAGCACACCAGCGCGTGTAAATCGCGTGAAAAAATTCTAGAGTACCCCTTGACCCCCTTAAGCGCATTATATGTATTGATGAATTTTACAGCTTAGTTTGGTTCCGTTATAACCTTCTAGCCGTTTGCAAACTATCTCAGTAATGTAACAAGATGTTCAGCAAAGAACATATAGCCTACTTTCTCCTAAATGTATGGGTACCTTTATGACTCTTTGTCCTCATCCCTAAAACAATCACCCCAACCACAATGTATTGTTTGTTTTCTTTTATATTGATAATAAGCCAGTAAGTGTCAAGATCAATATTATATACCTTATGATGATTGAATAACAAAACTACTAACTTATTGTAATGCATTCACGTCCGTTAATCTCTATATTAAGCCAGCCTGCAAAATTAAGAATCTTCCGCCCCAATCACAGTAGTGGTGCTGCGACCTATCAGTGAATTAATCTTTATCTTGTACGCCTATGCACTGCCATCGTAATGTACTACGATGGCAGTGTTCTATGGGTGTTGAATGAGTAGGCAGTTTAAAGTAGCCAAGAGGGAGGCGATCTAGCTGGCAGTGTTTAAAGGTATTCGGAGCGCGATCGTGGCTAATAGTTGAACTACCAGTATTACAAAATTGCCATACTTCAGGAGGCCAGCTCAGGCATTTACACAGCGTTATGTTTGGAACAATATTACCCACATAACCCACAAGAGGACAGCACCGTACAGAGGCATTAAGAAGGCTGTGGTTAATGACAACGTGTATCTAGTTCTTCTATTCTCCTTTTTCTAATGTCTTCTGTTTATGTGCGATGCTGGGACTGTGATTTTATTAATATACGAGTGTATACTTTATACTCTCCTTTGAGCTAAATGACATTTTATTCAGTATCTGTGGGAAAAGCTCGTGCACATCATTTGTAAAAGAATTCAAGAAAAAAAAAACTAACTGTAGCAGTACTCGATCCCCAGTCAACTGCGTGTCAGACTAACATGCTAGCCCTGAGCTAACCGTATCCATGACGTCAGTTGTTCTTAACTGATATATTAGATACAAACTGTTGGCAAATAATGACTTTAAATAAACGATTTCTTCACTGCAGTACATCTTCATTAAAGATCATTTCATACAAAGTTTATATTATTGTATCAGTACGGTATATCACATACAACATACTAAAACTACTGAAATATAAGACAGGCACATGAGGACAGCTGCCATCTTGTCGTGTGACACAAACAGCTCAGTTCTTTTAAGCCACTCGTACTGTATAATATTATAATATTAAATTATAATAAATAACGGATCACGACCTTCAGGATAGCTTAAACCCCCCTAGGCTCGATAATCGGAATTGGTGGGTCTTAAGCTATTTATTAAAATGGTTGCATAATTCACACGGCCGCCATCCTGAAATGGCATGGCCGATGACCTTGAATTTTGGGTGAAAGACGCGTCCTATATAAAGGTATGTTGTCACCAAATTTGGTAGAGATCGGATGATTAGTTTAGCCGTAATTTGATTTTACGTTTTGAACATTTGAGTGGCCGCCATTCTGTTTTGGTAAAGATGGCGGCGATATAAAGTATGACACTGAGGTGTCCTTTACTAGTGCTACCTCTGTACCAAATTTCGTTCAATTCGGATTCACCGTGTTCGAATTGATAGGGGGGGACAGACATTCAGAGTACACACACTCACACACACACAGACACACACGCACACACAGACTCACACACACACATACACACACACACACAGACTCACACACACACATACACACACACAGACAGACACACTTTTTTCGCCCTGTGTTGATCTCATAAGTCTACTTTCATTTTTTGCAAAAATCGAAAGTAGGCTAATAAATGGAATTGTATTGCGTCTTATATTACAGCAATAGATGAACCTGTGAATTTCTGTTGCCATGGTTACCTGCTAGCTTCCTTTCATTATTGTATTAAATGAAATTAATTTTCTGGGAATATCTCAAAAACTATTGGTTTTAGGGCCTTAAAATGTGGTTTTCGGGGCCCCCGAGTTTCGTTTCTCACATTGAGGGCCTGAAAATGAGCTTCGTCTCGCCCTTCTACGCCTATTTCAGCATGTATTTTAAGGGGGTAGGCCCCCCTTTTATGAGAGGTACAGAGAAGAGTTACATCAATGATTGGTGTCTTGCCTCTGAAGGATATCTGTACCAAATTTTACGTTGATCCACTCAGCCGTTCTCGAGTTATAAGGACACAAAAAATTGTCCACAGACAAACAAACAAACAGACAGACAGACAGACAAAAATTTCATTTTCGCGCGCATCCGTCATAAAACACTCTAAAACGCGTACGCACATTTCCGTAGAAATTCAGAAAAAAACAGACAAACTTTCATTCTTATATATATAGAGATTATGACAGTTACTGTTAGTCAGGGAATTTTCTGACTTATCCTGGAAAAACCGGGAATTGTCAGGGATATCTGTTAGTTGGTTTTGGTAGACATCCTGAACCAACCAAATTAACTAAGAAACTAACAACCGTGCACAAAGATAAACAAATGAACTAATGAAGAAGAAAAGAAACGCACATAAAGTAAATAAACGTTCAAACCAACTATTCAACTAACAATGAAACTAAGAAATATATATACACAATCATAAATTAATAAACAATCAAACAAAAATCTAACAAAGAAAATAAATGAACGAATGCAAACCCAAATAACAAAACAATCGAAGAAAGAAATGAAATAACAAAGACGAAAAAAAAACTATCAATGAAACACAGGTCCAAGTTCTATTCCCGGCTCTGCCAGGAAATTTAATTCTACTCTCAGGACTGGAACGGGGTACACTGAGCCTCGTGCGGTGAACCTCAGTAGAGGTGGGTTCGATTTCCACCTCGGTCATCTTGGAAATTGTTTTTCGTGATTTCTCACTTCTAGTCCAGGCAAATGCCGGGATGGTTCCGAACTTAAGGCAACCTTCCTCATCCTCATCTGGTTTACAAATATACTCACTACTAATGTCATTCCAATAACACAGGATATCATACAAATTGTACTCACACCCAAATACACAGTGCTAAATGAACAAGATGTCCAAGGCCCTCAACTAAAACCTCATCTTACATTAAGAAAATACTAGCGGACCCGTGCGAGAAATCTCGCATGTTCATAAACCACACTTTTCCCAAAATGCGAACTGAACAGCAATGATGTCGCGTATTTTCCCTACAGCAACAGTATTTGCAAATCGCACACTTCTTACAAAAATTGATATTTATGAAATTAGAATGCAATTCATCACTGCTAATGTAATTTGTGAGCTGAGTCTATTGATTGACAGCTTAGCTGTAACACTCACCGGTAATTCGATATTTATGAAATTATACGATTTGAGTAGGCCTACTCATTCCTTTGATTTACTGTTCCTGAAATCCATGTAGAATGATAAAGGAAAGACCTCAGAATGTTAAAATGACATGAAACAGGCGTCACAGCGGCCAAAATGTGAATTGAACTGCAATTATGGAGCGTGTTTTCCTACAGCAACAGTATCTGCAAATCACACACTTCGTACATTTTTTTAAGTATATTTTTTAAGAAATTATAGGTATTTATGAAATTAGAGTGCAATTCGTCACTGCTAATGTCTATTCTCTTTCATTTGAATGCTCATTTGTCACGATCTGTCGCTTGTGAGCGCCGCAGAAGGGATCTATACTACTGAAATAATATAGGCCTATATGATGATAAGAAGGAAGAAGAAAAAAAGGAAGCTTGTAGTTTAACGTGACCGTTAATCTCGAGATCATGAGCCACGGGACCTCCTTTTTACGTGGAATCCGAACCACAGGACATGGCATTTCAAAGAAGGAAGAAGACAAATTGCTTCAAAGAATAACAATTAAATGTTCCCTTTAATTGGGTTAGTACTTTACAATAATGACGGGAAAGAGGCTTCAATTTGTAGTCCAATAGAGTGGCAGTCAGGATGATCGATGTCAGCGCATAAATTTGAACCTCGGATCTTGGCACTGCAGTCTTGTTCCGTGACATAATGCGCTTGACTATGCTGCTAAGATGTCCCTTACAAAATTGGTATGGTATCCAAAATAAGACATTGATATGGTCATTCGTATTATTGATATCTGATCATTATTGCTCGTAAACATAAGTTACACAGGGCACGCAAACCGACAGTTCGGTTGACAAACGGATAGATTCATACACCATCTGGCTGTAAAATGTGGAACCCCTTTCCGGAAGGAGATGTCCCCCGCCCGCTTCTAACTTCACAAACCAGTTTGAAATATTGTGATCTTTGTGCGTGCAATATTATTAGTTTGCATACAATGCAAGGAGGGGTCACTGATAAATAGATATGTATATCACATTTGATATTAATCCTTTGGTTTGTTAGATTGAAATTGAGATGTTACATTTTGTGACGGCATAAGAAAGGGTGCTTATCTTCCCTTTGATGAACCTCTAGTCTAAGCTCAATTGCATATGCATATCAAACAATATTGCATATAGGGCATTCTTCTCTCTCCACTAACACCTTCATTATTGACATTAACTCGTGCGTGGAATATATGCATAAGTTATGCTGGAGCTTAGATCAATGCAACTTTCCTCTCACAATTTAAACAAAGTACGGTTAAAAAGCGTTACTTTTAAAAAGTAAACAATAAGGAGGAAAGTGAACTACGTCTTAGAGAGAAAGAAATACATGTTCTATTTGATGATTTATAATAGAAATCAGATGTCCCTCTTTTCTTTCTTGAAAGCCTTATACATATCTATTGGAATTAAATCGATAGGCTACAGCCAAATATTTAGTAGCTGTAAGGTGCACTTTGTATTTTAATTGCCTACGCAATAATCCCCATCTAATAGTACATAACTCTATGGCCTACTTATATTAAAATCCAACATAGCGACCATCCGAAATATTTAGACGGTTCTCAATATCTATCAATCTACGACATCAATCAAAGTGAAATTTTGTATGTTGATAGAGGCTATAAACATAAGTTCACCTATGGGACTGGTGAGCACAAATCCAACATGGCAGCGATGTGAAATGTAAATATTTAAATGGACATTTCTCTAGATTTAACAATCTGAGAGCAGTGAAACTTGGCACGGTATATGTGTATACAGATTTTAATCCGCTGACATCTAATTCATTTAAATTGTCTTTATAAAAACAACATGGCGGCTGTGCGAAATTTATAAATCTCGTTTTTATTTCTTGGGCCCTAATCATGCGATTGAAGTTTGAATAATAAACCTATGCAATAATTTGCATGTAATAGTACATAATTCTATGGCCTATATATATAAAAATCCAACATGGCGACCATCCGAAATATTTAGACAAAGTTCGGAACAAGTATTTTACTCTGAAGTCGATGCTAAATCTCAGGATAAAATATTTCTCCCGTAACAGACCCCTTCGAAGTTGAGGACTAAATGTTATTCCACTTGTGAGTACCGTATGTAATATTTCTTATCAGGTACATATTGGATTTTGGCCTATTTTCAATTTTGAAAAAATAGGCTTATGAGATCACCTTTTGCCCGTCCGTGTGTGTGTGTGTGTGAGAGAGAAGAGTGTGTGTGTGTGTCCTAATAACTTCTAAACGGCTGGAGTGATTTCAATGAAACTCGGTAAGTTTATAGCACTATACCGGACGACCCCGACTGTGCCCTTCAAATTTTGTTACGTCTCACCAATCCAACATGGCGGCTGTGCGAAATATTTAACCAACATTCAATATCTCCGAAACTATTCCCGATATCACCCTGGATATTTTTACGGTGATAAAGGGAGCTACTAGAGGTTCACCTATGTGCCTTTTGAAAAACTGGTAATTACAAAACCAACATGGCGGCCACGCGAATTTGCGACATTTAAATAGACGTTTCTCGCGATTTACCAACCAAACGCAATAAAACTTGGTCAGTATATGTTTATACACATTGTAATGCACCGACATCTAACTTCGTTCAATTGTTTATATAACAACAATATGGCGGATGTGCGAAATATTTCACCGGCATTCTATATCTCTGAAACTATTAGCGGTATCCCCCTGAAATTTTGTACGGAGATAAAGGGCACTACTTCAAGTTCATCTATAAGACTTTCAAAAACCGATTAACTCCAAAACGAACATGGCGGTCATGCGAATTTGAAAATTTTAAATAGATCTTTCTCGCGATTTAATGTTCCAAACGCAATGAAATCTGGTACAGGAAATGTTTATACACATTGTAATACACTGGTATCTAATTTAGTTCAATTGTTTACATAACCTCAACTTGGCGGCTTTGCGAATTTTAAAATTAAGTTTTTATTTCTTGTGTCGTAATCATGCGATCGAAGTGAAAGTTTGAATAATGAACCTACGCAATAATTTTCCTTTAAAGGTACATGACTCTATGGCCTATACATTTAACAATCCAACATGGCGACCATCCGAAATATTTAGACGGCTCTGAATATCTACGATTCTATTATACTGTAGCAATCAAACTGATTTTTTTATGTTCATAGGGGCTATGAACTTAAGTTCACCTATATAACTTTAAATAACCTGGTGATCATAAAACCAACATGGCTGTGACGCGAATTATAAGTATTCACATGGACGTTTCTCGCAATTTAATCATCCGAGTGCAGTGAAACTTGGTACAGTAAATCCTTATACGAATGTTAATCCACTGGCATCTAATTTATTTCAATTGTTTCCATAACCACAAGATGGCATCAGTGCGAAATTTTTAAAATCTCCTTGTTACTTCTTGTGTCCTAATCATGCGATTGAAGTTTGAATGCTACACGTACACAATAATCTTCATGTAACAGTACATAACTCTAGGATCTACATATATAAAATCCAACATGGCGACCATCCGAAATATTTAGTCGGTTCTCAATATCTACGAATCTATTTCAGCAATCAAACTGAAATTTTGTATGTAGATAGTGGCAGTTAAGATAAGTAGGATATATGAAAATAGGCTATATAGTTCTTCACGGAACTACTTGTTTATTTATCGTATGGCTTTTAGTGCCGGGAGTGTCCGAGGATATGTTCGGCTCCCCAGAGGCTGTAGCTGCTTCAATTGGACACCCATAGAGTGAGCTACAAGTTTCGTTCAATTTCAAGTAGTTCCAACTTTCGTTACCAGATATCACTGATACCTAGTGGTGGACGTTGGAACTTTGATAGAGAGTTCCAACGAAATCAAACCTAGAAATTTAGCTTCCCACAAGTTAAGTCCGTGGAAGGATCTTTTACATGCCACCGGCTTTGCTTTCCCTCTGAAGGAAGGCATACTTAAGGATTTTAACGCTCTTAAAAATCCGATGACTTGAGCCGGGTTTGAACCCGCTATCCTGGGCACAGAAGTTCAGCATGCTACCAACTACGCCACCGAGACCGCTTACATATTGGAGTTCTGTCATTATGAAACTGTCATTGTTGATTGTGCAACCTCAGTTGTTTTCATCTGCTCTTTCATTCCAAATTATCCCTGTGTGCTCACGAAACCAGGAATTACAGGGATATAAACTCTGTATGACTTTTCTAATATTTCTGTGGTTGATGTGACAGTCGGATACATATTTTGGCAATTTTTATGTTTTTCGTCATATTGTTTTGATATTAGTGATAATAATAGCCTAATAATAATATCGTATGGCCTTGGTTGCCGGGTGCAAGCTTTATTATTTGCGCCCAGAGGGCAGCTTGCATGTCGAATTTTGTTGTTCTTTGAAGCACTATGAAAGTCAAGGAGGTTAGATATATAAGCTCCTAGACACTATACCGCTTTCTAGTAGATAAAGGAGGAACTTTTATGTTGGAGGAAAATCCCGAGATTCATTTTGCTTTTATGAACACGGCCTACTGAATTCAAATGGGTTCTTTAACAATCCAACAATGTATGACAAGCGTGCTGTGATTTTTGTCGCCTTTCAAAAATCCCTTACCAAGGCCAGGAGCGAACCTGCAAGCTTGGGTTGGTAGTCCGACACGATACCCACTCACCCACCGTGGCATATTTAGTTATATTTTGACCATTTATCTATTCTTATATGTCTGAAGCAAGTTTGGTAAGAAACATTCACCTGTTCTCATGGACTGTAACATTTTGTTTCTGAAGCAATTGAAAGGTAAGATCAAGATCAAGTGACATTTACTGGTGAAACAAACCTCTGTGAGTTGCCGTACGCAACACGCCAGCGGGAGTCTCTCATCGCAGGCGTTTCGAGATTTGCATACAACATTAGATTGATATCTGAGTTTTCTCGCGCTCTGTGCCATCACCTTGTTCCTAGCAGCATGTAACGAGCTATCTACACACAGTGTAGACGTGCTCCGGAAACCATAAACTGGGCTCTAATGCGAGATGATCGTGCCTGCTGCATAAATCACCACCACACTTCTCCAGTTACTATTCCAAATGTCTGTGTTTACAACGCAATTCCTGCATTATGTATTTACATAGCCTTCTCAAAATACCCTTACTTTTCAAGGAATGGGGTTGTGTTCAGGTTGAGTATCTTCTTAAAAGTAACTACGTTCCAGTTACCGTTACTTATCACAATAATAGCGAAGTAACCGTTCCAGTTATCGTTACTTATCGAAATAACAGCAAAGTAACCGTTCCAGTTACCGTTACTTATCGAAATAACAGCGAAGTAACCGTTCCAGTTACCGTTACTTATCGAAATAACAGTGAAATAATAATAATAATACAAACAAAAACAAAGTCAACCCCTGGCACTATACAGCCCATGATGGGCTAAGGCCGACCAAGCGACTGCTGCCCAGCCATTCGACCTGCAGATATTGGGGTGACGCGTGATCAGCGTGTCGGGTCCCTTCGGCCGTTAATCTTGGTTTTCGTGATCAGGGTGCTGTCTCACTGTCAGACAGCTACTCAATTGTCCTCACGTGGCTGAGTGCACCCCGTTCAAAACCTGCTGACCAAGGAAACGAGCGGAACCCTTGATAATGCCAGACGCAGTTTCCGGTAAAACGTCGGGAGATATCCTGTCTAGATCACGGCCTACAAGCCCGAAAAACTTGTACTAATTATGAATGCCGGCCGTGAAAGCCTAAGCTGTACTAAACTATCTAAAATTTATAATAAAACCGTCGAAACGAAATGGTTATCCTTAACACTGAGGTTTACAGTACTTCATTTATATACCGTTCCATCTATTATAGTCATTTAAAAATCTGGTAACTTATATATAATATCACTAACACGAATAAGATACGTGCGGTAACGCAAGCCATAAATTCGACATTGTTTCTAACATAAGGAAAGCATACTGGCAGATAAAAACGAATATATCAGTATTCCACGAAGACTAGGCCATTTAAATTAGGTTTCCTTGTATCATATTTACTTATTTAACAGGGAGCACTGGTTGGCCCTTAGTTGAGAATTTTCCAACATCCAAAGACACCAACACGATGACATTGATATTTAATACAGCTTTTAGAAGAATACAAACATCCCAATTGACAGTTTATATTAACATAAAATTTAGTCGGAAACTTCATATTTTATATTAACATAATATTTCGTTAGAAACTTCTTCTTTTAGAAGTTGATAATCAACTCCGCCAGACAATGCGGATTATCTCTGGCACTCTACATTGCACTCCCTCACAGTGGCTACCTGTACTGTGTAATATTGTTTCTCCTCACATCAGGAGGCAATCTCTTTCACGCCTGTGGCGCAGAATTATGTATAATGAAGTTCTCCCAAACCACCAAGACGTCATTCAACCTTCTACTGTACATCAAGGTTGAAATCATGGAAACCAGCCTACAAGACGTCTATGGAACGTACTGTACTTCAGCTCCGTTCGACCCCCGAAATACATGGAAAGTTGAATGGTCTACCTCTCCACCTCGTGGCCTAATTGAAGCACTTGATCCTACCATCGAACTACCTGGATCCCATATCCCTCGATCTGTCTGGTCCCGTCTCAACAGAATGCGATGTGGCACTGCTCGAACTAGAGCAGCCTTACATCAGTGGGGTTGGATAGACTCGCCTCGTTGTGATTGTGGATGAAAATGAAAATGAAAAACCACAGCCTGCTTCCAGTCTCCGACCGGGTCAGGAATGGAATGAATGAAGCCCCCATCTAGCGGCGAGGATATGAACTGTGCCGGCTGCCGAGGCCTGACGCACTCCTCTGGGGCAATGATTAAATGAATGACAGATGAAATGAAATGATAGTGGAGAGTGTTGCTGGAATGAAATTTTGACAGGGAAAACCAGAGTACCCGGAGAAAAACCTGTCTGCCTCCGTTGTGTCCAGCACAGATCTCACATGGAGTGACCGGGATTTGAACCACGGACCCAGCGGTGAGAGGCCGGCGTGCTGCCGCCTAAGCCACGGAGGCTTTCCTGTGATTGTGGATACGAAGTGCAAACCATCAAGCACACCGTGCAGGAATGCCCTCTATGTATGTACTCTAGGACCTTAGAAGAGCTCCATGCAGCCACTCCACAAGCTCTTGAATGGATTCAAGACCTGGCAGCCCATATATGAAGGGTCCTAATGCTGTAAATTGTTTATTTTGTAAATTGACTGTCTTGTATGCATCATCCGATAAATAAATAATCTTTTAGAATATTCCTTAGAGACCAAGATTATATTATATAGCATATTACAACATTTTTTTAATAACGTCACTTGTCCATATAGTTTCCAAGAGACTCCAAACATTTCTGCGAACGCACAACCAACTCGTCAATGCCGGATGCATAGAAAGTTCCTCCAGCGTTCTGCAACCACACGGAGACAGCGGCCTTCACCTCCTCATCGGGTGGACCCACGTTTCATCGCCTGTGACGATTAGCCGCAGAAACCCGTTGTCGTCTGCGGCATAGTGTTGCAAAAATGCCAGGGAGGATTGGAAACGTTGTCCCGTGATATCGGTGCGTCCGACTTAGAATTGCTGACACCACTTTACGATCTCTTGCCGGGAAATGGCCCGTCCCCCATACACAGCACTAATTTCACGATGAATGTCCGTGCAATTCTTCCTTTTGGCCCATAGGAATCGAATTGTCGCACGCACCTCATATTTGGAGTGAACGTCCAGTCGACGCGCCATTGCATTTGGCCGCTATTCACACCATACAAGACGAGACATCACAGCGACCTGTCTAACAGACTTGTGGACAAGGTCTGTCCCTTTCTCCGCCGTGCCCACGTTTGCGACACACAGCGTGCTGCTGCAGCGCGTTAGTGCAACTAACTTTTAGATCCACCTTCGTATAATGCTGGAAGAGACTTCATTGAATGTCGAAACGTGGCCATGTCAATATGATTAGATAATGTTATTAGAATAAAACGAACACGTATATTCTTCCATCATTGTAATAAAGCAATTGATTTTATTTGGCTTTGGTTTTCTAAAATCACAAGTAACTAGTGCGTCGTATGAAACTCGAGGGCGTGTTGTGGAAGGGTGTGAATAAATGTGAGGTCACCGAAGAGAGGGAGAAGTCAAGTCAGGATTGATATTTGTGATTCCTGACATCTGGCCGTAGCGTCAGCTGGACGCGGGAAGCAGAGCGGAACCGCAATCAAATGCTAAGATAATCACAACGGGAGGGGTTCATGTACATGTATTTTTTATTTTCAGCTATGATTAACTTTACGATGAGTGGACAACGAACGCAGGCCAAACAAGGCAGGTGTGCCCTCATGTGACCGGTAGGTTAAGGGTGACGTGCACATGTCTGGCATTCAAATTAGAAGTTAATTCGTGCCAATGATTTTCCATAGAGATTTATGCGTCATAGAAGAAGCAAACTTCCGAGGGACGTGTATCCGTGCTCAGAAAGAATCGGGACATCATGATGGAGTAGGATTTATATTACTGTCATCAGATAAAATTAGCACTCAATTGAGTAATTTGATGATTAAGGCTTAGATTTTCTACCAGACGAAGGTTTGTAAAAGCTTAACTGAGCTTCGGTAAATAACATTATTTTCTGATAAAAGTTTGATAGTTTTGATCGTTAAAATTATTCAAAATAATAATAATAATAATAGCAGATACAGAGGAGGCAACAGTGATAACTGCTAATTGGTTATCATACAGGTGACGCGTTCGAAAACAGAGGCTTACAGACTAGACTCTATGTATGTTTCATTATTATTATTATTATTATTATTGTTTTAGAACAAGTCTGTAAACTTTCCGATAAGAGATTGTCGCAATTGTGCCTATTTTGAAAATAAATAAATAAATAAATAAATAAATATAAAAAATATATAAATATAAACAATAGTTAAAATAAAAACAAAAATAAATAAATAAATATTAATATAAATAAATAAAAATAAATAAAAGTAAATATATAAAAATACAACTTAAAGTAAAAAAATACAGCTATAAATTAAAACAAAACAAAAATACATCAATAAATAAATTAATAAATCCAACAATGTATTCCTACCCATTGTTACTCTAGTCTTAACTGAGATAAGATGAGATTTTACGTCGCAGCACATTACCCGAATTCTTTCTAAATGCCAAACTTATCAGAGGAGTTAATTGTAATGAATTGAATGAAGGTAAAAGGAACTCGTCAATGAGTTGAAAGAAGCGTGCGAAGCCTTATCATCTGTCTGGAGTTCAAAATAGAAAACCATACAAAATGATTTTTAGAACGGTCGACGTTAGGATTGGTACCTACTAATCTTTCCAGTACGGAGATAGCCTGGCTCCATGGCATTGTACGTTAACTAGGGTATCTTCACTGACTGATATTATTAATATTAACAATAATAATAATAACAACAATAATACATTACTGACAAGGTACACCTCTTTAGCTTAAGAATGACCATCTATTCGGAGAAACAACAGGATTTTTGGTATCAGTACGACATAGAGTGATTTCCACAATGATCTTCCTGAAACACAGTCAAAGATGCTTCATGAATCTTACGGAAAATAATGGAAAAGAACAGCAATGTCAGATACGCAGTATTGCAAGTTCAGCGATGAAATGTAATTCATTCTCAGACCAGAAACATACACTGGGACCAAGAAATAAGGACACAGGCTAACCGGCCAGATAAAATTTTACGAAAAAGGAAAAAAGCACTCCGATTATTGATATCGATGTCCCCTTAAATCATAATGTAGAAGACCTAAGCCCAGAAGGCGAGAAATTGCTCTGAAAACGTTGGAAAAGAAAGGAAATATGGAAGCTCGACCAGGTGATAATTTGTTACAATGTCTGTAACAGAAATAATCCCCAAAAACGTTAATGCAACAGTTGGCCCCATTGGAAATCACGAAAACATTTGGATACATACAACGTTTAGGATACTGGATTCACGCAGCATCATGCGTCTCTCCATGACCTTCTCAGCAACCATTGCAAAATGAGAACATAATAATAATGATCTGGCACTTCTAGCTGAAACGGAACAGGAAGCAATAATACAGATAAATGAATTAGAAGAAATCACTGGGAAAAGAGGGCTACAAATCTCTTTTTCAAAAACAGAGACGATGAGCACCAACAAGAACTACTTGAAGAAAACAGTTAAGATGAAATATGGGAGGGTAAAGGTCACGAAACAGTTTAAATACCTCGGAGAGATCATTAGCAACAATGGACTGTACAATGAGTCAATGGAAATCAGAAGACTTAAACTAGAAAAACTCAACTTCTCCACTAAATATATATATAAGAACCTCTCCCTTAGTGCCAAACTACAACTCTACAATGCTGTGGTAAAACCGGTGATCTTATATAGTGTGGAGACCGGAAATTTGATGAACCTGAAAGGAGGATATTGAGGAGGATTTACGGCCCAAAAGTGGTACAGGGAACCTACAGACTAAGATCAAAGGGGTGAAAGGGTGGAAGACCTGGAAACAACAATTAGGAAAATACGTTTACGTTTCTATAGAAATATGGTTAGAATGGATCCAACAAGAATAAATTAACACATTTTTGATAAAATATATAATCTGAAGAGCCAAGGGGGTTACACTAAGCAGATGAAGGAAGAGCTCCGGTGGCTAGGAATTACAGATGACGACTGTAGAGTCAGAACACAATTCTGGGAAATACTTTCGAACATAAAGGTTCTTGTGGGAGAAAAGAGAGAACGCAGGGGAGGAATATGGATAGCAGAGAGAAAGGCGCAACACTCTGAAAGAATGAAGGAGTGGAGGAAGAGAAAGGTAGAAAGAACTATGAGAAGGAAATGAAATAATATTACCGTGGTCCTTAGTTTTGGCCGGTTCGCATAATGTAATGTATCTTTGATTAGAGGACAAATAAAGGTTTAATTCAGAGCAATGCAAATAATTTACAGTGCTTTGGTCCTTACTCGGAACTTCTTTACATAATTCCTCCTTCCATAAACCAGTTTTCTCTGTTTACTGTACTGAGGTGAATATTTAATTAATCTATGTGGCCTGGACCTTTGATCAGTGAACTAACTTCCTGATCATATTAGAAGGAGCAGACACAATTATAATTTCCTCTTCTTCATTCATTCAGGCAGACTCCTTTTGTAGCGGCACGAGCTCTCGCACTTCCTGTATCCGGCCCGAGTTGCCGCCACCTCACAGCTGCCTCCTGCCACGCTATGGTGCAGAGCGCCCGCCCTCTCTAGCTTCTTCAAGCGAATCCTTCCACTTCATTCCAAATTTCAAAATAAATAAATAAATAAATAAATAAATAATTTAAGAAGGCGAAATAGAGAAGTTAGAGAAAAAGGAAAGAAGGATACTTGGAGAAATATTGGGACCAATAAGAACAGAAAGTGGAGAGTTCAGATACAGAAAAACTGAGGACCTCTACAAAAATAAAGAAATTGAAAAAATCTATGATTCGATCAGAAAAAGAAGGATTAATTTCTTTGGACACGTAATGAGGATGAATAACACCCGACTCACAAAACACATTTTCAGTCATGTATACAAAGGCAAGAATGGTAATCAATGGGTACAAGGTATAAAAAGGATATGGAAGAGCTGGAAGTAACAATAGATATTATTCAGGACAGACCTCTTTTCAGAAATATGATACAAAATTTCAAGGGTTTCCAGGAGAAGGAAAAGAAGAAGCGGGTTAATATATGGACTGAAGAGAGCAGAAGAAGAAGACAAAGTGAAGTAATGAAGAACTACTGGAAGGCAAGAAAGGATACAGGAAATAAGAGACAGTGAATGCAATGGGTTATTTTACGCGGTCCAAAGATGGCCAAAATCGAGGAAAGAAGAAGAAGAAGAATTGTATGGATAAGATGTCCCTTTTATCTGGTGTAGATTAGATTCGATAGGGTGCTGGGATTTGTCTTCCGGGCTTTCTTTAACCCTTTATAGGTCAATGGTCTCTATATTTACCATCTGCTATAAGGAAAGTTTGTATTGTCAAACATGCTGATGGTTGAATTTTCCAACGATATTTTCTTGTGGAAGTGTTAATATTTCTGAAAAACAAATAAGTTACCGTATCTCTTTTCCTCCTTGACCTACGGTGATTGAAAAAAAAAACATTAAAAAAATGATACTAAAAATCAGAATTAAAATAAATATGGTTATACAAAATTATTTAAAATTAATGATACTAATCTTATAATTTTAATTTTAGATTATAAAAATAATATGAAAATTAAAATTATATTCAGACTATAGATATGAACATTAGATTGTTAATGAAAACAAAAAATAAAACTTACAATACTTAATATTAGGCTAAATATTTAAAATTTAATTTAAAAAATACAAATAATATATCATCAATATTCTGCCCTATAAAGGGCTAAAGTGTCATTGACATGAAGTTGTCGCACATATTGTATCTTAAATTTGAAAATAAATAAATAAATAAATAAATAAATAAATGCAGTTGTAATAAATTTACAATGACGATATATGTGCGTATGCCCATCTGTCTGTCTAACTGTATGAAACTCGTTGTGTTAGAAGACGGCAGTGAAACATTCTACATCGATGATGATGATGATGATGATGATGAGTTTTGTTCTAAAACATCAAAATGCAAAATACATAGATTGAAAATTCTTTTTGTGTGAATGCCTAATTAAGACCTATATGAAATATAAATCTCTACATAGTATCCCTAAAACAAAATCCTCAATTCTTGGATGGAACGGGTAATATCAAGAATCACTAGATGGATTTTATTGCGGCTTTCACCATTCTGTAAAGGATTTCTCAAAGGAGGCTTCTGTAGAAACACGTTCATTTATGAGCAAAGGAATCTGAGCAGTAACGATTTCAGTGAACCGAGTCGAAGAAAAACCTGTCGTCCGTGCGCCTTTTAGCTTACGCTTGGTAAACCGTTAAAAGTATCTTTATACTATGAGTGTAAGAATTGTTCAGCATGAAAAGTTCTACAAAAAGGTTCGGGACAGCATGTCTCTATCTTTAATACATCGCCCACTCTAAGTGTTTGTACGTTTTTATTTCTTCAGACAATCTCCATTCAGTGGAAATTTCAATTACTAGCTTCGGAGCGAGTTTACAAGCGAGTGAGCCTATAACACCAGCTTCGGCCAGCATAAATCTGCCGAGTTGTGTCAAGTAATGACTTCAGAGAATAGTATATGTGTTTGTAGTTTCACCGTTCACCTCGGATTTTCTGATTTGCGTCTGGGACCTGCCGTCCGTGAGCCTTTTAAGCTTACGCTGGGTAAAACGTTAAAGATATCGGGTGGGTTTCTAGTAAGATAAAAATAGAATTGATAATAGACTAATAATAATAATAATAACAATAATACTAACAGACAACAATGTGCGGAATACAAGAAAATAGATTTTCAAATAAGAAAGAGAACGAATTAAGTTACATTATAGTTCTTAATTTGGTTTGCTGGTCCTAACTCGCTCTCTCTCCTATAAAACGGATGACGCGATTAGCAGCACCACGTCATTGACAAGGTTTCTACTTAGATCAACAGGAACACACACACGGTTAAAACGTAGCTCATGATGAATACGGAGTTTACTTTCGAAATGTTTTATTTAACGTGATAACAAATCTACTGACATGAGTTATCGCTTTTAACTAACTTTCATTACAGATACCACTGAGAATTGACCCTTAAATTTTGATCACAGTTGGTGAATGTCTTGCAAGGCTACACCCTGGTAAGATGTGTACCGCTAGGGGTGATCACACTGAAATGTAAAATTTAAACAGTCCTTCATGAACTATAACACTGGGATACACGATTTTTGGTGTCTAAGATGTCAGTCCCTTTTTGGGATGTTCTTGGGTCGTAGATTCTGAAAATGGTTTTAGTTTCTGCATATCAGTTCTCCTTCTCACGATGTGGCATATTAGATTATTCAATTAAGCCTAAATCATTGACAAATAAACAACAGTTCTTCATTAAGGTAACACGTATTTTATGTACAAAGTTTCTAAATGTGTAGTGAGTCGTTATCCATTTCACGTTCACTGTGACGTAGTGCCTAGCAATTTCAATTTGGCACATCACTGAATCCACGTTTCTGCGATTTTCTGCAATGTGATATTTCTGTACATTCTCGATGGAGACTCCAACAATAGTTTGCCATCATATGCGTATCCACAGTACTGTTCTTCCACGACCCTAATTTCTAAATTTTTGTAATAATTTGAATTCAGTAGGCCGTGTTCTTAATGGGAAAATTAATCTCGGGATTTTTCCGCCAACACAAAGTTCGTAATTTATCTACTAGAAAGCGCTATAGTGTCAAGGACCTTAGATATCTAACCTCTTTGACTTTCATCGCGCTTCAAGTAGCGAAAAAATTCGACATGCAAGTTGCCCTCTGGGCATCAATTATCAAAGCTTGCACCCGGCACCCGAGACCATACGATATTATTATTATTGTAATAATCATCACAAAATTATCAAATTATTAATTATCTAATTATCAAATTATCTTAAAAATCTAAAACAAGAGCAGATACAACAAAATGGACAGCAGTTTTGGAATCAGCAGTGCAAATATGCCTTCATCTGTTTTTAAATTCCAAATACCACACAAAAATCTTCTTCTTGTTTCCGAGTATAATAAGTGTGACACGCTTCCATTTCAGGTGTAAATGACAGTTTTTCTCTCACAAGCAGGGCTGTCACACAGAATATCGTCTTCACAATGTCCTGGAGCTACTCCTGTGATCTGTCACAAGTGTTTCGGTCCTCATACCCTCTCTAATTAGCTGCTATTCATTGGCTATTAGTGATTCATTCACTTCCTATGGGGCGGATACAGCTGGAGGAGGAGATCATCGGGCCGTGAAAACCAGATACAGTAATTCTATATCGACTGCTAATAACAGACTGCAATCGCCTCCGTCACGCTGTCGGAGTGATACAGTGATGTGGACCACCCTGTGCTTCACTGGCCACGGTGGCTGAGAGCGCTAACGCGCTAACTCAGGCCAAGCCAACTCAGGTGCATCGCTAGCACCGGCCAGCACCGACCAGCACCGACCAAAGCACCGGTGCTCTGTTGTAGGAGAGGAACGTGTAGTGGCAGCGCTAAGCGAGGCGAGAGTCATATTGTTGTTGTTGTTGTTGTTTGGGTAATGGAGCTGGGCAAATCAGCGGGCGTCAGGCGGCGTACCGGTGTGAAGAGAGAGGTTTAGACCACAAAACACGGAAACTCATTGAACAAACGCTGACCAACACAAAATCCAAAGTAAAATTTTTTGGGGGAAATCTCCGAACCTTTCGAAATTCAGACAGGTGTGCGACAAGGAGATGGTATTTCACCTCTCTTGTTCAACATTTTCCTGGATAAAGTCATGGAAGAATGGGAAAAAGAGCTCAAGAAACAAAATGTCTGGAAACCAGTCACACTTGGCTATCGTAAAAGCAATCCCTCTATACCATATCTTGCCTTCGCCGATGACTTGGTTATACTATCAGAAAATCAAGAGACCGCAATAAAACAAATAGAAACACTCCAAGAATGCGCTGAAAAAGTAGGACTTCAAATATCCTTCGAGAAAACTCAAGTGCTAAGTCACAAAGGCGACAACTTGCAAACAAAATACGGAACGATCAAAATAGTCCCACATTTCAAATATCTGGGAGAATTTATCGAACCAACTGGATCCGAAATTATCTCACAACAAAACCGTCTCCAGAAAACCAGGAGAACACTCGGATTTATCCAAAGCCTCTATAACAAAAAATGCATGGCATGACAAACCAAACTTCGACATTACAACACTGTCATCAAACCGGCAAGTCTCTACGCAAGCGAAACACTTACACACTCAATAGGAAATATGAACTTGAAGACATCAAGAAAGAAGAAAGAAAAATCATTCGGAAAATACTGGGAGCAAGACTTACTCCTGACGGGTGCCGACTACAGTCAATCAAGACAACTGAAAATTACTCAAACATCGAAGTCGACTTCCGAAAAAGACGATTGAAATTCTTCGGGCACATAAGTAGACTGCCGAATACACGACTAACCAAAAGAATACTACATTACATATCATCACTCTAAAGTACAACACCATGGATGAAAGAAGTACAAAAAGACATGCGAACTGCTGACATAACCGACACATCAGACAGAGACTCCTTCAGTTACACCTTACAGACCTCAATGGTCTGACGAAAGAAAATTGGCATTCTCCAACAGAATGAAACAATACTGGCAAAATAAGAAGAACGTCAAGAATTGAGTCAAATTGTTTAACGCTTTACAATATTGGGAAAATACGCTGTAAATAAATAAATAAATAAATAAATAAATTAATAAATAAATAAATAATGTCTTAAAACAAAAACAAAATGGAATGCAGCCGAAATAAATCAGAAACCTCTATGGACATCAAATTGGCAGGTGAAAAACTTAAGGAAGTAGGAGACTTCTGTTACTTATGAAGCAAAATAACCAGTGATAGTCGAAGCAAAGAGGATATAAAAAGTAGGTTAGCTCAGGCAAGGAAAGCATTTCTACAGAAAAGGAATCTGTTAACGTCGAACATAGATTTAGGTATTAGGAAGTCATTTTTGAAGGCCTTTGTCTGGAGCGTGGCGCTCTATGGAAGTGAAACTTGGGCTATTGGTGCAGCAGAAATGAGGAGAATGGAAGCGTTTGAAATGTGGTGTTACAGGAGAATGATGATGATCAGATGGGTGGATAGGGTTACAAACGAAGAGGTATTAAGACTAGTGAGAGAGGAGAGATGTTTATGACGACTGCTAATGAAGAGAAGAGATAGGTTGGTAGGACACATAGGCCTAAGACACCCAGGAATAGCAAGCTTATTTATGGAAGGATGGGTCGAGGACAAGAACTGTAGTGGTAAACCAAGGTTAGAATATGTTAAACAGATTGCCTCGGATGTAGGGTGTGGTAGCTATGATGAGATGAAACGATTAGCTCAGGAGAGGGGGCATGGGGAGCTGCATCAAACCAGTCACAAGACTGAAGACTCAAACAATAATAATAATAATGCCAATTTTGTGTACAGACGGAAATAATAGTTTTATTGCGCTGCTGATTTTGCACTAATTTTCAACATTTTTCTTTATTTTTGGCATCGCTTTGAAACCACTAATTTGCCGATATTTGGAACAATCGTTTTGGCAGTTGCAATCCGAAGTATAGCTTGCAAGGAAGCATCAGACAAACTTGCCTTTGTTTTTGTTTTGTTAATATTCTCAATTGAAAACATTTGTTTAACACTTAGTGCGCGGGCGCTGTAATATTACGTTCGAAGGTAACTTTTTAAAACTGCGGCGAGCGTAATATTACGTTGATCGATTTCTCGCGCTTTGTGTTGGAGACGAACGTAATATTACTGTTCTAGCACTAGCGTGTGGGTGCCAGTAGGCATGAAGTTGCACATACTATCGCTAGATAGCACCACGCCACTGATCAGCGGAAGAATATCGATCTGTTCGAGAGCAAGCGATGCAAGTTCAAGTAGGTCAAATCTGTTTTCTTTTCCTTTGTTTTTATTCTTTGTGGACAGATTTTTTTTCTCGCAAAAACGTTGAGTTTATTATATGACTAGTAGATATATTTGGGGTTATAATTCGCATTACAGTTTCTGAATCTGACGCAACCTTCTACTTCTGCCAGCGCGCCCGCTCGTTCCAGGACGAGAGCGCACGCAACAGCTGTATACGGCATTTTTAGCCTACTTTCGATTTTTGCAAAAAATGAAAGTGGACTTATGAGATCAACACAGGGCGAAAAAAGTGTGTCTGTCTCTGTGTGTGTATGTGTGTGTGTGAGTCTGTGTGTGTGTGTCTGTGTGTGTGTGAGTGTGTGTACTCTGAATGTCTGTCCCCCCCCTATCAATTCGAACACGGTGAATGCGAATTGAACGAAATTTGGTACAAAGGTAGCACTAGCAAAGGACACCTCAGTGTCATGTTTTATATCGCCGCCATCTTTACTAAAACTGAATGGCGGCCACTCAAACGTTCAAAACGTAAAATCAAATAACGACTAACCAAATCATCCGATCTCTACCAAATTTGGTAACAACATACCTTCGTATAGGATGCGTCTTGTGACCAAACTACAAGGTCGTCCGCCATACCATTTCAGGATGGCGGCCGTGCGAATTATGCAAACTTTATAATCCATATCATGGGACCCACCAGTTCCGATTATCGAGCCGAGAATCGTTTTAACTTCTCTAAAGGAAGAGGCACGTTCGAAATTAAAAGTTTATTTTGTAATACTATAGTGCAGACGTGATTTTAAAAAGATGAGCCGATTCAGTAATAAGACAAGATGGCAGCGGATATCTTGTGCCTGACTTATATTTCACTAATTTGAGTATTGCATGCAATATAGCGTACTGATACAAAATAAATAAACTTTGTATGAAATGCTTTATATATAAATAATATACTCCAGTGATGAAATCGTTTAGTATAAATCATTATTTGCTAACAAGTTCTATGTAAGTCATTTTATATAGAACGATATTCGTTGACACAATTAGCTCAGTGGAAGTTGGTCACTAGTCGTGGCCGAGTGAGGTGCGTGTGAGCGCGCTGTGTGACCGCATTGGAAGAGTGTACGTTTCCTAATACCGGTGCTTCCGATAGTTCCACGGGTGAACTGACCTTCCGTGTGTCATTCGGACAATACTTTTTCAAGTAGTGTTCCAGATAGGACAACAAAACCAGAAAACCCAGAAAACCCCGCTGAAAATCATGTCCGGATACCAGAGGAAAAACACCGTACGCTGCCAATGGGACAGGCAGAGTTCTCACGCCACACCAGGAGAAATTCACCGCTGGATTAGCGATAATCTCCGGTTGACTGTCGACCAAGTAGAAGCCATCCAGTTAAATGCGCAAGAAAAAACCATGTACATCAAGGTAATCAGCATATCTACTTATCAGAAATTGTTAAATACTTTTGCAGATCCTATTAAATTTCAGTATGACTCAGGCGAAATGACTAATGTTAAGCTCTCCACATCGGATTCCAATTTTACCACAGTGCGGATATTTAATGTCCCACTTGAAGTTCCTCCTGAAATTTTCAAATCCGTCCTGTCGAAATATGGCACTGTGAGTGAAGTCAGGAAAGAACAATGGTCTTCTGCTTATCAGTTCCCGGTGTATAATGGAATACGCGCAGTCACTATGGAAATCAAACAAGATATCCCCTCCACTGAGACTTTTGGTGGCCATTCTGGCTACATATCTTATAATGGACAGAAACAGACCTGTTTAATTTGCAATGCTAACACACATCTACGTATCAACTGCCCACAGAAAATGATTCCCCTCGGTATAACTCCTACACAACAACGACGTGTCCAATACTCGGAAGTTGTGACACAGCAAACGTCACATGAAAACATGCTTATTGATCAGTCAGCTGGGACAACACCAGAAGTGGCCTCGGATATACATGACGCAGATCTGGTACCTTACACTGACCAGCTCAGCGAGCCACAGAGTGCCCCTGTGCTATCGGCAACCTGTATCGCAGCCTTAGAACCAATTATGCCGTCACTACAGGCTGCCACAGAAATTTTGTCTTCACTGCCCCCACCTTCTCTGGTACCTACCGCCTCACTTAAGCAGGTTGATCGGGGATCCGAGAACGTATCTAAAAAGATTAAAACAAATGCCTCGATTGCCGTACCAGCCCAGAAGAATCAAACTGGCTCTACAAACGTTCCCGCAGCTGTGAAAAAGAAACAAAATCTTCATTCTACGTCATCTAGGGACCCACGAACGCTCTCAAACGCTGACAGCCGGCCTATGAATGGCAGTCATAAGGAACTATCTCAACCTAATTTGACATAGTGTACCAGGATAATTCTCACCTGTGTCTTCTTTCGAGTCCACCTTCCAGTATGTCTATCACAGCTTTTATACTTCTCTTAATGGCGCAATTTCTCACTGTGGCCACTGTGAATATCAATGTAATAGAATGCCCTCTGAAATTTCAACTGTTGGAGAGATTCCTTCGAGATGCAGACATTGACATTGCCTTCATTCAAGAAGTTGCTATACCGTGTTTACCCATATCTGCCTTCTACAAACAATACATCAATACCGGTAATACGAATAGAGGGACCGGATTCCTCATAAGACATGATATCCCACTCGAAGGTGTGCTATGTCATCCATCAGGACGCATAATATCTGGACACATAAACAATACCACCCTGATAAATGTATATGCCCCATCCGGGTCCAATAAACGTGTGGAACGGAAAATGTTCTTTCAACAGAGTATACTGCCTCATCTGCACGACGTTAAGGAAAAACTTATTCTTGCAGGGGATTTCAATTGTATTCAACGCCCAGAGGATTCCACTAGTCCATACAAAGGTGTCAACCCGGCTCTCAGGACCCTTCTTACCTCCCTACACCTCATTGATGCTGTGGATAGTTTAAGGGTGCCCCTGCCCCATTACACCTGTATAAGTCACAACTCCTCATCACGAATTGACCGCATCTACTTTTCACAGGAACTTATCCAGCCTAGACGATATGAAGTGATACCTGCCAGTTTCACTAACCATCATGCTGTCGTACGTACAATCTCTTACCCCCATCCCATATTTCACATAGGAAGAGGTTATTGGAAACTGAATTGCTCGCTGTTACTGGAGGAGGAATGCCAAGATATTTTCAGACAACACTGGACTCGATGGGTCCAACAAAAATGCAAATTTCGCGACTGCGCAGACTGGTGGGATATTTTGGTTAAACCAGGGATCCGCCGCGTCTTTGAGAACATATCCTACCAACGAGGTCGGGAAAGACGGGATACAGTTGAATTTTACTATCGAGTTCTTCGCCAGCTCCAGCAAAGATCTGATGCTGGGGAGCGTATATATGACCAGATTCGGGAAGTTAAAACCAAGCTCCTGTCTCTACAGCAACGAACGCTCGCTCATATAAACGTGGCTTTAAAAGATCGTACAGTGCTCCCAGACGAAAGTGCAAGTGTATACCATATCGCCAAAGGACAACGTGAGCGGCAACGTAAATATATCCACCGCCTCCGCACCAGTACTGGAAGTGTCGTCACCTCCCCTGACGCTATACGTAGTGAAATATCACTATTTTATCAACGGTTCTACGCTCAGGCTCCAATTGATCCACAGCAGGTGACCCTATTGCTTTCATCTTGCAGTACCCATCTATCTCCGGACAACAAAACTCGGCTCAGCGCGGATATTACGGATGAAGAGATTCACTCTGTCGTTAAGCACCTCCCAAACAACCGCTCACCTGGCTTTGAAGGACTGCCATATGAAATGTATAAACACTTCTGGCCTCTCATTGGCAAAGAATTTTGTCATGTCCTGCGTACCATTCTCCAACGTCGTGCTCTTTGTCAATCACATCACGAGGGTACCATAGTCCTCATACCAAAAACATCCTCTCCCATGGCAGTTGGTGACTTCCGACCAGTTACTCTGCTCTGCAGTGATTATAAAGTCCTTACCAAAGTACTTGCATGCCGATTGAAGACTGTTCTACATGATATCATTGGTGATGAACAATGTTGCAGTATTCCTGGAAGAACTCTGTTAACAAACTTAGCGATACTACGGGACCTACACCTAAAAGCCGAAATGCTCCCCACTGAGCCAATGAGTTTTCTCACCTTGGATCTTGATAAAGCTTTCGATCGCATCAGTCATGAATACTTGTACATGGTCTTGCAGCACTTTGAATTTCCTGCAATCCTTATTGACTACATTCGTATGATAAATTGTAATGCTACGTCTCGAGTGCTCGTCAACGGTTTTCTTTCCCCTCTGATTCCAATACAACGATCAGTTAGGCAAGGATGTCCCCTCTCCATGCTACTTTTTGTCATTGGCCTTGAACCGTTCATTCGGACTACCCAGGTGAAGCTACAGGGTTACAAACTGTCCACACATGTTTTTGGCATGTGCGCCTATGCTGATGACGTATCAATATTGATCCGCAATAATGAAGACATCTCCCACATCGATAGCGTCCTTCAGCTCTACCATATCGCCTCTGGAGCACAATCGAACCCCCAGAAAACTGCTTTGCTTCCGCTCAATAATAACTCAGTGATTACCCAACAGCCCTGGTTCCGGATAGTAAATGAGGTGAAAATTCTTGGCATTACCTGGAAGCAATCGCTTCTGGACACGGTGCAAGCAAACTGGACTAAGGTCATTGCCAAAGTTAGGGGAGTGCTGATCCAATTTGGTCAAAGAAACCTCAATATAGTGCAACGGGTCATAGTCCTCAACGTGTTTGCGCTCTCTAAAATATGGTATGTCGCACAACTTTTCCCACTTCCCAAAATGTTTGAGAGCCAATTGGCAAAATATACAGGTTGGTTTCTATGGCAAGGATTTTTGTTCCGAGTACAACGGGAACAGTTGTATCTCCCATCCCGGCAAGGCGGGCTAGGGCTAACCGCTCATGGCATGAAATGCCGTGCACTCCTCTGCAAGCAAGATACCACCATTCTTTCCCAACATGACACTTCTACGAAAGCGCTATACAAAGATATTCGAAACACAGCCCGTGGTTGTGAGAGAGCTTTGCCGAAGATATTTAGGGACCATCAACAGCACCTTCTGGAAACTGTTCGCCAAATGCCTTCAGGGACTGTTCCAACGACGAAAAGTATTTATAACATGTTGCGGCAAGTGGTACACTCCAAACCGCGAATCGAGGCCACCACCCTCTACGTCCATTGGCCCACTGTTTGGAAAAATTTTGGGGCTATGACCATTTCTTCTGCTGTACACTCCCGGGTTTTTATCTTCCACAACGATCTCATCCCAACCGCTCTACTGCGATATACCATCCGTCTTGAAGCTTACCCATGGTGTACTATATGTGGTCAAACTGATACGGCGATACACCGCTTCACATCATGCACGCGAATTGCCTCCACGTGGCTGTGGTGTAAGGGAAACGTATGTCAACTATTAAATGTGCCCACGGATGACCTTGATGACAGGAAGTTGATTCGCTTGTCGGTGACCGCCTTCCCCCAAATTAAACAGACTGACATTGTGTGGATAATGGGCCAATATGTACACTTCGTGATGGACAATGATCAACATTTCTCGTTCCTGGATCTCAGGTATCACCTGCAGAAAGAGCGTTGGAAGCTTAGTGAAAGTGGACAATTTTACGATAAATATGGACACTATCTGGATTTTCTTGTGATGTAATAGTATGGTATTTACCATATCTGAAAATTCTGTAATGCTGTAAAGAGCTAATAAAAAAAAAGTGGTAGAGCGTTAGCCTATCGCTCAAATGCCTATGGTTCAAACCCGATCAGAGCTAGGTATTTTGCTTGAAATGTTATATGTTTATTGTTTTGTAATGACTCAGTTGTTTTAAAATTAAGCGTTATATTGTGCATATTATGGTGTAAAATATATATTTAATTAAAACATAATTCGCCAGCAGATTTAATCGAGACATCTAGCTGCCAAAAAGGTAACTGCACGCCGACCTACTTATTGACTTCCAGATTTTATTGAAAAGTTTCTTCTTCTGGCCGCTAGAATGCACTCGCTCTGTTAAGATTATATTGTTCGATATTTCACCACTAGATGTCACGACTAGTCTACGTGGGGCTCCATTGATTACTATACCATTGGCATTCTATGCGCATCGAATTTGAAGAATGACAAGATGATACTACGATACATTTTTACTTTTTATTTTAAAGGGTTTGTAACAGCCTATTTTGCGTTACTTGAAAATGTTATTTGAAGTAAAGAACAAAACGATTTCACATAGTAACTGAATTCAAGCCGTTGGTGTTAGTTCAGGTTATTAATTACTACTTTTATTTCAGGCAAATAGCAATCGAAAATATCCACATAGTTTGTATACACACGTCTCTGTAGGGTCATGGAAAGATTTGTTAATTCAATTAGGGTTGTGAAAGCATGCACAACCAGACGTGTAAAGACATGCCTCAACTCAAAGTTGGATGTTGCCCACGGCAGATCGTATATGTAATAATAATAATAATAATAATAATAATAATAATAATAATAATAATAATAATGTTATTGGTTTTACATCCCTTTTAACTACTGCTGCTTTTAGAGACACCGGGGTGCCGGAATTTTGGCCCGAAGGGGATCTTTAACGTGCCAGTAAATGTACTGACACGGCTCCCTCGCATTTGTGCACCCTCAAATGCCAGTTGACTGCGCCAGGATACGAACCTGCAACCTAGGGCCCAGCAAGCGAGAACGTTACCGCTGAGCCACGCAGCCAGTCCGGTCGATTATGTCTCCAGATCCATAACATTCTTGATATACTTCTTATCTTTCTTTCTTTCTTTCTTTCTTCAATGATGGTAGCAGTTTTTATCTAGGTTGTGGCGTTTGGTAGAGGTAAATCGTTTCTAAGGTCTTCAACAAAGAATAGTTCTATTATACTCTTTGATAATAACAACGAGTTATAACTAGCCTATACTCAGACATTTAGGAGAAAGTAGGCTATATGTTCTTTACTGAACATCTTGTTTTTTTACATTATAGTTTTATTTTCAATCGTGTCGGATTTTTAATTAAATTTGTAGTGTAAGGGTTCGGAAATCGAACGGACTTTTCATTTTATTTGCAACTCAAACCACATTCAGTTTGTGCCATTCTGAACATAGCCATACATTCTGGAAATCAGCCAGCACAGGGGTGAGGAGCAACATTTAAGGCATCAGCAGGGTGTTAAAAAACTAACGGTTTTCCGGACATAGCAACAAATTTCAGGGCAAGGGCATGAATCCTCGGAAATACTTGTTCCTCAACGCCTTTATAAAATGAAATCAAATCACCATTGTAATGGTAATAGCGGTCTGTCCAAATTGATCGCACTGTTGTTTTATCAGATCAACTTGGAGACTTTATGGGGCATCCTCTGGCGCACTGAAAAGGCGCCATAAATCTTTGTGTGCCAGTATTACTTGTTTTATTTCTTCAAACCTATCTTCAAATTCTTTATGCAATGACTGTAACGCTTTTGTGTACCCACTGATGTGTTCATGAGTACTTAAATTCAAGAATTTTAGAATTGGGAAAATTGTACCAATTTCCTTCTTCAAGTGACTTAAAAAGCTCAAGCTGCAATTTGAAACTCTCAATACGGTCACACATAGTACTGATTAATTTATGTTTGCCTTGCAACGGGATATTTAAATCATTTAAATACCCCGTGATGTCTTTCATGAAAGCAATGTCAGCGATGGTGGAAAGAGGGATGGGAGGGGAAAAGCACAGGTGCCACTCGGTGCAGCACCGGTGTGCGCAAGCACTAAGTGCTCGCGTTGGCGTGACCTGCGCTAACTCTTGTCTCGCTGGCATTGGGAGAGCGTGGGTTTGAACCTCACCTCGGCCGTACTGAAAATGTTCACCACCAGACAAATGTCGGCACGGTTTCATTTGGTCCACGGCTGACTTCCTTCCAAATTCCCTTCCCTGACCCGTCCTGAGAATTAATAACGTTATTATTTTCTTCTTTCCGATAAGGCCTGCTATAGACACGCGCCAATTTAAATTCCTTTGTTGTTTTCTCTTCCGTTCTTCCCAATATTTCATAATTCGTAGACTATGCTGCTTCTTTCTGTCCTCAGACCACTTCATTTCCACTCTTCCCTGGAATCCTTCCATACTTAACACCTTCTCTCTGTCCAAAGCATATTCTTCTCTTATATTATTTCTTTCAAAATCGTTCTTTATCTCTTGAATCCAGCTAATCGTTGACATTTTCTCCAAAATGTTATTATTATTATTATTATTATTTTACAATCGTTTTGGTCTTCTATGGACTATGTTATTTCAACTGCCTTCTCCCTCGTTCTTTCTTATTGGCCCAGTGTTCGCGCATTCTTCTTCGGTGAGCTTCTATTCGTTCCTCGGTCCACTTCTTGCCGGTTTCCAATTTGGGTTTTGGCTGAAAACTCTGTATTTCCCCAAGATTCTTCTTCATGTTCCACGATGTCCTCATGTGATATGCCCAGTTCTTGTAGGTCTTTTTCCACCTTTGTAAACCAGATCCCTTTGGTTTTCTTTCCCACGAAGTAGGCTCAAATTCGATTGGACAATCTTCCAGAGCTCATTGGTGTTGATCGGCCATTATTATTATTATTATTATCATATATATTATTTCAGTAGTATAGATCCCCTCGTGGCGCTCACAAGCGACCGATCGGGACAAATGAGCATTCAAATGAAAGAGAATAGACATTAGCAGTGACGAATTGCACTCGAATTTCATAAATATATATAATTTCTTTAAAAAATGACTTTAAAAAATATACGAAGTGTGTGATTTGCAGCCACTGTTGCTGTAGGAAAGTACGCTCCATAATTGCTGTCCACAACACATTTTGGTCGCTGTGACGCCTGTTTCATGTCATTTTAACATTCTGAGGTATTTCCTTTATCATTTTGCATGGCTTTCAGAAACAGTAAATCAAAGGAATGAGTACTCAAATCGTATAATTTCATACATATCGAATAACCGGTGAGTGTTATGATGATCCAATTTTCAGTGGTTGCCTTCTTAAGTTAGGGAACGTAGAACTTGGAATTCTAACTGAAATATAAATAGTGTTCTATGATCATTTGGATGAAATAAAAACGTAACAACCTTTCTCCTTAAGTCTCTCATTATAAACCTATTGGGGAAAGTGTGGTTTATGAACATGCGGGATTTCTCGCACGGGTCCGCTAATTATTATTATTATTATTATAATGAATGACCGTGTGGCCTCCTGAGAGGCCGAGTGCAGGTCTTTCTAGTTGACGCCCATGGGCGACCTGCGCGTCGTAATGAGGATCAAGTGATGATGAAGACGTCACATACACCCAGTCCCCTAACCACGAGAATTAACCCCAGGAGATTAAAATCCCCGATGGCTCGGCCAGGAATCGAACCCGGGGCACTTCGGGCCAATGCCTAGCGCGCTAACCATTTAGCCACGCAGCCGGACATTATTATTATTATAGTATCCATCAGAAGTGATCGGTGACTTGATCTTACATGATTTGAAACAGTGGAAGGAAGGAAGGAAGCTTGTAGTTTAACGTGACCGTTAATATCGCGATCATAAGCCACGAGACCTCCGTTTTACGTGGAATCCGAACCACAGGACATGGCATTTCACATCGAAAATCTCACATGCAGTGACCGGGAAACGAACCCGGTCCGCCTTGGTGAGAGGCATACAGCTTGAAACAGTGGCTCCAACCCAATGAAGATAGGTGCTTCCTTTTAATTGAGTACATTACCAGAATAACTCGTACTATCAGACAGATTCCATACTCTTCCAATTATTTGAAATTGATGACCATCATTACTTAAGCCCCAAAGTGAAACAACAAGAACTCTCTTTTAAGCAAGATTTTATTAAGATTTATTTTCCCACCTTCATTGCATTTTGTAGCCTAGATTTCATTAGGCTTTACTCTCAAGTTAAAGCCAAGTTCTATAAAAGTACTTACAGAAATAATAATAATAATAATGATGTTATGGATTTAAGGATATTACAATACGTTTCTGTTGTTCTTTCATTTGAGGGGCTTGGATATCGTGGTCATTTAGCACCGTTTACTTGGGTGAGCTAAGAATTTGTCCGATAACCTGTGTACACCTAATAGTGGTGTCTGTAGTCGTGTGTGTACTTAAAAAGATTTTATCCTGAGGTTCAGTGAGAACAAGTTAAATATAACCGCTGGTATATTCATGTATTTGTAATTCAGGTGAGGATGGCGAAGGAGACGGCCGCGGCCTTAAGTTAGGAACCATCCTAGTATTTGCCTGAAATAGAAGTGGGAAAAGCTCATGTGTGCTGAATGGAAAAGCTAGTTCAATTCATCTGGATAAGAAGGTGCCGGATGTCCGGAGATCGACTGTTCACGGTGCTATCAGTGACCATCCAGAGTACTAATTTTCCTTTGGTTTTACTACACTCCATCCAAGAAAATGCAATATCGGAATATTACAGTATCTTATTTCAAGTCTTGAGGCATCTACCAAGTCTAAGCCAAAATAATTGAAATTACGCTTACTACTGCATTACAGTCAGGTTATCAAACACATCCAACATACACCCAAGTGGGTGATAATACAACGCATATCATCACATAAGTGTGAAACGTGTAAGGTAATTTCCAAATAAGTCATATATTCCTTGGCTTGTTTTCCATTCTCTCTGTGGATTAACTGGTAAGAGCCTAACACAAGTTCATAACTCACTCTAGAGACGTAGTCAGGAGGTGTACCGGAAGACGGCCGCAGAGTTTGTTTCCGGTTGAGAGCCCTTATCCACCCTCTAGCAGCCCTTCACACCTGGTCTGATTTCCCATCCACCCTCGCCCTCCATAGCCGTCAACCAGAGAAATCAATCAGTTTCGCCTCATTAAATTTCAATCACGCCCTTAGTCTAAACTACCGCTGCAAATATTAGTCTATAACTTAACTAAGAGGTCCATATTCCACATATACAGTAGATCTCACTATTGAGAGTAGACTATATCGCGTTTTTGTTGGCAAAACATAGGAATTAAATACATATGAATTGATAAAATAGATATAAGGTGCGTTCAAAAAGTAACGAGCTGGAGGCATAATTACAGAAACCAGTACCTGTATGTTAGAAGTATTGGCCCTGGCTGTTGAGGCACTTGTCCCACTGTGACACGTGGTGGTGAATGGCTGTCTCATAAAATTCCATGCGCTGCGATGTGAACCAGTTCCGCACGTTCAGCTGGCGTCCGAGGTGATTCGTTGGCCCCGCAAAGCCCTTTTCAGGGGACCAAACATGGCGTAATCACAGTGAGAGAGGTCTGGACTGTATGGAGGGTGGCCGAGAACCTCCCATTTGAATTTCTGCAGGAGTGCCGCGACTGTGTTGGCCGTATAAGGTCGTACATTGTCGTGGAGCGACCACGGGGGCTATGGCGTTCACTATCACTCGGCGGTCCTGGGTAATGAGTGCATCAACCAGCTGGACTTTGTCGTCGGTAATGCAGGGGGGTGCCCCAGACCGGGCTTCATCGGCTAACGACACCCGTCCTTCCCTGAAGCGCTTGTGCCACGCCTTGACCCTTGCAAGGTACATGCAGTGTTCGCCGTACACTTGTGACATTCGGCGATGAATGTCCGTTCCCCCTACTCCTTCCGCTGTCAGAAACCGAACAACACCTCTTTGCTCTTCGGTTGACGCCTCCATGTCACTGTTTGCAGTGCGACGGGCAGCGTTGGACGATTGATGCATGCAGCTGCTCGCTTTGTATCGTTACACACGCCACGATTATCCGATGTAGTCACCGGTTTGCGCATTCCAGCCTCCGGCTCGTTACTTTTTGAACGCATTCAACCTAAGTTAATACTATATTGAAACTAAATGACATATACAGGGAGTTTCTAAATTCCCACTACAAAATTTGAGGGCTTGTAGTGGAGACCATGACGGTTAAGTTTAATACAGGAACTTGTGTCCGGAAACTTACCGTCTTCCCGCTGCCCGCAAAAATCCACCACAGCACACGTTCACATCTCCCGCATTTTCGGCTGGCCAGTTCATGCGATGAATGTCTTCCCCAGCTAGAAATCCATCAACCATAGCAGCGCTGTGTGGTCGGGCATTGTCGTCCATTAAGAGAAAGTCTGGACCAACCGCACCTCTGAAGAGTCAAACATGTGTACCTCATCCCTGTATCTCCGAGCGTTCACGGTGTCCCTCGGACCACGCATGAAGATGTGCAGGCCCGTACGGCATTCAACATGATGCTGCCCCACGCCATGACGATGACGCCACCACCACCATACTAGCCCCGTTCCAGGATGTTCCTGTGGTTGTATCGGCTACCCGGTTCTCTCCAGGTTAACGTGCGACGGGAATCGTTCCGCAAAGTGAAGCGGGATTCATCTGTGAAGAGCACATGCCTCCATACATTCATGGTCCAGTTTTCGCGTTGATGGCTCCATAGTAAACGGACCCGTCTCTGTGCTGGAGTGAGCGGCACGCACACTGCTGGACGTCAGGTAAAAAGCCCTGCTGTTCTGGGCCTCCGGTACACAGTTTGCCGGGAAACGGCAACCCCTGAGACGGCTGCAGGTGCACTCCGTTGTCGTCGGGTGGTTAAGTCCAGATATCGGTCCTGTTGTGGAGTGCTTACTCTTGGTCGACCTGGTACTGGCCTACAAATAACATCTCCTGGGTCTTGAAATCGTCTCCAAAGCCTGGAAATGACACTTTGTGGCGCTCTGTCCGACTCCTGATGCTTGTCGTCTGGGTCCAATTACAGGTAGGGCTCGATGTGACGACCACCGAGTCAACACAGACACGGTTCCTTCGTACCATGTTCTGGTACACACGATCACCAATCCCTGGTCCTCAAACATCCGCCGCGGCTATAACCCGCGCCAGTAGGTCTTCCTCGGATTCCACAGGGATCTCGTAAATCAAGGTTTTCATGTGACCCCACAGGTAGTAGTCTCGCGGTGTCAAGTCAGGTGAACGTGTTGGCCAAGCTATCGGGCCACCACGACCTATCCACTGTTGCTCAAATTTGTGGTGCAGATAAACTCGTACCGCAAGTGAAAAATGAGGTGGTGCACCATCATGCTGATACCACAAAGTTTTGACGCGCATGCAGTGGCTCATCGTCTAAGAACTCATGCAATATGTCTTCAAGGAGTATCAAGTACGTGGCATTCGTGAGATTTCGTAGAAGAAGGTATACGAAGTCAACAAACCTGTAGAGGATATGGGGCATCAGGTGATCGTTCAATGACATACGCACTCTAGTCAGTGGCGCCATAGTGTGGGAGATTTGAACGTGTGTTGTGTTTTTTTTTATCATTTCAAATGATCTTGTCGACTTCATCGTTATGCTTAGGTGTACCGTTATGCGTTACGGTTAAGGCGTGTATGACGTCATCATGTTGTTCAGTGCATATGCACTGAGTCTGAGTTTACTCCTGGGGTCTGGCGTTATGCGATACGGAGACGGCGAGTGCGTGACGTCATGCAGCAGAGTGCACGGGAAGCCTATGTTAATGGGTAATGGAGTCTGTTGAAAGAGTCCTGGGGAAGCCCTCCTGAGCCTTTCTAACATGTGTAGCTTTTCTAGCATGTGTCATTTGAAATGATATAAAGTGTAGTCTCTCAGACTAACTTTATCTTTTTTTTTGCGGATAGCGCGAAGACGGAACGTTTCCGGACACAAGTTCCTATGCTAAACTTAACCGTGTCGGTCCCCACTACAAACCCTCAAAGTCTGGTTGGTTGGTTCCTTAGTTTAGGGGCTGCGACAACGCGGTCATGTAGCCCAGTGTACATTGGATGTGTGTAGAATCTCTCTGATATCCGGTGTTAATTGTGATGGCTGTATTAGTGTGTGTTATCTGTTTTTAATTCAAGTAAGGACTGCAGACAGAAATTTCAAGTAGTTCCTACTTTTGCTACCAAATGCTACCGTCCACAACACCTAGTTTGCGGACTTGCCTACTAGATGGCATCGCAGTCAGCACCTGACGGTGAATGTTGGAACTAATAGATCGTTATCAATTCTAACCTACACATTTTGGCTTCACACAAGTGTAGTTAGTGGAAGGTTCTTTTCATGCCATGAATCTATGACATGGGACCGCCGGCTTTACTTCCCCTCCGAAGGAAGGTATACTGAGTGATCTTTAACGCTCTTGAAAAATTCGACGACTTCGGCCGGGTTAGAATCCACGATCATAGGCATAGAAGCTCAGCATGCTACCTACTACGCCACTGAAGCCGCTAAACTCTCTCAAAGTCTGTAATGGGAATTTAGAAACGCACTGTATAATTCAGCACTAGTTTTGGTTAACTTGTAACCATCCTCAGCTAAAATCAAATTATAATAACATTCAACTAAGAGCATAGTCTATATATATAACAAGTAGTTCCGTGAAGAACTATACAGCCTATTTTCATATATCCTACTTATGTTAATTGCCTCTATCAACATACACAATTTCAGTTTGATTGCTATAATAGATTTGTAGATATTGAGAACCGACTAAATATTTCGGATGGTCGCAATGTTGGATTTTATATATGTAGGTCCTAGAGTTATGTACTGTTACATGCAGATTATTGTGTACGTGTAGCATTCAGACTTCAATCGCATAGTTAGGACACAAGGAAAAACAAGGAGATTTAAAAATTTTCACAGCTGCCATCTTGAGGTTATGGAAAAAATTGAAATAAATTAGATGCCAGTGGATTAACATTCGGATAAAGATTTACTGTACCAAGTTTCACTGCACGCGGATGGTTAAATTGCGAGAAACGTCCATGTGAATATTTATAATTCGCGTCACTGCCATGTTGGATTTGTGATCACCAGGTTATTTAAAGTCCTATAGGTGAACTTAAGTTCATAGCCCCTATGAACATTAAAAAATGCAGTTTGATTGTTAAATAGATTCGTAGATATTCAGTATCGTCTAAATATTTCGGATGGTCGCCATGTTGGATTGTTAAATGTATAGGCCATAGAGTCATGTACCATTAAAGGAAAATTATTGCGTAGGTTCATTATTCAAACTTTCACTTCGATCGCATGACTACATCACAAGAAATAAAAACGTAATTTTAAAATTCGCACTGCCGCCATCTTGAGGTTATGTAAATAATTGAACTAAATTAGATACCAGTGGATTACAATGTGTATAAATATTTCCTGTACCAGGTTTCAGTGCGCTTGGAACATTAAATCGCGAGAAAGGTCTATTTAAAATGTTCAAATTCGCTTAGCCGCCATGTTCATTTTGTAGTTAACCGGTTTTTGAAAATCTTATAGATGGACTTCCAGTAGTGCCCTTTATCTCCCTAGTTTCAGAGATATAGAATGCCGGTGAAATATTTCGCACATCCGCCATCTTGTGATTATGTAAACAATTGAACGAAGTTAGATGTCGGTGCATTACAATGTATATAAACATATACTGTACCAAGTTTCATTGCGTTTGGTTCGTCAAATCACGAGAAACGTCTATTTAAAAGTCGCAAATTCGCTTGGCCGCCATGTTGGTTTAATAGTTACCATGTTTTCAAATGTCACATAAGTGAACTTATTGTAGTCCCCTCTATCACCATAGAAAATGTCAGGGTAATATCGGTAATAGTTTCGGAGATATTGAATGCTAGTGAAATATTTCGCACAGCCGCCATGTTGGATTGGTGAGTCGTAACAAAATTTGAAGGGCACGGTCGAGGTCGCCGGGAATAGTGCTATGACCTTTCCGAGTTTCATTGAAATCGCTCTTGCCGTTTAGATTTTATTAGGGGGGGACACACACACGAATCACACACACACACACACACACGCACACACACACGGACAAAAGGTGATCTCATAAGCCTATTTTTTCAAAATTGAAAATAGGCTAAAAATCAATGTTACGTGATAGTTTGTCTGTCTGTGGGTATGTATGTCTCCAATGCGTTCATATACCATTCGTCCGATTGCGATGAAACTTGGGTGAGATGTTGAGTACACTCCAAGGAAGGTTTCTGACTTAGTAAATCCATTTTGCAATAGGTAGCGCACGCATAGATTCAACAAATGAGCAACGATGCGCGAAGCATTTCAACAAAGTCCCGTATGTGTTCATATACCAATCGTCCGATAGCGATGAAACTTGGGTGAGATGTTGTGTACACTTACGTGAAGTTTTCAAAATTAGTGAATACATTTCACAGTAGATAGCGCACGAGTAGATTCAACAAATGAGCGACGACACGCAAAGCGTTTCAACAAAGTTCCGTATGCATTCATATACCTTTCGTCCGACAGCTATGAAACTTGCGTAAAATGTTGTGTACACTGCAGGGAAATTTTCTGGCTTAGTACATCCACTTTACAATAGGCAGCGCACGAGTAGATTCAACAAATGAGCTACGACGCGCGAAGCATTTCAACAAAGTCACGTTTGCGTTCGTATACCATTCATCCGATAGCGAGGAAACTAGGCTGAGATTTTGTGTGCACTCCAGGGAAGGTTTCTAGCTTAGTAAATCCCTTTAAAAATTGGTAGAGCATGAGTAGAATCAATAAATGAGCGACGACGCGCGAAGCGTTTCAATAAAGTCCCATATAATTTCATATACCATTCATCCGATAGCGATGAAACTTGGGTGAGATGTTGTGTACACTCCAGGGAAGGTTTCTGGCTCAGTACATACATTTTACAATAGGTAGCGCACCAGTAGATTCAACAAATGAGCGATGACACGCGAAGCGTTTCAACAATGTCCCGTATAAAGTCATATACCATTCGTCTGATAGTGATAAATGTCTGGTGAATTGTTGTGTACACTCCAGGAAAGGTTTCTGGCTAAGTAAATCCATTTTACAATACGAAGCGCACTTTATCTTCAACAAATGAGTGACTACGCGCGAAGCGTTTCGACAACGTCCCGTATACGTTCACATACCATTCATCCGATTGCGATGAAACTTGGGTGAGATGTTGTGTACACTCCAGGGAAGGTTTCTGGCTGAGTACATCCATATTACAATATGTAGCGCAAGAGTAGAATCAACAAATGAGCGACGACACGCGAAGCGTTTCAACCAAGTCCCGTATGCATTCATGTACCATTCGTCCGTAGCTATGAAACTTGGGTGAGATGTTGTTTACACGTCATGGAAAATTTCTGGCTTAGTAAATCCACTATACAATATGCAGCGCACAAGTTGATTCAACAAATGAGGGACGACGCGCGAAGCGTTTCAACAAAGTCCCGTATAAGGTTATATACCATTCTGCCGTTAGCGGTGAAACTTGGGTGAAATATGGTGGACACTCCAAGGTAGGTTTCTGGCTTAGTAAATACATTTCACATTAGGTAGCACACGAGTAGATTCGACAAATGAACGACGACACGCGGAGCGTTTCAATACAGTCCCCTATGTCTTCATATCCCATTAGTCCGATAGCGATGAAACTTGGGTGAGATGTTGTGGACACTTACGTGACGGTTTCTAACTTAGTAAATACATTTTACAGTAGGTAGCGCACGAGTAGATTCAACAAATGAGTGACGGAGCGCGAATCGTTTAAACAAAATCAGGTATGCGTTCATATACTATTCATCCGATTGCGATGAAACATTGATCAGTTATTGTGTACCCGCCAGGGAAGGGGACTTAATAAATCCATTTCACAATAAGTAGCGCAAGAGTAGATGCAACAAATGGGTGACGACGCGCGAAGCGTTTCAACAAAATCCCCTATTGCGTTCATATAACATTCTTCGATTGCGATGAAACCTTGATGAGTTATTGTGTACAAGCCAGGGAAGGGCTTCGACTTAGTAATACATTTCTCAATAGGTAGCGCACGAGTGGATTCAACAAATGAGTGACAGCGCACGAATCGTTTAAACAAAACCCCGTATACGTGCATATACAATTCATCCGATTGCGATGAATCATTGATGAGTTATTGGGTACACGCCAGGGAAGGGTTTCGACTTAGTAAATCCATTTCACAACAGGTAGCGTACGAGTAGATTCAACAAATGAGTGACAGCGATGAAACTTTTGAAAGTTGTTGTGCACGCTTCCACGAATGGTTCTAAATTAGAAAATCCATTTTACGATAGCTTAGAGGCAGTTAACGTGTTGTGTATCCAAAAGCACTTCAAGAAACAGAATTTCAACGCCAACATTTTCTTTGATTGGCATTGCAACGCATGCCGGGTACAGCTTGTATAATATAAATATTCACATATAAATAAAAACATTCAGCACTAAAATAAGAATAGTCACTATAAAAATTGTAATATCGGTTGATCAACCTTCCAAATATTAACTGAAATCTGCTTAAAGTGATGTTAGAATCAGAAAAAATACTTTCTATCTTTTTTATGTTTTCATGCCCAGAGACCTCTTGTATATAACATGACTTGCTGATATTGTTGGCTTAAAGCAGATCACGCCAACTCAGGTGCTTCGCGAGCACCGGGCGGCACCGGCAAAAGCACCGGTGATCTGCTATAGCGTCGTGGATTCGGGGAAGGCGAGATAGGCCGTGGTAGGACAAGAACGTGTAGCTTAGCGAGGCGTGTTGTTGTTTGGTGAATGGGACTGGGCAAATCAGCACGCGTCAGGTGGCGTACCGGTATGAAGACTAATAAAAATAATAATAATATCAATGTCAATTTTGTGTACAGACAGAAATAATATTTTTATTGCGATCCTGATTTTGCACTAATATTCAATATTCTTTGTTTATCTTTGGCATCGCTTTGAAGCCACTAATTTTCCAATATTTGGAACAATAGTTTTGGCAGTTGCAATCCGAAGTATAGCTTCCAAGGAAACATCAGACAAACTTGCCCTTGTCTTTGTTTTGTTAATATTCATAATTGAAAACATTCGTTCAAAATCGAACGTTGTTTCGAACAAAGCAAAACAATTCAGGGCAAGGGCATGATTCCTCGGGAATTCTTGTTCCTCAACGCCTTTATAAAATGAAATGAAATCACCATTGTAATGGTAATAGCGGTCTGCCAAAATTGAATCGCACTTTAGTTTAATGAGCTCAATTTGGAGATTTGATGGGGTATTCTCTACCGCCACTACACGGGGAGGAAAGAGGGGAGGGAGGGGAAAAGCACTGGTGCACAGTGGGTCAAAATCGAAATCTAGGGGGACAAAATTATTTTTACGTATATAATTTGTTTACTTCATAATAAACATAAGTTAAGATCTTTTTAAGCTACGTCTACACATGCAAGAAATTGTCTATGACTAGGAGTTGGATAGAGCATTCAGTTATCTCTTCAGAACAATTTTCTACCCCTAATTTACTTTTAACAAAGTTACAAAGTTCCACTTTTGACATAATCGTCGAATACAGTGCTTCAAACAGTTGTAAACGTGTGAGAACTGGTTGCGTGGCATCTTCTAAAACGTAAAATTACTAAGTAAGTTGCAAAAAGATGCAAAAATCTTATGACAGGCGTAAACTACAAGACTTTATCTACATTTTAACATTAAGTAGAAAGTGACGCAGAGTGACGCGACATACTAAAAAACTAAGTGAAAATACAATTTTAAAAATAATAGTTAAATATTATATAGGCCTAATGCAAATATAGCTAAAATTACGTAACAATTACGCCCAATAATAATTGAAACACGTTACAAAGATCATACCTTCAGCTGGATGTTCCATCTTAAAGCATCACACTAACCACAAAGACAACCAAACCACAGCCACTTACATTCACCCTCCAATTCAGACTGCTCGAACAGTGGTGACAGATTTACACTAAGATGCTTTTATATCTCAGAATGGTGAGCGGCAATTATATGAGAATGCCGTAGAAATAATAAATTTTGATTTCTTAATTATGAAAATAAATAATGTTGTCATCCAAGATTCCAATTTTGACCCACTGTGCGGTGCTCGCGTTGGCATGGCCTGGCTTAAAGCATACTTTTATGTTTGACCTATGCGTTTATTTTGACACTTTCTATTCACTTACGTCTAGCAAACGGTATCGGAAATTCAAACTGACATAGGGTAGAGCTGAGTTTAATCGCGTCAAGTTACTAGACGTTTGAAGTGATGAACTACCGTTGAAAATAAGGGACACCCTCAGGACTTGACCCCGGACTCTCCCGTTCCCAACACAGGCTTCAAGTTAAGATTGATGCTATCGCATGCGATAATAGTTAGTAGCGCAGTACGTTGCAACCGCTGCTGAATGTAGTTCATGATAGGAAATGATGCACAATAAATATATCGTAACATCTGTATTGGTCATAATATGGCTTACTATAACATCAGTATATGAACCTGGACCACCCGCTGAACTATTCATTAAACAGAGTAATTATAACACCACATTACATTACTTTATGACTTCTATTATGGACTGTATTCTAGTAATCAGATTATTTATACTGAAGTTTGCCCCAGATATGAAAATAGAACATCAATAACTGTAACAGTCCATCTGAAGAATGACCCAGTCGATTGATTATGCGGTTAATATAAAAGAAATTATACTAATAATTTCGTGAAACCATAGGCGAAAAACTGGGATGGTTCCAAGAATGTAATGAAGACCTTACAGAAATCGGTATTCCGGATGCCAAAATTATGAAATGAATTTAGACAAATGATAAAATAAAAACTGCTGTGGGTTTAAGGTAGGGGAAGAACCCAAAAGACGCAGGGGAAGATCAGAAGAAGATACTGAGTTATGGGCACGAAATATACTTGCAGGACATCAATTCTGGTAGACGAATAAGAGCTATACACTGAAAATAATGTTTGTTAACTCATAGTTCATAGTGACACAATTCGAATTTATAATGATAATTATTATACTCAAAACTCTCCACAGTAGTCTATCAATATTGAATCTGCATCGGCAGATATATATTGAACTACAGAAGGAAGTTCTGTTAAATTCCTGCCATAATGTTAGGAAGTTCCTTGGTGTCAATAGGCCTACCCTGGCCGAACACTCACCAAGGCTCGATGATTCAGATGGAAATTTAGCTCATCCTATAAATAAAGGAGACTCGTGAAGAGGTCGGTCACGACATGGATGTACAGAAATGTGAAGTCTATCAACAGTGTAATCTACACACATCAAAAAAAGTTTTGCATCACCTCGGTTCCCAGATCTCCGGCATATAGACGTTGACTGTGTATATTGTATCCAAGATACAGTCCCTTTGACTGTTCATAGATGTCACTAAAACTGCTCAAAGATGTAAACAACCATGCATGAGCAGGGCCTATTAGACGGAGGGGGTACGACAGCCGATCAGTTCCAGTCATTCCACCAGGACGAAGGTACGCTGCTCATGTTGTCTGTAGTTCTACCATGCCTAGAAGGTCAATACCGCAGTTCGATCGCGTCCGCATTGTTACTTTGTGTCAAGAAGGGCTCTCAACAAGGTAAGTTTCCAGGCGTCTCAGAGTGAACCAAAGCGATGTTGTTCGGACATGGAGGAGGTACAGAGATACAGGAACTGTCGATGACAGGCCTCGCTCAGGCCGCCCAAGGGCTACTACTGTAGTGGATGACCGCTACTTACGGATTGCCGCTCGGAGGAACCCTGACAGCAATGCCACCATGTTGAATAATGCGTTTCGTTCAGCCACAGGAAGTCGTGTTTCAACTCAAACTGTGCGCAATAGGCTGCATGATGCGCAACTTCACTCCCGACGTCCATGGCGAGGTCCAGCTTTGCAACCCCGACACCATGCAGCGCGGTACAGATGGGCCCAACAACATGCTGAATGGACCCCACGGAATTGGCATCACGTTCTCTTCACCGATGAGTGTCGCATATGCCTTCAACCAGACAATCGTCGGAGACGTGTTTGGAGGCACCCTGGTCAGGCTGAACGTCTTAGACACACTGTCCAGCGAGTGCAGCAAGGTGGTGGTTCCCTGATGTTTTGGGGTGGCATTAGGTGGGGCCGACGTACGCCACTGGTGGTCATGGAAGGCTCCGAAACGGCTTTACGATACCTGAATGACATCCTCCGACCCATAGTGCAACCATATCGGCAGAATATTGGAGAGGCATTTGTCTTCATGGACGACAATTCTCGACCTCATCGTGCACATCTTGTGAATGCGTTCCTTCAAGATAACGACATCGCTCGACTACAGTGGCCAGCATGTTCGCCAGACATGAACCCTATCGAACATGCCTGGGATATGTTGAAAAGGGCTGTTTATGGACGTCTTGACCCACCAACCACTCTGAGAGATTTACGCCGAATTGTCGTTGAGGAGTGGGACAATTTGGACCAACAGTGTCTTGATGAACTTGTGGATAGTATGCCACGGCGAATACAGGCATGCATCAATGCAAGAGGACGTGCTACTGGGTATTAGAGGTAGTGGTGTGTACTGCAATCTGGACCACAAATGCTGAAAGTCTAGCTGTATGATGGTACAACATGCAATGTGTGGGTCTCATGAGCAATAAAACGAGCTGAAATGTTGTTTGTGTTGATCTCTATTCCCTTTGTATTTAACGGTTCCGGAACTCTTGGAACCGAGGTGATGCAAAACTTTTTTTGATGTGTGTACAAAATTACCTCACTACAGATGGTTCCTTGCTAAGGCCGAAAGAGGCTGTAACATAAAATAAAGCCGATATTTTCCGTGATAATGATGTAAAACAATAAATGATAATAATAATATTATTGATGCGTCGAACAGCTGGTTGAGTCATGTGGACCTATTCACTGAGACCGAAGGATTCGTCGCTCCAAACCAGGATCAAGTTGTGTCTACCAAAAACTATCTTAAATATATAGCTAAGGCAAAAATTCCGGCTGATAAATGCTGGAGATGCCAAATAGAAACGGAAACAATCCAACATATCACAGTAGGCTGCCAAGCAATCTCCTGTACTGATTACATGAAAAGGCACAAAGAAGTAGCCAAAATAAATGCACCTACTCCTTGCTCAAAATCACCTATTATCTAAAAATACGTTGCCTTACTATCAGTATATTCCTAACGACATTGTGGAATATCGTACTCACAAGTTGTTATGGGACCGATCAATTTTTACTGATAAAACCATCAAACTGGTCAGATATCGTTCTTGTGAACAAAGTGCGGGAGAGAACCTTTCTCATTAATATCGCAGTGCCCAATTCCCACAATCTGTAACAAACCTCCTGTGAGAAGATCACTAAGTATCTGCCCTTGGCTGAGGAAATACGGCAAATGTGGAGACAGGAAAGTGTAGTGGTTCTACCCATATTCATCTCTTCTAATGGCATCATCCCTAAATCATTGGCTCGCAATGTAGAAATATTGGGAATAAATCCTGGTCTACAAATCATCATGGTTAAAGTTCATAGCTCGGCATTCTTATCACAGCCTTCTAGATACTCTAAATACCGCTGCAACATGTTATTTTTAACTAGTCCTCAATGAATCTTTTGTCGAAAGTGCATTGCTCGTCATTATGGACACAGCCTTCTAGATACCCTAAATACCGCTGCAACATGTTCTTTAGTCCTCAAAGAATCTGGTGGCGAAAGTGCATTGCTCGTCATTATGGTCACAGCCCTCTAGATAACCTAAATACCGCTGCATCATGTTATTATAGCTCTCAAAGAATTTTGTAGCGAAAGTTCATTGCTCGTCATTATGGTCACAGCCTTCTAGATACTCTACCGCTGCAACATGTTTCAGCCTGTCCTCAAGGAATCTTATGGTCAAAATTCATTGCTCCACCTAGTGATTACATCGTTCTATATACCGCTGCTGCTGATTCTTAAGTTCACTGTCCCAGAGACAGAATATTTGGCATAGCATATGACGAAGTGGGTTAAACCCAATAAGTGGGTTATTTTTATTTAGCGTATGCCGTTTAGTGCCGAGAGTGTCCGAGGACATGTTCGGCTCGCCAGAGGCTGTAGCTGATTCAATGCGGTGAGCTACAAATTCCGTTCATTTTCAAGTAGTTCCAACTTTCGCTACCAGATGTCACTAACATCTAGTGGTGAACGTTGGAACTTTGGTAGAGCGTTTCAACGAAATCTAAACTACAATTTAGCTTCACACAAGTTTAATTAGTTGGAGGTTCTTTTACATGCCATAAATGTATGACATGGGACAGCCGGCTTTACTTCCCCTCCTGAGGAAGGCATAACGCTTTTAAAAATCCGACGACTTCGGTCCGCGATCTTGGCCATAGAAGCTCACCATGTTACCGACTACGTCACCGGAACCGCTATTATGTGGGTGAGAATGAGGAAATCAATGTATTGTACACACCATTCCTGATACTTAACATAGGATTCAAACTTGTATTTATAAGCGCATAAGGTTTTAAACTCCCACGAGAGGACATTTAAATAGCAACGGTCTTGGGTCCTGCCTTATCTAGATTCTGGACAATTACTTCCATATGGTCTGTGTATGCAGGTGTATTGTACCTGTCGTTCCTGTTCACCTGAAAACCGCACACCAACTGTCTGCGCAAGAAAACGTAAAGTATGGGAATGTGCGGATAGCGTGCCTGTTGATTCTAGTGTGACCGGGGATCCATATGGCATTTCGGTTAACTTGATACCAGAGTAGGATATGAATTATTTATTGAGGTCCGTTATAAAACACAGTGGTTTTGATTTTTTTGAAACTTTCTTCTGTTTCTTTTTTAAAGTTTGTGGCAGTTTCAGTGGCAGTAGAGTCACGCTGAACTGATTCCGTAGCTTCGATGTGTATAGAATGTCGGTGGAAACAGAGGCGAAAGTTTATGTACCCCATAAAGAATCAGCAAGAATAAAGGAAGTTCTCACTTCACGGTATTAACTAACTTACTGACTATATTTCTCTGCGTCCCCCCCCCCCAGGTGCTCACATCTAGTGGGACGTGGGTTGGTGACCACGGGGCCCCAGCTGAGTCTGCCATTGCTTCTACTTACTTGTGCCGGGCTCCTCTCCGTCTTCTTTCCTGTCGACCTCACTTGGTCAACTCTTGTTCTTTTCCGACCCCGAAGGTATTAGGGTATCCGAGGCCTAGGGAGTCTCTTTCTTTCCCGCCTTAATTGCCCTTGTCTCATCTTTTCTGATACCCTCCTTCTGCGAGGGGTCAGCCCTTTTTTGCCTATTTTCAATTTTGAAAAAATAGGCTTATGAGATCACCTTTTGTCCGTGTGTGTGTGCGTGTGTGTGTTTGTGTGTGTGTGAGAGAGAGGTGTGTGTGTGCCCCCCCTAATAACTTTTAAACGGCTGGAGCGATTTCAATGAAACTCGGTAAGTTCATAGCACTATTCCGGGAAACCCCGACCGTGCCCTTCAAATTCTGTTACGTCTCACCAATCCAACATGGCGGCTGTGTGAAATATTTCACCAGCATTCAATATCTCCGTAACTATTGCCGATATCGTTCTGAAATTGTGTACGGTGATAAAGGGCACTACTAGAAGTTCACCTATGAGACTTACAAAAACCTGGTTACTACAAAACCAACATGGCGGCCAAGCGAATTTGAGACTTTTAAATAGACTTTCTCGCGATTTAACCATCCAAACGTAATGAAACTTGGTACAGCAAATGTTTATACACATTTTAATGCAATGGAGTCTAAGTTCGTTCAATTGTTTACATAACCTCAAAATGGCGGCTGTGCGAAATATTTCACTGTCATTCTATATCTCCGAAACTATTACAGATATCATCCTGAAATTTTGTACGGTGAAGAAGGGTACTGATACTAGTTTATGTATGTAACTTTCATAAACCTGTAGAGTACAAAACGTACATGGCGGCCAAGCGAATTTGAAATATTTTAATATACTTTTCTCGTGATTTAACTCACTGAGCGCAGTGAAATGTGGTACAGGAAATGTTTATGCACATTGTAATGCACTGGTACCTAATTTAGTTCAATTGTTTACATAACCTCAAGATGGCGGCTGTGCGAATTTTAAAATTAAGTTTTTATTTCTTGTGTCGTAATCATGCGATCGAAGTGAAAGTTTGAATAATGAACCTGCGCAATAATTTTCCATTAATGGTACATGACTCTATGGCCTATACATTTAACAATCCAAGGTGGCGACCATCCGAAATATTTAGACGGCTCTGAATATCTACGAAACTATTATAGCAAACTGAATTTTTTAATGTTCTTAGGGGCTATGAACTTAACTTCACCTATAGGACTTCAAATAACCTGGTGATCACAAATCCAACATGGCGGCGACGCGAAGTATACATATTCACATGGACGTTTCTCGCAATTTAACCATCCGAGTGCAGTGAAACTTGGTACAGTAAATCCTTATACGAATGTTAATCCACTGGCATCTAATTTATTTCAATTGTTTTCATAACCACAAGATGGCAGCTGTGCGAAATTTTAAAATATCCTTGTTATTTCTTGTGTCCTAATCATGCGATTGAAATTTGAATGCTACACGTACACAATAATCTTCATGTAACAGTACATAACTCCAGGACCTACATATATAAAATCCAACATGGCGACCATCCGAAATATTTAGTCGGTTCTCAATATCTACGAATCAATTTCAGAAATCAAACTGAAATTTTGTATGTTGATAGTGGCAATTAGTATAAGTAGGATATATGAAAATAGGCTGTATAGTTCTTCACGGAACTACTTGTTTCTTTTCATGTTATCTCCTGCCTTCTGCTCAAGGCCCTCAAGGAGGCAAGGTGTATGTAGCCCCACCTTTTCTGGTGCACCCTGGATATTGCTACACCCTCAGGGGCTCACGGCTGGTGAGTTCGGGAGTTGGCGACCCCGAGGGATTCCTGAGCTGGGTCTAGTTTCCCCCTTTTGTCCCTTACTTGTGGGGTGGACCCTCTCCTCTTTCACTTTCCTATCTGCCTTTCATGGCTCTCCTTCCTTCCAAGTCCCTCAATCCACTTTCTTCAAGGGTTGAGAGCATTTCTTTTCCTCCTGTCCTTTATTTGCCTTATTCTCCTATTGTTTTCCAATTCTTCTTCTAGTATATAAGTTGGTAGTTAGATTTTAGTTAGAGTTTGCATTTCATTTTCATCTTCACGATCACCCCAACCATTAGGGGCTGATAACCTAGATGTTAGGCCCCTTAAAACAACAATGATCATCATCATCATCTCTGCGTTCCATTCGGTAGGGAGTGGTTTCGAATCCCACCAATAGGCCTCTCCTGCTACCTTGCTTCAACATCATACCCAAGTTTCAACTTACACTCTCTATCTTTTATCCCCAATACATCTCAAGGAATAGTGACCAACTTTCTTGGCTGTCACGGCGAAGATCCGGATTGAATTTCTGGCTGAACTGAGAAGAGGTGGTTTCGATTCCTATTTCAGCTCTTTTAAATTTGGATTTGCCTGTTATCCCACTTTTGCTCCAGGAAAATTCCGGGATGGTTCTTAACGTAAGACCAGGTTGCCTCATTCCTAACCACAGTCTCATTTACAAAAACATGCTCTGCTGGAGGCACCATATTAACACAAGTTATAAATATATTCCTACACACACCCAAGTACACGGTACTTAATGACAACGATGTCGTAAGTCCCTGAATTAACGTTGTTTGTTGTTGTTGTTGTTTCATTTAAGCGTGCCACGGTGAGTGAGTGGTTATTCTGTCGGACTACCAACCCCCTAAGCATGCAGGTTCGCTCCTGGCCATTGTAAGTGATTTTTGAAAAGCGACAAAAAACGTGGCAAGCATGTCATACGTTGTTGACATGTTAAGGAACCCATTTGAATTCAGTAGGCCGTGTTCATAATGGCAAAATTAATCTCGGGATTTCGCTAACACAAAGCAATCCTCCTTTCTCTACTAGAAAGCGCTGTAGTGTCAATGAGATTAGATATCTAACTTCCTTGACTTTCATAGCGCTCCAAGGAGCGATAAAATTCGACATGCAAGCTGCCCTCTGGACGACAATTAACAATGCTTGCAACCGGCACCCGAGGGTATACGATATTATTATTTAAAGGGTTTGGACATCGAGGTAATTTAGCTCCATTTACTTGAGTGTATGTAGAATTTGTCTGATAACATGTGTCATTGTGTTGTCTGGAGAGTGTGTGTACTGTATTTGTAATTCAGGTGAGGATTGGGAAATTAGGAACGATCCCGGTATTTACCTGGAGTTGAAGCGGGAAAACCACGTAAGACCACTTTCAGTATGACTGAGATGGGAATCAAACTTACCTATTTTCAGTTTCGCCTCACAAGGCTCAGTGTACACTGTTTCAGCCCTCACACCAGAATTAACATTTCTTGACAGAGCCGGGAATCGAACCTGGGCCTCCGGGAGGGCATCCAAGAATGCTAGCCGCTACACCGCGAGGTGGTCGACAAAAGATCAAAACAAAACATGTATCACAACACAAACTAAGCATATTAATACTTGCTTTTTCTATAGTTTCGATGGCGTAGAAGGTAGCGTGCTGAGCTTCTATGCCCAAGATCGTGGGTTCAAACCCAGCCGAAGTCGTCGGATTTCTTAAGAGCGTTACAAATCTGTCAGTATGCCTTCCTTCGGAGGGGAAGTAAAGCCAGTGGGCCCATATCATAGATTTATGGCATGTAAAAGAACCTTCCACAAACTACAATTGTGTGAAGCTAAATATGTTGGTTATTTGATTAACGCTCTATTAAGTTCCAGCCTTTGGCGCCATATTGCATCTAGTAACCAAGTTCGCAGCTAGGTGTCGTTTACGGTAGCATTTGGTAGCCAAAGTAGGAACTACTTGAAACTGATCGTCTGCAGTCCTTACGTGAATTACAGATAACACACACTAATACAGCCATCACAATTAACACCGTTTATGAGACAGATTCTACACACACCCAAAGTACACGGGGCTACAGGACCGTTTTGTCGCAGCCCCTAAACTGAGGAACCAACCAACCAATTATGTATCACCTTGTAACATTGGCAACATTGCTGTAACTATTTGTTTTGGAGAGTGGAAACTTAAAAGGGAACTGTCATTTAAAGCCCATTACCTTTATCAAACAGGTTCCTTTCTGGGCAAAAAACACATGCAAGGGGAAGAGGATCAATCACATGCCGAAATCATTGATGAGTAGATGCTACGCGTTGACCATCGCGACTATATCAACGAATTAGGATTCCAATCTAAATGTCATCTTCTTGTTTCAAAACATTCTTTCTGATCTAGAATACAATTCAGTTGTTCTCTGATACATTAGGAACCATCTCAATCTATGAATGATCCGTTCACCTTCGTTGACGCTGGAAATGTTACGCTCTGGAAGTGAAGGTAGCGCAGGTGCAAATAGAACGTGCGTGTTGATGTTATGAATGGTGGGGTTTAAGGCTCGGATGAGCACAGGCTAGGGTGCGCTAGGAAGTCAACCGTCCTCTCTCCTCTGACTGATTCTCTACTCGGATAAGTATGCATGCAATCATCATTAATGCAGACCTACCTTTAAAAAGATTTCTATCTCAAATAATGCTTTTAGTGCTTTTATAATTTTTACTGTCGAACATTACTTTAACTTGACAGAAAATCACCCTAAATACCAAGCTACTGTACATCTACTGCTGAATCTTGAGTGGGGATGAACTATTGCAAACACGCAATCAGTCGTGGAATGTATTATGCTTTTATTTCTGCCTCCTCATTTGTACATTGGGCTGAAAATCCGCTTCATGTCACTTCCACTTGTTATTTTTATAGAGTATTTTATATTAAATTTTAATTTCATTTTTGTTTTTATTTATTATTTTATTTTTATTTTCAGTTTTATTTGTGTACCCTATTTATTAGCCTATTTTCAATTTTGAAAAAAATAGGCTTATGAGATCACCTTTTGTCCGTGTGTGTGTGCGTGTGTGTGTGTGTATGTGTGTGTGTGTGTGTGTGTGTGATTCGTGTGTGTGTCCCCCCTAATAAAATCTAAACGGCAGGAGCGATTTCAATGAAACTCGGAAAGTTCATAGCACTATTCCCGGCGACCTCGACCGTGCCCTTCAAATTTTGTTACGACTCACCAATCCAACATGGCGGCTGTGCGAAATATTTCACCAGCATTCAATATCTCCGAAACTATTACCGATATTACCCTGACATTTTATATGGTGATAGAGGGAACTACTAAAAGTTCACTTATGTGACTTTTGAAAACCTGGTAACTACAAAACCAACATGGAGGCCAAGCGAATTTGCGACTTTTAAATAGACGTTTCTCGTGATTTGACCAACCAAACGCAATGAAACTTGGTACAGTATATGTTTATATACATTCTAATGCACCGACATCTAACTTCGTTCAATTGTTTACATAATCACAAGATGGCGGATGTGCGAAATATTTCACCGGCATTCTATATCTCTGAAACTATTAGCGGTATCTCCCTAAAATTTTGTACGGAGATAAAGGGCACTACTGGAAGTCCATCTATAAGACTTTCAAAAACCGGTTAACTACAAAACGAACATGGCGGTCAAGCGAATTTGAAAATTTTAAATAGACCTTTCTCGCGATTTAATGTTCCAAGCGCACTGAAACCTGGTACAGGAAATATTTATACACATTGTAATCCACTGGTATCTAATTTCGTTCAATTGTTTACATAACCTCAAGATGGCGGCAGTGCGAATTTTAAAATTAAGTTTTTATTTCTTGTGATGTAGTCATGCGATCGAAGTGAAAGTTTGAATAATGAACCTACGCAATAATTTTCCTTTAATGGTACATGACTCTATGGCCTATACACTTAACAATCCAACATGGCGACCATCCGAAATATTTAGACGATACTGAATATCTACCAATCTATTTTAGCAATCAAACTGCATTTTTTTAATGTTCATAGGGGCTATGAACGTTAGTTCACCTATAGGACTTTAAATAACCTGGTGATCACAAATCCAACATGGCGGTGACGCGAATTATAAATATTTACATGGACGTTTCTCGCAATTTAACCATCCGAGTGCAGTGAAACTTGGTACAGTAAATCCTTATACGAATGTTAATCCACTGGCATCTAATTTATTTCAATTGTTTCCATAACCTCAAGATGGCAGCTGTGAAAAATTTTAAAATCTCCTTGTTTTTTCTTGTGTCTTAATTATGCGATTGAAGTTTGAATACTACACGTTCACAACAATCTGCATGTAACAGTACATAACTCTAGGACCTACATATATAAAATCCAACATGGTGACCATCGGAAATATTTAGTCGGTTCTTAATATCTACGAATCTATTACAGCAATCAAACAGAAATTGAGTATGTTGATAGGGGCAATTAACTTAAGTAGGATATATGAAAATAGGCTGTATAGTTCTTCACGGAACTACTTGTTTTTGAATTTCATTTTTGGTTGTATTTTATTTTTATTTTCATTCGTTTTTTCCTTTTTATTTTTTAATTTTTATTTTTACCCTGTTTGTATTTTAATTTAATTTTTGTTTTTTTTATTTTATTTTCTTTTTAAATTTATTTCTATTTTTGTTCCATATTTAAAAATTTTCAAATTTTTATTTTCATTGTTATTTTTGTATTTTTTTTCATTTTTATTTTTAAGTAATTCAGGTTATCAGATATTACAAACCACCACTCAACGAAGACTGGAACGTTGCGGAACATCTCGGTTACCAATCGGCTTGGTGTTGTTGTTAATTGCATAGTGGCTAGCATTCTTTATTGTCACCGTGGTGGCCCGGATTCGATTCCCGGCTCTACCAAAAAGAAATCCAGTCTGAGGGCTGGGACGGGGTACACTCAATCTTGTGAGGCAAAACTGAGAAGAGACGGGTTCGATTCCTACCTCAGCCATCAGGAAATTGTTTTTCGTGGTTTCTGACTTCTATTCTTGGCAAATGCCGGGATGGTACCTAACTGTAGGCCACGGTTGCCTCCCTCTCAAATCTTACCTCAATTACAAATACACACACCACTACAGACATCAAAGGGTCACAGGTTATCAGACAAATTCTATACAGACTCAAGAACTTGGGGCTACATGACCACTATGAAGCAATCCTCCTAAAGAATCTACAACAACAAGAACAACAACAACAATCTGTTGTTAATTCTATTTAGGGGCTTGCGTCATCTTGGTCATCAGTCCCGTGTACTTGGGTGTGTGTAGCTGCCCTAGGGCTTTAAATAAGGTACCGGCCAGCAGCAAACTGTCGAGTCGTGTCGAGTTAAGACTTCAAAGAAGAGTACAGTGTAAGTGTTTGGAGTTTCGCTGGTCACCTCGGCTTTTCTGAATTGGGTCTGGAACCTGCCGTCCGTGCGCCTTTTAACTCTATAGTGGATAAATCATTAATGATACCGGGCGAAGCCGGAGAAGGTTGCTAGTAGATCATATTTAGATAGGCCTATAAGCTGAAGAAGACTCAATTAAAGCGTCGAGTTATGTACAACAGTTGAATACTCGTAGATGTTTCATAATTTGTATGGACAGGCGTAGTATTTTTAAGAGTTGTCAATCAATACCGAAATTATCTTACATTACCTAGCATGGTAAATGATATTGTTTATGTTTCTGCATATTAACGCGCCACCCTATGTCGTCAGGCTGTGTACGGATTCGGAAGTATATGGTTTCGAACCCCTCCAATAGACCTCACTTGCTACCTTTCAACTTCATATTATTTTACTATCAGTTCATATTTCGGTGTTTACGACAAACCAATCGCAGCTTGTCAAATGTTTAGCGATGTGTGGCTGAGCGCTTAATGGCTGTTACATCCTCTTCATTCATCCAGTAATCTAATTACAGCGTGAGAACGCGGCTGGGAATGACGAAGAGGAAGCGATGACAAGTGCTAGAAAAGGGGGAAGAGTTTGGTCGAGCGAGAAACTTAACCCCCCTCAAACCCCAGGAGCCTAAGCGGTCCGGATATTGGGGCAATCGCCGAGCACTAACCCCACTTTCTCCTTGTAACCAAGGCGAGACTTAATCGTGATGACTACCCCCCACTGTTAGCACACTCTATTATCTGAGTGCAGCTAAAGAGCTAAATTAAACATGGATATTGGAAACTCTGGAGTGGCTTTGTAATTACTCTTTGTGGTGTATATAGTTAAGCCGCGAGGATGGCGCATGGGTATTTTAGACCCGAGGCTGAAATGATGTTCTATATTTTCGTTTTTGTCAGACCTTATTTCCTGTCGCTTACTGTACCTTCCTTCCTAGCCTTGAACTTCACCCTGCAAAGGAAACATGTCCATAGCTTTTTGAACACTCAAGTTATATCTATATTATTTACGGTCGGGTCAGATTTAGCCATGGCGCCAGTCCTCGCGTGACAATTTTTGGCTTACCGTACGTTAGTCGGGACAATCTGTAAAAAATAAGGGGGAAAATCTACTTATTTTTGGTGCAGAACAATCACCTAGCTCACGTTCTTGTTCATCCATGTTTATGGTCTAGGGACACTTTGGTCATCAGCTCCTTTATTCAAAAAATTGTGGGGAATGCTCTGCTGTCATTATCAAGGCCAATTATACTGTTACAAAAATTATTGTCATTTTTCTGCATGTTAAATTTGAAAAATATGTTCAGTAAAGAACATATAGCCTACTTTCTCCTAAATGTATGAGTATAGTTATAACTCGTTGTTATTATCAAAGAGTATAATAGATCTATTCTTTGTTGAAGACCTTAGAAACGATTTACCTCTACCAAACGCCACAACCTAGATAAAAACTGCTACCATCATTGAAGAAAGAAAGAAAGAAAGAAAGATAAGAAGTATATCAAGAATGTTATGGATCTGGAGACATAATCGACCGGACTGGCGGCGTGGCTCAGCGGTAACGTTCTCGCTTGCTGGGCCCTAGGTTGCAGGTTCGTATCCTGGCGCAGTCAGCTGGCATTTGAGGGTGCACAAATGCGAGGGAGCCGTGTCAGTACATTTACTGGCACGTTAAAGATCCCCTTCGGGCCACAATTCCGGCACCCCGGTGTCTCTAAAATCAGCAGTAGTTAAAAGGGATGTAAAACCAATAACATTATTATTATTATTATTATTACGACCTGCCGTGGGCAACATCAAACTTTGAGTTGAGGCATGTCTTTACACGTCTGGTTGTGCATGGCTTTCACAACCCTAATTGAATTAACAAATCTTTCCATGACCCTACAGAGACGTGTGTATACAAACTATGTGGATATTTTCGATAATATAATCCTAACAGAGCGAGTGCATTCTAACGGCCAGAAGAAGAAACTTTTCAATAAAATCTGGAAGTTACCTTTTTGGCAGCTAGATGTCTCCAGTAAATCTGCTGGCGAATTATGTTTTAATTAAATATATATTTTACACCATAATGTGCACAATATAACGCTTAATTTTAAAACATCTGAGTCATTACAAAACAATAATCATATAACAATTCAAGCAAAAAACCTAGCTCTGATCGGGTTTGAACCATAGGCATTTGAGCGATAGGCTAACGCTCTACCACTGAGCTAATTGTGTCAACGAATATCGTTCTATTTAAAATGACGTACATAGAACTTGTTAGCAAATAATGATTTATACTAAACGATTTCATCACTGGAGTATATTATTTATATATAAAGCATTTCATACAAAGTTTATTTATTTTTTATCAGTACGCTATATTGCATGCATTACTCAAATTAGTGAAATATAAGTCCGGCACAAGATATCCGCTGCCATCTTGTCTTATTACTGAATCAGTTCAGCTTTTTAAAATCACGTCTGCACTATAGTATTACAAAATAAACTTTTAATTTCGAACGTGCCTCTTCCTTTAGAACAGTTAAAACGATTCTCGGCTCGATAATCGGAACTGGTGGGTCCCATGATATGGATTATAAAGTTTGCATAATTCGCACGGCCGCCATCCTGAAATGGTATGGCGGATGACCTTGTAATTTGGTCACAAGACGCATCCTATACGAAGGTATGTTGTTACCAAATTTGGTAGAGATCGGATTATTTGGTTAGTCGTTATTTGATTTTACGTTTTGAACGTTTAAGTGGCCGCCATTCAGTTTTAGTAAAGATGGCGGCGATATAAAACATGACACTGAGGTGTCCTTTGCTAGTGCTACCTTTGTACCAAATTTCGTTCAATTTGCATTCACCGTGTTCGAATTGATAGGGGGGGACAGACATTCAGAGTACACACACTCACACACACACACACAGACACACACACACACACACAGACTCACACACACACATACACACACACACACAGACTCACACACACACATACACACACACAGACAGACACACTTTTTTCGCCCTGTGTTGATCTCATAAGTCTACTTTCATTTTTTGCAAAAATCGAAAGTAGGCTAAAACAAGATGTTCAGTAAAGAACATATAGCCTACTTTCTCCTAAATGTATGAGTATAGTTATAACTCGTTGTTATTATCAAAGAGTATAATAGAACTATTCTTTGTTGAAGACCTTAGAAACGATTTACCTCTACCAAACGCCACGACCTAGATAAAAACTGCTACCATCATTGAAGAAAGAAAGAAAGAAAGAAAGATAAGAAGTATATCAAGAATGTTATGGATCTGGAGACATAATCGACCGGACTGGCGGCGTGGCTCAGCGGTAACGTTCTCGCTTGCTGGGCCCTAGGTTGCAGGTTCGTATCCTGGCGCAGTCAGCTGGCATTTGAGGGTGCACAAATGCGAGGGAGCCGTGTCAGTACATTTACTGGCACGTTAAAGATCCCCTTCGGGCCAAAATTCCGGCACCCCGGTGTCTCTAAAAGCAGCAGTAGTTAAAAGGGATGTAAAACCAATAACATTATTATTATTATTATTACGACCTGCCGTGGGCAACATCCAACTTTGAGTTGAGGCATGTCTTTACACGTCTGGTTGTGCATGGCTTTCACAACCCTAATTGAATTAACAAATCTTTCCATGACCCTACAGAGACGTGTGTATACAAACTATGTGGATATTTTCGATAATATAATCCTAACAGAGCGAGTGCATTCTAGCGGCCAGAATAAGAAACTTTTCAATAAAATCTGGAAGTTACCTTTTTGGCAGCTAGATGTCTCGAGTAAATCTGCTGGCGAATTATGTTTTAATTAAATATATATTTTACACCATAATGTGGACAATATAACGCTTAATAACATTTTCAAGTAACGCAAAATAGGCTGTTACAAACCCTTTAAAATAAAAAGTTAAAATGTATCGTAGTATCAACTTGTCATTCTTCAAATTCGATGCGCATAGAATGATAATGGTATAGTAATCAATGGATCCCCACGTAGACTAGTCGGGACATCTAGTGGTGAAATATCGAACAATATAATCCTAACAGAGCGAGTGCATTCTAGCGGCCAGAAGAAGAAACTTTTCAATAAAATCTGGAAGTTACCTTTTTGGCAGCTAGATGTCTCGAGTAAATCTGCTGGCGAATTATGTTTTAATTAAATATATATTTTACACCATAATTTGCACAATATAACGCTTAATTTTAAAACATCTGAGTCATTACAAAACAATAAACATATAACATTTCAAGCAAAAAAACTAGCTCTGATCGGATTTGAACCATAGGAATCTGAGCGACAGGCTATCGCTCTACCACTTTTTTTTTTTTTTTTTTTTTTTATTAGCTCTTTACAGAATTACAGAATTTTCAGATATGATACATACCATACTATTACATCACAAGAAAGTCCAGATAGTGTCCATATTTATCGTACAATTGTCCACTTGCACTAAGCTTCCAACGCTCTTTCTGCAGGTGATACCTGAGATCCAGGATTGAGAAATGTTGATCATTGTCCATCACGAAGTGTACATATTGGCCCATTATCCACACAATGGCAGTCTGTTTAATTTGGGGGAAGGCGGTCACCGACAAGCGAATCAACTTCCTGTCATCAAGGTCATCCGTGGGCACATTTAATAGTTGACATACGTTTCCCTTACACCACAGCCACGTGGAGGCAACTCGCGTGCATGATGTGAAGCGGTGTATCGCCGTATCAGTTTGACCACATATAGTACACCATGGGTAAGCTTCAAGACGGATGGTATATCGCCGTAGAGCGGTTGGGATGAGATCGTTGAGGAAGATAAAAACCCGGGAGTGTACAGCAGAAGAAATGGTCATAGCCCCAAAATTTTTCCAAACAGTGGGCCAATGGACGTAGAGGGTGGTGGCCTCGATTCGCGGTTTGGAGTGTACCGCTTGCCGCAACATGTTATAAATACTTTTCGTCGTTGGAACAGTCCCTGAAGGCATTTGGCGAACAGTTTCCAGAAGGTGCTGTTGATGGTCCCTAAATATCTTCGGAAAAGCTCTCTCACAACCACGGGCTGTGTTCCGAATATCTTTGTATAGCGCTTTCGTAAAAGTGTCATGTTGGGAAAGAATGGCGATGTCGTTCTTGCAGAGGAGTGCACGGCATTTCATGCCATGAGCGGTTAGCCCTAGCACGCCTTGCCGGGATGGGAGATACAACTGTTCCCGTTGTACTCGGAACAAAAATCCTTGCCATAGAAACCAACCTATATATTTTGCCAATTGGCTCTCAAACATTTTGGGCAGTGGGAAAAGTTGTGCGACATACCATATTTTAGAGAGCGCAAATACGTTGAGGACTACGATCCGTTGCACTATATTGAGGTTTCTTTGACCAAATTGGATCAGCACTCCCCTAACTTTGGCAATGACCTTAGTCCAGTTTGCGTGCACCGTGTCCAGAATCGATTGCTTCCAGGTAATGCCAAGAATTTTCACCTCATTTACTATCCTGAACCAGGGCTGTTGGGTAATCACTGAGTTATTATTGAGCGGAAGCAAAGCAGTTTTCTGGGGGTTCGATTGTGCTCCAGAGGCGATATGGTAGAGCTGAAGGACGCTATCGATGTGGGAGATGTCTTCGTTATTGCGGATCAATATGGATACGTCATCAGCATAGGCGCACATGCCAAAAACATGTGTGGACAGTTTGTAACCCTGTAGCTTCACCTGGGTAGTCCGAATGAACGGTTCAAGGCCAATGACAAAAAGTAGCATGGAGAGGGGACATCCTTGCCTAACTGATCGTTGTATTGGAATCAGAGGGGAAAGAAAACCGTTGACGAGCACTCGAGACGTAGCATTACAATTTATCATACGAATGTAGTCAATAAGGATTGCAGGAAATTCAAAGTGCTGCAAGACCATGTACAAGTATTCATGACTGATGCGATCGAAAGCTTTATCAAGATCCAAGGTGAGAAAACTCATTGGCTCAGTGGGGAGCATTTCGGCTTTTAGGTGTAGGTCCCTTAGTATCGCTAAGTTTGTTAACAGAGTTCTTCCAGGAATACTGCAACATTGTTCATCACCAATGATATCATGTAGAACAGTCTTCAATCGGCATGCAAGTACTTTGGTAAGGACTTTATAATCACTGCAGAGCAGAGTAACTGGTCGGAAGTCACCAACTGCCATGGGAGAGGATGTTTTTGGTATGAGGACTATGGTACCCTCGTGATGTGATCGACAAAGAGCACGACGTTGGAGAATGGTACGCAGGACATGGCAAAATTCTTTGCCAATGAGAGGCCAGAAGTGTTTATACATTTCATATGGCAGTCCATCAATGCCAGGTGAGCGGTTGTTTGGGAGGTGCTTAACCACAGAGTGAATCTCTTCATCCGTAATAGCCGCGCTGAGCCGAGTTTTGTTGTCCGGAGACAGATGGGTATTGCAAGATGAAAGCAATAGGGTCACCTGCTGTGGATCAATTGGAGCCGGAGCGTAGAACCGTTGATAAAATAGTGATATTTCACTACGTATAGCGTCAGGGGAGGTGACGACACTTCCAGTACTGGTGCGGAGGCGGTGGATATATTTACGTTGCCGCTCACGTTGTCCTTTGGCGATATGGTATACACTTGCACTTTCGTCTGGGAGCACTGTACGATCTTTTAAAGCCACGTTTATATGAGCGAGCGTTCGTTGCTGTAGAGACAGGAGCTTGGTTTTAACTTCCCGAATCTGGTCATATAAACGCTCCCCAGCATCAGATCTTTGCTGGAGCTGGCGAAGAACTCGATAGTAAAATTCAACTGTATCCCGTCTTTCCCGACCTCGTTGGTAGGATATGTTCTTAAAGACGCGGCGGATCCCTGGTTTAACCAAAATATCCCACCAGTCTGCGCAGTCGCGAAATTTGCATTTTTGTTGGACCCATCGAGTCCAGTGTTGTCTGAAAATATCTTGGCATTCCTCCTCCAGTAACAGCGAGCAATTCAGTTTCCAATAACCTCTTCCTAAGTGAAATATGGGATGGGGGTAAGAGATTGTACATACGACAGCATGATGGTTAGTGAAACTGGCAGGTATCACTTCATATCGTCTAGGCTGGATAAGTTCCTGTGAAAAGTAGATGCGGTCAATTCGTGATGAGGAGTTGTGACTTATACAGGTGTAATGGGGCAGGGGCACCTTTAAATTATCCACAGCATCAATGAGGTGTAGGGAGGTAAGAAGGGTCCTGAGAGCCGGGTTGACACCTTTGTATGGACTAGTGGAATCCTCTGGGCGTTGAATACAATTGAAATCCCCTGCAAGAATAAGTTTTTCCTTAACATCGTGCAGATGAGGCAGTATACTCTGTTCAAAGAACATTTTCCGTTCCACACGTTTATTGGACCCAGATGGGGCATATACATTTATCAGGGTGGTATTGTTTATGTGTCCAGATATTATGCGTCCTGATGGATGACATAGCACACCTTCGAGTGGGATATCATGTCTTATGAGGAATCCGGTCCCTCTATTCGTATTACCGGTATTGATGTATTGTTTGTAGAAGGCAGATATGGGTAAACACGGTATGGCAACTTCTTGAATGAAGGCAATGTCAATGTCTGCATCTCGAAGGAATCTCTCCAACAGTTGAAATTTCAGAGGGCATTCTATTACATTGATATTCACAGTGGCCACAGTGAGAAATTGCGCCATTAAGAGAAGTATAAAAGCTGTGCTAGACATACTGGAAGGTGGACTCGAAAGAAGACACAGCTGAGAATTATCCTGGTGCACTATGTCAAATTAGGTTGAGAGAGTTCCTTATGATTGCTATTCATAGGCCGGCAGTCAGCGTTTGAGAGCGTTCGTGGGTCCCTAGATGACGTAGAATGAAGATTTTGTTTCTTTTTCACAGCTGCGGGAACGGTTGTAGAGCCAGTTTGATTCTTCTGGGCTGGTACGGCAATCGAGGCATTTGTTTTTATCTTTTTAGATACGTTCTCGGATCCTCGATCAACCTGCGTAGGTGAGTCGGTAGGTACCAGAGAAGGTGGGGGCAGTGAAGACAAAATTTCTGTGGCAGCCTGTAGTGGCGGCATAATTGGTTCTAAGGCTGCGATACATGTTGCCGATAGCACAGGTGCACTCTGTGACTCGCTGAGCTGGTCAGTGTAAGGAACCAGTTCTGCGTCGTGTGTATCAGAGGCCACTGCTGGTGTTGTCCCAGCTGACTGATCAATAAACATGTTTTCATGTGACGTTTGCTGTGTCACGACTTCCGAGTATTGAACACGTCGTTGTTGTGTGGGAGTTATACCGAGGGGAATCATTTTCTGTGGGCAGTTGATACGTAGGTGTGTGTTAGCATTGCAAATTAAACAGGTCTGTTTCTGTCCATTATAAGATAGATAGCCAGAATGGCCACCAAAAGTCTCAGTGGAGGGGATATCTTGTTTTATTTCCATTGTGACTGCGCGTATTCCATTATACACCGGGAACTGATAAGCAGAAGACCATTGTTCTTTCCTGACGTCACTCACAGTGCCATATTTCGACAGGACGGATTTGAAAATTTCAGGTGGAACTTCAAGTGGGACATTAAATACACGCACTGTGGTAAAATTGGAATCCGCTGGGGAGAGCTTAACATTAGTCATTTCGCCTGAGGCATACTGAAATTTAATAGGATCTGCAAAATTATTTAACAATTTCTGATAAATAGATATGCTGATTACCTTGATGTACATTGTTTTTTCTTGTGCATTTAACTGGATGGCTTCTACTTGGTCGACAGTCAACCGGAGAGTATCGCTAATCCAGCGGTGAATTTCTCCTGGTGAGGGGCGAGAACTCTGCCTGTCCCATTGGCAGCGTACGGTATTTTTTCTCGGGTATCCGGACATGATTTTCAGCGGGGTTTTCTGGGTTTTCTGGTTTTGTTGTCCTATCTGGAACACTACTTGAAAAAGTATTGTCCGAATGACACACGGAAGGTCAGTTCACCCGTGGAACTATCGGAAGCACCGGTATTAGAAAATGTACACTCTTCCAATGCGGTCACACAGCGCGCTCACACGCACCTCACTCTGCCACGACTAGTGACCAACTGACACTGAGCCAATTGTGTCAACGAATATCGTTCTATTTAAAATGACTTACATAGAACTTGTTAGCAAATAATGATTTATACTAAACGATTTCATCACTGGAGTATATTATTTATATATAAAGCATTTCATACAAAGTTTATTTATTTTTTTATCAGTACGCTATATTGCATTCAATACTCAAATTAGTGAAATATAAGTCAGGCACAAGATATCCGCTGCCATCTTGTCTTATTAATGAATCAGCTGAGCTTTTTAAAATCACGTCTGCACTATAGTATTACAAAATAAACTTTTAATTTCGTACGTGCCTCTTCCTTTAGAACAGTTAAAACGATTCTCGGCTCGATAATCGGAACTGGTGGGTCCCATGATATGGATTATAAAGTTGGCATAATTCGCACGGCCGCCATCCTGAAATGGTATGGCGGACGACCTTGTAGTGTGGTCACAAGACGCATCCTATACGAAGGTATGTTGTTACCAAATTTGGTAGAGATTGGATGATTTGGTTAGTCGTTATTTGATTTTACGTTTTGAACGTTTGAGTGGCCGCCATTCAGTTTTAGTAAAGATGGCGGCGATATAAAACATGACACTGAGGTGTCCTTTGCTAGTGCTACCTTTGTACCAAATTTCGTTCAATTCGCATTCACCGTGTTCGAATTGATAGGGGGGGACAGACATTCAGAGTACACACACTCACACACACACACACAGACTCACACACACACATACACACACACAGACTCACACACACACATACACACACACAGACAGACACACTTTTTTCGCCCTGTGTTGATCTCATAAGTCTACTTTCATTTTTTGCAAAAATCGAAAATAGGCTAATATAATTAAACCTAATTTAATATTGGGAATAGGAAGAACACCAGGTACAACATTACTTCATTAAAATCCGTACGACTACTACAAGAAGGGTGTGACACACTATGGGTCAAATTAACCCGGCGCCAGTCCTCGTGTTATATTTTAACGCCAATTCTCAAGGGTTAACCAGAATGGTTTTGCTGAGTGCGGTAAAGCTATCCTAAGCTATTCTGTGTCAGAACCTCTTATATTTTATGGTTTTACTTTACATTTTTAACTTGAATATTTTTCTGCGCGGAGGAAAGCCAAACGTTGCGTGATACACTTTGAAAGTAGCGGCTTCGGTTGTATAGTCGGTAGCATGCTGAGCTTCTATGCCCAAGATCGCGGGTTCAAACCCGGCCGAAGTCGTCGGATTTTTTAAGAACGTTAAAAATTCCTCAGTATGTCTTCCTTCGGAGGGGAAGTAAAGCCGGCGGTCCCATGTCATAGATTTATGGCATGTTAAAGAACCTTCCACTAATTACACTTGTGTGAATCTAAATTAATATAGGTTAAACATTTGACTAACGTTCTTAGGTTCCTATGTTCGTCGTCAGGAGCCGAATGCGGTGGCATCTGATAACTAATTTCTGAACTAGTTGGTCGTTGACGGTGGGGTTTGGCGGCATAAGTAGGAACTACTTGAAAATTGATCGTCTGCAGTCCTACACTAATACAGTCATCAAAATTAACACCGGTTATCAGACAGATCTACACACACCCAAAGTACATGGGGCTACATGACCGCGTTGTCGCAGCCCCTAAACTGAGGAACCAACCAACCAACCAACCAACCAACCAACCAACCAACCAACCAACAGTTTGAAAGTGTGACGGTTTTAGGCGAGAAGCAGTTGCACAGTAGCGTATTTGTCCTAATATAAGCCGCAATTTTAATCCAAATTTCGGTCGTGAAAAATAGAAGTGCGGCTTATATGCGTGACCTTACAAAAATACCCTTAGAGATACCACATCGCAACTTTATTCAGTACAATTCAAAAACAGCACTTGTTTCCCATTTGGAAATACTGCAACATCGTCGCTAGTGTCACCAAACAAAAACCGGGAAGAAGTGTAAAGGTTACTCTATTGCTTAATACTGGATTTATGAACTCGGCATTATTGTTTCTGTTGTGAACAGCACTTTTGTTTTACTGTGGTATTCTAGTACAGTAATAAAACAGTAATAATGTTAATGTTTTGCTACTACGAACGATTTTTGCTACTTGGAGACAAAGGCATCAACAAGCTTAGGAATTCGGCGTAGTCACGGTGTAAGTTTCAAACTAGCAGTTATATGTACTAAAAGCAAATTCCTTATATTAAAATTGTTAGTTGCCTCTCCATAATCTGCCTTCTTTCCTCTTCTGCTACTTGGAGACAAAGGCATCAACAAGCTTAGGAATTCGGCGTAGTCACGGTGTAAGTTTCAAACTAGCAGTTATATGTACTAAAAGCAAATTCCTTATATTAAAATTGTTAGTTGCCTCTCCATAATCTGCCTTCTTTCCTCTTCTTCTTCTTCCTTTTCTTATGTCTTCCAATTCTCGAAAAAGGTGAAAATCATTCAGTGCTGGTTCGGACTAAACGGCAGATGGTCCAAAACTTCACATTTGAATCTTTGAAAAAGTCTATCGTAACGTTGGCAGAGAGCGGTCGTGAATGATTTTCGCCTTTATCGAGAATTGAAGGTATGGTTGGACGGCAACGCCTCGCCAAAAAGGAAAAACTTCAGGAGACTCTCCAGACGTACCCACGTCATTGGCGGCAGAATTTTTGGCCGAAGGCATTGAAAAGCTGATGTAACGATACGACAAATGTTTCATTCGTTTTGGCGATTATGTTGAGACATAAGAATAAAACAAGCAAACATTTAGTGGTAAAATCAGTTTGGTATGTCAATTTGTTCTTTTTATAGTCCATCGGAACTTGAAAAAAAAGTTCCAGTCAGTTTGAAAGACTAGACTTTATATAATTTAAAATGACGCATGCTACAAATGCTACACATGGTAGAAAGGACTCTTTCAACTTAGGCTTCCCGCGCGGGGAACGGAGAGCGGGAGGTGCACTCTGCTGCATGACGTCACGCGCTCTCCGTCTCCGTATCGCATAACGCCATAGCCCAGGAGTAAACTCAGACTAGGTGCAAATGCACTGAACAACATGATGACGTCATACGCTCTCCGTCTCGGTATCGCATAACGCCATAGCCCAGGAGTAAACTCAGACTCGGTGCATATGCACTGAACAACATGATGACGTCATACGCTCAAGTGCAACCTTAGTACATTTCCTCTCCGTAACCGTAACGCATAACGGTAGACCAAAGCATAACGATGAAGTCGGCGGCTTCGGTGGCGTAGTTGGTAGCATGCTGAGCTTCTATGCCCAAGATAGTGGGTTAAAACCCGGCCGAAGCCGTCGGATTTTTTAAGAGCGTTAAAAATCCCTCAGTATGTCTTCCTTCGGAGGGGAAGTAAAGCCGGCGGTCCCATGTCTTAGATTTAATGCATGTTAAAGATCTTTCCATTAATTACACCTGTGTGAAACTAAATTGGATAGGTTAAGAATGTAAACAACGCTCTTAGGTTGCTACGTTCGTTGCCAAGAGCCGACTGCGGTGGCGTCTAGTAGCTAGTTCTGAACTAGGCCTAGTAGTCGTTGACGGTGGCGTTTGGCGGCAAAAGTAGGAACTATTTGAAAATTCAAAGTTGCAGTCCCTACTTGAATTAAAAAAAACTGATACACACACTAATACAGTCATCACAATTAACACCGGTTATCAGACAGATTCTACACACACCCAAAGTACACGGGGATACATGACCGCGTTGTCACAGCCCCTAAACTAAGGAACCAACCAACGATGAAGTCGACAAGATAATTTGAAATGATAAAAACTGCCCTCTTATATTCCGCGTGGTGGTAATCTACATGGATTCTAATATGTATCGTAATTAATAAAGTTTAAAGATTTATTTTTTCTAGTTCTCTTTCCTATCTTTTCATGTTACTCCATGTTTACACGCGTAAAATCATACTGATAATTGAAGAATACAACTTGAACAAAAGAGTTTCTAAAAACATTACCTTATCAGTACTGCAATTAGACATTGAGTTGAGCAGCTTATGAGCATTTCTAACAAACAAAAAAAGAACTAACAAAGTAAAATATGTCCGATCATTGGAGCGAGTGAGCATGCAAGCAAGCAAGCGAGGCGTTTCTGAACACGATGCAAAGTGTATGTACTTTGTGATCACACATGAAATGCAAATACACACATCCATCTAGGAGGACCAAATGATGTTGACATACAAGCGGACGATCTTTATCATCCTCAGGGAGTATACTCATTAGTTTAATAATACTCAGACTGAGGCGAGCTTCCACCAAACAGGCGATTAGGTTATTTTTGTTGCTGACTACAACAATCATGTCGATTAGGATCATCCAACAAACCTGCGAACTACATTCTCTCTAGTTTTATCGTCTTTTATTTGATTTTCATCCAACTCGACATCGTGTGTTATTTGAACCTATGCTTATCACGAAAGAGCTCTTCTGTTTGATCTGTAGATGATAATGTAATGGCCGCCTACTCTGGTTTAGGGATACCAAGGGCCACCGAGAGGATTTAACCCTTTATAGGGCAGATCTTTTATTTGTATTTATTTTAGTTTAATTTTAACCGTTTTATCCTAATATTAATTATTATTAATTTTATTTTATTTAACATTTTAATGCTCTTAAAATTAGGATTATAAAAGAATTGAATTTTTAATTTTATGAGCTTATTTATTTTTAATTCTAATTTTATTATATTTTTGTAGCTTTTTAATTTTAATTGTTTCACTCTATTATATATATACACCGCGGACAGGCCAACAAGGACCACGCAAATATCACTTCTTTATAGGTCTAGTTTCCTTCTTTCTCTTCCAGAAGTCTTTCATCCTGGTCGACTGTGCAGCTCTTCTTTCAGCAGTCCATTCTCCTCTGTTGAGATTTTTCTTCTCCCCGACAAGAATTTTGAGACCAAAAATTTTTTTTCTGTACTCTATTCGATTTAGACAATCTTCTTCAGTAATTTTGAATTTTTGAAGTTCTTCTTTCATTTGTTTTACATAGCCTCCTTGTCCTTTATAGTTCCAGATTTTATCAAAAATTTGTTTGTTTAACCTTGAGCAATCCATGCGGACCATATGTCCGTAGAACTGAAGTCGCCGTTTTCTGATCATCACTTCAAGGTTGTCGATTTTACTATAAATTTCTGCATTCGATCTCAGTCTATAACCTTCCTGTGTTTTCCTAGGACCATAAATCCTTCTTAAAATTCTTCTTTCTATCTTGAGCAAATTCTCCATTCCGGTTATATTTGTAGTTTCCATGCCGTACAAGATGACTGGTCTAACAACAGTATTAAAATGTCGTAATTTTGCATTGATAGACAGGTTCTTTTTATTGTATATATTTTTTGTACAAAAATTTAATCTTTCCAATTTCCCTTTTTTGTTCTCGATTGCCAATTTATCCGTCCCATTGCTACTAATTATTTCTCCAAGATATTTAAATCGGTCAGTGACCCTGGTGCTCCCATAATTTGTTTTTATCATTTTCTTAGTGTATTTCTGATCACTTGTCATCATCTCTGTTTTTACCAACGAAATCTGTAAGCCCGCTTTTTCCGCCGTTTCTTTTAACTGATCAATTTGGTTAATAGCTTCTTGTTCTGATTCAGCAAACAACGCTACGTCGTCAGCAAATGCTAAACCTTTGACTCTGAGGTTCTTATTCTTTGTACCAATTTTAGCACTTGAATCGTTCTTCTCCCAAAACGTCCTCATGACTTTATCCAAGACCAAATTGAAAAGCAGTGGTGATAGACTGTCCCCTTGTCTTAGCCCAGTTTTTACCTCGAAGGGCTCGCTAACTTCATTTAAAAATTTGACTCTGGAAATCGTATTAGTTAATGTAAGTTTTATTAAATTTATGGTTTTTTGATCAACTTGGTATTCCTTCAATGTGTCAAAAACAGTATCCCTATCCACTGAATCATACGCTTTCTGAAAATCAACGAATGAGATAAAGATATTCTTTGGCCTGTTGTTGTAATATTTTAATATCAATTTTAAACTAAGAATTTGTTCTGCACACGATCTATTCCTTCTGAAACCTCCTTGGAACTCGCCAAGCTGTGGTTCGATCTGTGGTTCAAGTCTGTTTAAAAGTAGTTTGGCAAATATTTTATATGTGACAGACAACAATGAGATCCCCCTATAACTATTGACATCAATTTTTGAGCCTTTTTTATGTAGTGGATGAATTAAGGCGATTAACCAGTCTTCTGGAATTGCTTCCTCAATCCAAATTTTCTGGAATAGATTTGTCGTCGCTATTAAAAATTCATCATCTACAAGCTTCCACATTTCTGCAATTATTCCATCTTTGCCTGAGGCTTTATTGTTTTTAAGTGAGTTGATAATACATTTAACTTCATTTACATCTGGGGGCGTAGAGTCAAAATTTTGTGTTGTAAATTTGAAACTCAACTTGTCTGTCGGTTTTGGACAATTTAACAACTTCTCAAAATACGCAGCCAAGATATCACAATTTTCCTTGTTGTTTAATGCTAGCGTACCATCTTCCCTTTTGAAATTTAAACTCGGCGCTGAATATCCAGTGATTTCATTCTTAAATGCTCTATAAAACAATCGGGTGTCATTTTTCTTAAAATTGTCGTCCATTTCCATTATTTGGTCCTTCATATATTTTCTTCGAATCGTTCTTAAAGTCTGGTGGGCCATTTTCCTTAATCTTTGTACTTCCTCTAAATTTTCTGGAGTCTTGTTCCCGTTCCACTTGTGCCAAGCACAATGTCTTTCTTTGATCACTCTTTCACATTGTTCATTCCACCAAGCATGTTTCCTATAAAAGTTCAACGGTGCAATTTCCTGAGCTGGTTCAAGAAGGTTATTAGTAACATCATTCCAATTGGTTGGTATTTTAAGTTTTCCTTGAAATTCTATCCTTTTTTCATTTGTAAGAACCTCTCTATTAATTTTCGGAATTTTAATTCTAGTTGTATTTTGTTTGCGTGTAAAAGGTATGAAATTCATCTTGATTTGAGAAAGGTAATGATCTGAAGTTACATTAATGGATTTTCTGACCTTGACATTTTGAATTTCTTTGAAACAATTTCGAGAGATAGCTACATGATCTAGTTGAAACTCACCCAGCAACGCATTTGGGGAGACCCATGTTTTCTTTTTACTTGGTTTTGCTTTAAAATGTGTGGACATAATCTTTAAGTTTAGATGTTCACAGAGTTTAACCAATCTCTCACCATTCCTGTTGGTTCTATTGTGAGCGGGATATTTACCTATTATATCAGAAAATTTTCTCTCAGATCCAAGCTGAGCATTGAAATCTCCAAGTAAAATTTTTACATGATTAGAAGGAATTTTGAGAATTTCGGCTTCTAACTCGTCCCAAAATTCATCAACTTTCTCTGGATTCGTTTTATTATCCTTATTTATAGGAGCATGGGCGTTGATTAGCGTGTATCTCTTATTGAGAGATTTTATAGTTAGAAAAGATAGTCTGGCATTCACACTTCTAAAAGCGATAACTGCGTCCAAAAATTTCTTGTTGACCATAAAAGCTGTTCCAAGATGTGGCATGTTCTTCATCACTCTCTTCCCAACTTTTCCTTTGAAAATTCGGAAGTTGTCAGATTCAAAGGTGTCCTCATCCAAGAACCTGGTCTCTTGAAGGGCTAATATTGTAATGTGATGTCTATGAAGTTCTGTTGTTAGTTGTTTTAATTTTCCAACCTGAATTAAGGAATTCACATTGTATGTTCCAAAAAAATATTTTCTCATTTTCTTGAATCTTGAACTGTTCTTGTGGTGCTCCGATTCACCATAATGTAACCCTAAACTGCTAGGCACCCTGGAATCCGATTTACGCCTAGCATTGTCTTCAGGGTAATCATGACCAATAGAAGCTAAATCCATGATATTAAAGTAAATGTGGGTTGGACAAAGTCCAACGTTATACAACTAAGATTGTGAGTCCTAGAGGTTGCCTCAAGATGTGTTCTGGCTCTTATTTTACGGCTTAAGCCAACCCTCCTCCTTTCTCCGGGCTTGGGACCGGCAACAGAAACTACTGAGCTACTCAATCCACCCAGTAGATCCTGCAGGCGGATTAATTAATTATTAATTAATAATTATTATTTTTATTTTCTTTAACTTTTTAATGTTCTAAAATTAAGGATATAAAAGTAGACTATTATAATTGTAATGTTTCGGAGCTTATTTATTTTTAATTATAATTTTATTAGGCCTACCATTTTTTAAAACTTTCTAATTTTAGAAACTTTTATTTAAAAAAATGTATCATGTACTTTAGGTGAAGGTGATAAAGAGATAATATTTCAATTTGGTTTTCAATAATATTACCACCTCCAAAATAACATTTGTTGGTATATGGCTGAAAGACTCAGCCATCAGCATCATTGACAATATTAATTGTCTTTGTAGTAGGTGCCCCTATGCAATATTATTTTCTTGGGCCCCTCTTGAAATAATGTTTATTGTTTCTATTCACTACTAGCTATTCCGGAAAGTCAATGTCATTTTGAGAAAAGCATTTGACGTACAGTCATAATAAGGAAAACATACGAATTTTATTTCATAGGAAGCACACAATGAAATATATTTTGCAAAGTGCTCAAAACGATTAGGGATTTTATCATTTCAAATGATCTTGTCGACTTGATCGTTATGCTTTGGTCTACCGTTATGGGTTACGGTTACGGCGTGTATGACGTCATGTTGTTCAGTGCATATGCACCGAGTCTGAGTTTACCCCTGGGGTCTGGCGTTATGCGATACGGAGACGGCGAGTGCGTGACGTCATGCAGCAGAGTGCACCTCCACTCTCCGTTCCCCGCGCGGGAAGCCTAAGATAAAGGGTAATGGAGTCGGTTGAGTCTGAGTTTACTCCTGGGGTCTGGCGTTATGCGATACGGAGACGGCGAGTGCGTGGCGTCATGCAGCAGAGTGCACCTCCCGCTCTCCGTTCCCCGCGCGGGAAGCCTAAGTTAATGGGTAATGGAGTCTGTTGAAAGGGTCCTGGGGCTTCGAGTGAAGCGAGAAGCCCTCCTGATCCTTTCTAATTTGTGTAGCATTTGTGGCATGCGTCATTTGAAATGATTATGAGGTCTAGTCTCTCAGACTGACTGTATCTTTTTTGATAATTCTTTTTAATACAGTTAACATGCATAGGGAATTATTTTGCTATTCTGTAAATCTTCACTTTAATTACCAGTACGAAATGAAAAAAAAAACATTAAAAAATTGATTCGTTTGATAGCAGATTCAACATTAAATTGTAGTACATTATTCCTAAACAGTTATAAATCCTAACTCACCGTCATATATAGAATTTTCTACCCCAGAAGAATTTCTGTCTATGCATCGAACTGAAATTATTCTGGAATAAAATAAGGTACATTACAGCGTGTTTTTGTAATATTCAGAATCGAGAAACTTCCTTTACCAAATAAATGGCTTCTGCAAATATTTTTGCACTGTCAAGTGATTTTCTGCCTCATTTCTCTTGACTGTTTTAAGTTCGGTAACATGAGATATCTTCTAGAACTCTTTAAGTACAAACTCTGTTATACATATTTATTATGGCCGTTACTGTTACTTAGGGAATTTTCTGATTTATCCTGAAAAAATCAGGAAATTGTCAGGGGAATCTGTTAGTTGGTTTTGGTAGACATCCTGTTATATTCCTGGGCTGGGGAAACCCAAATGTTGCGTGATTCACTTTGAAAGTGTGACAGTCTGAGGCGACGTCAAGGTGTGCGCATCGGTAACAGTTGAAGAGACCTGAAGCGCTAAACAAACATGACAATTTATTGTCGTTGAATGGGCAAAAATAAAATAAAACACATATTTACGTAATTTAGCATATATTTCCAGTGCAGTGGTGGTATTGGACAGTAATTTCAATTGGCATTGACTCCCAGAATATGATATAATGTATGAAAATCATGGAAATGACATAGGCTATATCATCCAAAGTGCTTATATAGGCTTGAATACATGTTCACCACCCCTGAAGAATTACCGAAATTGCTTGTAGATACTGTATTTATTCATTGCGGGGATTTATAATATCATGCAGCCCCGTGTACTTGAGTATGTGTGTGTGGAATCTGTCTGTTATCCAGTGTCATTGTGAAGTGTATATTTTTGTAATTGGTTTTAGGATTTGGGTAGGAGGTGGCTATCCCAGCAATTAACTGGAGTAGAAGTTGGAAACCACGGAAAATCACTTCAAGGGTGGCTGACGTGGGAATCGAACCCACGTTTTCCCTGTTTAAGAGAAGAGACTGAGTTTATCCAGCTCGGAATGTCCTGCTGACTGGACTGGTGATCAAAGATACCTCCACATTTTTTCAGAAGGAGCCTCCCTCAACAGCACCTCTCCATCTAATATTTAACAATGTGACGCGTTTGGAACGTTGCCACATTGGCACCTACCTTGACAGCAGGACATTCCGGTTCGAATCTCGACAGTGGTCGCATCTTCCAGTCTTACTCACTAGATATGACCGCCATTTCTGTATTCCAAACATCTGTTTATGTATCAAATAAAGGGTCTGAAGAAAAACAGTTATTTAGCTGTGAATCTAATTACACAATAACAAAATTTGGAATTCCATACTGAATTATTCATTATTGAAAGGCGTAATCTCAGGGCTTGTCGTATTCGCCTGCAAGAAGTGTCGATGCAACCAATTCGACACTTATACTCAGCGTGATGGTGCAGGTAGGCGCAGACCTCAACATAATTTCACCAAGTCAAGCACCATTCATTTATCATACCGTATTTGTTATTATCATTCATCACTTACTACCGGGTGAGTTAGCAGTGGTCGTTACGGCATGACTGCTGGCAGTCGCTCACATCCGGGAGGCGAGGAGGTTCAAATCCCCCCGCTGGCAACCGTGAAGATGGTCTTCTGTGGTTTCCCATCTTCCTTCCAGGTAAATGCCGGGGTTGGTCCCTTACTATAGACCACAGCCGCTGCCTTCCAACTCCTTATCCTTAGATTCAAACTTTCCTCCCCAGACAACACTCCACACGCGACGGTAAGAGTAGCTCACCCATTGGGTGTCCGCCTCGAAGCAGCTATAAAACTGGCGAGCCGAACATGTTCTCGGACACTCCCGGCAAAAAAAAAAAAAAAAAAAAAAAAAAAAAAAAAACCAACCAGCCACTTATTATTCATCGTGGGTAAATTGCCTGAAGTGAACTTATTTTCAAGGTATAAACAGTCTTCTATGTAGTGCATTTACCCTTATTGTTTAGACGTCTTCCGTATTTAGGACACTGGATCCCAAACTGGATAATTTGGCTTCCACTTAACTTTACTTTTCTATTGGCTGGAATGGTATTTTTTCTATTTGTCACAAAATATTGAACTGATAAAGGATGTTATTCAAATATTTCAACCCAGTTATATCTCTTTTACTAGCACAATTCAAACAAGAAGTACCGTGAAGAACTATACAGCCTACTTTTCATGCCAATGATTATTCTACAGAATATGAACCTATCTAGAATAATGACGAAATTAAGTTGCTAATATCGAAATTTCCAAGTAGTTCGAAATACTGTATACCTGGCATAATGTATCCTAATAGAGCACTACAGTTGGCAGCCCTGATGACTGAATATATTCTTAGTTCCGTCTCTTACGGTACTAAATACAAAATTTGGTTGAAGTCCACTGGATAGCATGGACGTTACATGCAGTTAAACATTGGATCTAACAGCGCGCGTAAAATCATGTTGGCAACAATGTCATGCATGTATTGGTCAGAAATAATCTGAAATAATATGATCTCTTGTTGTGCCAATTTTGAATGAAATCCATTAGTTAGTATAGAAGTTACATGCATTTTAAAATTGGACCTATCAGCAGGCTTAGAATCATGTTGGCAGCACTGACGTATATTAGTAACTCCAAATTCGTCTAGAATGCCAGGTACTATACGTGTGCAAAGTTTAGAGCTATTGGCTTGCATACTTTCTGATATATTGATATTAGGGTAACAAAAATAGGGACAGCACATATTAACAGTTGGTAGCCCTGGTTGCTCCTTAGAATACGCATAGTCATATCTGTTATGGTACACATAGCACATACGAAATTTGGTTGAAATCCAAATGATAGTATGGAAGTTACATGTATTTAAAGTTGGACCTGTCAGCAGGCTTAGAATCATGTTGGTAGCACTGACGTATATACGTTACTCCAAATTAATATAGAATGTCAGGTACTATACGTGTGCATAGTTTAAAGCTGTCGGCTTGCATACTTTCTGATATATTGGTATTTGGATAAAATAAATTAGGAGCATTTATTAACAGTTGGCAGCCCTGGTAGGTCTTAAGAATACGCTCAGTCATATCTGGTGTTGTACACATACATCATACGAAATTTGGTTGAATTCCGCTTGATAGTGTAGAAGTTATATGCATTTAAAAATTGGACCTATCAGGAGGCTTATAATCATTTTGGCAACACTGCCATGTTTGGCCTCCTGGAAATTAAACTGAAATATTATGATCTGTACGTGTACCAATTTTGAAATAGCTCCCATTCATACTTTCCAAGATATCCAACATGGAGCTCAAATTTCAATTGCGATTTTTTAGCAGTTGGTAGCACTGACATCATTTTCAAATATGGCCGTGAGATATTCAGGTATAGATCTTTACTCCTACCAAATTTTTTTTCGATTGCTTCAGTCGTTTAGGAGTTGATAGGGGGGGACACACACACAGCTAGACAGACAGACAGAAGGACAGACAGACATACAGACAGACAGACATACAGACAGACAGACAGACATTTGCCCGATCTCATAAGTCTACTTTTTCCTCATTTTTGCAAAATGTGAAAAGTAGGCTAAAAATGTAGGCCTACTAAGAAATCGTTGTCTTATTTTAGGGGCATCACTTAAATACATTCTGGATTATAAAAATTAAGTTTGTTGTTGTACTTCAATGAAAAACCCTCGGCTAAAATTGTATTAGTAATAATAATAACAATAATTATAATAATTGGCTTTCACCGGCAGATTTAGAGTCTTTAGAGCAACTCGAAGAACCGTTCTAATAAATAATAATTTAATATAATTTATTCTCTAGATAAATAAGTCCATTGAATTAAATGGTAACATACCCCACGAATCGGTGGAGGATACAGCCAATTAGCTGCTCACCACTCTAAGCAGCCTGTATAAATACTATTCGCTAGCCAAGCATTTAAAGCCTGCTTAAAGAGAAATAAAATCCGAAAATCTCATTAAAAACATAGCTAACGTGTTTATCATTATTGTACATGTTCCATTTGTCCCTTATTCCATTGTTCATCACCCTCGGCAATTATCACATCGTTTTACGATCATTACAGATGTTGTATATTTGTTTGTTTGAAACACTCAATATGGCAGTTAACGTCGCCTCCCCACTCTATTCACACACGATATCCGAGCTGCGGTTCCAGCCTATTAACTTAATAAATATGTGTCGCATGAACAGGCATACGTTAATTGTAGTCCATCAAATTGAGTATATTTAATTACTCCTACATTCATTAATAATGGTGGAATATTCCCCTCTCCGAAAGTAATCTAAATGTCACTAGTCTCAGAAATCAATAAGCTATTTGCCTTTCAGCGTAGGTTATTTATGTGCTGTCATGGATTGAATAGTGACAGTGATTTTAAAACTCCATCAGAACGATATGTAAGGGGCTGATGACCTTGATATTTGAACCTTGGGAGCAACAGTTACCTTTATCACCAGGATTGCAAGTGTTGCTATTGATATAATTTCTTCCAAACAAGAGTTTTATGGTAATTTCATCGATTCATGTTTTCTATATTCCCTATTTAAAATTAACAAACCACAACAACAACAAACTTTGACTCTGCTATTTTGACCATATTTTATTCCATTTTTCAATGAAACTTAATTCTTAACAGCGTATTTTCCAAATAAATAAATAAAGTAAATAAATTAATAAGAAAATACGTAGATATACTAAACAGGACGGAGTTTCGAGTGGAGGTTTATAAATTCAAAGGGTTTCAGGAAACACATAGCACAGAAACCAAAACCAGGGTCATTTTGTCCCAAGGAGAAGGAGAAGACGTAGCGACCGTATGAAGACATTCTGGGAGGAGAAACAGAGATTGGCTAGTCGGCCGATTGTTTACCGGGGTCCACAGTAAGCCACAATCAGTAGGAGAGTAAATCCCTATATCCCTATATCCCTATATATATTATAATTGTGAAAATCTGTGTGTCCGTGTGTGTGTGTGTGTGTGTGTGAGTGTGTGTGTTAGTTTGTTACCTCTTGACACTAAAACGGCTGGACGGATTTGGATGAAATTTGAAATGGAGACAGCTTATACCATGGGATAACATATAGGCTGCCTTTTGTCCGGAAATAAATCGTTGTTCCCGTGGAATGGGCAACATAACTGAAAAGTCACCAAAAATACTCAACCAGGACAAAATATCGAAGTTGTCGCATAAAGACCGGACAAAGCTCATTTTACTCCCCTCGATGCAAGAAACAATACTCGGTATGTCCCTACGGGACACCGAAAACTACATTTTAAGGCTCTTAAACCAACAGTTTCAAAGATATTCGCAGAAAACTATCTTCGCTCTGATTGATGAACTAATCGCAAGTCCGTTTCCATGGCAACACTACCTCAAGGTATGACATCCGATTTTCTATATATCCCTCTAGGAGGCAATGCCAATTCATTTATTATCATTTTTAAGATATACATAAACACAATAAGAACAGTGTAGCGCGCCTGCCTCCCGTCCGGAGGCCCCGGGTTCGATTCCCGGCTCCGTCAGAGATTTTAGACACTGACGTGAGGGCTGCAACGGGCTGAACTCAGATTCGTGAGGACAATTGTGTAGCTGTGAGGCAGCGCGCCGGTCACGAAGAACAAGATTAACGGCAGAGAGGACACTATGCACTGACCACGCGTCACCACAATATCTGCAGGCCAAATGGCTGGGAAGCGGTCGCATGATAGGCCTAGGCCCTTCATGGGCTGTAGTGCCAGGGGTAAAAAATATTAGGGGAAGCGCCTTCTAATACCACCTTTAATTTTTAAACACTACAGTAGCGGCTATTAAATAAAGGTAGCGATATAGCTACGTTCAATTTCATAAACACTGGGCTCACAAATCCCGTATAGTTAAGTACAAATATCGGTCTGGTCATAACTTCATTAGCAACGAAGTTCTGAGGCGGCTATTGCCGTTTCCTTAACACTTAAGGCATCCCGCCGTCATATACCTCAATGTGCACTTGCCAAATTGTGAACCAGTCTATTTTACTGAAAAGAATTTCTACTAGCGAGTATCCACTCCGGCAAAAACCACTCTCACTACATTTTCCAAAATTTACACAAGACATGATTTTTAAAGCACTCTTCTGTATGTTGAGGTACAGAGACATACCACATGGAAAGATACAATAAAATGTTGGCAAATCTGAGTTCAAGGAACTGCTGTCCAGAATAGGCTTTCGGTACAGGTTATTCGGCCCATGTTCGTAACATGGAATGTTTTCCTTTGACAATGCTTCTACACCATGTGCGAGGGCAACGCAATTCAAAGATCTCTAAAAACACAATAATCAGGAAATTGGAGAACAATTTAAAGTCGGAGTGAAGATTGAAGGAGAAATAATTTCATCTCTGAGATTTGCTGATGACATAGTCATCTTGGCCAATACGCCAGAAGCTCAATGTGCACTTACCAAATTGTGAACCAGTCTATTTTACTGAAAAGAATTTCTACTAGCGAGTATCCACTCCGGCAAAAACCACTCTCACTACATTTTCCAAAATTTACACAAGACATGATTTTTAAAGCACTCTTCTGTATGTTGAGGTACAGAGACATACCACATGGAAAGATACAATAAAATGTTGGCAAATCTGAGTTCAAGGAACTGCTGTCCAGAATAGGCTTTCGGTACAGGTTATTCGGCCCATGTTCGTAACATGGAATGTTTTCCTTTGACAATGCATCTACACCATGTGCGAGGGCAACGCATTTCAAAGATCTCTAAAAACACAATAATCAGGAAATTGGAGAACAATTTAAAGTCGGAGTGAAGATTCAAGGAGAAATAATTTAATCTCTGAGATTTGCTGATGACATCGTCATCTTGGCCAATACGCCAGAAGATTTGAACGAGTTTTTGAATGGTATGGACTCCGTCTTGACGAATGAATTCATGATGAAAATCAATAAATGTAAAACAAAATTATTGGAATGCAGCCGAAATAAATCAGAAACCTCGATGGACATCAAATTGGCAGGTGAAACGCTACGGGAAGTAGGAGACTTCTGTTACCGGTACTTAGGAAGCAAAATAACCAGTAATGGACGAAGCAAAGAGGATATAAAAAGCAGGTTGGCTCAGGCAAGGAAAGCATTTCTACACAAAAAGGAATCTCTTGACATCGAATATACATTTAGGTATTAGGATGTCATTTTTGAAAGCTTTTGAGTCACTATAAGGAAGTGAAACTTGGACTAATGGTGCTGCAGTAAAGATGAGAATTGAAGCGTTTGAAATGTGGTGTTACGGGAGAATGATGAAGATCAGATGGTTAGATAGGGTATCAAATGAAGAGCTATTAAGACGAGTGGGAGAGGAGAGATGTTTCTGGCGACTGCTAATGAAGAGCAGAGATAGGTTGGTACGGCACATATTAAGACACCCAGGAATAGCAAGCTTAGTTATGGATGGGAGGGTCAAGGACAAGAACTGTAGGGGTAGACCAGGGTTATACAGATTGCCTCGGATGTAGGGTGTGGTAGCTATGTAGTGATGAAACGATTAACTCAGGAGAGCGAGGCATGGAGGGCTGCATCAAACCAGTCAAAAAACTTAAGACTCAAACAACAACAATCGGGAATTTTAATTACTTAGAGAGGCATGTGAGGCAAAAGGGTTGTTGGAAAATTTAAATCCCTGGGATGTAACACTGGAAGTGTCTGCATAATGTACATCAGCGACCAAGGTGAGAGATATTTTACTATAGGTCTATTAATAGCGACATGTTGACGTTCAAATCATCAATAAGTGTGGCAAAATTATACCCAGAATAGCTTAAGGAAAAATACTTTTAATTCCCCATATTCAGATAGATTTGCCATTCCAGGTGTACGTTTAGACAAAACCATTATTTCCCATGGACAACTGTATGTGGTATGCTGGCGAGTATCCGGACAACAAAATCGTTATGTCTCAGCAGAAGATGGCAAAACCAAAACTAAAATTTTCAAATGTGTTCACAACTCTATAAAATTCCCACTTTGCTGCTCATATCTATATACTGTATGTATCAGAATTCTCAGAATTTGAATCTACCCACCTGTAGCCGCGATTGCTGTAATAGAATAAACCAACTATCAGCAATAATGCATCGTCCCCATTGTCTTGATCGCGAGCGAAGCCGCGGGTACCTGCTAGTAAATAATAAAATAAATATATAAGTTAATAAATAAATATGTAGGCTACTGTAAATAAATAAATCAGAAAATAAATAAATAAATAAATAAATAAATAAATAAATGAATAAATAATTAAGTCAATAAACAATTAAATTAGTACATAAGAATATAAATAAATTAGTAAGTAAACAAGTAAATAAATAAGTAAATATAGAAAGAAGTAAATATTTATTTATCTATTTATCGTATGGGTTTTAGTGCCGGGAGTGTCCGAGGACATGTTCGGCTCGCCTGAGTCTGTAGCTGCTTCCAGCGGATACCCTAAAGGGTGAGCTACAAGTTCCGTTCAATTTCAAGTAGTTCCAACTTTCGCCACCAGATAAATAAATAAGTAAATAAGTATATAAAAATAAAATAATAATTAAATAAATACATAAGTTAATAAACAGGCTAAGAAAATAAATAAATTAATAAATAAGTAAATAAATAAATAAACACATAAGTAAAGAAATAAATAATTAAATAAATATATAAAAATAAAAAATAATTAAATATTGTAAATATTTTCACCTAGGCTACAAAATATTGTAAATATTTTCACCTGTATTTCAAACATAGATTTTGTAGCCTAAGTGTAATGGATCTGATGATGATCGCTTGACGATCGAAACTGGTCATCCTAGTGTTTTATTAATCTCATGTAATTTATTTCAGGATTAGGGCATAACCCATCTCATTTGGGTACATTCGTGTTGACCGACTGAAAAGCACTAAACTCTTGTTTACTAAGGCAACACTGAAAATATGGCTTCAAACACCACAATAAGTAAATAGGTATTAAATTAGTAAATAAATACATAAGTAAATAAATAAATAAGTAAATAAGTGAGTCAATAAATAAGTCAATAAATACGTAAGCAAATAAGTAAATAAATAAGCATTAAATCAGTAAATAAATACATAAGTAGATAAGTAAAATAAGATTAGTCACCAGTAAATAAACATTTAACTACAAAAGACATCGGTATAGTGTTGTGAAATGGTTGAAAGCATATAGTACTGCCTTGTAGTGGATCATGTAGAGAATGAACCCAATAAATAAGAAATAAAATAAAAATAAAAAGTAAATAATTAAGTAAATACATAAGTAAATAAATAAATAAGTAAGTAAATAAGTATTAAATTGGTAAATACATAAGTAAATACATAAATAAAGTAACGAAATAAGTAAATGCATAAGTAATGAAATAAGTCAAAAAATCAGTAAATAAATGAATAAATAAGTAAATAAATAAGAAAATTTACCATATAAATAATTATACAATTACTAAATAAATAAATAAAATAAATAAATATTAAAATTATGTAAACTGAAAATATTTGAAAAAATCACCTTAAATAGCAGCTAAGGACAATCTGGTCCATCAATCCTTTTATACTGTATTTGAGAGTGTGCGATGTTTGTCTGATAATCTACTGTATGTTGTTTTGGTTTCATTAAAGGTAATGTAACAATATTGTGTGTCTAGAATTTTGGATACGTTCCTCAGGACTTAGTAAGGATCACACCAGTAACTGTCTGAAGGGAATGTATAACATCCAGGGCGAAATCTACAGTATAGTCAGGGTAATTGCTAATAGCTCCAGGACTCGAACCTCGAATACCGAAACGTTCAGCTCCCCAGCCCTCAACATAGAGTGTAACACGACGCACTGAATTATGGATAGGCCTATGCAATTTCTCATTCAACACCCCAATCTCTGGAATATAAGTTTACTAGCGGACCCGTGCGAGAAATCTCGCATGCTCATAAACCATACTTTCTCCAATAGGTTATAGTGAGAGACTTAAGGAGAAAGGTTGTTATGTTTTATTTCAACCAAATGGTTATGGAACACTACGGTATTTACATTTCAGTTATAATTCCAAGTTCTCCGTTCTCTAGCTTAAGAAGGCAATCACTGAAAATTGTATCATCATAACACACACCTGTTATTCGATATTTATGAAATTATACGATGTGAGTACTCATTCCTTTAATTTATTGCTCTGGAATCCATGCAAAATGATAAAGGAAAGACCTCAGAATGTTAAAATGACATGAAACAGGCGTCACAGCGGCCAAAATGTGAAGTGGACAGCAATTATGGAGCGTATTTTCCTACAGCAACAGTATCTGCAAATCGCACACTTCGTACATTTTTAATGTCATTTTTTAAGACATTATATATATTTATGAAATTCCAGTGTAATTCGTCAGTGCTAATGTATATTCTCTTTCATTTAAATGCTCATTTGTCACGATCGGTCGCTTGTGAGCGCCGCAGGAGGGATCTATAGGCCTACTACTGAAATAATATATATGATGTTCCGCTGTCAGTCGTAGTGTGCTGGTATTTGATTCAATTGCAATAACCAACAGGAAGTATTAAATGAGTCTCAAGTTCAAAGGTTAGTTAAGTCAGCTGCTTTCATGTTGTTTGTGTGTGTGTTTGAGGTTAAGAGGTCAAAGGTAACGCACGTGACGTCACTGAAGCGCGCGCGGGAATCTTTCCTTCTTTTTAAAAAGCCTCCACTGCTTCCCTTCCTTCCTGTCCGGAAGTCAATGCCTGCCCCGCCACCCCCTCTTCGCCGTACACTATGATGACGTGATAGAACGGTCGTCGATTACACCACGCGTTCTCTCCCTCTTTTCCACCTTGTGCTTTTATGACTCTTCAGGTGACCAATCAGGGGCCACTCCAGCCGACAGATACGACAAGTAGAAGGGGGAGGGTTCTGTAGGACCGTACTGATGCACTGAGTCCTTTGCTTAGTTCCGATTCTGATTCTAACAGGTCAAACCACCATGCGTGAGCTCTTCACTGTCATAACAAACTAACATCTTTCAGAAATTATTATTTTGCAAACTAACAAAACAAAAAAGTGTCTTGAAGAATTTGAGAAAAAGTACAGCAAGGTAAAAGTGCAAAACATAAATTATTCAAAATTTGCACTTCGCACTAAAATTGAATTTTGGTGACACGCACAGCACAGTAGATATGCACTTCTGTTTCAGTGATAAAATCAAGCAACGCACCTATTTTCAGCACCGAGTATATATAAATCAAATAGAACTTGACATTCTACGATGAATTAATTTTAAAAAATAACTAGTTAAATTCATATGAAAATTCTGAAGTATAGTGGTAAATAAAACCAAAGCACCAGTGAACGATAAAATCTTCTTTTAGAAACTTGACTAGCACTGCACTTCTGAAATCTGAAATACATTAAATAATCACAGTTCTTCTCTTTTCGACGGCACGTTTATTCATTGGATAAAACATTCCCTCAGCATTTTGCGAATAGTCAGCAGTATCTCACGAAACATCAACTGATGAATTTCATTCAACTGCACTTTAATGAAATCAAAATTTATAGCTAGGTATTTTTTATTTTGCTAGACTTCTTGGTTTCATTATGCCTGGAATAACTGTATGAATTTGAAACGCTGAATCATTATTTGAAGTACACTTAATTGATTCACATGATGTTAAGAGATATTTCAATTTAGAGGACGCAATCTTCTTTTACAGTAGAAACTTAACTAGCACTGCACTTCTGAAATCTGAAATTCATTCAAAAAGCTCAGTTCTTCTCTCTTCGACGGTAGGTTTATTTATTGGATAAAACATTCTCTCAGCGTTTGGTGGAGAGTCAACAGGATCTCACGAAACATCACCTGATGATTTCATTAAACTGTACTCATAATGAAATCAAAATTAATGACTAATTATTTATGTTTTGCTCGAGTTTTTAATTACAACATGCCTGCATTAACTATATAAATTGAAAACGCTGAACCATTATTTGAAGTACACTTCATTGAATCACATGATGTTAACAGATATTTGAATTAAGAGGACACATTGATATTTCTACATTACAAAATATTGCTGTAGCACACGTACACACCATCCAAGAGAATAACTCATTTAATTATAAATGAATCCTGGTCTTTAGTTTATTTTCGCTATCTCAACATTTTGTTGTTGTTGTTGTTGTTGTTGTTTCATTTGAGGGGCATGTACATCGTGGTCATTCATCCCCGTATACTTGGGTGCGTGTGGAAGGTTTGTCTGATAAACTTTATTATTGTGGTGACTGTATTATAGTGTGTAATTGTAATTCAGGTGAGGTTTGGGAAGGAGGCAGCCGTTAGAAACCATCCTGCATTTGCCTGGAGCAGAAGTGGAAAACCACGGAAAACCAATTTCAGGCTGGCTGAGATGGGGATCGAACCCAACTCTTCTCAGTTTTACCTCACAAGGCCGATTGAACCTCGTTTGAGCCCTCAGTCCAGAAAAACAAATTGTTGCCAGATCCAGGAGTCGAGCTCGGGTCCCCGGGGGAAAAAAATGCTTTCCTGTGCGTTGATAAAGAACATTTAAGTTGGATTTGAGCCGTAAATTTAAAATGTATAGGCGAATTTACAGTAGATTACACAAGCCATGCAACATTATTTATAGTAGAGCAGCATTAAAGCAAATGCTTCAATAACGCTAATTTAAATACATTGTCCGTCTTTTGTTCTATTTTCGTGCTCTGATATTAAAATTCCATCCAGTAATAATGGATTATCATTCGCTGTAGGCCAAGTTAATAAAAAATAAATTAAATAAGTATATATTATTATTATTATTAGTTTTCTTGGCTGATCAAAGGTAGTCTTCCCCTTTGATCTCAAGATCTTGGTTTGGATTGGTCTCTGAGAAATTCGGATTTTTGAAGGGCGGGAAATCCCTCGGTACTCAGAATTATATTCGATGTCGGCTCGTACAAGATTTCTCCATCATATTGGGTGATTACAAGAGAAGAATTAATTGTATATCAGCCCCAAATCACCGATTAGTGCTTCGGTTTCACTGTTAGATGGTAGTGCAGTCGGAACGTTGAAATTGGAGAGTAGGTCACCTAAATGGCTCCAACTAAAAGAATGTACACCTGGTAGTGGAGGCCGTGGATTAATAATAATAATAATAGATTGGCAATATATCCCACTAATTGGCGGGAGGTTCATTCCGATAATTTGTGGGATATATTGCTAATTTATTGATAATAATCAGTGAGTCGATCATACATATTTATCTAGGTAAATAAATAGCAAATATCAAATGCAATTCAAAAATATTACACTAATGATATTGATAGTATTAACCCAAAAATTTCAAAGTAATTACAAACAAACTTTTATGAAAAAAAAAAAAAAGATACAGTCAGTCTGAGAGACTAGACTTTATATCATTTCAAATGACGCATGCTACAAATGCTACACATGTTAGAAAGGTTCAGGAGGGCTTCTCGCTTCGCTCGAAGCTCCAGGACTCTTTCAACAGACTCCATTACCCATTAACTTAGGCTTCCCGCGTGGGCAGATCTTTAAGGGTCACTCTGTATTTGAGTCTGACATCTTTTACAACTCTTTAAGGGTCACCTATTATTTGAATCTAATATCTTGCAAACCTCTTCAAGGGTCACCCTGTATTTGAATTGAATCTAACATACTGTACACCTCGTTAAGAGTCACCCTGTATTTTGCTCTGACATCCTGCACACATCTTTAGGAGGCACCCTGTATTCTTATCTGGTATCTTGTATATCTCTTTAGAAGTCACCCTGTATTCTTGTCTGATATCTTGTACACCTCTTTAGAAGTTACCCTTTATTCTTGTCTGACATCTTGTTCACCTCTTTAGGAGGCACCCTGTATTCTTATCTGGCATCTTGTATATCTCTTTAGAAGTCACCCTGTATTCTTGTCTGATATCTTGTACACCTCTTTAGAAGTTACCCTGCATTCCTGTCTGACATCGTGTACAGCTCTTTAGGAGGCACCCTGTATTCTTATCTGGCATCTTGTATATCTCTTTAGAAGTCACCCTGTATTCTTGTCTGATATCTTGTACACCTCTTTAGGAGTCACCCTGTATTCTTATCTGACGTCTTGTATATCTCTTTAGGAGTCACCCTGCATTCTTGTCTGACATCTTGTACACCTCGTTAATGGTCACCCTGTATTCTTATCTGACATCGTGTACACCTCTTTAGGAGTCACCCTGTATTCTTATCTGACGTCTTGTACATCTCTTTAGGAGTCACCCTGCATTCTTATCTGACGTCTTGTATATCTCTTTAGGAGTCACCCTGCATTCTTGTCTGACGTCTTGTATATCTCTTTAGGAGTCACCCTGTATTCTTATCTGACGTCTTGTATATCTCTTTAGGAGTCACCCTGCATTCTTGTCTGACATCTTGTACACCTCGTTAATGGTCACCCTGTATTCTTATCTGACATCGTGTACACCTCTTTAGGAGTCACCCTGTATTCTTATCTGACGTCTTGTACATCTCTTTAGGAGTCACCCTGCATTCTTATCTGACGTCTTGTATATCTCTTTAGGAGTCACCCTGCATTCTTGTCTGACATCTTGTACACCTCGTTAATGGTCACCCTGTATTCTTATCTGACATCGTGTACATCTCTTTAGGAGTCACCCTGTATTCCTGTCTGCCATCTTGCACACTTCATTAGGAGTCACCCTGTATTCCTGTCTGACGTCACGCACTCGCCGTCTCCGTATCGCATAACGCCAGACCCCAGGAGTAAACTCAGACATGGTGCATATGCACTGAACAACATGATGACGTCATACACGCCGTAACCGTAACACATAACGTTAGACCCAAGCATAACGACGAAGTCGACAAGATCATTTGAAATGATAAAATAAATAGTCTCATTATTATTTAATTACGTACTCTTATTTATGTTTCTTAATAGTGCAACGAGCCTATAATGGCAATAATTAAGATACGAGTATGTTTATAATTTCCATACGAGTGTCTTAATTACCATTAGTCTATAGGCGAGTTGCATACGACTGTTTATGTTCGACGATAATTATTATAACTATTTTATGTTCGGACATAAATATTCATAAATATCTCTCGAGATTTCGCCAGTTTTATGTACTGAACAGAGCGCATGGGACGCACAGAATACCTTGTATTTGACCATGGCCTCCTCGATTACCCCACGTTGACTCTAGGCCACGCAGTGACATTTAAATTAGAAGGCCTTGGAACTCAGCGCAGATGCGATGCTATCCTCATCTAATTGGTCAAACAACTGTTTCTTGAGCTCTGATTGGTGGGAGAAACTGTTTCATAATGTAAAATAGTGTTATAATGAGCCTCATTATAGTACTGTTTTCTGACATATAATAGTCAGGGTCGAACATAATAGTACATTATGCAACGAGCCTATAATAGCAATAATTAAGACATGAGTATGTTTATAAAACGAGCGTATGCGAGTTTTATAATTTTCATACGAGTGACTTAATTACCATTATAGGCGAGTTGCATACGACTGTTTTCGACGATAATTATTATAACTATTTTATGTTCGAACATAAATATTCATAAATATCTATCGAGATTTCGCCAGTTTTATGTTCTGAGCAGAGCACATGGGACGCACAGAATACCTTGTATTCGACCATGGCCTCCTCGATTACCCCACGAAGAAACTAGGCCACGCAGTGACATTTAAATTAGAAGGCCTTGGAACTCAGCGCAGGTGCGATGCTATCCTTATCTAATTGGTCAAACAACTGTTTCTTGAGCTCTGATTGGTGGGAGAAACTGTTTCATAGTGAAAAATAGTGTTATAATGGGCCTCATTATAGTACAGTTTTCTGACATATAATAGTAGGGGTCGAACATAAACAATATTTTGATATATAAATAGCACTTACAAAAATTACATGTAGCCTGTTCCCACAAAGACATCGGATGTGGCTTATGTGTTGACATGGTTTCAAAACATTACGTAAATATTTATCCTGATATAACTCATGAAACCCGTAAATGATTGATTCGTCCTCTTTTAGTCTGGTTTCCTTAGGATGTTGTGTTCAGAAATAATGAGGGGGGTTTTAGTCGGTAGGCTGCCACTCAGGAACCCGATTCTACGTGCGTAGGTGCATTTCTCCTCCTGAAAAATAAAATAATAATAATAATAATAATAATAATAATAAAAAGTTGAGTTACATGTTGTATCATTCCTGCTTTACCATTATTTTAATTCCAATTAATACCCATGAGGTATTTAGAAGTAGCAGTACTTTTATTTATCTACTAGCTGTTATGCCCGGCGTTGCTCGAGATCACAATTGGATATTAAGAGATCGTGCCTTTGCTCGCATTGTCGTATTGTGTGCAACCCGGAGGAAGGTCGTTATTATAATGAGCAATAGTAATGTCACTCAATGCCCTTGAGCGCGCTTTTTGATGTGTAAAATGTTTCCACTTGGTATCTGGATATTTTTGTGGCACTCGGTAGGTGGACATTTTTGTGGGAGTGATTTTGGAAAAGAGACGGAAGTGCATGGGACGGAAACAATAAGCGTGCGTGGTGGCGGAGATCGGTACAACGACGTACTGTAGGCCTTGTGACTATGTGGAATGTAAATCGCATACGGTTTACCAAAAGTTTTGGAGACCCCATTAAATAAATTCCTACAATAAATCATCTTCAAGTTGTCGTTCTTTGGTGTGAAAATATTCATTTTATCATATTTGCTGAAAACAATTACGATTTATTAAATCTTCATATTTTGTTGTATTCTTGTTTAATGTAAGCACTCGATACCTCGAGTGCTATATCGCATCAACCAACACTCCAAACAACGTACGAATTCAGTATATTAACACCAACTACTAACAATAATTGAAACTTCGTTGGTCTAAAGATCTAAACGTATCACTGGGAGAAAGGCATTTAATATAAGTACTGCACACCTAATTTTTAATTGTGCCTATACTTGTCAGTGCGCTATATCGGCAATAAGAGGCCATTTTCAATAACACCGCTGGCATGTGTTCACTAACTGGCCGATACAAAGCGCAGCTCGCATCAAGTAGGCAGTGAGTGGATTGCTCCCGCATACAGTTGCAGGTATATGTCCCTACTGCAGATGCATTGGAGAACTTTGTTTTAATTAAATATATATTTTCCATTGCAAAATGCATAATATAACGCTCAATTGTATAACGCCTCAGCACTCAAAAAAATATTTAATGTAAGCACTCGAGGTACTGTCGCTGGCCCCGTAGTGTTGGGGTAGCGCGTCTGCCTCTCACCCAGAGGCCCCGGGTTCGATTCCCGGCTCCGTCAGGGATTTTAAAACTGACGTGAGAGTTGGAACGGGGTCCACTCAGCCTCGTGGTGACAATTGATTAGCTGTCTGACAGTGAGGCAGCGCCCCGATCACGAAAACCAAGATTAACGGCCGAGGGGACCCGATGCGCTGATCATGCGTCACCCCAATATCTGCAGGCCAAATGGCTGGGCAGCGGTCACTAGGTCGGCCTAGGCCCAGGCTCTTCATGGGCTGTACAGTGCCAGGGGTTGACTTTTGTTGTTGTTGTTGTTGACTCGAGGTACTCTCGGCCAAAATACTGCACTATGTGTAATGTATATAGCATACGGATTAATTCAAGGTCTGGAGGCCCCATTAAAGAAATTCCTACAATAAATCATCCTCAAGTTGTCGTTTGGTGTGAAAATATTCATTATATCATATTTGCTGAAAGGATTTGGCACAGGAGTTTTACATGTAGAGCGCGGTGGCAGAAATTGGTACAACGACGTACTGTTGGACATGTGGCTATGTGGAATGTAAATCGCATACGGCTTATCTCAAGGTTTGGAGGCCCCATTACAGATATTCCTACAATAAATCATCTTCAAACTGTCGTTCCTTGGTGTGAAAATTTCATTATTTCATATTTGCTGAAAACAATAATTATAATTAATTAAATCTTACTACTTTTGCTGTATTCTTATTTAATGTAAGCACTCGAGGTACTGTCAGCCAAAATACAGCACTATTATATCATATTTGCTGAAAGGATTTGTCACTGGAGTTTTACAATTAGTTATTTCAGAAATAGTAGCAATGAGAAATTAACGATGGTAATAACACGAAGGAATCCTTCATGTTTGCTGGCACAAGGTAGCACTGTGAGTTCATTCTTAAAAAAATGCGAGTAAGTAATATTGAATTATTCGAATAACATGTCAGATGTTACACATCATATGCGACTACTGTAAGGCTCGTAATTTTTTATATGAACAGATCACAAATTGTGTTGAAGTTGGGTGCGACGGCTCTAAACTCCTCGTTTTTATTTATCTATTTATCGTATGGCTTTTAGTGCCGGGAGTGTCCGAGGACGTGTTTGGCTCGCCAGAGACTGTAGCTGCTTCAAGCGGACACCCATGGGGTGAGCTACAAGATCCGTCCAATTTCAAGTAGTTCCAACTTTCGCTACCAGATGTCAATGATACCTAGTAAGTGGTGAACGTTGGAACTTTGATAGAGCGTTCCAACGAAATCTAACCTGCAAATTTAGCTTCATACAAGTTTAGTCTGTGGAAGGATCTTGTACTTGCCATAAATCTATGACATGGGACCGCCGGCTTTACTTCCCCTCCGAAGGAAGGTATACTGAAGGATTTTCAACGCTCTTAAAAAACCGACGACTTCGGCTTGGTTTGAACCCGCTATCTTGGGCATAGCATTTCAGCATGCTACCAACTACGCCACCGAAGCCGCTTACGTACATAGATTCACTAGAAGAGGATATACCACGCTGTTTCGCCCCTTAAAACTATAACTAACTAACAAAACTTCACTAGCGTTGGGTGGAATATTTTTAAATCCCCCTCTGGCTCTATGGGCAGTCAGAGTTAATATTTACCGTCATTATACTGTAAATACAGCAAGCACTTCCCACTGCTCATACATGATCGGTAAACAGTCATCGGTCGTTAATGGACTTGAAACTTACTTCGTCCATGCAATTAGAAGGGCATGCTCCATTACAGCTAAGCATGTAATTATTTCATCTCTTTAGTCAAATGACATCAGTTGATTCAATAGTTAGCGAAGAAGAAGAGTGGTATATTAATGACACCTGAGCGCCTCCGATGAAGGTCATGATCACGAGATCGATTCCAATTTTTTGGGTAGCTCTCATTCGATTTATGAAGCAAACATTATAACACAATCTTTAGGCTGGCAGAGTTACGAAACTTCAACGTTCGCACCTGCTGTTCCCAAAGTTGCGGGATCAAATCCAAGCACTGTCACTTGACATTAAGGGATGCTTACATTCGAGGGAGCTGTGTCAGTAGATTGTTGTTGTTGTTGGTCATCATCATCATCATCGTTTCTTCGCTCTAGCAAGCCAGATGTGGTTACAAATGAGCCGTCTCCAATTTGTCCTGTCCATCCATAACTGTTGTTCTTGTATTTGATGCCAGTTCTTATCTCTACAGTAGCTTCAAGGCCCTTATAAATTTGCTTCTCCCACACATCGCGAGGTCTTCCTCTTGGTCTCTTCCCAGGGAGACTCTGGCCAAAGTACACTCGATGAATCCTGTGGGGAGCCATCCTCTTCATATGACCATACCATCTCAATCTCTTGAGTTCGAGTGTCTCTAGCAGGCTCCTTTCCAATCCCAATTAGTGTCGGATATCCTCATTCCTTATTTTATCCATTTTCGTCATTTGAAGACAAGAACGGAAGAACTTCATTTCTACTGCCTGAAGATGACTGTTTGTTGTCCAGTAAGGGTTGTTGCTTCCAGTCCATATGTTAGTAGACTATATGTATTAAGTATATCTTGAACAAACTAATCTTAGAAGCTTGTGGAAATGTTTCGTCCCAAAGTAGCTGACGCACTGCCTGTTAGAAATTGTCCGAGGAAAGAATACTACCTAAATACTGGAGTTTGTCTACAACATCGCTATTAATTGGTTTTAAGGCCTTTGGATATTTTTGTTACTTGCCCCGTGTACTTGGGTGTGTGTACAATTTGTTTGATAACCCGTGTTTTTGTGGTGATTATACTGTAGTAGTGTAAATGTAATTACTAGGGTCGTGAACTGAGTAGGTGCCCCTGGACCTAAAATGAGGAGCTAAAGAAGGAATATTTTAGCTATACGTGGCCGTTAACTCGCGGTCGTGAAACATGGGACCTCCATTCTCTTTTGGAATCCGAACCACAGAACGTATTATTTAACTTGGAAAATTTCACATGTAATGACCGGAAATCAAACTCGGTCCACCTTGGTGAGAGGCAAGCAACTTGACCATTGCAAAGGTGGAAAAGACTGTTGAAAATCCACACTCGATACCGCTTCCAGTATCGGGATTTTAACCAAAGATCTCCAGACTTGCTGCACCCTCCATTGGTTACGCCGCGAAGTCAGCTGGGAACGCCCTTGAGGCGTGTCTACACTTGGGCAGATGATCTCACTGTTCCGCCTCTATGAACAACAATAACTGTCTACACTGGCGGCTTCGAAGGCGTAGTTGGTAGCATGCTGTGCTTCTATGCCCAAGATCGCGGGTTCAAACCCGGCCGAAGTCGTCAGATTTTTTAAGAGCGTTAAAAATCCCTCAGTATACCAGCCCTCGGGAGGGAAGTAAAGCCGGCGGTCCTTTTTCATAGATTTATGGCATGATAAGGAACTTTCCACTAATTTCACTTGTGTGAAGCTAAATTATAGGTTATATTTGACTAACGCTCTAAAGTTCCAACGTTCGTCGCCAGGAGCCAACTGCGTTGGCATCTAGTTACAAAGTTCGGACCTAGTTGTTCGTTGACGGTAGCGTTTGATAGCAAAAGTTGGAACTACTTGAAAATTGAATGTCTCCTGTCCTTACTTGAATTAAGAAACAGATAACACGCACTAATACAGCCATCACAATTAACAAGGGTTATCAGACAGATTCTACACACACCCAAAGTACACGGGGCTACATGACCGTGTTGTCGCAGCCCCTAAACTGAGGAACCAACCAACCAATCAACCAACCAACCAACCAACCAACCAACTGTCTACACTGATTTCTCACATCCGCTTCGACCAATCACACGACCTCAGCCAATCACCTAACTGGAGGTCCACAATGAAAGGGCCTTAACGATTTCTGTGGCGTAGTCGGTAGCATGCTGAACTACTATGCCCAAGATTGTGGGTTCAAACCCGGCCGAAGAGCGTTAAGATCCTTCAGTATGCCTTCCTTCGGAGGGGAGGTTGAAGCCGGCGGGCCCTTGCCATAGATTTATGGCATGTAAAAGAACCTACCACTACAACTAGGACAGATGTGGCCATATTCTTTGAGATGGAGACAATTCCTGAATATGCAATGTCTGTTGTTGGTATTGAAAGCCATAGAAAACCAGTTCGAGTTATTGATGTGTAACAACTTTCCACTCGGTTGCTCTATATATTTGTGTGGGGGTGATTTTGTAAAAGGGGGCGAAAGTGGGACGGAAATGCAACGGAAACAATGAGCGCGCGCGGTGGTGGAGATTGGTACAACGTCATTCTGTTGGCCATGTGGCTATGTGGAATGTAAACCGCATACGGTTTAAGTTAAGGTTTGGAGGCCCCATTACAGATATTCCTACAATAAATCATCTTCAAACTGTCGTTCTTTGGTGTGAAAATATTCATTAAATCATATTTGCTGAAAACAATTATGATTAATAAATCTTACTACTTTTGCTGCGTTCTTATTAAATGTAAGCAGTCGAGGTACTGTCGGGCAAAATACAGCACTATGTGTAATGTATATAGCATACGGTTTAATTCAAGGTTTGGAGGCTCCATTAACGAAATTCCTACAATAAATCATCTTCATGGTGTCGTTCTTTTGTGTGAAAATATTCATTATATCATATTTGCTGAAATGATTCGGCACAGGAGTTTTACAAGTAGCGCGCGGGGGCAGAGATTGGTACAACAACGTACTGTTGGCCATGTGGCTATGTGGAATGTAAATCGCATACAGTTTACCTCAAGGGTTGCAGCCGCCATTACAGATATTACTACTATAAATCATCTTCAAACTGTCGTTCTTTGGTGTGAAAATGTGCATTATATCATATTTGCTGAAAACAATTATGATTTATTAAATCTTACTACTTTTGCTGTATTCTTATTTAATGTAAACACTCGAGGTACTGTCGGCCAAAATACAGCACTATTATTTGCTGAAACGATTTGTCACTGGAGTTTTACAATTATTTATTGCATAAATGATAGTAATGAGAACTTTCCGATGGTAATAACACGAAGGAATCCTTCATGTTTGCTGGCACAATGTAGCACCATGAGTTCATTCTTAAAAAAAAATGCGAGTAAGTAATATGGAATTATTCGAATAACATGTCAGATGTTACACATCGTATGCGACTACTGTAAGGCTCGTAATTTGTTTTTCGGAATTAGGATTCGAACCCACTTGTTTCCCAAAGGCACTGAGTTGGGATGAAAGTGGCCATGTTCTATGAGATGGAGGCAATTCCTGAATATATCTCTTTTTGGAATTGAAAGTCATAGAAAAACAGTTGGAGTTATTTTCGAATTAGAATTTGAATCCACTTACTCCCCAAAGGCAGTGAGTTGGGATGAACGTGCCATGTTTTATGAGAGAATTTATGAGACAATTCATGAATATATCTGTTGTTCGAATTGAAAGCCATAGCAAACCAGTTCGAGTTATTTTGGAATTAGGATTTGAATCTACTTGTTCCCTGAAAGCCCGTAACACCCTCAGTTATCATTATACTGTATGTTGTTTGCCTTTTGTTGACGAGCTGATGGCTAATATTTGGTTGATTTAAATTTATTTTAATCTTAAATCTATTGACATGCCATGGCGTAAAATTCATTCATATCCGTAGAATTTTATAGAATATATTGCATTAAACTTGGTCATGTCTGCAGTTAATGATCTTCAAACCAGCATAGACTACTGTTGTCTTCCAGGTGTCCACCTTCTCATGAACATGTTAGTTTCTGGGACAAGAACTCTCAAAACAGTGATTACTGCTGATGGGCAAGTTTCTTTCTCTACAACTCACAGACTTCCCTAATTCTATTTGAAAATGTCTTGAAAGAAAATATGTGTCGTTGAAACTTGAAAACTATGATCAGGAGTTAACGTGTAAGGCTGTACTCACATTGCTACAATTTATCCACAACAGAGATCTCAGGTTGGAATTTATACTGTGGATTTATTTAAACTTGACGATCTATACCCAAATCCCGGGCATCCTGCGAAGGCGCTTTTGTATTCTACACCACCAAATTGACGCACAAAATCTCGATTCATTTTAAATTTCCTTCATTACCACAGTTGTAAAACATGAGGGAATATATGATCCCGAAACTTTGACCATTAGTAGTAAAGGTCAAGCTGACCAACAGAAAAAGGGAAAAATCCTAGGTAATAGATGGGTTGATGTACAGTGGCGAAAGAGAGCAAATGAGGACATGTACAACAACATAGACCCTATCACAGCATCACTTAAGAAGAGACGGCTACTATTTTACGGTCACCTTTGAGGATGACTGATGATCGATTAACCAAAAGAATATGGAGTTTCATCAAGTCTAAGGCAACAAGGCCGAGATGGTTCGAGGAATGCGAAAAAGATCTCAGGAAAATTGGTATTCTAGACCGAGAAATTCGTGACAGGAACACATTTATGAGATAGGTGAACAAATACCAAGGTTTTAAAATAGTATCAACTTCCGGAAGACGGAGAGGACCTTTGTCCGAAGAACATAAACAGCCACTCGTCGCTGGGCTCAGAAAAATCTGGCAGGTAGTCAAAGCCGGAACAAGAACAATACCTAGACACTAAAGTGAAGTTGGTTGTTACCACGCAGTCCATAGAGGCTCAACTCGATGTATAAAAATAAAAATAATAAAACATTATATTAAAGAAAACTTTTCATTCTGTCAACACAAATTTGTATTGACCGACTGAAAAGCTTTCTTTAATATAATTAGGCAACACTGAAAAATGGCTTCTATCACGACAATTCAATACATATGACCACCTCAAGGGAGCTATGATTTATGTAGTGTATTCGGTTTCAACAATCACTTTTAGGACAATTTGCTTTAGTAAACGAAATAAACTAGGCAATGTTAACAAAAATACTTTGAAACTCAGAAATTTTTCTAGGTTTATGCCGTGTCTTGTGTGGGGATTCGGCTAGGGACACCAAGCTGGCTCATCAGTGAGCTCTTGGTGTCCGCGCCCGGACCCCCGCAGGAGTAGCGAACGGTGCACTACCTCCCATCTTATAAAACACACGTGCTCAAGCAGCCTTTCACCTCCCTATAAAGACTACCAAAAAGATGGTATAATGGCTTTCTCGGCTCGTGAATTAAAACTCAGCAATCCATTATTGGTATCCTTGGATACAATTTATGAAGGTAGTCAGTCTTCAAGGTGGTAATAAATAGTTCCATAAGAAACGTAAATGAACGCTTCTAGCTTCTCAAACAACAGTTAGACTATCGAACAAAAGTTCCATTTCAAAAAATTATCAAAAGCTGAATGATTCAAAGTCATAGAAATAATAATAATATTAATAATAATAGTAATGTTAAAAGAAGACCCACGGATTAAACAGGCGATCTCATCTGCAAAGAGAACAGGTGGCCTCATGAGGGATGGGACGGGATGGGAAGAATGGGAGGTATAGACAAGGAATGGGGGAGGAGACGGCCGTGGCCTAACAGTAGGTTTCATCCCGGCATTTGCCTGAATACGAAGTGGGAAACCACGGAAAAGCACTTCGAGGATAGCTGAGGTGGGAATCGAACCCCTTCTACTCATTTGGACCACCTGAGGCTGAGAAGACCCCGTTCCAGTCCTCATACTAGTCTACTTTTCAAATTTCGTGGCAGAGCCGGGAATCGAACCGCGGACCTACGGGGTGGAAGCTAAGCACGCTGACCACTACACAACTGAGGCGACTCTTTCTCTAATTAACTCTCTTAATTATGTGCCTTATGCCAATAAATGTCTGCTTTCGAGGAGTCATTGTCTGCTGTTGTTATCCTTCACGCGAAGTGAGTGTAAACTCGATAAAATATTCTTACTTACTTTTCTCTTTTAACTCATACTTTGCCATTAAACCGCGGCGTCAGATATGAAAAGGAATATGCTACTTAAACTTGTTTCCCCAACTCCATCTAATAAAAGGTTTGAACATTAGCTCGTGGCTTAAAATATGCGAGTAGTACATTTGTAAAATGAGGCTTGTTGATGTGATGTGATGTGAAAGTAGCCATTGTCAACACCTCGAATCATTTGCCAAGCAATCACCTGTCTTCTACTCTTAAATAAAAACAGAAGTATATTCCAATTCTGGTGTCACAATTCCCACATTATGTATCATTAGACGTGTTTTGATATCATTGCAACTTGGACATTATCGAAGATATCTCCCACTTTAATAACTCCATTTCATTTTCAAATTCAATACAAATCACCCACTTAAACCACATAGCAAGTTGAAAGCAGTAGCAAACAGCGCGCTGTGATATGAGTACTCAGGTGTTCAAAATAGTACGTAACTCATTATATCAATGTCTCCGAGGTAGTCCGTAGTTGTTAATTCATTTAGGGTCAGAGACATGGTCGTCAGCCGTGAGTAGTTGGGTGTGTGTGCGTGGAGGCCCTGATTCGATTCATGGCTCTGCCAAGAAATTTAATTATGGTTTGAAGGATGGAATGGTGTACACTCAGCCTCGTGAGGCAAAATTGAGAGGAGGTGGGTTCGATTTCTATCTCAGCCATCCTGGAAGTGGTTTTCTGTGGTTTCTCACTTCTACTCCATGTAAATGCTAAGATGGTACCTAACGCAAAGCCACGGTCGCTTCCTACCCAAATCCTACCTGAATTAAAAATACACACCATGGTACAAGCGTCGCAGTGATTCAGGTAATCAGACACATTTTATACACACCCAAGTACACAGGTCAATATTTCCAAGATGTCACAAAGCCCCTAATGAAACAACAACAACAACAGTGGTGTGTGCAACTGTATGATGGAGAGGATTGGGATAAGCGCCTCGGGATTTGAAGTCAGGTACTATCCCGACATTTGCCTGGAGGGAGTGTAGAAAACCCGGGAAATATGACATTCAGGGTAGCCGCTGTCAACGTCAGGGTTTGAACCTAACTTACACCATATTAGGTGAACATTGTAACAAGCACATCAACGCCTCTGGGTACGAGGTAGTCACGTATACAAATTTATCTAAAAAAAGACGTCCTTGGATTGGTTCCTGGCTCTGCGAAGATATTTAATTCTGGTCTGAGAGCTGGAATGATGTACACTCAGTAAAGCTGAAAATAGGTATTCGATTCCCCTCTCAGCCATCCTGGAAGTGTTTTTCTGTGGTTTCCCACTTCTACTCCAGGCAAATGCCAGGATGGTTCCTAACTGAAGGCCACGGCCGTCTCCTTCCCAATCCTCTACTGAATTACAAACAGGCTGTCTGCGTGTCCAAGCCGTTACGTTCTCGCTTTCTCGCTTGCTGGTCCCAAGGCTTCAGGATCGAATCCTGGCACAGTTAGTTGGCATTTGAGGGTGCATAAATGTGAGGGAACCGGCCGCAGTGGCCGACAGCGCTAACGCGCTACATCGTGTCTCGTTGGCATCGGGAGAGCGTGGGTTCGAATCCCACCTCAGCCGTCCTGAAAATGGTATTCGTGGTTTCCCATTTTCACCACCAGGCAAATAACGGGACGGTTCCTTTCAACTGGTCCACGGCCGATTTCCTTTCATAATCCCTTCCTTGACCCGTCCTGAAAAGAAAAATACATGGCTTGGGCTGCATTGATAATAATAAAATTTAAAATTAATAAATGTGAGGGAACCGTGTCAGTAGATTTACTGGCACGCTATAGATCCCCTTCGGGGCAAAAATCCTTCACCCTGGCGTCTCTAAAAGCCACAGTAGTTAAAAGAGACGTAAAACCAATAATATTATTAATGAATTACAAATACACAGGTTATCAGTCAATTTCTGTGTACACACAAACCTGGACTCTCTGCTTGGCTGATAAGAAACTAATAGTAGCCTTTGAAATATGGTGCTACAGGAAAATACTGAAAATTCCATGGGTGGACAAAATCAGTAATGAAGAACCGCTGAAAAGGATTGAAGAGAAGCAATGTTTATGGAAGATGCTTACTCACCGAAGAGACAATTGGATTGGACATCTTGAGGCACAAAAATCTTCTGCACACAATACTGGAGGGCAATGTGGAAGGAAAGAACTGTAGAGGTAGACCACGGCTAGGATACATAAAACAAATCATTCACGACAAGGGTTGTGATAATTACTTGGACTTGAAGAGACTAGCCACAGACCGGAGTTCATGGAAAGCTGCTACAAACCAATCTTCGGATTGAACACCACAGAAGAACACCCAAGTACACGGGGATTAATGGCCACGATGTTGTAACGCCCCTAAATGAACCGTTGCAGATGCATCTCCATGACCATATAATTAATAGTCCAGTCGGTGATTTTAACCCATAATGCCGAGACGTAAGGTCGTAGTTCATTGACATCGAAAAAGAAAGCGCTTATCACGTACTGTATTCGTAACTGTTCCCGGGCGAAGCCGGGGCGGGTTGCTAGTATTAGGCCTACATAAGATATTTGTCACAACATAACACGCTTTTACATACAGAACTGGGTGAGGGGGTACTTAATTGAATATTTGTTATTAATGAAAAATAACTTCAGTCATAGAATGTTCTCCGTATTCCAAGGTGGAGAACCGGTACGCTCCCGGTGACAATGGGATTGCAGTGAATGGTCAAGAATTGATGATCCCCGTCTCTCAATCCATTGCTTGCTCATTGTTCACCTCAGCATTAACCTCTTTCAGGCGACTGAATATCACGCTTCGTACTTCGATCTGAGATGTAGGTACAATAATTATAGCACGGACAAGGTAGGCGATATGTCTCACTCGTATCTCCCATACAGCAACAATAAGTTCTAAGTCACTCCGTCCTGATTAATTGGCGTTTAGCCCATGCATACCGAATGGAAGGGGAAGTGTTATATCCAACAAGGGGAGGATACGATGCATGGGTCACCGATTCGAACCATATTTAGTACAGGTTGGTTGGTTGGTTCTTAAGTTTAGGGGCTGCGACAACGCGCTCATGTAGCCCCGTGTACTTAAGGTGTGTGTAGAATCTGTCTGATAATAAACCGGTGTTAATTGTGATGACTGTAATAGTGTGTGTTATCTGTTTTTTAATTTAAGTACAGACTGCAACTTAGAATTTTTAAAATAGTTCCTACATTTGCCGCTAAGCGCCACGGTAACGACTACTAGGCCAAGTTCAGAACTTAGCTACTAAACGCCACCGCAGTTGGCTCTTGGCAACGAACGTAGAAACCTAAGATCGTTGTTTACATTCTTAACCTATCCAATTTAGCTTCACACAGGTGCAATTAGTGGAAGGTTCTTTAACATGCCATAAATCTATGACATGGGACCGCCAGCTTTACTTCCCCTCCGATGGAAGGCATACTGAGGGATTTTAACGCTCTTAAAAAATCCGACGGCTTCGGCCGGGTTTGAACCCGCTATCTTGGGCATAGAAGCTCAGCATGCTACCGACTACGACACCGAAGCCGCTTTAGTACAGGTGTAGGACATGTCCAGGTGCAAGTAGTAAGGTGCGCTTCTGAGCCGTTTCCGAGAAATTAATTCATTGCAATTACAGTGCGACGTCTATGTGCGTTGTACGCTAGAAAAAAAACCATCGAGCGCGTGGTGCTGCGGTAAGAGCCCTGCTTCGTAAGCGCGGGTTCTCTGGATCGAATCCCACCGGTGAGCTTTTGCAGTGAGTTTTCTTTCGTTTTTTTTTGGCAATTCGTACAACTGTAGGTTCAAATGGTTCGAATCAGTGACCCATGCATGGTATCCTCCCCCTGTGAGCCAGTCTACAACATATTTAACCGGCAATGATTTACACCATATCAAATGTGAACCGGGAAAAGTTTCCAGAGATTAATTGGTTAGAAGAAGAGGTTGTAACTTATTTATAATTATGTTAAAAACTATTTCTATAAATCCTCAATACAAACATGGTCAGGGACGGATATTCTGAAGGGTATAATACACTTACAGTATGCTCTATCTATTTAGACTTCTATGAAAACGGTTTCGGTTTGTTCTGTTAGTATATACATTTTTCTTAATTTTCTTATGTTGGATTGTAGAAATTGCCGTAAATTAATTATGAAAACAATCTAATTTATTTGAAACAAATGTGGAATTTTGGAGGTAAAGATGATCAGCTCAGAGATGTGCGGAAAGTTATGTAATGAAGCTGCTCGTTAAAGCCATGGTTTGGGACTACATGGTACGTTCTTTGTTTTGGACATAGATAAGTTACTGATGTTTCGCAAATGAACCTGCGATGCGCATATTAAACCAGTAGTGAAACAGTTGTCCACAAGAATTTTCTCTAATATACGGTAGTAACGTTCTGTCTAGAACAAAACCATAGCACTCCAAATGCCTGCTTGTAACAGTCTTTTCAGGCTGCAGCCCCGTGAAGTAAATCAAATAGGCAACTTATCATACACCCATGTATTGTGCTTAATAATGTACTCCTAGGCCGCTTGTTACTAATTTCAATCCTTAGTAGTTGTACATAGCTTTGCGTCCATACGCGAAGCCTAAGAATTCAAGTCTTTGAGTTACAATTTTCTACAGTAAGAGATGTAGGCTTGAATTGGAGAAGATTCTGAGTAAGCTAACTTGACACAAGAAGAGCAAGCCAATGCTGATCGTTACTTATGATAAATAGGACTTAAGTACGAAAAAAATAGCCTTATCAGAACCTGATTATGAGGACACTTTACTAATTTTTCTCATTACTCTGATTTTTAACCTACTTTCGATTTCTGCAAAAAATGAAAGTAGACTGTTGAGATCAACACAGGGCGAAAAAATTGTGTGTCAGTCTGTGTGTGTGTATGTGTGAGTGTGTGTGTGTACTCTGTATAACTGTCCCCCCCCCCCCCCCCCCCTATCAATTCAAACACGGTGAAACTGAATTGAACGACATTTGGTACAGAGGTAGCACTAGCAAAGGGCACCTCAGTGTCATGTCTTATATCGCTACCATCTTGACAAAAACGTAATGGTGGCCACCCAAATGTTAAAAGCTTAAATCAAATTACGACCAACCTAATCATCTGATCTCTACCAATTTTTGCAACATTATAAATTTATGCATGAAGAATCTTTTGAGCTAACTACAAGGTCATTAGCCCAATAATTTGCAGATGGCGGCCATGTTTGTGTGCACATGGATGCCCCTATCTATTCAAACACGGTGAAACCGAATTGAACGACATTTGGTACAGTGGTAGTAGCACTAGCAAAGGACAGCTCAGTGTCATGTTTTATATAGCCGCCATCTTGACAAAAACGTAATGGCGGCCACCCAAATGTAGAAAGCTTAAATCAAATTACGACCAACCTAATCATCTGATCTCTACCAAATTATGCAACATTATACCTTTATGTACGAAAAATCTTTTTACCGAACTACAAGGTCATCAGCCCAATAATTTGCGGATGGCGGCCATGTAAGTGTGAAAATCGATTCCCCCTATCTAATAAACCATGGTGAAACCGAATTGAACGAAATTTGGTACAGAGGTAGCACTTGTAAAGGCATCTCACTGTCATGTTTTGTATGGTTGCCATCTTGACAGAAACTTAATGGCGACTACCCAGATGTTAAAATATTAAATCAAATTACGTCCAACCTAATAATCTGATCTCTAGCAAATTTTGCAATAACATGCTTTTATGTGAGAAGCGAGCTACAAGGTCATCAGTTCAATAGTTTGCATTTGGCGGCAAATGTGTGCAAATCGATCCCTCTATCAATTCTAACACGGGAAAACCGAATTGAACGAAATATGGTACGGAGGTGGTCTTAGTAAAGGGCACCTCAGGGTCATGTTTTATATCACCACCATCTTGACGGAAACGGAATGGCGGCCACCCAAATGTTAAAAGCTTAAATCAAATTACGACCTAATTATTTGACCTCTACCAAATTTTGCAACAACATACCATTTTGTAGGAAGCATATTTTGACTGAACTACAAGGTCATAAGCCTAACAGTTTGCATAAAGCGCCCATGTATGTGTGCAAATCGATTCACCATATCAATTCAAACACGGTGAAACCGAATTGAATGCCATTTTGTACAGAGGTAGCACTAGCAAAGGGCACCTCATATTCATGTTTAATATCCGTATAACAAGTTGTATTTCAACATCTACTTCAACCAACATTCAATTATACTCCTTGGGAAGGACAAACAGTTATAACAATACCCATGCATTTAGGAGAAAGTAGGCTATTTGTTCTTTACTGAACATCTTGTTTTGAATCTGATATCATTTTCATGACCACTGTTTCTACCGATATATGGATAGAAAAATCATAATCACATCCGTTTCCTAGTTTCCTGTGTGTGCTACTCAACTTGCAGTCTATACGATGTATGTTAAAGTTTCGCCCAAATATGATGATGCCAATTAATAATAATAATAATCGTATTTGTTTTATGCTCCTTTTATTTTCTAAAGCTTTTAGAGACGCCGTAATTTTGGCGGTCAAAGATATCTCGACGAAAATCTAGAATTCTAAACAAACATTAAACTAGGCTGTACAAATATAGATCAGGTTACAGAATTTTGTTAACAGGATAGTGTCATTATCAGTGCCTTACAGAAGTCAAAAGAAGAATTGCTATAGTAAAGCAAGCATTTCAGAGCAGGGAAAATCTATTGTTAAATAAGCTCATAGGAATTGAACCCAGGAAGAAATTTCTTAAAAACTTTATTTGGAGTGTGCTAGCTTACGGATGTGAGTCCTGGACTTTGGGAAAACAAGCTCAATCAAGACTAGACGCTGATGAAATGTGGTTCTGGAGAAGACCCTGACAAGGACTATTTGGAGGGAAGAGAAGATTAATGAACAAATTCTGACTAAGCTAACGTGACAGAAGAAGAGAAAGGCAATGCTGATAGTTACTTATGTTAAATAGGGCTTAAGTAAGGAAAGGAGAAACGGACATTACTTGATTCATTAGAACAGAGGAAAACTAAATTTATTGGACACGCCTTACGGTATGACACCTTTCTTCAGATTATCTTTGAAGGCAGTTAGTTATTAGTTAGTTAGTTATTGTTGTTTTAAGGGGAGGAACTAAAAGGTCATCTGCCCCTCTTAAAACAGATTAAAGTATACAAATTTGGAATGGAATTTAAAATTTAGAGGTAGGTACCAAAATTTGAAAAGACCAAAAATTAATTTTAAAAAAGAACTAATAATTATAATATAAACAAAAATTACGGAAACACAAAAATTCAGCATTCAAAAACGAACAAGTCGTTGAGTCAATGTACACCGGAAAATTTAGATTGCTGGCCCTAACCCACTCTCACTTATAAAGCGGATGACGAGATCAAGGCAAGGTCCTAGAGAAGAAATCGAGAACAAAACTCTCAGCTGTGTTTTACTTCCTACGTCACGATGAAGAGAACTGCTGAACTGTAGCTACTGCGACCAGTGTTAGCCTTTATATAATGATGATGATAATAATGATCGTGTGACCTCCGGAGATACCGGATGCAGGTCTTTATAGTTGACGCCCGTGGGCAACCTACGCGCCGTAATGAGGATGAAATGATAATGAAGACGTCACACAAACCCAGTCCCCGGGCCATTGGAATTAACCCCAAGATATTAAAAATCCCTGATTGCCTGGCTGGGATTCGAACGCGGGGCACTTTGGTCCAAATCATAGCGCGCTAACCATTTAGCCATGGAGCCATACATCATGGTAATGATGAAATCCAGAAACCACACTCTAACAGCGCCTTTCCATCTATGACTTAAAATGTGTCGTGGTCAGAGCGTAGTGTAAGTGACTAAATTCACCTGCATGGAAAGGAGGAGATTCGGGTTCGAATCTTGACTGTAGTCACATTTTCAAATTTTAGTTAACATATAATTCTCAACACCCATGTAAAACAGTGTTGACTGCTGATTTTAGCCTATTTTCAATTTTGAAAAAAATAGGCTTATGAGATCACCTTTCGTCCGTGTGTGTGTGCGTGTGTGTGTGTGTGTGTGAGGTGTGTGTGTGTGTGTGTCCCTAATAAATTCTAAACGGCTAGAGCGATTTCAATGAAAATCGATAACTTCATAGCACTATTCCGGGCGACCTCGACCGTGCCCTTCAAATTTTGTTTCGTCTCACCAATCCAACATGGCGGCTGTGCGAAATATTACACCAGCATTCAATATCTCCGGAACTATTACCGATATCACCCTGGAATTTTTTACGGTGATAAAGGAAACTACTAGACGTTCACCTATGTGACTCTTGAAAAACTGGTAACTACAAAACCAACATGGCGGCCAAGCGAAGTTGCTACGTTTAAATAGACGTTTCTCACGATTTAACCAACCAAACGCAATAAAACTTGGTACAGTGTATGTTTATACACATTGTAATGCACCGACATCTAAATTCGTTCAATTGTTTACATAACCACAAGATGGCGGCTGTGCGAAATATTTCACCGGCATTCTATATCTCTGAAACTATTAGCGGTATCACCCTGAAATTTTGTACGGAGATAAAGGACACTACTGGAAGTTTATCTATTAGATGTTCAAAAACCGGTTAACTACAAAACGAACATGGCGGCCAAGCGAAGTTGAAAATTTAAATAGACCTTTCTCGCGATTTAATGTTCCAAACGCAATGAATCTCGGTACAGGAGATTGTAATGCATTGGTATCTAATTTATTTCAATTATTTACATAACCTCAAGATGGCGGCTGTGTGAATTTTAAAATTAAGTCTTTATTTCTTGTGTCGTAATCATGCGATCGAATTGAAAGTTTGAATAATGAACCTACGCAATAATTTACCTTTAATGGTTCATGACTCTATGGCCTATACATTTAACAATCCAACATGGCGACCATCCGACATATTTAGACGGCTCTGAATATCTACGAATCTATTATAGCAATCAAACTGAATATTTTTATGTTCATAGGGGCTATGAACATAAGTTCACCTATAGGACTTTCAATAACCTGGTGATCACAAATCCAGCATGGCGGCGACGCGAAGTATAAATATTCACATGGAGGTTTGTCGCAATTTAACCATCCGAGTGCAGTGAAACTTGGTACAGTAAATCCTTATATGAATGTTAATCCACTGGCATCTAATTAATTTCAATTGTTTCCATAACCACAAGATGGCAGCTGTACGAAATTTTAAAATCTCGTCGTTACTTCTTGTGTCCTAATCATGCGATTGAAGTTTGAATGCTACATGTACACAATAATCTTCATGTAACAGTACATAACTCTAGGACCTACATATATAAAGTCCAACATGGCGACCATCCGAATATTTAGTCGGTTCTCAATATCTACGAATCTATTACAGCAATCAAACTGACATTTTGTATGTTGATAGTGGCAGTTAACATAAGTAGGATATATGAAAATAGGCTGTATAGTTCTTCACGGAACTACTTGTTTTTTATAATGTGTAAGGACGTAATATGATCAACTTAGGATAATTATTACAGCTGGGCTAAATTGAGATATTAGATCCAGTCTAATATTAATTATTAAGTCGCACAGCACTATTACGAAAACATTTCACAATCGAATGTGCACACGCTGAAAACAGACTATCCATTCTGACCGCGCGAAATCGTAACCAATAAGCCCGTAGTGTTGGTTTAAATTCAACCAATAGCGAGACTTGAGGATCTCAGTCGACGTCCTCAGAGTACCATTGAACAAACTAACCCTCCTCCTTCCCCCGCAAGGGCTCCCTTACATTTCTAAAGCTATAAACATGTGCTTTGAGGACGCAAGGCTTCCTTCCTCAGCTTTCTACTCTGGGTGGTGAGGGTCACACTTCACCCATCTAGGGGTGATATGTAGAACTAGTTACAAGTACTGACAGTAACAGTGAGACATAGCTTATCGAGAAGAAGCGCAAGGTAGCCCCAAAGACTATTTTACAAAACAATCAATTTAATTTTTTAAACAGATACAGCTGAGAGCTGACTGTAGGATGATCCTCACGTCCTTCATGGACGAATCGCCACTGCTACAAAAGGAACCCGTCAATGTCAACTACTAACAAGAAGTTCCGTGACGAACTAAAGAGCCTACTATTCTTAAAATTTAAATTCATGCCAATCTATGACCTATCTAGAAAACTAGCGAAATTAAGTTGTTAATATCGAAATGTCTAATTAGATCGAAATATACCTGTAGTCTAATAGAGCACTAGAGTTGGCAGCTCTGGTGACTGAATATATTGTTAGTTCCATCTCTTAAGGTACCGAATACAATATTTGGTTGAAGTCCAATGGATAGCATGGACGTTACATGCAGTTATACATTGGATCTATCAGCGCGCGTAAAATCATGTTGGCAACAATGTCATGCATGCGTTGGTCAGTAATAATCTGAAATATTATGATCTCTTGTTGAGCCAATATTGGATGAAATCCATTTGTTAGTATAGAAGTTACTTGTATTTTAAAATTGGAACTATCAGCACTGACGTACATAACTTACTCCAAATTAATCTAGAATGTCAGGTACTATACGTGTGCATAGTTTAAAGCTGTCGGCTTGCATATATTGGTATTTGGATAAACGAATAGAGAGAACATTTATTGACAGTTGGCAGCCCTGGTGGCTCCTAAGAATACGCTCAGTCATATCTGTTTATGTACACATATTACACACAAAATTTGGTTGAAATCCAATTGATTGTATAGAAGTTATATGCATTTAAAATTGGACTTATCAGCAGGCTTAGAATCATTTTGGCAACACTGCTATACATGGCCTCCTGGAAATTAAACTGAAATATTATTATCTACACTTGTGCCAATTTTGAAATAGCTCCCATGCATATCTTCCAAGATATCCAACATGGAGCTCAAATTTCAATTGCGGTTTTTCATCAGTTGGTAGCACTGACATCATTTTCAAATATGGGCTTCAGATATTCAGGTATAGATCTTTACTCATACCAAATTTGGATTCGATTGCTGCAGCCGTTTAGGAGTTGATAGGGGAGGGGGACGCACACACAGACAGACAGACAGACAGAAATTTGCCCAGATCGATCTCATAAGTCTACTTTTTCCTCATTTTTGCAAAATGTGAAAAGTAGGCTAAAAATTATGCAAAGAAATAGAGACGGCAGCAACTAAATCCATTGTATTGGTTACCGCATGTCACTGTGTTAAACAAATAATTCTGTTTTATTAGCCTACAAGATTCCAGTAGTCTAGGCTATACGTGAGGCAGAATAGAGCTATTATCGTATGTTTGGGTGTCATAGGTCCTGATGGGACTTTGGCGTGTCGTTAAGATAATGAACTTGTTTGATGGGGAGTCTATCTAGTTATTATTCCTATATTGTGGAAATCGGACTGCCCTACAACTTAGCTGTCTAAATTGTTCATTAATAATAGCGACTGTTCTCTTATGAACAATCGACCATCAATTATTCCTTTCTAGACCACTTTTAAAAATAATTATACTCATGACATTCTCCATCCAAAAGAACGAGTGTAACCTGTATCACGGTACCTTTAGGCTATATCAACAAGAGAAGTATTGATCAGCAATTTCCGTGAATTTCTCCTCTCCTTTCTATTATTTCTTTTAAAAATTCTCAAGTAATTAGCTTTTCATTATACCTCCTCCCATCCCCAACCCCACCCGCACCACACCACCCTCCAATTAAAGGATTTATAGAATAATAAAAGACAGCTGGTGATTACAAAGTCTAAGTCAAGTGCCACCGGGTGAGTTAGCCGTGGTCGTAACGGCATGACTGCTGGCAGTCGCTCACATCCGGGAGGCGAGGAGGTTCGAATCCCCCCGCCGGCAACCTTGAAGATGGTCTTCTGTGGTTTCCCATCTTCCTTCCAAGCAAATGCCGGGGTTGGTCCCTAACTATAGGCCACAGCCGCTACCTTCCAACTCCTCGTCCTTATATTCAATATTTCCTCCCCAGACAACACTCCAGACGTGACGGTACTTGTAGCTCACCCATTGGGTGTCCTCCTCGAAGCAGCTATAAAAACTGGCGAGCCGAACATGTCCTAGGAGACTCCCGGCACTAAAAGCCATACGCTAAAAAAAAGTCAAGTGCTCATCACTAGGAGAAGAAAGAAAAGTCCTTTAGAGAAAATATCATTTAAATATTCAGTAAGTTGAAACCTTGAGTCAATAAAGCTGGCCCCGTGGTGTTGGGGTAGCACGCCTGCCTCTCACCCGGATGCCCCGGGTTCGATTTCCGGCTCCATCAGGGATTTTAGAAACTGACGTGAGGGCTGGAACGGGGTGCACTCAGCCTCGTGAGGACAATGGAGTAGCTGTCTGACAGTGAGGCAGCACCCCGATCACGAAAACCAAGATTAATGGGCGAGGGGACCCGATGCGCTGATCACGCGTCACCCCAATATCTGCAGGTCAAATGGGTGGGCAGTGGTCGCTTGGTAGGCCTAGGCCCTTCATGGACTGTCATGCCAGGGGTTATATATTTTTTCTTGAGTCAATAAACAGTTGTACTTTAATCACAGTACCGGTTTCGGCCACATTGCGATCTTCTTCAGCGTTATATTATAAAATACGAAAAGAAGCAAGACTTACATGCAAACATTTTCATTAATGCACCCAATGACGATTTATTTTATTTTCAGGATGGATCAGGGAAGGGATTTTGGAAACCGTGGACCTATTGATAACAGGTGGTTATGGAACCTACGCTCTCCCGATGCCATCGAGGCACGAGATAACGCGTTAGCCCTCTCAGTCACCGTAGCTGTTAGAGAAACATTAAGGACATCTAAATCACTAATGTTGTTGTTTGTTTGAGTATACAGTCTTTTGACCGGTTTGATGCAGAATCCAAGGCACCCTATTGAAAAAGAACCTTGGATATTTTGTGATGGTGAATTTCTTTTTGTATTTACAGAGTCTCAACACTCGGGGACCGTCGATGACGAACGAGAAGCTGAAGACGAGGAAACCGATACTCGCTGTCCGGTCTGCAGCAAGGACTTCCCTGACGCCGACCAGTAAGTTATTCTTATAGAGATAATTTCTTATTACCTTATTGGATGGTTAATATCTTGTTTAAGACTCCGTCGAAGGTTTGACACATGCACTTTAATTCAACAAATGTTTCGTGAATTGTATCGATAGGCATATTATTTCAAACAAGAATCTATATGTCAATGCAGAAAATATCTTGCTTTACCTATCTTGGTAAATGTTATTGTTTCTCTAATTACTATAAAACAAAGTCCCCGATTCTTGGATGTCATTGGATGGATTTTGATATGGTTTTCACCATTTTGTAAAGGATATCTCGAGAAACGTTTCTGTAGGAAATAATTTACTTATGACCAAAGGAAGCCAAGCCGTAATGATTTCAGTGAAAACGTAGTAAAAAGAAAACCTGGCGTCCGTGCGCTTTTTAAGCTCACGCTGGGCAAACCGTTAAAAATATCTATATAGGCCTACTATGAGTGTAATAATTGTTCAGCATGAAAAGTTCTACAAAACAGTCCATGAGAGCATATCTCTATCTTCAATACATCGCCCATTATAAGTGTTTTTACATTTTCATTTCTTCCAACAATCTTTATTCAATTACTGAGGCGACAGTTTACGAGCTAGCTAGGGGTGAATCTATTACCCCAGATACTGCCTGCAGAAATCTGTCGAGTCGTGTAGAGTTAAGACTTCAGAAAAGAGTGGTTGTGTTTGTGTTCCGAAAAATACACAGTCAAGTTAAGATTGGACGGAAGGGGGATTTGTGTTTCATGTACCTCGCCATTCTTAAATTACATCTGTCAAGAATTCGTTGCACATGCATCTCCATGATAATGTCATTAATAGTTCACTATTTTAACCCATCATGCCGAGACGTAAAACGGACAGAGGTCGTACTTCATTGACATCGAAAAAAGCGCTTATCAGGTAATGCATTCATAACTGTTCCCGGGCGAAGCCGGGGTGGTTTCTTGGCTTTAATATATAAGAGATAATAACAAAAGCAACAACAGCCACATCATGGATACTGGAATGCTGTTACAGATTTTTCTGGACCACACTGTAGACTATACAACACTTACCACTAGCTCATAAAACGGTTAGCTGTATGCCTCTCACCAAGGCGGTCCGGATTCGATTCCCGGTCAATGCATGTGAGATTTTCGAAGTGAAATGCCATGTCCTGTGGTTCGGATTCCACGTAAAAAGGAGGTCCCGTGGCTCATGATCTCAAGATTAACGGTCACGTTAAACTACAAGCTTCCTTTTTTCAAGAGTTTAGTGCTTTTCAGTCGGTCAACACGAATGTACCCAAGGCATAAAGATAGCTTTCACGACGAAAAACACAACCGCTAGGCACCTCCTAAATAGTAATCTAAATAAACGTGACCCGTATTCAAGGTCAGGGGTATATTCTATAACGTGCCAAGACACCGATTGTCAAGCTAATTACATCGGGCAGAGTGGAAGGCGAGTAGACACACGTTATAATGAACATAGGAATGCGATAAGATACGGAACACATTCAGCCGTGTGCGAACATATGTGTGACGCAGGGCACAGCTTTACCAACATAGAGTCGGACCTTAAAATAATCCATCACGAATCGAAAGGCAGAGCTCTTGACATAAAGGAAGCAATCGAGATACTCCTAGCCAAACGAAACAATCCCAACAATCTAAATGAACACACGTTCATGGAGAGCTCACCCCTCTTCACGCTACTAAAAAACACACCCTGTCGGAAACAAAACACAATTTAGCGACACAGCCAAGCTAGATAAAAAAGGGGGGAAATTAGGGGTTTTTAATAGGTAAATGTTATCTGGATCAGGTGTACGATGTACTTTGCTTCTGCAATAAACCAAGGCCCATATTCGCGGCAGTATTAAAGGTGCCGGGACGTCTTCATAAGACCGTCAACGCTTAGTTCGAATGGGTTATGCTCCACGCGTGGCGAGGGCCAATCCACGGTATTTAATAGTTGTGGACCCACCTCATTCAATAACATACATCTTATCTAGGTTGGCAACACCTCACATAAACACATCGCTATCACTCCCCACAGCACGTAGGGACAGGGGGGAGGAGGCAGGGGAAAAACCAGTCGTTAAGATAACCACCGCAGTCGACCGCACAGCGAGTTCCAGTGAGCACGAAAACTGCGAGTAGCTGTAATACGGAAGACAATCAGATAAGTAGTTAGCCAAAAATTTTATAGTTTAACCATAGTTTACAACCATATAATCTCTCTAAAGTACAATCTCCGGATAGCTATCACCATTTAGCATTTCACCTAACATATATACTGCATTTAGCATACACTGACAGTTGCAGTACCAATACTGCAACTAAATAATTGTACATATTGTAAATATTTTCACCTGTATTTCAAACATAGATTTTGTAGCCTAAGTGTAATGGATCTGATGATGATCGCTTGACGATCGAAACTGGTCGTCCTAATGTTTTATTAATCTCATGTAATTTATTTCAGGATTAGGACATAACCCATCTCTTTTGGGTACATTCGTGTTGACCGACTGAAAAGCACTAAACTCTTGTTTACTAAGGCAACACTGAAAATATGGGTTCAAACACCACAATGTTAATCTAAAGAGCTTTGACCGTGTACTGCCACTAGACACCCACTCGCTGGCCGGAAGATCGCAATAACCATTGTATACAGAAGAAGCACGTATGCGAAGGAAGTGTCCACAGCTGTTTTACGAGCAGTCGTAGCGCCGCCATAAGAACAATAGTAATGTGGACTACATCACCGTCTTGTTTCCATTCTGCAGGAGGCAGTTACGATCTCTCGCGGCCAACAGTCGACCATTTAAATAAAAAAAAGTGACAGTCAGTCTGAAAGACTAGACTTTGTATCATTTTAAATGCTACAAATGCTGAAAAATGCTAGAAAGGCTGGAGGCTTCTCACTTCACTCGAAACCAAAGACTCTTGACATGTTAGAAAATTATCTGCATAATACTTATCTTGCTTATCTTGTTTCAAATTACTCGCGAACGGCAAGTGCAAACCAAGGGCAAAGCAAGGTAGCGCGCGGGATGCTGCACGCTCACCAGAGCGCGCGGGGACATGCCCCTTCCATCCAGTCTAAAAACACTTCTATATTTTATAGTGGGCGATGTATTGAAGATAGAGATATGCTCTCGCGGACTGTTTTGTAGAACTTTCCATGCTGACCAATTCTTACGCTCATAGTATATTGATATTTTTAACGGTTTGCCCAGCGTAAGCTTAAGAAGCGCACGGACGCCAAGTTTGTTTTCGACTTTTTCACTGAAATCTTTACTGCTTGGCTTCCTTTGATCATACATAAATTATTTTCTACAGAATCTTTCCTCGAGACATCCTTTACAGAATGGTGAAAACCGCATCAAAATCCATCCAGTTCTCGAGATTACCCGTGGCATCCAAGAATCGGGGATTTTTGTCTTATACTAACGAAGTAGAGATTGTCGGGGTACACATGCACCAATGACGTCACACACCTCAGTGCATCTGGGTACATTTCGTCCCGTCACCGTAACGTAACGCCAGACCCCAGCGTAACGACCAAGTCGACAAGATCATTTAAAATGATTTTAAAAAATGGCAGGCTACGTGGTAAACTGATGAGGAGCCATTTTAATGCTCAAAACATCAGAGACGATTGGAGTTGCGACAGTTAAAATTGATACGTGATGCTTCATAGATCTGATAACATGGAACCATCGAAGACCTTTGGCCATCCACATATCTGGTGTGTACGGGGTATTATACAATGGAAGGTTTCTTTTAAGTAAGACCTGTTAGCTAAAATATTGTAAAATCCTGGACAGATGTTTCTCTTACAATCAGACGAAAAATTTAGTGAGATAAGACGTTGGCGATGTTCCCTTGTCAGGGGGACTACCTCCAGGACCTCGTGGTGTAGCTGTAAGCATTCTTTGCTGTCATCCCCGGAGGTCCAGCTTCGATTCCCCGCACTATAATTATAAAATCTGACCTGATGGCTAGAACGGGGCACACTCAGCCTCGTGAGGCCTAACTGAGAAGATGCAGTTTCATTTCTTACCTCATCCATCCTAAAATTAGTTTTCAGTGGTTTCCCATTTCTACTCCAGGCAAATGCCGGGATGGTTCCTAAACTATGACCACGGTCGCCTCCGTATCAATCCTCATTGTCTGGCTCAACGGCAACGTTCTCGCCTACTGTGCCGATGGTTGCAGGATCAAATCCTGGTGCAGTCAGCTGTTATTTGAGGGTGTGAAAATGTGAGGGAGCCGTGTCAGTAGATTTACTGTCATGTTAAAGATCCCCTTCAGGGCCAAATGCCTGCACCCCGGTGTCTCTAAAAGCCACAGTAGTTAAAAGTGACGTAAAATCAAAAACATTCTTAAGTACCAATCCTGGCCTCAGATTCAACACAATTACACAGGTTATCATACAAAAGAAAAAATACACCCACCCAAGTAGGCTACAGTGTTGTCGTTTGAATCTTCAGTCTTTTGACTGGTTTGATGCAGCTTTCCATACCTCCCTGTCCTCAGCTAATCGTTTCATCTCTACACAGCTGCCACACCCTACATCCGAGGCAATCTGTGCATATTCTAACCTTGGTCTACCCCTACAGTTCTTGTCCTCGACCCTTCCTTCCATAATAAGCTTACTATTCCTGGGTGTCTTAGTATGTGTCCTACCAACCTATCTCTTTACTTCATTAGCAGTCACCAGAAACAACTCTCCTCTCCCACGCGTCTTAATACCTCTTTGTTTGTAACCCTATCTACCCATCTCATCTTCATCATTCTCCTGTAACACCACATTTTCAAGCGCTTCAATTCTCCTCTTTTCTGCTGTACCAACAGTACAAGTTTCACTTCCATAGAGCACCACGCTTCAGACAAAGACTTTCAAAAATGACTTCTTAATACCTAAATCTATATTCGATGTCAGCAGACTCCTTTTTTGCAGAAATGCATTCCTTGCCTGAGCCAACCTACTTTTTATATCCTCTTTGCTTCGTCCATCACTGGTTATTTTGCTTGCTAAGTAACAGAAGTCTCCTACTTCCTTTTAGCGGCTTCGGTGTCGTAGTTGGTAGCATGCTGAACTGCTGTGCCCAAGATAGCGGGTTCAACCCGGCCGAAGTCATCGGACTTTTTAAGGGCGTTAAAATCCTTCATTATGCCTTCCTTCGGAGGGGAAGTAAAGCCGGCGGTCACATGTCATAGATTTATGGGATGTAAAAGATCCTTACACAGACTAAACTTGTGTGAAGCTAAATTTCTAGGTTAGATTTTGTTGTAACGCTCTATCAAAGTTCCAACGTTCACCACTAGAAATCAGGGACATCTGGTAGCGAAAGTTGGAACTACTTGAAATTGAACGGAACTTGTAGCTCACCCTACGGGTGTCCGCTTGAAGCAGCTACAGCCTCTGACGAGCCGAACATGTCCTCGGACACTCCTGGCACTAAATGCCATACGATAAATAAATAAATAAATAAATAAACCTCCTTTAGCTTTCATCTGCCAATTTGATATCCATAGAGATTTCTGATTTATTTCGGCTGTATTCCAATATTTTTGTTTTACATTTATTAATTTTCATCATGAATTATTTCCTCAAGTCCATACGATTCAAAAACTCATTCAATTCCTCAGACGTGTCGACCAAGATGACAATGTTATCAGCAAATCTCAGAGTTCAGGACGCAGGGTTAAATGACCACGATGTTCAAATCCCTGAAATGAATCAACAACAACAACAACTCCTCCAAGCGGCAAGCCATAAGTGAAACGATTACGTGTTAATAGAACTAGTCAAGGTAGTTAGCACAGCAGATTGTCCTTTGGCCTGGTTGTCACTGTGTCGCGTGAGAAGCAGGAAGACAAGTGAGCAGAGCCCTGCCGAGGGTCCGCCATTGATTACACACTGGCGGTGTCATGGCGGGAGATGGGGCTCCGTCACGCGAGAGGGGTCGTGGGTCGCGCACTCAAAGCCACACTCGCGAAAATATACTAATATTATTAGTAACTATAGCCGGCCCCGTGCACGCCTGCCTCTCACCCGGAGGCCCCACGTTCGATTCCCGGCTCCATCAGGGATTTTGGAAACTGGAGTGAGGGCTGTAACGGGGTGTACTCAGATTAGTGAGGACAATTGAGTAGTTGTCTATTAAGATTAACGGTCGAGGGAACCCGATGAACTGACCACGCGTCACCCCAATATCTGCAGGCTAATTGGCCGGGTAGCAGTCGCTCAGTAGGCCTGGGCCCTTCATGTGCCACGGGTTTTGGGGGAATTAGTAACTAAAATAACCCCTGACACTACAGCCCGTTAAGGGTCTAGGCCCACCAAGTGACCGCTGCCAAGCCATTTGGCCTGCAGATATTGGGGTTACGCGAGATCAGCGCATTGGGTCCACTCGGCCGTTAATCGTTGTATTCGTGATCGGGACTCTGCCTCACTCTCAGACAGCTACTCAATTGTCCTCACGAGGCTGAGTGCACCCCGTTCCAGCCCTCACATTAGTTTCTAAAATCCCTGACGGAGCCAGGAATCGAACACGGGGCCTCCGGGTGAGAGGCAGCCACGCTACCCCAAAACCACGGGGCCAACGGTATTAGTTGTTGTTTCACTGGTTATTTTGCTTCCCAAGTAACAGAATTCACCTAATTCCTTTAGCTGTTCACCTGCCAATTCGACATCCATAGAGGTTTCTGATTCCTTTCGACTGCGTTCCAATATTCTTGTTTTCCATTTATTAATTCTCATCATGAATTCTTTCCTCAAGACAGAATCCATACCATTTAAAATCTCATTGGTATTAGTACCTAATATTAATTATTATTATTATTTATTATTATCTAGTTAAGCCTCCGTGGCTTAGGCGGCAGCACGCCGGCCTCTCACCGCTGGGTCCGTGGTTCAAATCCCGGTCACTCCATGTGCGATCTGTGCTGGACAAAACGGAGGCAGACAGGTTTTTCTTCGGGTACTCCGGTTTTCCCTGTCAACATTTCATTCCAGCAACACTCTCCACTATCATTTCATTTCATCTGTCATTCATTTAATCATTGCCCCAGAGGAGTGCGACAGGCTTCGGCAGCCGGTACAGTTTACATCCTCGCCGCTAGATGGGGGCTTCATTCATTCCATTCCTGACCCGGTCGGAGACTGGAAGCAGGCTGTGGATTTTCATTCATTTATTATTATCTACTTAAGGGAACATGGTGGCGCAGCGGTCAAGTTGTTTACCTCTCCCCAAGGTGGACCGGGCTCGATTCCCGTTCAAACCAGGTGAAAATTTCTGAAGTGAATCGCTGTGTCCTGTGGTTTGGATTCTAAGTACAAATGAGGTCCCGTGGCTCATGATCGCGTAAAACTACAAACTTCCTTATTATCTCGTATACAGAGTGTTCCAGTGAGAACGCGCCAAACGGATACCAGCAATCCGCACCGCCACACTGGGCACATTGACACAGGGAACATGTAATCTCCGAGGTCACCCAAAGGACATCTCTATGAAGGCTTCCAAAAAGATGGTATATTGGCTTTCACGGCCAGTGAATTACTCAGTTTGTGCCGTATCTTGTGTGGGGTTTCGCCTAGGACAACAAGCTGGCTCATCAGCGGGCTCTAGAAAAATTGCTGAGTTTTATTAATTTACTGGCCTTGAAAGCCAATATAGGCCTACCATCTGTTTGGATGCCTCCACATGGAGGTTATGACTGCTTGAGCTTTTAGTTCTCGCATTAAAAAGGCGCAGGTACGCTTCATAGGGAGGTAGCGCGCAGTGCTACTCCTGTGGGGGTCCGAGCGAGGACACCAAGAGCCCGCTGATGAGCCAGCTTGGTGTCCTAGGCAAAACCCCACACAAGACAAGGCACAAACCTAGAAAAATTGCTGAGTTTTACCAGAGAATGTTTATCCAGGTACAGACGAGATCAATATTATTACTATTATTATTATTATTATTATTATTATTATTATTAATTGATGTCAGGTGGCTGAGAAGCAACCTATATGAAATATGCATGACATTGAAAGACTAAGCCGCATTTGACGCGCAGCCTGTATGAACACGAGAGTGTTGAGGAGTCACGGCACGAAAGACCCAATTTCCTACACCTGAATGTTCCCACGCCAAGGCACTTGCACCTAGTCTTGTCACCCTCCCTATCTTTCTCACCTTCCTCACACTCGTGTCTACTTTAGTCATCCCACTATTATTTTATTACTTCTTCCTACCCTCCCCTCCCTTCTTCAGTATAGGGACACTCGTAAAACACGCAACAGTCCCTCGGATATAGTCGTATTTCACCTATTTCTATCTTGCAGAAAGGAAAAGCTTTTGTGGTAATGTTTTGTCCTTTTGAGTGTGTGTGTGTTTGTGGAACAGCATTTGTTCCACACCCACCCCCCATCCAAAAAGAAAAAAAGTGACAGTCAGTCTGAAAGACTAGACTTTGTATCATTTTAAATGCTACAAATGCTGAAAAATGCTAGAAAGGCTTTATACATAAGTATAAAGCAATACTTATGTTTCTTTATAATACTTTACCTTGTTTCAAATTATTCGCGAACGGCAAGTGCAAACCAAGGGCAAAGCAAGATCAAGCGCGCGGAGGGAGATGGCTGGATGACGTGCCCCTTCCATCCAGTCCAAAAACACTTAGAGTGGGCGATGTGTTGAAGATAGAGATATGCTCTCGTGGACTTTTTTGTAGAACATTTCATGCTGACCAATTCTTACGCTCATAGTATATTGATATTTTTAACGGTTTGCCCAGCGTAAGCTTAAGAAGCGCACGGACGCCAAGTTTGTTTTCGACTTTTTCACTGAAATCTCTACTGCTTGGATTCCTTACAGTAGATCATACATAAATTAATTTCTACAGAATCTTTCCTCGAGATATCCTTTACAGAATGGTGAAAACCGCATCAAAATCCATCCAGTGGTTCTCGAGATTACCCGTAACATCCAAGAATCGGGGATAGAGATTGCCGAGGTACACATGCACCAAGCGGTACTATGACGTTACACACCTCAGTGCATCTGGGTACATTTCGTCCCGTCACCATAACGTAACGACAGACCCCAGCGTTACGACGATGTCGACAAGATCATTTAAAATGATAAAAGAGACTGGTTTAACGAAAAGGACCTAGTCATTCTTACAACACCGACAGCAGTGGCTACGCTCGCTAAAGCGCAGCGTTGGGTCATGGGGCCAAGCTCTCTGCTGACTCGGTAGACTCGTGGGTTGAAATGGTTTTTCTTGGTTTCCCCATTTTCAACACCAGGAAAATGCTGGGACGGTACCTTCTGACAGGCTACGGCCGCTTCCTTCCACATCCTTGCCCAGTTTCATTCACTTCATCCATTCCATCTCTCATCCCGACGTGCAGGTCGCCCACGGGCGTCGACTTGACCCAACAGGGTGCCAGTGCAAAACATTTTCGCTATTAGATCTACTAAATATCTACAAAACTATAACACCAATCAGCCTAAATTTAATAAGTTGGTAAAGGAATATAAAGTAAATTCACATATTATACTACCAAAGGCCTATTAAGCACAAAACCAATATGGCGGCCATGCGAAGTTAAGTACAGTATTTATTTGGATTCTTCTGGCGGCCACGCCATCCAAGCACAGTGAAATTTGACGTACCGAATATTTATCTGCAAATGAACTCACTGGCGTCTATTGTACTTCAGTTGTTTGATAAATGTATAATGGTGATTGTGTGAAATTTAAAAAAAAAACATGCTTTTTATTCCCTGTATGATATTCAATCAAGCCAAGTAAAACCTAATGTAATGAACGACTACTATCATACGTATGTTTTGCTGGGGTATAGAAATATGTGGCTTATCTCTACATACTATAAAATAGTCCCCGATTCTTGGATGTAACGGGTAATCTCGTGAACCACTGGATGAATTTTGCTGGGGTTTTCACCATTCTGTAAAGGATTTCTCGAGGAAGGTTCCTGTAGAAAAATATACATTTATGACCAAAGGAAGCCTAGCAGTAACGCTTTAAGTAAATAGAGTCAAAGTAAACCGTCGTCTGTGCGCCTTTAAAGCTTACGCTGGGTAAGCCGTGTAAACATCGATATATTATGATTGGAAGAATTATTCAGCATGAAAAGTTCTACAAAAAGTTCTGGCCAAAATATCTCTATCATTAATACATCACCCACTATACGTGATTTTAAGTTTTCTTTTATTCTCCATTTGGTAATTTTAAATTACTAGCTTTAGAGTGAATCAGTATGCCTTCGGAGGGGAAGTAAAGCCGGCGGTCCCATGTCATAGATTTATGGCATGTTAAAGAACCTTCCACTAATTACACCTGTGTGAAGCTAAATTGTATAGTTTAAGAATGTAAACAACGCTCTTAGATTCCTACGTTCGTTGCCAAGAGCCGACTGCGGTGACGTCTGGTAGCTAAGTTCTGAACTAGTAGTCGCCGACGGTAGCGTTTGGCGGCAAAAGTAGGAACTACTTGAAAATTGATCGTCTGCAGTCCTTACTTGAATTAAAACAGATACACACACTAATACAGTCATCAAAATTAACACCGGTTATCAGACAGATTGAAGCCTCCGTGGCTTAGGCGGCAGCACGCCGGCCTCTCACCGCTGGGTCCGTGGTTCAAATCCCGGTCACTCCATGTGAGATCTGTGCTGGACAAAACGGAGGCAGGCAGGTTTTTCTCCGGGTACTCCGGTTTTCCCTGTCAAAATTTCATTCCAGCAACACTCTCCACTATCATTTCATTCCATCTGTCATTCATTTAATCATTGCCCCAGAGGAGTGCGTCAGGCCTCGGCAGCCGGCACAGTTCATATCCTCGCCGCTAGCCAGGGGCTTCATTCATTCCATTCCTGACCCGGTCGGAGACTGGAAGCAGGCTGTGGATTTTCATCAGACAGATTCTACACACACCCAAAGTACACGGGGCTACATGACCGCGTTGTCGCAGCCCCTAAACTTAAGAACCAACCAAGCTTACGCTGGGTATATCATCGATATATTATGATTGGAAGAATTATCAGCATGAAAAGTTCTACAAAAAAAGTCCCGGACAAAATATCTCTATCATTAATACATCGCCCACTATACGTGATTTTACGTCTGCTTTTATTCTCCATTTGGCAATTTTAAATTACTAGGTTTAGAGCGAATTTACGAGCTAGCGAGCAAGCCTATCACCCCAGCTTCGGACAGCATCAAACTGTCGAGTCGTGTCGAGTTAAGACTTCAGATAAGAGTATATGTGTTTGGAGTTTCGCTGTTCACCTCAGCTTTTCTGAATTGCGTCTGGGACCTGCCGTCCATGCGCCTTTTAAGCTAACGCTAACGTTGCTAGTATTTATTAAATTATACATGGCACGCATGTCATTTTTTCATTGATTAATTCCTTATGTTCGTCACAGAATGATGCGATATCTGCGAAACTGTGGACAACTACTATAATATAAGAGGCTTGGACATGGTGGTCATATAGCCCCGTATACTTCGGTGAGGGTTGAATTTTGTCTGATTACCTGTTTTATTGTGATGACTGTATTAGTGAGTGTATTCGTAATTCAGGTAAGGGTTGGTAAGGAAACGGCCGTGGCCTTACGTTATGAACCATCTCGGCATTGGCCTGGAGTAGAAGTGGGAAACCACTTACAGGATGGTTGAGGTGGGAATCGAACCGAACTCAGACCAGAATTACATTTTTTGACAGAGCCGAGAATCGAGCAGCCAAGAATGCTAGCCGCTACACCACGATGTCCAAGTCTCTCAAATGAAGTAACATAATATCAATAATGTCTGCCCTCTAGTAATGAGCAGGGCCCGCATTCTTATGAGATGCCAACTTTTCAATTGTTCACCACAGACTTTGCTAACTTATATACAAATCCTGTCCATGGTCCCCACATTATAGAAATGCACATTTATTAAGTCATTTTTTCGTCATCTTTCTCTAAGTATTTTATTTTTCGCTTTTCGCTTCATAATTATGTCATTTTACGGAATTTATTAAAATATTTTATACGTTTTGAGTCATTTTCTCACATTTGTAATGGTTTATGAAGCATTTTAGCCTATTTTCATTTTATGAAAAAATAGGCTTATGAGATCACCTTTTGTCCGTGTGTATGTGTGTGCGCGTGTGTGTGTGTAATGGGGTGTGTGTGTGTGTCCCTAATAAATTCTAAACGGCGGGAGCGATGTCAATGAAACTCGGTAAGAACATAGCACCATCCTGGTCGACCCCGATCTTGCCCTTCAAATTTTATTGTGTCTCACCAATCCAACATGGCGGCTGTGCGAAATATTCCACCAGCATTCAGTATCTCCGAAACTATTACCGATATCACCCTGATATTTTGCACGATGATAAAGGAAACTACTAGAAGTTCACCTATGAGACTTTCGAAAACCTGGTAACTACAAAACCAACATGGCGGCAAAGCAAAGTTGAGACATGTAAATAGGCTTTTCCAGCGATTTAACCATCCAAATGTAATGAAACATGGTACAGAAAATGTTTATACACATTATAATGCACTGGCTTCTAATTTAGTTTAATTGTTTACATAACCTCAAAATGGAGGCTGTGCGAAATATTTCACTGGCATTCAATATCTCCGAAACTATTTATGATATCACCCTGAAATTTTGTGCGGTAATAAAGGGCAATGCTACGAGTTTATCGATGTAACATTCAAAAACCTAAGTACAAAACGAACATGGCGGCCAAGCGAAGTTGAAACATTTTAATAGACTTTTCTCGTGATTTAACCATCTGAGCACAGTGAAATTTGGTACAGTAATTGATTATACATATTGTAATGTACTGGCATCTAATTTAGTTCAATTGTTTACATAATCTCAAGATGGCGGCTGTGCGAAATTTTAAAATTAAGTTTTTATTTCTTGTGTCGTAATCATGCGATCGAAGTGAAAGTTTGAATAATGAAGATACGCAATAATTTTCCTCTATTGGTACATAACTCTATGGCCTATACATATAAAAATCCAAAATGGTGAGCCTCCGAAATATTTTGACGGTTCTCAATATCTACGAATCTTTTACAGCAATCAAACTGAAATTTGTTATGTTCATAGAGGCTATGAACATAAGTTCACCTATATGACTTTCAATAACCTGGTGAGCACAAATCCAACATGGCGGCGACGCGAAATATAAATATTTAAATGGACGTTTATCGCGATTTAACCATCCGAGTGCCGTGAAACTTTGAACATTAAATGCTTATACAAATGTTAATCAACTGGCATCTAATTTATTTAAATTGTTTTCATTATCACATGGTGGCAGCTGTGCGAAATTTTGAAATCTCGTTTTTCCTTCCTGTGTCCTCATCATGCGATTGAAGTTTGAATCTCACACGTGAACAATAATCTTAATGTAATAGTACAAAAATAAAAATCAAACCTGGCGACCATCTGAAATATTTAGACGGTTCTCAACATCTACGAATCTATCACAACAATCAAACTGAAATTTGCTATGTTGATAGAGGCAACTAACATGAGTAGGGTATATGAAAATAGGCTGCATAGTTCTTCACGGAACTACTTGTATTTGTATGTAATTGTGTCGCTTTTCGCGTCATTATTATGTCATTTTAGGGAATTTATTGGAATATTTTATAGGTTTTGAGTCATTTTCTCACATTTTTAATGGTTTATGATGATTTTTTGCGTATGTTAGTGGATATTAACGTAACTGAAAATGTGGATGAATACGAAGACATGAGTATCTTCACAACTTTGTTCAACCCTTATTTCATGGAATATCCACATTCCAGGAGACACACCAGACTGGAATAATAACCAGTATTTGTGTGCAAATAATTCGTATTTGTCAAATAATAATTAAATTATATTAGGTAGCATATAATATTATCATTTCAACAAACAATGGCGTAGTGTGTTTGCATTTTTTGTGTGATGAATTTATGTCAGTGTCATTCAAATTTCTAGTTCACTTTTTAACGTTTGCGGGTCATTTCATGGGATTTTCGCAGTCAGGTTGGTTGGTTCTTAAGTTTAGGGGCTGCGACAACGCAGTCATGTAGCCCCGTGTACTTTGGGTGTGTGTAGAATCTGTCTGATAACCGGTGTTAATTGTGATGACTGTAATAGTGTGTGTTATCTGTTGTTTTTTTTTTTTTAATTTAAGTACCGTACTGCAACTTAGAATTTTTCAAATAGTTCCTACTTTTGCCGCCAAGCGCCTCCGTCAACGACTACTTGGCCAAGTTCAGAACTTAGCTACTACACGCCACCGCAGTCGGCTCTTGGCAACGAACGTAGAAACCTAAGAGCGTTGTTTACATTCTTAACCTATCCAATTTAGCTTCAAACAGGTGCAATTAGTGGAAGGTTCTTTAACATGCCATAAATCTATGACATGGGACCGCCGGCTTTACTTCCCCTCCGAAGGAAGGAAAACTGAGGGATTTTAACGCTCTTAAAAAATCCGATGGCTTCGGCCGGGTTTGAACCCGCTATCTTGGGCATAGAAGCTCAGCATGCTACCGACTACGATTTTCGCAGTCATTTTATACTGTAGGTCATTTTTATTTAAACATTTTTTGGTCATCAAACTCCGGGTCCTGGTAATGAGTATTTCAACCCTAATAATGTGTTGTTGTTCGTGTGTGCAGTTTGGACGACCACCTTCGGAACCAGCAAAAGAGATACTCCTGTGAGAACTGTAACAAGATATTCACTGATCCCAGCAATCTCCAAAGACATATCCGTGCTCACCACCACGGGGCTCGATCCCACGCCTGTCCAGAGTGTGGCAAGACCTTCGCCACATCATCAGGGCTCAAACAGCACACTCACATTCACAGCAGCGTGAAGCCGTTCCAGTGTGAAGTCTGTTTCAAGGTAATACTAATACTACAGGGTTGTTGCATAACAAGTGGCCGATTTCAAGGAGCATATTTCTCCCAGGCCCATCAGCAAAATTTCGTACGGATCCTTCAAAATAACAATACTGACAAGTCCTAGCACTCAATCTTTTTTTAAATAGCTTATCCTCCATTCTCGGCTTCACCCACGGATTCTGCGAGGGATCAATCCTCTACCGTTGCAAGGGAGGTGCCTGGAGGTGAACACACTTTGTGTGGGGATGATGACAACTGGGGATGGAGACAGGCCGATCGTTCAGGCGACCGCTAACTAGGATGGAATTAAGGAAGGACCAAGGAAGGGATTAGGGAAGTAAGCCGGCCGAGGATCCGTTGAAAGGAACCGTACCGCCATTTGCCTGGTGGTGAAAACGGGACACCACGAAAACCATTTTCGGAACTGCCGAGGTGGGATTCGAACCCACGCTCTCCCGTTGCCAGTGAGGCAGTCCTTGTATTTGTACACTCTAGAATTCACAAATACGAGGATGTTTTTCTTTACCTCCGTTTGTAGTCTACATAAAAATGGGAAATGTAAATAGTCTAACATATTGAATTTATTACCAGAATTTATAAACGAACCGGTCATTTCTAAAAGGCCCTTTCTGACATTTTAGTTATTGTTGTTTTAAGGGGCAGAACTACGAGGTCATCTGCCCTTTTTCTTACATATTTGGTAAAAAAAGAACCCCAACCCAGGTTTAACTCATTTTCACCGGACATGTCTGAAAAGGGATAGATGACCTCGTAGTTCCACCCCTTAAAACAACAATAACTAACATGTCTGAAAGGGCCTTCTAGAAATAACCGATTCAAACATAGTTACCTCCTGACATAATCACGGTAATGATTGAGTCATTAATCATATCTTGTACAAGCTATCCAAGTCCCCTCTTCATACAATGTTGCCGTCAGTAAGTTAGCATGACCCTTAACAGTGTTTTGAAGCTCACTATTAGGTTGGTACCTCTGCTTTCCTAGTAACTATTCAATTTCAGAGAAGAAGTTAAAGTCGTTCAGCTCCATGTAACAGCTAAACAGGGGTGTTCAAAACTTCCCATACAAATTGCTAAAGAAGCTGTTGGGTTACAGCTGCATTGTGAGGACGGGCGTTATCATGGATCATAACTTATTCCGTAATACATTTCCACTGCACCATTCCCTTCTGCCCGAAGAACCTTCATTTGGTGGGAGAATCAATTGGCAGGGATCATCCATGTTTCCGTGCCGGAACCTTAGAACAAAATGGCGGAATGACGTTCGAAGTGCCAATGACTATAGTAATGGAGAATTGCAGTCGCCTTATGAGCATACCTGCTTCTTTTATTTATTTATTTATTGTTAATTTTGTCTTGTATTTTGTTTGTTTGTTTGTTTATTTATTTATTCAATTATGTATTATTTATTTATTTATTTATTTATTTATTCACCCATGCATCCTTCTTTTTCTCATTCATTTAGCCATGCATCTTGTCATCTTTCCATCCTTCCTTCCTTCCTTCCTTCCTTCAAATTTTCCTTCCTGTCGTCTTCCTTTTATTCTTCAGCCAACGCATTCTTGCTTTTTATTTTATTTTATCCATGCATTGTCTTCCTTCCTTCCTTATTTCCTTTCTTCATTTCTTGAATTTTACCTCCCTCTCGTCTTTTATTCTATCACCTATGCATTCTTTTTTCTTAACTTTTTTATTTTATCCATGCATTGTCATATTTTCTTCCTTCCCTCCTTCCTTCAATTTTATCTTCGTTTTACCCTTCCTTTATTCTTTCAACCGTGCTGTCTTATATTTCCTTACTGTTTTATTTTATCCGTGCATTGTTATCTGTCCTTCCTTTATTCATTTATCCATGCATTCGTATTTTCTTTATTATTTCATTTATTCTTAAAGTCATTCTTCCTTCCTTTTGCCTTTCTTCCTTTCATCTTTTCTTCCTTCTTTCTTCCATTTTATGTTCTGAGAAATTACTTTACGTATTATTTGCATGTATTCACAAGAATTACGCACGATACTGCAGCATTAGCGTCTGCGCAGGAGAATAATGAATTAGCAAGCAATAAGAGGAACTGTACATTGAAACAATCAAAACAGGACACCGCAATAATATAGGTTATCAGACATATTTCACATAAACACACATTCAAGAACATTGGGTCCATGGCCACTTTGGAGATATTGCAAAACCTATTTTGGCCATTTAATGTGCAACAACCCGTTAATAATAATAGTTATAGTTGATTTCAAGATATTAGACAAGAATAAATATTTATGTACCTTGCATTTCCTTCCGCGGGAAACATCATCATGTCAATGAATCGCTATTGTTAAGTGAAACAATGACATGAAGAATGATAATATATCCAGGAAAACAATGAACCTTACTTCCATGCTATAAAGAGTAACTTCTGTACTAGGCCCAGAACGTTCATATTTATGATTTAAATGAAAGTAATGTTGAATTTTTCAAGTGTTTTTTTTTGCCGGACAGTGTAGATTAGTAAATAAATAAAGAATAAATAAAGGAAAGAAAATATAAGGCAAACTGAGAAACAAAAAAAAATTATAAGGTGCGTTCAAAAAGTAACGAGCCGGAGGCTGGTATGCGCAAACTGGTGACTACATCGGCTAATCGTAGCGTGTGTAACGTGGTGTGGTTCCGACTAGAGCGTGGAAGGTCACAGCCCGTCGCTAGAGGGCACGCGTGCACGTCACGTGACGATACAAAGAGAGCAGCAGCATGCATCAATCGTCCAACGCTGCCAGTCGCATTGCAAACAGTGACATGGAGGCGTCAATCGAAGAGAAAAGAGGTGTTGTTCGGTTTCTGACGGCGGAAGGAGTAGGCGGAACGGACATTCATCGCCGAATGTTACAAGTGTACGGCAAACACTGCATGTCCCTTGCAAGGGTCAAGGCGTGGCAAAAGCACTTCAGGGAAGGACGGGTGTCGTTAGCCGATGATGCCCGGTCTGGGGCACCCCCCTGCATTACCGATGATAACGTCCAGCTGGTTGATGCACTCATTACTCAGGACCGCCGTGAGTCAGTGAACGCCAAAACCGCCGTGATCGCTCCACGATAATACACGACCTCATACGGCCAACACAGTTGTGGCACTCCTGAAGAAATTCAAATGGAAGGTTCTTGGCCACCCTCCATGCAGTCCAGACCTCTCTCCCTGTGATTACGCCATGTTTGGCTCCCAGAAAAAGGCTCTGCGGGACCAACGACTCACCTCGGACGCCGACGTCCAGCTGTACGTGCGGAACTGGTTCACATCACAGCCCAGGGAATTTTATGAGACAGCCATTCACCGCCTCGTGTCACAGTGGGACAAGTCCCTCAACTGCCAGGGCCAATACTTCTAACATACAGGTACCGGTTTCTGTAATTATGCCTCCGGCTCGTTACTTTTTGAACGCACCTTACATATTGAACAATACCGGTACCGTACTTCTATTTTCTTTTTGGATTTGAATACTTTAATACATTTCTTAATTTAAATTGTAAGGACGTCCAATTCAAAATTTATGTTAATTTATATTGAAATTCTGTTTCACATAGACCTAATATCTAGTATTAGTTTAATTACCAAGATGAAGGGACAAAAACATGTTTCTACCATACAGAAGTAAAGATATTGGTATCGAATTTGTTGGAAAGAAAGTATTTCTGACTTGGTTATACATTTTATGAAATTTGTGATAATTTTTTTAATATGTAGCTTCTGTGGTCTTCGTGAACAATTCATTTATTTGGGTCTCTTTGTTGCAGGCCTACACTCAGTTCTCAAACTTGTGTCGCCACAAACGGATGCACGCAGACTGCCGTATGCAGATCAAGTGTCCCAAATGTGGTCAATCATTCAGCACGGTGACGTCACTACACAAGCACAAACGATTCTGTGATTCTACAACTCCTGCTCTGTCTGTGGGTGGACCGACGCCACAGCTCTCCCTACCTCACGGCTCAGCATCCAACATGCCTCATCTTCCCCACCCATCCCAACCTTCCAACAACAACCTTCTATTGCACTACCCACGATTCCCTATTTACCCTTCACCTCTGTTACCACCATACCCTCCCCTATTTCCAACTCCTAGCATTATGAGCAACTCATTCCTTTTTCCACAACCAAAGATCGTGGAGATAGTGGATGGAGAATCTCCCTTCGCACCATCACTCCCTCCAAACAGAGAATCACGCCATGGTCAGCATCGCTCTACCTTCGGCAGTATTCACAGGAGTTCGCCGGTTGACAAGAATCCTCTGGAACATGTTCGCAATGGGAGCATGTCACGCGAGGAAATCTCTACCCCTCCTCAGTCACTACCGCTAACACCGAAGGAGATATCACCAACGTCTGGAGATGAAGCCGTCTCTCATCTTCAACCTTCACCTGCAAGACCTAATGGACATTCTCGTGATAATCATGAGATCACTTTTCCCGTTAGAGGAGTATACATATCAGATGGTGAGGATGAAGATGATGAATCCGAAGATAGTTTGCCAAGAGACCTCTCTCGTGGAAGTGGGAATATGGGCTCCATGGACTCACCTAGGGAGCAGTATAATGGAACGCCCAAGTCTGAAGATGAATCAAACAAGAGAAAGGCAGACAGTGAACAACCTCTTGATCTAAGCGTAAAGAAGAATCGGCATACTGAAAAGAGGAAAGAAGTTGAGGAATACAAACAATATGTCAACAGCAGCACTTGCTCAACTCCATCTCCTCGTCAGTCGCCGGAGGAAAGCAAGAAGAAGGATGAACCAGTCTTTCCAGAGAGACATCAATCCACACCTACGCGCCAACCTAGTCCATCTCTTGTCCCCGGGCCGGACAAATCAAGCAATAATCCGTTATCCGTGGCTAGTATGATTAAGGCACCTCCGATGGCTTATCCAAGACCAATACACGCTGCTTCAGCTTTCAGAGAAACTACGAGTATGTACAGGACACCTTTCCCATTCGCCACGCCTCCACCTCCTCATGATAGAGTATTTTCTCAAGCGCACTCTCACTTCCCGACATTCAACTTCATGAACCTGTCGCCTATGAACCGACCATATCCTCACCACAGACCTCTGATTGATATATTTCGTCCTCAGTTGTCACCATACGCTGGAGTAAGGTCATACCCAGACATGAACCCACAGAACGTTGGAGGAGGAGGCAATAATGCTGTGGGTAATGGTGGAAAGTTGAAAGATCGCTATGCGTGTAAATTCTGCGGCAAAGTATTTCCACGCTCTGCCAATCTCACACGTCATCTGAGAACACATACGGGGGAGCAACCTTACAAGTGTAAATACTGTGAACGTTCGTTCAGCATCTCATCCAATCTACAACGTCATGTGAGAAACATCCACAACAAAGAGAAACCATTCAAATGCCCTCTCTGTGACAGGTGTTTTGGGCAGCAGACCAACTTAGATCGTCATCTTAAGAAGCACGAAGCGGATGATGGTAGTGTAACCGTAGCTGTGGCAGATTCCCCGGGTAGTAGCAATGAAAATGAACGTGAGGATGCGCGTTTGGATGAGATCAGGAGCTTCATGGACAAAGTAACCTATTCAGGGGGAGCAAAAGTAGCCGATGATCATTTCAACTACTACTACACTCCTCCCGGCATCAACTCTATCATTGATGTGGTTGGGAAAGATGATGATGATTCGCAAGGTTTAGACGATATCAGCCCGAGAGCTTATGATATGGTTAAACGTGAAAACCTTCGAAACCAAGAATCACCTCTTCAGATGACAGTGAGGAAAGACATTCATTCACCGGTGGCATTTGAAGCGAAAGTTAAAACCGAGAACATTATCAAGGATGAAGTGACGACCAATAACAACTGTGCGGGACAGGAAACCATTCAAGTTTCAACTTAGCGATAAAGAAACGGTTAAAGAAGGAAATTATATATTCCAAAATAGTTCCTAGACTCTCGATATATGAGCAATTTCTTCACATCAAAAACCTTGATAAATTTGTGATCGTCAGATCTTTTAGAACATCTTCATTAAAATGTGTGTTTCACTACAAGTTTCTATAATTTTTCAATCAGATATATTTGTAGAATTTAGGCTGCTAGGTAAGAAAACAAGGATGACATTCTGAAAAAGATACAAACAATGACAATTATTGAATACATTCGAATGGATTCAATGTCAAAGTATTAATCAAAACCCTTACAAACTATGGTTGTTGCCACTCTGAACTATAAAAGATCCCACCTGTTGTTTTTAAATATGAATGTGTGTACATATGTATGTGTTTTTGAGTGTTATGAATCTTCCTTACTGATACGCAATAGTCACGCTATAGCCAAAGTTTTAAATTTATTATGAATGTACAAATGACGACAAGAGAATAACTTTTGTTTCAATGGTGAAGTGTACAATGTTTTAAAATATTATTATAAGCTAATGTAAATGATGAACTTAAAGCGAGAGTATTCGATACACTAGAAAGAGTTCATTATGTGATGTTAGGCCATAACGTTTGTGCATCAAATGTACAAACTGAGAATAAAACATCAGCGAAGGAAAGAACGCCAAAGGTCAAGTTTTCTGAAGTATTCTGCGATTCTACCCTCATCTCATGAGCTTTGCAATCTCATTTGCAATGTTTAAAGATAATTATAAATATGAATTAATTTCATGTGTTTGTTTCTTCTAAAATGTTTGTATTTGATTTTATGTGTCTTCTGAACTGTAAACTCTTTATTCTTTGATTTCTATTTGATTTTAGTGGTGTATATAGAAGGAAATTGCATTGGATAGTACAAATTAATGGACATGTTTGAGGGCTACTTTAATATATGCTTAACATTTGATTACCAATTGATAGAGGAAAACACAGTGCTGCATTGACAGCAATATAGTAAAATGAGATATGACAAAGCAAAGAAAGAAAAATGGTCCCATTTCAGATGCATTTTAAGTGCGTCTACAAGAAAATGAGTCTTCTGTAAGCTTGTCATTCATGTCGAACTGCGACTGGCAAGTTCTAACTCATGACTGATCCCCACTACTAGCATACGTGTGGTCACGTGATCATTTAGAGTTCACATATGTTATTTAACGCGTAGGCGCATTATGTCAAGTCGTATCCCCATCTGTAGTGTGAAACATGTTTAATATATTTGGGTATCCACAAAGAAGGGTTTCATATCCATTTGTGTCACTGATTGCTATTTGTGTTGCTGACATACATTTGCTAATATTTGGAGGATTAACTCTAAAACAGGCCAATGCCTCAATGTTCAGAGAAAAATAATCCATTCATGACTTCAAGACTCCTTTACCAACTCTGTAAACATCAAAATACCTAGACAAAGAAGCGTAACTCTGTAACGACCGGTCATATCGAATGTTCTTAGAGAATAACCTGCATAATATTTCTAAATTCAACAAATACAGATTTAGTTGCCCAGTTTACAATTTACCAAAGGGATATGAAACATTCATACATCTACACGGCGTGGCCAAACCCATTGATATCTCAGCAACCTTACGACTTTTAAACGAACGGTAACCTTGTAGTTTTAGGAGTCTGGTAACTTCACGATCATAATCCAGTGGACATCTTCCCAAAGTGGAATAAAAACAACAGAATGTGCCAGCTACATTTTTTAACAGTTGAAAATATGTGTATTGTTCATTTTCTTTCTATTGTATGTTGATGATTTCTTTTTTTTTTGCCATCTGTCAATTTTTATTTGACGTGCTACATTGTTATTTAATACATACTTTGAGATCTGAATTTGGTTATACAGTACAGTGTGACTTGGATAAGCTGAAGGGCCAACAGAAAATTCGAATTAGACAAGTTACACCTTTTGGTTTCTGTTTTAGGCTTGATAAATATCTGAAATTGGCAATAAGTAAATATTTATAGAGAACTGTTATAAACAATATTTAAACAAATGTAATACAGATTGTATTACAATAGGAACCAGATCCTTTTGAGTTCACAAAACCAGATTGTGTCAAAGTGAAATGTCTCATTGTTTTGCAGAGTTTAGTTTTTTCAAGTTAGAAAATTGTTGAAGTTAGTTTAATGACTGAAATAGTGAATATTGCGGGAACTTTTGAATTAAATTATGACTGATAGTTTAGTACCCATCTACAAAACTTCGATTTAAGGAAGGTACTATTTGAGTTATCCACGATTATATCTCATAGATTTGATGCGAAATGCAATGGACCGACACAAATCTTCGAATTATGGAACTTTGAATTATCCAAGGCCCACTGTATTTTGTATTCCGTACGGTATTACTTATATGATTGTTGCTTTGTAAATTATATCCATTATGTTTTACTGCTTCTCTCATAAACTGCATGTGCGAATATTACAAATTGAACATGTTAATTAAATATGTACATTGTAAAATATGCTACAAATAGTCTGATATGGCTTAATCATGTAATTAACATTCATGTTTCTGAGTATAAGTTCAGAATTTTACTTAAAGAGAATGTGTACATATCAGAGAATAATGCATTTAGCATTCAAACCACAGACTGCAATTTCCATCTTTGATTTATAATAACAGCTGTACAAATGAGGAATCCATGCCATAGTTCCAGTTTTAATTTTTGACCAAGATTTCTCTTCATACATATCAAAATGCATGCGCACATCGTCATCATAATATATTAGTGGGTATTTTGGATGCGTATATGCTCAACATTGATCTAACATAGATAAAGGGAGCGGGAACTACTTGATATGTCATTTTATTGTTCTGATTGAATATAAAGAACATCATATTTTACACTGCAAGGAGGTATCTTAGATGTTCAGTTGCTATGTTAAATGGTTCAGTATTTGACCAATCTCAAACGTTTAAAAACGTAGTTTTATCAATACTACCTTGCTTGATATAGGCCTACACATTCAAAACAATGTATGTTTACCCAAATACAGGGATGAGTGCTTGATTTAGCTCTTCGCTTCAGCTGAGAGCTATCAACTTATCAACTTCATCAGCTTCATTTACGGTGGACACAAGTCGAGTCTAAACGACATTACTGAAGTGCTGTCTCCATAAAGAATATGAATGGCTATTTTGAGTTATGTTAAAACCTGTTAGGAAATTAACCTAATACTTCACCCTCTATTTTCCTGTGCACATTAAGGGGTTACTCATAAACATTTGTAAGTGCTAGGTAAACGGATATAATGTATATACTTTGTAGGAAACAGAAATTACAATTGGCTGACCTAATTGAAGATAATACAAGCCACATAATACCCTTGTTTATTCAAGAGACCACGTTTTCTTCCTTCGAAAACATACTAAGCATTGTAAGATTTATATTTGTTTATACAACAACGATAATGTGTATTTAAAATATAATAAACTATCCAAACATTTTGCTATTAGAATTCCATGCTGAACATATCTCTTATGTAAAAATTAGTTAAGGCTGGAACGATTATGACATAACCAATAACAAATCTAGATTTGCCTCGCTCTAAACGGATTCTGCGTCACTTGATTTAAGAAATTAGCTTTTCTTCTATTGCGTAGTTTTAGATGAATCTCCTTTTGAAAAAAAAATGTTGAAAATGATCTCCTAAATTTCAAATTAAATGAACAATTTTGAAAAATATACACATTAAACATACCGTATGTACTAATTCTGAAAATGTTTGCATATTTTTTCTATTTTTCACAAAAAAACATTTTATTGAATATTTAAAGAATTCTCATTAATAAATCTATAGTGAAAAACGATTATTTTTGACTGAACTTTATTTTCTATCTTGAAATATCTAACATTCGTAGAAGTTTAAAAATTCTCCCAGAATACATTCAACTTTTGCAAAAACGCTTCTGAAAGTTATTTGAAAATACACCTTTCTACGTAAAAAATACTCTCACAAATTTAAAACTTATAAATTCACTGTAGTTATAAAAATTACCACAGAATATGGAACTATTTACCTGGTTATTTTAAAAAGTCTCTCAAACATTTCTCAGTACGTCGCTGATATAATTTTTGCTTCCTACAACGTTACTATAAGAATTTTTACAACGGTATTATTTTTACTCAGATTCATATCAAACCATTTAAAGTGATACGAAGGGGGATGCGTAGGTACCTCGCTCAACGATACCAGAAATCATAGAAGAATGATTTGTAAATGTAGTTGAAGGAATGAAATTTTGTAGATGTAATGAATAAGAATGAACCGAAGGTATTATATATCCTGATGCACAGCAAGAAGGAATTAATCAATTTTCACTTTGTCACAAAATACTTGCTATGTCAAATCTTAAATATATAAAATACCAGTGCTCATTTCCATGCAAATCATTATTATTGCAAATATAATTCTTATATATGTATAAAAAATAAATCCCCTTATTGAATTCTATGTCTATCTCCCTGCTTGTTATATAAAAGTGTGTATACTGTTGATATCTGAAACAAAAAGTTAGAATGAACAATATGTAATAAAATATAATTCATTAGACAATCTTGTATTTTTCTTTATTTTGTGGTTGAAATTGCGTATTCCTCCTATCCATTGTTTCCCTGACTAGGTACCGGATTTTTAGGTTTTTGAAATTGATTTCAAAAACATATTTTTTTCAGGTTTTTAATAGGTGATGGAATTTCGCCATTGCTTTACAATTGTGCCCTGGAAAAGGTTGTTAGAGAATGGACGAAAGCAGCTGCACCATCCCACCGACTAGGGCCAAAGATTAAGGGTATTCAGATAGACTGTCTAACGTTTGCTGATGATATGGCACTAATTGCTGAAGACATCTCTGATGCAAAGAAGCAAATCACTATCTTGGAAGAACATGCAGCAAAAATAGGGCTTCATATCTCTTATGAAAAAACTAAATTTATGACTAACATAAGAAATGCTCCACATGAAATTGATATTAACGCTTCCAAAATTGCTCGAGTAAAGGAATTTAAATACTTAGGCGAATGGGTTTCAGAAAATGGCAATGAAAATAAATCTGTAATTTCAAGAATCCAGAAAATGGAGGTTGCTTTTCAATACACAAAAAATGTTTATAACAAGCAATGCTTGTGATGGAATAGTAAAATTCACCATTACTTAACAGTGATTAAACCGGAAGCTCTTTATGCTTTAGAAACGCTCAATTTACAACTTAAAACATTTAGGAACAATTAGAGATTAAGGAAAGGACAATTATGCGAAAGTTCTTAGGGCCCTGAATTAAAAATAGCATACACTATCCCAAACCCAACTCTGAAATATATAGGAACAAGAAGTTCCGTGATTAACTAAAGAGCCTACCTTTCTTAAAATTTCAGATTCATGCCAATGATTAATCTATTTGGATCTATCTAGAATAATGACGAAATTAAGTTGGTAATATCGACATTTCTAATTAGTTCAAAATACTGTATACCTGGCATAATGTAGCCTAATAGAGAACTACAGTTGGCAGCCATGGTGACTGAATATATTCTTAGTTCCATCTCTTAAGGTACAGAATACAAAAATTGGGTAAGTCCAATGGAGAGCGTGGACGTTACATGCAGTTAAACATTGGATCTAACAGCGCGCGTAAAATAATGTTGGCAACAATATCATCCATGTATTGGTCAGAAATAATCTGAAATAATACGATCTATTGTTGTGCCAATTTTGAATGAAATCCATTAGTTAGCATAGAAGTTACATGCATATTAATATTGGACCTATCAGCAGTATTAGAATCATGTTGGCAGCACTGACGTTTATTAGTTACTCCAAATTAATCTAGAATACCAGGTACTATACATGTGCAAAGTTTAGAGCTATTGGCTAGCATACATTCTGATATATTGATATTAGGGTAACAAAAAGAGAGACAGCATTTATTAACAGTTGGCAGCCCTGGTTGCTCTTAAGAATACGCTTAGTCATACCTGTTATGGTAGGCTACACATAGCACACACGAAATTTGCTTGAAATCCAAATGATAGTATAGAAGTTACATGTATTTATATTTGGACTTCTCAGCAGGCTTAGAATCATGTTGGTAGCACTGACGTTTATAAGTTACTCCAAATTAATATAGAATGTCAAGTACTATACGTGTGCATAGTTTATAGCTGTCGGCTTGCATACTTTCTGATAGATGGGTATTTGGATTAAATATTGAGAGCATTTATTAACAGTTGGCAGCCCTGGTGGCTCTTAAAAATACGCTCAGTTATATCTGTTTATGTACACATAGCACATACGAAATTTGGTTGAAATCCAATTGATAGTGTAGACGTTGTATGCATTTAAAATTTGGAACAATCAGCAGGCTTATAATCATCTTGGCAATACTGCCATGTATGGCCTCCTTAAAAATAAACTATAATATTATTATCTATACGTGTGCCAATTATGAAATAGCTCCCTTCCATACCTTCCAAGCAAGGCTTCATAACGTAACAGAATAGTCAAAAATAACGAATTAATTTTTGTTACGTTACTGCTTCCGTACCCAAAACAAATGGTATATGAATAACGATTTTAGTGCGGCAACGAAATAAGGGGTTATAATTTTCCCTGGTTTGTGCTATTAACGTTATAACCAGCAGAGGTAAAGATTCCGTTATTTTAAAATGCGCTCCCGTTAATAACGTTATAAGTCTAGTAACGGTATGGCAGCGATTTTGACTCGCTGCGCGCCATCAATAACGTTATTCAGGCAGAGTGATCGATTCAGTTATTTCAAAATGCAAACCTACTAATAACGTTATAAGCCTAGTAACGGTATACGAGATATTTTAACCAGTTATACGCTATCAATAACGTTATTCAGGGCAGAAAAATTAATTCCGTTATTTAGAAATGTGAACCCACCAATAACGTTATAAGCTTTGTAACGGTATACGAGCGATATTTACGAGCTTTGCGCTGTCAATAACGTTATTCATGGCTGAAAAATAATTCCGTTATTTAGAAATGCAAACCCACCAATAACGTTACAAGTCTAGTAACGGTATACGAGCGAATTGTACCAGCTATACGCTATCAATAACGTTATTCAGGGCAGAAAAATTAATTCCGTTATTTCGAAATGAGAACCCACCAACAACGTTATAAGTCTAGTAACGGTATACAGGTGATTTTTAACAGCTATGCGCTATCAGTAACGTTATTATAAGCGGAGAAATTGTTTCCGTTATTTCAGAAAAGATTCTCGTCAATAACGTTATGGAAGTGTCTATTTGCCCGCTACCCGGACAAGCATTGACCGTGAACTCTGACGATGCTGGGCCATATGTACTCGTAATTCCAGGCCAATTATTTATTCAAACATAGGATAATTACTTCTTGAAATATCAATGTTATTCAACATAGAGATTTCAGTCTGAGCGCGTGCCCCATCAGACAGGGCAAGGTACTTTGCTCGTTTCGATCGTGGTCATACTGTAACCTACGTTAGAAACATGTTTCCTAAAATCAATACGATGGATCCCATTGATTCGAAATATTTCTTGTTGCTTCATATAGGGGTTTGGAACATAGCCTATTGTTCATCAGTCCCATGTAGTTGAGGTGTTTATGGAATTTGTCTGATAAACTTTGTTACTTTTGGAGTTGACATGGCCTTGACTTAGGAACTATCCACGCATTTTCCTGGAGTAGAAGTGGGAAACCACGGAAAAACACTCTAATATGACTAAGATTGGAATCGAACTCACCATCTCGCAGTGTTGCCATATAAGGCAGAGTGTAACCTACACACCAAACTTTCACTCCTTTGTGACCAATAAGGGTATTTCTTTCCTAAATGAATCCGCCAGTTCTTGCTTTTCGTTTACTTGTTAGCCTATTTTCATTTAGTAGTGATAGAAGCCATTTTTCAGTGATGGTTATTAGCCTATTTTCAATTTTGAAAAAATAGGCTTATGAGATCACTTTTGTCCGTGTGTGTGTGCGTGTGTGTGTGCGTGTGTGTGTGTGTGTGATTCGTGTGTGTGTCCCCCCCTAATAAAATCTAAACGACAGGAGCGATTTCAATGAAACTCGGTACGTTCATAGCACTATTCCCGGCGACCTCGACCGTGCCCTTCAAATTTTGTTACGTCTCACCAATCCAACATGGCGGCTGTGCGAAATATTTCACCAGCATTCAATATCTCCGAAACTATTACCGATATTACCCTGACATTTTCTATGGTGATAGAGGGAACTACTATAAGTTCACTTATATGACTTTTGAAAACCTGGTAACTACAAAACCAACATGGAGGCCAAGTGAATTTGCGACTTTTAAATAGACGTTTCTCGTGATTTGACCAACCAAACGCAATGAAACTTGGTACAGTATATGTTTATATACATTCTAATGCACCGACATCTAACTTCGTTCAATTGTTTACATAATCACAAGATGGCGGATGTGCGAAATATTTCACCGGTATTCTATATCTCTGAAACTATTAGCGGTATCTCCCTAAAATTTTGTACGGAGATAAAGGGCACTACTGGAAGTCCATCTATAAGACTTTCAAAAACCGGTTAATTACAAAACGAACATGGCGGCAAAGCGAATTTGAAAATTTTAAATAGACCTTTCTCGAGATTTAATGTTCCAAGCGCACTGAAACCTAGTACAGGAAATATTTATACACATTGTAATCCACTGGTATCTAATTTAGTTCAATTGTTTACATAACCTCAAGATGGCGGCAGTGCGAATTTTAAAATTAAGTTTTTATTTCTTGTGATGTAGTCATGCGATCGAAGTGAAAGTTTGAATAATGAACCTACGCAATAATTTTCCTTTAATGCTACATGACTCTATGGCCTATACATTTAACAATCCAACATGGCGACCATCCGAAATATTTAGACGATACTGAATATCTACGAATCTATTTTAGCAATCAAACTGCATTTTTTAATGTTCATAGGGGCTATGAACTAAAGTTCACCTATAGGACTTTAAATAACCTGGTGATCACAAATCCAACATGGCGGTGACGCGAATTATATATATTCACATGGGCGTTTCTCGCAATTTAACCATCCGAGTTCAGTGAAACTTGGTACAGTAAATCCTTATACGAATGTTAATCCACTGGCATCTAATTTATTTCAGTTGTTTCCATAACCTCAAGATGGCAGCTGTGAAAAATTTTAAAATCTCCTTGTTTTTTCTTGTGTCCTAATTATGCGATTGAAGTTTGAATACTACACGTTCACAATAATCTGCATGTAACAGTACATCACTCTAGGATCTACATATATAAAATCCAACATGGTGACCATCCGAAATATTTAGTCGGTTCTTAATATCTACGAATCTATTACAGCAATCAAACAGAAATTGTGTCTGTTGATAGTGGCAATTAACATAAGTAGGATATATGAAAATAGGCTGTATAGTTCTTCACGGAACTACTTGTTTCTAATGAAGAAAGCTATTAAGTCGGTCAACACGAATTCCGTGTTGACCGAATGAAAAGCTTTCTTTATTATTTTCATTTATGAAAAAATATGCTTATGACATCACATTTAGTCCGTGTGTGTGCGTATGTGTGTGTCCCCCCGAATAAAATATAAACGGCTGGAGCGATTTCAATGAAACTCGGTAAGGTCATAGTAATATTTTGTCCGACCCCGACAGTGATCTTCAAATTTTGTTACATCTCACCAATCCAACATGGCGACTGTGCGAAATATTTCACTGGCATTCCATATCCCCGAAACTATTTTACCGTGTTCGAATTGATTGGGGGAATCGATTTGCACACATACATGGCCGCCATTTGCAAACTATTGGGCCGATGACCTTGTATTTTAGTCAAAAGACGGTCGCCATATCCGTATATGTTGTTGCAAAATTTGGTAGAGATCGGATGATTAGGTTAGTCGTAATTTGATTTAAGCTTTGAACATTTGGGTGGCCGCCATTACGTTTCCGTCAAGATGTCGGCGATATAAAACATGACACTGAGGTTCCCTTTGCTATTTCTACCTCTGTACCAAATTTCGTTCAATTCGGTTTCACCGTGTTCGAATTGATAGGGGGGACAGACATTCCGAGTACACACACCCACACACACTCTCTCACACACAGACACACAAACAGACAGACACACAATTTTCGGCCCTGTGTAGATCTCATAAGTCTAGTTTCATTTTTTGCAAAAATCGAAATTAGGCTAAACATAGGCTTATGAGATCACCTTTTGTCCGTGTGTTTGTGCGTCCGTGTGTGTGCACCAGGGCCGTGCAATGAGCAAGGTGAAGCAGTGCTAGCGAGAAATCTAGTACTCGTGCCGGTGAAGCGCAGCCCTATCCTGCCCATTTCTGAGCAGTGCAGCACAACATCACACTAGCACTGCAGTGCACAAACACTGCCCATTTGACGGGGTGCTGCAATACGTTTGGTACTGAGCGCAGAGCCTGGACTCGAGGCGCACTAGACCCAACATTTTGTCATATGCGTGTGGTCTGCCGTGCTCATAACGACTTTGGGCAAGGGGAGCACAGAAATATCACAGTGGGAAAGTCACACATTAAAGAAACATACCGAAGACGTATAAAACATGATATTTTCACGTACATGAACCAGATCTGCAACAAGGATACAGGAAGTTGCATACCTTTTGGCTTAGTTATTGTTGTTTTAAGGGGCAGAACTACGAGGTCATTTGCCCCTGCTTTTTGGTGATACAGCAGGTGCAGCGAGATATAATAATCCTAAAAAAGGAATCAAGCATATTGGTAATCATGCATGTGACAGTAACAGGGGCCGGTATGGAATCAGGAGAGTTAAAATATGTTTTTTTTAATTTGTTGACATAATGTCACAAACCAGCCGAGGTAGCTACATACGCTAACGTGCATGGTCAGTCTACACCGAACTCGAAACACCACACACAGCCATTTCATGCCTTACCTCATTAATTTCATTTGTCATGAAATCCCCTCATGAGATTGACGTCATGAAGGGCATCTATCCGTAATATCATTCCCACAAGGAAACTGTCTCACCACAACCCCTACCTCATAGCAACCGAAATAATTACGGGTAGAACAAAAAACTACATTAGGACTATAAAGCTATAGTCTATTTCAATAACAAGATTCTGAATTCACCAACTGATTAGATCAGGGCCATCCAGTCATCATAGCGCTCCGGGAGCGCGGTCGCGCTCGGGGAGCACTGGGTAGTCAGACTAGCGCTCCTTCCCCTTCGGTGGCGTAGTCGGTAGCATGCTGAACTGCTGTGCCCAATATAGCGGGTTCAAACCCGGCCGAAGTCGTCGGATTTTTTAAGAGCGTTAAAAATCCTTCAGTATGCCTTCCTTCGGAGGGGAAGTAAAGCCGGCGGTCCCATGTCATAGATTTATGGATGTAAAAGATCCTTTCACAGACTAAACTTGTGTAAAGCAAAATTTGTTAGGTTAGATTTCGTCAGACCGCTCTATCAAAGTTCCAACGTTCACCACTAGGTATCATTGATATCTGGTGGCGAAAGTTGGAACTACTTGAAATTGAACGGAACTTGTAGCTCACCCTTTAGGGTGTCCGCTGGAAGCAGCTACAGACTCAGGCGAGCCGAACATGTCCTCGGACACTCCCGGCACTAAAAGCCATACGATAAATAAATTAATAAATAAATAAATCCTTCCCCTACCACCACTACACTCTGGCAGCGAGGAGACAGACGATGTTCGGACCACGCTGACTAGAAACGTACGTACAGTCGTGCGGCCGACGGCTCTTGTGGAATTGTTGACATATTAATAGGGCTGTTTTGCCATGACAAATATGCCGCATACACAAATCGAATGGTACGCTGATGTATGGAATGTGAAGGAAACGAACACAAGTGTTAAATAAAGAGTATTGTGATTTATTCCAAACTGAAATGTGAACATATTAGAGAGGAAAATTCAACAACAAATTGTGTTCTTTTTAACACATTACATCTCTGATGCACACTAAACATTTGGCATGCCCTTTATAAGCTGTACAGAAAAATGAAATTTCCCATTCTGCTTTAAAGACTGCTGTTGCACCACTCCTTTTTTTAGCCTATTTTCAATTTTGAAAAAATAGGCTTATGAGATCACCTTTTGTCCGTGTATGTGTGCGTGTGTGTGTGTGTGTGTGATTCGTGTGTGTGTCCCCCCCTAATAAAATCTAAACGGCTGGAGCGATTTCAATGAAACTCAGAAAGTTCATAGCACTATTCCCGGCGACCTCGACCGTGCCCTTCAAATTGTGTTACGACTCACCAATCCAACATGGCGGCAGTGCGAAATATTTCACCAGCATTCAATATCTCCGAAACTATTACCGATATTTCCCGGACATTTTCTATGGTGATAGAGGGAACTACTATATGTTCACTTATGTGACTTTTGAAAATCTGGTAACAACAAAACCAACATGGCGGCCAAGCGAATTTGCGACTTTTAAATAGACGTATCTCGCGATTTGACCAACCAAACGCAATGAAACTTGGTACAGTATATGTTTATATACATTGTAATGCACCGACATCTAACATCGTTCAATTGTTTACATAATCACAAGATGGCGGATGTGCGAAATATTTCACCGGCATTCTATATCTCTGAAACTATTAGCGGTAAACCCCTGAAATTTTGTACGGAGATAAAGGGCACTACTGGAAGTCCATCTATAAGACTTTCAAAAACCGGTTAACTACAAAACGAACATGGCGGCCAAGCGAATTTGAAAATGTTAAATAGACCTTTCTCGCGATTTAATGTTCCAAGCGCACTGAAACCTGGCACAGGAAATATTTATACACATTGTAATCCACTGGTATCTAATTTAGTTCAATTGTTTACATAACCTCAAGATGGCGACAGTGCGAATTCTAAAATTAAGATTTTATTTATTGTGATGTAGTCATGCGATCGAAGTGAAAGTTTGAATAATGAACCTACGCAATAATTTTCCTTTAATGGTACATGACCCTATGGCCTATACATTTAACAATCCAACATGGCGACCATCCGAAATATTTAGACGATACTGAATATCTACGAATCTATTTTAGCCATCAAACTGCATTTTTTAAGGTTCATAGGGGCTATGAACTTAAGTTCACCTATAGGACTTTAAATAACCTGGTGATCACAAATCCAACATGGCGGTGACGCGAATTATAAATATTCACATGGACGTTTCTCGCAATTTAACCATCCGCGTGCAGTGAAACTTGGTACAGTAAATCCTTATACGAATTTTAATCCACTGGCATCTAATTTATTTCAATTGTTTCCATAACCTCAAGATGGCAGCTGTGAAAAAATTTAAACTCTCCTTGTTTTTTTTTTCTTGTGTCCTAACTATGCGATTGAAGTTTGAATACTACACGTTCACAATAATCTGCATGTAACAGTACATAACTCTAGGACCTACATATATAAAATCCAACATGGCGACCATCCGAAATATTTAGTCGGTTCTCAATATCTACGAATCTATTACAGCAATCAAACTGAAATTGTGTATGTTGATAGCGGAAATTAACATAAGTCGGATATATGAAAATAGGCTGTATAGTTCTTCACGGACCTACTTGTTTTTTTTATGCTGTTCAGTCATGACCACTGCGAAACTGATTTACTTACACGCTGTCAACAAAGCGCACTGGACTAGACTAGCGACTGATGGTTCGGCTGCACACTTCTGCGTGCTTAGCCAGCCAAGCTCCTCCCACCACTTTTGAAACTGCCTTCAAACAAAGCGCTCGGAGCACTGGCTTAGAGTGCGGCCGGAGCGCTGTCTGGATGGACCTGGATTAGATTGATGCTGTTCAGGGATATGTGAATTCGAGAAACGTGCGTTAGTAAATTTATCAGGTTTTTAAACTGAACAATAGTCCGTCGCATCTGAGGTAATTTATGTCTTTTATTCGTATTTTCAACATCGCCTGAAACAATAACTCATCGAATTTACCTACACATAAGATATACGGCAAAATAAGCAAGTTGACATGAAATCCTTTTAACTTTTGGAGTTTTAGGACAATTTTCATTATTTCTACAGTATGGAGACCAAGAGTGCTATTCATTGTAAAACTATTTTGCTCTGAAAATTACAAAATATGTTGTCTGACTTTCTACCAGCTTGTCGGTATTTCTTTCGGTTGTTTGTTGGTTATTGGAACTATTCGGCTCTTGGGTTATGGTATGCGAACCATCTCTTTAACTTACCAGGGGCTATGTAATGCCAAAAGTACGAAGAATGTACACTATTATAGTTCGTGCAGAAATTACATGGCATCGTGCAATATATTGCGCTGACAATGAAAGATATCATCTTGTGGTGTAGCGGCTAACATTCTTGGCTGTCGCCCCGGTGGTCCGGGTTTGATTCCCTGCCCTGCCAAGAAATTTAATTTCGGTTTGAGGTACTGAAATTGTGTCGATGATACGTAAGTCATCAAGGGGGTGTTCATTTCGAGGACTTGCACCAGGTCAGTGGAACGTGTTTCCTTTTTTCTACATTCTTATTCTGCAATTCGAACATTCATATGGCTACTCTGAGAGAAAATCACCTCGTAGAGTTGTTAGAATAGCTTCCGTAAAATATTCTCAAAGGCCAATGCTACAAGTAGCCATCGTGAGTTAATCCAATTGCATATTTATATGTAATCCACACATCGTATTTAAGACCATATGCTTTTCATTGCATTCTATGTTCTGGGCATAGGAAGACCTCGAAGTTGATTTCGCAATTTTCAGTGAATGAACATCCAAAGTATAGTAATCATCATGTAGGGAGACCGTGCCACATATATACAGAGAGTGCAAGAATTGCTTGAAGGCATGGTGACGTGGTGCGTAATTTGTGTTTGTACAACGAATGAGATTGCCATTACGGTGATGATGATGAAAATGGTGGTAACGATGGAGACGGTGATTTACTAGTTAGGAACCAAAGGAATACTTGAGACTTAAGGAGTAAGCGGATGTATGGAAAAAACAAAATGAACTTGCTGGTTGATTGCGAAATTGTCTAATCACCATATTTTATGGAAAACAACTTATCCAGAAGAACACATGAAAGGGAGTATCCAAGCACAAATAGGTGGAGGCAAAGGTTGCTCATGTGTGAGACCGTATGCTGCACACACTGCGGAGTGTCTGATAACCTAGCTCACGTTCAAACAACATAATTAAGAAGTAGATTCACTGCAAACTTTAGGAATCACCGACATAGATCTAAGATGCATCTGTAACATTTCAGAAATGTTACGCGATCCATGTTTTCGTGTCTTCATCGTGTTGGAAGCAAAAGTACAAGGGTGCGACAGGATAGAATATACTACAGGCACTACCTACAAGGGCCTTGGTGTCAACCCCCCCCCCCCTCCCGCACCTAATAAAATCTAAGCGGCTGGAGCGATTTCAATGAAATTCGGTAAGGTCGTAGTACTATTTTAGCCGACCACGATCGTGCCTTTCAAAGTTTATTATGTTTCACCAATCCAACATTGTGGCTGTGCGAAATATCTGACTGGCATTCTATATCTCTGAAACTGTTACCGATATCACCCTGAAATGTTGCACGGTGATAAAAGGTACTGCTAGAAGTTCACTTAAGTGACTTTCAAAAACCTGTTCACTACAAAACGAACATGGCGGCCAAGCGAATTTGAACATTTAAATAGACTTTTATGGCGATTTAACCACCTGAACTCAGTGAAACTTGGTACAGCAATTGTTTATATACACTGTAATGCACTGACATCTAATTTTGTTAAATTGTGTACATAAACTCAAGATGGCGGCTGTGAAAAATTTTAAAATTATTTTTTTATTTCTTGTGTCCCAATTATGCGATAGAAGTCAACGTTTGAATAATGAACCTACGCAATAATAGTCATCTAATAATACATAACTCTATGGCCTACGTATAATACAATCCAACATGGCGAGTATCCGAAATATTTAGACGGTTCACAAAATCTATGACAGCAGTCAAACTGAAATTTTTGCATGTTGATAGAGTCTATAAACATAAGTTCACCTTTGGAACTTTCAATAACCTGGGGAGCACAAATCCATCCTGGCGGTGACGCGAAATTTGAATATTTAAATAGACGTTTCTCGCGATTTAATCATCCGAGCACAGTGAAACTTGGTAAGGTATATGCTTATACAAATTTTAATCCACTGGCATCTAATTTATTTCAATTGTTTTCAGAACCACAAGATGGTGGCTGTGCGAAATTTTAAAATCTGGTGTCCTAATCATGCGATTGAAGTTTGATTAATACACCTACACATTAATCTTCATGTAATAGAACATAACTCTAAGGCCTACACATATAAAAATCGGTTACCACAGGAACGAAATGTTGTGTTGCCAGAAATAATGTTACTTGAATAAGTCTCTCAAAAAAAATATCCCTTAATACCGTAACTTGGACTAATATTCGGATATCGGTTATGGTAGGAACAACAAAGTAGCGCCCACCAGAAAGGACGTTAAATAAAATCTTCGCTCGTAAAAAAGAGCACCTTAATCGTGCAATGCGTATTAATAACGTTATTCAGATATCGGTTTATATCAGTGGCTTAAAGGCCATATAAATCACTGAAGTTCACAGTTCTGACTTCAGTGGAACTTCACTGAAAATCACAGTGAATATCCACTGAACTTTCCAGCAGTGAAACTCCACTGAAGTTTTCAGTGAAAGTTTACTCGCCTTTCCCGGGAATAGTTATCCGATTTTCCAGTAAACTAACGATAATAGTAATAAATAACCATGTTTAACGAGATGTACAAGCCTTAATAATCAATTTGGTTAAGTATAAGACTGGGGAAAAATAAAAGTATATCACGTTGCCCCAGGCAGGGTTTGAACTTTGATCTGTGGGTAGATTCATGGAATCGAACTGGAAAGCAGGCCATATTTTTTCCATTGAGCTAATGTTAATAACTCAGTGAAGGCTATGGCAATAAGCACACATGATGTTCAGTGCACCATAAAATATCTCTGATAGTCTCACGGAATGTTTCACTTTAGGATCAGCGACTAACGCAATGTCTCAGTGACCAGTGAACTCCTGTGTATTTCCACGAAAGGTCAGTTAAAAAACATTGCACTGAAGATTTCAGAAAAAAAATCCCTGAAACATGTTGGATTGACTTGGGATCCAGATGTTTCCTGAAGCTCGTTTATGATAGTCAGCATACGGTCTTCGTCGTTTTCGTCTGTGAGAACAATACATACATCATCGGCATATGCTCGTACTGCCACTTTCTTCTCATTGATCGTCCTCCTCCGGAGGAAGGGTTCCTGTGCTATGATGAATAGGATCATAGAAAGTGGGCATCCTTGACGAACAGATTTACGGATGAGTATATTCGATGTTAGATGTCCATTAATGATTACTCTAGATTGTGCTGTTCTGTACAGTCCTGTAATGCATTTAATCAACCCGATAGGAAACCCGAAGGTTCGCATTGCAGACCATAGAAATGAATGTTGTTTTTTTTCTATCAAAGGCCTTTTGAAAATCGAGACTGACTAGTGTCGTAGGAGGAAGATTGGGTGAAGTTTTCCCATTTACAATAATAATATTGCTTAACACCAACAAGTTCGAGATGACATTTATTTCCTGGAGTCGCACAGGATTGCCACTGCCCTATTATTGGTAGCAGTTGCGGTTTGATTCGGGATGCTATTATTTTTTGTAAAGATTTTGCAATCTGTATTGAGAAGTGTGATAGGTTTGAAATCCTCCATTCCAAGTGGTCTTATGATCTTCGGAATTAAAATAATAATTCCAGCAGTAAATTCTTCAGTTATAATTTGTGGGTTTCCCCTAATCTCCTGGTAAATTTTAAGGAGGTCTTTTCCTAGTATATTCCACATTAATTGATAAAATTCATATGGTATTCCATCAGGACCAGGAGAGCGGTTACGTTGAGTTGGGCGTAGTGTTGTGGAAATCTCTGCCGAGGTACAGTAATACCACTTGCCAGCATAGATCCATCCTCTGCGGTCAGTCTGGGTGGGTTTTGATGTATGCTCCCATCTGTTTGCTCACTATTTTGTAGGACGTCGGAGAAAAATGTTGTGGAATACTTTGCTCCAATTTAAAGGATATCATCCATGTTCGACTGAGTGCAGCCATGCTCGTCCCGAAGTTTAGTAATGGTCTTTCGCTGCCCTTTACGCCTTTTTGTTAAGATATGGAACAGTGATGAACGTTCTTCTTCTATGACTGAGGGAACAGTGCGTGATGGTCACTGAAAGATACTGGCACTACTGTGGAACTATGCAGGCTATCTCTCATTCCTCGTGCTATATATGTCCTGTCTATTCTAGATGCTGATACGGCACGATAGAAAGTAAATTGGACGTATGTTCCATGTTTAAGTTCCCACACATCATGGAGGTTAAATCCGTCTACGAGACTTTTGAGGCTGCGGCAGTTGTTGAAAGCGCCGGTTTGATCTCGAGTGTTTAAAACACAGTTAAAATTGCCTGCTAATATGATAGTATTGATAGAGCCCTGGAGAAAGTATCTGATGTCAACTTCAAATGAATGTTCTCTTGCCAGACGACCTTGTGATCCAGAAGGGGCGTAGACATTAACAATTTTTGTGTCCTCACATTGCAGAGTAATTATTCTGCCACTCGGGTGCAACTCCACATCCGAAACAATAAATTAACCCTGATCTGTAAACGACAGCTGTGCCTCGGAGAGATGGGCCAATATTTGCTATGTATCCGTACCCACTCAACCTGTCTAAGTTTGGATCATTTACTCCCTGAAGCAATAACGTGTCAATATCAAAAGTCCTGAAAGAAATCCTGAAGTAGAAAACGTGTCGTCAAACTTATGATGTCATTGATATTTAATGTGGCAAAACAACGCAAGACACTCATATGCAAGAACAAAAGGATGACGATGACAGGCATCAGTATGTTTGAGTGCATTTAAACGACTATGAGCAATTATTTGAGGGGATCATTGGAGTGATGTTTTACTGGTGTGCACTTCCAGTGATTTACGGCGACTACGTGATGCGTTTCGTGTTTGTGTGTAATATGATTTAACTTCTTCCCTCGCAGTGTTTTTGTTGACAGTTTTCATGTGAAGAGCATGGGTCTCATTAATGTTGGCTTTATCTGTGGCCATGGGTTTAGCTCCTGTTTGTGGAGGTAGGGCACTTCCACTGACGTCCGTGACTTTTTTTTTACTGAAACTGATTGCAGCATCAGAGGTGGATGTAAACTCTGCCCCCAATGTAGTAGATAGGGTTTCCTGAACTATGTCTGTGCTTTGCGCGTGAAGTAATTAGGAGCGAACGGTATTGTTAGCTGGAGGGTGCTTCGAATGTACTGAGACTGTTGGGAAGCCTATTACTTGTGAGTGTTCTCGTTCTTCTTGTATGGCATCCTGAAATTCCATGTCTTTCGACCACGTAAATTGGGTTTTGGGTACGTCATTAGTGACAGGTTCGTTATGGCTAAATGTCCCGACATTTTGGTAAGAAAATATTTCAACAAATGGCATCACAAACGAAGCTGAATTTATTTATTTTTTAGCCTATTTTCAATTTTGAATAAATAGGCTTATGAGATCACCTTTTGTCCGTGTGTGTGTGTGTGTGTGTGTGTGTGTGTGTGTGTGAGGTGTGTGTGTGTGTGTCCCTAATAAAATCTAAACGGCTGGAGCGATTTCAATGAAACTCGGTACGTTCATAGCACTATTCCCGGCGACCTCGACCGTGTCCTTGAAATTTTGTTACGTCTCACCAATCCAACATGGCGGCTGTGCGAAATATTTCACTAGAATTCAATATCTCCGAAACTGTTACCGATATCGCCCTGAAATTGTGTACGGTGATAAAGAGCACTACTAGAAGTTCACCTATGATGCTTTCAAAAACCTGGTGACTACAAAACCAACATGGCGGCCAAGCGAAATTGAGACTTTTAAATAGACTTTTCTCGCGATTTAACTATCCAAACGTAATGAAACTTGGTACAACAAATGTTTATAAACACTGTAATGCATTGGAGTCTAATTTAGTTCAATTGTTTACATAACCTCAAAATGGCGGCTGTGCGAAATATTTCACTGACATTCTATATCTCCGAAACAATTACAGATATCAGCCTGCAATTTTGTACGGTGATAAAGGGTACTGATACAAGTTTACCTATGTACATTTCATAAACCTGTAAAGTACAAAACGAACATGGCGACCAAGCGAATTTGAAATATTTTAATATACTTTTCTCGTGAATTTACTCTCTGAGCGCAGTGAAATGTGGTACAGTAAATGATTTTGCAGATTGCAATGCACTGCCATCTAATTTAATTCAATTGTTTACATAACCTCAAGATGGCGGCTGTGTGAAATTTTAAAATTAAGTTTTTATTTCTTGTATCGTAATCATGCGATCGAAGTGAAAGTTTGAATACTGAACCTAGGCAATAATTGTCCTTGATGGTACATAACTCTATGGCCTATACATATAACAATCCTAAATGGCGAGCTTCCAAAATATTTAGACGGTTCTCAATATCTATGAATCTTTTACAGCAACCAAACTTTTTTTTAAATGTTCATAGAGACTAGGAACATATTTTCACCTATAGGACTTTCAGTAACCTGGTGAGCACAAATCCAACATGGCGGCGACGCGATGTATAAATATTTAAATGGACGTTTCTCGCGAATTAACTATCCGAGTGCCGTGAAACGTAGCACGTTAAATGCTTATACAAATGTTGATCCATTGGCATCTAATTTATTTCAATTGTTTGCATAATCACAAGATGGCCGCTGTGCGTAATTTTAAAATCTCGTTTTTACTTCTTGTGTTCTAATCATGCGATTGAAGTTTGAATACCACACGTACACAATAATCTTAATGTAATAGTACAAAAATAAAAATCCAACCTGGCGACCATCTGAAATATTTAGACGGTTCTCAATATCTACGAATCTGTTACAGCAATTAAACTGAAATTTTGTATGTTGATAGTGGCAATTAACATGAGCAGGATATATGAAAATAGGCTGTATAGTTCTTCACGGAACTACTTGTTTTTTCTTAAAGGGGACCTCCGATCTGCGATCTGAAAACTGCTATGTACTCTGTCTAGTAGGAGAATTGAGATTAATTCATCGCTAAATTTTTTATTTCAAAAACAGAAAAGTTGCTGTTTATATTTTAAATATCTTATTACAATTTTAAAAGAGCGGGTAATAAGAAAGTTGAGTTTTATTCACTGATTCCAAAGCCGTATCGAAAACCTAAATCGGTTGAATAGAATCGTCGGGATCACTTGGGGAAATTTTTGAATAAGAGTGTAACTGTACTTGGAACAAAAGGCGTGGTAGCCTATAGTAGAACAAGGTCGGCGAGAACGGGAGGGAGGGGGGGGGGGGGGAGGGGAACGAAAGTCAAGTGAGAGAGCGATGACCTTACCTGACGGTATGGATTCCTCAGCATCTAGTCCGATGTTGTGATTGACTGTGACTGTGATGGCTAGTTCTGAATTATTGGCCAGTTCTGGATATTTCTGAGTGATCCTTTGATATCTTACCAGTTTGTAATTACTACTTCTAGTTTTCTATGATGTTTTTCCTGATTTTAGTTCATTGATCCCTTTAATGACTTTTTACTTAATTTATTTTACCTGCAACAGTATTATTTTTAGTGTTCGTTAGGTGTACGATGTACTTATAGGTACGACTGATGGAGAGCATTACGGTCATCATTCATTCATTCATTCATTCATTCATTCATTCGTTTATTTGCAATTGGGGCTGTGTCCCCCGGTGGCAAATTAGATATACATAACAAATAAATAATTGTACATAACAATTCACTAACAATTAAACTGGAGTATTTACACAAAGAGTCAGTCTTTTCTTAAACACACCTATATGTTTGGAAAAAGGCTCTAAAACTGCGGCAGGTAGAGAGTTCCAATTATCAATGGCACGGTTTACGAAAGAATATTTACCATAGTTTGTTCGCTGTGGTCGGCCCTTAACTTTGAAAGGATGATCGCTCCTACCCATGTAAGTAGGCTTTTCCATACGTTTGCTAAGCTCACCCCATGCTGGTTGATTTGTATACGTGTTGTAGCCTACATAGCGCCGAGTCTAGATTTCATCCTCCTAGCCTCAAGTGATTCCCACCCAAGTTTCTTTAACGTACGGCTCACACTGCTCCTGGGATTAAAGTCACTGAGCACAAATCTAGCGGCCTTTCTTTGTACCATTTCCAACTCATTTATGAGCCCTACTTGATATGGATCCCAAACCGCCGAGGCGTATTCCAGAATAGGTCTTACAAGTGACAAATAGCCTAATTCTTTAGCAGAGGTACTACTTCCTTTTAATACCCTCATTACAAAGTGCAGGGATTTGTAAGCTTTAGAAACTACACATTTTACATGACTACTCCATTTCATATCATTTCTTAAGTGAACGCCCAAATATTTGCAAGAATCTTCTTCTACAAGTATTTCTGAGCCAATGTTATATTGAAAATCTTGCCTTCGCACTTTCCCTATTTTTAGCCTATTTTCAATTTTGAAAAAATAGGCTTATGAGATCACCTTTTGTCCGTGTGTGTGTGCGTGTGTGTGTGTGTGTGTGTGTGTGTGATTCGTGTGTGTGTCCCCCCCTAATAAAATCTAAACGGTAGGAGCGATTTCAATGAAACTCGGAAAGTTCATAGCACTATTCCCGGCAACCTCGACCGTGCCCTTCAAATTTTGTTACGACTCACCAATCCAACATGGCGGCTGTGCGAAATATTTCACCAGCATTCAATATCTCCGAAACTATTACCGATATTACCCTGACATTTTCTATGGTGATAGAGGGAACTGCTATAAGTTCACTTATGTGACTTTTGAAATCCTGGTAACTACAAAACCAACATGGAGGCCAAGCGAATTTGCGACTTTTAAATAGACGTTTCTCGTGATTTGACCAACCAAACGCAATGAAACTGGGTACAGTATATGTTTATATACATTGTAATGCACCAACATCTAACTTCGTTCAATTGTTTACATAATCACAAGATGGCGGATGTGCGAAATATTTCACCGGCATTCTATATCTCTGAAACTATTAGCGGTATCTCCCTAAAATGTTGTACGGAGATAAAGGGCACTACTGGAAGTCCATCTATAAGACTTTCAAAATCCTGGTTAACTACAAAACGAACATGGCAGCCAAGCGAATTTGAAAATTTTAAATAGATCTTTCTCGCGATTTAATGTTCCAAGCGCACTGAAACCTGGTACAGGAAATACTTATACACATTGTAATCCACTGGTATCTAATTTAGTTCAATTGTTTACATAACCTCAAGATGGCGGCAGTGCGAATTTTAAAATTAAGTTTTTATTTCTTGTGATGTAGTCATGCGATCGAAGTGAAAGTTTGAATAATGAACCTACGCAATAATTTTCCTTTAATGGTACATGACTCTATGGCCTATACATTTAACAATCCAACATGGCGACCATCCGAAATATTTAGACGATACTGAATATCTACGAATCTATTTTAGCAATCAAACTGCATTTTTATTGTTCATAGGGGCTATGAACTTAAGTTCACCTATAGGACTTTAAATAACCTGGTGATCACAAATCCAACATGGCGGTGACGCGAATTATAAATATTCACATGGACGTTTCTCGCAATTTAACCATCCGAGTGCAGTGAAACTTGGTACAGTAAATCCTTATACGAATGTTAATCCACTGGCATCTAATTTATTTCAATTGTTTCCATAACCTCAAGATGGCAGCTGTGAAAAAAATTTAAATCTCCTTGTTTTTTCTTGTGTCCTAATTTTGCGATTGAAGTTTGAATACTACACGTTCACAATAATCTGCATGTAACAGTACATAACTCTAGGACCTACATATATAAAATCCAACATGGCGACCATCCGAAATATTTAGTCGGTTCTTAATATCTACGAATCTATTACAGCAATCAAACAGAAATTGTGTATGTTGATAGTGGCAATTAACATAAGTAGGATATATGAAAATAGGCTGTATAGTTCTTCACGGAACTACTTGTTATTAGACTAAATTTTCTTGTGTTTATTTTAATTTTATTTTCAATCGCCCACTTATAGACCAGGTTCAGGTCATCTTGAAGTACTGCATTGTCTTGTGAGTCATGTATCTTTCGATATATTACACAATCATCCGCAAACAATCGACAGTCACTGCGAATCCCATTTGGTAAGTCATTTATAAACGCCATGTGCAGTTAGTTTTACATTTAAGGTGAAAAATGGAGCCACCACCAAAACCGATTCAAGGCAGGACTGGCAAGCAAAACGAAATGTATTATCAATTTAAATTAACGTCGCGAAATTAAATTGTTCAAAGGAATAAAATTTCACTCCTGGCGCGAAATAAAATTATAAACAAAAATTTAATTTCGCTGCAGGGGCGAAATAAAATGCATCACTGACTTTAAATTTCGCTCCCGGTGCGAAATAAAATTCGTACCAGACTTTAAATTTCGCTCCCAGCGTGAAATGAAATCCGTTACAGACTCTTAATCTCGTTCCCGGCTAGAAACATAATTCTTAACAGACTTTTAATTTTGCTCCTGGCGTGAACTAAAATTCATTATAAGACTTTTCATTTCACTCATGGCGTGAAATAAAAAACGTTAGTCTTTTAAATCGCTTCCGGCGCGAAATAAAAAAAAACATTATAGAGAATTTCACTCCGGGCACGAAATAAAATTCGTTACAGACTTTCAATTTCACTCCCGGCTCGAAATAAAATTCTTTACAGACTTTTAATTTTGCTCCTGGCGTGAAATAAAATTCGTTATAAGACTTTTGATTTCGCTCCTGGCACGAAATGAAAACCGTTACAGTCTCTTAATTTTGCTCCCGGCGTGAAATAACATTTTTTAACGACTGTTAATTTTGCTCCTGGTATGACAAAAATTGCTGGCCCCATGGTGTTGGGGGTATCGTGCCTGCCTCTCATCTGGGGGTCCCAGGTTCGCTTCCCGGCTCCGTTAGTGATTTTAGAAACGGACGTGTGGGTTGGAACGGTGTGCTCGAAAACCAAGATTAACGGCCGAGGGAACCCGATGCGCTGACCAATATCTGAAGACTTAATGGTTGGGCAGCGGTCGCTTGGTAGGTCTAGGCCCTTCATGGGTTGTAGTGCCACGGTTTATTTTAATGACACAAAATTCCCAAACAGCATTTAGTTTCGCCCCCGGCGTGAATTTAAAATGCATGGAACATTTCATTTCATGTCTGAAATTAAATCTGGTCTAATATGCGAAACAAAATGGCTGTGGAAGCGTTAACATTTTAATTTCGCCGTGAGCGCGATATTCGGGTGCGAAATGATATTGATTGTCAGCGCGAAAATTAAAATGGAAGCAAAATTTAATTCAAAGCACAATAACATAGTGAAAAGCGACGCAAAACTAATTGCAGTGCGAAACGAAATACTGTACATGGCCCAGGGGTTTGATGTCGTGCCGTGGTCAGTATAAATGCGCTGAGGGTAAGAAGGAAGTAGTAAGGAATGTAGAAATGAGAGGAATGACCCCTCACCCCTGTTGTTCGAGTTTCAACCCCCCTCCGAAACAGAACTCCATATACGCCGCTGGTACTACCACAGACGATTTACTGTTGTTTGTAACTCTTCAGTCCTTCAACACTAATTTGCCCGATAAAGTCCAGTCAAATTAGACCAAAAATTATGCGTTTGCTGCATTAAATCATGTAGTTCCAAATGTTTCGGGAATGTGTAGGGGGAGGTCCCCTGAACAACACCTAATAAAGTCCCGTCAATATCAGGTGCCGTGGGGGACAGAGGGGGGCTCAAAGCCCCCATTTTTAGTTTTTAGCGCATAACATTAAAACGGTGCATCGCAGAGAAATTTGTATACCATTTAAACGTAAAGAAAATTAAATGCCCTACAAAATGGTGTAATCATATGTATCTTTATGTGTTACTGTCTCCGAGATATGAGCCAGTGAACATGGAATATTTGAAGAAAAATATGCCGCGCCTCACGTTTCTCGTCTAATTTGCCCATCCAATCCTTTTACCTACCATTTTACAGGAAACTCGTAAGGAAGGAAGTTGTAGACCATTAAATTTCCTTCAAGAATATATATACGTATGCTAATTTTTATTCAATCTGTCGATCGTTGGAGCGTTTTGACGTATGGCGGTCGGTTTCGAGATTTTGCTAGTGAACTGCTCGTTAGTTTACTTCCGTTTTCAACGGCTTTAACACTCTGTATTACGATATTTATTGATTCTGCAAACATAAATTGTATTTATTACCCATATAACTAATATATAATATATACAGGGTGAACAAAAAATGCCGCACTTGGAGGTCGGCATGCGATTCCTCATCCAATTGCAAGACAAAAGGTTCAATAGCAAAATCGGATCGCGTGCTGTTTGAAAACACAAGTATGAAAACGAGAGAGAGCTGGCAACACTGTCACATCCTGCAGTGCATCGGAATGTATACAGATCAAGCACCGAGTTCCTGCGAGCTGTTTTTGGCCACGCTAGATGTAGTTACAGCGTTGACAGGGCCTCGTTTCTTAACATGCATTTCTGTTAAACCTATTGGCCTAGGATTTGCAACATAAACTTTTGTCGTGAATTTCGACGAGGAACCGCATGCCGACCTCCAAGTGCGGCATTTTTTGTTCACCCTGTATTATATATGAAAGTATGTGTGTCAACTGTTAATTTGCAACACTAATAAACACTAAAAATCTAGTAGGCCTTTCAAACGGCGAATATTTTTTTCATATCCTTTTAATATGCATGTATAAGACCCCTCCCCATCTGAAATAGAATGTACTTAATACACTGTTTACATAATATTAAGGTAAGTAGGCCTAAGTTTATTATGATATTGTATCCTATGATATTCCACAAATAAGAATATAAGACAGAAGTAGAGGAAAGAATTGATACTGGGAGATAGTAAAGACAGAGACGGCGACACATCGAATTAAAAACCGTCAATTGTGGACAACAGACGACCTAAACGGAAGGAATAATAATAATATTCCGAGATATCTGACGACCCAGGAAAGGAAATAATCTTCTGGAATATGAGATACCATGGGATATGCCTAAGTGACTGATCCCTTTCCCAATCCGGTACGGTTGAAAACTCCAAAGATCGTGGCTATTTGAACTGATACCAATGGCTGGAGTGTGGTCTGATATGGCGATTGAAGTGACACTGATGTGTGATGTGAAGAATGAAGGGGGGACTAACACGATGGAGAGGCATGAGTGATTCTGTGTTGGCGAAATGGGTTGGAGGGGCTCGTACAGGTACAGCCATAGGTTCTTCACTAAGCGTAGAGCATTTTGCCGGAGTCCATTCTGTAAGTGGAGAACAGCATGTCAACTTTTGAGCATCACGAATGAGCAGGGATGACCAAGACAGAAGGAAGCTTGCACAGTAGTTGGCTGATCACCCGCCTTTTTCTGTACGTGATTCTTTGATGTCCCTTTCAACCGGAGTAATAGTACCCAGCAACTTCAACTCTTGCCAACCATTGGGAATCGGAACCCCTACAAAGGGGACTTTTGTTGGAAGTAACTTTGCAGAAATTAATCAGTGTAAGAAAAACCCAGAAGTCCGTTTGTCTGCTATGAGCAACACTATCAAACTGGACAATGATGTAGTGGTGGTCGAGCCTTTAATGATTTTCCAGAGAACCTTAATTAACAAGAGAACTGAAGGGGATGTGGAGGAACTGTTGAAGTGTGAGTTAGCCCCATATCCCACGACTCTTTTTGACGAAGGGATCATGAGGAAAACGAAAAAGGCCGCTCTCTACGATGCCTTTCCTTCATGCAGTCAAATAACCAACCTGAAGATCTGTTTCACGGTAATCGATGGTGACTTTCTTCTTCATAGGGTAAAGTGGAACGACACTAAGTTCGCCTTTATCTGCAACCAATATGTGTCTTACGTTATCAACCATTACTGTTGCAACTCTGCTGTTGTGTTTGACGTTGATGAAGACACAAGTTCCACGAAAAGAGGCGAACAACATCGAAGAGCATCAAGTAAAACATCAGTGAAACAGACTTTGATGAGAACATGGTGGCTACTGTTAAGCAGGAAAACTTCCTTTACAACGAATAGAACAAAATTAAGCTGATAACTATGTTAGCGCAGGTCTGGGATGCAAAATGTATACAATTCATTATAGCCAAAGGAGACACTTACTGCAGCATTGTCAAGCGTGGATTACAAAATACCCCTCATTCAACTGTGATGGTAGTTGTCGAGGACGTAGACCTGCTCGTCTTACTCATGGCACTCACACCACGAGACACGAATGTCCTTTTCCTGGAGCCTGGACGAGGCAACACAGATGACAGACTGTACTCCTCCCAACAACTTCAGGCCTTGCCATTCTGCCAGTACATTCTATTAATCCATAGCTTCACTGGATGTGATACCGCCCCGCTAATTTTGGGAAAAGTAAAGCAACGAAACCGAAAGCATCGCTGAAATGTTTATGGCTCCACGTCCACGCCAGAAGACATCAATGAAGCTAGGGAACAAAATATGTTCCTACTGATGTATTCGACACCACTCCACGAGTATGACCTCAATTATCACAGGTACATTTCATTTTGTGTTACATGTACAAACTTCGTTGAAGCATGCTGTTTGATAAATAAATATTCTATTATGTTCTATTCACGCGTAGATGTGCTTCGTCAAATCGTCAGCCACGATGAAAGCAAACTTGTCTTCATTGCCACCTACCTGCTCTATATAACTCGTGCAGTGTGTTTCTACAGGTTCAACACAACAAATTGTTATTGAACATCAAATTTGTCCAGCAAGTGCATTTATTTTTATTTTAAGAGGGTAACAGTGCTGTTAATAAAAGAATGTCACTTATAACTTATAATTTTTTAAAAGAATATAAACAACAAAATATAACAAACTTTTCAGAACATATATATACTCCGATGGGCTGGACTGTAAATTTTTATATCTTGATCATGTTTTCATTTCCATAAAAACGAAATTGTTTTCCGAAATTCTGGCCTCCCCCGAAACATAATCCTACATACGCCACTGCGTTCATGTAGGCTACTTTCTAGGTATATATTATTAGTTATATGGTTGATAATACCATCTATGTTTACATAATCAATAAATAACGTGATACAGAGAGTTAAATCCGTTGAAAACGTAAGTAAACTAATGAGCAGTTCACTAGCAAAATCTCGAAACCGACCCCGTTAAGTCAAAACGCTCTAACGTTTGACTGGTCGGAGATAAATTAGCATAAGTACATATATTCTGAAGGAAATGTAATGTTCTACAACTTCCTTCCCCACGAGTTTCCTGTAAAATGGAAGGCAAACGGATTGGAAGGGCAAGTTAGACGAGAAACATGAGGCGCTTCACATTTTTCTGCAAATATTTTATATTCATCGGCTCATATCTCGGAGACGGTAACACACAGAGATAAATATGAATACAACATTTTGTAGAGCATTTAATTTACTTTATGTTTTAAAAGTATAAATATATGTGTGCGACGCACCGTTTTAAAGTTATACGCCAAAATCTAAAAAAGGTGGGCTTTGAGCCCCCCTCTGCCCCCCCCCCCCTGAAATTGACGGGACTTTATTAGGTGTTGTTCAGGGGACCTCCCCCTACACATTCCTGAATATATTTGGAACTTCACGATTTAATGCAGCAAAAATTCCTAATTTGACTGGACTAATAACTGGGTGGGATACATCGTATATAAGATGTAAGTAACACTCCTGAAAATAATTACATGTATTAGATTTAAGATCACTAAAATTGCTGCATTATAATAGTGACCATAAACTAATACATGTTAAGTTTTCCGTGAGTGTTAATTACATGTACTGTACATTGTACCCCGCCTTGTTATTGGGCAAATTAGTATTGACTGACTGAAGAGTTACAACTGATAATTTGTATTGTAATGGGAGTTCCTCACTTATCTTGAATGTCTGTTCGCACAGCACATTCGTCTTCTTGTTCGCTATGGAACAAGTAGAGGTACTTGTTGTCCCATTGTACTCAAAGTATTGCGTTATGAACGTCAGGGAGAGTCAGCCATGAGTCCGAGGTCAGTCAACGACAATGGTGATGTTGATGCCATAGCACTGACTTTCTCCTGCACTGGAGTGATGACCATTGTATGACTCACGTTGCTGTTGCAGCCCGACAGATTGTGCAGGCGGTGTGCGGTAAGACTGCTACTTCTGCCAACGTCAAGACTTTGAACATCGCACCGAACATATTTTAACTCTCGAAGCGAATACATCTTAATTTCAACAACGGAATTAAATGTTCCATGCATTTTAAATTCACGTCGGAAGGGCGAAACTAAATACCGTTTAGGAATTTTATGTCACGCCGGGTGCGAGATTAAAAGTCTGTAACGAATTGTATTTCGCGGAGGGAGTGAAATATAAAGTCTGTAACCGAGTTTAATTTCGCGCAGGGAGCGCACCGGAAGCGAAATTGAAAGTCTGTATTGAATTTTATTTTGCGCCGCGAGCAAAATTAAGTCTGTAATGAATTGTATTTCGTGCCGAAAGTCAAATTAAAAGACTGCAACGAATTTTATTTCGCACCGGAAGCGAAATTAAAAGTCTGTATCGAATTTTATTTTGCGCCGCGAGTGAAATTAAAGTCTGTAATGAATTGTATTACGCGCCGGGAGCGAAATTAAAAGATTGTAACGAATTTGTTTTCGCGCCGGGAGTGAAATTTTATTCAATTGCACAATGTAATTTCGCGTTGCTATTAAGTTTCGCGTTGATTTCGCTACGTCATTTCACTTCGAATTAAGTTTCTCTTCGATTTAATTTCCCGCCGACGATCATTATCATTTCGCTCCCGAGTATCGCGCTCACGGCGAAATTCAAATATATTCGCCCCCACAGCCATGCATTTCGTTTTGCATGTCAGCCCTGGTTCAAGGGCATACCACGAAATCCCAGGGGGGAATGCGACTAAGTACTGTACCAAGAAAAGGAAGCCAGGCCCCTAGTTTATATTTGAAATTATATATTTCTTTACGCTTGCATTAGAGAATCTGTTAAGTACTGAGCAGTTTTGATTTCACTGATATTTTATCTGTCACCCCACAATCTGCAAGCTACATGGCTGAACAGCGGTTGGTTGCTTGGTAGGCCTAGGCCCTTCAACGGCTGTCGCGCCACGGGTTTAGTCTTTTTTTAAACTTCTAATATATAAGTGTAAGAGTACAAGAGCACGAACTATTCAGTGACAACTTTCTTTCAGAGAAGCAAGTTTGAATTCAAATGGAAACAATGCGTTGTGTGGAAAAGTAAGACGTAGCCATTGTGAAAATGGAAAATTGATCTCCGTAAATATTGACGACAGTCAAGTGCCATGTTGTCTAGGTGCAAGCGTCCTGCATAAATATCCACTTCCTTTGTACGCCCACAGAAAGCGAAGAAAATTCCCAGCGGAGCTTGTGTATTGGCGTATTGAACGAAAGAAAAGTTAAGGAACTGAAACAATGTTTCTTACAGCAGATGCTTACTGCCATTCAGAAATTCCTTAACCTACCATTGTGGTTGCACGTGAAGTTTAGTTGTGTCTTGTGTTTCCCAGGGTTTTCCTCACTCCCTCCAGGTAAATGCCGAGATAGTACCTTAGGCTACTTGAAGACTCAGGGCACCTACCCCATCCCTGACTCCAATACAGTAACACACATGGTCAACTACACGCGACTGATGACCAAGATGTCCCAAGTCCCTACAATGTATTATTATCAACAAGAACAACAACAAGAATGTTTGAGGAAGTAAGAAAGGCATCTGTGCAAACACATTGTGTAAACGTTACTTAAGCGTGACATTACTACACACATCAAAAAAAGTTTTGCATCACCTCGGTTCCAAGAGTTCCGGAACCGTTAAATACAAAGGGAATAGAGATCAACACAAACAACATTTCAGCTCGTTTTATTGCTCATGAGACCCACACATTGCATGTTGTACCATCATACAGCTAGACTTTCAGCATTTGTGGTCCAGATTGCAGTACACACCACTACCTCTAATACCCAGTAGCACGTCCTCTTGCATTGATGCATGCCTGCATTCGCCGTGGCATACTATCCACAAGTTCATCAAGACACTGTTGGTCCAAATTGTCCCACTCCTCAACGACAATTCGGCGTAAATCTCTCAGAGTGGTTGGTGGGTCAAGACGTCCATAAACAGCCCTTTTCAACATATCCCAGGCATGTTCGATAGGGTTCATGTCTGGCGAACATGCTGGCCACTGTAGTCAAGCGATGTCGTAATCTTGAAGGAACGCATTCACAAGATGTGCACGATGAGGTCGAGAATTGTCGTCCATGAAGACAAATGCCTCTCCAATATTCTGCCGATATGGTTGCACTATGGGTCGGAGGATGTCATTCAGGTATCGTAAAGCCGTTTCGGAGCCTTCCATGACCACCAGTGGCGTACGTCGGCCCCACATAATGCCACCCCAAAACATCAGGGAACCACCACCTTGCTGCACTCGCTGGACAGTGTGTCTAAGACGTTCAGCCTGACCAGGGTGCCTCCAAACACGTCTCCGACGATTGTCTGGTTGAAGGCATATGCGACACTCATCGGTGAAGAGAACGTGATGCCAATTCCGTGGGGTCCATTCAGCATGTTGTTGGGCCCATCTGTACCGCGCTGCATGGTGTCGGGGTTGCAAAGCTGGACCTCGCCATGGACGTCGGGAGTGAAGTTGTGCATCATGCAGCCTATTGCGCACAGTTTGAGTTGAAACACGACGTCCTGTGACTGAACGAAACGCATTATTCAACATGGTGGCATTGCTGTCAGGGTTCCTCCGAGCGGCAATCCGTAAGTAGCGGTCATCCACCACAGTAGTAGCCCTTGGGCGGCCTGAGCGAGGCCTGTCATCGACAGTTCCTGTATCTCTGTACCTCCTCCATGTCCGAACAACATCGCTTTGGTTCACTCTGAGACGCCTGGAAACTTCCCTTGTTGAGAGCCCTTCTTGACACAAAGTAACAATGCGGACGCGATCGAACTGCGGTATTGACCTTCTAGGCATGGTAGAACTACAGACAACATGAGCAGCGTACCTTCGTCCTGGTGGAATGACTGGAACTGATCGGCTGTCGTACCCCCTCCGTCTAATAGGCCCTGCTCATGCATGGTTGTTTACATCTTTGAGCAGTTTTAGTGACATCTATGAACAGTCAAAGGGACTGTATCTTGGATACAATATACACAGTCAACGTCTATATGCCGGAGATCTGGGAACCGAGGTGATGCAAAACTTTTTTTGATGTGTGTATAATTTTATTTCTCAGATATTGTTCCGCGCCTAGGCACTTGTACCTAGGTACATGTAACTCGCCGAACTACAATACGGTATTCGTCAATTCGGCGTGTTCATCATTTTCCTTGCGCAAGAGATCTTGTGAAGCGGCGCCGCTACTCCTACCACCCTTTTAAATAAACGATTCCCAAACTAATGCTGACGATTCCATTCCCCCGATTTTATTTATGAACAAGAAGTTCCGTAACGAACTAAAGAGCCTACTTTTCATTAAAAAAAGATACATGCCAATGATTAATCTATATGGATCTATCTAGAATAATGACGAAATTAAGTTGGTAATATCGAAATTTCTAATTAGTTCGAAATACTGTATAGGCTACCTGGCATAATGTAGCCTAATAGAGAACTACAGTTGGCAGCCCTGGTGACTGAATATATCCTTAGTTCCATCTCTTAAGGTACAGAATAACAAATTTGGTTGAAGTGCAATGGATAGCATGGACGTTACATGCAGTTAAACATTGGATCTAACAGTGCGTAAAATTATGTTGGCAACAATGACATACATGTATTGGTCAGAAATAATCTGAAATAATATGATCTATTTTTGTGTAAATTTTGAGTGAAATCCATTTTAAAATTGGACCTCTCAGCAGGCTTAGAATCAAGTTGGTAGCACTGACGTATATAAGTTCCTCCAAATTATTATCGAATGTCAGGTACTATACGTGTGCATAGTTTAAAGCTGTCGGCTTGCATACTTTCTGATATATGGGTATTTGGATAAAAAAAATGAGAGCATTTATTAACAGTTGGCATATCTGGTGCCTCTTAAGAATACTTCCAGTCATATCTGTTTATGTACACATAGCACATACGAAATTTGGTTGAAATCCAATTTATAGTGTAGAAGTTATATGCATTTAAAATTTGGACCTACCAGCAGGCTTAGAATCATTTTGGCAACTCTGCCATGAATGGCCTCCTGGAAATTAAACTGCAATATTATTATCTATACGTGTGCCAATTTTGAAAAAGCTCCCATTCATACCTTTCATGATATCCAACATGGAGCTCAAATTTCAATTGCGATTTTCCAGCAGTTGGTAGCACTGACATCATTTTCAAATACGGCCGTGAGATATTCAGGTATAGATATTTACTCCTACCAAATTTTGTTTCGATTGCTGCAACCGTTTAGGAGTTGATACGGGGGGGGGGGGGGACACACACACAGCCAGCCAGCCAGACAGACAGACAGACAGACAGACTGACGGACAGACAGACAGACAGACAGACGGACAGACAGACATTTGCCCGATCTCATAAGTCTACTTTTTTCTCATTTTTGCAAAATGTGAAAAGTAGGCTACAAATGCATTGGAATCAGGAAATAAATCTCCGTTTTCGTATTACCAGGTCTTTTTCCTATTTTAAGCAGAAATATAAAAAACCTGCTAATAACGTTTTTATTTTTCACATTTTTGGACATGCATTGAATTAATATCAATTCTATTGCACTCTAGTATGCAAAGTGGTTTTCACATCGCAAATACGAGCTTCCATTCAAGAGAAAACTTAAAAAAGAAATTGTCTCACTTTGGTGCTGCTACATGGTGTCAGAATTAAAAATTAACAAGAAGTTCCGTGACGAACTAAAGAGCCTACTTTTCTTAGAATTTAAAATTCATGCCAATGATTAATCTATATGAATCAATCTAGAATAATGACAAAATTAAGTTGGCAATATAGAAATTTCTAATTAGTTCGAAATACTGTATACCTGGCATAATGTAGCCTAATAGAGAACTACAATTGGCAGCCCTGGTGACTGACTATATTCTTAGTTCCATCTCTTAATGTACAGAATACAAAATTTGTTTGAAGTCCAATGGATAGCATGGACGTTACATGCAGTTAAACATTGGATCTAACAGCGCGCGTAAAATCATGTTGGCAACAATGACATACATGTATTTGTCAGAAATAATCTGAAATAATATGATCTATTGTTGTCTCAATTTTGAATGAAATCCATTAGTTAGTATAGAAGTTACAATCATTTCAAAATTGGACCTATCAGCAGGCTTAGAATCATGTTGGCAGCACTGGCGTAGGCCTATATTGGTTACCCCAAATTTATCTAGAATGCCAGCTACTATACGTGTGCATAGTTTAGAGCTATTGGCTTGCATACTTTCGGATATATTGATATTAGGGAAACAAAAATAGAGTCAGTATTTATTAACAGTTGGCAGCCCTGGCTACTCTTAAGAATCGGCATAGTCATATCTGTTATGGTACACATAGCACACACGAAATTTGGTTGAAATCCAAATGATAGTATAGAAGTTATATGTATTTAAAGTTGGACCTCTCAGCAGGCCTAGAATCATTTTGGTAGCACTGACGTATATAAGTTACTCCAAATTAATATAGAATGTCAGGTACTATACGTGTGCATAGTTTCAAGCTGTCGGCTTGCATATTTTCTGATATATGGGTATTTGGTTTTAAAAAAATTGAGAGCATTTATTAACAGTTGGCAGCCCTGGTGGCTCTTAAGAATACGCCCAGTCATATCTGTTTATGTACACATAGCACATACGAAATTTGGTTGAAATCCAATTTATAGTGTAGAAGTTATATGCATTTAAAATTTGGACCTACCAGCAGGCTTAGAATCATTTTGGCATCACTGCCATGAATGGCCTCCTGGAAATTAAACTGCAATATTATTATCTATACGTGTGCCAATTTTGAAAAAGCTCCCATTCATACCTTCCATGATACCCAACATGGAGCTCCAATTTCAATTGCGATTTTTCAGCAGTTGGTAGCACTGACATCATTCTCAAATATGGCCGTGAGATATTCAGGTATAGATCTTTACTCCTACCAAATTTTGTTTCGATTGCTGCTGCCGTTTAGGAGTTGATAGACACACACACACACACACAGCCAGCCAGACAGAGAGATAGAAGGACAGACAGACACACATTTGCCCGATCTCATAAGTCTACTTTTTCCTCATTTTTGCAAAATGTGAAAAGTAGGCTAAAAATCGGGACATTTAGCCTTAATGTTATCTGGCTGTTCTACAGAATGCTGTGTTGGCTGGCTGGTGTGTGTCTTACCCGTGCCGTCCGATCGTGACGTCACAGTTCCCTCTTCATTGTATGTAAAGTAGTCATGGATGTTTCAGCTACGTTATCTGATGGTTGAGTTACTTCCGCAATGCTATATGTGTTCGTAGAATGGGGCCTGTTATCAAGTGCCTCTGATATGGTTGGATATTCATGGGAAAGTACTGCAGTTTCCATGTCCGTAGTGTTGCTTAGCTTCCTACTCCCATCAGACTCATCGAGCACCGTGCTGTAGGTTTGTTGTCTGACATGAAGTAGGCCTACCGGGCGATTCCTTCTGTTCAGACAGTCTATTTGTTAGTGGGAAGTTTCTTTACAATAAAAGCAATAGGCTACTTAGCTTGTCCTTCATATGTTAACAGGACTTTATAATCATTGACCGTCAAATATGATGGAATGGGGTATTTAAGTTCAATTATTAATACGTATGCCATTACTTACAGCAGAAAATTCGTATACTTCATTCCAGCACTCATTCCGTATGTCCTTGACAACTCCATACGTAGAAAGCACGCGGGAGAGCCTTTCGTTGTTGACTTCGGGAGGTAGATTAAACAGGCAAGCACACGTTTTGTCAAAGAGTCTTTGTGGTGTTACCGCTAGCTAGCCGGAAGGATATCACACCTTCATGTCGAGATAATATGTTTTCATACAGTAAGGTGGACACTAATTTAATGTACACTGAATTTTCCCCGTTGTCTAGTTGATTCGCTAGAATTGATCTCTATTAAGCCTCAGGTCGTTTGCTATCCACCTAAGCCTATGTATTTCAATTGGTGTCGGTCTGTTGTTCCTTTCTTCAAAATCGCATTTAATAGTTATTTTCCGGACATTCGCCATTTTCACTAGTTCAACAAGAAGTTCCGTGACGAACTAAAGAGTCTACTTTTCTTAAACTTTAAGATTCATGCCAATGATTAATTTATATGGAACTATCTAAGTTAATGACGAAATTAGTTGGTAATATCAACATTTCTAATTAATTCTAAATATACCTGGCATAAAGTAGCCTAATAGAGCACAACAGTTGGCAGCCCAGGTGACTTAATATATTCTTAGTTCCATCTCTTAAGGTACAGAATACAAAATTTGGTTGAAGTTCAATGGATAACATGGACGTTACATGCAGTTAGATATTGGATCTATCAGTGCACGTAAAATCATGTTGGCAGCAATGTCATGCATGTGTTGGTCAGAAATAATCTGAAATATTATGATCTATTGTTGTGCCAATTTTGGATGAAATCCATTTGTTTGTATAGAAGTTACATGCATTTTAGAATTGAACCTATCATCAGGATTAGAATCATGTTAGCAGCATTGACATATATTAGTTACTCCAAATTAATCTAGAATGTCAGGTACTATACGTGTGCAAAGTTTAGAGTTGCTAGTTTGCATACTTTCTGATATATTGATATTAGTGTACAAAAATAGAGACAGCCATTATCAACATTTGGCAGCCCTGGTTGCTCTTAAGAATTCGCATTGTCATATCTGTTTTCGTACCCATAGTACATACAAAATTTGGTTGGAATCCAATTGATAGTATATAGGTTACATGTATTTAAAAATTGGTCCTATCTGCAGGCTTAGAATCATGTTGGTAGCACTGACGTATATTAGGTACTCCAAATTGATCTAGAATGTTAGGTACTACATGTGTGCATAGTTTAAAGATGTCGGCTTGCATAGTTTCTGATATATTAGTATTTGGATAGAAACATAGAGAGAGCATTTATTAACAGTTGGCAGCCCTGGTGGCTCTTAAAAATACGCTCAGTCATATCTGTTTATGTACACATAGTACATACGAAATGTGGTTGAAATCCAATTGATAGTGTAGAAGTTATATGCATTTAACAATTTGATCTATCAGCAGGCTTAGAATAATTTGGCAACACTGTCATATATGGCCTCCTGGAAATTAAACTGAAATATTATTATCTATGTAATATGTGCCAATTTTGGAATAGGTCCCATGCACACCTTCCAATATATCCAACATGGAGCTCAAATTTCAATTGCAGTTTTTCAGCAGTTGGTAGCACTGACATCAATTTCATATATATATGGCCTTGAGATATTCAGGTATAGATCTTTACTCATACCAAATTTTGTTTTGATTGCTTCAGCCGTTTAGAAGTTGATAGAGGGGGACATACACACACACAGACAGACAGACAGGACAGACACACAGACATTTGCCCAGATTGATCTCATAAGTCTACTTTTCCCTTATTTTTGCAAAATGTGAAAAGTAGGCTAAAATTGCAATACCCCAATACGGTAAGCACTTCCGAGTATTTATTAACCTCGCGGCTAAACTCAGAACCTAACACGACGTAGGTCGCTAAGTGACACTTCCACTCTTTCTACTCTATGGAGTTCTCCAACACAAAATGTATCAAAATGGTGCCATTCTCAATCGATGATGCCGTTTGTAATATATAAACGATATCCGAATAACGTTATTAGTCCGAATAACGGTATTCGGGGAATATTTTTCGAGAGAAGTTTTCAAATAATGTTATTTCTAGTGAGCGCTACCATTTCGTTCCTGCGATAACCGATATCCGAATAACGTTATTAGTCCGAATAACGGTATTGGTGGGATAATTTTCGAGAGATGTATTCAAATAACGTTATTTCTAGTGAGCACTACCATTTCGTTCCTGCGATAACCGATATCTGAATAACGTTATTAGTCCGAATAACGGTATTGGAGGAATATTTTTGGAGAGATCTATTCAAATAACGTTATTTCTTGTGAGCACTACCATTTCGTTCCTGAGATAACCAATATCCGAATAACGTTATTAGTCCGAATAACGGTATTGGGGGAATATTTTTCGAGAGATGTTTTCAAATAACGTTATTTCTAGTGAGCACTACCATTTCGTTCCTGTGATAACCGTTATCCGAATAACGTTATTAGTCTGAATAACGGTATTGGTGGAATAATTTTCGAGAGATGTATTCAAATAACGTTATTTCTAGTGAGCACTACCATTTCGTTCCTACAATAACCGATATCCGAATAACGTTATTAGTCCGAATAACGGTATTAGGGGATATTTTTCGAGAGACTTATTCAATTAACGTTATTTCTTTCGGACAATACTATATCGTTTCTACGATAACCTATATCAGAATAACGTTATAAGGACCAATAACGTTACCATGCGATACAAATGACGTCCGGGTATGAAACGTAACGACCACAATGTGACCAAGACCCATTTTGTTATATAATCTACCCAAACAACCATTTTCGTTATGTTAAGTTATGAAGCCTTGCTTCCAAGATATCCAACATGGAGCTCAAATTTCAATTGCGATTTTTCAGCAGTTGGTAGCACTGACATCATTTTCAAATATGGCCGTGAGATATTCAGGTATAGATCTTTACTCCTACCAAATTTTGTTTCGATTGCTGCAGCCGTTTAGGAGTTGATAGGGGGGGGGGGACACACACACAGCCAGACAGAAGGACAGACAGACAGACAGACACACATTTGCCCTATATCATAAGTCTACTTTTTCCTCATTTTTGCAAAATGTGAAAAGTAGGCTAAAAATTATAAACTTACCGATACTATGAGAATGAGACGAATTCAATTTTCGGGCCATTTCGAAAGGATGAATCAGACGAGACTTACTTACCGAATCCACAACTTTTTGCAGATCAAACGCACAAGACCAAAGTGGTACAAACAGGTGGAGAGGGACCTAGTGGAGACGGGATCGCCAGATCTGATGAATATAAATGTAATCAGGAATATTGTTCACACAAGGGGATTAGGGAAGATCAGAAGGAACCAACACGACGTGCATGGTCGGAGGAATAGGAACTACAACAATCCATGTATATGAAGAGCTATTGGGCAAGGAGGAAGGCTTAACATGCGTTATAACAGCTTAGGCTTTCACGGCCGGCGTTCATAATTAAGTACAAGTTTTTCGGGCTTGTAGGCCGTTTTCTAGACAGGATATCTCCCGACGTTTCACCGGAAACTGCGTTCGGCATTATCAAGGGTTCCGCTCCTTTCCTTGGTCAGCAGTGGAATGAGGAAGAGACTTGAAATAATGGGTAACGGTTTGTAGTGGGGTATATCACTGACTTGTTTCGCCACTGCCTCGCCACGAGCTACTTCCTATGGCTCGAGAACTTCTACGAGCAAATAGAGGGAGTTGCCATGGGTAGCCCACTAAGCCCTGTGATTGCGAACTTCTACATGGAAAAGTTCGAGCAGTTGGCGATCGAGACTGCACCCCTCAAACCGAAAGTATGGCTACGTTATGTTGACGATACCTTCGTAGTCTGGAGCCACGGAGAGGAAGAGCTGGAACGTTTCCTGGACCACCTTAACTGCCTCATCACCAGCATAAAATTTACAATGGAGAAGGAGAAAGACAACTGCCTGGCCTTTCTTGACGTGCTAATCACCAGAACTAATGACCTGTGCTTGGGGCACACCGTATACCGGAAACGCACACACACCGACCGGTATCTACACAAGACATCCAATTACCACCCCCGACAGAAACACGGAGCTATTAAAACATTGGTAGACCGTGCTGGGAGAATCCGTGAGCCATCCAACCTCAACCAAGAGCTGAAACATATAAAGAGGGCCCTATGCGCCAACGGGTACAGCAATAAGGAGATTGAGTGAGCCTCTCATCCCAGGCACGAAGAGGAGCGTGACCACCAGATTCAAGGAACATAATAGACACAGCCGCCTGGGTCAAACTGAGAAATCGTCAGTCGCTGAGCATTCTCTCTTGCCCGGTCACGATGTAAAGTACGGGGACACGGAGATACTCTCCACGACCACACACTACCACGCCAGGCTGCAACGGGAAGCCATAGAAATCTTCAAACACCCCGACAATTTCAATCGAAAGGAAGAAATTGAACGTGTGCGTAATACATGGATGCCGGCCCTTAGGAACACCAAGGCCAAGAAATCACTCACACGTCAAACTGAAGAACCTTCCTGCTACAGCCCGGCAGTCGCCCGGGGACCACCTGACCCTCCCAAGCTCGGTCGCCGAAGCCGGAGCACGCACCGCACCCCGCAACATGTACGTGAGACCAGACGATCCAGCCGGAATGCGAAGAGAACGCTCGGCTCACCATGCTAATTTGAAGATCCAAAACTACCTTCCAGCCGTTAGTTCATCGCCAAGATCCACCCAACCAACAGTCATATTCAAACAACAATACCCCACTTCAAACCGTTACCCATTATTTCAAGCCTCTTCCTCATTCCACTGCTGACCAAGGAAAGGAGCGGAACCCTTGATAATGCCGCACGCAGTTTCCGGTGAAACGTCGGGAGATATCCTGTCTAGACCACGGCCTACAGGCCCGAAAAACTTGTACTTAATTATTAACATACGTTGATTCCGCGTGGTCCTAAGTGACCCATCCACGAGAAGAAGAAGAAGAAGAAGAATAGGTACAATATGCTTTTATGTTTCAAGTGCAGCAAAAGATGACATAAATTCCACAAAGCTTAAAATGAATGCCAAATAGTTAGTAGAAAATCGATTGGAACGAGATTGTAACTATTTTACATTCATTAAATTATCACCGGGAACTTCACACTTTAGGCAGTATTTGCTCTCCTTAAATATGTTAATTATTCAAATTCAATAATACCAAGCGTAACGGTCAGCATGGTTAGCTGCCACCCTGGAGGTCCTGGGTTCGATTCCCGGCTCTGCCACGAAAATTGAAAAGTGGTACGAGGACTGGAACGGGGTCTACTCAGCCTCGGGTGGCCCAAATGAGTAGAGGGGGTTCGATTCCCCCTCAGCCATCCTCGAAGTTGTTTTCCGTGGTTTCCCACTTCGTCTTCGGGCAAATGCCGGGATGGTACCTTCTTCAAGGCCACGGCCGCCTCCTTCCCTCTTCCGTGCCTATCCACCCGCACCATCCCTTACTTTCCCTCATGAGGCCCCTGTTCGCTTTGCAGGTGAGGCCGCCTGGGCGAGGTGCCAATCCCACCTCACCAGTTGTATCCCTTCCGATTCGATGTTCCCAGCTCTAGGACACTGCCCGTAGAGGCGGTAGTGGTGAGTTCCCTCGCTGAGTCCGTGGGTTCCACCAACCTGGAGGGTAAACGACAAAAAAAAAAAAAAATTAAAAAAAATAGAATGCCAATGGTATACTAATCAATGGAGTCCCACGTAGACCAGTCGTGACATCTAGTGGAGAAGTATCGAACAATATAATCCTAACAGGGCGAGTGCATTCTAGCGGCCACAAGAAGAAACTTTTCAATAAAATCTGGAAGTTAACCCTAAACCGGGCGCGCTGGTGAATTTCGTTCACCAACCCGCGTATTTCATCTGTTGTTGTTAGTTCCTAAGAGCTACAGCCGTGGCGCTGCTAGTACCTTCCGGCGAAGTCTTATCGATACTCTCAGTGTAGCGGTATCTGTTCAGGAAGTTGTACGTGTCACACTATTCGACCTTGACTCGCAAGTGCCGTCATTTGGTGAACTTTCTTCACCACGCGCCCGGAAATGTAAGTAAAATTGTACCTTATACGTTCTTGGAGTTTCATTATTTTAAAATATAGAATCTAGAGGATACAAAAGTAACTATCTATTTTTATTGTAGGGCGAAGTTTGTGAAGGATGAAGACATACAAACGCTGTTACAGGAATTATCTGATGAGGAGGAGGGACTGAGGGAGCTGAAGTTGTGATTTTTCTGATAGTGAAGATGAAGTGGTAAATTATTCAGACATTAATCATGACAGTGAGAGTGAACAAGAAGGTGATGTAGCCTAGTTGATAGCTATGAACACGATGAACTGGAGAGGGATTTTTTCTTCGGGAAAGACGAAGCAATGTGGGGCACCAATAGCTTTGCAAGGGCCACCTCTAGGATTAAATAAAAAAATATATTAAAAATATTTCCTTGTCCAAAAGGAGATGCGAAAACAGTGTCGTGTGAAATGGATGCTTTCTTACACATAATTGATTCTGAAATTATGATGAAATAGTTTCTTATACTAACATTTATATTGCAAGGCATTGCAAAGAAGTGAGTTACAGTCGTGAGCGCGATGCTAAACCTACTTGCCATGAAGAAATAATTGCTTTGATTGGTTTATTGTTCCTCACTGGTTTGAAAGGTGAACAGTACACATCTGTAGAAGAAATCTGGGCTAAAGATGGAACTGGAATGGGAATAGCAATAGCCTGCATGTCTTCAAAGAGGTTTCTATTTTTGTTACGGAGTCTTCGTTTTGACGACAAAACTACACGTAACGATCGCCTGCGAATAGATAAACTAGCAGCAGTTCGCACATAGTTGGATTCCTTTGTAGTGAACTGTAAAAAGAGCTACACACCAAGTGAGTTTGTAACAATAGATGAGAAGCTAGTGCCTTTTCGAGGGAGATGTGCATTTATACAGTTTATGCCAAGTAAGCCGGCAAAGTATGGGTTAAAATTCTACGCCCTGAATGATGCTAAAACTTTTTATACTTCATCTCTGGAGTTATACTTTGGCAGGCAACCTCCTGGCCCCTATGAACTCGCTAATAAACCATATGATATAGTGAAACGTCTAATAGACCACGTGAAGGGAAAAAATCGTAATCTAACAATCGACAACTGGTATACCAGCTATGACCTAGTCCTCGATCTTTTAGAAGATAAAATAACGTGTATAGGCACTCTCAGGAAGAATAAAAGAGAAATTCCACAGCAGTTTCTTCCTCATAAAGATAGGCCAGTTGTTTCAACAAAGTTTGGGTTTCAGTATGAAATCCTGCTCATTTCGCATGTTCCTAAAATGAATAAAGCAGTTATCTTACGTTCTTCTATGCACGACGAACCCTCTGTGGATCCCAACAGTTCAAAGCCCCATGCTATACTGGATTATAATGAAACTAAAGTCGGAGTCGATACTTCCGACCAAATGGAAGGCAAGTGTTCGGTAGCCCAGAAAACCCCATGGTGGACAATGTGTGTCTTTTTTGCTCTACTCAGCATTGCTGGAATAAATAGTCATGTTCTTTACAAAGGGAATCCGAAGAACCAACCAGTAAAGTGATGTGTGTTTTTGAAGAATCTTTCATTTCAACTCCTGAATAAGTGGTTGGTTGAACGAGCTAAGATAGGAACACTGCCTCCAGATATCCGAGTAGTGTTATCCCCATACCATCAGGAAGAAACATCAGAAGAAATAAAAGTGCCAACGAAGAGAGAACGATGCATTCACTGCAAGCGGAAACAAAATCAAGTCACCACAATGAAGTGTCATGAGTGTCATAAATTTGTGTGTAAAACACACTCTAGAAGATGCAGTAGATGTGTAAGCTGTGAGAATAATGATAATGATTAATGAAGATTGTTAGAATTGTTTCATTTTAAGTTCTCATAAGTTAAGTATTCATCGGATTCAATTGTATTTTCAGTCTTCAACCCATGAACATTTTGACCCTTTATTATTATATGTATGTACTGTCACTTGTAATTTGTGTTGTAATTATTATATCTAAGGTTTATAAAACACATAAGGAGTAACAATATCAATCGTGTAAGAGTAAGTACTTGTTAACCAGTTGCTAAGACTTAGAAAAATGAATGGTGAACGAAATTCACCACGCGCCCGGCAATGTAACATTTATAGGCGCGCCCGCTCTAGGGTTAATAAGTAGGCCCGCGTGCAGTTGGCCATAATAATTACCTTTTTGGCTGCTAGATGTCTCGAGCAAATCTGGTGGCGAATTATGTTTTAATTAAATATATATTTTCCACCGTAATATGCACAATATAACGCTTAATTTTAAAACGTCCGAGTCATTACAAAACAATAAATATATAAAATTTCAAGCAAAAAAACTTAACGCTGATGGGGTTTGAACCATAGGCATATGAGTGTTACGCCAAAGCGTTACCACGGAGCCAATTGTGCTAACGAATATCGTTCTATATAAAATGAGTTACATAGAACTTGTTAGCAAAAAATGATTTAGACTAAACGATTTCATCAGTGGAGTATATTATTTATATATAAAGCATTTCATACAAAGTTTATTTACTTTGTATCAGTACGCTATATTGCATGCAATACTCAAATTAGAGAAATATAAGTCAGGCACAAGATATCCGCTGCCAACTTGTCTTGTTACTGAGACGGCTCAGCTTTTTAAAATCACTTCTGCACTATAGTATAACAAAATAAACTTTTAATTTCGAACGTGCCTCTTCCTTTAGAACAGTTAAAACGATTCTCGGCTCGATAATCGGAACTGGTGGGTCCCATGATATGGATTATAAAACTTGCATAATTCGCACGGCCGCCATCCTGAAATGGTACGGCGGATGACCTTGCAGTTTGGTCACAAGACGCGTCCTATACGAAGGTATGTTGTTACCAAATTTGGTAGAGATCGGATAATTTGGTTAGTCGTTATTTGATTTTATGTTTTGAACGTTTGCGTGGCCGCCATTCATTTTTGGTAAAGATGGCAGCGATATAAAATATGACACTGAGGTGCCCTTTGCTTGTTCTACCTCTGTACCAAATTTCGTTCAATTCGGTTTCACCGTGTTTGAATTGATAGGGGAGGGGGACAGACATTCAGAGTACACACACTCTCACACACACAGACTCACACACACACACACACACAAACAGACACACATTTTTGGCCCTGTAGTGATCTCATAAGTCTACTTTCATTTTGTTCAAAAATCGAAAGGAGGCTAATAGCACTACAACTAGATGTACGGTACTGTAGTAGGCAAGCGACCACAAGGAGGGCCCAAGAAGCGGTGGCTTGACCAAATAAAGGAAGACATGAGAGCAGGAGAAGGAAGACGTTGCAGACCGTGCAAGATGGAGGCAGTTGTGCAGAAGAGTCGACCCTGCTCTGCGGGACAAAAGCTAGAAGAAGAAGAAGAAGATTTGGCTATTTAGAAACGCTCTATCAAGCTCCAACGTTCGCCGTTAGGTGTTAGTGACAGTAGCATCTGGTAGTCAAAATTGGAACTACTTGAAATTGAACTTGTTGGGAGCCCTCGGGTGCTCAATCGAAATTACCCAGCTATGGCCATTGGCTGCGAATCATAATTTCTATACTACATTCAAGATGGCGATTGTGTGTAACATTCAGTCAGGTTTCATTGTGGAAGCAAAGTGTCTGACAATATTTCTCTTTTAGTAAATTTCCCCCCTGGCCATTATTCAGTTACCTCGTAGTTCTGTCCCTTAAAACAACAATAACTAACTAACTAACTAACAATTTGAATATTCGATTTTTAAGTTCTCAAAGTACGCATGGCCACCACCTTCAATGCATAAAGTCGATAGATGAATGCCTTCAGCAGAGTGACACTCTCGCCACGTTTCGAAATTGTAAGTTTTGTTGTTGTTGTTGTTGATTATTTGGGGGCTATGAGACATAGTGGTCGTGTAGCCCCGTGTACTTTGGTGTGTGTTGAATTTGTCTGATAACCTGTGTCAATATTATGTTTTAGAAATTGAATTATAAAAAATAAACATGTTATTGGTTTTACATTCCTTTTAACTACTGAGGCTTTTAGAGACACGGAGTGCTGGAATGTTGATCTGTAGGAGATCTTTAACGTGCCAGTAAATCAAGTGACACGGCTCCCTCGTATTTGCGCCAGTATTCGATCCTGCTACCTCGGGTACAGCAGGCGAGAATATTTCCGCTGAGCCACTCAGCCAGATAGATAATAGAAAGGAGTCGGGCACAAGTAAATGGGAGAAGGGGAGTGGGGGTGGGGTTGGTGAGGAAGCAGACTGACGGATACAAGTTGATTGATTCATTGATTGATTTAAAAAAAATAAAAGTAGTATAAAAATTCTTATTTAAAAATACCAGTGTGAGTTGTCGTTTTTAGCCTACTTTCGATTTTTGCAAAAAATGAAAGTAGACTTATGAGATCAACACAGGGCGAAAAAAGTGTGTCTGTCTGTGTGTGTGTATGTGTGTGTGTGAGTCTGTGTGTGTGTGTGTGTGTGTGAGTCTGTGTGTGTGTGTGTGGGTGTGTCTGTGTGTGTGTGAGTGTGTGTACTCTGAATGTCTGTCCCCCCCTATCATTTCGAACACGGTGAATGCGAATTGAACGAAACTTGGTACAAAGGTAGCACTAGCAAAGGACACCTCAGTGTCATGTTTTATATCGCCGCCATCTTGACGGAAACGTAATGGCGGCCACACAAATGTTCAAAGCTTAAATCAAATTACGACTAACCTAATCATCCGATCTCTACCAAATTTTGCAACAACATACCTTTATGGGGGGAGCATCCTTTGACCAAACCAATAGGTCATCAGCGTAATAGTTTGCGGATGGCGGCCATCTTTGCGTGAAAATAAATTCCCCCTATAAATTCAAACACGGTGAAACCGAATGGAACGAAATTTAGTACAGAGGTAGCACTAGCAAAGGGCACCTCAGTGTCATGTTTTATATCGCCGCCATCTTGACTGAAACGTAATGGCGGACACACGAATGTTCAAAGCTTAAATCAAATTACGATGAACCTAATCATCCGATCTCTACCAAATTTTGCAAGTACATACCTTTATGGAGGGAGCATCCTTTGGCCAATCTAATAGGTCATTCGCCTAATAGTTTGCGGATGGCGGCCATCTTTATGTCAAAATTGATTCCCCCTATTAATTCGAACACGGTGGAACCGAATGAAACGAATTTTGGTACAGAGGTAGCACTAGCAAAGGGCACCTCAGTGTCATGTTTTATATCGCCACCATCTTGACTGAAACGTAATGGCGGCCACACGAATGTTTAAAGCTTAAATCAAATTACGATTAACCTAATCATCCAATCTCTACCAAATTTTGCAACTACATACCTTTATGGAGGGAGCATCCTTTGACCAATCTAATAGGTCATCAGCGTAATAGTTTGCGGATGGCGGCCATCTTTGTGTGAAAATAAATTCCCCCTAATAATTCAAACACGGTGAAACCGAATGGAACGAAATTTGGTACAGAGGTAGCACTAGCAAAGGGCACCTCAGTGTCATGTTTTATATCGCCGCCATCTTGACTGAAACGTAATGGCGGACACACGAATGTTCAAAGCTTAAATCAAATTACGATTAACCTAATCATCCGATCTCTACCAAATTTTGCAAGTACATACCTTTATGGAGGGAGCATCCTTTGACCAATCTAATAGGTCATTCGCCTAATAGTTTGCGGATGGCGGCCATCTTTATGTCAAAATTGATTCCCCCTATTAATTCGAACACGGTGGAACCGAATGGAACGAATTTTGGTACAGAGGTAGCACTAGCAAAGGGCACCTCAGTGTCATGTTTTATATCGCCGCCATCTTGACTGAAACGTAATGGCGGCCACACGAATGTTCAAAGCTTAAATCAAATTACGATTAACCTAATCATCCGATCTCAACCAAATTTTGCAACTACATACCTTTATGGAGGGAGCATCCTTTGACCAATCTAATAGGTCATTCGCCTAATAGTTTGCGGATGGCGGCCATCTTTGTGTCAGAATCGATTCCCCCTATGAATTCAAACACGGTGAAACCGAATGGAACGAAATTTGGTACAGAGATAGCACTAGCAAAGGGCATCTCAGTGTCATGATCAATATCGCCGCCATATTGACAGAAACGTAATGGCGGCCACACAAATGTTTAAAGCTTAAATGAAATTATGACTAACATAACCATCCGATCTCTACCAAACTTTGCAACAACATACCTTTATGGAGGGAGCATCCTTTGACCAATCTAATAGGTCATTAGCCTAATAGTTTGCGGATGGCGGCCATCTTTATGTCAAAATTGATTCCCCCTATTAATTCGAACACGGTGGAACCGAACGAACGAAATTTGGTACAGAGGTAGAACTAGCAAAGGGCACCTCAGTGTCATGTTTTATATACCGCTATCTTGACGGAAACGTAATCGCGGCCACCCAAATGTTAAAAGCTAAAATGTAATTACGACCAACCTAATAATCTTGTCTCTACCAAATTTTGCAACACCATATCTTTAATGGGAAACATATTCTGACCAAAATGCAAGAACATCAGCCCAATAATTTGCAGATGGTGGCCATGTATGTGTGCAAATCGATTCCCCCTATCAATTCAAACACGGTGGAACCGAATTGAACGAAATTTGGTTCAGAGGTAGCACTAGCAAAGGGCACCTCATATTCATGTTTAATATCCCTATAGCACGTTGTATTTCAACAAGCTACTACAACCAACATTCAATCATACTCCTTGAAAAGGACAAAGAGTTATAACAATACCCATGCATTTAGGAGAAAGTAGGCTATATGTTCTTTACTGAACATCTTGTTTCATTTGAAGGGCTTGAACATCGAGGTAATTTAGTCCCGTGTACTTGGGTGGGTGTGTTTAGATTTGTCTGATAACCTGTGAGTGGCAAATGACCGCAGTGGAAAATCCGTTAAAAGGCAAATGCTAAGATGGCCAAATTTCGGGCTATGTAATCGCTGTCATTTGCTTGATTATATGGATAAGTAATCTCTCCTTATTTTGTAGGCGTTTTTATGTATAAAGAATAACATATTATTATTCCAGGTCTTTCCTTTAATGAAGCTGCATTCTTAGTTAACAATGTTGTTATGGCTTATAGATTTTTAGTGTTCATGTTGTTCAGTTATTCCCATGGTGCAGCGGTAATGTTCTCGCTTTCTGTGCCCAATGTTGCAGGATCGAATCCTTGCGCACTCAGTTGGCATTTGAGGGTGTGAAAATGCGAGGGAGCCGTGTCGATAGATTTACTGGCACGGGACAAAATTCTGGCATCCTGATGTCTCGAAAAAGCCGCACTAGGAACGTAAAACCAATAACATTATTATTGTTCAGTAATGGAGCATGATATAATATCTTCCTTCAGTGGGTGTGACGAATTGGTCGAACTCAGGAATTCTTTGTATTGTTACCGAGAGATAGTTGTAAATAACCGAGGATAATTTAAAAACAGGAAATATCACGAGCTTATTCATAGCATGAAGGAAATATTATTGCAGGGCTAGTGCGTATTCGCGATTGACAGTAGGCTACAGCCTATTCACTCTATCCGGAAGACAGCGCTGTCCTTAATTCAAGATGCCATCTTTTTAATAAATAATGAAGTTCTAAAATTAATTAATTCATTTTTAGTAGGAGAGCCTCCGTGGCTTAGGCGGCAGCACGCCGGCCTCTCACCGCTGGGTCCGTGGTTCAAAACCCGGTCTCTCCATGTGAGATCTGTGCTTGACAAAACGGAGGCAGACAGGTTTTTCTACGGGTACTCCGGTTTTCCCTGTCACAATTTCATTCCAGCAACACTCTCCACTATCATTTCATTTCATCTGTCATTTGCGGCTTCGGTGGCGTAGTTGGTAGCATGCTGAACTGCTATGCCCAAGATAGCGGGTTCAAACACGACCGAAGTCGTCGGATTTTTTAAGAGCGTTAAAAATCCTTCAGTATGCCTTCCTTCGGAGGGGAAGTAAAGTCGGTGGTCCCATGTCATAGATTTATGGCATGTAAAAGATCCTTTCACAGACCAAACTTGTGTAAAGCAAAATTTGTTAGGTTAGATTTCGTTAGAACGCTCTATCAAAGTTCCAAAGTTCACCACTAGGTATCATTGATATCCGGCGGCGAAAGTTGGAACTACTTGAAATTGAACGGAACTTGTAGCTCACCCTTTAGGGTATCCGCTGGAAGCAGCTACAGACTCAGGCGAGCCGAACATGTCCTCGTACACTCCCGGCACTAAAAGCCATACGATAAATAAATAAATAAATAAATAAATAAATCTGTCATTCATTTAATCATTGCCCCAGAGGTGTTCGACAGGCTTCGGCTGCCGGCACACTTCATATCCTCGCCGCTAGATGGGGGCTTCATTCTTTCCATTCCTGACCCGGTCGGAGACTGGAAGCAGGCTGTGGATTTTCATTTTTCAATTGTTAGTAGAAGGTTAGTATTTTTGTTAGTGGAATTGCCCTATTACTTATTCTGAAAGGGAGTAGCAGCCTTTCAGAATAAATCAATTCTTTACTTGTCTTATAGACGGTTAAGATATTGATAATATAAGCCAACTAATGGCTACACTGCGTTCTACTGCACGGCCGTAATGCTCTTTCTTCCCGAGCATATGCACCTCTCTATGCATAATTACATGCAAAATTCCATTCCGGAGGTAAACTAGTCCCCCGTTCGGATTTCCGGTTGGGGACTACTCGAGAGGGGTCAACATCACAGAAGTGACAAATAGGAAATCTGTTATTCTACGGATCGGAGCGTGGAATGTTAGAAGTCTGCTGGGAAGTGGAAGGTTAGAAAACTTAGAAAAGGAAATGGATAGGTTGAGGTTGGATTTGGTTGGGATTAGTGAAATGCGCTGGCAGGAAGAACAGAACTTTTGGTCAGGAGACTATAGGGTAATTAGCACTAAATCAAACAATGGCCAAGCAGGGGTTGGTCTCATATTGAGTAGGAAACTTGGACAGCGGGTGGAATATTACGCGCAATATAGTGAACGGATTATTGTAGCAAAAATCAATACAGAACCTACGTGCACCACAGTGGTACAAGTCTATAGATGTTTAAAGTGTCTACGAAGAAATAGATGACATTCTGAGGTATATAAAGGGTGAACAAAATGTTATAGTAATGGGAGATTGGAATGCTGTGGTAGAAAGGGGAAGAGAAGGGAAGATAGTAAGAGATTTCGGATTAGGTGAAAGGAATGATCGAGGAAGCAGGCTGATGAAATTCTGCACCGAGCATGAGTTGGTCATAGCTAACATCTTTTTCAATAACCACAATATAAGAACTTGCACATGGATGAGACCAGGAGATACAGAGCGTTTCCAAATCGACTTCTTTATGGTCAAGCAGAGGTTTCGAAACCAGATTTTGGATTATAAAGCTGACATAAACCCTGACGACAATCTGGTAGTTATGAAATGCAGATTAAAGTTGAAGAAACTGAAGAAAAGTCAAAAGCCAAAAAGGTGGGCAATAAACAGACTGAAAGAGAAGGATGTAAATGAAAGATTCAAGAAGAGTATAACGGAAGGACTAATGAAAACCCCTAAATAAACTTCAATTGCAGACGAATGGGCACTTTTGAAGAATAAAATAACAAAATCCGCAGAAGAAAACATTGGTAGGAAAGAAAGAATATGTAGAAAACCGTGGATCACTCAGGATATACTATAATTGATGGATGAAAGGCGGAAACCCAAGAATGTAAGAGATGAAAAGGGGAAAGCAGAATACTGACGTCTGAGAAATGAGGTTAACGAGAAGTTCAAGGAAGCGAAAGAAGAATGGTTGAAAGAGAAATGTGCAGGTATAGAAAATTTCTGAAATTAGGAAAAGTAGACACAGCTTATCGAAGGATTACGAATACCTTCGGGGAAAGGAAGTCTAAATTGCACCCTTCAATAAAGCATGGTTTTCTCAAGATTCATCTACGGGGTCGTGTTCAGTCCTGACTGCGTTACACAGCAAAGTTCGCTTAAAAACAACATGCTCTAATGAATAGAAAGGTTCATGACAGTGGCTATACTAGAAATAAAATGGATAACAAGTAGAATAAAATAAATTTAATGACTGAAAGGTATGTGCATAATAATAATAATAATAATAATAATAATAATAATAATAATAATAATAATAATAAAAGAAATCCTCCCTGACTTTCAACCCCTTAATAAATAATAATAACACTGAGCGGTAGGAACTCGCTCGTCACAACAAGACAATGTGAATGCAGCTTCACATAAATGATAAAATCATAACATAAGCATTTGAGCGGTAAGAACTCACTCGTCACAACATATGGATGCAAGTCCATTTTTTTCTGGTCAAGAAGTTATATAATGTGTGATGTACTGCTCGTTAATAAGAAACTGAGTACTGATGCGAGTCCGTTTACAACTGAAACAGTCATGTTGCTTACGGAGTTGCATCTTTTAAATCACACTACGGCTATGGGACCCACCCTTAACTAATACACTATAATTACTACTGACACATGCAAGATTTAATAATATAAACAGAATGAAGAATCTCCCTGAGATCCTAGCTGGTGCCGGAGCACATAATGAACACAAAAAGAGCATGCCAGATATAGGCCAAAAAACGCTCTCATCAAACTTGGGAACATAGCTTCGCGCACCCTAACTTGACACGGGTCAAGAACGCGTAAATATAAACACACCAAAAATTGAACCAACAACAACAAAATACAAGACTAACGGCTGAAAAACTATGTTTACATTTTTATAAAACGCCAGACAAACACGAATTTCGGAAGCTCCCATACAACTATGGACAGCACCCATTTAATCAATCAATACTCATTATAACCGATGAGGTTTAGTGAATGTTAAATAACATCTTAAGTTGCAGTACAGGAAGCAAGGCTGTTACTAATGACAAGTCACGTTATCTGATTTGAGCGCGCCCTTCTTGTATGAGTCAACACTGCCTCAAATATCTCTCTCAGCCCCGCAGGCTATGTGCAGTTTCCCTCTGGAAACGTCAACAAATCTCACCCATCCCCTGGATGGCAAGAACACAAATATATACCACAAGTTCAGCCTCGCGAGGTCATGTACTGGGCTAATGTGGAGCAAGACAGAATAATCACCATGATATATTCTCGCTAGCACATTATAAAAATCACACAACGCACCAAAAGCTTGGACTGACTCTCATACGCACACACTGGGTCGGCTCAAAACAGATCAACAATACTGCGTCCATTGACACATTAACAAAAAAAAAATGCACAACAAAAACTCGGGTGCAAAGTGCCTTCCCGTTCAAATCTGCTGGAAAGCAACTATCAAAATAATCCTGATCCGTCATAAAATTCTACTCACAAATAATCTTACCCTCCAAATTCTATTTTTAATCTCAAAATTAATTCAGTTCCATTTTTGTTGTAAGGCATACCTCCGAATAATAATGCTTGACCGCGATTTACGCAAGCGAAAGCGAGCAAGGACTCCGCGTCGCCCCGTAAAGTTGAACAAATACTATCACAATATTTACAAATTACGCAACGCTCGGCTAGTCCCATATTTTAAGTGTCAGTAAAACAAAAACTAATAATCTACATTACCAAACAAGCAAACAAATATCTACAAAAATATGTCCCATAATACCATAGCTGATTTAATAAATAAACTAGTTGAAACCCGTCAAAACATGACGGTCAATAGAGAAATATTTACTGAAGAATTTTCTTATATAGGCCTACTGTACATTCTTTGTACGATTATTTTTTGACTCTATTGAAACTATAAGGGCGTCAAAAGATTGCACTCTCAACATTGCAAAATACTGCTGGCCATGACTGAAAAATTGTTGGGGCAAATTGAGGCCTATACGTTCCAGAGTTTCCCCTTGACCTTTATTGATTGTGATAATGTATGCCAAATGAATTGGAAAATATTGCCTCTTAAAAGAAAATGATAGTGTTTTATCGGATGGTGTTAAATCAAGTCGAAGGATTAGACCTCTCTGCCTAATTTTAACTGCACCTATTATTTCCAAATCCAAGCAATATGGTTGCATTTAGGAGTCCTTGGGAAACGTTCAGATTTCTAAGCAGCATAACGGGTCAAGCGTTTGGAGTATGTGGCGGTCAGTCATTTAGTTCCAAGGAATTCAAGAACTCTGAGGAGTCTAATACAACTGGCCGCAAACCGTCGCTTATAATTTTGGAATATACCGAAGAAATGCGATGATGTGCAATTCCATACATTTTAAAACAATGTGGACCGTGTGCGTGTGGCACAGTAACATAGGCACCAAATGAAACGAAGGACATATAGCATTGTACTGCCGATTAGTCTCTCTGAAATTCCTTGAGATATCATCTCCAGTGAAAAATAATTGTTGCAGACTGTCAAATATTTTATATTTATTCAGATTAATTTTACCATTACAACAGCAAAGGTCAAAGTAACCAGGTGTAGATTTCTCGCAAGAGAAATACAGTGCAGAACAATGTTTACATTTGTTCGTCAAGGACCCTAAACTGTAACAGCATAATAGTATCTGGAATTGTTTCTGAAATGCCATATTTATATTGGATTTTAAAAGTGGCTTCGTATTTTTCTCCGATTTCCCTCTTATTTGCGGCTAATGTTCTATTTCGTCAAGTGGGTTTATTTATAGCAGCATTTCTCCCCAAATTAACGTCATTTTAAATAACAATATAGTGGCCTGCATCAACGCAGCCGCCAAATATTAAATGGCAAATAATAACTTACTTCCATTGCCAAAATCAACTACGTGGTTAGACCCATTGTTATGTATTCCAAACGAATATTCAATAAACAATAATATTCACATATACAATGAAGTTCAGAGACTTCCATTCTCAAGTTGGTTGCTGATGAGAATGCGATGAGACTGATCGCCAATAATAAAATCCTTGCAATTTTTGCAATTTGCTTGCAAACGCAACTCAGGATGACGATCTTCATTTTGAAATGAACAGAATGAAATTGCTGTAAATAATCAATTTCCATCACCTGTTGAAGGTACAATACTTTGAATTTCCATGACAGTAAAATATGCAAGGGAGCATAGAATCACTTCGCCACTACTGGAATGAGCATAGACTCACTTCGCCAGTCACCGTAATGGAGGGAGTTTTAGAATTATATGTTCAGTGCTTGTCAAAGATCGTATTAACACAGGGAAGCCCACTCTTAAGGCTACATTCTGAGCTATTGCCCCGGATTCCAGGTTCGATCCCCGCTCTGCCAAGAAATTTAATTCTGGTCTAGGACTGGAACGGGGCGCACTCGTGAGGCAAAACTAAGAAGAGCAAAGTTTGATTCCCATCTCAACAATCTTGGATTTGGTTTTCCGTGGTTTCCCACTTCTACTCCAGGCAAATACCGGGATAGTTCCTAACGTAAAGCCTCGGTCGTTAACTCCCCATTCCCCACATTAATTACAAATGCACACATCAACACAGCCATCACATTAACACAGGTTATCAGAGAAAAGTTTACACTCGCACACCAAAATAGACGGGGCTGAGTGACCACGATGTCTGAGTCCATCAAATGAATTATGTTCGCCAATTTGTTAACGCTGATGTGTGTGTTTGAACTACTGGATATAAGTTCAATGACTTTTAAATTAATATCATTACATTGTTGCAGCTTGGCTAATATTTTATATTCCAGCAGATCAATTTTACCATCACATCAGTAAAGGCCAAAGTAACTGCGCGTAGATTTTACGCAAGAGAAATACAATGTAGAACAATGTTTACATTTGAGCGTCAAAGACCTTACACTGTACTGCATAACATCTGGAATTGTTTCTGAAATGGCCTATTTATATTGGATTTTAAATGTGGCTTCGTATTATTCGATAACACTCGTGTCCTGCAATATCGGAGCCGCTAAATATTAAATGGCAAAAAGTACTTCCATTGCCGAAATCAACTGCGTAGTTCGACTCAGTACTCTAAACAAATAATCATTATACAATTGTCTTATACAATGAAGTTCAGCATGACCATCCAGAGTCGTTCATACTCAAGTTGGTTGGTGAGGAGAATGCGATGAGACTGATCGCTTAAAATAAATTCCTTATAATTGTTCCTGCCAGCGAAATTTCCTGCAATAGCTTGAAAACGCAGCTCAGTATGACGTTCTTCATTTTGATATAAACAGTACAAAACTGCTCTAAATAAGTTATTTCCATCACCTGTTATAGTTTATGGCAGTACATTTTGCAGGGGAACATAGAATAACTTCGCCACCTACTGGAATGAGCATAGGCCTATACTCAATACTCACTTCGGCAGTCACCCTAATGGAGGCAGTTTTAGAATTCTATGTCCCGTGCATGTCATAAATCGTATTAACACATGGAAGCCCACCCATTCTTGGCTATCGCCTCGGAGACCCGGGTTACATTTCCTGCTCTGCCAAGAAATTTAATTCTGGTCTGAGGGCAAAAACGGGGCACATTCAGTCTCTTGAGGTATAACTAAGAAGAGGAAGGTTTGATTCCCACCTCGACAATCTTGGATGTGGTTTTCCGTGGTTTCCCACTTCCACTCAAGGCAAATACCGGGATGGTTCCTAACTTAAGGCCTCGGCCGTCACCTTGCCGTTTCCCACCTTAATTACAAATACACACAGTAATGCAGCCATCACAATAACATGGGTTATCAGAGGAAATTTTACACTTACACACCAAATTACACGGGGCTGAGTGACCACGATGTCAGCGCCCTTCAAACGAATTATGTTTGCCAAGTGTCTAGGATGCTACCAACTTGACCACCGAAGCATTGGGAAGAAATTGCAATATTAAGGAACATAAACAACATTGCCTACACACTCAACTGTCAGTTAATGTTCTTCAACGTTTCCCTTCTTAAAAATTCCCCTCCTTTATAATTCTCCATCACGTGAAAAAGCGCCGTGTCTTGTGTTTTAAATATATCGATGCAATGGTGCTGCCATCTGTTGTCAGTTACTGGAACTATATGGGCGAGGTACTGCCATCTGTTGTCAGTTACTGGAACTGATAGCAGATATTAGCTCTTTTGACCACATGCTGTAATGCAATGGTAAAACGGAAATAAAACGTATTGAGAGGGAATGTTGAAATATGTATCTTTAACTGACATAAAACCTTACTAATACTCCTTGATAAAACAATATTTCAGAGGTAAAAAAAAAAAATACTGGCGAGAGCTGGGATCGAACCTGTGATCCTTGGATCCACAGTCAATCGCCTTAACCATACAGCTAATATTTCACTCTCGTTAAGAAGCAGACGCGACCATTCAGTATCTTTAAAAGCCGCTATCTGAAGAAAATAATCCAATTGATTATCAATAAAATCAATATTGCACATTCGTATATGTTCATACTGTTATTATATTTTATTGTCAGAACTTGGTTAATGTATGTTTTCAATTACATGGAAGCTTATTAAATAACTTACATTTTAATGGACTTCTCACCGCCATTTTGTCTTGAGCCCAGGCGGATTGTGCGCATGCGTGAGGAGCAAGAATTCTGCTATTTTCTATATTTATTTAAAAATATACCTTAATATATTTGTTTAATTTAGAGACACTCTGCAAATCTACATGCCAAGAGCTTTCGTTAGAGTGCTCTACGAAGTAAATCGGTTCTGTCGTTCTCTCAATCTCGTGGTAACAAAAATCGCCTTAGTGTTTTAAATATATTGATTGATGATGATACATTCATTTGTACTCAATCCTTTAAAACAGCGCCAGGAAAAACGTCTGCAGCCAACTCCTTTAAGATGTTTATCTGGTCATCGACATCTTCTGGCAAATGTCCTGCTGGTTCCCAGATCCGTTCTCGTTCTTAGACGTCATCTCGTGCTGAATTAAATAAAGTTTTGTCAGATACACACACGATATAATTCCTACTATATTCACCTATCAAGTACTATATTCCTTGACAGTCTATTTGGTGAATTATTTCGATGAACTGGTCCTACTGATAGTGCTGGGACTACAAATAAATCACTGAAGTTACACTTATAACTTGACGACACTGTTCTATGTTCAATAACATGAAAATATGCAGAGTCTGAACCTTACGTCCTCAGACGTACAAAATAAGTCAGAATGAACGTTACGCCCTCAGACGCACGAAATAAGTGAGTGATCCTCGAAGCATCTTGGATCCTTATAAATGAAACTGACTAGGGTAGGTGTGGAAGGGGATTTATTAAAAAATATTCCATAATAATTATCAGACTAGCATGCGATCGGTATCATTGAGTTCGTAGCAGTGTGGAGGTTACGATTATGCTGTAGCCGGCTCGAATCGATCGTGGAATTAATCTGTAGATAACTCCCGCGTTAATTTACCAGTGTGCGTAACCAAGCCGAGTTGAAGCTAAAACAAGGCGTCTTGATATTATTGGCCCAGACTCTTGTATGTCTTTGTGCGCTTTTACATATTTTTCTGCAGTAGGGAGTGGTTAACATGATGATAGACCAATTGCTTCGTAGCATTCGATTTCCTTCTTGGCGCCAACCTTCCTAGCAACCTTCCAAGCCGTCTTCCGCGCTAAAAGTTGCAACTTTCCTATGTCTCAAGAATATTTATACTTCTTCCTAAAATACCACAGGAGCTTAAACCATTGTGTCCTCTTGGCCACTGATTTCTCAATACTTCCCAACACCGTTTGGCTCTCATATCTGTTGTCTGTAGAAATGTATCAAAAGATGATGAATAATTATTAGAATCCTTTATACAGCCTGTGGATAGAGGGTTCAAAATGCAGTAATATTAAGGACTCAGATGGAAAACCTCTAACAGATAGGGAAGAAAAGGTAGAGAGATGGAAAGCTTACATAGAGTGTTTGTGTAAGAGAAAGGATATTGAGAATCGCGTAATGGAAAGGGAAGAGGAAATTGCTGAGGATGCAAAAGGAGATTTAATATTGAGATCAGAATTTGACAGAGCATTGGAAGACTTAAGCAGGAAAAAAAGCACCAGGCATAGATGATATACCGATTGAGTTGCTACGCTGAATTGGGTATGAAGGTCTGATCAGGTTATATCACTTGGTGTGTAGGATTTATGAGACAGGTGATTTCAAGAAGAATGTTATCATCCCTATACCGAAGAAAGTGGGAGCTGACATATGTGAAGATTACCGTACAATCAGCTTGATTACTCATGCTTCAAAAATCCTGTCTAGAATAATTTTCAAGAAGATGGAAAGCCAGATAGAAACGGAGTTGGGTGAAGACTAGTTTGGTTTCAGGAGAAATGTAGGAACAAGGGAAGCTGTACTAAGTCTTAGGCTGATTTTGGAAGGTAGAATAAGGAAAGATAGGAGAACGTTCAAGGCATTTGCAGACCTAGAGAAGGCTTTTGTTAACGTTGATTGGACTAAATTGTTTGACATTTTGAAAACGTTTGGAATAAAGTACAGGGATAGGAGGGTGATCTACAATCTATACATAAACCTTACAGCGGTCATTCGAGCTGAAGGACATGAGAGAGAAGCTGTTATTCAGAAAGGTGTTACGCAAGGCTGCAACTTATCACCCATACTTTTCAATCTTTACATTGAACAAGCAATGAAGGAAATTGGAGAAATATTTAAAGTGGGAATGAAGATTCAAGGTGAAATAACTTCAACTCTGAGATTTGCCGATGACATAGTCATCTTGGCCGACACACCTGAGGATTTGAATGAGTTTTTGAATGGTATGGACTCCGTCTTGAGGAAAGAATTCATGGTGAAAATTAATAAATGTAAAACAAAAGTATTGGAATGCAGCCGAAATAAATCAGAAACTTCTATGGACATCAAATTGGCAGATGAAAAACTAAAGGAAGTAGGAGACTTCTGTTACTTAGGAAGCACAATAACCAGTGATGGACGAAACAAAGAGGATATAAAAAAAGTAGGTTAGCTCAGTCAAGGAAAGCATTTCTACAGAAAAGGAATCTGTTGATATCGAATATAGATTTAGTTATTAGGAAGTCATTTATTAAAGCCTTTGTCTGGAGCGTGGCGCTCTATAGAAGTGAAACTTGGACTATTGGTGCAGCAGAAAAGAGGAGAATTGAAGCGTTTGAAATGTGGTGTTACAGGAGAATGATGAAGATCAGAAGGGTGGATAGGGCTACAAACGAAGAGGTATTAAGAGTAGTGGGAGAGGAGAGATGTTTCTGGCGACTGCTAATGAAGAGAAGAGATAGGTTGGTAGGACACATACTTAGACACCTAGGAATAGCAGGCTTAGGTATGGACGAAAGTGTCGAGGACTAGAACTGTAGGGGTAGACCAATGTTAGAATATGTTAAACAGATTGCCTCCGACGTAGGGTGTGGTAGCTATGTAGAGATGAAACGATTAGCACAGGACAGGAAGACATGGAGGGCTGCATCAAACCAGTTAAAAGACCGAAGACTCAAACAACAAGAACAACAACCTGTGTTACTGTGATGGATGTATTAGTGTGTGTATTTGTAATTCAGGTGATGATTGGGAAGGTGGCGTCCGTGGCCTTAAGTTAGAAACCATCCCGGTATTTGCCTGGAGTAGAAGTGGGAATCCACGGAGAAATACTTCCAGGATGGCTGAGGTAGAACTGAATCCACCTCAATTCAATTTTGCCTCACGAGGACCTCCGGGGTGACAGCAAAGAATGCTAGGGTCTAGCTACACCAGGAGGTAGTCATACCTGTGTGTGTGTGAGTGTGTAAGTGATATGCGTGATGTAACGCTATCTGCGAGCAATCTCGTCCCTCAGTCCGTGAGTGGCGGCCATTAGACTCTCTACAAATAATGTATGACGCTTCGCTTGGCCAATAATGTCCGGATAATTACTATTCATCTCCAAGTAGGCTACGTTCAATTTTCAACAGCAATGTGTGTGTCAAATGTGGGACTAGGAATAATTGTTTTCTAAAGCATATCACACCACATGGCAGGTAATACGAGGCACGTTCATAGTGTACACATATGTATCGACATGTTTCCATAAATAAAGGCAAATGTTCTCAGTATCACACAAACGTTGAATTATAATACAGTATTATTAATGCTGCCAATGGCCATGTATTTCTCTTTTCAGGACGGGTCAGGGAAGGGATTATGAAAGGAAATCGTTGAATAATTTCCCACACATTTGCCACCATTTCTTATTTGGGCACGAATTTTCTTTTTCACTGGTGTTTTTGACCACCTTGTGGTGTAGTGGCTAGTATTCTTTGTCAGTCATTCACGAGTTCCGGTGCGAATCCTGTCACTGGCACGGTACTAACGTCCGTTACAAAGGCTCTCCTCATAATCACCACATTTTGTTTACATACAGGATTTATTGTTATTAATACAATATATATTTTTCTTAATATACCTAGGTAATTCAGTTTGTACGGCCTCTGTGTTATTAATATTCTCTTCTTCTTCTTTAATCATATCGGCCTACTAAGGAGCACGTCATTTCGTCTGTCTTATTTTTCAGAAAAATGAACACTTCCACAGGAAAATGCAATGTTATTGCATGTAGTTCCTTGAAGAACTATACAGCCTATTTTCATATATCTTATTAATGCTAATTGCCTCTATCAACATACTAAATTTCAGTTTCATTTCTGTAATAGATTCGTAGATATTGAGAACCGTCTAAATATTTCGGATGGTCGCCATGTTGGACTTTAATATATGTAGGGCTTAGAGTTATGTACTGTTACATGAAGATTATTGTGTACGTGTAGTATTCAAACTTCAATCTCATGATTAGGACACAAGAAGTAAAAACGAGATTTTAAAATAATAATAATAATAATAATAATAATAATAATAATAATAATAAGGAGATGGTCTTTCCCTCTCTTGTTCAACATTATCCTGGATAAATTCATGGAAGAATGGGAAAAAGAGCTCAAGAAACAAAATGTCTGGAAACCAGTTACACTTTGCTATCGTAAAACAATCTATCTATACCATATCTTCCCTTCACCGATGACTTGGTTATACTAACAGAAAATCAAGAGACCGCAATGAAACAAATAGAAACACTCCAAGAATGTGCCGAAAAAATGGGATTTCAAATATCCTTCGAGAAAACTCAAGTGCCAAGTCACAAAGAAGACATGCAAACAAAATACGGAACGATCAAAAGAGTCCCATATTTCAAATATCTGAGAGAATTTATTGAACCAACTGGATCCGAATATATCTGACAACAAAACCGTCTCGAGAAAACCAGGAGAGCACTCGTACTTACCCAAAACCTCTATAACAAAAAATGCATGTCAAGACAAACCATACTTCGACATTGCAACTCTGTCATCAAACCGGCAAGTCTCTACGCAAGCGAAACACTTACACTCAATAAGAAATTTGAACTTGAAGACATCAAGAAAGAAGAAATAAAAATCATTCGGAAAATACTTGGAGCAAGACTCACTCCTGACGGGTACCGACTACAGTCAATCAAGACAACTGAAAAATACTCTAACATCGAAGTCGACTTCAGAATAAGACGATTGAAATTCTTCGGGCATAAAAGTAGATTGCCGAATATACGACTAACCAAATAATACTAGATTACATATCATCACTCAAAAGTACAACACCATGGATGAAAGAAGTACAAAAAGACATGCGAACTGCTAACATAACCGACACATCAGTCAGAGACTCCTTCCGTAACAAAGTGAACAACTGGGAAGTCCAACCAGAGCAACCAAAACCTACACCAGACCTCAATGGTCTGACGAAAGAAAATTGGCATTCTCCAACAGAATGAAACAATACTGGCAAAATAAGAAGAACGTCAAGAATTGAGTCAAATTGCTTAACGCTTTCCAATATTGGGAAAATACGCTGTAGGTGTAAATAAATAAGTAAATAAATAAATAATAAAAAATAATAATCCAATAATAATCTCTACTTAGTATAAAACAAAGTCCCCGATTCTTGGATGTTACGGGTATACTCGAGAACCACTGGATGGATTTTGATGCGGGTTTCACCATTCTGTTAAGGATATCTCGAGGATGTTTTATGTAGAAAATAATTAATTTATGATCAAAGGAAGCCGAGCAGTAACGATTTCAGTGGAAAAGACGAAAAATCTGGCGTCCGAGCGCTTTGTATGCTTACGCTGGGCAAACCGTTAAAAATATCTAAATGCTATGAGTGTAAGAATTGTTCAGCATGAAAAGTTCTACAAAAAAGTCCACGAGAGCATATGTTTATCTTCAATGCATCGCCCACTATAAGTGATTTTACGTTTTCATTTCTTCCAACCATGTCCATTCAAATACTGAGGCGGCAGTTTTCGAGTTAGCTAAGGGCGAGTCTATCACCTCTGTTACAGCCTAACTAGCGAGCGAACCTATTACCCCAGACACAGCCAGCAGCAAACTGTCGAGTCGTGTTGAGTTAAGACTTCAGAGAAGAGTGGTTGTGTTTGGAGTTTCCCTGGAAGTGCAACTCGGCTTTTCTTCATCTCGCCTGTGAACTTTCCGTTCCGCAAAATACACAGTTAAGTTGAGATTGGACGGAAGGGGGATTTGTGTTTCATGCACCTCGCCATTCCCCTCGAGGTGCAACTCGGCCTTTCTTCATTTCGCCTGTGAACTTTCCGTTCCGAAAAATACACAGTCAATTTAAAATTGGACGGAAGGGGGATTTGTGTTTCATGCACCTCGCCTTTCTTAAATTCCGTCTGACAAGAATTCGTTGCCCATGCATGTCCATGATAATAGTCCAGTCAGTGATTTTAACCCATCATGCCACGACGTAAAACGGATATAGGTCGTAGTTCATTGACATCGAAAGAAAATCGCTTATCATTTAATGCATTCATAACTATTCCCGGGCGAAGCCGTGGTGTGTTGCTAGTAATTAATAATATACAATTGTACTCTAATAGACATCCCAATCCCTAGTCACGCAATTTTGTGAGTATATATTTCATTTAAATTTCTAAGTTGAGAACGTTTTTGTAACCCAACTCCTTTTGTATTCCATGAAATTGTGAGATCTGTTTGCTTTTCATCTATGGACAACATGGCTGCCAGCAAGCAAATGACCTGGAGGTAAATATTAGTAATTAGATTCGTATGAGCATTATATATGTAAAATAACGTTTTAAAATATAATTATTTATTTTATATCACCTGACCACTAATTTGCTAATTTAGTAATTACGATTCTAATTACTAAGATTTATCTCGACGTAGGTGGTTACTGGCAGCCATGTTGTCCACAGATAAAAGTAAACAGATCTCGCAATTTTATGGAATACAAAAGGAGGTTCATATTGGAGTTCCATGTAACCTGGAACCCAAAAGAGATCTCAACTACGAAATTAAAAATAAAATATGTACCCACACAATTATTTGGACAGACTAAACAAGTAGTTCCGTGAAGAACTAAATAGCCTATTTTCATATATCCTACTAATATTAATTGTCCCTATCAACATACAAACAGTTTGATTGCTGTAATAGATTCGTAAATATTGAGAACCGTCTAAATATTTTGGATGGTCACCATGTTGGATTTTATATTATAGGCCTTAGATTTAAGTACTATTACAAGACGATTATTGTGTAGGTGTTTTATTCAAACTCCAATCTCATGATTACGACACAAGAAATAAAAGCGGGATTTTAAAATTTGTTCAGCCGCCATCTTGTGGTTATGAAATAAATTTAAATGAATTAGATACCAGTCAATTATAATTTGTATAAGCTTATACCGTATAAAGTTTCACTGCGCTCGGATAGTTGAAACGCAAGAAACGTCCATTTGAATATTTAAATTTCGCGTAACCGCCATGTTGGAGTTGTGCTCGCCAGGTTGTTAAACGTCCCATAGGTGAACTTATGCTTATAGCCTCTATACACTTACAAAATTTCAGTTTGATTGCTGTAGTAGTTTAAAAGATATTGAGAACCGTCTAAATATTTCGGATGGTCGCCTTGTTGGATTTTAATATATGTAGGCCATAGAGTTACGTACTATTATTTGATGATTATTGTGTACGTTCATTATGAAAATGTTGATTTCGATCCCATGATTAGAACACAAGAAATAAAAACTTAATTTTCGAAATTCGCACAGCCGCCAACTTGAGGTTAAGTAAACAATTGAACTAAATTAGATATCAGTGCATTACAATGTGTACAAACATTTCCCGTACGAAGTTTCATTGCGTTTGAATCATTAAATCGCGAGAAAAGTATATTGAAAACTTTCAAATTCGCTTGGCCGCCATGTGTTTATTGTAGTTAACCGGTTTTTGAAAACCTCATAGGTTAACTTCCAGTAGTGACCTTTATCTTCGTACAAAATTTCACGGTGATACCGGTAATATTTTCAGAGATATAGGATGCCGGTGAAATATTTCGCACAGCCGCCATCTTGAGGTTATGTAAACAATTGAACGAAGTTAGTTGTCGGTGCATTACAATTTGTATAAACATATACTGTACCAAGTGTCATTGCGATTGGTTGGTTAAATCGCGAGAAACGTCTATTTAAAAGTCGCAAATTCGCTTTGCCGCCATGTTGGCTTTGTAGTTACCAGATTTTCAAAAGTCACATAGGTGAACTTCTAGTAGTTCCCTTTATCACCGTAAAAAAATTCAGGGTGATATCAGCAATAATTTTGGAGATATTGAATGCTGGTGAAATACTTCGCATAGCCACCATGTTGGATTGGTGTGAGGTAACACAATTAGAAGGAAATGGTCGGGGTTGCCCGGAACAGTGCTATGAACTTACCGAGTTTAATTGAAATCGCTCCAGCCGTTTAGAAGTTATTAAGGGGGACACACACCATCACGCACACCATCACATGCACACACAGACAGACACACGGACAAAAGGTGATCTCATAAGCCTATTTTCATAAATGAAAATAGGCTAAAAACTATTGCTTGGGACATTTATGCTGACAATGTGACCAAATATTGTAAATATATCTGCCTAAAGAGATCCTACATACGTGGCGACAGGAATTTGTAACTGTATTGCGTGATGTCTTCCACTGAAGTCACTGAGGGCCAACCTTGATGAACAAGGGCTCCACCATAGTCTGCATAACAGTATGCAGAAGGAAGTGATTTTAGAGACATGCTCCGTAGTTCGTTCGTCCCTCAAATACCAACATTGGGAACTCCACTCCATCTTGCAACAATTGCCGACGAAATAGTGAATTATACTCACTGACATAGTAAACATATGAATACTAATACTACTACTACTACTACTACTACTAATACTACTACTACTACTACTACTAATAATAATAATTAAATTTATAAAATGGAGAGAGCTTACGGGCTAACTAAAAACATCTACAAAATAAATGCACGTCTTTGAATGCAAAGATAAAGCACTTATTTATTTATTATTTAGCTATGGATTTTAATGCCGGGAGTGTCCGAGGACATGTTCAGATCGCCAGAGGATATAGCTCCTTCAAACGGACACCCATAGGGTGAGCTACAAGTTCCGTTAAATTTCAAGTAGTTCCACCTTACGCTACCAGATGTCACTGAAACCTTGTAGTGAACGTTGGAATTTTGATAGAGCGTTCCAACGAACTCTAACCTAGAAATTCAGCTTCACACAAGTTTAGTCTGTGGGAGGATCTTTTACATGCCATAAATATATGGCATGGGACCACCGGCTTTACTTCATCTCCTAAGGAAGACATACTGAAGGATTTTAACGCTCTTAAAAAATCCGGCGGCTTCGGCCGGGTTTGAACCCGCTATCTTGGACACAGCACTTCATCATGCTACCAACTACGCCACCGAAGATAAAGCAGAGTGTTTATATGCCAGCGAATGTCTCTGAATGAACTACAAGTTCGAGAAGCTGGAGATCCTTGAAAGAAGAATACTTCGGCAAATCAAGGGTCTGGTCCAGACTGAAACCGGCTGGAAAGTTAGGAAGAACAATGAAGTCTACAAAAATCTGGAGATGATCTCAGAAACAATGAAAAGGAGGAGGTTGTCATTTCTCGGACATTTGTACAGAATGGACGAAAGCAGAATAACTAAAACGATATTCGACTACCTATGGAACAAGAAGACAACAACGGCATGGATTAAAGAAGTTCGTAAAGTTCTAAAAAGATCCAACATTCAGGAAGTTCAAATGTTAGAAAGGGATACATTTTGGACCATTATTCAAAATTTGGAAGGGTTCCAAGACGGAAGAACGCGGGGACCGGATGAACAGAAGCAGCAGCACTGCGTCCACATGACAAATTCATGTTCCTTTTCCTCATTAACTATTTAACATATAGAAACAAAACCTTACAGATATTTAGATCTATATTTTATCTTTAAATGGTTGTTTTTGGAAATGTGCGTGTTTGTAAATAATATTTCTAATATGTTTTTATATGTTAAAATTTTCAACTTATTTCTCTACGGAAACATAAAATATTATTTTTTCTATTTATGATAAAGTCACAAGCAAACATACAATCCTTTAGTTGATCATATTGAATTACTGAGAAAAAAGTCCTCTCGGCACGCCGGAAGGCGGAGGTAGATTTCACCGGACAAACTTGGGGATAGGAGAAAATAGGCAGAATATGCAGGTTTTCGTAGAAGGATCAGACCTCATTTATTGCGAGAAGATATATTATAATTGGAGCTTAATTAACTTTGTTTTTCGTCATTTTATGCTTATTTTAAACATTTTATTGTCTTATGGGAACGGTAACCTTCTTGTCATTTGGGGTCCATTTTTATACTTGTGGTCACACTGTCCTTATGCAAGGTTTCGAAACTGATGTGTGACTATATAACGGTCTGTTACTTCTTCACGCAAAATTGTATCTCCCGCAGAGATTTTGGTTGGTTGCTCAGTTTAGGGGCTGCGACAACGCGGTCATATAACCCCGTGTACTTAGGGATGGCTGTATTAGTCTGTAATTCAGGTAAGGACAGCAGACAATCAATTTCAAGCAGTAGTTCCTAATGTTGGTACCAGGTACTACCGTCAACGACACCTACCTGTGAACTTGGCTACTAGATGCCACCGCAACCAGCAACTCGCAAAGAACGTTGGAACTTCCCCTCCAAAGGAAAGCATACTGAGGGATTTTCAGCGCTCTTAGAAAATGCGACGACTTGGGCATAGACATTCAGCATGCTACCAGTTACGTCACCGAAGCCACTTCACACTTAGTCAGATGAAAATCTGAATCTGATCTCGTGCAAGTGCGTTATCTTGGCAACGTCTGATGGCTCATCCCTCATCAATTAAGTAGTTTTGCCATGGCAACCACAGATGGCATTTTCTTATAATTCCGAAATCATTTTTCTCATCCCTTGGCGTAATGGTGGGTCATATCAAAAATTCTTTCAGGCAAAAGTTTTAGGTAATTATTAGGGGAATATTGTCCATTTTGTACGGTTTTGATATTGTGCCTATTAAGAGAGATATGATTAATGTTTCCCGATAAACCCACTTTTTCCCACCCCTTTGGTCAATGGTTGGTGCTGTAGAAAAACTCTTCAAACATAAATTTTTGGGCTTTATCCGATACATAGTATGAACGTTGATCGGATTCGATATGCCATATATTAAGGGAGTTATAGCAATATTTCACTTTTTCGAAAAAAGCCCCCCATTTTCACCCCCTTCGACCGATTTAGTGCAGTAACGAACTCGACCGAGATTGTATAGCTATACATATTCGGTAAAAAATTCAAAGTGATTGGTGCAAAATTACGGCAGTTATCGTGTCCACAATAAACTGATATACATATATATACATACATAAATTATATATAAACTTTTGAACTGACGGTGGTTTTGGGGTCTGGGGGATGTGAAACGCGAAGATATGTCGAAATTTTCCGGAAGTCGAAACATGGGACCCATTGCAATAGTTAGCTTTCTAATGAAATCTACCTAAAAATCTACCTAAAATCAGAGTGCCATTGTTAATACTTCCTGAGAGAAAGGAACATTTGTCTAAAAAAAATAACAAAAGTGAAGAAAAATTCTTTTAAAGATAAGTGTTACCCTAATGTGCACCAGGCTTATATTCAGGATTATCTGGGTTGACTTCATCTTCTCTGTCCCTCTTCTGGTTTCTTTTTAACTTCCTAGCTTCTTTAGAGAAAGAGAAGAAGGAGGAGAAGGTGGAGCAAGATAAGGAGAAAGAGTAGAAGGAGCAGGAGGAGAAAAATGAGCAGGAGAAGGAGGAGAAGGAGAAAGAGATGAAGAAGAAGCAGGAGGAGAAGGAGAAGAAGGAGGAGCAGGAGAAAGAGAAGAAGGAGGAGGAGAAGGAGAAAGGAAAGAAGGAGCAGGAGAAGAAGGAGGAGAAGGATCCTTCTTGGTGTAAACAAACCATTCTTCATAAGAGAAAGATAAATTGAATATTGCAGCGTGATCCTCGGTGGTCTATTCGCAAATCTCTACTTAGTATATAACAAAGTCCCTGATTCTTGGATGTTACGGATAAACTCGAGAACCACTGGATGGATTTTGATGCGGTTTTCGCCATTCTGTATAGGATATCTCGAGGATGATTTCTGTAGAAAATAATTTATTTATGATCAAAGGAAGCCGAGCAGTAACGATTTCAGTGGAAACAAGATGTTCAGTAAAGAACATATAGCCTACTTTCTCCTAAATGCATGGGTATTGTTATAACTCTTTGTCCTTTTCAAGGAGTATGACTGAATGTTGGTTGTAGTAGCTTGTTGAAATACAACGTGCTATAGGGATATTAAACATGAATATGAGGTGCCCTTTGCTAGTGCTACCTCTGTACCAAATTTCGTTCAATTCGGTTTCACCGTTTTTGAATTGATAGGGGGAATCGATTTTGCACACATACTTGGCCACCATCTGCAAACTATTGGGCTGATGTTCTTGCAGTTTGGTCTGAATATGTTTCCCACATAAAGATATATCAAAAAAATCAAAAAAAAATCAACCCCTGGCACTATCCAGCCCATGACGGGCTAAGGCCGACCAAGCGACCGCTGCCCAGCCATTCGGCCTGCAGATATTGGGGTGACGCGTGATCAGCGCGTCGGGTCCCCTCGGCCGTTAATCTTGGTTTTCATGATCGGGGCGCTGTCTCACTGTCAGACAGCTACTCAATTGTCCTCACGAGGCTGAGTGCACCCCGTTCCAACCCTCACGTCAGTTTTTTAAAATCCCTGACGGAGCCGGGACATAAAGATATGGTGTTGCAAAATTTGGTAGAGACTAGATTATTAGGTTGGTCGTAATTACATTTTAGTTTTTAACATTTGGGTGGCCGCGATTACGTTTCCGTCAACATAGCGGTGATATAAAACATGACACTGAGGTGCCCTTTGCTAGTGCTACCTCTGTACCAAATTTCGTTCCATTCGGTTTCACCGTGTTCGAATTGATAAGGGGAATCGATTTTCACACAAAGATGGCCGCCATCCGCAAAATATTAGGCTAATGACCTATTAGTTTTGTCAAAGGATGCTCCCTCCATAAGGGTATGTTGTTGCTAAATTTGCTAGAGATCGGATGATCAGGCTAATCGTAATTTGATTTAAGCTTTGAACATTTGTGTGGCCGCCATTACGTTTCCGTCAAGATGGCGGCGATATAAAACATGACACTGAGGTGCCCTTTGCTAGTGCTACCTCTGTACCAAATTTCGTTCATTCGGTTCCACCGTATTCGAATTAATAGGGGGAATCAATTTTGACATAAAGATGGCCGCCATCTGCAAACTATTAGGCTAATGGCCTATTAGATTGGTCAAAGGATGCTCCCTCCATAAAGGTATGTTGTTGCAAAGTTTGGTAGAGATCGGATGGTTATGTTAGTCGTAATTTGATTTAAGCTTTAAACATTTGTGTGGCCGCCATTACGTTTCAGTCAATATGGCGGCAATATAAATCATGAAACTGAGATGCCCTTTGCTAGTGCAATCTCTGTACCAAATTTCGTTCCATTCGGTTTCACCGTGTTTGAATTAATAGGGGGAATCGATTTTGACACAAAGATGGCCGCCATCCGCAAACTATTAGGAGAATGACCTATTAGATTCGTCAAAGGGTGCTCCCTTCATAAAGATATGTAGTTGCAAAATTTGGTAGAGATCGGGTGATTAGGTTAATCGTAATTTGATTTAAGCTTTGAACATTCGTGTGGCCGCCATTACCTTTCAGTCAAGATGGCGGCGATATAAAACTTGACACTGAGGTGTCCTTTGCTAGTGCTACCTCTCTACAAAATTTCGTTCCGTTCGGTTCCACCGTGTTCGAATTAATAGGGGGAATCAATTTTGACATAAAGATGGCTGCCATCCGCAAACTATTAGGCTAATAACCTATTAGATTGGTCAAAGGATGCTGCCTCCATAAAGAAATGTTGTTGCAAAGTTTGGTAGAGATCGGATGGTTATGTTAGTCGTAATTTAAATTAAGCTTTGAACATTTGTGTGGCCGCCATTACGTTTCTGTCAATATGGCGGTGATATAAAACATGACACTGAGATGCCCTTTGCTAGTGCTACCTCTGTACCAAATTTCGTTCCATTCGGTCTCACCCTGTTTGAATTAATAGGGGGAATTGATTTTCACACTAAGATGGCCGCCATCCGCAATCTATTAACCTAATGACCTAGTCATTTGGTCAAAGAATGCTTCCTCTATAAAGGTATGTTGTTGAAAAATTTGGTAGAGATCGGATGATTAGGTTAGTCGTAATTTGATTTAAGCTTTGAACATTTGTGTGGCCGCCATTACGTTTCCGTCAAGATGGCGGCGATATAAAACATGACACTGAGGTGCCTTTTGTTAGTACTACCTCTGTACCAAATTTCGTTCCATTCGGTTGCGCCGTGTTCGAATTAATAGGGGGAATCGATTTCCACACAAAGATGGCCGCCATCCGCAAACTATTACGCTGATGGCCTATTGGTTTGGTCAAAGGATGCTCCCCCATAAAGGTATGTTGTTGCAAAATTTGGTAGAGATCGGATGATTAGGTTAGTCGTAATTTGATTTAAGCTTTGAACATTTGTGTGGCCGCCATTACGTTTCCGTCAAGATGGCGGCGATATAAAACATGTCACTGAGGTGACCTTTACTAGTGCTACCTTTGTACCAAATTTCGTTCAATTCGCATTCACCGTGTTCGAATTGATAGGGGGGGACAGACATTCAGAGTACACACACTCACACACACACAGACACACACACACACACACACACACACACACAGACTCACACACACACACACATACACACACACACACACAGACTCACACACACACATACACACACACAGACAGACACACTTTTTTCGCCCTGTGTTGATCTCATAAATCTACTTTCATTTTTTGCAAAAATCGAAAGTAGGCTAAAAATTGTGGCGTCCGAGCGCTTTGTATGCTTACGCTGGGCAACCCGTTAAAAATATCTAAATACTATGAGTGTAAGAATTGTTCGGCATGAAAAGTTCTACAAAAAAGTCCGTGAGAGGATATGTCTATCTTCAATACATCGCCCACTGTAAGTGTTTTTACGTTTTAATTTCTTCCAACCGTGTCCATTCAACTACTGAGGCTACAGTTTACGAGCTAGCTAGGGGAGAGTCTATGACCCCAGTTACAGCTTAGCTAGTGGACGAGCTAAATTGCCCCAGATACAGGTAGCAGCAAACTGTCGAGTCGTGTTGAGTTAAAAACTTTAGAGAAGAGTGGTTGTGTTTGGAGTTTCCCTGGAAGTGCAACTCAGCTTTTCATCATTTCGCCTGTAAATGGGGCCGATAACCTCGATGTTAGGCCCCTTAAAACAACAATTATCATCATCATCATCATCGCCTGTAAATTTTTCGTTCCGCAAAATTCACAGTCAAGTTAAGATAGGACGGAAGGGGGATTTGTGTTTCATGCACCTCGCCATTCTTAAATTACGTCTGACAAGAATTTGTTGCACATGCATCTCCATGATAATATAATTAATAGTCCAGTCAGTGATTTTAACCCATCATTCCGAGACGTAAAACGGATATTGGTCGTTGTTCATTGACATTGGAAAAGAAAAAGCGCTTATCACGTAATGCATTCATAAATGTTCCCGGGCGAAGCCGGGTCAGGTTGCTAGTTTTAAAAATAAATATTTATCAAAACCTGTATACAGTTACCCCCCCCCCCCCCTTTCCACACACACAAAACTTCAATAAACGAGGAATCCGATCCTGCCCATTAATTACGGAAATGAAAGTAGAGCGTAGAAAGAGAGAACATAACCAAGAATTACATATTCTACTACAGTAGATTGGGACGACAATATGGAATATCAGAGTCTATCTTCCAAACACGTAATACAATTGAGTCTTTTGAAGAAGAAACATTATAATATTGCGCTACAAAGAGCAGTAACGAGCAAAACGAGTTAATAATGTATGGGTCAAGTGGAGGTGACATGAAACATGCCGACCATGGACAACAATGAGGCGGGCCGTGTGTTAGCCATGCGTGTCATCAGGAGTAGCGCCGTCATTCCTTTACCTGAGTAAGTACCAGGTCCTCAGACAGGATTTCATTTAGTGCCAGTGATGATAAGAACAGAAGAAAAATGTCATTACGACGTAGACATTTGGTGGAAAGTAATTTTAAATATTTGAAATTTTTGTGGACACCATGCTGTTTTCGTGTATATGAGATTTTTGAATTGTACATACTCAATAGTCATTTAGAATGCACAGGCATTAACCATGTTGACCGATATTAATCTCAAATTATAAAAGCCGCCTTGTCAAACAATAGAAAGTAGTTTAATAATTAAATTAACACGTACATGTTTCGTTATATCAATGATAACTTCGTCTGCGTGAAAAATCTTAAAAACTACGGTATCTTAACAAAAACCTAAAAAGAAAATGAATATCCTTACAATAAATCATCAATTTAAATCAATTTAAATAAACGAAAGAACACAAAAAGAATTAATAAACAAGTAGTTCCGTGAAGAACTATACAGCCTATTTTCATATATCCTAATCATGTTAATTGTCTGTATCCACACACAAAATTTCAGTTTGATTGCTGTAATAGATTCGTAGATATTGAGAACCGTCTAAATATTTCAGATGGTCGCCATGTTGGATTTTGATTTATGTACTATTACATGAAGATTATTGTGTACGTGTGGTATTCAAACTTCAATCGCATGATTAGGACACAAGAAGTAAAAACGAGATTTTAAAATTACGCACAGCTGCCATCTTTTGGTTATGAAAACAATTGAAATAAATTAGATTCCAGTGGATTACCATTAGCATAAGCATTTAACGTACACAGTTTCACTGCACTCGGATGGTTAAATCGCGAGAAACGTCCATTTAAGTATTTATACATCGCGTCGCCGCCATGTTGGATTTGTGCTCACCAAGTTACTGAAAGTCCTATAAGTGAACTTCTGTTTATAGCCTCTATGAACATTAAAAACTCAGTTTGATTGCTATAATAGATTCGTAGATATTCATAGGGGCTATGAACATAAGTTCACCTATAGGACTTTCAATAACCTGGTGATCACAAATCCAACATGCGGCGACGCAAAGTATAAATATTCAAATGGACGTTTCTCGCAATTTAACCATCCGAGTGCAGTGAAACTTGGTACAGTAAATCGTTATACAAATGTTAATCCACTGGCATCTAATTTATTTCAATTGTTTCCATAACCACAAGATGGCAGCTGTGCGAAATTTTGAAAGCTCGTTTTTACTTCTTGTGTCCTAATCATGCGATTGAAGTTTGAATGCTACACGTACACAATAATCTTCATGTAACATTACATAACTCTAGGACCTACAAATATAGAAATCCAACATGGCGACCATCCGAAATATTTAGTCGGTTCTCAATATCTACGAATCTATTACAGCAATCAAACTGAAATGTTGTATGTTGATAGTGGCAGTTAACATAAGTAAGATATATGAAAATAGGCTGTATAGTTCTTCACGGAACTACTTGTTCATAAATGAAAATAGGCTAATAATTATAGGATGTGTGAAATACTTGGTCGTACCATATCCACCTGAGATATCAGTCATTTCAATAAATTTTGCACATGGGAAAGGTTTGCTTCAGGACATAGGCTAGACCTGCTGATAAACATCTGTCGTTTATACTGTACATATGTATTAAATTAATCAGGAGGTTGAACAACGTACACATCCAAAACTGAGATAGCAGTCACTTCAATAAAGTTTGAACGTGGGACAGTTTGCTTCAGGACGTAGATCTGCTGAAAAGCATCTCGAGTTTGTTTGTTGGTTATCTTCGTCCGCTGTTCAAAATGGTTTATGTATATTTGCTAGGTAATTATATAAAAGTGGGATGTGTAAAATATTTCGACATTGATAATCCTAGCGTACCGGTAATCAAATTATAAGTTGAGAAATTCAATTAAGTCACATCATAAAACAGTGTATCAAAGGTGGACTACTTTTATAATTTGAGATCGATAGTCATTTATCATCATAAACATTTCAGTTTGATTGCAGTAATTATTTCGGAGATACTCAGAACCGGTAAAATATTTCGCATGCCTCCAAAGTTGGGTTGCTTTATATGTAGAGGTGAGAGGCCGGAGGTTCATCGCCTGTCTTTTATTTACCTTATTCTTCTTTTCGTTTTTCCATTTCCTCTTCTGGCCTGTAGGTGTGTAGTTAGTTTTATTAATAGGGTCCATTTCATTCTCATGATCACCCATATCATTAGGGATCGATAACGTAGATGTTAGGCCCCTTAAAGCAACAACAATCATACAGATGGTATATTGGCCTTCGTGGCCAAGAAATTAAACTAAGCAGTTTTTCTAAATTTATTGCCGTGTCTTGTGTGGGGTTTTGCCTAGGAACACCAATATAGGCTCACCAGCAGGCTCTTGGTGTCCGTGCCTGAGCCCCCACAGGAGTAGCGAACTGCACGCTACCTCCCTGCTTATGAAGCGCATCTGCGCTTCTTTAGTGCGAGAGCTAATATAGCTCTAGCAGCCTTTCACCTCCCTATAAGACTTCCCAAAAAGATGGTATATTTGCTTTTACGGCCAGGTGCGCTTCAAAAAGAGGGAGATAGTGCGCATTTCGCAACTCCTGTGGGGGTCCGGGCTCGTTCACCATAGAGCCCGCTGATAAGCCTATCTTGGTGTTCCTAGGCAATACCCCGCCCAAGACATGGCAATAAACCTAGAAAAATTGCTGATTTTAACAATTATCATCATTAAAACACAGCAAAGTTTCTAGGTTTGTGCCGTGTCTTGTGTGGAGTTTCACTTAGGACACCAAGCTGGTTCATCAGCGGGCTCTTGGTGTCTCCGCCCGGCCCCCACAGGGGTAACAAACTGCGCGCTACCTCCCTTTTTATGAAGCGCATCAGCGCCTCTTCACTGCGAGAACTAATAGCTCAAGCAGCCATAACCTCCATTTGAAGGCTTCCAAAATGATGATGCATTGGCCTTCACTGGCCGTGAAAGACAATACACCAATTATCATCATCATCAATCATTCCTAAGGCAAACCCAACACAACAGATTGATTCAGCGCTTAAAAACAGGAAATACAAGTCATAGTGGTCATTATTGACATATAAATATTTCGAGGTTTGAAACTAGACGACTCAAGCATGATTTTGAATTATCATTGACACCAGACAGTAATAAAATCACCATACATCACCAGTCATTGCAGTAAAATGGAAGTGTTTCTGCACCAGTTACATTAAGTATGTGATTGTAGTAAAGGCAGAACGGTTTATGCATCAGGCACTTTTATTATGTGATTGCGACTATTGTGAGGTACTCATGCTAGGCACTGTAACAGAAAGAACATTGTGTCATCGACCACATTTTTCGGAGCCGCAAGTAGATAACATTAGATGTGCCAAGCAAATCCCGCAACCCAAACAGCAGTCACATCAGACCAATTACACGGGTCACGCAAGCTTCATAAACAAGGCTTATCGAAATGGGGCATGACGAGAATGTGTAAATAGGATTTATACTGAAATGAGCAAGCACTTCATGTAATCCTAGACACTGCTGCACGCACTGTCCTAACTGTTAACATGAAATTAGAAAACAAATCTGTGTTGATAGTTTTAGAGCCATTTTGGTTGGTTGGTTGGTTCCTTAGTTTGGGGGCTGCGACAACGCTGTCATGTAGCCCCGTGTACTTGGGTGTGTGTAGAATCTGCTATCTGATAACCGGTGTTAATTGTGATGGCTGTGTTAGTGTGAGTTATCTGTTTTAATTCAAGTAAGAGCTGCAGACAATAATTTCAAGTAGTTCCTAAATTTGCTACCAAATGCTACCCTCCACGAAACCTAGCTTGTGGACTTGGCTACTAGATGGCATCGCAGTCAGCACTTTGCGGCGAACGTTGGAACTAATAGAGAGTTATCAATTATAACCTACGAATTTTGGCTTTACACAAGTGTAGTTAGTGGAAGGTTCGTTTTCATACCATAAGTCTATGACATACGACCTCCGCATTTACTTCCCCTCCGAAAAAAGTCATACTGACGGATTTGTAATGCTCTTAAAAAATCTGACGACTTAGGCCGGGTTTGAACCCGCCACCTTGGGCATAGAAGTTCAGCATGCTACCAACTACGCCACCGAAGCAGCCTAGAGCCATTTTAATATTGTGTAATTAACAATTAGAGCAGGCATGCGCAACTCTTTTGGGGCAAGGCCAGATGCAGTACAAAATAATCTAGGCGGGCCGAAAAATTAAAAAAAAAACGTTCATAGAGAGATTTTAAACTTTTTAGCCTACTTTTCACATTTTGCAAAAATGAGGAAAAAGTAGACTTATGAGATCGATCCAGGAAAATGTGTGTCTGTCTGTCTGTCCTTCTGTCTGTCTGTCTGTCTGGCTGTGAGTGTGTCCCCCCCCCTATCAACTCCTAAACGGCTGTAGCAATCGAAACCAAATTTAGTATGTGAAAAGATGTATACCGGAATATCTCAAGCCCATATTTGAAAAAGATCTCAGTGCTACCATCTGCTGAAAAAACGCACTAGAAATTTGAGCTCCATGTTGGATATTATGGAAGGTATGCATGGGAGCTATTCCATAATTGGCACACATGTAGATATTACTATTTCAGTTTAATATCTAGGAGACATACATGACAGTGTTGTCAAAATAATTTTAAGCCTTCTGATAGGTCCAATTTTTAAATGCATATAACTTCTACACTATTAATTGGATTTCAACCAAATGTTGTATTTAATATGAGTATATAAACAGATATGACTAAGTGTATTCTTAAGAGCCACCAGGGCTGCCAACTGTTAATAATTGCTCTCTCTATTTTCATCAAAATACCAATATATCTGAAAGTATGCAAGCCGACAGCTTTAAACTATGCACACGTATAGTACCTGACATTTTAGATTAATTTGGAGTAACTTATATACTTCAGTTCTACCAACATGATCTAAGCCCGCTGATAGGAACAATTTTTAAATACATGTAACTTCTATACTATCAGTTGGATTTCAAACAAATTTCGTATGTGCTATGTGTAACATAACAGATATGACTATTAGTATTCTTAAGAGCAATCAGGACTGCCAACTGTTAATAAATGCTGTCTATATTCTTTTACCCTAATATCAATATATCAGAAAGTATGCAAGCCAACAGGTCTATACTTGCACACGTATAGCACCTGACACTCTAGATAATTTGGAGTCATTAATATAAGTCAGTGCCGGCAACATGATTCTATGCTTGCTGATAGGTCCATTTTTAAAATACCTGTAACTTCTATACTAACAAATGGATTTTATCCAAAATTGGCACAACAAGATATCATAACATTTCCGATTATTTCTAACCAGCACACGCATGACATTGTTGCCAACATGATTTTACGCGTGTTGATAGATCCAATGTCCAACTGCATGTAACGTCCATTGGACTTAAACCAAGTTTTGTTTTCTGTACCTTAAGAGATGGAACTAAGATTATATTCAGTCACCAGGGCTGTCAACTCTAGTGCTCTATTAGGCTACATTATACCAGGAATATTTCGAACTAATTAGACATTTTTTATATTACCAACTTAATTTCGTCATTATTCTAGATAGATTCATATACTGTAGAATAATCATTGGCATGAAAAGTAGGCTCTTTAGTTCGTCATGGAACTTCTTGTTAATTCTGCATTTTAAATCAAACAAAACTTACAGGCTTTAAAGGTAGAAAACGTAGGAAAAAAGAACACACCTTCATTATTTGTTAGAAGGGGAAAGAGTAAGTGACCAAGTGAAACTGTGACTGTGCTTCTAAATGTTTTCATAATCTGGGATGAGCTGATTCTTAGTAGCGCAGCTAAATGGTGGATGGTCAATAGTTGAGGAATGGTTGAGGAATAGTTACTCCAATATGTTGTTACATTGTAACTCAATCAGTTCTAGCTGCTACTCTGTTACACAAAACGCATAAACACAATGAGATTGAAAATGTTTTTCACTTCTAGGTAAACAGAACAGAAAATATGACCTATGTGTAATTGTAGGTAGTATAATTCGAAACAATGTCGCGGGCCGGATTTGACTAGCTCAAGGGCCGTACTTTGCCCATGACTGATTTATATGAATATACCAGTGCTAACAATTGTTTTTCAATCTATACATTGTTTTAACAATTATTGTACCACCGCGTTAATCAATACATAAACGAAAAGAATTATTATTAGGGTTGCTCCTGGTACATGTTGCTGGAATTAATTAACAATATTTTTTTTATCCCCTTCATCAGCCAATAGTAAAACATGAAGAAAATTATGAAGTAGCATGGCACTTAAATATAAATGGTTATTAGACTTAATATGGTGCACCATATAAGTTGTTGTTGTTGTTGTTGTTGTTGTTTCCTATGGCTAGCCCTGATTCCAATCCATCAGCTTTGATGCGTTCCAATAGAGTTGTGTGAGATTTCCTGAAGTTCTAGCAATCACATCAAGTTTGTTGCAATGTAGCAGGTGCCCCTTATCCATTTTACACCCAGGTTCGTGACAAAGTGTGCATTCTTCAGATCTCAGGATGTTGATTCGTTTCAGATGAGCTGCAGGGCAGTCATGGGCAGTGTTAAGTCTGAAGAAGGCTACAGCTTCTCTTCTTGGTGTTAATTTATATTCATCCCATTTAGCATCAATGTCCTTCCATAATTTGGTTTCTGCTTTTTGTCTTTGCCATTTCTTCATACTTGTTTTTGATAGTATTTTTCAAGATCATTTTTGCTGACATAAAATCAGTCTGACTGACAGGTTGTTGTAGTGTGGTACCTTTTTTGCTAATCTGTCTGCCTCTTCATTACCTGCTATTCCAACATGAGAAGGGATCCACTGAAATGAGATCTGTTTGTGGAGTCTTTGACGGTTGTTGAAAAACATTTTAAAGTAGGCTATAGAGCAAAATTTAAAAGTTTGTGACGGTGATACTATACTTAAAACTATCTTTTATACAACCTACTTATATGGTGCACCATATTAATTGTAATAACCATTTATATTTAAGTGCCACGCTAATTCATAATTTTCTTTGACTGATGTAGGGGATAAAAAATTTTGTTAATTAATCCCTAAAACATGCACCAGGAACAACCCTAATAATAATAATTTTCGTTTAAGGCGATTGTATAATTATTGTTAAAAACTATTTAGTACATCAATACGGAACCATCATGAAAAATTAAATAATAGAATGAACAAGCAATGAAGGAAATTAGAGAAACATTTAAAGTTGGAGTGAAGATTCAAGGATAAATAATCTCAACTCTGAAATTTGCTGATGACATCGTCATCTTAGCCGACACACCAGCCAATTTGAATGAGATTTTAAATGGTATGGACTCTGTCTTAAGGAGAGAATTCATGATGAAAATCAGTAAAGGGAAAACAAAAATAATTCAATGCAGCCGATAGAAATCAGAAACCACTATTGACGTCAAATTGGCTGGTGAAAAGCTAAAGGAAGTAGGAGACTTCTGCTATTTAGGAAGCAAAATAACCAGTGATGGACGAAGCAAGGAGGATATAAAAAGTAGTTTGTCTCAGGCAAGGAAAGTGTTTCTACAGAAAATAAGTTTGTTGACGTAGCCTGTATATGGAGTGTGGCGCTCTATGGAAGTAAAAACTTGGACTGTTGGCGCATCTGAAAAGAGGAGAATAGGAGCATTTGAAATGTGGTGTTAGAGAATAATGATGAAGATCAGATGAGTAGATAGAGTAAGAAATAAAGAGGTATTAAGACAAGTGGGACAGCAGAGATGTTTCGAGCGGTTGGTGATGAAGAGACGAGATAGGTTGGTAGGACACATACTAAGACACCCAGGAATAACGAACATACAGAGGCGTGCAACTTGTTAGACATAAATCAAGAATGTAAATCTGTCACACAATTTTATTCAAAACTAGCTGTACCCGGCATGCGTTGCAATGCCATTCAAAGATAGTTTTGGAGTTGTAATTTTGTTTCTTGAAGCGCTTTTGGAAACAATTTTTTTTCAAATTCCGTTAACTGCCTCTAAACTATCGTAAAATGGATTAACTAATTTAGAAACATTCTCGGGAGCGTGCACAACAATTCACCAAAGTTTCATCGCAATCGGATGAATGGGATATGAACGCATACGGAATTTTGTTCAAACGATTCGTGCGCTGTCACTCATTTTTAAACTTTAATCTTGCGCTACATACTGTGAAATGGATTTACTAAGTTAGAAAGCTCCACGTAAGCGTACAAAACAACTCCACAAAGTTTCATCGCAATCGATGAATGGTATATGAATGCATATGGGACTCTTTGGAAACGATTCGCGTGCCATCGCTCATTTCTTGAATCTACTCGTGCGCTACCTATCGTGAAATGCATGTACTAAGCCATACTCCTTCCCTGGAGTGTACACAAAAATTCACCAAAATTTCATCGGAATCGAATTAATAGCATACCGGACTTTGTTGAAACGATTCGCGCACCATCGCTCATTTGTTGAATCTACTCGTGCGCTACCTATTGTAAAATGGATTTACTAAGCCAGAAAACGTTCCTGGAGTGCACATAACAATTCACCAAAGTTTCATCGCAATCGGATGAATGGTATACGAACACTTACGGTACTTGGTTGAAACGATTCACGCAGGATGTGTCTTGCGGGGTCGCGAGATTCGCAGGAAAAGTAAAAAAAAAAGTTATTGCTGCAGTTTTTTATTAAAATAAGAATACGCTCACATTGTATTAAACTCTTACGTTTTTATTCAAATAATGAGAAACTTGAGCCTGTTTGGAATTAACCAATTTTTGAATGTAACACAAAAAACAATGTAATTTTCCAGTATCAAACGATTTCTTGATTTGGTTTTTAAATTCAACATTATGGAGAATCCTTGTTCACAGTTGTAACATGTAACGCTGTTGTGGACAGTTCTGGGTATTCCTTTTGAATACTTATCCAAAATTTGTCTGCACAAGCATTGTTAAACGTTAGTTTCACTGACGCTCACTTGAAACCTCTATCAGTTCATCATGAAGACGAGCATGTAGCTCAGATTTTGTTACTGATGGCTCACTGAACGGATTGACTTCCCACACAGCCCCACTCATATCCTTAACTGCAATGTAATCTGTCAACTGTTCAATCAATGCTTCGAGATGAGATGATATGAGTAAGGAGAGAGATGAAGTGTCATGGGATGTGGCGCCAATACTCGATACAAACTCTATAAACTCCTATTATTAAAGAACTAAAGTGACAAAAATAATGTAGACCTATATTAATATTAGTTACAAGTGTTTAATGTGTGAATAAAACATGACAATTGTTGTAATCTTATAATTATTGTTTTAACGTTAATCTTGGGTGTCGCAATTTAAAAAAAATCGAATTTACCCTCCAGGTTGGTGGCTTGTACAGACTCAGCGAGGGAACTCACCTCTACCGCCCCTACGGGCTGTGTCCTAGAGCTGGGAACATCAGATCGGAGTGGATATAACTGGGGAGATGTGACCAGCACCGCGCCCAGGCGGCCTCACCTGCAAAGCGAACAGGGGCCTCACGAGGGAAGGGAGGGGAAGATTAGGAGGAATAGGCAAGGAAGAGGGAAAGAGGCGACCGTGGCCTTCCAGGAGGTACCATCACAGCATTTGCCTAAATACGAAGTGGGAAACCACGGATAAACACTTCGAGGATGGCTGAGGTGGGAATAGAACACCCTCTACTGATTTGGAACACCGGAGGTTGAGTAGACCCCGTTCCAGTCCTCATACCACTTTTCAAATTTCGTGGCAGAGCCGAGAATTGAACCAAGGAACTCCGGGGCGGCAGCTAACCACGCTGAATGCTACGCTACGGAGGGGTCGCCAAAATACTCAGCCTAAATAGGGGATCCCAGTGTCTAAAAGTTTGAGAACTCCTGCCCTAGATGCGGTAGTTGAGATAAGCAGGGAAGGAGTGTGCTGGCCCAGCGGTCAAGCTGCATGACTCTCACCAAGCCGGACCGGGTTTGATTCCCGGTCAATGAGATTTTCGAAGTGAAATGCGATGTCCTGTGGATCAGATTCCACCTATTAAGGAGGTCCCGTGGCTCATATCACGAAATTAACGGTTAAGTTAAACTACAAGCTTCCATTTCTTTTGTGATAAACAGATCTTATCATTATAGGAAGCACAAACAGTACAGTGAAAACATGCTTATTTAAGGAAAGTCAATAAAGTACTTCTTCGTATGTTGGTGTTTTGCAACCATAAAGTGACGTATTAAGGAAGTGTCCTACATTTTTGTATCTCATCGTGGTATAAATAAGGGGCAGGTTGCAGTAGCCAGTATGAGAGTCCACCAAGCACCTGTACGAAGACTTCTAAGAACAGGACCAATATTTAATTTGTAAGTAGCATTACTGTATTTTCGCTTCTCTCAGATATCCTAGGGAGCCTCCGTGGCTCAGGCGGCAGCACGCCGGCCTCTCAGCGCTGGGTCCGTGGTTCAAATACCGGTCACTCCATGTGAGATCTGTGCAGGACAAAACGGAGGCAGACAGGTTTTTCTCTGGGTTTCCCTGTCACAAATTTCATTCCAGCAACACTCTCCACTATCATTTCATTTCATCTGTCATTCATTTAATCTTTGCCTCAGAGGAGTTCGACAGGTTTCGGCAGCCGGCACAATTCATATCCTCGCCGCTAGATGAGGGCTTCATTCATTCCATTTCCTGACCCGGTCGATTGGAGGCAGGCTATGTTTTTAGGTAGATTTCATTAGAAAGCTAACTATTGCAATGGGTCCCATGTTTCGACTTCCGGAAAATTTCGACATATCTTCGCGTTTCACATCCCCCAGACCCCAAAACCACCGTCAGTTCAAAAGTTTATATATAATTTATGTATGTATATATATATATGTATATCAGTTTCTTGTGGACACGATAACTGCCGTAATTTTGCACCAATCACTTTGAATTTTTTTACCGAATATGTATACCTATAAAATCTCGGTCGAGGTCGTTACTGGGCTAAATCGGTCGAAGGGGGTGAAAATGGGGGGCTTTTTTCGAAAAAGTGAAATATTGCTATAACTCTCTTAATATGTGACATATCGAATCCATTCAACGTTCATACTATGTGTCGGATAAAGCCCAAAAATTTATGTTTGAAGAGTTTTTTATAGCACCAACCATTGACCAAAGGGGTGGGAAAAAGTGGGTTTTTCGCGAAACATTAATCATATCTCTCTTAATAGGCACAATATCAAAACCGTACAAAATGGACAATATTCCCCTAATAATTACCTAAAATTTTGTCTGAAAGAATTTTTGATATGACTCACCATTACGCCAAGGGATGAGAAAAATGATTTCGGAATTATAAGAAAATGCCAAGAGCTATCAGAGGTTGCCATGGCAACACTACTAAATTGATGAGGGATGAACCATCATTGTTGCCATGACAACGCACTTGCACGAGATCAGATTCAGTATTTCCATCTGACTAAGTGGGAAGCGACTTCGGTGACGTAACTGGTGGCATGCTGAATGTCTATGCCCAAGGTCGCGGTTTCAAAGCCGGCCGAAGTCGTCGGATTTTCTACGAGCGCTAAAATACCTCAGTATGCTTTCCTTTGGAGGGGAAGTTCCAACGTTCGTTGCGAGTTGCTGGTTGGGGTGGCATCTAGTAGCCAAGTTCACAGCTAGGTGCCGTTGACGGTAGTACCTGGTAGCAACATTAGGAACTACTGCTTGAAATTGACCGTCTGCAGTCCTTACCTGAATTAAGACAAATACAGCCATTACAATTCACACCGTTTTTCAGACAGATTCTACACTCACCCAAAGTACACGGGGTTAGATGACCGCGTTGTCGCAGCCCCTAAACTGAGGAACCAACCAGAGGTAGATTTCATTAGAAAGCTAACTACGGTATTGCAATGGGTACCATGTTTCGACTTCCGGAAAATTTCTACATATCTTCGCGTTTCACATCCCCCAGACCCCAAAACCACCGTCAGTTCAAAAGTTTATATATAATTTATGTATGTATATATATATATATATATATATTTATATATATATATATATATATATGTATCAGTTTCTTGTGGACACGATAACTGCCGTAATATTGCACCAATTACTTTGAATTTTTTTACCGAATATGTATACCTATAAAATCTCGGTCGAGTTCGTTACTGGGCTAAATCGGTCGAAGGGAGTGAAAATGGGGGGCATTTTTCGAATAAGTGAAATATTGTTGTAACTCTCTTAATATGTCAAATATCGAATCCGTTCAACGTTCATACTATGTGTCGGATAAAGCCCAAAAATTTATGTTTGAAGAGTTTTTTTTTATAGCACCAACCACTGACCAAAGGGGTGGGAAAAAGTGGGTTTTTCGCGAAACATTAATCATATCTCTCTTAATAGGCACAATATCAAAACCGTACAAAATGGACAATATTCCCCTAATAATTACCTAAAATTTTGTCTGAAAGAATTTTTGATATGACCCACCATTATGCCAAGGGATGAGAAAAATGATTTCGGAATTATAAGAAATTGCCAAGAGCTATCAGTAGTTGCCATGGCAACACTACTAAATTGATGAGGGATGAGCCATCAGATGTTGCCAAGATAACGCACTTGCACGAGATCATATTCAGAATTCTATCTGACTTAGTGTGAAGCGGCTTCGGTGACGTAACTGGTAGCAAGCATGCTGAATGTCTATGCCCAAGGTCGCGAGTTCAAAGCCGGCCGAAGTCGTCGGATTTTCTAAGAGCGCTAAAATCCCTCAGTATGCTTTCCTTTGGAGGGGAAGTTCCAACGTTCGTTGCGAGTTCCTGGTTGCGGTGGCATCTAGTAGCCAAGTTCACAGCTAGGTGTCGTTGACGGTAGTACCTGGTACCAACATTAGGAACTACTGCTTGAAATTGACCGTCTGCAGTCCTTACCTGAATTACAGACTAATACAGCCATAAACCGCACTCGTTCCAGGTTCCGTATTGACCATGTTTACAAGATGTATAACACAATTTACACTCGCCAAATCAATACTTTACTTTATTAAAAATACGATAGGTACATGTTTCGGAAACTTGATATGTTTCCTTCTTCAGCCCATATGTTGGTGGAAACATCATATGACATCGAAATCCTAACCAAAAATAAAAATACAGTTCGTACTTTTTCTCTTGTTCTTCATGAAGAAGTATGGACTGCAACTTTGAATTTTTCAAATAGTTCCTACTTTTGCCGCCAAACGCCACCGTCAACGACTACTAGACCTAGTTCAGAACTTAGCTACTAGACGCCACCGCAATCTTCTTCATGAAGAACAAGAGAAAAAGTACGAACTGTATTTTTATTTTTGGTTAGGATTTCGATGTCATATGATGTTTCACACCAACATATGGGCTGAAGAAGGAAACATATCAAGTTTCCGAAACATGTACCTATAGTATTTTTAGTAAAGTAAAGTATTGATTTGGCGAGTGTAAGTTGTGTTATACATCTTGTAATACAGCCATCCCTAAGTACACGGGGTTACATGACCGCGTTGTCGCAGCCACTAAACTGAGCAACCAACCAACATCTCTGCGGGAGATATAATTTTGCGTGAAGAAGTAACAGACCGTTACATAGTCACACATCAGTGTCGAAACCTTGCATAAGGACGGTGTAACCACAAGTATAAAAATGGACCCCAAATTACAAGAAGGTTACCGTTCCCATAAGACAATGAAAATCCACAGCCTGCTTCCAGTCTCCGACCGGGTCAGGAATGGAATGAATGAAGCCCCCATCTAGCGGCGAGGATATGAACTGTGCCGGCTGCCGAGGCCTGACGCACTCCTCTGGGGCAATGATTAAATGAATGACAGATGAAATGAAATGATAGTGGAGAGTGTTGCTGGAATGAAATTTTGACAGGGAAAACCGGAGTACCCGGAGAAAAACCTGTCTGCCTCCGTTTTGTCCAGCACAGATCTCACATGGAGTGACCGGGATTTGAACCACGTACCCAGTGGTGAGAGGCCGGCGTGCTGCCGCCTAAGCCACGGAGGCTTCCCCATAAGACAATAAAATGTTTAAAATAAGCATAAAATGATGAAAAACAAAGTTAATTAAGCTCCAATTATAAAATATCTTCTCGTAATAAATGAGGTCTGATCCTTCTACGAAAACCTGCATATTCTGCCTATTTTCGCCTATCCCCAAGTTTGTCCGGTGAAATCTACCTCCGCCTTCCGGCGTGCCGAGAGGACTTTTTTTTACAGTTAGCCTATTAGTTGATTCATCTTGACTCCTTTTCCTCATTCATTCACCGCGGGACGTAGCCGTGCGCATCGAGTCTTTATTGTTTTATATACAAACAGAGGGCATAGCCATGGGGTCACCTCTAAGGGGGCAAATCACCGACATCTTCATTAACACACTGGAAAATGCGTTCCTAGAAAAGATCACGACAAAGGGAATAGAATAGTACAGTGAAAAAGATACGTGGATGATGTAATTTGCATCTACGACACTGCATTAACAAGTGAAGAAGCAATTCTCCACACCATTAATAGCCTACACCACTCTATCAAATTCACTAAGGAATCCGAAACTGATCGGGAAATAAATTATCTCGACATGACTAACGAACGTAATAATGAGCTTTCATATTCCAAATTCCAAAAACCTATACAAACTTTGCACGCAACTGACAATCAGTCCAATTGTCCCAGTACGCATAAATTAGCTGGGTTCAATTCCATGGTGCACAGAGCTTTAAACACACCCCTGCCAAAAGATAATTACAATAAGGAAATCAGAATAATCAAGCAAATGGCGAAGGAAAACAATTTTCCGTCCAGGAAAATAGATCAAATAGTAGCCAGACATAAACGTAAAACCATTCGAAAGCCGGACAATAACGAGAAGAAATTCGCGCGTTTCAACTATGCGAACGCGAACACACATAAAATCACCAATCTGTTCATAAAACAAGGCATAAAAGTAGCATTTACAACGAATAACCCAACCCAAAGTCAGGGGTATATTACATTACTTGCCAAGATACAGGATGTCAAGCAAATTACATCGGGCAGAGTGGGAGAAGAATGGATACACGATACAATGAACACATAAATTGCGATAAAATACGGGACGCACTCGGCCGTATGCGAACACATGTGCGACGCGGGACACAGTTTCACTAACATTTAAACCGAGTTAAAAATAATTAATCATAAACCGAAATGGAGAGCTCTTGACATAAAGGAAGCAATTGAGATACACTTAGCTATAATAAAAATAATAAAAAATTATGCGAACACACTTTCATGGAGAGTTGAACTCTCTCCACTCTACTAGTAAACACGCCCCGTCGGTATCAAGACGATGTAGCCAAGCTAGATAAGGGTTTAATAAGGGAAACTTGTTATTGGATCAGGCTGTACGATGTATCTTTTTCTTTAATAACCGAGGACGATTTTAACGGCATTAATAAAGGTGCCGGTACATTCTTATTAGACCGTTTGCGCTTAAAGAGAGCTATTTAGCTTATTCTTGTCGAGAATGAAACCAGGTCTCTAATAGTTGAAGATTTTCCTGAATACAGTATCATACACCACATTAGGGAGACTAGACTTGGGCACACACAGTCACATTTGTACGACGAACACAGAAACTTAGGAGTGCGAGAGAGAAAAACCTTGGTATATAAGAGACCCTGGCACACAGGAAGCTCCCCCAGTTGAGAGTAGATAATGACAAAGATAACTGCTCTCACGAGGACAGCGCAAGACTCAATCAGATAAGTAGCCTGTACAATACAACCTGAATTCACCATTTAACTGCAATCACATATTCACTCTAAACAAGAATGTTTGGATGATGATGATGATAATTGTTGTTTTAAGGGGCCTAACATCTAGGATATCGGCCCCTAAGAAAGTTTGGAGGTCAGTCACCGCTTCCAGTATATTAACAAAACATCTAATAATATGTTTATTGCAGCAAAATTGCCATACAAATTAACATAAACACTAATCACAACAAAACTTGATCAATTTTTTTTTTGTCGTGTGGCCTCCTCAGAGGCCGAGTGCAGGTCTTTCTATTCGACGCCCATGGGCGACCTGCGCGTCGGGATGGAAGGGATGAAGATGAATGAAACTGGGCAAGGATGTGGAAGGAATCGGCCGTGGCCTATCAGAAGGTACCGTCCCAGCATTTGCCTGGTGTTGAAAATGGGGAAACCACGGAAAACCATTTCAAGAACGGCCAACGGTGTGGCTCGAACCCACGCGTCTACCGAGTCAGCAGAGAGCTTGGTCCCATGACCTAACGCTGTGCTTTAGCCAGCTGAGCCACGGCTGTCGGTACTTGATCAATGATACATATCTTTCTGTACATGTAACGACATGATATCTGTCACATAACTCTCCACAGAGACGACATATACACGTCGCGCATGGGTCATGGAATCTCCCTGTCGGGCATAACTTATGGTGGAAACCATGCACCGCAAGCCTTGTGACAAGATGTCTAATATGATGGTAATTCGCCTCTTTCCAATCTTTTCTAGTCATAGCATTTTTTGTACTGTAGAAATCGACCCATATTTCTCGTTTCTTATCTTGGTGTTCAAGTACTACTTCCTCATAAGCTGGCGTGGATGGTAGCAGCATTTTCAATCGTAGATCTTCAAGCAACATTGTTTCATTCGTCATCTCGTAAACCAGTCTGGATGGCGTAAATTTAGAACGGCAAAGTGCTCGCTTCAGGAACGTCGCTTTAATTTTCTCAATGTCTTTTAAATTATTGCCAAATTACTTGTATACCATAAGTGATTATTGGTACAATTTTGGTATTAAAAAGCTTCATCGCAGTTTGGATTGAAATCTTGAAGAGGTGTTGAATGTCGTTCATGGCCAGCACAGCTGCTATGCCTTTGTCCTTCACATGCGCCGTATAGGTGGTAACATCTCACAGTCTATAACTAACAAATACCCACGAGTTGAATTACCTCAACTATTTATATGTCTACCCCTTATTATTCCCGTTTTTCGACGGGGTCGGGAATGAGATGCAATGGAAGTCTCTGTGACGGATGGTTTTTACAACCGGATGCCCTTCCTGACGCCAACCTCATGGGAGGAGGAGTTAATGAGGGATGAAATGAATGATGGTGAATTAAACTGGGCAAAGATGTGGATGGAAGGTACCATCCCAGCATTTGCCTTGAGTTGAAACTGGAAAACCGCGGAAAACCATTTCACGGACAGCCGACGGTGGGGCTCGAAAACACGCGTGTACCGAGTCAGCAGAGAGCTTGGCCCCACGATCTAACGCTGCGCTTTAGCGAGCGTAGTCACCACTGTCTGTTTGAATTAACTCAACTAATACTGCAACTAATTAACTGCACACATTGTAAATATTTTCACCCATACTTTCGTACATACATTTTAGAGCCTAAATGTAATGGATCTGATGGTGATCGCTTGACGATCGAAACTGGTCATCCAAGTGTATTTATTAATCTCATGTAACTTTTTTTCAGGATTAGGGAATAACCCACCTCATTTGGGTACAATCGTGTTGACCGACCGAAAAGCATCAAACATGCGTTATTGATATGGTTTCTAATTTTCACACGCCCCTCCCTCAAGGAAATTCTCGACGTTTTACTGACCAATAGAGTACTGTACAAATCCCAGTGACCAAGTCTGATGATCGTTCTGTACGAGTGCTGTATTTGCTGAGTGGACAAACGGGTCTGGCTCACGAAGCCTTGAAGGCGCTATGATACCTCTCTGCTATCTAGCGGCGTTCACTGGAACTTGGTAGACATGCTTAGTACTGTCAATAGCCAACTCTTGGCGCTCCCGTCTCTATAATTTCGTAGACATGCTTAAAATAGTTCCCTTACTGGTCAATAGATAGCGATCGTGTCAAATGATGATTGAAAGCGGTTTATCGAGTTCCACAAAACGATGGGAAATAAACCAATCTGTAGGCTAATAATACTATGCTAAAAGTATGAAGTGTATCATTTATAGGCTGTCGTGTAGGGAACGGTGTCCCGTTTCAATTTTGTTAGAGTCACCCTGAAATTTGTTTGTAATTAGGCTACGTATTGAGCCATGTTATTGAGCAGTGCTGGATTACCCATTAGGCCCGACTAGGCCAGGCCTAGGGCCCCCAAGATAGTAAAAAAGTGAAAAATAGCATGATTTGTTAAATTGTTCATCAAATCATCTGAAATGTTTCCAAATAACGATGATCGTTTCAATTTAAATATATGTAAATATGATTTAATAAATACCGTAGTGTATTATTCATCTTAACAAAAAAAACTCTTGTATATACTTTACTAGCAGGTACTCGCGGCTTCGCCCGCGATCAAGACAATGGGGACGATGCATTATTGCTGATAATTGGTATATTCTAATACAGCAATCGCGGCTATAGGTGGGTCCATTCTAATTCTGAATATTCTGATACATAGAGTATATTGATATGAGCAGCAAAGTGGGAATTTTATAGAGTTGTGAATGTCTGCAGGGTTCGTTGTTACATTATGTTAACACATTTTTAAATTACGTTTATGGTTTTGACATCTTCTGCTGAGACATAACGATTTTGTTGTCCGTATGCTCGCGAGCACGCCACATACAGTTGCCCATGGGAAAAAATTGTTTTTGTCTAAATGTACATGTGCTACTGTTAAGTGTGTGTCATTGCGCTTTGTTAAATAAATTGCGAATATTGTTTGAAGAGGGAACTGCACTCTTGCACACTGGAATGGCAAATCTATCAGAATATGGGGAATTAAAAGTATTCTTACTTAAGCTATTCTGGATGTAATTTGGCCATACTTATTGATGATTTGAACGTAAACATATCGCTATTAATAGACCTATAGTTAAATATCTCTCACCTTGGCCGCTGATGTACATTATGCAGTCTCTTCCAGTGTTACATTCCAGGAATTGAAATCTGCAACCACCCTTTTGCCTCACATGCCTCTCTAAGTAATTAAAATTCCTGATTGTTGTTGTTTGAGTCTTCAGTTTTTTTTAACTGATTTGATGCAGCCCTCCATGCCGCCCTCTCCTGAGCTAATCGTTTCATCTCTACATAGCTACCACACCCTACATCCGAGGCAATCTGTTTAATCTGGTTTACCCCTACAGTTCTAGTCCGCGACCCTCCCATCCATAACTAAGCTTGCTATTCCTGGGTGTCTTAATATGTGTCCTACCCTCCTATCTCTTCTCTTCATTAGCAGTCGCCAGAAATAACTCTCCTCTCCCACTCGTCTTAATACCTCCTCCTTTGTTACTCTATCTACCCATCTGATCATCATTCTCCTGTATCACCACATTTCAAAAGCTTCAATTCTCCTCTTTTCTGCTGCACCATTAGTACATTAGTCCAACTCAGCAACTTTTCTATGTTTAAGCCGTGCCTTGTGCGGGGATTCAATGGCCGTGAAAGACAAAATACCAACATTATTCCTCAGTAAGAGTAATTAAGAAAAAAATATAAATTAACGTGACAGCCGGTAGAATACGACACATTCAACTGTGAATATGGGTTGCTGATCCTGGTAAAAAAACGAAAAAGAGCAGATCAAAATTGGCAAACAAAAATATTCAGTTAACAAAAAACAAATTTATAAAGAAAATGAAAGCATACCGCGCAAAATAGAAAGAATCTTAATATTGTAAATTAGAGTAAAGATCTGAAGGCTCGCTTACAATATCCAGCTCAAAGAGTATAAAATTAGACTCAAAACCACGATAGAATCTGACCCCAAAAGCCACCACTATAAATAAACTATATCTCATTTTACGCGCATCAATGCGAGGAGCATTGTTCGTGGTTAGATGTGGGAACCGAACCCCGCGTTTTAAGGCCCTAAAACGAACGGTTTTCGAGATATTGCCAGAAAACTATCCCCGGTCGGGGAAAATTCAGCGGTTGCCATAGTAACGTTGATCTGTTTCTCAGAGGGAACACAGTTATTTGGGAATATCTCCGAAACCGTTCATTTTAGGAACTTAAAAAGTGTGTTTCGGGGTCCCTACAGGACCTCCGAGTATTGTTTTTCGTATCTGGCGGCTTAAAATGAGCTAAATCCGACCTTTGTACCGACTGTCCTTGCTCAGTGCCAAAGGGCCGAAAAAAGTCACTTACAAATTGAATTTTCAAAACCCGTTTCTTAGTGGGCCTCTACATACTCGGATCAACCAACATGCAAAATTTCAGCTTTCTAGGTCTAGTGGTTTGAGCCCTGCGGTGATGAGTCAATTTTGGATTATATATAATAGATTAAATGTACAGGTGCTAAAAAATAAAAAATATTTGAAAGAAATAACAGGGCCACAAAAAACTGAGGAACTAGGGCCTCATTTTTCCCTTAATCCGACACTGTTATTGAGGCTAACTGCGTCGTTAGGTGCTTCCCTGCGGATCGGGCTAAAGTCGGATCGTCTGGGATGGCGCTTGATACCTGGGTTTCGACTGGTTTATAGCCCATAATCTCACTCTGCACGCACAAAATCAGTAAAACATAAACAGACTGTCTTAACAATAATCAATCATAAAACAATAACACTTTCGCCCTCAAAGTCCTTTAAAATACATTCAAAACAGCCAGGCACTGCCAGGCTCTGAATGGCAGCTCCAAGACCCGAGCAGTCAATCAGAGCAGAGCGCTTCAAAATTCAATCTCCCCGCTACAGAACTATACATTACTCAACAATAACACAGCCAGACAACTCATTACATTGTTTTTACTCGTCCTGAACATCGCGGGGCGCTTGCCCGTGGGGTTGGCTACGGCCGACTTATTTCGGATGGTGCCATGTGGGTCGTGGGTTCGACTAAACTATCACTCATTCACTACACTCCGGCAATTCATTTTCATAACATTATTCCCCAATTTAAAGCGAGGCATATTCAAAACAACTATTATTTTTAATCAAACACTTACTAAAAGTCTATTCATCTTTCATATTTCAAAAAACCAACCTCCTAGAGTCTCTCTTACTTCCAAAAATCATCATTAAAAACTTAACAGATTCAGATCATTTTACATTATTATATCATTATTACCAAGCTGAAGCTGCCGCTGTAAACGACTATTAAACCATCCACACCTTGGCGAGCGGGGATGATTAGTAGCTATGCTCCATCTAGCATAAGCGAACTGCAGTGAACTAATGAGCAAAATGTCCCAGTCATTACCTAAGTCAACTCTCGAAATAATAAATCCCTATAAGTCATTATGCGAATCTTAATTCAGATACCCCATTGTCAAACCCCTTAATCAAGTCAAATTAAATAGTAATAAAAAAATTAAACATTAATCACTTCAGAAAAAATTATTTATTAATCTAAACATCTTTTTAGCCCAAATTAAATTCAAATCAGGCAGAGGAGCGCTTGCCACACCGGTACCTGGTGCATTACACAGCCGCGGTCAGCTCGCTTCGCGAGCAGACCGCGATTATGTCATTTTAGACTAGTCATACCAACATTATTCAATACATGCTTAGTACAAATGATACGTTAAATTTACGTACATTAGGAACTTTGTGATAAGGCACCAATTATCTAAACGGTTGTAACTAATACATCACGCACGTAACACTTTATTTATATACACTGAATCCTCTGTGGTCTTCAAGGTTTAATACGTTAAGTTCCATCTTAAATATAACAAATAAAAAGAGTACCTTACTTTGACGTAAATAGCAGTACGTAGTTTCTCCGGCCTCTTATTCTGTGTCCGTTTTTTATGAGGTTGCTTTTATAATCCCTCTGAAGCGTTGCGACATACCTCACCTGTTTGTTATTGCCATGGAGAAACCAATATGTTGTTAAATTCAAGGATAGTTTCCTAGCAATACTTTACCCTATGATTATGCCTCTAGAACTGATGGGCATTAATAACAAACGCATTGACATCACCGCCATAGAACAGTAAAAGAAATGTTGGAAGATAGTGTGGTGGGAACATATATAGAGGGAATTCTAAGCACTTACATTATTCATGTGCGTAAGTTTTACGTATGCTAGTATTGTAGGGTTAAGAAAAACCGCATTTACTCTTTAATAAGGAAATTATCAACATTTTCTCTCTGAAGTAATAAACTGACGAAAAAACACGTCGCCATTTAGGATACGGATGGTATCGGCCAGAGCTGCCAACTTCACTTCACCGCACTCCCCTGTAGCGAGGTTAGACGTCTGTCTGGACGAAAATTACTGACGTAAGTTACTAAAATGGGTGAGACAAAAGTCATTGGTCGCTACTTGGTCAGACTACGGTGTAGACGATACTATTCGTCACTACTTTGTTAGATGACTGTCGGGACGATATTTACCTTCTGTATTACAAGCAAGGGCTCCGGTTTTCCCTGTCAAAATTTCATTCCAGCAACACTCTCCACTATCATTTCATTTCATCTGTCATTCATTTAATCATTGCCCCAGAGGAGTGCGTCAGGCCTCGGCAGCCGGCACAGTTCATATCCTCGCCGCTAGATAGGGGCTTCATTCATTCCATTCCTGACCCGGTCGGAGACTGGAAGCAGGCTGTGGATTTTCATTACAAGCAAGGGGGCCTAGGGCGTGAATACTCTGCAGGGATTGGATGTTTGGTACTTTAGTGACATGTAAATGACAATTCTGTTTCTGCTTATAGGTTGTTCAAAATGACTGCAAAGATCATTCTACTTGCTGGGATCCTGTTGGTGCTGGGGCTCCAAACGGTCCTGAGTTCAAATGAGGGTCTCTCAGGAGCACCACTTGCCGCTAGCAGTGATGACGAGGAGGTGGAACTCCCCCTAAACGACGGCAATGCATTGGTGCTGCCAGATTTCTCTTCCAACCCTGAGACCCGGGGATGTAGATGGCAATGCAGAGTGATATGTTCACGTGCGGGTGCTGAATCAGTAAACATTCACAGAGCAGTTGAAGTTCCCTCAGACTTTTTGAGAAAACGCTGTAATGTTCATTGTGGAGTATTCTGTTAACCTCCAGTATATAATTACAACCTAAGACTCTATTTTGAAAATTGCAATATCTAGGTCATATCATGGGTAATACAGGGTCATTATCTATGTGCTCCCCGGCAAGCTAAGCCAGCTTTGACTGACGCAGATCGCGGGCACACGTACACGGTTCAGTCGGTGGTGGCGCGCTCCGCTGACTCATATCGTTAGTTTACACGTGTTTTGTCATTCATATAGACCTGTATCTGCAAAGCTTATGCGTTAGTGTTGCACGTTTAGTGAGTATTGTGATTACTGTGATAGTTGGCCATGCCAAGACACTAATTCACATTGCGCGAACTTGTGTATATCCATAATTCATACATGAAAAGCAGAAAGTCTTGTTCTGAAACAAGACGTAAATTTCGTAACAAGTTTCCAGGAAGACCTGTGCCTAATGCCAATACAATTAGGAGGCTCGCTAAACGATCCAAGAAAACAGGCTCCGTAAATAATAAAATAGTTAACAGACAACGTTGGGTTCTTACATAACAAAAATTAGATGAGATTGTTGTCCTTTCTTTCCTCACAAGATGTCAGGTGTGTTTTACAAGACAGGGAGGGCATTTTCAGCATCGGCTATGAGCACATTATTGAACATGTTTGGTAAAAGTGTAAATGTGCGCGCCAACCACCGGCTGAACCGTGTCCTCGCGCCCGCGATCTGCACCAGTCAACGCCGGCTTAGATTGCCGTGTTTATCGGGGCTCACCCTGTACAAATAGATGCGACCTGGTACAAAAAGTACTCCAAGGAAGATCAACAGCAAATCATAAGAATATCTTGGTTCGACAATCCTAGATGCTGGTTCAATATGTTTTCAACTGAATTATTCCTCGTTGCAACCTACAAGACGAGACTTGCCATCATGATCGCCAACATCCGAACCGGATGAGCACCGAAAGAAGAAGAAAACTATATTTACAAAATAAGGCAAACAAGCAAATTTATCAAAATAGTTTAATAACATAACGAAGAGACCTTCTCAGAAATCCTCTTAAAATTGTAAAAAATGTAAACTCTGAACTAATGTTACGTATTTCAAAAAAGAAATCTTACTCCTGACTGGAAATTATCTACGATTTCCTGATGAAACCTATCAAAATATTTAATTAATAAAACTTTAATATAAACAAGAGTATTGCTTTTATTTCCTCACTTTCTCCTCCTTGAAATGAAGTGTATGCAGATCTTGAACGCATGCCAATGACTAACTAACTTAAGGGGAAACATACAGTTAAAGGAATAAAACAACAACAGTTTTAATATCATAACTGTGCCTGTCATAAATCTTGTACAACATTTCCCAGAAAACACTACCATCTTGCCATTAAAAGCTTTATTTTTAGTAGGTGTACCCTCCAGGGTTGGCTTTTCCCTAGGATTCAGCGACGATCTTACCATTATCGCCTCCAGGGCAGTGTCCTGGAACTTGAAACATCAGGTCGGGGGATACAACTGGGAAGATGGGACGAGCACCTCGCCAAGGTGGCCTCACCTGCAAAGCGAACAGGAGGCCTTATGAGCGATGAGAAGGGATGGGAAGAGTGGGAGGGATAGGCAAGGAAGAGGGAAGGAGGCGGCCGTGACCTTACGTTAGGTACCACCCCGGCATTTGCCCAGAGACGAAGTGGGAAACCACGGATAAACCACTTCAAGGATGGCTGAGGTGGCAATCGAACCCCCTCTACTCATTTGGACCTCCCGGGGCTGAGTAGACCCCGTTCCAGTTCTCATACCACTTTTCAAGTTTCGTGGCAGAGCCGGAAATCGAACCTCGGAACTCCGGGGTGGCAGCTAAGCACGCTGACCACTACACCACGAAGGTGACGCTATTAGAGACAAAGTTTTAAATTTTCAAAATTCAAATCGTAACTATTTATTTATCCATTTTTAGCCTATTTTCAATTTTGAAAAAATAGGCTGACGAAATCACCTTTTGTCCATGTGTGTGTGAGAGAGAGAGAGAGAGGTGTGTGTGTGTCCCCCCTAATAACATCTAAACGGCTGGAGCGATTTCAATAAAACTCGGTAAATTTATAGCACTATTCCGGAAGACCCCGACCGTGCCCTTCAAATTTTGTTACGTCTCACCAATCCAACATGGCGGCTGTGCGAAATATTTCACCAGCATTCAATATCCCCGAAACTATTCCCGATATCACCCTGGATTTTTTACGGTGATAAAGGGAACTACTGGAAGTTCATCTATGTGACTTTTGAAAAACTGGTAACCACAAAACCAACATGGCAGCCACGCGAATTTGCGACTTTAAATAGACGTTTCTCGCGATTTAACCAACCAAACGCAATAAAACTTGGTAGAGTATATGTTTATACACATTGTAATGCACCAACATCTAACTTCGTTCAATTGTTTACATAACCACAAGATGGCGGATGTGCGAAATATTTCACCGGTATTCTATATCTCTGAAACTATTAGCGGTATCACTCTGAAATTTTGTACGGAGATAATGGGCACCACTGGAAGTTCATCTATAAGACTTTCAGGAACCGGTTAACAACAAAACGAACATTGCGGTCAAGCGAATTTGAAAATTTTAAATAGACCTTTCTCGCGATTTCATGTTCCAAACGTTGTGAAATCTGATACAGGAAATGTTTATTCATATTGTAATGCACTGGTATCTAATTTAGCTCAATTGTTTACATAACCTCAAGATGGCGGCTGTAAGAATTTTAAAATTAAGATTATATTTCTTGTGTCGTAATCATGCGATCGAAGTGAAAGTTTGAATAATGAACCTACGCAATAATTTTCCTTTAATGGTACATGACTCTATGGTCTATACATTTAACAATCCAACATGGCGACCATCCGAAATATTTAGACGGCTCTGAATATCTACGAATCTATTATAGCAATCAAACTGATTTTTTTTATGTTCATAGGGGCTATGAACATAAGTTCGCCTATAGGACTTTAAATAACCTGGTGATCACAAATCCAACATGGCGGCGACGCGAAATATAAATATTTACCTGGACGTTTCTCGCAATTTAACCATCTGAGTGCAGTGAAACTTGTTACAGTAAATCCTTATACGAATGTTAATCCACTGGCATCTAATTTATTTCAAATGTTTCCATAACCACAAGATGGCAGCTGTGCGAAATTTTTAAATCTCGTAGTTACTTCTAGTGTCCTAATCATGCGATTGAAGTTTAAATACCACACGTACACAATAATCTTCATGAAACAATACATAACTCTAGGACCTACTTATATAAAATCCAACATGGCGACCATCCGAAATTTTTAGTCGGTTCTCAATATCTACGAATCTATTACAGCAATCAAACTGAAATTTTGTATGTTGATAGTGGCAATTAACATAAGTAGAATATATGAAAATAGGCTGTATAGTTCTTCACGGAACTACTTGTTAATAATTTGGTTCTTGTTTTGTGCTGACTTTCATCGTTTCCCTCATATCTCCCGTATTGATAAGATGTTTGGATTTGTTATATTTCAAAATGCAACTCACATAAACCTTTGTGTCTTTAATTAGTCTTTCTATGGGCGGCCTCGATGGCTTAGGCGGTAGCATGCTGAGCTTCTATGCCCAAGATCGCGGGTTCAAACCCAGCCGAAGTCATCGGATTTTTAAGAGCGTTAAAAATCCCTCAGTATCCCTTCCTTCGGAGGGGAAGTAAAGCCGGCGGGCCCATGTCATACATTTATGCCATGAAAAAGAACCTTTCACTAACTACACTTGTGGAAGCTAAAATGTGTAGGTTAGTTTGATAACGCTATATTAGTTCCAACATTTGTCACCAGGTGCTGGCTGCGATGACATCTAGTAGCCACGTCCGCAGCTAGGTGTCGTCGACGGTAGCATTTGGTAGCAAAAGTAGGAACTATTTGAAACATTAATCGTCGGCAGTCCTTCCACCTGTAAACCCAAAATACACGGGGCTACATGACCGCGTTGTCGCAGGCCCTAAACTGAGGAACCAATAAACCAGTCTTCTTATAAAATGTAAAAATTATTTTAAAATTATTGCTGAGAAAAAGAAAAGGAATAATAACACTTAATTAATAATGTGGAAATTCATGATATTCATTTTGTAACTGAAGCTTTATCACCCCCCTAAAAGAAAGAATAATCCAATAGTGCCTATAAACGTTCTTTCTGTGGGGTCTTCAATTTTGAGATTCACGAGAAACGTCCATTTGAATACTTACATTTTGAGTCGCCATGTTGGATTTGTGCCCCAGGTTATTGAAACAGTGTTCAGCACAAATTTTGAAGAAAAAAAAAGTTTCGATTTGGAATGAAGACTCCACGGGGAAAACAGTGTAAGTCACATCCTGTAAATTTTTCAGCAGAGCGCATTTAAACTTTCAGCACTAAAAATAAATACTTTAAACACCCCAATTGAGGGTAAGCAATATATATATTTTTAAATATTACCTAAAGTTAAATTATGAAAAAAGTGAGAGTATATGGGGCGCTCTTTCTGTTTCCATTAAAAATAAAAATAAACTCTTTATCTCGGTGATATTCCGATTTATTTGAAATAAACTCATTTCCGAAAAAAATGGACTTAAAACGTTCTTTCTGTGGGGTCTTCAAGTTTGAAAATTGCGAGAAACGTCCATTTGAATATTTAAATTTTGCGTCGCCATGTTGGATTTGTGCTCACCGGGTTATTGAACGGTCCAAATATTTCGGATGGTTGCCATGTTGGAATTTTATATAGCCTATGTATGCCATAGTGTTATGTATTGTTAGATGACGATTATTGCGTAGCTCTATTATTCAGAGGCTGACTTCGATGGCATGATTAGGACACAAGAAATAATAACGTAATTTTAAACTTTCGCAGAACCACCATCTTGAGGTTATGTAAACAATTGTATTAAATTAGATGTCAGTGCATTGGAATGTGTATAAACATTTGCTGTACCAGGTTTCACTGCGCTCGGATGGTTAAACGGCGAGAAACGTCTTTTTAAATGTTTCAACTTCGCTTTTCCGCCATGTTCGTTTCATACTTAAAAGGCTTCTGAAAGTCATATAGGTGAACTTCTAGTAGTGCCCTTTATCTACATACAAAACTTCAGGTTTATGCCCGTAGTAGTTTCGGAGATATCCAATGCCAGTGAAATATTTCGCACCATGTTGGGTTGGTGAGACATTAAAATTTGAAGGGCTCGGTCGGGGTCGGACATATGGTATGTCCTTACCGAGTTTCACTGAAATCGCTCCAGACATTTAGATTTTATTAGGAGTGGGGACACACCCACGGACAAAAGGTGATCTCATAACTAGCCATATACGCAGCCCGCACATCCTGAGGTCTTCCGGACTTGCACTGTGTGTGTCAGCCGCGGAGTATGCCGCTCCTGTGTGGAACGCTTCAGCACATGCTAAGCAATAAGTAGTTGGCTTGGGTCTTGTTCAGCTCCACATTCACAAGAGGTGTCTGCGTCTGCTGGAAGGAAACCTTATTGCTGTCTACGACACTGCAAGGATAATCTCGGGATGCCTGAAACCAACACCAGTGCACAAACTATACCCTGTTGTTGGAATAGCCCCACCCAACATCCGGAGGGCCCCTGCTGCGGACGCCGAGAGAACAAAGCAGGAGAATGACCATCGACATCCACTATATGGTCACCAGGCAGCAAGGTCTCGCCTCAGATCCCGCAAGAGTTTCCTTGCTAGGACTACGCTGCTGGAGAGAACACCCGAGACAACTCGTATTAACTGATGGAGGAGCTCACTGCCCACAGACATGTCACCAAAGGAAGAAATGGCTCCTGGCGCCGACCTACCTTATCCTGTGTGGAGGTCCCTCAACCGCCTAAGAGTGGGTGTCCCTCGATGCAAGACCAACCTGCAAAAATGGGGGATCCTTCCAGCAGACGCAGACACCTCTTGTGAATGTGGAGCTGAACAAGACCTAAGCTACCTACTTATCTGCCTCCTCCTGGAAAACCCATGCACAATGGAAGATGTTTTTAGAGCAAGCAACAAGGCCATCGCAGCTGCAATTTTTTGGAAATGTTGACCGGACACGGAAATGAATGAGTAACATTACACTGGGCGGGGGATTACTGTAACGGGTCTTTTGATAAATTCATTTGAAAAGTTTGGGTAGGGCTATCTAGTTCTGGACAATTTGGACAGTCTGAACGAACTAATATGGCAAGAATGTATTTCTTTAATGTGCGCGTCATGCTACCTATAACAAGCCATGCACAGTAATACAGATGATGAATATGACCATCACAGATGGAGGAGAAGGAAGCATCACAAGGTATGAATTAAACATTGACTTTAATTCGTGTGGACGAGGAAACCATCCATCTCATGTCCTGATTGCTACTTCTCATGCCATCTTCTCATCCGAGTCTTCTTCTTATCGGGCGAGCCATCGCGCGAAGTAGATTGATGAGGACAATAATAGATTTTGTTGTATGAAATGTGGTAACACACAACGATATTAAACTCACTGGACAACAAGTAGTTCCGTGAAGAAATAAACAGCCTATTTTCATGTATCCTACTTATGTTAATTGCCACTATCAACATACAAAATTTCAGTTTGATTGCTGTAATAGATTCGTAGGTATTGAGAACAGTCTCAATATTTCGAATGGTCGCCATGTTGGATTTTTATTTATTTATTTATGTCTTTTGCAGTGGCGGAGTTAGGGCTCGTGGCCCTCTCTTAAACTTAACCACATAGTTATAATAAAATACACAAATACTATCATTGAATAAGATACGTAAACTAGAAATTAAGTTAGAATAATACAGGACATAAGAAATAAAGATAGCAATGCACATCAAACAAAGAAACATATAGAACAGTTACGTGAAACAATAATACTAATACTAATACTAATACTAATACTAATACCAATTCTAATACTAATAATAATAAGTGATAGTGTTAGATCTAGTAAATAACTGGGTATTTTAATTTTAAATCGACAAAGTTATTTATATACCATAATGGCTCAATCATGCTGTCTATCATACATCACCAGTCACACGAAACAGTCAACGGTGTTCAAAAGGAAATCTCTGCAAGCAGTCTTAAATTTTGTATAGGTCTTGCATTCCCTTACGTCAGCTGGGAGTGTATTCCAAAGTCGCGACCCTGTCACAACGAAGGATTTATTGTACTTGGAAGAGTGTTTAACGGGAATAGCGAGGGAAGAGCCAGATCTAGTATTAATATTATGAAATGAGGACAGGAAATGAAATTTCGAAGTAATATACAGTGGGAGATTTTCGTCTAGGGTTCGATATACTGAACCCGATGGGGTTATGCTGACTGGAATCGAACATGGTTCTCAGAGACTGTGATCTCAGTATAAAGGTTCCACCAGGAAGCGAACCAGAGATCTGTACAGGGAGTTTCTTGGTAAAAACCCCTCGAAAGAAATGTATATTTAATCACTGGTGTGATTTTTGATGAAATGGCATTATTTATTAAAATAATGTAGGAAATAATGAGCAGATTATATCGTTATAAGACGATTTGGTGTAAGCTATTGGAGGCTTGAAGCACAGAGGAGGGCAGAGCTGACATTTACTAATTGGCCCAGAATTGTGGGTTGGAACCAGCGGCGCCACGTCCATCTCAGTGACCCCAATATGTCGTCTAGAGCAGGGGCGAGGCCTGAATAATGACATAGTTATTCCCCGACGGAGAATGGATTTGGAGGAGGGGCGGAGAAATGCCCAGAAAAATCATTGATTACTCGTGATTGGAGTAACGAATCGAGATGAGAGTTGCACACAGGTGAATATTTTGGCAAGAAGATAATTTTAGAGTCTTTTACCTGCGAAATTGGTGCATATTTAATGATGTGCGTAAGGACTGTAAAACGACCATTGTTCGCGGATGGATGTGAAGATGTTGCCGGGGGTTTCCCGTTAGGTAGCGTCCCACGCCATGGAGAAAGGAATTAATATTAATTAATTGGACGAGCGATTCCTTTGCACACAGATAGTTTTGGGACCTGTGAAGAGAGAGGAACGCAATGATCATGGTTTGAAGACCTGAATCATGCTGGGAGAGGAGCCAAGATTACGCGGGAAGATGTTGCTCTACTTTCTGTGGAAATCCGATATAAGGGAGTAGACCCCAGGAGGAGCTCTCACTTGTTACTCAGACTAGCCCAGTTGAAGCTCAGTTGTAAGTCAGTCGAGACTCAGTCAAGCTCAGTCTAACTCAGTTGTCACGCAGTCTACATGCCGCCAAGCGCAGTTACAGCCAGTTACAGTCTTACTCAATTGTCAAGTGTAGCACAATGGCAATAAGTTGCAATCAGTATGCAGCAAATATGCAGCAGTACGAGACAGCGTGTAAGTCGCATACAGAAGTCTTCAAATAAGCTACGTGCAGTCTTCGAGTGAAACTTCAGTCAGCTACAGCCAGGTTGAAGCAAGTTCGTCAAGGCAAAACGCATGACGGATCTATTCATCAAGACGCCGAACAAAGACTGGTATGTGTAAAAGAAACAGTAAATATGCTTGTATGAATAATAGTCGTGATACAGGCATAATCAGCAGCACGAACTATGACGTGTTCAGTTACGAAGCACCGTATAGACTAACGGTAGAACTATTGTATATAATTATTTGTGAAAGTGTTGAACTTTATTAAGCGCAGTGTGTATAGTATTAACTAATCGTGTATGTGTAACTACGATAGAATGCGCTAAAGAAACTCTACTAAGTGTTTGGTATTGCCATGAGAGTACCAGATGTTAACGCTCATGTTTGGGAGCCAGCGTATTGATGTAATGCAGGACGCTTACTGTAGGAATGATATTCATAAAAACTGTTGGAGAGTTCCGAGAGCAGATAACCAGACTTTCAATCAGGAGTTGGTAACGTAAGATGCCGTCGACACCTGCAATTTCGATCTCTGCTAGGGAATTTCAGCATTGAAGTGTGTATAAAGTGACGAGTGTTCAGTGTAATGTATATGTAAAAATATCATTTAAAGTAGTGTGATGAAGTGTTTCACTTGTTTGGGGAGTGATAACTTCCTGAAAGGTATGCAACGTGTCGTGTTGGTGATAGAAATTATGTGTAATCAAATGTGTGTAAACAAGAGAAATATGTCGCGTTAAACCCATTATGGCGGGCGACATGGAAGAATATGATTGGTCGGAGCCACCTTAGATGCCTATAGAGATGTAAGTACCCCACACAAATTATGGTTATGATTATGTAGAAGTATGGACCGCTGCATGTCTGTGATTCCGTAAAGGTATTGTGAATTCCTTATAGATGCCAGTAAAAATCAGTTAGGAGGCTGATCCTCCATGTTTAATCAGTAATGAGTTGATTTTGATAGAGTTGAAATGTTAATTTGCATCATTAAGTGGAGTAATTATTCCCACTATGAATTAAGAATGGCAATCAGTTATGTAAATGCAACGAACGCGATTGTTCGAGTTTAAAACGTCTAGCTATGTCGGAAATTTTGGTAATTTATGTGATAATAATAATAAATAATGATTTTGGTCATTTATGTCAATGAGATATATAATAATAAATGATGATTTTGGTCATTTATGTCAATGAGATTTATAATAATAATAATAAAGGATGATTTTGGTCATTTATGTCAATGAGAAATGATGATATAATAATAATGGTTATTGAGAATATGAATGAACACATCAGGAAACAAATAAATGTTGTAAGCGAGAATTATTAACGCTAAGTGCAAGACTTATCAATCTAAGCAGGAAGATGTTACAGTGAGATTACATTACAGTAACTATGGAAAGAAGTTTTATATCAGAATATTGCATATATTCAGTAATGATACCAGTAATGAAAGAGCTTTTAGTGGATTGAATTTGCAGCTTAATTGAGAAGCTTATAGAGTAAATGTTAGATTTCTCTTAATATTATAGGTCGGAGTGTCGTAGCATGGAGCATTAGGGGCCAGATAGTCTATTCTACGTATGAATTCTCCTATGTCGTGGACATTGTTGGAGATATTATTTATTCCAGAGTTGTAGTGTAGGACCCTAACTCTGAAGAAAGGATTGAAATGTGTTCCGGACTGGAATCTTGATAGAGTCGAGGAAACAAGGACACCTCGCAGCTCTATGATTTCCCGAGAACTTATTGATGAGTTATTTACGCTCGTTGGCAGCGAAACTCATGGCGACAGTGGTTTTCTGCGCCTATAATATACTTGAGACATCGGTCAAACCGCCAGGCTCATGCATTACGAACCCCGAACCTTCATGTTGAATGGACCCATGTGAGGCCATTAATTAATCGTTATCCTCGACGTAGGAATAATTACAAAAGCTCATTCAATACCTGTTGGCATAATAGTCAATTAAGATCCTTTGGGAACATGTGTGTCGGTCAGGACACAGTATTTGTCTTGTAAATCTTCACTGCTTAGAGAGGGAGGCTTTCAAACTTTTAGAAAGGTCGAGATAATTGGTGAAACGACCCATTCCACTTTCTATTGTGTAGCGACTTCCTTAGCCGAGGGTCGGTGCTAGCCACCCGGGCCGCTCAGGCAAGTTATAAAGGGAAGAGATTCTAGACCTTGTTAAAATGACATATAATGCATGAGTGTTATGTTGAGTATTATAGCCATGTGGTTTGTGAACACATGGATAATTATAGTTCATCCTGATGGTTCATTATTTTAGCTATCTGACGAATAGTTACATGATATATTTGTACTGTCACTGGAGCCAAGTCATGTAGTTGGTGACTAGACGCCAATCGCCATGAGCGCGAGGTAGTCTATCGTACAATCCGACATAAGCTATAACGTAACGTTTTATCTAGGAATCACAGACAGCATGCGGTGAAACCATATAATTGGAGGATGTGTAGGGGGTAGCTTACATAATTATGGAGTTGCACGTTGATTTTGGTGCAACGTCCAAATAGGTAAATGCATGCAAAGCATTTCATTGGTGAGAAGAAAAATATTAAAACACGCACGGCACACATAATTATTTAACATAAAGAGGTTTAAGGAATAATCCTTGTTGTAATATTAAAGAAGTCGCATTGTATGACTGTTATGTTAATGTACAGTTTGTTTTGAAGTCGTAGGTGCATCAGCGCACTAGTATATCCTTGTGAAGTTCACAGAAGGGTAAAGCCTTATGGCTAGGTATGACTTTGTTGTGATTTTATATTTGTTTACTTGTGGATTGTGGAAGTAAAAATTTTGTTTGCTTTTATTTTATGCTTTTTGGGTATTGTTTTGTGTTTGAAGCCATGATTTATTTTACTGGATTAAAGTTTTAGAATAGAGTTGTGCCTTATCATTGTAGAGTTGATACCTTTTTGCCTCAAATCCAAAATATGCACTGCTAAATTGGGGTTACCGTACACACCTGAGAGCTGATGCTAGTTGGAGGCAGATGCATTATCCATCGAGATTACTCACATGGGTACAATACCGACGTCAAAATATGAAAATTTCGACGCCATTCAGGTTTCAGCCAAGAAAGAGCTTTTTAGCTAGGGGTTACGTGAGAATCGTAATTCAAGTTGAAAGCAAACCGTTGCAGTTTTTCAGTTTGTTCGCTAGTTGCATCAACAAGGACCACGTCGCAATAGTCAAGTATTGGTAGTATCAGAGTCTCAATAAGTTTTATCATCACGTCTTGTGGTAAAATGTCCTTAAGCCGTTTGAGTGGGTGTAGCGTCGCGTACATCTTCCTACAAGTATTAATTACATGTGCAGACCAGTCAAGAGTTTCAGTCAGAGTCATACCGAGGTTTTTCACTGTTTTACGAAACGGGATTACGGTTGCATTTAAAGTCACGGGAGGATAGTGTAGTTTTTATACATGGAATTCAATAATCCCTACCGGCCGCGGTGGCCGAGAGCACTTACGCGCTACCTCGTGCCTCGCTGGCATCGGGAGAGCGTGGGTTCGAATCCCACCTCAGCCGTCCTGAAAATGGTTTTCGTGGTTTCCCATTTTCACTACCAGGCAAATGCCGGGACGGTTCTTTTCAATAGGTCCACGGCCGATTTCCTTCCAATATCCCTTCCCTGACCCGTCCTGAGAAGAAAAGTACATGGCCATGGCTGCATTAATAAAATAAAATAAATAATTAAATAATCCCTGCGAACCGATTATAATAACTTGGGTCTTTTTGGGGTTGAGAAGGAGAGCGTTATCACTAGCATACACGCTGAGTTGTTGCAGGTCGGTGTTTACATCTCGTATCGCGTTCGCTATATCTTAGATACCAACGTGACAGTAAATTTGGAGATCATCCGCATGAAGATGATATGTATTATATTTTATTACTGAGGAGATGTCATTAATGTAAAAGACAAACAAAAGAGGACCAAGAACGGAACCCTGGGGGGTTCCTGCCTTCCTGAGTCGCCACTGTGAAGCAGTATCTTGTGTTATTACACGTTGCATGCGATCTGTAAGATATGCGGTGAAACATTTTAAAGCCTCATTACCGAAAAAGCATGCAAGTTTCTTCAACAATATCTGGATATGTATCATGTCAAGGTGTGAGTATTGTCACTTGTCTTTGTCCATTGCTTGTCTGATATCCTCAGCCACTTTGAGTAAGGCAGTTGATGTGCTATGGCCCTTCTTGAAGCCAGATTGGTGTGGATCCAGAAGAAAGAGAGCGTGCAGGTATTCCAGTATTTGAGTATGTACCAACCGTTCTAACGCTTTGGAAAGAGCGGGGAGAATAGAAATTTGACGGTAATCGGATAGAAGTTTAGAACCTGGGTTCTTAGGAAGTGGGATTACATTAGCGTACTTCCAAATTATATACCTAGGTCTTAGAGTTATGTACTATTACAAGATGATTATTGTGTAGGTATAGTAGTCAAACTTCAATCACATGATTACGACACAAGAGATAACATCGAGATGTTAAAATGTCGCACAGCTGCCATCTTGCCGTTATGAAGACAATTGAAATACATAAATTAGATGCCAGTGGATTAATATTTGTAAAAGAAATTACCGTACCATGTTTCACTGCGCTCTGATGGTTAAGTCGCGAGAAACGTCCATTTGAATATTTAAATTTCCCATCGCTGCCATATTGGATTTGTACTCCCCAGGTTATTGAACGTCCCATAGGTGAACTTATGTTTATAGCCTCTATAATACAAATTTTCAGTTTGCTTTCATAAATTAATAGATATTGAGAACCGTCCAAATATTTCGGATGATCGCCTTGTTGGATTTTAATTTATGTAGGCCATAGAATTATGTACTATTAGATGAGGACTATTGTCTAAGTTCATTATTCAAACGCTGATTTCGATCGCATGATTAGAACACAAGAAATTAAACTTAATTTTAAAATTTCGCACGGCCGCCATCTTGAGGTTATGTTAACAAATGAACTAAATTAGATGTCAGTGCATTGAAATTTGTATAGTCATTTGCTGTACCACGTTTCACTGCGTTCGGATGGTTAAATCGCGAGAAAGTCTATTTAAATGTTTCAAAGTCTCTTGGCCGCCATGCTCGTTTTGTAGTTAACAGGTTTTTGAAAATCCCCTAGGTGAACGTCTAGTAGTGTCCCTTATCACCGTACAAATATCAGGGTGATATGAGGAATAGTTTCGGAGATATAGAATGCTGGTGAAATATTTCGCACATCCGCCATGTTGGATTAGTGAGATGTACTAAAATGTGAAGGGCACGGTCGGGGTCGGACAAAATTGTTGTATGACCGTACCGAGTTTCATTGTAATTGCTCGTGCCGTTTAGAAGTTATTTCGGGGGGACACACACAAACACACACACATATACACACACGGACAAAAGGTGATCTCACAAGCTTATTTTATCATAAAACGAAATATGACTAAAAATCTTCGTTCGCACTGTTTCGCGGAGAGACTGACAGGAAAATTTTCGCATCCCTCAGTGAGCCGATATAGCACAAGAATGAAGAGGAGGAAGATGGAGAAGAAGTATTATATTCTCTCTCAGTCTCCTCCTGCCGTCTAGTGGTATATATTAAAAAAGTGACAGTCAGTCTGAAAGACTAGAGTTTGTATCATTTTAAATGTTACAAATGCTGAAAAATGCTAGAAAGTCTGGAGGCTTTTCGCTTCGCTCGAAGCCAAAGACTCTTGACATGTTAGAAAATTATCTGCATAATACTTATCTTTCTTTATAATACTTTACCTTGTTTCAAATTACTCGTGAACGGCAAGTGCAAACCAAGGGAAAAGCAAGGTCAAGCGTGCGGGATGCCGTCACGCTCACCAGGGCGGGCGGGGACGTGCCCCTTCCATCCAGTCTAAAAAAACTTAGAGTGGGCGATGTATTGAAGGTAGAGATATGCTCTCGCGGACTTTTTTGTAGAACTTTTCATCCTGACCAATTTTTATGCTCATAATATATTGATATGTTTATCAGTTTGCCCAGCGTAAGCTTAAGAAGCGCACGGACGCCAAGTTTGTTCTCGACTTTTTCACTGAAATCGTTACTGCTTGGCCTCCTTTGATCATACCTAAATTATTTTCTACAGAATCGTTCCTCGAGATATCCTTCACAGAATGATGAAAACCGCATCAAAATCCATCCAGTGGTTCTCGAGATTACCCGTGACATCCAAGAATCGGGGAATTTTGTCTTATACTAACGAAGTAGAGATTGTCGGGGAACACATGTATCAAGCGCTACTATGACGTCACACACCTCAGTGCATCTGGGTACATTTCGTCCCGTCACCGTAACGTAACGCCAGACCCCAGCGTAACGACGAAGTCGACAAGATCATTTAAAATGATAAAATCCAGTATTTGATTCCCACCTTAACCAATACAATTGAATCTAACATAAGGGTTGGAACAGTGTCAACTGAGAAGTGTGGGATCTAATATAAATCAAAGAGTAGTTTTCCATCGATTTCCTACTCGAGTCAAATGCTGACGTAAGATCACAACACCCTCCTTTCCAATCCTAGTGCTAGTACAGGCACAACAATAACAAATATTATAAGACACACAAAATTGCACGAGGCAGATGATCATAAAGTCACATGTCCATAATGAGAAATTAGAGCTCTCTTCCCTCTAGCCCAGGCGTTCTCAATCCTTTTAAAACTGTGAGCACCAAATCCTTGATATACCAAGCACCCGAGCACCAATAAATCGAAAAGGTGATAAAGGATTGGCGAAAGGAGCTAACTAGACAGGGGGTACCAACTAGTATCACTTTGGGACACAAATGCAATGGAATTAGTGTTTATTGCCTGGCATTTGCCCACGACCTGGCACTTCTGTCTCATTCAATAATAATTTCTGAGAATCAACTTAATGTTCTCAAGCATCAGCAGCTAAGTGACATGTGTCCCTCGAAAAAACATAGTACATCACAAACATTAGTGAATCTCCCCGTCAGGGGCCGATAGCCTAGATGTTAGGCCCCTTAAAACAACAATTATCATCATCATCAATCTCCCCGTACACTGCATTTGAACCAGGGAGAAATCAAGAAAACTGACAGATTTCAGTACCTAGGAGAATGGCTGGAACCAAATCTCTCGGAAGTAAGGGCATTATCAACTCTAGTTAACAAGTTAGAAATGGTTTATCAACTAACCAAGAACGCATAATTAAGAAGTGTCTCTCCCGAAAGACTAAAATGAGACACTACCAGACAGTTATACGTCCTGAAGCCTTATATGCTTCAGAATGTCTTGTATTCAACCGGAAGGGACTCATGGAGAAACTCGAAGTACAGGTGAGAAAGATAATGGAGAAGATATTGCGGCCTGTTAAGGAAGTGAATGAATACAGAAGGCCACCTAATACAGTGTATGAATCACGGATGTTGCTAGGAAACGAAGCGACGTCTAGCATTTTATAAACACGTCTACAGGATGCAGTTTGACCAACCAGCTCCTCGGTTACTGACAAAAGCGGAATATCAAGTCACCATGGTTGTGGGAGGTGAGGAAAGATCTGCAAGAACTTGGAGGGAAGGAGACATCTCTCAGGAAGATGATTCAGCAAATGAGGTTCCAGGACAAACCGCCAAGAAAGAAGAAAGGTGTCCTCTGGACACAGGAGAGGAAGGAACAACACAGCCAGAGGATGCGTAACTACTGGACAAACATCAAAGGCCACTCCAAATGTAATAGTTGAATGTCGTTGTCCTTAGATGGTCTATACAAAACAAGAAGGAAATAATAATAATAATAATAATAATAATAATTGCTATTATTATAATAGACTAATAATTAGGGGTGGTGATTTTTCACAAATGCGATATAGCGCGAAATGTTCACAAAGCCTTGTACAATTGTATTTTCTTTTTTCATGTCCAATATACCAAATTTTAATGCGAAAATATACAAAATGCGATATAATTGCGAAAACTACGATTTTTAGTCTAATTTTCACATTTTGCAAAAATGAGGAAAAAGTAGACTCATGAGATCGGGCTTATGTGTGTCCTTCTGTCTGTCTGTCCTTCTGTCTGTCTGCCTGTCTGTCTGGCTGTGTGTGTTTGCGCCCCCCCCCCTATCAACTCCTAAACGGATGCAGCAATCGAAACAAAATTTGGTAGGAATACCTGAATATCTCACGGCCATATTTGAAAATGATGTCAGTGCCACCAACTGCTGAAAAATCGCAATTGGAATTTGAGCTCCATGTAGGATATCTTGGAAGGTATGAATGGGAGCTATTTCAAAATTGGCAAACGTATAGATAATAATATTGCAGTTTAATTTCCAGGAGGCCATACATGGCAGTGTTGCCAGAATGATTATAAGCCTGCTGATAGGTCCAAATTTAAATGCATATAACTTCTACATTATCAATTGAATTTCAATCAAATTTCGTATGTGCTATGTGTACATAAACAGATATAACTGAACGTATTCTTAAGAGCCACCAGGGCTGCCAACTGTTAATAAATGCTCTTTTTTTTAATTATCCAAATACCCATATATCAGAAAGTATGCAAGCCGACAGCTTTAAACTATGCACACGTATCGTACCTGACATTCTATATTAATTTGCAGTAACTTATATACATCAGTGCTACCAACATGATACTAAGCCTGCTGAGAGGTCCAAATTTAAATACATGTAACTTCTATACTATCATTTGGATTTCAACCAAATTTCGTGTGTGCTATGTGTACCATAACAGATATGACTATGACGATTCTTAAGAGTAACCAGGGCTGCCAACTGTTAATAAATACTGTCCCTATTTTTGTTACCCTAATATCAACACATCAGAAAGTATGCAAGCCAATAGCTCTAAACTTTGCACACGTATAGTACCTGGCATTCTAGATTAATTTGGAGTAACTAATATAAGCCTTCGCCAGTGCTGCCAACATGATTCTATGCCTGCTGATATGTCCAATTTTAAAATGCATGTAACTTCTATACTAACTAATGAATTTCATTCAAAATTGACACAACAATAGTTCATATTATTTCAGATTATTTCTGACCAATACATGTATGCCATTGTTGCCAACATGATTTTACGCGCGCTGTTAGATCCCATGTTTAACTGCCTGTAACGTCCATGCTATCCATTGGACTTCAACCTAATTTTGTATTCTGTTCCTTAAGAGATGGAACTAAGAATATATTCAGTCATGAGGGCTGCCAACTGTAGTTCTCTATTAGGCTACATTATGCCAGGTATACAGTATTTCGAACTAATAAGAAATTTCGATATTACCAACTAAATTTCGTCATTATTCTAGATAGATCCATATAGATTAATCATTGGCATGAATCTTAAATTTTAAGAAAAGTAGGCTCTTTAGTTCGTCACGGAACGTCTTGTTAAAATTGACTTTCTTTCTTTCCTCTAGAAAAATTAGTCCCAAGAATGTTTATGATTCTGATGCATTTGTCCACCGCACCGTTTGGAATGTGGAACTAATCCCCTCACCCGTTCAAAAAGTCTAGACCGTCGCACCGAGTATTGTCCCTTTAATTCCTATCGCATAATACAGCTAAGATGGTGAGTTCGAAAATATGTATGAAACAGCGGGCAAAAAGTTATAAACAGGTAAGTTTTTATGTCAGTGATGGTGATATTCTGGGGTGAAATTGTGTAATCTGTGCCTAGAGTGGCAAAAGAAAGACGTTTCTGTTTTTCTGTTTGTTGGTTCAACCTTTATCAACCCGCGAGAACTGGCGCACGCCTATTTTTGACCCGCGGCTTAAATAATCTTATATATCTTATCTTTATATATATAACTAGCAGGTACCCTCGGCTTCGCTCGCGTCATAGTCGTGTCATATTGTTATTCAATGAATTGTAGGTTTAACCCCGTTAACACACCTTTAGAACCTGAATATCCAAAAATCCCTCCTTAGTAGACGTTTTCGTCACACAACAAACATATCCCCAAAATATCATTCTTCTAAGTTCAATAGTTTTGGTTGGTCGATGAGAGTGAATATCCAAAAATCCTTCCTTATTGGACGTTTTTCTTCCAGATTTTCACCCCTCCCCACGGGCCCCTTAAATTGGATTTATGATAAATCAGTCGAACACCTATTTACTTACCGTATTTTTAAGCTGATTTCTTTCCCGCTGAGTTTCAAACTTCTGGCCTATGTCGTTTAAGAGATACACGCTCCGTTAGGAATCCTTCAACCCCCATTATTCACCCCTTTTACTCATAATATACACCACATCGAAAAACCATTAGACATGTGTCAGCTTATTTTTAATGATTAGTTTATATGCCAAGTATCACCTCCCCAAATGAAACCACTCGTGAGATATTGTTATTCAATGAAATGCAAGTTTACCCCCCTTAACACCCCTTTAAAACTTGAATATCCAACAATCTTTCCTTAGTGGACGTTTTCGACATACAACGGACATATCCCCAAAATTTCATGTTTCTATCTTCAATAATTTTGGCTGGGCGAATATGAGTGAGTCAGGACATTTTCTTTCATTTATTTTTGAGAATTTCACCCCTCCCCATGAACCCCTTAAATGGGATTTATGAAATAAACGGTCGAACACCTATTTACTTATTTTTAAAACTGATTTTTTCCCGCTGAATTTCAAACATCTCGCTAATGTCGTTTAAGAGATACACGCTCCGATAAGAATTCTTCAACCCCCAATTTTCACCACTTTCACCTCATAATATACACCATATAGATCTACCCTTAGACATATGTCTGCTTATTTTTACTGATTAATTTACATGCCGAATATCACCCCCCCAAATGGAACAACTCGTAAGAAATTGTTAATCAATGAACACGATTATCCAAAAATCCATCCCTAGTGGATGTTTTCGATATACAACGAACATATCCCCAAAATTTCATGTTTCTAACTGCAATAGGCTTGGCTGGAGGATGATGAGTGTATATCCAAAAATCCTTCCTTAGTGGACTTCTTTCCCCAGACTTTCACCCCTCCCCATGGGCCCCTAAAATTGGATTTATGAAATATGGTCGACCACCTACTGTATTTGCTTATTTATCAAGTTTATTTTCCCCCTAAGTTTTATACTTTATGCCTCTGTCTTTTAAGAGATACTTGATCCGTTAGGAATCCTTCAACCCCCCACTTTTCACACATTATTCTTAATGATGAGAGTAGGCCTATATGACGATTATCGCATCCCCCAAGGAAAGCAATCAGGGGATATTATTATTCAATTAAATGCATGTCTACCCCCTTAACACCCCTTTAGAACCGGAATATCCAAAAATCCTTCCTTAGTGGACGTTTTCGACATACAACGAACATAACCCCAAAATTCTATGTTTCTAACTTCAATAATTCTGGCTGGGCGATGATGAGTGAGTGAGTAAGTCAGGACATTTTCCTTTATTTATTTTTAATAATTTCACCCCTCTAATGAACCCCTTAAATTGGATTTTAAAAAACCCGGTCGAACACCTATTTACTTATTTTTAAGCTGTTCTTCCGACCTGAGTTTGATGAGTAAGTGAGTTAATCATTTAGAACACTTTCTTTCCTGTTTCCCCCCCAGAATTTCACCCCTCTCCTAGGGCCCCTTAAATTGGATTTATGAAAAAACGGTCGAACACCTATTTACTTATATTTTAAGCTGATTTCTTTCCGCTGAGTTTCAAACTCCTCGCCTATGTCGTTTAAGAGATACACGCTCCGTTAAGAATCCTTCAACCCCCAATTTTCACCCCTTTCACCTCATAATATACACCACATCGATAAACCCTTAGACATATGTCTGCTTATTTTTATTTAATGATTAGTTTATATGCCGAATATCACATCTCCAAAGAAACAACTCATGAGATATCGTTATTCAATGAAATGCACGTTTACCCCCTTAACACCTCTTCAGAACCCGAATAAACAAAAATCCTTCCTTAGTTGACGTTTTCGACATACAGCGAACATATTTCCAAAATTTCATCTCTCCAACTTCTTATATTTTTTTCTGGGCGATGATGAGTGAGTGAGTCAGTTATGTCATTATCTTTCAATTATTTTTACCAGAATTTTACCCCTCCCCATGGGTCCCTTAAATTGGATTTATGAAGAAACGCTCGAACACCTATGTACTTATTTTTAAGCTGTCTTTTTCCCCTGAGATTGAAGAGTGAGTGAGTTAGTCAGTCAGTTAGGGCACGTTCTCTCCTTTTTTTTCTCCAGAATTTCACCCCACCCCATTAGCCCCTTAAATTGAATTTATGAAAGAACGGTCGAACACCTATTTACTTACCGTATTTTTAAGCTGATTTTTTTTCCGCTGAGTTTCAAACTTCTCGCCTATGTCGTTTAAGAGATACGCGCTCCGTTAGGAATCCTTCAACCCCCACTTTTAACCCCTTTCACCTCCTAATATACACCACATCGAAAAACCCTCAGACACGTGTCTTCTTATTTTTAATGATGACTTTATGTGCCGAGTATCACATCCCCCAATGAAACCAATCGGGAGTTATTGGTATTCAATGAAATGCAGGTTAAACCCCCTTAAGACCCCTTTAAAACCTGAATATTCGAAAATCCTCCCTTAGTGGACGGTTTTGCCATACAATGATCATATCCCTAAAATGTCATGTTTCTAACTTCAATAATTTTGGCTGGGCGGTGGTGAGTGAGTCAGGACTTTTTCTTTCAATTTTCCTTTTTCAGAATTTCACCCCTCCCCATGAACCCCTTAAATTGGGTTTATGAAAAAAACTGTCAACCACCTATTAACTTATTTCCAAGCTATATTTTTCCCTGAGTTTGATGAGTGAGTGAGTGAGTCAATCAGTTAGGACACTTTCTTTCCTGTTTTTTCCCCCACATAATTTCACCCCTCTCCATGGGCCCCTTAAATTAGATTTATGAAAAAACGGCTGAACACCTATTTACTTATTTTTCAAGCTGATTTTTTCCCGCTGAGTTTCAAACTCCTCGCCTATGTCGTTTAAGAGATATACGGTCCGTTATGAATCCTTCAACCCCCACTTTTCACCCCTTTCACCCCATAATATACACCACATCGAAAAACCCTCAGACACGTGTCATCTTATTTTTAATGATGAGTTTATATGCCGAGTATCACATTCCCCAATGAAACCAATCGGGAGATATTGTTATTCAATGAAATGCAGGTCTACCCCCTTAACACCCCTTTAGAACCTGAATATCCAAAAATCCTTTCTTAGTGCGCCCTTTCGAAATACATCGAACATATCCTTAAAATTTCATGTTTCTAACTTTAATAGTTTTGGCTGGGCGATGATGAGTCAGTCAGTCAGTCAGTCAGTCAGGACACTTACTTTTATATAATAGACTAGCAGGTACCCGCGGCTTCGCTCGCGTCATAGTCTTGTCATATTGTTATTCAATGAAATTCAGGTTTAACCCCGTTCACACCCCTTTAAAACCTGAATACCCAAAATTCTCTCCTTATTAGACGTTTTCGACACACAACAAACATATCTCCAAAATATCATTCTTCTAACTTTAATAGATTTGGTTGGTCGATGAGAGTGAATATACAAAAATCCTTCCTTAGTGGACGTTTTTCTTCCAGAATTTCACCCCTCCCCAAGGGCCCCTTAAATTGGATCTATGAAAAGACGGTCGAACACCTATTTATTTATTAATTATTAAGCTGATTGTTTTCCTCTGAGTTTCAAACTCCTCGCCTATGTCGATTAAGAGATGCACGCTCCGATAGGAATCCTTTAACCCCCACTTTTCACCCCTTTCACTCAAAATATATACCATATCGAAAAACCATCAGACATGTGTCAGCTTATTTTTAATGATTAGTTTATATGCCAACTGTCACATCCCCAAATGAATCCACTCGTGAGATGTTATTCAATGAAATGCACGTTTACACCCTTAACACCCCTTTAGAACCTGTATATCCAAAAATCTTTCCTTTGTGGACGTTTTCGACAGACAACGAACATATCCAAAAAAATTCATGTTTCTAACTTCAATAATTTTGGCTGGGCGATGATGAGTGAGCGAGTCAGTCAGGACATTTTCTTTCATTTATTTTTGAGAATTTCACCCCCCCACCCCATGAACCCCTTAAATGGGATTTATGAAAAAAAAACAACATTTAAACACCTATTTACTTATTTATTAAGCTGATTTTTTCCGCTGAATTTCAAACTTCTCGCTTATGTCGTTTCAATATACACGCTCCGTTAATAATCCTTAGCCCCCAATTTTTACCCCTTTCACCTCATAGTATACACCATATCGATAAACCCTTAGACATATGTTTGCTTATTTTATTAATTAATTTATATGCCTAATATCACATCCCCAAATGAAACAACTCGTGAGATATTGTTAATCAATGACATGCAAGATTTACCCCATTAACACCCCTTCAGAACATGAATATCCAAAAATCCATCCTTAGTGGACGTTTTCGACATACAACGAACATACCCCCGCCCCCCCAACTTTCTTAAGTTTCTAACTGCAATAGGTTTGGCTGGGGGATGAGTGAATATCCAAAAATCCTTCCTTAGTGGACTTCCTTCCACAGAATTTCACCCCTCCCCATGGGCCTCTTAAATTGGATTTATAAAACAACGGTCGACCACCTATTTACTTATTTTTCAAACTGATTTTCCCCCTGAGTTTCGTACTGTATGCCTCTGTCTTTTAAGAGATACTTGCTCCGTTAGGATTCCTTCAACCCCCAATTTTCACACATTCACCTCATAATATACACTACATCGAAAAACCCTCAGACATGTGTCTTCTTATTCTTAATGATGAGTTTATATGCCGAGTATCGCATCTTCCAAGGAAACCAATCAGGAGATATTGTTATTCAATTACATGCAGTCCACCCCCTTAACACCCCTTTAGAACCTGAATATCCAAAAATCCTTCCATAGTGAACGTTTTCGACATACAACGAACATAACCCCAAAATGTCATGTTTCTAACTTCAATAATTTTGGCTGGGCGATAATGAGTGAGTGAGTGAGTGAGGGTGTCAGGACATTTTCGTTCATTTATTTTTCTTAATTTCACCCCTCTCATGAACCCCTTAAATTGGATTTATGATAAGAAAACCTGTCGAACACCTTTTTACTTATGTTTAAGATGTTCTTCCCCCTTGAGTTTGATATGTGAGTGAGTTAATCAGTTAGAACACTTTCTTTCCTGTTTTCTCCCCCAGAATTTCACCCCTCTCCAAGGGCCATATAATTGGATTTATGAAAAAACGGTCGAACACCTATTTACTTATATTTTAAGTTTTTTTGTGCTGAATTTCAAACTTCTCGCCTATGTCGTTTAAGAGATAAACGCTCCGTTAAGAATCCTTCAACACCCAATTTTCACCCCTTTCACCTCATAATATACACCACTTCGATAAACCCTTAGATATATGTCTGCTTATTTTTAATGATTAGTTTATATGCCGAATATCACATCCCCAAAGAAACAACTCATGAGATATCGTTATTCAATGAAATGCACGTTTACCCCCTTAACACCTCTTCAGAACCCGAATAAACGAAAATCCTTCCTTAGTTTACATTTTCGGCATACAGCGAACATATTCCCAAAATTTAATGTTTCCAACCTCAATAGTTTTTGCTGGGCGATGATGAGTGAGTGAGTCAGTCAGGACATTTTCTTTCAATTATTTTTACCACAAATTTACCCCTCCCCATGGGTCCCTTAAATTGGTTTTATGAAAAAAAAAGAACGGTCGAACTCCTATTTACTTATCTTTTAAGCTGATTTTTTTCGGTGAGTTTCAAACTCCTGGCCTATGTCTTTTAAGAGATACACGCTCCGTTAGGAATCCTTCAACACTCACTTTTCACCCCTTTCACCTCATAATATACACCAAATCGAAAAACCCTCAGACATGTGCCTTCTTATTTTTAATGATGTATTTATATGCCGAGTATCACATCCCCCAATCTAACCAATCGTGAGTTATTGTTATTCAATGAAATGCAGGTTTAACCCCCTTATGACCCCTTTAGAAACTGAATATCAGAAAATCCTCCCTTAGAGGACGGTTTTGACATACAATGACCATTTCCCCAAAATGTTATGTTTCTAACTTCAATAATTTTGGTTGGGCGATGGTGAGTGAGTCAGGACTTTTCTTTCAATTTCCTTTTTTCAGAATTTCACCCCTCCCCATGATCCCCTTAAATTGGGCTTATAAAAACTGTCGAACACCTATTTACTACTTATTTTTAAGCAGTTTTCCCCCCTGAGTTTGATGAGTAAGTCTGTCAGTCAATCAGTTAGGACACTTTCTTTCCTGTTTTTTTCCCCCAGAATTTCACCCCTCCGCATGGGCCCCTTAAATTGGATTTATGAAAAAACGGTCAAACACCTATTTACTTATTTTTTTAAGCTGATTTTTTTCCGCTGAGTTTCAAACTCCTCGCTTATGTCGTTTAAGAGATAAACGCTCCGTTAGGAATCCTTCAACCCCCTCTTTTCACCCCTTTCACCTTATAATATACTCCTCATCGAAAAATCCTCAGACACGTGTCTTCTTATTTTTAATGGTGAGTTTATATGCCGAGTATCACATACCTCAATGAAACCAAGCCGGAGATATTGTTATTCAATGAAATGCAGGTGTACCCCCTTAACACCTCTTTAGAACCTGAATATCCAAAAATCCTTCCTTAGTGGGCGTTTTCGACTTACAACGAACATATCCCCAAAATTTCATGTTTCTAACTTTAATAGTTTCGGCTGGGCGATGATGAGTCAGTCAGTCAGTCAGGACACTTGATTTTATATAAGAGATTCTTCGACACGTGTGTATGTGAATGAACTCCTCCTAAACGACTGAACCGATTTTGATGTAATTTGGTATGTATATTAGGGTGGGCCCATGCATGGTTTAGATTCACAACCTGACCCGGTAGGTGGAATGAACACAATTTTAGAACCACAATTTACACACAATTTTAGAACCACAATATGCAGTCAAAAATAGTCGTCATGGAAACCACTAGCCTTGGCCTTCGTGAAAGCTGATGTCTTTGGACGGTTTGTCGCTGCACATTAGAGCCACCTGGTCGCAACCTGTGCAACTACCGCCATTAGATACACTCCACCCGTGGCGAAAAGTTGTGTTTTATACCAAAGGTGGCAGTGATGTCGAATTCTACTGTTTGTCTCTGCACGTTAGAGCGTTTCAAAGTTCCGTATGCGTTCAAAACCATACATCCGACTGCCATGAAACTTGGGGGATATGTTGAGTGAGCTCCAGGGAAGGTGTTTGGCTTAGTAAATCCATTTTATAATAGATGGCGCACGAATAGATTCAACAAATGAGCAACGACGCGCCAAGCGTTTCAAAAAGGTCCCGTATGCGTTCAAATACCATTCGTCCGATAGTGATGAAACTTGGGTGAGATGTTGTGTACACTCCAGGGAAGGCTTCTGGCTTAGTAAATCAATTTCACATTAGGTAGTGCACGACTAGATTCAACAAATGAGCGACGACGCGCGAAGCGTTTCAATAAGGTCCCGTATGCGTTCAAATACCATACGTCCGATTACGATGAAACTTGGGTGAGATGTTGTGTACACCCTACGGAAGGATTCTGGCTTAATAAATCCATTTTATAATAGGTAGCGCACGAGTAGATTCAACAAATGTGTGACGGCACGCGAATCATTTCAACAAGGTACCGTATGCGTCCATATACCATTTATCCGATAGGGATGAAACTTTGGTGAATTGTTGTGTACACTCCAGGAAATGTTTCTGTCTTAGTAAATCCAGTTTTTAATAAGTAGCGCACGAGTAGATTCAACAAATGAGTGACGGCGCGCGAATCGTTTCCACAATGTCCCGTATGCGGTCATATAACATTCATCCGATTGCGATCAAACCTTGGTGAATCATTGATTACACCCCAGAGAAGGTTTCAGGCTTAGTAAATCTATTTTACAATTGGTAGCGCATGAGTAGATTCAACAAATGAGTGACGGCACGCGAATCGTTTAAAGAAAATCACTTATGCGTTCATATGTCATTCATCCTATTCCGATGAAAATTTGTTGAGTTGTTGTGTACACGCCAGGGAAGGTGTTCAACTTGGTAAATCTAATTTACAATATCGATAGCGCACGAGTAGATGTAGCAAATGAGTGATGACGTGCGAAGCGTTCCAACAAAATCCTGTATGCGTTCATATACTATTCATCGATTGCGATGAAACTTTGATGAGTTGTTGTGTACACTTACGTGAAGCTTTCTAACTTATTAAATCCATTTCACAGTTGGTAAAGCACGAGTAGATTCAATAAATGAGTGACAGCGCACGAATCATTTAAACCAAATCCCGTATGAGTTAAATGTCATTTATCCGTTTGCGATGAAACTTTGGAGAGTTGATGTGCACGCTCCAACGAATGTTTCTAAATTAGTTAATTCAATTCACGATAGTTTAGAGGCAGTTAACAGAAATTGAAAAAAAATATTGTGTATCCAAAAGCACTTCAAGAAACAAGAAACTTTCTTTGATTGGCAGGACAACGTCTGCCGGGTCAGCTAGTATACATATATAAAAGAATGTCTGTGTGTTCGTCTTTTATGGGATCATAAACCATTCATCCGATTGCGATCAAATTTTGGTGAGTTGTTGTAAACACTTCCGGGATAATCATAGGCATAGTTAATCCATTTCACAATAGATAGCGCGTGAGTAGTTTAAGCAAATGCCTAATGGCCATGCGTTCATATACAATTCGTCCGATTGCGATCCAATTTTGGTGAGTTGTTGTGCACAGTCCCTGAAAAGTAATAGGCGTAGTAAATCCAATTTACAATAGATGGCGTGCGAGTAGCTTCAACAAAATGGCGTGGGTTTGTTTCAAGAAAGTCCTACATGTGTTCATATACCATTCATCCCATTGCCTTGAAACTTCGGTGAGAGGTTGTTTACATTACAGGCAAGGTTTCTGGCTTAGTAAATCCATGTTATAATAGGTAGCGCACGAGTAGATTCAACAAATGAGCGACGACGCGCGAAGCGATTCAACAAAGTCCCGTATGCGTTCATATACCATTCGTCTGATAGCGATGAAACTTGGGTGAGATGTTGTGTAAACTACAGGGAAGGTTTCTGGCTTAGTATGTCCACTTAACAATATGTATCGCACAAGTAGTTTCAACAAATGAGCGACGACGGGCGAAGCGTTTCAACAAAGACCAGTATGCGTTCACATTCCATTCGTCCGATAGCGATGAAACTTGGGTGAGGGGTTGTGTACACTACTGGCGAGGTTTCTGACTTGGTAAATCCATGTTATAATAGGTAGCGCACGAGTAGATTCAACAAATGAACGACGACGCGGAAGCGTTTCAAAAAAGTCCCGTATGCGTTCATATACTATTCGTCTGATAGTGATGAAACTTGGCTGAGATGTTGTGTACACTTCAGAGAAGGTTTCTGGGTTAGTAAATCCAATTAACAATAGGTATCGCACAAGTAGATTAAACAAATGAGCGACGACGCGCGAAGTGTTTCAACATAGTCCGTATGCGTTCATATGCCATTCATCCGATAGCGACTAAACTTGGGTGATTTGTTGTGTACACTCCAAGGAAGGTTTCTGGCTTAGTTCATCCACTTTACAATAGGTATCGCACAAGTAGATTCAGCAAATGAGCGACGGCACGCGAATCGCTTCAACCAAGTCCCGTATGTGTTCATATACCATTCATCCGATTGCTATGAAACTTTGGTGAGTTGTTGTGAACACTTCCGAAATCATTATAGGCATAGTCAATCCAAATTACAATGGACAGCGCGCGAGTATTTTAAACAAATGTGTGTTGGCGATGCGTTCATATAGCCTACAATTCATCCGATTGCGACCAAATTTTGGTGTTTTTTTGGGCACACTTCCGGGATGGTTTTAGGCTTAGTTAATCCAATTAACAATAGATAGCGCACCAGTAGTTTAAACCAATGAGTGTTGGTGATGCGTTCATATACAATTCATCCGATTGCAATCAAATTTAGATGAGTTGTTGTGCATGCGCCAGGGAAAGTTATAGGCATAGTAGATCAAATTAACAATAGATGGCGCGCGAGTAACTTCAACAAAATGGTGTGCGTTTGTTTCAACAAAGTCCCGCATGCCTTCATATACCATTCACCCCAATGCGATGAAACTTGGGTGAGATGTTGTATACACTCAGGGAAGGTTTCTGGGTTAGTAAATCCACTTAACAATAGGTAGCGCACGAGTAGATTCAAGAAATGAGCGACGACGCGCGAATTGTTTCAACAAAGTCCCGTATTCGTTCATATACCATTTGTCCGATAGCGATGAAACGTGGGTGAGATGTTGTGTACACTTCAGGGAATATTTCTAGCTTAGTAAATCCATGTTACAATAGGTAGCGCTCGAATGGATTCAACAAATGAGCGACGACTCGCGAAGTGTTTCGGCAAAGACCCGTATGCGTTCATATACAATCGTCCGATAGAGATGAAACTTTGGTGAGTTGTCGTGTACACTCCAGGGAAGGTTTATGATTTAGTAAATCCATTTTTCAATTGGTAGCAAACGGGTAGATTTAACTAAGTTAATAAGCGACAGCGCGTGAATCGTTTCAATAAAGTCCCGTATGCGATCATATACCATTCATCCGAGTGTGATAAAACTTTGGAGAGCTTAGTACAGTCCTGCGAAGGTTCATGAATTAGTAAGTCCGTTTTTCAATGGGTGACGCACAAGAAGATTCAACAAATGAGCGACGGCGCGAATCGTTTAAACAAAATCCCGTATGCGTTCATATGCCATTCATCCGATTGCGATGAAACTTTGATGATTTGTTGTGTACACGCCAGGAAAGGTTTTCGAGTTAGTAAATCCTTTTTACAATAGGTAGCGTACGAATATATTCAACAAATGTGTGACGGCGCTCTAATCGTTTCAGCAGTCCCGTATGCGTTCATATACAATTCATTGCGATGTAACTTTCGTGAGTTGTTGATCACGCTCCCGTGAATGTTTCTGAGTGAGTAAATTATTTTTTATAATAGTTTAGAGGTGGTTAACGGAAAAAGAAGAAAATATTGGGAATCCAAAAGCACTGCAACTAACAAAGCCAAAACCCCAACACTTTCTTTGATTGGCATTGCAACGCATGCCGGGTAGAGCTAGTCTTATATATACAGGGTGTATTTGATATGATGGAAGTCCTTTACACTGGTGATAGAAGATGGTATTCTAAGCAAATATCTTCATGAAATTCAGTCGGATTTTAATTAGTGTAGGTGGAATTAAATCACAAAAATTGTCGGTTAATGTCTTGGAAACGGGCTTACACTTCGTTCCCCTCAGCAGTACAGCTGACTTCTCCCCGTCGCCCTCCCCTCCAACGCTAAGGAATGTTGACAAGAGTCTGAAGTTGAGTGACCTCCTCGTCTTGTCTGCCAATGGCATTGAAATACACAAACCGAGCCTATGAACAGCTGTTTCACACCTTCATGGGGAGTGACTACATGACTAGTGATGGTGGATCTGTTCAGGATTTTGCCATCCTCATGGCCTACGCATAGAAAATGGAAACCCTAAAGATTTGGTGAATTAGTTTAGAAACTGTTGGTCTATCTTCGTGTGAAGACAGTGCAACAACCGTAACAAAAATATTAATAATACTATTATTATTATACCAGGCTATTACTGCTGTACTAATAATAGTAATAATAGAATTTTAGACACACTAACTTCTACGGGGCTACCTGACCACGTTGTCGCAGCCCCTAAACTATGGAACCAACCTAAGTTCCTTTATGTTTTTTACTTGGTATGTCGAGTTGCCAGACTTTTATTTTTAGCAATCTAACACCTGAGCTACACATGCTGACTCTTCTTCTTATTATTAATAGACTATTATTATTATCATCATCATGTTCTTGGGGTGCTAGTATTGAGGCAGCTTACCATCAACGGCCGATATGCAAGTCGGGGCGTGATGGCGCAGCGGTCCAGCTGTTGGCGTCTCACCACGGCGGACCGGATTTGATTCCCGGTCAATGCATGTGATATTTTCGAAGTGAAATGCCATGTCCTGTGGTTCGGATTCCACATAAAAAGGAGGTCCAGTAGCTCACGATCACGAAATTTACGGTCATGTAAAAACACAAGCTTCCTTACTTCCCACCATCTGCAGCCACATGATGATTTCCCGTGGCATCCCACGAGCCCAAAGTTGGAATGCCTCCCCCCGCGGTTTAGGCATGCGCATTTAATCGTACACCACGATCGCAGAAAGTCCGGTAATTGAAGGTCCAAACTCAGCACCGACAGTGGCTATCCTGAGTTTGGATTTCCCTGGATTCTTCCACGCGCTTTCCAAACTCATGCCGGGATAGTATGGTATTTGGAGTCCCGGAGCACCAACCTCATTCACGACCCTAATAACTACAGCTACACATATTACTACAGTCACCACAGAAACACAGTTTATCTGACAACTCCAACACTCACCCAACTACACGGTGCTGATAAACAAATATCCCAAGCCCCTAAAATGAATTAACAACAACCATCACAACAAGCTTTCAAGTCTCTTCCATCATCATTGTTACCAAAAATATTTATTTACTGAACGTCCTAAACAATTGGAACCCTACTTAAAATAAATAATATTCAGTAAAGATATAGTCTCTTATAAAGTGTATACTAATACTAATACTAATACTAATACTAATACTAATACTAATACTAATACTAATAATAATAATAATAATAACAATAATAATAATAGTAATATGTTGTTGGACACACTACTTTTATATTTGGCGGGGATGTCGAGATTCCGGAATGTTGTGTTCTCAGAATTTCTTGTACGTGCCATTACATCCATCGGCATAAGTCTGTCGTATTTCTTCACCTTCATGTATTACATGACTCAGACTAGATCGAACCCACGAGAAGGATAGCACTCTAATACCTGAGCTCACAGCATCACTATCATTTAATTATTATTATTGTTTTATACAGTACATATAACACATTGCTGGTACATCACAACATAACTATACGGGCTTCAGGGAACCAAACTATTGCTACTGAAACAGCCACTTCTAAGGCCCAGTTGTACGAACTCGGGTTATCCATCGGAATAGCTATACCTGGGCTAGCGTCTTCCTTGGTATATCTCCAAGGGTGGGTTGTACGACAAGATTTTATTCCGGGGCTCGCTATTCCATGTTTGTCTGAGAGACTAGCTAAGTTGGTAACAAACGGAGCTAACTTTGTACACATATTGACACGAAATTTGAACTTCTTTGGAAACAGATGAATATCGAATTGACCACTGCGATACTCCATGAGAGGCCGTGAGAATAACAAACCACGGCCGTGAACAAACATAATAATTACAAATAATAGTATAAATCGTAGGCTATACATAAATATAATGCAAACTAATATAGCATAATCCAAGAATTAAATACCTGTAGGTCATATGTTCCAGTCCATCGATAATTTGATCTAATAACCTCAAAACTGTGTACATTTCCTGTCTGAACCGTATAAAGAATTAATTTTCATCACAGTTCAGAAAATGAGCCGGCCTCTGTCTGATCTTCTTTGCTTTTCTCCTTTGCAGAAATATTATTTCTATTAATGGATCCTCAGCATCAGCATGAATGCTCTGTTGAATAATTATGAGTACGGTATCCTAGGCTCTTGGCTGACGCAAAGTTATTATTAATACCCTGTTGAACCAAGGATCACCCCAAATGATTACCGGTACATATATAAGATAATACAGAAACACCAAGCATAACATAAAAACAAAAAAATAATAAGCAAAAAATGTTGGATCTGGTGAGATTCGATCCGCAAAAAATGTAAACTTATACTCGCGAGAATAGCATGCTAGCCACTGGATCACCGCTACCTAACGTAATTTTCTGAAGCCTGCGCCTATGATGCTTACGTACGTAATGTCAGTGACCTGCTTTCGTTATTTTCTGTAATAATATGTATGTAATTACTGTGCTGCTGTTAAGATTATACATTTTAATGTACGGGGTTTTGAGGCAGAAGAGAGAAGAACTACCAGACACGTCTGGTCGCAGCAACGAAGACTAACTCAATCGTTGCGCATGAAGAGTTATTGGGCAAACATCAAGGCCAAGAAGTGTTGATTCCGCGTGGTCCTAGAGTTAAGTTTGTCGCTTAACAGTCTTCTTTAGTGATGTACTAAGAACTTGTTGCTACTGCTAAGTCAGTAGGTCTCGTGGTTCTTACTTCTGATGAGTAGTATCTGCTTTCTATGAATGAGAACTCGTTGGTTAGTTTGTATATGTATTTATTAATCTTTGACAATCCAATATATATAAGTTAACACCAGACAGTCAACCTGGTTAGTTGCTGCTGTAACTGGAAGAGAACAGTGCTCCTCAGCGCAGGGCTTTTATACAAGTCCCTTCACAAGGGAGAGGGCAATGTGCGTCATACAGAATATGGACTCATGGTTCCGATAATAGGAATTCCATGAAGCGAACACTCATAGGCAGTGCGTCATTTCCTTGGTTCCGAGAATAAGAATTCTCTGAATTGAATACTCACAGGAAGTGGGGTAAACATATCGAGATATACAGAATGACAGATACACGCGGCTTGCTATTCCATCTCTAGTAATAATAATCATAAGTCTTAGTTTAGAATGGGGTCTGGAGTTCGACCCTAGACGGAATACATAACTCCTCCACGCTTTGTTGATCGTTATCGTCCTCGATAACAATTTTCTTAAATCTAATTTTTTACAGATTTAATACATTGATTTATCCTTGTTCTATATATTAACAGGATAACACAGAAAATAAGTAATATAATACTTGTGTTCACAGACACAAAAGTCTTCATTTTAGTATTATATTCTTGAATGGGTTTTAAATCTAACTTCATTCCTTTCACATCGAGGTGGGATGAATGGAAATATATTTCGGTCTTAACGTATGGATCACTTGGAGTTGTCAGGAGTGGAAACAGGTGCACATAATTTGTAGGTTGTTGTTGCAAAGTTATGCCCATACTTGTAATAGGGCAAGACTCATTTGAGTAGATAACATATGATCCTGCTAATTTTATAGTTCTCTGAGATTCTGGGCAGGTTTGCAAGATTATTTGAGGAATTTTACTAGAGAAAAGGCTATGCTTCTTATTTAGTGGTTGAAATAGTTGTACCTCGTTTTTTACAGTGGCAAATTGACATCTGGTAGTGTCCGTTAAATTACATGAAGTTATACATGAAGAGTATAAATGCATAATATTGAGTAATTTTTATACAAGGTGCGTTAAACCATCTTAAGGTAGGTCCTTGCAAGTAATATTTTTCCGGAGGGATCAATATTAGATTATTGCTAGGTACAGGAGAAATTTTATACAATGTATAAGTTTTAGCATCAGTGATTGGCATATATAATATTACAACCATTTCTTCGTTCATCATGAGAACTTGCGTTTTTGACAGTTTAAGGTTCTCAAATTGATGATACTGGTCAGTATGAATTATAGTTTTTGTTGGGTAGATTAGTTGTAAATGTTTTACAACGTTTGTTAAATCCTTTTGGGAGAACATCTTGATATTTGTCATTTCATTAAATGACAAGCTAATAGTGTCTTGCATCACTTGTATGATTTTATCTAATTTGTTCGTACACAAGAGCACATATTGTTGATATTCCAGAAGGTTAATCTTGAAGTCTTCTTCTTGTAAAATACCTTTAATTACCTTCATATTATAGTTTACATGGTTCATTTCATTATAGAACTTTTGAGCAATGGAGTTACTGAATGATACTAATTTATTAATATGTTTAATTTCTTTGGCGTTACTTTGTGTTAATGCTTTTAATTGTTCTTGTAGATTGTCTAGATCATCTTGGTCTAGATTACCTGATATGAATTTTATTATACTACCTACACCATTTATAAGACCTCTCTTACTTCTAGGTGTAGCAGGTAGCAACTTATTTAATTCCTTTTTTGTTTCTTTAATTGATTCTCTTAATTTTGATATTAGGTAAGGAAAAGTATTATTGCTTCGTGATACAAGACTTGAGATAGTGTCTTGAATATTATTATAAGATTCTTTTAAACTCGTTAAATTGAAATGAAACATGAACCGGTGATAATCGTTAATTATTAAGGCTGGTCCTAATGAGTCGGCATAGAATCCTTGTGTCTGGATGGGCTGTGTGATGATGGTGCCATATCCAGGGAGGAATCTGGAATAAGAAATTTTCTTTTTGGTTTAATGTCCCGATAATTCCTTACATGAGTTTTACCGTTTCTCATTTTACAGTGTACCCTGTTTTCTTCAATTTTGGTAATGATACCTTCGTTATACAGGTTTTTTGATTTCTTGTTTCTGGTGAGGGGATCTAATACGTAGACAGTTTCATTAATTTGGCAATTATGATTGAAAGTGTCGGTGTTTGGTTTAGTATGACTCTCTTTTACAATTTTCAACTGATTTCCTTGTCTTTCAATGTATTCATTGATTTTGGGACATGGCGAGAAGACGTGGTCTAAAGCCTTATAGTGTGGTCCATATAGAACGTTGAAAGGAGGTTGTTTAATAGTGGAATGGATTGAGGAATTGTAATTCGTGATTATGGTGGTCACGAGCTCTGAGAGCGGAGTGAACTTATCGTAATCTCTGGAGATACGAAGTTTCTCTAGAAGGGTCGAATTCAGTCTTTCTACTGGAGAATTAGATGAAGAATTCAAAGGGGTAGTAGCGTGATATTCGATGTTCGTGGCTTAACAATATTCTTTTATGACATTGTTTTCGAACTCTCTTCCTTGGTCATGTGTGATTTTCCTTGGGAATCCATGGTGGGAAAAGTAAACTTGTAATTGGCTTAGTGTGGCCAGACCTGTACCATTTGGTAAAATGCAGGCTTGTCCATACTTTGAGAAAATGTCAATTATAGTTAATATGCGACTTTGCTCGAAGTGAAACGTGTCGATGTGAATTTGAGAAAAAGGGTGATCGGCGGTGATGGGACCTTGGTTCGATACCTCGTTAGGGTGTCTCTCGTATTTATTTATCTGACAGAGGTTACATTGATTGATGATTGTCCTAATTTGTTCTCTTAAATGAGGCCAGTAGTATTTGGTCTTAAGATGTTCGTAAGTTTCTACTATACCATTGTGGTTTTCAGAATGATAGTGTGAAATCAGCTGTCTCTGAGTTTCGGGGCTCTCAATGTCTTTCAAGAATTTGGATGACCTGATAATGATTAGTTCAGAAGTAAATAGCTTCTGGCAAGCCCTGATGAATGGGATCTCGAGAGTGATATCGTCAAAATAAGTAGCGTACTTGTTTGAGGTTACTATTATTTTGAGGAGGTGATTTGCTAAATCTTCCTGAAGATTCTTCTTTGTGACAATCATTATGTGTCTGGTACATTTTTTAAACAGGTTTTGTTTAAGTACCTTGGGATAATTACCATATTTTACAATAATCTGATTGCGGTTTTGGTTTAAGTTCCGTGCAGATATTTTCAATGTGAATATGGGGTCTGCTTGGTTTGAATGGACAGTTTCATTATCCATATCATTTTGGTAGGTGTCATCTCCGGGGATGGCAATGATTGAAGCTGTTTCATCAGCCATGTTAATTTCTACTCTAGAGAGTGCGTCTGCGACATAGTTAGTTTTGTCTTTGACGTAATCAGACTCTCCTAGTTTTGTGTGGGGATATTCTTGAATATTACCGTATGTAATGGAATTTATTTCCAGTGGCTCAACTAAAATTGGTTCCTTAAACTCTTGTTTTAGTTGTCCCTGTGTGGGCTGCATGGCTTGGTGGGTTTTGGCATCTAAGAGATACATTTCACCATATTTAAAATTCAGAACGCACTCATTTTCTTTTTCGATATTGACGGGAATCGCAATGTTAGCTGTATCTACTGTGGGTTGAAAATGATTCACTTGCTTATGTGAGGAATGATAGTGAAACGGTATGTCCGTGCTGTTGAGAGTGACTAGGTTCAAGGCGTAGTCAATCTTTGCGTCTAACTGAGCGAAATCTGCGCTACCTAACTTATTTAAGTCTTCGATTTTGATGGCTGGGCCAAGCGAAAATCCTGAGACTGTTCCTCTTCATCGCACTGTATTCATAGTACTGAATGTCGTACTCTTGCGGGTAGTTTTGTATGTTGTACTTATCTACATACTCTAGTGATTGATGTATGGGACTAAGATTCCTGTTCGATGTCTTCTGAAGGTTCTAAGTGAGCATTCAGATTACCTCTAATGGTTGAAACACCTGACATCGGCTGTGGAAATCTTTGCTGGTTAGTGGGTGTGAAACGTCGGCCAATATTATTTGGAGTTGGGTAAGGACGATTCATGGAGTTAGGTGGCTTGAAAGGCTGTGTGTTCTGAGCTTGAGCGTGTCCGAAAATTGGTTGTGGTTTATCTTTAAAGAAGGGTCTGTGAGTTTGATTTTGCATGAAAGGTTGGTTAAATGGGTTCCTTGGTGGAGCGGGGTTAAAATTCGAGAATGGATTGTGTGCTGAGTGGCCTAGTGGTCGAGCTGTTGCAAACTTGCTAGGAGGTAGTTTTCCTCTTAGTTGGTCCATGTAATCTTCATGGGCGCGATCGTTTTCGTTATCATAAGACCTGCATAACCTGAGGCAATGATTCAGGTCTGTAATCTGTGCATATCTTAAGTATGAACGGTAGGGTTCCAAAACTCCTGCTTTAAACGTGTTTAGGCTTAACTCTTCAAGTTCTCTTAATTTCAATTCCAAAATTTGATTTTGGTAATTGAGTTTGCATAAGCTTTTGCAATGCAAAGTCAATCCTTCCAATTTATCATGGTAGTCATTGTATGATTCGTTTCTTTTCTGGTAGCAATTAGAGATCTCCTGGATGAGAAGTCTCTCGTCTTTGACGTTACCGTATTTTCTTATGAGTTTATCTTAAAATTTTTCATAAGTACTGTTGGCTTCTAAGTCAAGAATGCAACATGCTTCACCTTTTAGTTTTGACTTTATGACGTTAAATAGGAAGTCATTTATTAATACTGAATTTGTAGCTGACGCTATTCTCTTATGAGTGTTTAGAAACGATTCTGTTCTTGCTAAGAAATAGTCAAGACTGCAAGAGTTAGTGCCGTTAAATTCAGGCAAATGCTGTATCTGAGCATATTCGAATTTTGAAAGTAACTCGGTTTCAGGCATTTTGTTTGAATTTATGAAGACGGTTTTCAAAATTGTTTATGAAATAAATATTTAAATTGTTAGATTAAATTTTGTAACAGTTCTTACTTTTAAAAGTTGATTACTTACTTATAAGTGTTAATATTAATCAAAATATATATGAAAGAGCCCCGGTTAGGTTTTCACAATAAAGGAAATAACTTATTATTATTATTATTAATCAAAATATATGTGAAAGAGCCCCGGTTAGGTTTTCACAATAAGGAAATAACTTATTGTTATTATTACTTTAAAATTTAATGATATGTCTTCTGAAATGAGAATGTTGATTTATGATGATGATTTTGTTTTGTTTATAATAAATATTTAATTGTTAGATTAATTCCACTAATAGTGATAAGCGAAAGACCAGTATGGGCTGCACTAATTCACTTTTGTTAGGAAATGATATTACTTTATTATTATTATTATTTTTGTTTTAATTGTTTAGTTACAATTTTAATTCAAAAGTAAATAAAGAGTGTAAGGTCTGCTAATTAGAACCCACTAAATTATTTCTTCTTGAAAGTACAAATATGTATTATTATGTATTTATTATTTGTTTTAAGTTTATTAATTTTAATTCAAATCGAAATGACAAGGCAAACTCTACTAGTTAAAGTTAACTGTAATTTGTTTTCGTTTGAAAGGGAAAGAATGTATTATTTAAGTTAATTATTATTATTGTTGCTCTCCCAATTTGTTACTTGAAATATTGACCCATGCTTTACTAATAATACTCTAGTTCACAAATAAGGTATTATTTGGAGTTTGACTTACAGACAAGAAAAGATGATCAGTGCTGGCTGCATCCTCTTGGAACTGGGGAGTCGGTTGGTTCTCTTGTGTCGTCGTGTGGTCGGAAAGCGCTTCTGGAGCGTTGTCGGCACGTACGGCGATGGCGGTCGGTTGTTGCGAAAGGCGTTGCTTGGAACGTTGTCGGCTAACTTCCTTCCTTCCGTTAAGTTAGCAAAGTTGGTTGTGGACCAAAGGCGTCTCTTGGAGTGTTTGCTTCTTGGTACGTTGTCAGTTCCACTTCTAACTTGCTTCCTTCAAGCTAGCGAAGTCGTTTGTGGACGAAAGGCCTCCCTGAGGTTGTCAGTTCCACTCCTGGCTTGCTGGCTGATTCATAGAAACGATGACTGCATCTAGTGTTGAAGATAGGTACCTTGTTGTCGCTAGTATAGTGACGAAAGGCCTCCTTGTGAGGTTTGTCAGAACACTGTACCAACTTACTCGTAGATTATCTGGCAAGGATAATCGTTACCTATCCCGGACGGGCCCCCAGTTAAGTTTGTCGCTTAACAGTCTTCTTTAGTGATGTACTAAGAACTTTTTGCTACTGCTAAGTCAGTAGGTCTCGTGGTTCTTACTTCTGATGAGTAGTATCTGCTTTCTATGAATGAGAACTCGTTGGTTAGTTTGTAGATGTATTTATTAATCTTTGACAATCCAATATATACAAGTTAACACCAGACAGTCAACCTGTTTAGTTGCTGCTGTAACTCGAAGAGAACAGTGCTCCTCAGGGCAGGGCTTTTATACAAGTCCCTTCACAAGGGAGAGGACAATGTGCGTCATACAGAATATGGACTCATAGTTCCGATAATAGGAATTCCATGAAGCGAACACTCATAGGCAGTGTGTCATTTCCTTGGTTCCGAAAATAAGAATTCTCTGAATTGAATACAAGCGAACCCTCAGCGCAGGGCTTTTATACAAGTCCCTTCACAAGGGAGAGGGCAATGTGCGTCATACAGAATATGGACTCATGGTTCCGATAACAGGAATTCCATGAAGCGAACACTCATAGGCAGTGTGTCATTTCCTTGGTTCCGAGAATAAGAATTCTCTGAATTGAATACTCACAGGAAGTGGGGTAAACATATCGAGATATACAGAATGACAGATACACGCGACTTGCTATTCCATCTCTAGTAATAATAATCATAAGTCTTAGTTTAGAATGGGGTCTGGAGTTCGACCCTAGACGGAATACATAACTCTAGGAGACCCATTCGCGCAGAAGAAGAAGTGAGCCTCTGCATCACTTTCTACATTAATTCCTGGCATCTCCTGCATGATGCTCTCGATTGACGCGGAGTTATTAGACTATTAATTACCCTGTTGAACCTAGGATCACCCCCAAGTGATTACTGGTAGGCTACATATAAAAGATAATGCAGAAACACCAAGCATAACATAGAAACAAAAACTAATAACCAAAAAATGTTGGAACTGGTGAGGTTCGATCCACAAAATTTACGTTCTTTCATCGTGAGTCCGGCGCGCTAACCATTAGACCACTGCGACCTATCATTCAACGCTGAAGACAATGCATATGATGCGTACATTTGTAATGTCGCTGGCTTGCTTTGGTATTTTGTCTGTAAAAATGTGTATGTAATTATTGTGCTGCTATTAAAATTATACATTCTCATGTACATTTATGAATAGCTCACTGAAATTAAGAGTTTGCGATGATTTGACTTCGGATGTTGTAGCGGTCTCTCCCGTCCGCCATACATATACTCGGTATAAGCAGATAGCTCGCCATTCCATGCCCGGTTAGCTATGCCGTCGTTTATACCCGGATTATCTCTTATACCAATGTCGTACAACTCAATTCTGCGCTAACTACGGAGATAACTTTAGCCGAGGTATAACCCGAGTTCGTACAACTGGCCCTAAGCTGGAAAGTCGAAATCACAACCCATGAATTTCCAGACGATTCGGGTTGTTGAGAGAACTACTGCCTTCTGCATTAGTTTGTCAATTTGAGTATCCAGAACCAGTTCTTTAAGGTCTTGGAGCAAGGAATTTCGGATCACGCCCATATTTGAGACAATGATAGGTATGGTCTTTACCCGTTCTAAATGCCATTGCCTTTTGATAGGGCCAACCAACTCGCTATATTTGCTTTAATGTTATTATTATTATTATTATTATTAAAAGTAATAAATAACCCCTGGCACTACAGCCCGTGAAGGGCCTAGGCCTACCAAGCGACCGCTACCCAGCCATTTGGCCTGCAGATATTGGGGCGACGCGTGATTAGCGCATCGGGTCCCTTCGGCCGTTAATCTTGGTTTTCGTGATCGGGGCGCTGCCTCACTGTCAGACAGCTACTCAATTTTCCTCACTAGACTGAGTGCACCCCGTTCCAGCCCTCACGTCAGTTTCTAAAATCCCTGACGGAGCCGGGAATCAAACCCGGGGCCTCCGGGTGAGAGGCAGGCGCGCTACCCCAACACTACAAGGCTGGCTATTATTAGTATTATTACTATGTATATGTGTTACCATACTAGTATTAAATCTTGAAATTAGTTTTCCATGGTTTCCCACTTCTACCCCAGACAAATGCTGGGATGGTTCCTAACTCAAGTCCTCGGCCGCCTCCTTCATATCCTCACCTGAATTACAAACACCCATATAACTAAAGAAACCACAAAAACACAGGTTATCAGACAAATTCTTCCCACACCCAACTACATGGGGCTAAATGACCAAAATCGCCAAGCCTCTCAAACAAAACATCAAGTGTATTCCTTTCGTCTTAAATGCTAGTTCTGAACAGAATACGGGATGTCGGAATTTTGTCACACCGTATTTCATTAAAGTGCCGGACGGAAATGACACTTACAAAGTAGGCTACACAATACTGCTGGTCATAACGTCCCAAGACATTGCGTGCAACTTCAGCAACAACAACAGCAAGAACAACAATACAAATTTTCTTATGAGATGGGAATCGCTCGTTTTCCTCGTAACAGCTGATACCTCCCATCAACTAGTAAGGTCAACGCTCCAATTACGTAACAACTTCTCCTCCGTGCATCGCTCCACCTCGCCCCGCCCCGTTTACCCCAGCCTGCTGCCTCACCTTCTGTTTGAATGAATTTCGGAAAAGCCTAAAAACATTGACTTTTTAATGATAAATGTTCATTTTAAAGATAGGTGACAAATTTTTTACCCAGGAAGCTTACAATAGTCTCTTCTATCACCAGTGTAACGGACTTCCATTATATCAATTACATCCTGTATATAAAAAAAGGAATGTCTGTGTGTTCGTCTTTTATGGGATCATAAACCATTCACCCGATTGCGATCAAATTTTGGTGAGTTGTTGTAAACACTTCCGGGATGATCATAGGCATAGTTAATCCATTTCACAATAGATAGCGCGCGAGTAGTTAAAACAAATGCGTAATGGCGATGCGTTCATATACAATTCGTCCGATTGCGATCAAATTTTGGTGAGTTGTTGTGCACAGTCCCGGAAAAGTAATAGGCGTAGTAAATCCAATTTACAATAGACGGCGCGCGAGTAGCTTCAACAAACTGGCGTGCGTTTGTTTCAAGAAAGTCCCACATGCGTTCATATACCATTCATCCCATTGCGATGAAACTTGGGTGAGAGGATGTGCACACTACCGGCAAAGTTTCTGGCTTAGTAAATCCATGTTATAATACGTAGCGCATGAGTAGATTCAACATATGAGCAACGACGGGCGAAGCGTTTCAACAAAGACCAGTATGCGTTCACATACCATTCGTCCGGTAGCGATGAATCTTGGGTGAGAGGTTGTGTACACTACAGGCAAGGTTTCTGACTTAGTAAATCCATGTTATAATAGGTAGCGCACGAATAGATTCAACAAATGGGCGACGACGCGCGAAGGGTTTCAGAAAGTCCCGTATGCGTTCATATACCATTCGTCCGATAGCGACTAAACTTGGGCGAGTTGTTGTGTACACTCCAGGAAAAGTTTTACGCTTAGTAAATCCATTTTTCAATAGGTAGCGCACAAGTAGATTCAACAAATGAGCGAAGTCGCGCGAAGCGTTTCAAGAAAGTCCAGTATGAGTTGATATACAATCGTCCGATAGCGATGAAAATTGGGTAATATGCTGTGTACTCATCAGGGACGGTTTCTGGCTTAGTACATCGCCTTTACAATAGGTATTGCACATGTAGATTCAACAAATGAGCGACGGCACGCGAATCGTTTCAACCAAGTCCCGTATGCGTTCATATACCATTCATTCGATTGCTATGAAACTTGGGTGAGTTGTTGGGAACACTTCCGAAATCATTATAGGCATAGTCAATCCAATTTACAATGGACAGCGCGCGAGTATTTTAAACAAATGAGTGTTGGCGATACGTTCATATAGCCTACAATTCATCCGATTGCGACCAAATTTTTTTTTTTTTTGGGCACACTTCCGGGATGGTTATAGGCTTAGTTATAAACATACTCGTGTCTTAATTATAGCCATTATAGGCTCGTTGCATAATGTACTATTATGTTCGACCCTGACTATTATATGTCAGAAAACTGTACTATAATGAGGCTCATTATAACACTATTTTTTCATTATGAAACAGTTTCTCCCACCAATCAGAACTCAAGAAACAGTTGTTTGATCAATTAGATAAGGATAGAATCGCACCTGCACAGAGTTCCGCGGCCTTGTAATTTAAATTTCACTGCGTTGCCTAGTGTCATAGTAGGGTAATCGAGGAGGCCATGGTCAAATACAAGGCATTCTCTGCGTTTCAAGCGCTCTGTTCAGTACATAAAACTGGCGAAATCTCGACAGATATTTATGAATATTTTGTTCGAACATAAAATAGTTATAATAATTATCGTCGAAAATAAACAGTCGTGTGCAACTCGCCTAAAATGGTAATTAAGACACTCGTATGGAAATGATAAAACTCGCATACGCTCGTTTTATAAACATACTCGTGTCTTAATTATTGCCATTTTAGGCTCGTTGAATAATGTACTATTATTTCTTTATTAACACTCTATTAATGTGATATTAATTTCACATTAAAGCTTTGATCAGAATTAATTCAAGATATATGTTTTTATTCAAAATGCAACAAAATGCTAAATTGAATATGTATTAATGGTACAAAATGCTAAATTGAAGATGTATTAATGGTACAAAATGCTAAAATGAAGATGTGTTGATGGTACAAAATGCTAAATGCACAAAACAAAATGCTAAATTTCTGATTTCAAAGTGTTAAAATAACCATCTATACTAATAATGCAACAATCATGCACTCCTCTTACCTTTTCGTCTCTCTCTCTCTCTCTCTGTGATAAAAATTCTAAAATTCAAAATTCCGTCTTATATTTACTGCAAACTAACTCCCATGCAATCAGTGCATAACCGTGCGAATAGACACACTGCACAAATGCTCCAGATACCTCATCACAGAACCGAAAAATGCAAAGGTTCATTCCGTATTTCATCTAGTATTCTCTGGAATAAATATAAATTGCACCAGTATTCAGGACTTCCTATCAGAGCGATAAAACACTCCCTTCATTGTAATCTATCAGCTATACAATTATCATGTTCAAGGTGAACAGATGTAACAACAAGAACTTCTATTGTCAACTGTATGTATAGGTTAAGTTTTTCTTTTCTTTCTTCATTTATTCTATTGTATATAACCGCCCTCTGAATGAAGAGAGCTGCATAAAGAGGCTTTGTAGCCTCAGTGGCCTGTATAAGAGAAACAATAAATTCAATTCAATTCAATTCTCTCTCACCCTCTGAAGTGGTGAAATAGCTAGGGATTCACCGCTCGCCAGGCAAGCTGCAACTGCTTGCATGACTCCTGCAGTTAAGATACATTTACGTGTGGACAGTCGAGTCGAATAAGCATCTTTCGTGTTACCTATCAAAAAGAGATGTCCAATTACACTAACCAACAGTGAAAATGCTTCCGAAACAAAAACAGTCATTTCTAGATTATTCGAGAATGGGAATTACGAACATGGCATTTAAAATGCTGATTTAGCTCTATGATCTGAGATATAACGATATTTCATTAAATGCTAGAGAATTGGAGCGATTTTTTAATTTAAATAAATTGTTGGTTGGCAATCCTCAGTACAGGTATCCTGAGTCATTGTCAGCCATATTTTGTTTATTGTTTTGAATAAACTTCTCCATATATGACACCAGGGATAGTTCTTCACATTACAACAGATAGATCTGGCCTTCTGGGGAATATTTGTGCACTGTGGATAAAAATTTAATTTACCTATACATAGATTGAATTAAAACAATTGTTACTTCTGTTGTGTACAGATATCATATTTATATTGTTGCGTGCCACCCCCTAGTGGCACTTTTGTTAACTGGATTACGGTGGGGGTACAAAGCACAACACCAATTACTGCTTAAAGAAATAATTAACTTTATTGTGGCCAGAAAATACAGCACTCTTCAGTAAATACAAGCAATTAGGAGCCTTATTCCAGTTTCCTCAAGTCTCTTCCTAGAGCGCTCTTGGCCCTTCCACTTGTCAACAGATCACAGAAGTTAATCCGTCCTAATGAGTACGGTGGCCTTGACAGAAACTACCTGCTCCTCTCCTTTATGTTCACCGACCACAATTACTTACGATCACTTGCTGCAGGCTATTTCGCTGTCCACAAGCTGGAGAAACAATGTCACTGGATTTCGTAACTCGCACAGCACTTCGTCACCACACTTCTGTCGCACAAGATAATCGCTCGCACTAGCTCGTAAAACACAACAACAACCACTGCTTGACGGGTCACTCTTATATAGCAGGCCGGTGACTCAATAAATACTTCTAGATCCATCCAGGGTCCACGGCTTCTCGAGGTTTCCATCGCTGGTCCAGTCACGAATATTCTGGACTATCCCTTTGTCCTAGTAGCCCTGTTGCATAAGGCGCGCGCAATACAGGAGGGAGGGCACAGCCCAGCCCTGGGGCAGTTGTGACTCATGCGGCGAGTGATGACACAAACTCACAGCCGTAACAACACCCCGTTCCTAAAAAGGCTGATCGTCCCGATCAATCATTGGTCTGTCTGTGTCCCTCCGTAGGCTGCCAGGGGATCTCGATGCACGATCTTCATCTTCGCCCTCGGGCTCCGCTGGATCCTGTAGACGACATCGTTGATCCGTTTCACGACTCGGTACGGGCCCTCCCAGGACTTCTGAAGTTTGGGTGACAGGCCTTTCTTCCGTAATGGGTTGAAGAGCCAGCCCAGGTCGTCCTCGTGGAATCCGCCGGCATCTGTCTGCTGGTCGTATCGGGTCTTCATTCGGTCGGTCTCGATCCGCAGTTTCCTCCTCGCGAACGCGTCACGTCCTCCAGTTGGTCGACCAGTTCTTGACAATACTGGCTTACCGGGATCGTATCATTCCCAGGTCGGCCGAAGGCAAGATCGACAGGTAGACGGAGCTCCCTCCCAAACATGGCCCGGGCTGGTGTGCACCCGGTGGCTTCATGCACGGCGGCGCGGTAGGCCAGGAGAAATAGTGGAAGATGTTTGTCCCAATCCCTCTGGTGCTCGCTGACGACTATTCGGAGATGGTTCTCGATGGTGCGATTGAATCGCTCTACCATCCCGTCGGACTGAGGGTGTAGCGGCGTTGTCCTTGTCTTTCGGATTTCCAGCAGCTGGCATAGGTTCTGGAACACCTGCGACTCGAAGTTCCTCCCTTGGTCGGAGTGCAGCTCCAGGGGTACTCCGTACCGGCTGACGAATTCCTTCACCAGGGTCTCCGCAATCGTCGCGGCTTCTTGGTTAGGGAGCGCATACGCCTACGGCCATTTGGTAAGTAGTCGCTGACGACTAATATGTAGCGGTTCCCTGCCTCGCTTAACGGGAATGGCCCAGCAACATCGATGGCCACTCTCTCCATGGGGCCGCCCACGTTATAGGTCTTCAGTGGACCCCGTCGTCTACGTCCTGAGCCCTTGCTGGCTGCACAATCGTGGCACCTCGCGCAGTGGTTCTCCACGTCAGTTCGACATCCGGTCCAGTAGAACCGCTCTCTCAGCTTCTCCAGGGTCTTCTTTATCCCTAGGTGTCCACCAGATGATCCTCCATGGACTTCCTTCAGGACTTCCTCCGTCATAGCCTTTGGAACGACGACTTGTTCCCGAGATGTCTTCCCGTCGGTGCTCTCCCAAGTACGGCATATGAGGCCATCCCTCACAACCAGCGAGTCCCACTGCGCCCAGTAGGACTTAAACTTTGGGCTGCAGTCACTCACAATGTTCCACCCGGGTCTGGGGACACAGGCCCTCTTCCATTCGGCTATCAGTCCCAGATCATCATCTTCTGCTTGTGCCCGCGTGAAAGATTCGCGGCTCCAGCTCCCTTGAAGTTCCACGGTAGTCCTTCGGCACTGTATCCCGGTGTTCTCCTCCCTCCTAGTACAGAAGGTGCAGTCTTCGGGGCACGGTCTTCGTGACAGGGCGTCGGCGTTAGAATGCAGTTGGCCTTTCCTGTGCTGAATCTCAAAGTTGTACTGTTGAAGCCTCTCTAACCAACGCGCGAGTTGACCCTCGGGCTGCTTGAAGTTCAGGAGCCACCGCAAGGATGGATGGTCGGTCCTGATGAGAAATTCTTGCCCGTACAGGTACTTGTGGAAGTGTTCAATGGTCTTCACGATGGCGAACAGCTCCTTCCTGGTGACGCAGTAGTTCCTTTCTGGCTTTGACAAGGCCTTGCTGAAGTAGGCCACTACTCTCTCCTCGCCGTCCACTACTTGCGACAGGATTCCCCCTATGCCAAAGTCGCTGGCATCGGTATCGACGATGAACCTTGTTCCAGGTCTGGGGTAGGCCAGAATAGGCGCGGTGCACAGAGCCTGCTTGAGTTGTTCGAAGGCACTGTGGCATTCTGCTGTCCACGTGAAGAGTTTGTCCTTCTCAGTCAGTCGATGTAAAGGTTTGGCGATGTCGGCGAATCCTCTCACGAAGCGGCGGTAATAAGTGCAGAGTCCCAGGAAGCTTCGTAGTTGGGACTTGTCCTTCGGAACTGGCCACTCCCTCACAGCTGCGGTCTTCTCAGGGTCGGTGCGCACCCCTTCCTCGGAGACGATATGCCCAAGGTACTGGACCCGCTTCTGGAAGAGCTGACACTTCTTGGGGCTCAACTTCAGCTGGGCAGCCCGTTGCTTCAACAAGATCTCCTTCAGGTTGCTGTAGTGCTCCTCGAAGCGTCTCCCCAGAACGATGACGTCGTCTAGGTAGACCAGGCAGGTCTTCCAGTGTATTCCCCTCAGAATGGACTCCATTAGCCTTTCGAAGGTCGCAGGGGCGTTGCACAGACCGAATGGCATGACGGTGAACTGCCAGAGCCCGCTGCCCACAGAGAACGCAGTTTTCTCGCGGTCCTTAGGGTGGACCTCCACCTGCCAGTAGCCACTCTTCAAATCCAAGGTGGAGAACCATCTCGACCCTGATATGGTGTCCAGGGTGTCGTCGATCCTGGGTAGAGGGTAGCTGTCCTTCTTCGTGACGTCATTCACCCGTCTGTAATCCACGCAGAACCTGGTGGAACCGTCCTTCTTCTTCACTAGCACGACCGGAGAACTCCAAGGACTATGTGATGGCTCGATCACCCCTTGCTCCTTCATCTCTTCTACCATCCGGTCGACTTCGGCTTGCTTGGCGAGCGGGACACGTCGGAATGGGGCCCTAATCGGTGCGCTGTCCCCAACGTCGATTCTGTGCTGAACCAAGCTTGTCCTGCCGAAGTCTTTGCTCCCCACGGAGAAGACGTCCTGGAATTCGCGTAGCAGGTCCTGAAGTTGGCGTGATTGTTCCTCGTCTAAATGGTCCTGGGATCCTTGGTACAGCTTCTGTAGTTCTTCTGGCAGTGTGCGTCTTCTTCGGTTGTCCGTCTGCAGGTGTCCGTCCGTCGTATCTGTGATGCGGGTAATCCAGGTAACGGGCTCGCAGACTCCTAGGTTGGTGTCCCGGTGAACAGCAATGTCGTAGTCGTTCAGGTTGGACAGGAGGACGTACGGCCGAGACGTCGTGTTGATGAGAGTCTTGGCAACTAGCAATCCTTTTGTCTGGATGTCCTCATATTTTGGCTCAATGACAGCCGCTACTCCCTCAGCAGTTCCGTCGACAATTACGGCAGCGCTGACCTCCGTCCTGGCGGGAACGATGACGTCTTCTCTCAGCCTTACTCGTCGTGCGGTGATGGACTCGTGCGCAGGTTGCAAAGCAAGTTCCTCACCTCCGAAGTGCAGAGTGTTGGTACTCAGATCCAAGATGATGTTGTTCTGGTCCAGGAAGTCCAGTCCGATGATCACTTCATTTGATACGTCAGCCACAAGCACTGGATGCTTTATCGCCCGTCGACCAATGACAAACTCCAGTGATGCTTCGCCATGTAACGGTGCGGTCTCTCTGGTCACGGTTATTAGCTGGAGGTTCCTTTGTGTGGGTTGCACTCTCCACTTCGGGATTACGGTGGGACTGACGATGGTCCTCGATGCTCCCGTGTCGATTAGCATGGGCCAGCTCTCTCCGTTGACGACTCCGTCGACCATCAGGCTGCTATTATCCCTCCGTAACTTCGTCACACGAACCTGGACTGCCGGGGCTTGACGACTGTCACAAGCCAACCTTTGCCCCCCAAGGCTGGCTAATACTCGTTTCCCTGGGTCGCGCGGTTTTCAGACGACTGATTTCCCGTCGGATACCCTCGGCGGCGGCGATCATCGCAGTCCTTGCTCAGGTGGCCTTTCTTACCGCAGGTCCAGCAGGTCGGTAGTCCTCTTCCGGGCCGCCTCTCCGGTTGCCTTCCGGCTGTGTCGTTGCTGGTGGTGCCGCGACTATCGAAGAAACGGCTTAGCGCCTCCATTAATTCGTCGGCCAGGGGCTTGGTCTCGTTGGTTTTTACTGGTTCGTTGACGTCCACTTGACGCACCCGCACGTGCATTCTGGATGCCTGTTTTGCCGTCTCGAAATCAAGTGCGTGGCTCAGCGCATCTGTCAGGGTCTTATTGCGCGCGAGTCGCAGCGCCTGTTGAGTGTCCGAGTCCCGTAGCCCGTCGGTGAAAGTCTGCGTCGCTATCTGCTCCAGAAAGTCGGCCGGCGCTGTTGGGTAGGCGAGCCTTACGAGACGTGCGATGTCCATCTCGAACTCCTGCAGGGTTTCCGCGTTCTTTTGTACCCGGGTCCGGAGCTGCATCTGGTAGGCCTGCTGAAGATGGCTATCTCCATATCGGGACTCCATACGGGCGATTAGTGACGCGTAGTCCTGGGATCCAGTCGGGATGGCCTGAAGGACATTAAGGGCGTCCCCTCTCAGCGCTACAATGAGAGCTGTAGCCTTTTCCGTGCTGTTCCAGTTGTTTATTGAATAGGCTGCCTCGAACTGACGTAAATAGGTGCTCCACGGGACCTTTCCGTCGAAGGTTGGGGGCGTCACTCTGCTCTGTCCCGTTCCTGATATTCCCGGTGTACCTGTGGGCGGGCGTCGGCGCAGCTCGGCAACTTCCTCTTGAAGAGCGATGAATCTCGCTTCCATCCCCGTCGACGGGCGTTGGTTCAGCTCAGAAATTTCCTTTTGTAAAGCGTTGAATTTTTCTTCCACCCCCGTCAGTGGGCGTTGGCGCAGTTCGGCAACTTCCTCTTGTAAGGCGTCGAACTTTTTTTCTACTGCTGTGACTTCCTCACGTAGGCCCTGGCAGACGGTGTTGACTTCCTGACGCAGACCCTGTTCCAATTTCTTTTGACTTTCCTGTAATTTCGTCAGCAGACACTCTTCCAGATTTTTCTGGCCATCCAGAAATTTGGCGGTTAGGTCCTCTGCTAGCTTATTCTGACCGTCTTCTAATTTGGAAGTTAGGTCCTCGGCTAAACTTTTCTGGCTGTCTTCCATCTTCTTCAGGTCCTCCGCTAACTTATTTTGGCCGTCTTCCATCTTCTTCTGGCCGTCTTCTAATTTGGCAGTTAGCTCCTTGGTTAAATTCTTCTGGCCGTCTTCTATGCCATTTAACTTTTCTAGCAATGCTGCCAATTGCGCCTCCATTTTAGTTGTTTGCCTTGTAAAGGGCATGCACTCACAGGAAAATTAGAGAAAATGACCTGCTCGGGTTTTGAAACCAGGACCGTCAGGTGTTGTGCTTGAGTTCGTAATCCGGCTTCTGACACCAGTTGTTGCGTGCCATCCCCTAGTGGCACTTTTGTTAACTGGATTACGGTGGGGGTACAAAGCGCAACACCAATTACTGCTTAAAGAAATAATTAACTTTATTGTGGCCAGAAAATACAGCACTCTTCAGTAAATACAAGCAATTAGGAGCCTTATTCCAGGTTCCTCAAGTCTCTTCCTAGAGCGCTCTTGGCCCTTCCACTTGTCAACAGATCACAGAAGTTAATCCGTCCTAATGAGTACGGTGGCCTTGACAGAAACTACCTGCTCCTCTCCTTTATGTTCACCGACCACAATTACTTACGATCACTTGCTGCAGGCTATTTCGCTGTCCACAAGCTGGAGAAAAAATGTCACTGGATTTCGTAACTCGCGCAGCACTTCGTCACCACACTTCTGTCGCACAAGATAATCGCTCGCACTAGCTCGTAAAACACAACAACAACCACTGCTTGACGGGTCACTCTTATATAGCAGGCCGGTGACTCAATAAATACTTCTAGATCCATCCAGGGTCCACGGCTTCTCGAGGTTTCCATCGCTGGTCCAGTCACGAATATTCTGGACTATCCCTTTGTCCTAGTAGCCCTGTTGCATAAGGCGCGCGCAATACAGGAGGGAGGGCACAGCCCAGCCCTGGGGCAGTTGTGACTCATGCGGCGAGTGATGACACAAACTCACAGCCGTAACAATATAATACTGGTTTTTACTACGGTAGTACATGTATCACAAGTAGTGTATCTAACAAACTAGAGCTAATAAACAAATTCTAAGGTCATATTTGGTTTTCCTGACCCAAAATTAGTAAAAAACTAGTATTTTTGTAAATGAAGCAAATAAAAAGTTTTTTTTGTCGGCTAGTGTTATTTTTAATTATTGTTAGATTTAAAAGACTATGTCACAAAATGATAAAATTTCCTTACAGTCAAAACTTGTAATGAAAGCACTATTATTCCGGTTTATGTAATGAACTTTGAATAGAAGATTGGATATCAGGGGAGGGTTTGCTCGCGAGCACTTCTTGGCTCGTATGACGAGAGCTCCAAATTTCATTACAGCCATTATAAGACAAAACTATTTTTTATGGGTTTTTACATTTTAATTTATTTTAATTACCGGTATTATAATTGTTAATAATGTTATTAGCCTATTTTCATTTTATGAAAAAAAAATAGGCTTATGAGATCACCTTTTGTCCGTGTGTCTGTGTGTGTGTGATTTGTGTGTATGTGTCCCCCCTAATAACTTCTAAACGGCCAGAGCGATTTCAATGAAACTCGGTAAGGTCATAGCACTATTCCGGACGACTCCGACCGTGTCATTCAAATTTTGTTACGTCACACCAATCCAACATGGCGGCTGAGCGAAATATTTCACCAGCATTCAATATCTCCGAAACTATTCCCGATATCACCCTGGAATTTTTTACGGTGATAAAGGGAACTACTAGAAGTTCACCTATGGGATTTTTGAAAAACTGGTAACTACAAAACCAACATGGCGGCCAAGCGAATTTGCGACTTTTAAATAGACGTTTCTCGCGATTTACCAATCAAACGCAATAAAACTTGGTACAGTACATGTTTATACACATTGTAATGCACCGACATCAAACTTTGCTCAATTGTTTACATAACCACAAGATGGTGGCTGTGCGAAATATTTCACCGGCATTCTATATCTCTGAAACTATTAGCGGTATCACCATGAAATTTTGAACGGAGATAAAGGGCACTACTGTAAGTTCATCTATGTGACTTTCAAAAACCGGTTAACTACAAAACAAACATGGCGGCCAAGCGAATTTGAAAACTTTAATTGGACCTTTCTCGCTATTTAAAGTTCCAAACGCAATGAAACTAGGTACAGGAAATATGTATACACATTGTAATGCACAAATCTAATTTAGTTCAATTGGTTACATAACCTCAAGAGGGTGGCTGTGCGAATTTTAAAATTAAGTTTTTATTTCTTGTGTCGTAATCATATGATCGAAGTAAAAGTTTCAATAATGAACCTACGCAATAATTTTCCTTTAATGGTGCATGACTCCATGGCCTATACATTTAACAATCCAACATGACCACCATCTGAAATATTTAGACGGCTCTAAATAACTACGAATCTCTTATAGCAATCAAACTGATTTTTTTCTGTTGATAGGGGCTATAAACATTAAGTTTACCTATAGGACTTTCAATAACCTGGTGATCACAAATCCAACATGGTGGCGACGCGAAGTATAAATATCCACATGGACGTTTTTCGCAATTTATCCATCTGAGTGCAGTGAAACTTGGGACAGTAACTCCTTATACGAATGTTAATCCATAACCACATGATGGCTGCTGTGCGAAATTTTAATATCTCTTTGTTACTTCTTGTGTGCTAATCATGCGATTGAAGTTTGAATGCTACACGTTCACAATAATCTTCATGTAACAGTGCATAACTCTAGAACCTACATATATAAAATCCAACATGGCGACCATCCGAAATATTTAGTCGGTTCTCAATATCTACGAATCTGTTACAGCAATCAAACTGAAATTTTGTATGTTGATAGTGGCAATTAACATAAGTAGGATATAGGAAAATAGGCTGTATAATTCTTCACGGAACTCCTTGTTAATTTTCAATTTATGTTCTTATAGATTTAATTTTGATATTTTAATTGAAGTAATTAATTAACTAATTTCCAGTTGATTTTGACAATTATGTTCATATTTTTATATTTCTTTTATTATTGTAATTTATTTTTTATGATTTTTACTTCCATATTCATATTTTATATTTACACATGAATTGTTAGAGTTTTTAGTTATTTTTAAATTTTATCCAAAACATTACATCATGTAGATACGTAAGCTTAAGTATACTTGATTTTTAGAAATACTAGCATTTCGGAATGAAAATTCTCCGAAATTTGGCTTAAATATTCAACTATCAGCTTCTTTGAAAGCATAAACTGTCCTTATGCCAGGTGGTTACTATAGAAACCACTATCCCATAAAAGGTTAAAGAGCACCGTGGTTGAGAATGCCGGCTTTAGCCCCAGTGAGAGGTGAGGTTTGTTATGTAACGGTGTTGCTCCATACAATTCATTTCCTTAGGGCTTATAGCCAGCTCAATGTTATATACGGTTTCAGCGTTACATTTTCGTCCTGAGGAACCTGCCTTATTCCAAACTCTAATAAAAACAGTTAAGGGGTTCTCAACCTTTTAGACACTGCGACCCCCTTTCTAGGCTGAGTATTTTGGTGATCCCCCAGCCAAGTTTTAACGTTAGAGATTTCAAGTGAGCAGTCAGTGATACTAACTTTAAACGATGCTTGTGCCGACAAATTTTGAATAAGTTTTATAGAGGAATACGTAGAACTGTCCACAACAACGTTAAAAATGTTGATGCCATTTTCTACATCTTACAACTGTGAACAAGGATTCTCCATAATGGTGAATTTAAAAACCAAATCAAGAAATCGTTTGACACTGGAAAAATACATTGTTTTGTGTGTTACAAAAATCATTACAGACATTCAAAAATTGTTTAATAGCAAACAAGCTCGAGTTTCTCATTAATGGAATAAGAAACGTAAAAGTTAAGTACAATGTGAGTGTATTATATTTTTTTTATAAAGAACTACAGCAATAACTATTTTTATATTTTTTTCTTCGTACTTCGCGACCCCCCAAAGGCACATCCTGCGACCCACCTGTTGAGAATACCTGCCCTAGAAAACGGGGCTGTGACCAATTCCTCTTTAGCCCCTAAAGTAAATTACCAACTCACATCCTAATACATGGGCCTGAAACATAGACGTCACTAGTCACTAAATTGATTTACAAACACTCATCCTATTACATATGCCTGATGACCTAAATGTCCCTAGACCCTAGAATGAATCACCGACAACGATGGTTTTACTGTCGTGCTTTCAATGGATAGGGTTCTTTTCCTGCTGTTTACAAACAGAGATAGGCTATGTACAAGAAGTAAACAACCTCTCAAGTGTGTAAAGGATAAACCAACTTTGATAACAAAGCTGCTACAACATTTAAATGTGTTTACTGTCGTGATAAACTGGTGATAAGATCATTTGAAGGGCTCACTTTAAGAATGTTCCAACCGACATAACGTTGGAGAGTTCTGCTTCAGTTGTTGTTGTTTGAGTCTTCAGTCTTTTGTCTGGTTCGATGCAGCCTTCCATGCCCCCTGCCCTGAGCAAATCGTTTCATCTCTACATAGCTACCACACACTACATCCGAGGCAATCTGTTTAACATATTCTAACCTTGGTCTACCCCTACAGTTCTTGTTCTCTTGTTCTTTCCATAACTAAGGTTGCTATTCCTGGGTGTCTTAGAATGTGTCCTACCAACCTATCTCTTCTCTTCATTAGCAGTCATCAGAAACATCTCTCCTCTCCCACTCGTCTTAATTCCTCTTCAGTTTTAACCCTATCTACCCATCTGATCTTCATCATTCTCCTGTAACACCTCATTTCTAACTCTTCAATTCTCCTCTTTTCTGCTGTACCAAATGTCCACGTTTCACTTCCATATAGTGCCACGCTCCAGACAAAGGTTTTCAAAATTGACTTCCTAGTACCTAAATCTATATTCGATGTCAACAGATTCCTTTTCTATAGAAATGCTTTCCTTGCCTGAGCCAACCTACTTTTTATATCCTCTTTGCTTCGTCCACCACTGGTTATTTTGCTTCCTAAGTACCAGAAGTCTCCTACTTCCTTTAGCTTTTCACCTGAAATTTTGATGTCCATAGAGATTTCTGACTACTATAAAATACCAACAATTATTTTTATACAGTACATACAGTATGTCATTTTTGCAATATGATCCTTATTAACATCAAATTAAGGCCAACATTTGTAACAGATCTGTTTTAACTATTTTTATAACATAATTCATTAGAATTCCGATATATTTAGTCTTCTTCTTCTTCTTCTTCTTCCTGGCGTTGTTTCCAATTATTTTTTGGGGTCCGCCACTCTGCACCTCGCTCTCCATTTGTTGCGGTTTGCTGCATCTATAGGACGAAGACCTACGATGCGCACATCGTCGTGTAGGGTATTCATCCAACGCCTTTTTGGTCGTCCTGGAGGTCTTTGTCCATCAGGCTCAAGAGCAAGTGACTTGCTTACAATGAACTCTGCATTTGCTCGGGCTACATGCCCGTACCAACGCAACCGAGTCTCCCTCATTTTGGCTGGAATAGGGGCAATTCCAAGAGTATTGCGGACGTCTTCGTTCTTAATATGATCCAGTCGTGTAATTCCCAAGAACCTTCGTAGCATCCGCATCTCCATTGAGTGCAAGGCTTGTTCATGTTTCTTTGTATTAGGCCAGCATTAGGCTCCATACAAAGCAACAGGGCGGACGACTGTGTGATAGATCTTAGTTTTGAGGCGCAAAGGGATCTTGCGGTCACAGAGAACGCCTGTGACCTGGCGCCACTTCATCCATGCAGCATTCATCCTTGCACGGGCATCCGAGGCTGTGTCACCATCAGGTCTCACAACGGAGCCAAGGTATCGGAGATATAGCCAATTCTGGTGTTTGTGCGGACTCTTTGTTCAAGTGGAACAGGTTACCCTCTCCAAAGTGTGACTGTGGAGCCGATAGACAAAACGGTGAAGCACATCATTCAGGACTGTCCTCTAAGATCCTATGCTGGCAACATATTGGATTTTCTCTCAGCGACTCCTGCATTAGTGGACTACATTTTGAATTTAGAAATAAAATTATGAGCCTATCTGTTCTCTTTTTTTTCTTTCTTTCTTTCTTTCTTCAATATTTCATTAAGATATATTATGATGTAATGTAAGCGTGTACCATACCATACGATAAATAAATAAATAAATAAATAAATCGGAGATATAGGTAAATTTTTAGGTAAATATTTTTTTTTAACTTTTGAACTCATTTCATTGTAAATTCTATTATCTAGCACAATATTTTTACTAGCATTATTTTATTATTTTCTACTATTAATTAGAATTAATGTGTGCGTCTCGTTGCGTAGTGGCTAGCATCCTGGCTGTCGCCGCGGATGCCAGGGTTCGATTCCCGGCATTGCCAAGAAATATAATCGTAGTCTGAGTGCTGGAACAGGTTACACTCAGATTTGTGAGGTAATACTGACAAGGGTTGGGTTCGATTCCCACCACCATTATCATGGAAGTGAATTTCCGTGGTTTCCCACATCTACTCTTGGCAAATGCCGGGATGGCTCGTAACTGAACGCCATGGCAGCCTCTTTCCCAATTCTTACTTGAATTACGACTACATACACTAATACAGCCATCACAGTACCGGTAACACAGATTATCAGACAAATTTCACACATCAAACCCAACTACACGGGGCTAAATGACAACGATATCGCAAAACCTATTAATTTATCAACAATAACGACATAATTAATTTCATCAAAGTTTTGATTTACTGTAAATACTAAAGTGAAATATTAACAACAAAGCCTTGTTCGCAATTACTTTATTTTTTATAACAACACCGCTGAAAAAGTCCTTAATGATGCCGAAACTGGTACATCTTATTACTTAACTAGCAACCCACCTAATTCAGTTATATCAAAATAGAGTACATTTGTTTATATGAAAACTAGCAATCCGCCCTGGCTTCGCCCGGTATCTATCAGCAGGCTTAGAATCATGTTGGTAGCAATGATGCACATAGGTTACTCCAAATTAATCTAGAATGTCAGGTACTATACGTCTGCATATTTTAAAGCTGCCGGCTTGCATACTTTCTGATATATTGGTATTTGGGTAAGAAAATAGGGAGAGAGCATTTATTAACAGTTGGCAACCCTGGTGGCTTTTAAGAATACGCTCAGTCATATATGTTTATGTAGATATAGTACATACGAAATTTGGTTGAAATCCAATTGAGTGTAAAGTTATATGCATTTAAAATGGAGCTATCAGCAGGCTTAGAATCATTTTGGCAACACTGCCATGCATGGCTTCCTAAATTAAACTGAAAAAATATTATCTATATGTGTGCCAATTTTGGAATAGCTCCCATCCATACCTTCCAAGATATCCAACATGGAGCTCAAATTTGAATTGCGGTTTTTCAGCAGTTGATAGCACTGACATCATTTTCAAATATGGACTTGAGATATTCAGGTGTAGATGTTTACTCATACCAAATTTGTAATCGATTGCTGCAGCCGTTTAGGAGTTGATAGAGGGGGGACACACACACAGCCTGACAGAGAGAAGGACAGACAGACAGATAGACATTTTCCCGGATCGATCTATTTTTCCTCATTTTTAGCCTATTTTCATTTTATGAAAAAATAGGCTTATGAGATCACCTTTTGTCCGTGTGTGTGTGTGTGTGTGTGTGTGTGTGTGTATGTGCGTGTGTGTGTGTGTGTGTGAGAGAGAGAGAGAGAGGTAAATTCTGAACGGCTGGAGCGATTACAATGAAACTCGGCAAGATCATAGTACTATTCTGGCCAACCCCGACCGTGCCCTTCAAATTTTATTGTGTCTCACTAATCCAACATGGCGGCTGTGCAAAATAATTAACCAGCATTCAGTATCTCCGAAACTATTACCGATATCGCCCTGAAATTGTGTACGGTGATAAATGGCACTACTAGAAGTTCACCTATGAGACTTTCAAAAACCTGGTTACTACAAAACCAAGCGAAGTTGAGACTTTTAAATAGATTTTTCTCGCGATTTAACTATCCAAACGTAATGAAACTTGGTACAGCAAATGTTTATACACATTGTAATGCACTGCAGTCTAATTTAGTACAATTGTTTACATAACCTCAAAATGGCGGCTGTGCGAATTATTTCACTGACATTCTATATCTCCGAAACTATTACAGATATCACCCTGAAATTTTGTACGGTGGTAAAGGGTTCTAATACAAGTTCATCAATGTAACTTTCAAAAACCTGTAAAGTACAAAACGAACATGGCGGCCAAGCGAATTTGAAACATTTTAATGGACTTTTCTCGTGATTTAACTCTCTGAGCGCAGTGAAATGTGGTACAGTAAATGATTTTACATTTTGTAATGCACTGGCATCTAATTTAGTTTAACTGTTTAGATAACCTCAAGATGGCGGCTATGCGAAATTTTAAATTTAAGTTTTTATTTCTTGTGTCGTAATCATGCGATCGAAGTGAAAGTTTGAATAATGAACCTAGGCAATAATTGTCCTTGAATGGTACATAACTATATGGCCTATACATATAACAATCCAAAATGGCGAGCATCCGAAATATTTAGACCGTTCTCAATATCTACGAATCTTTTACGGCAATCAAACTGAAATGTTTTATGTTCATAGAAGCTATGAACATAAGTTCACCTATAAGACTTTCAGTAACCTGGTGAGCACAAATCCTGTTTGGTGGCGACGCGAATTATAAATATTTAAATGGACGTTTCTCAAGAATTAACTGTCCGAGTGCAGTGAAACGTTGAACGTTAAATGCTTATGCAAATGCCAATCCACAGGCATCTAATTTATTTCAATTGTTTGCATAATCACAAGATGGCAGCTGTGTGAAATTTTAAAATCTCGTTTTTACTTCTGGTGTTCTAATCATGCGATTGAAGTTTGAATACCACACGTACAAAATAATCTTAATGTAATAGTACAAAAATAAAAATCCAACCTGGCGACCATCTGAAATAATTAGACGGTTCTCAATATCTACGAATCTGTTACAGCAAATAAACTGAAATTTTGTATGTTGATAGAGGCAATTAACATGAGTAGGATATATGAAAATTGGCTGTATAGTTCTTCTCGGAACTACTTGTTGCAAAATGTGAAAAGTAGGCTAATAGTTACGGAAACATTTTTGACACAAGTATATGAGCATGATTTTTTAATGTGAATTAAGCTAACGGTCTTTAACTTTTGTTAGGAACTGTTTATTTATTTAATTTAATTATGTTTGACTAAGGTCTAATACATTTTGAACACCAGTCGGTATTCATTTAGAAGCACATTATTCCAAAATATTTTCATAAAAGCGGCCTAAAATAATTTTCTTATTAATGTGGAATGTAGGCTGTTTAAACACTATCAGCGATTAAGCTAGGATAGCAAATCTCACCGTTATCAGACACTCAAAGGAATGTTGCGTCAGTTCCACATGTACAGTAGGTTATCTTCTGTGCAGTAATAATACTGTAACTTCCTTATTCCTGACTAAACATACTGTAGTTGTTGTTGATTTACATAGGGACTTTTTGGCATCGTGGTCATGTAGCCCTGTGTACTTTGGTGAGTGAGGAGACTGATACCCTTTGCCATTATGATGTCTGTATTATTATGTGTATTTGTAATTAAAACCAGAATTTTGGTTGAAAGTGGCCATAATTTTAATTTAGGTTCCATAGTGGCTGTTTTGCCTGGGGTATGTGTGGGAAACCATGGAAATCCACTTCTGGGATAGCTGAGGTGGTAGCGTGCTAGACTCCGAATCTTAAGGTTTGAGGTTGAAATCCTAGTGGGTTAATTTTTTACTTGTTTTTTTAAAATATATTTATTGATTTATAACTAGTCACACGTTATAATCGTAAGCATATAAAGTGTGTATTTGCAATCGAACATATTATATAAAAAGTTATAACACCACATATTTCAACACTGGCCTACAGTGATTAAAATTCGTGGTCCTTGATCTGAGGTACAGTCTGTTGTTCTTGATTCTTTAGGGGCTTTGCAGCATCAATGTCATGTATCCCCGTGTACTTGGGTGTGTGTAGAAGTTGTCTGACAACCTGTGTCACTGTGATATCTGTGTGAGTACTTTTAAACGAGGAAGGATTTGGGTAGGAAGCTGTTGTTGTTTTGTTTCATTTGAGAGGTTTGGACATCATTGCCATTTAGCCCGTGCACTTTGGTGAGTGCTGATTATTGTCTGCTAACCTGTGGCATTGTGATGGCAGTATTAGTGTGTGCGTATTTGTAATTCAGGCGAGGATTCAATCAATCGATGTATAATATAGCACCATTGTTATTGAACAAGCTACCACAACCAACATGCAATTATACTACTTAAAAAGTACAATGAGTTATAATATACCCATGCATTTAGGAGAAAGTAGGCTATATATTCTTTACTGAACATCTTGTTTAATTCCTACATTTAAATTTCTCCAAATTTTTGTTTATTATTATAATTATTAGATTGTGTTTTTTTGTTAACTAATTTTAGGCATTTTTCATATTATGGTGGACAATCTAATTTTTAATTAAATTCTAATTTTATAAACTTTAATCTGTGTTAAGATGGGCGGATGAACTTACTGTTCCGCCCCTTAAAGAAAATATAACTAACTAGCAAACTATCTAGGTGGCCTACTGCATAATGTCAAGGGACTAGGCAAGTCCCTTTCATATCACGCCAATGGTTGGTTGGTTCCTCAGTTTAGGGACTGCGACAACGCGGTCATGTAGCCCCATGTACTTTGTGTGTGTGTAGAATCTGTCTGATAACCGGTGTTAATTGTGATGGCTGAGTTAGTGTGTTATCTGTAATTTATGTAAGGAGTGCAGACGATCAATTTCAAGTATTTCCTACCTTTGCTGCCAAATGCTACTGTCAACGACACCTAGCTGTGAATTTGGCTACTAGATGCCAGCGCAACAGGAACCTGGCGCCATACGTAGGAACTAATAGGGCATTTATCAAATCTAACCTACAAATTTAGCTTCACACAAATCTATAAAATTGGCCTGACGGCTTTATTTCCCCTCCAAAGTAATGCATACTGAGGGATTTTTAACGTTTGTATACTTAAATGTGTGTTAAGAGAGATAGATGACCGCACTGTTCCCTCCCGTAAAGAGACAATAACTAACTAAATAACTAACTAGGTAGCCTAATGTAAAATGTCAAGGGACAAGGAAATTCCCATTCATATCACGCCGTTAGTGACTGACTATATTGGGTAGAATGAATTACAACTAGGAAAAGACCTCCAGTATACCAATTTAGCGGTTAACTAGATGATTGCCATCAAGTCCTTCCTAGGCCAGCCCTACAAGTCCTCTCTGTCAGCCTTACAGTAGCTACCTATGGTAGTGCTGTCACGTCCCAAACTCAACTAGTTGGAGGTGTTTTAGTAACAATAACATTGCTTTCACTTCCCTGTGCCACCACGTGGTTTAGCGTCTAGCATTCTTGGCTGTCGCCTCAAAGGTCCGGGTTCGATTTCCGGCTATGTCAAGAAATCAAATTCAGATCTGAGGGCTGGAACGGGATACACTCAGCCTCGTGAGGCAAAACTGACAAGTGGTGGATTCGATTCCTATCTCACCCACCCTGGAAGTGGTTTTCCGTGGTTTGCCTCTTCTACTCCAGGCAAATGCCAGGATGGTATCTAACTTAAGGCCACGGCCGCTTCTTACCTCAATTACAAGTACACACACTAGTACAGACATCGCACAACAACACGTTATCAGACAAATTCTACACACAACCAAGTGTACGGGGATACACGACCACGATGTAACAATGCCCCAGAAGAATCAACAACAACATCAATAATAATAATAATAATAATAACAGCGCTAGTACGACCTGTTGCTTTATACGGTATTGAACGCCGACCAGCAGACAAAGCCACAGAGCGCCAATTCTATTCCTTGGATATGTGTATACATGTAGTCCGTTATTTAATGGGTATCACTCTTCTTGAACATGTCAAAAACTGGGAAAGATGACCTAACAGTTCTGCCCCTTAAAACAACAATACTCACTCCCTCATTTAGAAGGTTTCTATGAGACACGAAGAAACTGCGCCGTTCTCACGAAATGCCTCCACTCAACTCTGTTTTGGGCGAGTTCCTGCTAGTTCTCCACATTCAGATGTATACAAAGTTTGGAGATTTTATTTTTCTAAGAACTTCGTGGTCTCTTTCTACTGGCCTTTTTTTCTCTTGGTTCTTCTTTAAAGATTTGTAAGGCCATCCTATCATCTCCCATCCTTAGTACATGACCAGGCCATTAAAGTCTTCTGGAGTTAATGATGTTGAGTATTGGTGCTTGCTGTGACAGTGAGTGTATTTCTTTATTTGACCATTTTTCTAGCTTTGAGATGCGGGCTCAAAAATGGTCTAAAAGTTTCCTATACGCTTTATTTTTGAAAAACTACAACTGGTGTTCGTCCTGTTTTGTTAAACTCCATGATTCTGCACCATAAGTTAGAACTGGCTTAATGATGGTATTGTATAAATTTTTTTAATTTCTCGTCCCAAATGTGGATCCCAATAAAAACTACTGAGAGTAGTACACTTTGTTAGAATTGTGTATTCTAACTTTAATTTCCACTTTTCTATGATTCTGTTCATCAATTGAAACTCCTGGGAATTTGAAATGCTCAACCCTCTCAAAACTATGAGGTAACCGATTCCTAAACACGTCAATTATCCTCTTCATTACCATAATAATAATAACATGCCAAAATCGACACCGTTTGGCAGCAAATGAGCACTGGACCCATCACTGAAAGGACATGGAAAGACGCCTCCAATGGTGTTGCCATGCCCTAGGGGCTTCACCTGGAGCATGATTATGATGAGTATGATGATGATGGTAATTGTTGTTTTAAGTGACCCAACATCTGGGGAATCCGCCCCTAATGATAAGGATGAAATAAAAAAACTAAAACTAAAACAAACTTACTACTACAGCTACATCAAACTAACTACAGACCTAAAATTAACTTAGAAAATAAAAAGAAAGGAATACGCTAAACAAAAGACAGGAGGAAGAGAAATTACCTCAAACCTCGAGAAAGAGGATCTAGGGACTGGGAGGGAAAAAGAGCCATGAAACGCAGGTAGGATAGGAAATAAAGAGAGGATCCGCCTAAAAAAAAAAAAAAAAAAAATGGAAAAGGGAAAATGGACTCAGCTCAGGAATCCCTCAGGGTCGCCAACTCCCGATGTCACAGCCGTGAGCCCTTGAGAGAGTAGCACTCTCCAGGAAGGGCAAGGTGCACCATAGGAGGTGGGGCTGCATACACCCTGCAAATTTAGGGCCTGGAGCAGCAGGAGATACCATGAAAAGGAAAGGAGAGGTCTGATGCCTCGAAGAATGAGGATATCAGGAAAGGGACAATTAAGGCAGGAAAGTGAAATACACCGTTTCCTCGGATACCCTAATACAGTCGGGGTCGGAAGAGGACAAGTGTTGACGAAGGTAGGAAAAAAGGAAGCTTGTAGTTTAACGTGACCGTCAATCTTGAGATCATGAGCCACGGGTGACGAAGGTAGGTAGACAGGGCAGATGAAAGAGAGAAGCCCGTCACAAGTAAGTGGGAGCAATGCCATACTCATCTGGGGTCCCGTGGTCGCCAACCTACGTCCCACTAGTCGTGATCCCCTGAAGGAGCACCTGAAACAGTCATGAAGTCTGCTCAATATTTAGAAATTAAAGGCAGTGCTCATGGTAATAATAATAATAATAATAATAATAATAATAATAATAATAATAATAATGATATCGTATGGCCTCGGGTGCCGGGTGCAAGCTTTGCTGTTTGACACCCAGAAGGTAGCTTGCATGTCGAATTTCGGTGTTCCCTAAAGCACTATGAAAGTCAAGGAGGTTAGATATCCAAGCTCCTTGAACTATTAGAGAAATGAGGAACATTGTGTTGGCGGAAACTTCCGAGATTAATTTTGCCATTATGAACACGACCTACTGAATTCAAATGCGTTCTTTGACATGCCAACATCGTATGATATGCGCGTCGTAAATTTTTGCCGCCTTAAAAAAAAACACCACTTGCCACGGCCAGGAGCGAACCTGCAAGCTCGGAGGTGGTAGACCGACACGTTAACCACTCACCCACCGAGGTAGTCAAGTGCTCATGGTGACGTCCGTAAAACGCTAGCAAGATACAGTAAAAGCCGACAGTCGATTTAAGGAGTACTAACTTAGGTTTTGGTGAAAATTTCTCCATCTTTTTTTTGATATTTTGAGTTCTCAACATATTGAATTAACACCGGAAGTTTGTTTAAAATACAAATGTTAATTTCTTTCCCAAGATATGGGCTTTTGAGGTTTGTCAACGTTGGTAAACAACTACCTAATAATTTTGCACACGTTACTTTACAAACCATTTGCGCGCCTTAGAATAACAGCTCCAGAAATAATGCTTTGCTTAAAAAAAATGGTATTCTTAAAAGTTTTAAAGAAACATTATCAAATAATAAGTCTTGATGAACTAGAGCCATGATTCTAGGTTGAATTTCAGCAATTAATTCTCTTTTAAGGGCATTTAGTTTCAAATCTTCAACTTTAATAGTTAAATAATTAATGTACCGTACCTTTTTCTTAATAGTTTGCTTTTAAGAATTCATTACTTGTTATGTTGATAACAGTGAATGATATTGAATTTTCAGTAACAACTATTTTATCTTAGAAAGCGAGTTTCTTATAACATGTTGAAATAAATTCATTCAGAATTTTGGGTGGTATGAGCATATTATGAAATTGAAGTGTTCTGTTCAAACATTCAGTTAGTGCCGCACTAAGACCAACCGATACCCAGGATCGCGAAAAATGGCGAACGAAGATCAGGACAGTGGATCCTGCCCCGGTAGGAAAACACTGGGAAGAAGAAATTTTGAGAAGTATTCATACCTTGATTACCTCCCACTTTTTTGAGAACAACATGTAGTCTATAAAGGGAACAAAAATATACGGCACAAATTGCAGGACACATTCCTCACACGTAGACGAAGAAATTATGTTATATGGACATGGGACCGGAAACGCTTCGTTTCCATGTTACACCTCATTGTCTCCAACTCATTAATCATGGGAAACACACAAGAACAGAACTTACCAGCACACCACATGCAACCTTTTTCTCACAGGAAATGTTCTATATGCCCTACGTGCGCATTGATACATTCATCAACCAACCACCGAAGTGAATCTCGGATGCGCTAAAGTATCCCAGGAGTACTGCCTATGGTGTTGTAGCCTTCCATAATGCAGGCACGGAGACTCTGAACATCTTGTACCAGGGTTCGATACACAAGAAATTTCAAATGCCCTCACAAATATAGTTCAGTGATTTTAGGTCCGGAGAGCGTGGAGGCCAGGCAATTGGTACATCTACCTATCCATTTGTCACCAAATCTGTTATTTGGAAGCCGACGGACATTAACACTAAAATGAGGAGGTGCTCCATCGTGCATGAAGTACATGTTCTGTCGCATAGCTAAAGGCACATCTGCTAAGTCGCATGGCAACAGGGCCATGTAAAACAAAACACTGGCGGTGCACCTACGGTAATAGCAACGTAACCAGACGTATAACCAATAGTACATGTTCCCCATGATTCTAACGTTCTGTTCTTGTGTGTTTCCCATGCTTAATGAGTTGGAAACAATGAGGTGTAACATGGAAACAAAGCGTTTCCGGACCCATGTTCATATAACATAATTTTTTCGTCTACGTGTGAGGAATGTGTCCTGCATTTTGTGCCGTATATTTTTGTTACACCCTGTTTAGACAGAGTTGTTTACAAAGATGTCTTATCGACTGAGATACAGGATTGTACCATGTAATACAGCTAGTAGGTCATATTGGCACTCAAGAGCTGTCCTCGAGTACTTCCTTCTCAAGAGTTATCGTCGAGTACTTCCTTCTCAAGAGTTCATTACCCTATTGAACTTTTTTTGATAAGAAATGCATTTATTTCTTAAGTCCTGGTTTAGTATAAAAGGTAGGCCTACAACTTCTATCATCATCATCTCATCCTGTTGTCTTAAAGTGAAGACATCCACTGAAGTGAGTACTTGCTGCCATTTCTTTACCTCTCATTTGAATCTCTGTTATGTTAATAATGCTAAAATACGAGCAATGTTGTAGTTGTTAATTCATTTAGGGGCTTGCGATACTGTCGTAACTAGCCCCGTGCACTTCGGTGTGAGTAACATTTGCCTCTGACTAGTTGCGTGGCGTAGCGGTATCGTTCTCGCCTCCTATGTCCAAGGTAGCAAGTTCAAATCCTGGCGAAGTTAGTTGGCAATTGTGGGTGCGCAAATGCGAAGGAACCGTGTCAGATTTATTGTTACGTTAGAGATCCGTTTCGGGGCGAATTTCCGGCTTCTTGACTTTTCTAAAATCAGCAGTAGTTAAAAGGGACGCAAAAAAAATATTATTATTATTAGGACTTGACTGTATTAATGTGGAGTCTATAATATAATACTAATAATATCGCATGGCCTCGGGTGCCGTGTGCAAGCTTTGTTATTTGACACCCAGAGGGTAGCTTGTATGTCGAATTTCGTTGTTCCTTGAAACACTATGAAAGTCAAGGAGGTTAGATATCTAAGCTCCTTGAACACTATAGCGCTTTCTAGTAGAGAAATGCGGAACTTTGTGTTGGCGGAAACTCCCGAGATTAATTTTGCCAATATGAACACGGCCTACTGAATTCAAATGGGTTCTTTGACATGCCAACATCGTATGACATGGTGTCGTAATTTTTGCCACCTTTCAAAAATCACTTACCACAACCAGGAGCGAACCTGCAAACTTGGTGTTAGTAGACCGAAACGATAACCACTCACCCACCGTGGCAAGCTGTGTCTATAATAATTGCTACCCCACTACATTAGACGGCACTGGCCAGCAGCACGTCGGCTTCTCGATAACCAACGCTTTGCTTACCAGAATGATACGGGTACCGGGAGCGTGGATGGGCCAACTTACCTGTATTCAGGGGTCCGGGTCACTTCCGCAGCAAAATCACCTCCAGATGACATGTCCCAACAGAAGAGCTCCAAATGAGTGGAAGGAAGATGGAGAAGGGGACAACACACACAGGCTATCGTACAAACACCCCCCAAAAACTAACGGAACTGACGTCGGTGAAATAATGCCACAACCAAAGATTTAAAAATAGATAATAAAAGGTTTAATATTAAAAATTTAAAGAAGAACCTTCACCCTAAACTGAACATGCATCAACCAACACAAATTTACAAGAAGGCCAGATAGCGCCTAACATGCTTGCTTGCAAAGCCAAGAAGAGGAAAGACTTAATTTAAAATATAAAAAAATATTAAACAGCCCAAAGGTTAAAATAAAAATTACTTGCATAACATACTGAGAACGGGCTTGACAATTTGCAATGGAATGCAATAGCGATCCGGCATGCAGAAGTTCAGGCCACGCCAAAACAAAAGGAATTGAAATTAAATTAAATTTAAAAAAAAAATAAATGGGAAAGAAAATAAATAAATAAATGATATGCACGCCGGCGAAAAACACAAGGACATTTACCAAAAATCACAAAATTAACATCAACAAGATTACATTAAAAAAAAATATTAAGCTAACACATAACACGTTTGCCTTTGAGACCCGCGCCAATGGACTGACAATCAGACCACAATGCATCACGGCAAACAACATGGCCACACAAAAAACATGCCAGATCGAAATTACGCCAAACAATTAATAAGACAGATTTTAACATCAGCGTAAGGAAATGAACGGAGGAAAACAATTAAGTCTAAATACCATTACAACCGAGAAATGCACCGGATCATGAATAAATTAATTTGAATACTATATCAATCATAAGATTGGCAAAAGAAAATAAATAATAATTTAAACGTGAAATAAACTAGAAATGTGTCTCCAGGAGGTACGACGAAAGATAACAAGTTTCAAATGAATCAGGAAACTTAATTAAAACAGTAAAAAAAATTAGGCCTATAAAATAAATGAGGAACAGAAATAAAATATTACTATAAGAAGATATCGGAGCTCCATAACAATAATAGAAATCAAGAAAAATAAAGTAACGTACCTTACATCCTTCTCAGTGGAGACACACTAATAATAAAATAATTAACATACAATATAAATAAATTCTACGGCACTAATTGCCTTGAACATGGCTAACACGCCCATGTGCCGTTTCGATGTCACAAGTACTCCTGTTGTATCCAGATGCGATTTACTTTGCATTTTTCTTCTTCACGGCGGAATGATGAAATTAAACTTTATGTAGCACAGGCGTTCCCTTTTTCTTGAATAAGTATTCATATTTTGAAAAAGCTAGGGGCTATGCCCCTAGCGCAACGGATAGATACTCTTGGACCAGCCGCCGGCTTGTTGTTTTTCTTTCGACAGCTAATGGACTCCACAAAATGGCGGAGCAACGCTCGTCATTTGCCGAACTGTCTTCATGTAAATAATATTGTCCAATCACGGAGTGACACCTCAAAACAACAATGTCATAAATAAGTAAATAATTTGGCGGTATCATGAACACACACCGTTCTTTGTTTTATGACGTAGAATCATAATTGTCTTTCACTTATGTCACGAATTGGTAGAGTTTTAAAGGAAACACCAACGCACTCTATTGGTGAATAAGCAGGAACTACTTGAATCTTTCCAAAGTCCGACTTCAGCTACCATCTTGTGGTCACAGGCGGTACTGAGCGGCGAAGCGGACGATTCAAAACTTCAAGAACAGCATCCATGATTAAATACATGTTTGAAATGGTAGAGACGTGCCCTTGCACGTATCAATAATAATGTGTGCATTTGTACTTGAGACTAGAATATGGGAGGAGTTGGTCGTGGCCTAAAGTTAAGATCCATTCCGGTATTTCCATTAACAGTAGTGGGGAAACCACTAACTAGGATTACTGAGATGGGAATGGAACCCAGTTCAGCTTCACGACGCTAGATTTCTTGACAGAGCTGGGAATCAAGCTCCGACCTCATGGGTGATAGCCAAATATGCTAGCCACTACACCATGAGGTGTATCATTCATCGTTTATTAGACTGGACATGTTTTTCTTCTCATCAACTTAGGCTATAGCCATTAATTGGGAAATTGTCTATCAGTAAGCACAATCATATATCCAATCATATTAGGCAGGAAGCATTATCTGAAAAATATTTGCATGTAAAATTTGCATAATTAATAATGACTAGTTGATACCCATCAAAACATGACGGTCATAGGGAAAATATTTATTGAAGGATTCTCTTATACAGTTTGCATTTTTTGAAGGAATACTTTTTGACACTGTCGCAACTTTAAGGGTGTCGAAAGATCAACTTCGCAACATATGACTGAAACCTTGATGAAGCAAATAGAGACCTACACGTTCCAGAGTTTCCCCTTGGGGTGTTTTGAATGTGTTAAAGAACGCCAAGCGAATTGAAAATTGGAAAATTGAAGTCGTTTTATCGGAAGTTGTTATAACAAGTCGAAGGATTATAGCTCTCCACACATACTTACTCTAAAAGTTTGAACCATAGAGCCACAACAATATTTCCCCCCTTTTTAACTCTCATAAACAAAGATCTCAGTAGACGCGGCGGGATCCGCCATTTCTCTGGTGGAATAGAGCCATTGTGCGCAAGCGCGGGAGCGACAAATATTACATTTTTCTTTAATAATTTAAAAATATACCCTAACAAATATTTTCCTTTTAAAGGAAATGTTTCAACTCTACTGTTCTTGCCCTCAACCAAGAAAATGAAGTAGTGTTAGTAGGTGATTTTAACTCCCATATCTCCTGGACATCAATAGACAACGGTACCATACACTCTCCCCCAAAAGATACCTTCATCTTATCAAATTTTTTAAACGGTCTACATCTGAAACAGTTCAACCTGCACCCAACAAGGAAATCCGAAACACTGGACCTCATATTTTCAACCCTACGTAATGTCACTGTGACCGTTGGAAGAAATATCTTGAACACCGATCATAGTTCAATAGAAGCTACCCTCCCCGTCCCAGCCAGCAGACATAAAAACTGGCCACCCGCCGAGAAGAAAGCTTTCCCTCTTTGGAGAAAAGTCGACTGGCAAGCTGTCCATCAGGATTTACAATCTCTACCCTGGTGCCTCCTAACAGCTGAGATAGACGTAAATAGCGCTGTGACCTTGTTTGAGGATTTACTCTACTCGGCTATTAAACAACACGTTCCTTTCTCCCTACCCAAATCCAACAAATATCCGCACTGGCTTAGTCAAAACACCAAACTTCTTCTCCAAAATAAAACTCGTACATGGTCGCTCTGGAAATCAGTTCCTAATCCTCATACACGCAATGTATTTATTCACCTACGGAAAGTATCAAGAGTTCATATGACAGAAGATTACAACCGCTACATTTCTTCCATAACAGGAAATCTCAAGAATAACCCGAAGAAGTTCTGGACACTTATATCATCCCGTAGAAAGACTCCTAGAATTCCACTTAACCTAAACCTCCATAATGAAGAAATCCCATTTGAATCGAGGTCCACACATTTCAATGAATATTTTCACTCAACCTTTTCAGTTCCCGTACCAATCCCCAGTCCCCCTCAACTTACTAGCGTCTGTTCTGATTCATTGTCTCAAATTTCAACGACCCCCGATGAAATCCAAAATATTTTAAAAGGTCTGCCCACAAACCGATCTACTGGACCATCAGACATAAGCCCTATATTCCTGAAAAACACCTCTGCATCTCCCAGCATCCCCTCGTCCATAATACTCAACTGGTGCATGACTTCCGGCACTTTTCCTGACTCATGGAAGAGAGCTGATGTCACACCTGTCTTTAAATCAGGCAGCAAGCACGAAATTTCCTCGTACAGACCTATATCTATCATCCCTATACTCTCCTCAGTCTTCGAAAGAATAATACATTGCCGTCTCCTCACTTTCACCAAACCATACCTCTCAGAAGAACAACATGGCTTCATCCCTGGAAAATCATGTTTAACAAATCTGACTGTTCTGAACCATCACATAATTTCTGTATTAGATCAAAAATCTCAGCTAGATGTAATCTACGTTGACCTGGCCAAAGCATTTGATTCTGTGAACCATTTCCTTCTCCTCCACAAGCTTGCTTCACGATACAACGTACATGGATCCTTCCTATCCCTAATACAAAGCTTCCTGTCCAATAGGCAACAACGGGTAGTGCTTCCAGGGTCTGTATCATCCTGGCTCCCAGTCTTATCAGGAGTAACTCAGGGCAGTATCCTGGGACCCCTTCTCTTCGTGCTGTATATGGATGATATAAACACATGCGTGCAAAATTCTCCGTGTTCTCTTCTTCTGTACGCTGATGACCTCAAGATATTCAGAGAAATTTCCAGTTCCGACGACCACGCTGAGCTCCAGGAAGCAGTGAATGCATGCACTGATTGGTTCAACAAATGGAGGTTATCTCCAAATCCCAAAAAGTGCTTCAAAGTTTCTTTCTCACTACTGAAATCTGGAAATCAAGCGGACTATAAAATATGTGGAAATAAATTGGATACGGTTTCTCCGGTAAGAGATTTAGGTATTATTCACGATGATAAATTGACATTCTCTCCCCACATTGACCATATCAAATCTCGCGCAATGCGCAGTCTCGGCATTCTATACAGATTCACAGAAATTAAAGACCTCACTGCACTTAAATTATACTTCACCACATATGTTCTCCCTATCCTAGATTTCTCTTCCCCAATTCAGTCTACTTCGGCTATAACCAATATTTCTAAATTGAACAGTGTCTTTAGTTTCTTCATATCAATAGTCAAAGCTCGCAATCCTTCGCTAAGGCAGTTTGCCAAATCCGACATTCTAAATCAGCTCAATATACTTGACCTGAGAAGCCGCTTACAATTTACTGACCTGTGTTTCCTACATAAAGTTATGAATGGTTACACAAAATGTAACATGCTCTTAAGCTACTTCCCACTCCATGTTCCCTCCCGTTCAATATGTCAGAACCATTTACACCATATACCCCGCCCACGACTTGAAGTACAGACGCGCTCTATATTCCACCGTCTACCTACCCTTAGTAACTCCCTTCCAAATATTGACATATTCTCTCCCTATAGAACATTCAAACATAACATTAGAAGATCCCTTTCATCCTCGATTCCTACCCCCTCACCCTCCTAATCACCCACTACCCCAATCACTCCCTGCATTTTTCCCGAGACTTGTCCCTTGCTGCCATCACTGCCATTGTTATTGTTATTGTTGTTATTTTTGTTAATACTATTTGAAATTGTTAAAATATTAGTGTAAAATGACCTATCATGTTGTATCTAATAATTATTAAATAAATAAACAACCTGCAAATCTACATGGCAAGAGCTTTCGCGAGAATGCATTACGAAGTCAATCGGTTAAAACGTTATCTCAATCTCGCGGAAACAAAAATCACCTTAGTGTTTTAAATATATAGATAATAATAATAATGAAAATGAAAATCCACAGCCTGCTTCCAGTCTCCGACCGGGTCAGGAATGGAATGAATGAAGCCCCTATCTAGCGGCGAGGATATGAACTGTGCCGGCTGCCGAGGCCTGACGCACTCCTCTGGGGCAATGATTAAATGAATGATAGATGAAATGAAATGATGGTGGAGAGTGTTGCTGGAATGAAATTTTGACAGGGAAAACCGGAGTACCCGGAGAAAAACCTGTCTGCCTCCGTTCTGTCCAGCACAGATCTCACATGGAGTGACCGGGATTTGAACCACGGACTCAGCGGTGAGAGGCCGGCGTGCTGCCGCCTAAGCCACGGAGAATAATAATAATGAAAAATGAAAATCCACAGCCTGCTTCCAGTCTCCGACCGGGTCAGGAATGGAATGAATGAAGCCCCCATCTAGCGGCGAGGATATGAATTGGGCCGGCTGCCGAGGCCTGACGCACTCCTCTGGGGCAATGATTAAATGAATGACAGATGAAATGAAATGATAGTGGAGAGTGTTGCTGGAATGAAATTTTGACAGGGAAAACCGGAGTACCCGGAGAAAAACCTGTCTGCCTCCGTTTTGTCCAGCACAGATCTCACATGGAGTGACCGGGATTTGAACCACGGACCCAGCGGTGAGAGGCCGGCGTGCTGCCGCCTAAGCCACGGAGGCTTGTCAATAATAATGATAATAATAATATTATTATTAATAATAATAATAATAATAATAATAATAATAAATTGAATGAATATATCCCATCTCCAGCCCTGGATGATCGAAACACTTTGGGGAAAGGATATTGATTTTTTGTTCAAATTTTACAAGCATACATAAAATTACAGTTTATAAAAAATGAAAATCAAATTTTGTAACATTAAAAATGCAGCCATTGGGCATTAATTTAGTTACATGCTTCCCACAAAGCCAACCCTATGGCTTATCTGTGGGATACACGGTACTTTAAGTACATACAGCGGCTATATGGCAAAAAAGGAACCTAAGAACGATGAGAAAAATACGACTTAAAAACTTAATATTTGTCGCTTTAGGCACACAACATGCAAACATCTTCAAAATTGTCGTTAATGCACAAAATAGTCATTTACTGGCACTGTAAAACTCATCTATTACCTTCGCAAATCGACTGAAACAAAGTTTTAGATATACGAGCATACAATTCTAGGTTAAGGACTAAAATAGGCCACTATGACGAAATCCTTAACCTGATTAAAACTTACCATATAAATGATGATGTAAAATATAGATTGAGGCTCTCAAAATTAAAAACGGATCTTTTGGGCGGGGAGTTTCAAGTAATTTCGTAGTGCCTGAAATAAATTACATGAATACGCTTAACAAATCACTTCTCACATAAATGGGGGTCTTCTTTTCCTCGTCGAGATTTCGACAATTATCTAAATGAACATCTCACACCCTACAATGAGTGCAATCTTGTTCTTTTAGATTTGACTACTATATCTAATTATCTTTGCTTGCAGGTCCCAGATATGAATAAGAAGATATCATATCTAGCCTGTATTTTACTGATACAGCAAGTATTAACAGAACGAAGTGGAGAGTATGAAGCATACAATGCCGGGCTCAGTGACTTTGCTGAGGAATATGATACAACCTGGAGTCCTAATTCTCTGAAGACCTGGAACAACGCCGAGGACGAAGACGATGACAATGAATCGAGTGACTTTCTGACGGCCAATCTTTTGAAGGACGCTAATGAAGATACTCTTGTGTCTTTAAGAGACATTCAAGTGTTTACTTATGAAAGGATTCCGAGTAGTGCTGTGCACGTGGACGTAGCTCTGAGGAGTTTAAATTTTAATACCACATTCGACCAAGTGTATGTAGGGGGGAATTATAATTCCATTTCTTACGACGAGGAGACTAGGTCAGGTCAAATTAACGCTATTTTAAATAATGTGTTCGTGTCTGGAATTGCTGCTCTCTCAGAGGATAGAAGTCATCCCATTGTAACAAATCTGTACGCCACTTACAGGCTTGACTCCATCCAGATCAGTTCTACAGGGGAGGAAAATACTGAAAGTGATACTGCACAATCCATAATGACCAAGGAATTACCATATGAGTTACAGCCACAATTCGATAGCCTAATAATCACAAAACTTAATGAGGTCCTTCAAGGAAAGTTAATTACATATGAAATGCCTCTCAGGTCACTTCATATTCGTTATGGCGCATTAAACGACTCTACAAACAAGATTGTAGATGAATTGCTAGAGTCACTTTCTAAGAATGTCGCAAACACAATTTCTATTCCAGATATGGATATGGAGTTCAAACACGGTTATCTTAAAACATCAAATGGATTGTTCGAAGGATTGGCGACAATCCAAAGAACTTCCGACGTAACACTTTCTCAGGAGGGGGACAAGTATACAATTTCTGTCTCAGTTGGTCTGCGAGAAGCAAAGATCGGTTTTAATTATAAAGCGAAATATTCTTTTGTCAAAGCTAGTGGGAAGGCTGTTGGTAAAGTAAGAAATAACTCGATAGCACTAGGGATAGTTCTTGACATGAGTAATGGTACATGCTCAGCTGAACTTGATAAATTGAAAGTGAAACAGCTGAGTGGGATTGAAATTAAACTTACTGGCTTCGGGGTCTTTGATAAACTTATTTCAAAGATTGCAACGTCTCAGGTTAATAAGAGGAAAGGAAAACTCATTGATAAACTCCAATCCAGATTGGATTCTTATGTGAAAAAATATCTTAAAACTTATGACTGTAGCAAATTTATGGGATTGTAATGATGTTGACTTCAAATATACAATTTATTAATGACAATGTAGTCAATCAGAATACCTGACAATGTTATTAATTTTATTACTGCAAAATGTTACTTGTTCTACATGTAAGAAAAACGTTGACTGTGAAATTTAGCCAAATATTTCACTGCATTTGTCATGTTTTAGTTATACATATATCCTACAATACTAAAATTCACTATTGCATTGACTAATTTTAAGTTCAACTTATAATTTCAATGTACGGATTTACTAGTGAATCTGTTGTAGAAACAGACAATAGAATATATATTTATTGAAATTTTAAGCACTTGAATATAAGTATTTTATAAATTTGTGTTGTGTGTGACAACTACGTAAATGTGATGTAATTTATAAGGTAATTGAAGAATATTTCTTCATGGACTAACTTGTATATCTTAGACATTTAGTGTAATGTTTTACTAAACTCAAAGCATCACATGCATGAGGTAAACTCTATGCTTTGTGAAAAACTCGTGTTCATTTTTAGTACCACATTCCTTTTATTTGTAATTAAATATAAAAACTATAGTTATATTTTGAGAATGTAAATAAAATGCACTTAATTAATAACTTATGATAGGAATAATTGTATATATTATTGTCTGGCCTTGTATCCTGTGTCTCACTTCCTTGCATAGAGAATTTTCAATCCTTTCAAAATGGCATTTAAAATAATATGTACACTGGTTCTAGGAATAAAGCTCTATAAATGCTATAACGTTGTTCATTCGTAACCAGTATAGCCGACAGTGCTACTGGGATTAAGACGCATTCTGTAATTACTAATAATACGGTATAATGATGAATGGTTCACATTTGTGGATATATCGTCCCATCGCTGCAAAACTTAAGATATTCCTTAATATTAGTTTTCTCAGTCTTCTTCTATGGCAGTTAAATATGAACACTTCGTGCATTACAGTTGATAAAGAGTTGACTGAACCGGAAAAAAGATCTGTCATAGAACGCTAGGCGTAATTAAACGGAGTTTCTCTCAAACGAGACCACGATATAACATCAAACAACTTCACATGACTGCATTCATAAAAAAGTAATGCAGGAAGGAGGCACAAATTTTAGGCATATTTGCTAGTGTTTTTTTTTTTGGACCTAATGTTACTATTAAATTGTTTGACCAAGAGTTATGTGATCTTTATGTATTACTACTACTACGCTACTACTACTTAAGATGTGTCCTAATTATTAGAATTGAAATAACACTTCCTAAATTCATTAACTACTTGTAACCCTAATTTAGAATGTAAATTTTCCTTCCGTACATCTGAGTTTAGTGAAATTTCTAAATTTTGAGCTATTTGATATTTTATAGAATTATTTAAATTCAAATGTTATCTTCCCATGTCATTGTTTGGTGAAAAATAATCACATTTCTTCCATCATAATTTTAAAATATCTTAATTCAGAAAACACTCACACGAGTCACTGTCCAGTTAAAAGTGAAAAATATAAAATATCTCTATAACTAAGCAATTATATGCAGTACAGTAGAATCGCTTACAATCCAACAACATTATTAATTGTGAGTGACTATACAGCAGAATCACCACCCTTTTGAATTTAATTGTTTGCATTTTTTGACATGGATATGTCTTTGGACTGAGAGTCATTTAAAAATTTGCGTTATGAAACCTAACAAGACGTTCCGTGACGAACTAAAGAGCCTACTTTTCTTAAAATTTAAGATTCATGTCAATGATTAATCTATATGGATCTATCTAGAATAATGACTAAATTAAGTTGGTAATATCGAAATTTATAATTAGTTCGAAATACTGTATACATGGCATACTGTATACACTGCGTCCTGCTGCACGGCTGAAAGCAACGGGAAACTACAGCCGTATGCTATTCCCGAGGATATGCACCTCTCTATGCATAATTACATGTGATGATGGCCTCCTCCCTTGTAAAATTTCAATCCGGAGGTAAACTAGTCCCCCGTTCGGATCTCCGGGTGGGGACTACTCGAGAGGGGGTTAACATCACAGAAGTGACAAAGAGGAAATCTGACATTCTACGGATCGGAGCGTGGAATGTTAGAAGTCTGCTAGGAAGTGGAAGGTTAGAAAACTTAGAAAGGGAAATGGATAGGTTGAGGTTGGATTTGGTTGGGATTAGTGAAATGCGCTGGCAGGAAGATCAGGACTTTTGGTCAGGAGACTATAGGGTCATTAGCACTAAATCAAACAATGGCCGAGCAGGGGTTGGCCTCATATTGAGTAGGAAACTTGGACAGCGGGTGGAATATTATGAGCAATATAGTGAACGGATTATTGTAGCAAAAATAAATACTAAACCTATCTGCACCACAGTGGTACAAGTCTATATGCCTACCAGTCAAGCTGATGATGAGGATGTTGAAAAGGTCTACGAAGAAATAGACGAAATTCTGAAGTATATCAAGGGTGATGAGAATGTTATAGTAATGGGAGATTGGAATGCTGTGGTAGGAAAAGGGAGAGAAGGGAAGATAGTAGGAGGTTTCGGATTAGGTGAAAGGAATGATCGAGGAAGCAGGCTGGTAGAATTCTGCACCGAGCATGAGTTGGTCATAGCTAACACCTTATTCAATAACCACAATAGAAGAATATACACATGGATGAGACCAGGAGATACAGGGCGTTACCAAATCGACTTCATTATGGTCAAGCAGAGGTTTCGAAACCAGATTTTGGATTGTAAAACATATCCTGGTGCTGACATAAACTCTGACCACAATCTGGTTGTAATGAAATGCCGATTAAAGTTGAAGAAACTGAAGAAAAGTCAAAAGCCAAAAAGGTGGGCAATAGACAGACTGAAAGAGAAGGATGTAAACGAAAGATTCAAGAAGAGTATAAAGGACGGACTAATGAAAAACCCTAAACAAACTTCAATTGCAGACGAATGGGCACTTTTGAAGAATGAAATAACAAAATCCGCAGAAGAAAACATTGGTAGGAAAGAAAGAATAGGTAGAAAACCGTGGATCACTCAGGATATACTAGAATTGATGGATGAAAGGTGGAAACACAAGAATGTAAGAGATGAAAAGGGGAAAGCAGAATACAGACGTCTGAGAAATGAGGTTAACAAGAAGTGCAAGGAAGCGAAAGAAGAATGGTTGAAAGAGAAATGTGCAGGTATAGAAAATTGTCTGAAATTAGGAAAAGTAGACACAGCTTATCGAAGGATTAAGAATACTTTTGGGGAAAAGAAGACTAAGTGCTGTAATATTAAGGACAAAAATGGAAAGCCTCTAACAGATAGGGAAGAAAAGCTTGAGAGATGGAAAGCTTACATAGAGAGTTTGTATAAGGGAAAGGAGATTGAGAATCATGTAATGGAAAGGGAGGAGGAAATTGATGAGGATGCAAAAGGAGATTTAATATTGAGATCAGAATTTGATAGAGCTTTGGAAGACTTAAGCAGGAACAAAGCACCAGGCATAGATGATATACCGATTGAGTTGCTACGCTGCATAGGAGATGAAGGTCTGATCAGGTTATTTCACTTGGTGTGTAGGATTTATGAGACAGGTGAGGTACCCCCTGATTTCAAGAAGAATGTAATCATCCCTATACCAAAGAAAGTGGGAGCTGACAGATGTGAAGATTACCGTACAATCAGCTTGATTACTCATGCTTCAAAGATCCTGTCTAGAATAATTTACAAGAGGATTGAAAGCCAGATAGAAACGGAGTTGGGCGAAGACCAGTTTGGTTTCAGGAGAAATGTAGGAACAAGGGAAGCTGTACTAAGTATTAGGCTGATTTTTGAAGGTAGAATAAGGAAAGATAAGAGAACGTTCATGGCTTTTGTAGACTTAGAAAAGGCTTTTGATAACGTTGATTGGACTAAATTGTTTGACATTTTGAAATCGACTGGAATAAAGTACAGGGATAGGAGGGTGATATACAATCTATACAGAAACCAGACAGCAGTCATTCGAGTTGAAGGACATGAGAGAGAAGCTGGTATTCAGAAAGGTGTAAGGCAAGGCTGCAACTTATCACCCATACTTTTCAATCTTTACATTGAACAAGCAATGAAGGAAATTAGAGAAAAATGTAAAGTGGGAGTGAAGATTAAAGGAGAAATAATTTCAACTCTGAGATTTGCTGATGACATCGTCATCTTGGCCGACAAGCCTGAGGATTTGAATGAGTTTTTGAATGGTATGGACTCCGTCTTACGGAAAGAATTCATGATGAAAATTAATAAATGTAAAACAAAAATACTGGAATGCAGACGAAATAAATCAGAAACCTCTATGGAGATCAAATTGGCAGGTGAAAAGCTGAAGGAAGTAGGAGACTTCTGTTACTTAGGAAGCAGAATAACCAGTGATGGACGAAGCAAAGAGGATATAAAAAGTAGGTTGGCTCAGGCAAAGAAAGCATTTCTACAAAAAAGGACTCTGCTGGCATCGAATATAGATTTAGGTATTAGGAAGTCATTTTTGAAAGCCTTTGTCTGGAGTGTGGCGCTCTATGGAAGTGAAACTTGGACTATTGGTGCAGCAGAAAAGAGGAGAATAGAAGCATTTGAAATGTGGTGTTACAGGAGAATGATGAAGATGAGATGGGTAGATAGGGTTACAAACGAAGAGGTATTAAGACGAGTGGGAGAGGAGAGATGTTTCTGGCGACTGCTAATGAAGAGAAGAGATAGGTTGGTAGGACACATACTAAGACACCCAGGAATAGCAAGCTTAGTTATGGAAGGACGGGTCGAGGACAAGAACTGTAGGGGTAGACCAAGGTTAGAATATGTTAAACAGATTGCCTCGGATGTAGGGTGTGGTAGCTATGTAGAGATGAAACGTTTAGCTCAGGACAGGGAGGTTGGAAAGCTGCATCAAACCAGTCAAAAGACTGAAGACTCAAACAACAACAATGTAGCCAAATAGAGAACTACAGTTGGCAGCCCTGGTGACTGATTATATTCTTAGTTCCATCTCTTAAGGTACAGAATACAAAATTTGGTTGAAGTCCAATGGATAGCATGGACGTTACATGCAATTAAACATTGGATCTAACAGCGTGCGTAAAATCATGTTGGCAACAATGACATATATGTATTGGTCAGAAATAATCTGAAATAATATGATCTATTGTTGTGTCAATTTTAAATGAAATCCATTGGTTGATATAGAAGTTACATCCATTTTAAAATTGGACCTATCAGCAGGCTTACAATCATGTTGGCGGCACTGGCGTAGGCCTATATTAGTTATTCCAAATTAATTTAGAATGCCAGATACTATACGTGTGCAAAGTTTAGAGCTAATGGCTTGCATACATTCTGATATATTGATATTAGGGTAACAAAAATAGAGACAGTATTTATTAACAGTTGGCAGCCCTGGTTGCTCTTAAGAATACGCACAGTCATATCTGTTATGGTACACATAAAACACACAAACTTTGGTTGAAATCCAAATGATAGTATAGAAGTTACATGTATTTAAATTTGGACCTCTCAGCAGGCTTAAAATCATGTTGGTAGCACTGACGTATATAAGTTACTCCAAATTAATATAGAATGTCAGGTACTATACGTGTGCATAGTTTAAAGCTACCAGCTTGCACACTTTCTGATATATGGGTATTTGGATTTTAAAAAAATGAGAGCATTTTTTAACAGTTGGCAGCCCTGGTGGCTCTTAAGAATATACTCAGTCATATCTGTTTATGTATGCATAGTACATACGAAATTTGGTTGAAATACAATTGATAGTGTAGAAGTTATATGCATTTAAACTTTGGACCTATCAGCAGGCTTATAATCATTTTGGCAACACTGCCATGTATGGCCTCCTGGAAATTAAACTACAATAGTATTATTTATACGTGTGCCAATTTTGAAATAGCTCCCATTCATACCTTCCATGATATCCAACATGGAGCTCAAATTTCAATTGTGATTTTCCAGCAGTTGATAGCACTGACATCATTTTCAAATATCGCCGTGAGATAGTCAGGTATAGATCTTTACTCCTACCAAATTTTGTTTCGATTTCTCCAGCCGTTTAGGAGTTGATAGGGGGACACCCACACACAGCCAGACAGACAGAAGGACAGACAGACAGACAGACAGAGAGACAGACAGACACACATTTGCCCGATCTCATCAGCCAACTTTTTCCTCATTTTTGCAAAATGTGAAAAGTAGGCTAAAAATGTAACGATCATATAGGACTCCTATATTGTACCAACGCAACAAGTATTCATCTTCTAAATCTGAAGTGTAAGTGTGTTATCTAGGTCTCCTATATGATTACCAAGGCAACAAGTATTCATCATGTAAATCCGAAGTGTAAAGGTCATCTACGTCTCTACGCCCTAGAGTTATTTACCATTAAATGAAGATTGTTGCCTAGGCTTAATATTCAAACATTCACTTTGATTGTATAATTAAGACACAAAAAATAAATAATTAATTTTAAAATTAGGTGCAGCCACCATCTTGACGCTATGAAAACAATTGCAATAAATTAGGTATCAGTGGATTAGAATGTGTACTTTGCCGTACCAAGTTTCACTGCTCTCGGATGCTTAAATCGCGACTAAAGTCTATTTACATGCTTCAACTTCACTTGGCTGGCATGTTGGTTTTGTATTCAACAGGTTTCTGGAAGTCGCATATGTAGACTGATAGATGCTGTTGTGCCGCGGTGGCACTACCTCAAGCGTGGGTTCGAATCCAACGTCGGCCGTCCTGAAAATGGTTTTCGTGGTTTCCCATTTTCACCACCAGGCAAATGCCAGGACGGTTCCTTTCAACAGGTCCCCGGCCAATTTCACATCCTGAAAAAAAAAACACAAAAAAAAAAAACATGGCCTTTGGCTGCATTAATAAAATTATTATGTGGACTGATAGCAGTGCCCTTTATCACTGTACAACTTTTGAGTGTCATATCGGTAACGGGTTCAGATATACAGAATACCAGTGAAATATTTCACACTGTCACCATGTTGGATTTGTGAAGCATATTAGGCTATCATTTGAAAGGCACCAACAGTAGTGGCTACGCAGGCTAAAGCGCAGCGTTAGGTCATGGGGCCAAGCTCTCTGCTGACTCGGTAGACGCGTGGGTTCGAGCCCCACCGTCGGCTGTCCTTGAAATGGTTTTCCGTGGTTTCCCATTTTCAACACCAGGCAAATGCTGGGACAGTACCTTCTGACAGGCCACGGCCGCTCCCTTCCACATCCTTGTCCAGTTTCATTCATCTTCTCCATTCCATGTCTCATCCCGACGCGCAGGTCGCCCACGGGCGTCGACTTGAAAGACCTGCACTCGGCCTCTCAGGAGGCTACACGACAAAAAAAATAAAATTGAAAGGCATGGCCGAGGTCGAACACAGTATTTACAGAGTTTCATTGTAATCGCTTTGACCGTTTGGATTTTATTAGGGTGAAACACGTACAAAAGATGATCTCATCAGCCTATTTTTTCATAAATAAAAATAGGCTAATAATTCAAGAAAAATTAAGAGCAATACGCCTACATCTGCAATGAAAACAAGTAGTTCCGCCTATTTTTATACATCCTACTATTATTAATTGCCTCTATCAACATATAAATTGTCAGTTTGATTGCAGTTATAGATTCGTAGATATTGATAACCGTCTAAATACTCTGGATGGTCACCATGTTGGATTTTTATATTATAGGCCTTAGATTTATGTACTATTACATGAAGATTATTGTCTAGGTGTTTTATTCAAACTTCAATCCCATGATTAGGAGACAAAATATAAAAGGGGGATTTTAAAATTTTGCCCAGCCGCCATCTTGTGGTTTCAAAATAATTTAATGAATTAGATGCCGGTCGATTAAAAATTGTATAAGGATATACCGTATCAAGTTTCACTGCGCTAGGATGGTTAAAACGCAAGAAACGTCCATTTGAATATTTAAATTTCGTTTCGCCGCCATGTTGGATTTGTGCTCGCCAGGTTATTGAACGTCCCATAGGTGAACTTATGCTTATAGCATCTATACACTTACAAAATTTCAGTTTGATTGCTGTAGTAGATTAATAGATATTGAGAACCGCCTAAATATTCCGGATAGTCGCCATGTTGGATTTTAATGTATGGAGGCCATAGAGTTATGTACTATTAGGTGATGATATTTGTGTACGTTCATTATGCAAATATTGATTTCGATCGCATGATTAGAACACAAGAAATAAAAAATAATAATTATCGAAATTCGCACAGCCGCCATGTTGAGGTTATATAAGCAATTGAACTAAATTAGATACCAGAGCATTACAATGTGTATAAACATTTGCTGTACGAAGTTTCATTGCGTTTGGAACATTAAATTGCGAGAAAAGCCTATTTAAAACTTTCTACTTCGCTTGGCCGCCATGTTCGTTTTGTAGTTAACCGGTTTTTGAAGGACTCATGGATGAACTCCAGTAGTGCCCTTTATATCCGTACAAAATATCATGGTGATACCGGTAATAGTTTAAGAGATATAGAATGCCGGTGAAATATTTCGCACAGCCGCCATCTTGAGGTTATGTAAACAATTGAACGAAGTTAGATGTCGGTGCATTACAATCTGTATAAACATATACTGTACCAAGTTTTATTGCGTTTGGTTGGTTTAATCGCGAGAAACGTCTATTTAAAAGTCGCAAATTCGCTTGGCCGCCATGTTGGTTTTGTAGCTACCAGGTGTTTAAAAGTCACATTAGTGAACTTGTAGTAGTTTCCTTTTTCACCGTACAGAATTCCAGGGTGATATCGCTAGTAGTTTCGGAGGTATTGAATGCTGGTGAAATACTTCGCACAGCCGCCATGTTGGATTGGTGAGACGTAACAAAATTTGAAGGGCACGGTCGGGGTCGCGCGGAAATGTACTATGAACTTACCGAGTTTCATTGAATTCGCTCCAGCCGTTTATATTTTATTAGGGGGAGGGGGACACAAAAATCCTCACACACGCACACACACGCACACACACAGACAGACACACGGACAAAAGGTGATCTCATAAGCCATTTTTTTTTTTCAAAAATGAAAATAGGCTAAAAATTGAATGCGTAATGTCACATCAGAATCTTCATACGCAGGGCCTGAGATTATGTTCTTTCTCTGCTCTGCTATTGTCTTCTCCACCTTCGTCTTCTTCAGTTCATTCATTTCTTTATGAGTATCCTCCAGGGGCTGACAACTAGTGGGATATTGGTTGTCGACCACGGGACACAGCTGGGTCCAGCATTGCTTCCACTTTTGCCAGTCTCTTCTCTGTCATATGTCCTGTCAATCTCCCTTGGTCAACACTTGCTCTCTTCCGACCCTGACTGGATTAGGGAACCCGAGACTTAGGGTGTCAATCTTTGAGGGGTCAAAACTCTTGTTTTTCTTTTCATGATATCTCCTGCCTTCTGCACAAAACCCTAAAGGAGGCAGTGCATGTAGCCACACCACTTAAGGTGCACCCTGAATAATGCTAAACTCTCAAGGGCTCACGGCTGGTGAGTTCGTGGATTGGCAACTCCGAGGTACTACTGAGCTGGGTCGGCTTTTCCCCCTTTTTTCCCGTGCAACTGGGACGATCCCTCTTTCCCTTTCCCTTTCCTATCTGCCTTTCATAGTTCTTCTTCCTTCCAAATCCCTCAATCCTCATTCTTCGAGGGGTGAGGGCAAATTATTTCTATATTTATTTCCCTTTATCCTCTTGTTTCCCTTTCCTCTTCCTCTTCTGTATGGGTTAGTTAGTGGTAATTGTTGTTGTTGATGATTCTTTAGGGGCTTTAGGCCAATGTGGTCATGTAGCTCCCCCCCCCCTGGACGACGTGGGTTGACGACCACGGGGCCCCAGCTTAGTCCGACATTGCTTCCACTTACTTGTGCCGGGCTCCTCTCCGTCTTCTTTCCTGTCGACCTCACTTGGTCAACTCTTGTTCTCTTACGACCCCGACGGTATTAGGGTATCCGAGGCCTAGGGAGTCTCTTCCTCTCCCGCCTTAATTGTCCCTTGTCTCATCTTTTCTGATACCCTCCTTCTGTGAGGGGTCAACCTTCTTTTTCTTTTCCTGTTATCTCCTGCCTTCTGCTCAAGGCCCTCAAGGAGGCAGGGTGTATTTATCCCCACCACTACTGGTGCACCCTAGATATTGCTACACCCTCAGGGGCTAACGGCTGGTGAGTTCGGGAGTTGGCGACCCCGAGGGATTCCTGAGCTGGGTCTAGATTTCCCCCTTTTATCCATTACCTGTGGGGCGGACCCTTTCCTCTTTCACTCTCCTATCTGCATTTTAAGGCTCTCCTTCCTTCCAAGTCCCTCAATCCGCATTCTTCTTGTAGTATATAAGTTTGTAGTTCATTTTAGTTATAGTTTACAGTTCATTATCATCTTCACGATCACCCAAAACATTAGGGGTCGATAACCTAGATGTTAGGCCCCTTAAAACAACACTTATCATCATCATCATCATGTAGCTCCGTATACTTAGATGTGTGGTTAACCTGTGTCACTGTGATGACTCTGTAATTGAGGTAGGAATTGGGTAGGAAATGGCCGTTACCTTAAGTTAGGTACCATCCCGGCATTTGCCTGGATCAGAAGTGGATAAACACGGAAATCCATTTCCAGGATGGCTGAGGTAGTATTCGAAACCGCCTCTTTTCTATTTTGTCTCACGAGACAGAGTGTACCCAGTTGCAGGCATCAAACGAGAAATAAATTTCTTGGCAGAACCGGGAATCTAACGCGGGCCTCCTCGGTGACAGATAAGAATAGTAGTAGGTCTATTTCCTTTACATGTTTTTGCTTTCACCCAAAGCATTAGGGGCTGATAACCTAGATGGTTGGTTGGTTCATAAGTTTAGGGGCTGCGACAACGCGGTCATGTAGCCCCGTGTACTTTGGGTGTGTGTGTAGAATCTGTCTGATAACCGGTGTTAATTGTGATGACTGTATTAGTGTGTGTTATCTGCTTTTTTTTTTTAATTTAAGTACTGCAACTTAGAATTTTTCAAATAGTTCCTACTTTTGCTGCCAAGTGCCACCGTCAACGACTACTAGGCTAAGTTCAGAACTTAGCTACTAGACGTCACCTCAGTCGGCTCTTGGCAACGAACGTAGAAAGCTAAGAGCGTTGTTTACATTCTTAACCTATACAATTTAGCTTCACACAGGTGCAATTAGTGGAAGGTTCTTTAACATGCCACAAATCTATGACATGGGACTGCCGGCTTTACTTCCCCTCCGAAGGAAGGCATACTGAGGGATTTTTAACGCTCTTTAAAAATCTGACGGCTTCGGCCGGGTTTGAACCAAGATGTTAGTCCCCTTAAAACAATTATAATCTGTAGCCCCACTCACAGCTGGTGAGTTCGGGAGTTGGATGAAGTCTAAGAAGCCATGGAAAGCCATGAAAGCCATGAAAAAGTGGCATACACAAAGTTCCAAGATCTGAGGGATATTTAAGCGCATCGTAAAGGGTGACCTGAAGCCTTACTCAAGAATTTTTAACTTTATATTCTAATAACATTACGCCTCTGAACACCAGCTCCATTTAAAACATACTAGCGGACCCGTGCAAGAACTCTCGCATGTTTATAAACCACCCGCCTGGCTTGACTGTTATGCGGGCTTCTATAAAAATGTTTATTTGGTTTAAAGTAGTTTTTAAACAAATTCACGATATTTATGGAATCGGAGAGTAATCCATCACTGCTGCTGGTTGTGTGCGCCCCATGTGTACAGACTACCCGCCTGGCTCTACTGCTATGCGTGCTTTACGCTTCATAATTCTGCCAGGGGTTATCGTCCTGTTTATTTGTTTAAAAGCGCTTTATAAACAAATAAATGTATTTCCGTTGACTTTTGAAGAAATGCAAGATTTTTCCTGTACTTTTTTTAGCGTATGGCTTTTAGTGCCGGGAGTGTCCGAGGACATGTTCGGCTCGCCAGTTTTGTAGCTGCTTCGAGACGGACACCCAATGGGTGAGCTACAAGTACCGTTGGAGAGGAATGTTGAATGGGAGGGTCGAGGAGTTGGAAGGTAGCGGCTGTGGCCTATAGTTAGGGACCAACCCCGGCATTTGCCTGGAAGGAAGATGGTAAACCACAGAAGACCATCTTCAAGGTTGCCGGCGGGGGGATTCGAACCTCCTCGCCTCCCGGATGTGAGCGACTGCCAACAGTCATGCTGCAACGACCTTGGCTAACTCACCCGGTTTTCCTGTACTATTGAGACGAGTTCGAAGATTTCGGTACAAACCACACCTTCTATCTCCCTCTGGTTTAGGAGCTTGTGTTTTGTGAAACATACACCTTAGCGTATTATATTCAGGGTGTAACAAATATGTACGGCACAAAATGCAGGACACATTCCTCACACGTAGACGTACAAATTATGATATATGGACATGGGTCCGGAAACGGTTTGTTTCCATGTTAAACCTCATTGTCTCCAACTCATTAAGCAAGGGAAACACACACGAAGAGAACGTTAGAATCATGGGGAACATGCACTCTTGGTTACGTCTGGTTACGTTGTCATTATCGCAGGTGCACTGCCAGTGGTTTGTTTTACATGGCCCTGTTGCCATGCTACTTAGCAGATGTACCTTTAGCTATGCGACAGAACATGTACTTCATGCACGATGGAGCACCTCCTCATTTTAGTGTTAATGTCCGTGGCTTCTAAATAACAGATTTTGTGACAGATGGATAGATAGAGGTGGACCAATTGCCTGGCCTCCACGCTCTCCGGACCTAAACCCAATGGACTTTTATTTGTGGGGACAGTTGAAAGCTCTTGTGTATCGAACCCCTGTACCAAATGTTCAGAGTCTGCGTGGCCGTATTATGGAAGGCTGTGAAACCATACGCAGTACTCTGGGGATACATCAGCGCATGCGAGATTCACTACGACGGCGGGTTAATGCATGCATCAATGCGCACGGAGGGGGCACATTGAACATCTCCTGTGAAAAAGAGCTGCATGTGATATGCAGGTATGTTCTGTTCTTGTGTGTTTTTCATGATTTATGCGTTGAAGACAATGAGGTATAACATGGAAACGAAGCGTTTCCGGACCTATGTTCATATAACAAAATTTCTTGTCTACGTGTGAGGAATATGTCCTGCATTTTGTGCCGTGCCTTCTTGTTACAGCCTGTATAAAGATACTCGATGTCTTCTATCATTGCTATTAGAGGTGTCAAAACATGCGAGATGATTATAGCATTTGGATAATATATTTATCTCCTTTAAACAGATCAATTAAGGTTATAATGCTCAGTATGTAGGTCACCATCAACAGGCAGCGTCAAGTACTTCCTGCTCAAAAGTTCATTGATCCAGTTTGGAACGATGGATGGTTTATCACCCTGATAAGCGATGAAGTCAATTGAACAAATGCGGTTGCATATATATGACAAACCTCACAATTATATTTTCGCCATATCGCCCGTGAGTATCCAGACGAAGGCGTCTACTAAAGTGAGTATAACTTGTTTCAATATCTTGTTAACAGTATGATACTTTTATTTAAATGGAATTTTGTTGTTCTGGTGTTTGAAGCCATATTTTCAGTGTTGCCTAAGTAAACAAGAGTTTAGTGCTTTTCAGTCGGTCAACACGAATGTACCCAAAAGAGATGGGTTATGCCCTAATCCTGAAATAAATTACATGAGATTAAAAAACACTAGGATGACCAGTTTCGATCGTCAAGCGATCATCATCAGATCCAATACACTTAGGCTATAAAATCTATGTTTGAAATACAGGTGAAAATATTTACAATATGTACAATTATTTAGTTGCAGTATTGGTACTGCAACTGTCAGTGTATGCTAAATGCAGTATATATGTTAGGTGAAATGCTAAATGGTGATAGCTATCCGGAGTTTGTACTTTAGAGAGATTATATGGTTGTAAACTATAGTTAAACTATAAAATTTTAGGCTAACTACTTATCTGATTGTCTTCCGTACTACAGCTGCTCGCAGTTTTCGTGCTCACTGTAACTTACTGTGCGGTCAACTGCGGTGGTTATCTTAACGACTGGTTTTTCCTGCCTTCTCCCCCCTACCCCTACTTGCTGTGGGGAGTGATAGCGATGTGTTTATGTGAGGTGTTGCCGACCTAGATAAGATGTATGTTATTGAATGAGGTGGGTCTACAACTATTAAAGACCGTGGATTAGCCCTCGCCACGCGTGGACCATTACCCATTCGAACTAAGCGTTGACGGTCTTATGAGGACGTCCCGGCACCTTTAATACTGCCGCGAATATGGGCCTTGGTTTGTTGCAGAAGAAAACTACATCGTACACCTGATCCAGATAACATTTACCTATTAAAAACCCCTAATTTCCCCCCTTTTTATCTAGCTTGGCTGTGTCGCTAAATTGTGTCTTGTTTCCGACAGGGTGTGTTTTTTAGTAGCGTGAAGAGGGGTGAGCTCTCCATGAACGTGTGTTCATTTAGATTGTTGGGATTGTTTCGTTTGGCTAGGTGTATCTCGATTGCTTCCTTTATGTCAAGAGCTCTGCCTTTCGATTCGTGATGGATTATTTTAAGGTCCGACTCTATGTTGGTAAAGCTGTGCCCCGCGTCACACATATGTTCGCACACGGCTGAATGTGTTCCGTATCTTATCGCATTCCTATGTTCATTATAACGGGTGTCTACTCGTCTTCCACTCTGCCCGATGTAATTAGCTTGACAACCGGTGTCTTGGCACGTTATAGAATAAACCCCTGACCTTGAATACGGGTCACGTTTATTTAGATTACTATTTTGGAGGTGCCTAGCGGTTGTGTTTTTCGTCGTGAAAGCTATCTTTATGCCTTGCTTTTTGAATAGGTTAGTGATTTTATATGTATTCGCATTCACATAGTTGAAACGCACAATTTGTTTCTCATTACTGTCCGGTTTGGGAATCGTTTTATCTTTATTTTTATGCTTGGCTATAATTTGGTTTATTTTGCTTGGCGGGAAGTTGTTTTCCTTTGCTATTTGCTTAATAGTTCTTATTTCCTTATTATAGTTGTCTTTAGACATGGGTATGTTTAAAGCCCTGTGCACCATTGAATTGAAACCTGCTAGTTTGTGCGTACTGGGGTGATTAGACTGATTGTCGATTGCATGCGAGGTTTGTGTTGCTTTCCGAAATATGGAATATGAAAGGTCGTTGTCTTTACGTTCAATAGTTATATCGAGATAATTTATTTTTCGGTCTATTTCGGATTCCTTAGTGAATTTGATAGAGTGGTGTAGGCTATTAATGGATTGGAGAATTGTTTCTTCGCTTGTTAGTTCAGTATCGTAGATGCAAATTACATCATCTACGTATCTTTTCCATATTACTATTCCCTTTGTTGAAGTCTTTTCTAAGAACGCATTTTCTAGTGCATTGATGAAGATGTCAGCGATTAACCCACTTAGTGGCGATCCCATTGCTAGGCCTTCTCTCTGTGTGTATATTTTATTGTCGAATTGAAACACGTTTTGGGTGAGAACGACCCTCAGTAACCTCACAATCTCTTCAATTTCTTTTACCGAATTGTTGGATTTTAAGTTGTTTTCGATAGTGTTGATTGCTTCAATAATCGGAATATTGGTGTACATGTTAGTTACATCGAAGGATACTAGCCTGAAGCTAGGTTTCATTTGTAGGGTGTTCAGTGCTGTTACCAGCTCTGTTGTGTTCTTTACATCTTATCTAGGTTGGCAACACCTCACATAAACACATCGCTATCACTCCCCACAGCAAGTAGGGGTAGGGGGGAGAAGGCAGGAAAAACCAGTCGTTAAGATAACCACCGCAGTTGACCGCACAGTAAGTTACAGTGAGCACGAAAACTGCGAGCAGCTGTAGTACGGAAGACAATCAGATAAGTAGTTAGCCTAAAATTTTATAGTTTAACTATAGTTTACAACCATATAATCTCTCTAAAGTACAAACTCCGGATAGCTATCACCATTTAGCATTTCACCTAACATATATACTGCATTTAGCATACACTGACAGTTGCAGTACCAATACTGCAACTAAATAATTGTACATATTGTAAATATTTTCACCTGTATTTCAAACATAGATTTTATAGCCTAAGTGTATTGGATCTGATGATGATCGCTTGACGATCGAAACTGGTCATCCTAGTGTTTTTTAATCTCATGTAATTTATTTCAGGATTAGGGCATAACCCATCTCTTTTGGGTACATTCGTGTTGACCGACTGAAAAGCACTAAACTCTTGTTTAAATGGAATGTTGGCTTTCACTGCCAAGTAACTAAACTATAGAAAAATGTTCTTTGTTTCTCGCCGTGCATTTTGTGGGGTTTTTCTCAGGTGTACCAATCTGGGCACATCAGAAGGACACGGTACAAACAATGCGGACCTCACCGGGATAACGTACATTGCCTTGGCCATTCTTTCCTAGTTTTAAGAGATTGTGGAAACTGATAATAAGCGTAGTTGTTGCATTTTGCATCGACTACTTATGAATGTTGGAACGAGGGAAGTTCCAAAAGAAGTTTCGTCATTTTATTCCCCAGGGACTCTTTGTATCCAAACTGACATACAGCATGACATCATGAACTATACACCTTGCACTAATTTCCGACATAGTCGCCACCGACACTTGGCGTAGCGTGCAATCAGATTGAAGAAACCACTGCACAGTTGGTCAACATCGAAATCTAGGGGGACACAATTATTTATTTTCATAATTAAAAAATCAAAATTTATTACTTCTACAGCATTCTCATATAATTTCCGCTCACTATTCTGGGATATAAATGCATCTTAGTGTAAATCCGTCACCACTGTTCGAGCAGTATGAATTGGAGGGTGAAGTAAGTGGCTGTGGTTTGGTTGTCTTTGTGGTTAGGGTGATGCTTTAAGATGGAACATGCAGCTGAAGGTATGATCTTTGCAACGTGTTTCAGTTATTAATGGGCGTAATTGTTACGTAATTTTATCTATATTTGCATTATATAATACTTAACTATTATTTTTGAAATTATTTTTTCACTTAGAATTTTAGTATGTCGCGCCACTCTGCGTCATTTTCTACTTAATGTTAAAATGTAGATAAAGTCTTGTAGTTTACGCCTGTTCAAAGAGTTTTTGCATGTTTTTGCAACTTACTTAGTTATTTAACGTTTTAGAAGATGCCGCGCGACCAGTTCTCATACGTTTACAACTGTTTGAAGCACTGGGTTCGACGATTATGTCAAAAGTGGACCTTTGTGACTTTGTTAAAAGTAACTTAGTGGTAGAAAATTATTCTGAAGAGATAACTGAATGCTCTATTCAACTCTTAGTCATAGTCAATTTCTTTCGTGTGTAGACGTAGCTTAAATAGGTCTTAACTGATGTTTATTATGAAGTAAACAAATTATATACGTTGCTTTCAGTCTAAATTCATGATTAAAACGTAAAAATAATTTTGTCCCCCTATATTTCGATTTTGACCCACTGTGCACTGTGGTAAAATTCTGTACCCAGTGATGTAAGGAACTGTCACACTCACCTCAGCATTGGTGTAAAAGTGACGTCCCGAGAGGAACGCATTTCCTTGGGGCTGAAGCCCATTCTTGTTCTCTTGTGTTTCGGGGTCAGGTTTCTCGGCACCCATCTTGCGGACACTCTTCGGTATCCTAACACATCATAGAGCGTGTGATGGGCCCGGGTACGACCAATACTGTGGATGCCAACACTAGTTAGTTATTGTTGTTTTAAGGAGCGGAACTACGAGGTCATCTACCCCTGACACCAAGACTGCAACCGTTATACGCCTGTCTGCTAACACAATATCCTGTACTCGAGCAATGCTATTCTCATTCGTACATTCCACGGCTACTTCGATCTTCTCCCCTCACAGCAGGCGGTTCCAACCGAGCTACTCGCCAGTGAGCAGCGGAGTACTTGCCGCCTTGCGTGAGTAAAACTGCAATTTGGAATACAGCTATGGCGTTGGAGCTGCCGTCACTGTGCGATGGATACTCAAGACTGGCAGGAAGCGCATAGACTTGTGCTATGACCTTCACCCTGTGACGTATGGGCCATAACCCCCAGTTCGTCTCCAACCGTGCTCCGAGCATCACTCCTGAGTACTCGCGTGTTCGCATACTCAATCTCGTGGATTTGGAACGGCCTGCCACACACTCTGCAGTCCTTCACTGAACATACAACACCAGTGACCGACCATTTGATGAGACATGACCGCTTCACTATACACGGTCTGTAGACGTTCATGGATGACTGATTCGCTAGTTCCACATTCCCATCCATACCGAATGACAGCACGCATTTCCATTGGCAACCACGTTGCCAGTACACGTCTGTCTGCCATCGTGAGTTGTGCTCGAATGATATCAGGTACGCCGGTCTGCTTATGAAAAGACTCTGCACAACAGACGGTAGTACAACCAGGGCCGGCGAGAGACCGGTGTAGGGGGTGCTACAGCACCGGGGCCAGGCCCAGGCCCAATGATGTAATGTAAATTTTTGTGGTTGGTACAGAATTCTAGGCCTACCTCATCCAGTTCCATCCGGGAAACTGGAAATGTGTGTGGCTATTAAATTAACTTGATTTTTTATTTATACCATACAAATCACAAAACAAACTTTAGTTGCAAAACAAATTTAAGTTGCAAGCTTACTGCTTGAAAAATTGATATTGGCAATGATGCACAACAATCTATGAAGCGCATGCGCGTGGATTTCCGCACCGAGGAAGGGTTTTCCCCGCTGTTCCCGCACTGGCCGCACTGTGCTGCGTAAATAATGCTTTGTCACCCACTGTCAGTCGATTGTCTAATCCAACAGTAATACGCTGTGTTAGTGATTCGCCACGGTTTGTGTGATTTGTATACGTCAGTTTTAATGATGTCGGTGTGTAATATTGTTCGATTACAGATTACAATTTAGAATGCGTATAGTGTGTTTTTATTGAAACTTACTATGAGTTGCAATTACAAACACAAATCAGGTGCTCAAAAAAGGAAGGAAAGAGAAGACAGGGAGTTGAAGGAAAGAGCGTCGAAGAAAGACCAGCTATCGCTTTGTCAGTTTTTAAAATGTCCTCCTTCATCATCGTCAGTTATAGAAAAATGTAAGGCCCACCGATAGTAATAGTTATAAAGTAGCCTATATGTTTTACCTACAACTGAACAACAACAAAATGAAATCGAATCAAACAAGGAAGAAGCAGTTCCCATCACTGAAACAAGGACTCCTAGTCCTATTTAGTCTGTGTCGCCTACGAATATCGAATCTATCAAAGGCCACAAACCGCCTTTACCTATAGGCCTACCAGACAAATATGTTGATGTAGGTGACCCTGCTTTCGATAGCAGCCGAGACTTAAAATACCCTCCTGTTCCTTTGCCTGAACAATTTCCTGTGGATTCGGTAGGCTATTCCGTTCCTGAGTCGGTCTTCCAAATGAAACTTACAAATGGTGAACTGATTACTCGTGATTGGATTGTTTGGAGCCAGGTTCAGAAAGCGTTTTACGTTGCCCCAGCCAAAACGATCTTCGTTCGCTCTTTATGAAGGATATTCTGCGGTAAAACGCTGGAAAAAACTCTTCAATAAAGTGCCAGAACATGAGAGTATTTCCAGTCATAAAAGCTGCTATGTTGAGTAGTAGTCAGAGGTGATCAAACCAAAAAATTATCAATGGCTAACGGACTTAATCTTTCACTCCATTCAACAAGAAAAGGACAAGTGGCGTGATCTTTTAAAGAGACTTCATAATGTCACTTTATTCCTAGCTGAAAGAGGACTTGCTTTTCGGGGGTAGTATTGATAAAATCGAGAACCCCTCAAATTGCAATTTTTTGGGAATTTTAGAACTGCTGGCCAATTATGATCCAGTTTTGAATGAGCATTTAAATAGAGTCCGCTCGTTTCAAGAAAAGGGAGAAAGAATGCAAGTGAATTATCTGTCTCATGATATTCAAAGTGAGTTTATTACTCTTCGCGATGCCCAAGTTACGAAGAAAATTTTAGAAGAAATAGAAATGGCAAAAGACTATGCCATTATAGTTGATGCAACACCAGATTCTGCACATGCTGAACAGACTGCGTTTCTTTTGAGATACGTTTGTTTGACTGAATATGAAACTCAGCCTTACCAAGTCGAAGAAAGGCTACTTTGCTTTACCGACTGTACCATAAAGAGTGGAGAATCCATTGCAGAGCTTATTTTAGATTAGTTAAAGGAGTTTGACATCCCATTAAAAGACTGTAGGGGTCAAGGTTATGACAATGGGAGTAACATGAAATGATCGTACAAAGGAGCTCAGGCAAGAATTCTGTCTGCTAACAGTGAAGACGTTTACTCTGCTTGCACTTGTCATTCTTTGAATCTGTGTGGAGAACAAGCAGCGGAGAGCTGTGTGGCTGCAGTAACATTCTTTGGAGCTGTTCAAAAGTTGTTTAACTTAGCTCCAGTCCCCAAAGTTGGGAAATTTTGAAAGGAAATATACGGTACCAAGTTCTGGTCTGCTAGAGTAGACAGCGTTAAACCAGTCGCAGCTCACCTTCCAGGGATAGAAGAACTGGAGGCATTGACTGAACTGAGCATAACTTCAGAATGTCGTCGAGACCTTGAGGGATTGAAAAAAATAATCTTTCGTCCCTTTTCTTCCTCTTCAAGTTGTTGGGGCCATCCTATATTTTTAGCTACTACTTCAGCTTCACTATATATACGGTTCCACCCTTCTAAACGAATATATGGTATATAATGAATAATAAATATATACCGGTATAATATATATGATGTATTCCTACCTTGAACCAAATAGACGCAAGAAGAAGGCAGCTGAAGTAGTGGCTAAAATATAGGATGGCCCTAACAACTTGAAGAGGAAGAAAAGAGACGAAAGAAAAGAAAGAGGCAAGCTGAGGAAGAGGACAACAGTCATGAAGACAGTAATGATGCAAAAACTAATTTCAGAAATGATGTGTTCAATGTAATTCTGGACAGTATCATAGGTGACATGACAGTGCGGTTTCGATCAGTACAATCTCTTTGTAGTGGGTTTTCTGTTTTGTGGCAATGCAATGAAATGGCAGATGTATTAATTTCGGAAAAATCAGCTAAGCTTGTAAGGCGCTATTCTAATGACATAGGAAACGACCTTTCTGATGAATTACCAAACCTGAAATTAATTTACCAAGCTAACTTTGGTAGCAAAACTCTTACGCCCTAAGACCTTCTAAATAAAGTTAAAACTTTAAATTTGGAAACCCTATTTACTAATCTTAATTTAGCATTGAGAATATTTGTTACCATCCCCGCAACATTTTCTTTCTCGGTTCTCAATCGCGTAAAAAACGTTTTCCGCTCGACAATGTGCCAAAATAGACTTTGAAGCTTGGGTGTTTTGGATGTTGAAACGGAACTTGTGAAGTCTACTAATTTGGACACTATCATAGATGATATTCCCCAGAAAAAGGCCAGAAAGGGAGTCTTAGCCTAACTGCTTGTACAGTATTTTAGGATTGTTTTGTACATGTACATATATTGTGAGCCATTAAAGATGTAAGTTTATGCTGAATTTAGTGTTTTAATATTTTATTTCTAACCTTTCAGTTCAGTTTACAAAAGGTAATGGAAACTTTAACAATCGATTTTAAAAACAAATTGATTGGATTTTTAAGTTTAAAAAAATAGTTAAATGAACTGCATTGTTTTTAAAGTGAATGGGTTACTGTTTATTTGGGAGTGAGGATTATTAAAACGATTTGGAGAGCTTACATGACTTGACATTAAGATTTACAAAGATGTGGTTTAAAATCGGTAATGTATTTTATGGAGAGTTACAAATATATGTGTATGTATAATACACGAAATGCATGGCTGTGATTAGTGAATTTGGGTTGCACTAAAATGCATAAATGGCAGAGGCCCAAAATACCCCCAGCACCGGGGCCCGCGGCCGCTCTCTCCGGCCCTGAGTACAACATCAGAAATGAAACAGCCAAATTACGAAGTCCGACATACCTATATGATGACAAGATATGCAACACACGATTTTCACCACAGATTATGCCGTAACCAAAGATCCCATCAATCGGAAGAAGACTGCGCGTGCAAACTGTGAGAGATATTATGCTCAAAATTGCACAAAAAAGGACAATTTCAATAATTAGACTAGGACGAGAATAAATGTCAATATGCACATTGTGCACTTTCATTAAATAATTATTCCAATACGGCCACAGCCTTTACAGGTAGTGCACAACATAAACACAATGAAAAGATCTATTCCTTATTCCCAATATTTTTGCCATCATTCTCAAGGCAAATATTAAATCAGTTTTACATCTGCCAGCCCTAAATCCATGCTGTTTTTATTCTAAGATTGGCTCGAGTCGGGAGATTGATTACATTAATTTCAGAGACATATACAAGCCGAAAACAAAATTTTGATGAAATACATAATTTAGCTTGGGGGCTATTAGGCCAAGTGAAACTCACCATCATCATCATCATATTGTAAAGGCTAATGCCTTGCCGAAGCAACCACACTCTTCTGTCATTGGCGGCTCGTTTCAGTTCCATGTAATTGTCACATCCCATTCTATTCTTGATGCAGGGGCGTATATAAGGGGGGTCCTCCCCCCCCCCCCTGAAATTTTTGTCACATATATTATTTGTTTATGAATTAAAATATTAAAAACCAATATAATCATGTACAATTGTTACTAAGTGACGTATGGCAACGTTGGAGAAGGTAGAGTGATGTAAACAGTGTGACAATCAGTTTGCTCTGATCTTGTGTGTACCAACATAACCTCTTATTACTCTCCTGTGCCTTCGCTATTATGAACGAACCAAGAACAGCAACAAGTGCCCTTGAAGCGTGTGACTAAAGTTCTTTCCCTAACTTTTATACACTTATGAAACTTTTGGCAAATTTGCCTCTCTCTGTAGCTACAGGTACTGCCGAACGGGGTTTGAGTGGGTTGAAAACATACTTAAGAAATTCTACTTCTGAAAAGAGACTCAACGGTCTAGTATTGTAATCTATTCACAGAGATATACATCTCACTGACGATGAAGTTATGAACCGATTTGGCAATGCTTCAAGAAACCTTGACTTTATATTATAGTGTGAGTTGTAAATCAAAACATTAATTCTTTCCATGTAAATACCATCAAGTGAGCAAGATGATTGTGTTAATAAAAAGTATCATAAAATGGTCTTAGTTGTGTTTGATATCAACCAAACATAAAACATCACAACAAATTGGTTGTAAAAGTGATGCCAGATAGCCTTAAAACTAATTATTTTGCACCAAATTATACAAAAGTTTCCCGGAGAGAACCCCTATTCTTTGGGCCTATGACATACACCTTAACCCCCGGTTGGGCACCCCCAGAAATAAAGCTCTATATACGCCCCTGTCTTGATGTCTTCCAAATATTTCGTCCTAGACCGTTCTCTTCCTTTCTTTCCCAGCATTTTCCCTTCAAGAATGTTAACGATGAAAGTGTTGTGTCTGATGACATGTCCAATAAATTTAATTTTTCTTTTTCCTATTTCCTTCGTTAATCTTCTCTCCTCTTTGACTTCCCTTAAGACTTCCAGGATGGTTTTTCTTTCCATCCAGATCGTTCTTCTCATTTCCGCCATATCCACATTTCAGCAGCTTCAAGTCGATTCTTTTCCAATTTACTCTGAGTCCAACTTTCACATCCATAGAGCAGTGTACTCCATACAAATGATTTTGCAAGGATTTTCTTACATCTATATCCATATGTTTGCTGGATAAAATGTTTCTCTTAGTCATAAATACCTGTTTTGCCAATGCAACCCTTCTCTTCACTTCCATTAAGCATATTGTCTTCTGTGATTATCCCTATACAGTGAGATTCTTTTGCTAGAGCGGGACTGGCGGCCGGCTGCCGGGCGTGCGCGCCTTCCACCAGCCAACCAAGCTCGGGCCGCGGGGTTGCGCGAGGCGGAGGCGAGCTAACCAGGGTCATTAAAGTCCATTAAGTCACTAAACTTTCATCAACGAGGGTGTGTAGTGTCAGCGCACAGATATGAAGGTAGCATAAACAACAGCTGCAAGATTTAATTAAAGAAGCACAGATGTTCTTTTATTTCTTGGGAATCTGGATGACCTCACGTCACCAGTTAAAGGTTAGAACTTATATTTTCACAGAAGATACTAAAAATGTTATCCTTCAGCTGACAGAGACATCGTTACACATTATGTCGCTCCTCCAGCATCCCCCCCCCCCCCTTGCGTGTTTACCGTAACTAATCGAAGCACGGACCTAGGTCCGTTTGTTGTTCAATTGTGGGGTAATTTAAAATACAAAGTGTACAAATCAATCACCCGTTCTCTAGTTAAGATGGAGAACAATATACGGCAGCAGATATCCCTCACAACAGAAGGGAATCACAACGTGTAAACGCTAATTTATTTACACGGTACAACGCCTGTCAGTTGAAGGAGAACATATTCCGCATCTTCTGTGAAAAGGTAAGTTCTTTAGTCATGATTTGCAGGTGAATTTACCACTAATTAATGTACTTTGTTACGGTTTCCACCTGCGCACAATCCGCAGTGCGAGCTCGGTTGGCTGGTAGAAGGCGCGCGCTCCCGGCAGCCGGCCGCCCGTCCTGCTCCAGAGAAAGAATCACCCTGTACTACCGAGATAACAAAATTAATTGTTTCATTTGTTTAATTCTCAAGTCATCAATTTTTATATATTTTTATATTTATTTATGGAGGCTATATGCCATTGTTTACTCATTCCTACTTTCTTTCTTTCTTTCTTTCTTTCTTTATTGATAAATCTTGATAAAGGGACAAGTAGCTGTCTCGAAACGTCGGTTTTTAAAGTTTCACTTAACCCTATAGCCCCAAAGCTGTATTATGTATACAATTCGTTGAGAAAGTTTACGCAACAATAAAATATTAATTAATATCTGCTTACAGGTTCCAGACATGGGTAAGAAGATCCTATTTCTAGCCTGTATTTTCCTGATACATCAAGCAATAGCTAAACCAAGTGGAGAGTATGAAGCAGAGAATGACGAACTCAGTAGCTTCTCTGAAGAATTTAATCCATCATGGATTTCCAACGCTGACAAATCGTTGATGAAAGAAACCGAAGATGGTTATATTAAATCTAGTGACTTTCTGACTGCCAACGCTGCCAGATTTCTGAAGAACGTCGATGAGCATACTCTTGTTACACTAAGCGACATTGAATTATTCACGATGAATCAGATTCCAAGCAGCGCTGTGCTTGTGGACTTAGCTCTGAGGAGTTTGAGTTTTAATACCACTTTCAACAAGGTGAATATAGGGGGAAATTATAATTCCTTCTCTGAAGTCAAACAGAGTGGGTCTGGTCAAATTAGTGTTACTCTAAACAATGTAGTAGCGTTTGGAATTGCTGCTCTTTCACAGAACTTAAGTGCCCCCAGTGTAACGAATTTATACGCCACTTACAGACTGGACACCATCCAGATCGGTACTAGAGAAGAGAAAAATACTGAAACTACTACAGAGCAAACCATAATGAACCAGGATATACCGGCTGAGTTTAAAACGTATGCCGACAGCCTAATTGCTACACAACTTAATGGAATTCTTCAAGGAAAGTTAACTTCGAATGAATTGGCTGTCAGGTCACTTCAGGTCCCTTACGCCAATTTAAGCATATCTGCAAATAATATGGTAGATGATTTGCTAGCTTCACTGAGTAACAACATAGAAAACAGAATTGCTCTTCCAGATATTAATGCTAAGTACAAAAAGGGATACTTTAGGACATCAAAAGGTTGGTTTGAAGGATTAACGACTGTCCATAGAACTTCTAATGCTGCCCTATCTCAGCAAGGTCAGAAGTATCAAGTTGCTGCCATATTTAGTCTGCGTCAAGCAAAGATAAGTTTTAACTATGTGGCGAAGTATTCTTTCGTAAAAGGTCGAGGAACTGTTATCGGTAAAATAGGATCTAACTCAATGGCATTAGGGCTAACACTTGACATGATCAATGGTACATGTTCTGCTGAACTCACCAACCTCAATGAGGGACAGCTAAATTACGCTAAAATAGATGTCTCTGGCTTTGGAATATTCAATGGGGCAGCTAAAAAGTTTGCAATTAAACAGATTAACCAGAGGAAGGGAAATCTTATTGCAAGACTCCAGTCCACAATGGATCCTTATTTGAGGAAATATCTCATAACTTACGATTGCAGTAAATTCATTAGTTTGGAATAACCTAGGCTTTATCGTGATGGAAGCCAATTTCAGTGTTGCTTTAGTAAACATTCATAAGACAAGGTTATCGAAATTTATGATTTTTAGTCGGTCAACACGATTGTAACCCTGAAACAAAATAATTACATGGGATTAATACATTTGGATGACTAGTTTCGATTAATCTCATGTAATGCTGTTCAGGTTTAGGGAATAACACTCAATACAAATGGGCACAATCATGATGACCGACTGAAAAGCATACATTTCGATTATTATTATTTATTTAGCGTATGATGCATACAAGACAGTAATTAATATAATATATATAGACCTATATAAATTTACACAATAAATAATTTTCAGCATTAGGACCCCCCATATATGGGCTGCCATTCAAGTGCTTGTGGAGTAGCTGCATGAAGTCCTTATATGCTCCCAGAGTACATATACAGGGTCTTTCATATAAAATAAGAACGCCAAGTGGAAGTTTTGTTATTCGCTTTTGCGATGGCCTTGGCCGAGCTTGTGGCGCGCCATGGCTCCCTGCTGTACTATTGAAAGCACGCGCTAAGTACATACGAGGGATGGTTTTCTTTCCAGTTCCGATGGACTGTATAAAAATAACAGATTGACATACCAAACTGATTTCACTAGTAAAAGTTTGCTTGTTTTATTCGTATGTCTCAACATAATCCCCAAAACTATTGAAACACTTGTCGTATCGTTACACCAGTTTTCCAATGCCCTCGGCAAAACATTCTGCTGACACTGAGGTGGGTACGTCTGGAGAGTCTCCTGAAGTGTTTCCTTTTTGGCGAGGCATTGCCACACAACCATACCTTCAATTCTCGAAAAAGGTGAAAATTATTCAGTGCTGGTTGAGACTAAACGACAGATGGTCCAAAACTTCACACTTGAATTCTTTGTAAAAGTCTATCGTAACGATGGTACAGTGTGGTCGTGAATGATTTTCACCTTTTTCAACAATTGAAGGTATGGTTGGGCGGCAACGCCTCGCCAAAAAAGAGAAACTTCAGGAGGCTGTCCAGACATAACCACCTCAGTGGTGTCAGAATATTTTGCCGAGGGCATTGGAATGCTGGTGTAACGATACGACAAATGTTTCAATCGTTTTGGCGATTATGTTGAGACATAAGAATAAAAAAGCAAACATTTAGTAGTAAAATCAGTTTGGTATGTTCATCTGTTATTTTTATTCAGTCCATCGGAACTGGAGGGGGGGACAGCCCTCGTATGTACTTTGCGCGCGCTTTCAATAGTACATCAGGGAGCCATGGCGCGCCACAAGCTCGGTCAAGGCCATCGCAACAGCGAATAACAAAAATGCCTCTTGCCGTTCTTACTTTATATGAAAGACCCTGTACAGAGGGCATTCCTGCACGGTGTGCTTGATGGTATGCACTTCATATCCACATTCACAACGAGACGAGTCCATCCAACCCCACTGATGTAAGGCTGTTCTAGTTCGAGCAGTGCCACATCGAATTCTGTTGAGACGGGACCAGACAGATCGAGGGAGATGGAATCCAGGTAGTTTGAAGGTAGGATCAAGTACTTCAATTAGGCCACGAGGTGGAGAGGAAGACCATTCAACTTTCCATGTATTTCGGGGGTCGAACAATGCTGAAGTAAGTTCCATAGCCGTCTTGTAGGCTGGTTTCCGTGATTTTAACATGGATGTAGAAAGTTGATTGACGTCTTGGTTAATTGGGAGAACTTCACTATCCATAATTCTGCGCCACAAGCGGGAATGAGCTTGCCTCCTGATGTGAGGAGGAACAATATTACACAGTACAGGTGGCCACTGTGAGTGAGTGCAATGTAGAGTGCCAGAGATAATCCACATTGTCTGGCGGAGTTGAATATCAACCAGTTGGCAAATAAATTTCGATAACCTTGTCTTATATAAGGCGTGATCAAAAAGTTTCCGTTTGAGCGCTACCCGGGCGTTGAATGCTGAACAAGAAGCACACCGAATGTCGGTTTGCCTGCAGCACCTGATGCGTTTCTATGTTGAAGGCAAGTCGTCCCTGGAGCGCATTGATTCAGGTGGTGCTACCACTGGGAACCGGAATCGAAAGATTCGACGATGCGGTGGTGTCATCCATCGTCCGCTTGTCCCAAGAAATTCAAGAGCCAACCATCCGCTGGAAAGGTGATGCTCACCCTGCTTTTTGATTACCGGGACCCATTTCTTATTGCTGGAGAATGGCACTGAGCAACCCTGGAGAAAACTGGAACAAGAGGTGCTGCTACTTCATGATAACGCTCGTCCTCATACCGCAAAGGTTGTAACGCAGAAGGGACGCCAACTCAAGTGGGAGATTCTCGAGTATCCACCCTACAGACCTGATCTCTCCTCATGCGATTATCACGCCTTCACAATTGAGTAGCTGCTTGACAGTGAGGCTGCACCCTGTTCTCGAAAACCAATGATTAATGGCCAAGGGGACCCGATGCGCTGACTCCGTAGCTGTCGCCTGGTAGGCCAGGAATGTGGTGACACGGAGGGGTATTATGTTCTGACTGTCTAAGCTGTATATTCCTCCTTAAGATTTATGACTCTTTTGTTAATTGTAAAATACCAAACTTATTTTGTACGGAATTGTCAAGTATCACTATCATAGTTGTCTTGTCAAAATATAAATATTGTAATAAAATAATAATATGACTGAATAAATGTAGTGCTGAGGACTCCTTTCTTAATGATACATCCTGCGTTCCACAACGTAAAGGATAGCATAGCTGTGTCTTTTTAATGATTGAATTTTGAGTAACATTATCGTAAGTAATTATTTTGTGTTGAGTTGCCTCCTGGCCCATGTCAAATGTTCGATGTTCGTCCACAAGTACAACGGCCATTTTAGATTCCAGTGTCCGGTCAAATACTGTAGTTAGCAATAACAGCAGGTTCCTACTATCGATATGAGAGTGCGCTATTATACTCTCATACTCTCAGAGCTGTCTGGAGATCCTTTTTCAAATTAGTTGATCTTTCAGTTTTCTACCAAACTCTTAAAGACAGTTCAGAGGATATTTAGAAGAAGAGGAAAGCCTTCAGCAGCGGGACACATTGACCACCTTTAGTCTACAATAGGTGGAATGATTTAGTAGGATCTATGAAAAATTATTGGGGATTCCCAAGAATGACCAACACTATTCACTTGCCTTTTGGTAGCAATTCAATTAATTTCCAGTGCCTGGATAAAGAATACGAAGAATTATTAACATTGGATAATTAAATTATTCAGATTTCCAGTCATTATATGAAGACTAAACCAGGTAAGTTGCATTCTGTAAATTTTTCAGGAGAGTGAATTTAAACTTTCAACACTAAAATGAAATACGGTACCGGTACTTAACCCTTTATAGGTCCTTGGGATACTATCTTCCCACCATGTATTTATAGAACGGTGTTAGGAGAGAATCTTCCCATCCCTTTCATATCAAGCAGTTCCACATGCATCCACAAGCTAGATGCAGAGCAATATTGAAAACCAATTAATTAGATGTATACTGTCATCGGAAACCAAAGGTGGGAAGCATATATCCCACTGGTCTCCACAGTGCACGTGCTCGCCAGTTCGGTTGTGTTTAGTGAATGAAATGCATTGTTTCACAGAAGAAGGTGTATTTATGGAAGATAAGAGATTTGTAAACGTTGGTATATAGCCTAACTGAAATTCAATGTTAATAATGGTTTTGGTAACTTAAGTATATATATATATATTTCAGCTAGAATGTAAATAATTATCCCGCTCAGGGTGTTTGCCATAGAATAGAAGATTTTTAAAATTAATTTTCTGTGTTTTTAGTAAATACAATTTTGAAATTATTGACTTATATTTGAATATACTAACTTTTAACATACCATATTCACTTTTATATTGTTTGTGCAGTTTTCGGCAAAGATGATATAGGTTACTGACCTTGTGTTGCGTGGGAGTTACGTTTAAAAAAAATTATAGAGCATGATGGGTGTTTTTATATATTATATTCTGTTAAATAAACCTCATTATTGAGTGATAAACACACTATCATCATAATTTGGAGGTAGGAGGTTATTTCCCCATTGCTCATTTAAGAAAACATACGTGTCGGGTGTGGGCAGTGGGATAATAATTTCCCACCCCATATTTCATAAAATGAAATCCCCACCCATAAAATTGTTGCATATTCCCACTCATCTATCACCCCCAACAAAAAAATGTGCAAAAAAACACATAAATATTTTATAACCCCAGTCTTTTGCCCTATAAAGGGTTAAAACACCCCAATTGAGGGTAATCAATAGAGTTCTTTTTGCCAAATGTATTTTTTTTAAGGAAGTATAATAATGTAATAGTACATTATGCAACGAGCCTATAATGCAATAATTAAGACACGAGTATGTTTATAAAATGAGCGTAACGAGTTTTATAATTTCCATACGAGTGTCTTAATTACCATTATAGGCGAGATGCATAAGACTGTTAATGTTCGACAATACAGTAATTATAACTTTATTATATGTTTTAACATAAATATTCATAAACATCTTCTGTACTGTAAGTGAACAGAGCACGCTGGGTGGTTTGCTGACTGAACAGAGCGCATGTGTAGGTCAAAGACTTCCGAAAGCAGAGACTATGTACTTTGCTTGGCAATGCCATTTTTTACAGCCTGCATGATTTCTAATGCCGATCAGAACTAGCATTCACTAATATTGTCACCGAAGTCATTTGAAAGCAATGTGCTGTGTAGAAATTGGCGTTGGGGATATTAAGGTGCAGTGCCATTTCTTGTCTCATATTCGCCAGTTTATTTACGCGAGCATATAGGACGGTGCACTTTCTATGTCGGTAATTTATGTAGAAGGATGCTGTGATGCTAACTTCTGGACGTAGATTCATAAATTGCTTGCATATGTCATAGTATGTTCTTGTTACGGTAAAGGTTCGTGCTGATTTTGTCTTTATGTTTGGGATTGTAACTACGAGTACAATGGTTGATCCGATATCCGATTTGAACTTTCAAATCATGTAATTCATGTCCGACATGTTGGATTTTGAGCGGATGCGCGAAGGTATCCTTACCTAAGTGTTCGATGAATGAGCTCTAATTGGCTGGAGAAACTGTCTCATAATGAAAAAAAGTTCTATAATGACCATCATTATGATACAGTTTTCTGACATATAATACTTACATTACAACATCGTCGAACATAAAACAATTAAGAACTTAAATTAAATATGAAAAAGTGAGAGGATATGGGACGTTCTTTCTGTTTCCACTAAAAATTAAACCTCTCTATCTTGGTGACTTACCGCTTTATTCAATTTCAACTGAACTGTAGTGACGATGGCTAGCCACCAGAATGCGCCATAAACACATTTCCAGTGGGGTCTTCATATGAAAACCTACCTTCAATTCGACCTTTTAGAAGCCTCTTGTTTGGGTGTGCGCAGAGTCTGCCATTGACCTGTGTTTTTTCAGGTTTAAGTTAGCTATCATCCCGTCATTTTTAAGGAAAAGGTGTGGGAACCCACGAGAAACCATTTCTGAGAAGGCTGGGGTCGGAATCCAACCCATCTCTTCTCAATTATCCTCACGAGGTCAATTCCTGTCATTTGGTCAGAAGTACATTTCTTGACAGAGCAGGGAATTGAACCAGGGACCACAGAGATGGTAGTCAATAACTCTAGCCACTGCACTGCTAGACTGTAATAAAGGGCTCCAGAATGCTCAAAATCTTCATAATTTAGGTATTGCACCGTATTAATCTACTGAATTTTATGTTCCTAACGTTACATTACTTTCATATCGATACCTTATTTCGCACAGTTGAGCATGGTATTAGTAAATTCACTCGAGTACATTTTATGAGATCTAAATGGGCCATATTTTGTCAGTTTGTCTGTGTGTGTGAGTGTATATATCTGCCTCCCCCCCCTCCCCCACCCCCGTATCAATTCAAACATGACGAAACCGAATTGAACGACATTTGGTACAGAGGTAACACTAGTAAAGGGCACCTCAGTGTCATGTTTTATATCGCCAATTTACCAAAACTGAATGGCGGCCACTCAAACGTTCAAAACGTAAAATCAAATTACGCCTAAACTAATCCTCAGACCTCTACTAAATTTGGTAACAACATAGCCTACCTTCATATATGACGCGTCTTGTGACCAAACTAAAAGGTCATCAGCCGGACCATTTAAGGATAGTGGCCGTGCGAATTGTGCAAGCATTATAATTCATAACTTTGAACCTACCAGTTCCAATTATCGATTTAAACTGTCCAAAAGGACGTGGCCCTTTTGGTATTTTAAGTTCATATTATAATATTAACGGTAGTAGTGACTTTAAAAAACCGAGCAGTCTTGGCTACAAGACAAGATGGCAACTGCTATTATATTGTGCCCATATCATTCACTAGTTTGAGTATTGCAAGCAATATAGCCTACTGATAGAAATAATATAAACATTGTATGAAATGCTTTATAATAAAAATGAACACCACTGAAGAAATCGTTTAGTCCAAATCATTATTTGCTAAGACGTTGTATGTATGCCAATTGATACCAATGAATTTTCGGTGTACATGTTTGGCTGTGTGGGAAAGCGTTAATCTTTTAACCGTTTGGCCAGGTTTCAAAACCTATCAAAGTTTTTTTTGCTTGAATATTTTAATATTTATTGTTTTGTAATTACTCAGACGTTATAGAATTTAGCATTGTATTGTGCATATTACAATGGAAAATATATATTTAGTTAAAAACATTCCCCACCGGATCTGCACGAGATACATCTAAGAGCGACCAGATGAACTATACGGGTGACAAAAACGACCAACTGGATGTGAGCTGTGTACCGGCCTGGACGTTGGAACAGCTGTAATTGAAAAGTTCTCTATTATGGCCGCTAGAATGCACTCGTCCTATTAGGATTATCTGATGCGAAACTTTTCCGAGAGATGTCATGACTGGTCTATGTGGGACTCCTTTGGATTGTCTTTCGTTGGCATTCTATACGCATTGAATTTGAAGAATAAAAATCTGATAATACAGGGTACGATACATTTTTACTTTAAAGCGTTTGTAACAGCCTACTGTGTGTTATTTGAAAATGTTATTTGAACTAAAGATGAAAACGATCACACATAGTACCTGCACTCTAGCTGTTGATGCTAGTTCAGGATATTAATTAATACTTTTATATCAGCCAAATAGCTAGGGAAAATAAAGAATGAGCATTTACACAAAAATTGCGCTCTGGTGGTTTGAATTGCATAGTCATTGATTGATTGTTTGTTTTATTTTACTACAGAGCTCTAAGTGGTAGCGTTCACATGCTTGTCTACATAGTTGGCATTCACACGTCACTGTAGGGTCATGGAAATATTTGTTAATACAATTTAGCTGGTGAAAGCCATGGCCACCCAGATTCATATATCCTACTTATGTTAATTGCCTCTATCAACAAATTTCAGGTTGATATAGTAAATTCGTAGATATTGAGAACCGTCTAAATACTGTACTTAAGATGGTCGCCAGGTTAGATTTTGATATAGAGTTACAGTATGTACTATTATTATTGTGTAGGTACAAATTTTAAACTTCAGTCGCGTGATTAGGTCACAAGAAGTAAAAACGAGATTTTAAGTTTTCGCACAGCTGCCATCTTGTGGCTATGAAAACAATTGAAATACATTAGATGTCAGTGGATAACAATTTGTATAAGCTTTTACCGTACCAAGTTTCACTCAGCTCGAATGGTTGAATCGCGAGAAACGTCCATTTAAATATGTAAAATTCGCGTCGCTACCACGTTCGATTAGTGCTCACCAGGTTATTGAAAGTCCCATAGGCGAACTTATGTTCTGTAACCGCCCTGGTTACAAGGAACTGAACCCTTACTCTGGGGAGTTACAATTTTATTTATCATATGTATATTTTTATTTGATGCTTTTTCATGTTTTAGAATGATTTAGTAGAGTGTATAATATGACGCGATTGAGGTCCAATTAATTTGTTTAACTTTTAAGTATTGTAATTTAGCAGGATCCGAATCTAGGGAGTGAGGAATATTTTAACATTGGAGCAATAGAAAGTTTTGTATCTGGAAAATGTACACGGACAAGGAAGTACGAGTTGGTGTTGAAGAGAGGGTTAAACCCGAGCGCCTGTGGAGGGTGAGTCAGAGGTGAGACGTGGCATCTATGTACGAGCTCGAGCGATGTGCTGTTTCCATATTTGGTAATATTGAGAATCGGACGTTGCGAATGGTTGGATCCCTGGGTCAACGCAGGTAAACCGATGTATTGGTGGGGGATGATGACGGTTACTTAGATTTTGTGGAAGACAGTGGGAGAGACTCTTATTTCAGACCGCGTGTGGAGCGGGTTTCAATTTTCGGACTCCACGTAGGGAGGTCTCAGATTTTCAGACCGCATGATCAACGGTACTTATTATCCGGTACTCCATGGGAGAAGGACTTGTCTTTTGTTTAGTGTGTTGAGGAAAAGACATTACAGTATAACACTAGTCGTGTTTGATACAATTACCAAGTTGCTGGCTATAAGTTCTTGATTGAATGATGAGCCTAGTCTTGAGTATATCGCCAAGATTGCTTACTTCGAACCGCACTAAGGATTGAAATCTGATATCTGTACATCTGCATTTCAACTATAGCGGCAAATTATTCGTACAGGAATGCTGGTCAAATATGCCATGTATTATTAAATTCACGAGCGGATTTAATGCGACGATCCAAAACGGATTCCAAGCATTTGTATTGTACTAGCTCCACGACGCAAATTAAATCGTTGGGTGCTGGTTATAAAAGTAACAAAAACAATATTCATCATAAAAGTAGAAATGGCGTGTGAAGGAAAGTTAATTGTGCAGCGAGTAATAGGACTAATTCTTTGGGAGCAAATTACCCCAGAATTAGTAGAGCTAGGTCACCACTGCTGAAGCCAGCATCTGTATGTACCGGTCAACTTTAATCCTGAGGGTCATCTATATCATGTCATATGTGTATCTGTGTAAATACGATAGGGAGTGTTATTATTCTGTACGAGGAGGATCCTGCGAAGTGTGTTTTACGTCTGGTTTACAATATATTATCGATTTTACCAGAATCTGAAGGGTTTTATTTATTGGGTCACTGAGGTGTAATTAGGTGTGAATGTTTATTGCTGTTGGTATTATCGTACAGGTGTTTACCCCCACGCACCCCGTACATATAGAAGTATGGAGAGGCAGGTATACTACAGTTCATAGCTTCTATCATCATACAAAATTTCAGTTTGATTTATGTCATAGATTAATAGATATTGAGAACTATCTAAATATTTCGGATGGTCGCCATGTTGGATTTTTATAACTGTAGGACATAGAGTTATGCGCTATTAGATGACGATTATTGCATAGGTACAATATTCGAACGTTCACTACGATCGAATGATTACTGCACAAGAAATAAAAACTTAATTTTAAAATTTCGCACAGCTGATATCTAGAGACTTTACAAACAATTGAACGAAATTAGATGCCAGTGCCTTACAATGTGTACAAGCATTTACTGTACCACATTTCACTGCGCTCAGACGGTTAAATCGCGAGAGAAGTCGATTAAACTGTTTCAACTTTGCTTGGCCGCCAGTTCGTTTTGTACTTAACAGTTTTCTTAATGTTGCATACATGAACTTATAGTAGTATCCTTTATCACCGTACAAAATTTCATGGTGATATCAATAATAGAAACAGCGTTATGGAATGCCGGTGAAATATTTCCCACAGCCGCCATCAATAGGCTATGTAAACAACTGGACTAAATTAGATGCCAGTGCAATACAATGTGTATAAACATTTGGTGTACCAAGTTTCACTGCATTTGGACGGTTAAATCGCGAGAAAAGTCTATTTAAAAGACTCAAATTCGCTTGGGCATGTCGGTTTTGTAATTACCAGTTTTTGAAAGTCTCATATATGAACTTCTAGGAGTACCCTCTATCACCGTTCAACATTTCAGGGGGTTATCGAAAATAGATTCAGAGATATTGAATGCTGGTGAAATATTTCGCACAGCCGCCATGTTGAATTGGTGAGACGTAAAAAGAATTAAAGGGCAGGGTCGGGGTTGGCCGAAATGGTGCTATGACCTTACCAAGTTTCATTGAAATCGCCCCAGCTGTTCAAAAGTTACTAGGGGGGGGGGGGGGGGGAGGCGAAAGACACGCAAACAAACACACGATGATTTTCCTTTAATGGTTCATAACTCTATGGCCTATACATATAACAATCCAACATGGCGACCATCTGAAATATTTAGACGGTTTTTAATATCTATGAATCATTTACAGCAATCAATCTGAATTGTTTTATGTTCAAAAAGTCTATAAACATAAGTTCACCTATAAGACTTTCAATAACCTGGTTAGCACAAATCCAACTTGGCTGCGACGCAAAGTATAATATTTAAATGGACGTTTCTCGCGATTTAACCATTCGAGTGCTGTGAAAATTGTTACGGTAAATGCTTATACCAATGTTAATCCACTGGCATCTAATTTATTTCAATAGGTTTGATAACCACAAAATGGCAGCTGTGCGAAATTTTAAAGTCTCGTTTTTACTTCTTGCGTCCTAATCATGTGATGAAGTTTGAATACTACACCTGCACAATAATCTTCATGTAATAGTACATAACTGTAAGTCTTACATATATAACAAGTAGTTCCGTGAAGAACTAAAGCCTTAACTTATGTTAATTGCCTCCATCAACATATAAAATTTAATATTGATTGCTGTAATAGATTCGTAGATATTGAGAACCAACTAAATATTTCGGATGGTCGCCATGTTGGATTTTCATATTTGTAGGTCTCAGAGTTAAGTACTGTTACATGAAGATTATTGTGTACGTGTAGCATTCAAACTTCAATCGCATGATTAGGACACAAGAAATAAAAACGAGATTTTAAAATTTCGCATAGCTGCCATCTTGTAGTTATGGAAACAATTGAAATAAATTAGATGCCAGTGGATTAACATTTGTATAAGGATTTCCCGTGCCATGTTTCACTGCACTCGGATGGTTAAATTGCGAGTAACGTCGATGTGAATATTTATACTTCGCGCCGTTTGGTAGGTTAAATCGCTAGAAACGTCTATTTAAAAGTCGCAACATCGCTTGGCCGCCATATTGGTTTTGTACTAACTGGGTTTTCAAGAGTCACATAGGTGAACTTCTAGTAGCTCCCTTTATCTCCGTACACTATTTCAGGGTGATATCGGTAATAGTTTAGGAGATATTGAATGCTGGTGAAATATTTCGCACAGCCACCATGTTGGATTGGTGGGACGTAAGAAAATTTAAAGATCATGGTTGGGGTTGTCCGGATTAGTGCAACGAACTTACCTAGTTTCATTCAAATCGCTCCAGCCGTTTAGATTTTATAAGGGAGACACATACACACGAATCATACACGCACACACAGACAGACACACGGACAAAAGGTGATCTCATAAGCCTATTTTTTCATAAATGAAAATAGGCTAAAATTCCAACATGGCGAACAATCGAAATATTAGACGGTTCTCAATATCTACGAATCTATTGCAGCTATCAAATTTAAATTGTGTATGTTAAAAGAGGCAATTAACATAAGTAGGATACCGTATATGAAAATAGACTGTATAGTTCTTCACGGAACTATTTGTTCATAAATGAAAATAGGCTGAGAGCGGGAAAGATCTTTGATTCCAATTTCTAGCTAAATTGTTACTTTTCGGAAATTTTCTAGAGGTAATTCGTCCTAATTTGTGTTATATACGTTAGTTCTTTTACATTACTAGATGGAAATGTTCTTGCAAGTGCTGTTAAAATTAAATTATTATTAAAAGATTCTTAATAATTCAAATATATATATATATATAAATACTTTTTCAAAAATTCTGTGTTACTGTAAGGAGAGAGTCTCGAAGAACATCCCCATAAAATTCGAATAGTTTTTGTTAAAGTTTCTGGGAAGCACGTAGCATGGACAATGTATGACATTAAGGAGTCCCTTAAAAAATGTGTTTTTAGCCTATTATCATTTATGAAACAAGATGTTCAGTAAAGAACATATAGCCTACTTTCTCATAAATATATGGGTATTGTTAAAACTCTTTGTCCTTTTCAAGGAGTATAATTGAAATTTGGTTGTAGTAGCTTGTTGAAATACATCATGATATACGGATATTAAACATGAATATGAAGCGCCCTTCGCCAGGACTACCTCTGTACAAAATTTCATTCAATTTGGTTTCACCGTGTTTGAATTGATATGATGAATCGATTTGCACACATACATGGCCGCTATCTGCAAACTATTAGGCTGATGACCTTGTAGTTCAGTCAAAGGATGCTTCCCACAAAAAGGTATGTTGTTGCAAAATTTGGTAGAGATCAAATGATTAGGTTGGTCATTATTTGATTTAAGCTTCTAACATTTGGGTGACTGCCATTCAGTTTCGGACAAGATGGCGGCGATATAAAACCTGACACTGAGGTGCCCTTTGCTGGTGCTACATCTGTACCCAATTTCGTTCAATTCGTTTTCACCTTGTTTGAATATATGGGGGGGGGGGGCATCGTATAGCACACTTACATGGTCGCCATCCGCAAGCTATACGGCTGATGACCTTGTAGATTGGTCAAAAGATACTTCATACATAAATAAATAAAATTGAATAAATTGGTAAAGGTCAGATGATTAGGTTGGTCGTAATTCGATTTAAGCTTTTAACATTTGGATGGCCACCATTACGTTTCTGTCATGATGGCGGCGATATAAAACATGACCCTGAGGTGCCCTTTACTAGTGCTACCTTTGTACCAAATTTCGTTCTATTCGGTTTCACCGAGTTTGAATTGATAGGGGGAATCGATTTGCACACATACATGGCCGCCATCTGCAAACTATTGGGCTGATGACCTTGTGGTTTAGTCAAAAGACGCTCGCGATATAAATAGTCTATATGTTTTTGCAAAATTTGGTAGAGATCAGATGATTAGGTTAGTCGTAATTTGATTTAAGCTTTGAACATTAGGGTGGCCACCATTACATTTCCATCAAGATGGAGGCGATATAAAACATGAAACTGAGGAGCACTTTGCTAGGGCAACCCCTGTGCCAAATTTCGTACAATTCGGTTTCACTGTGTTCGAATTGATAGAGGGGGGGGGGGGGGGGGGGTCGGCAGACATTCAGAGTACACACACTCACACACAGACACACAGACTCTCTCTCTCTCACACACACACACACTCAGACAGACCGACACTAAATTTTTGGCCCTGTGTTGATCTCATAAGTATACTTTCAATTTTTGCAAAAATCGAAAGTAGGCTAAAAATAGGCTTGGGAGATTATCTTTTGTCCGTATGTCTGTCTGTATGTGACCGCGTATGTGTGTGATTCATGTGCGTGTCTCCCGGACGACACCGAGCGAGCCCTTCAAATTTTGTTACGTCTCACCAATCCAACATGGCGGCTATGTGAATTATTTCACCGGCATTCAATATCTCCGAAACATTTCCCGATATCACCCTGGAATTTTGTACGGTGAAAAAGGGAACTATGTGACATTTGAATACCTGGTTACTATAAAACCAACATGGCGGCCAAGTGAATTTGCAAGACGTTTCTCGCGATTTAACCAACCAAACGCAATGAAACCTGGTACCGTATATATTTATACGCATTGCAATGCACCGACATCTAACTTCGTTCAATTGTTTACATAACCTCAAGATGGCGGCTTTGCCAACAATTTCACCAGCATTCTATATCTCTGAATCTATTGCCGGTATCACCCTGAAATTTGTACGGATATACAGGGCACTACTGGATGTACACCTATGAGACATTCAAGAATTCGTTTAACTACAAAACGAACATGGCGGCCAAGCGAAGTTGAAAGATTTAAATAGACTTTTCTCGCGAATTAATGTTCCAAACGCAATGAAACTTGGTACAGGAAATGTTGATACACAATGCAATGCACTGGTATTTAATTTAGTTCAATTGTTTACGTAACCTCAGGATGGCGGCTGTGCGAATTTCGAAAATTAAGTTTTTTATTTCTTACGTTCTAATCATGCGATCGAAATCAACATGTGCATAATGAACCTACGCAATAATTTTCCTTTAATGGTACATGACTCTAGCCTATACATATAACAATCCAACATGGCGAGCATTCGAAATATTTAGACGTTTCTCAATATCTAAGTATCTATTACTGCAATCAAAATGATGTTTTTTGTTCATATTGTACCCATATGACATCATGTGGAGAAAATGTGTTCACATCCCGACTGGCTCTGTCCTTTCAGGGTGTAGTGCGTCTCCCCACATTGCAAACGCATATTCAGGATCCGAATACTATCAGGTGCTACTCTACAAGAAAAGGGTAATCAACTTCCTAAAAATAATATTTAATTTTAACTCACGGCTTATCATACAACAATAAACATCCAATTACATTTAAATTACCCCACAAACAACAAAATACACTTTGGATCACACAGATGATAATGGCAAAGGGACAATGAATGCTACTCTACATCATCTGTGGTCCGCAGCTGAGATCTCAATCTGACCTCACCAGGCATACTGCCACATCTCTTCCCTTGAGTCTATGAGTCTATCACTAGTGTCTCAATACACCATACTTCACACTTCACTAAAGAGTTCATTTATGGTAATGCACTTTTTGTCATTTGACAAATGTTCATATCTTAAGCACACTCTTATACAATAATAATAATAATAATAATCAAAACAAATCAAATGAACATGACATTAACTTTACACAAATAGCACTTCAATGTTATTGACGTTACAGTATTTATTGCTTGGCTATCCAGAGTGCTATGGAATATTTACTTTACTTCATGGTTCAACAATGCGTAAGCGATTGTTGCGATAGGTTACTTGTACAACGATGTACTGTAATTCTGTGTATTGTGTCCTTTCTCCGCTTTCCCCACAAACGCTAACAATTGTACATTCCTAGTCTACATAAACAATGCTAGTCTGCTATAACGATACAATACGTCTCTAAGTCGTTCAAAATATAAGTCGATTTATAGTTAGTTTGCATCAAATCCACATTCACGGTAACCGTATGCAAATATGCATCTCAAACTGGGTTTTAAACTTGAAATAATGTGTCAGTCGCTTTTAGCGCAGTTAGTGTCCAGAACAGCTAACTTTGCTAAATATCACCCGATTTCAACATTTAAAAGACGGATATGACATACTTATAATGTTACGAATTGATTTCAGTAGCCAAAATAAACAATTTCTTATTAATTAAAGTGCCAGACTATGATAGCGCAGTCTCCAGTACATTTTACTATAGGGTCAGTCATAAAACTACCACCCTCGGTGAACACAATAGCTTAATGGTTGCGTCGCTCGGAGTCCATGATGCCTGGCCCGACCCTTGTCGTCCAGCCTTCCCAGCTGTGTCATTATTTATTCATACACACCAGCCAGATTTTACAATTTCACTCTGATTCTGTGTTTAGTTTAATGCGAAACTATTCATCACATGAACTGGATATCCAAATATGTAACATCCCATTGATAGGGTAACATTAATTGGCTCAATGTAGCTCAATAACATAATATAGCAAAGGAATGGGTTTTACTAGGCACCAAAGTCTTGAGGAACTGCATACGGCTTTTAATGGCGTGGTTTAGTTGTCTTACTGCTTGCCACCTTTACGCACGAAGTCTCGGTAAGGCGTCCTCGACCCTTCCGTACAAATAGAATCTCGCATCACAGTGTGGATCATTACAGTGGAGTAGCTAATTGAGTTAGCAAACGTTAATCCTCAATTGCCCTCATGAAGCTGGTATGGTAGCTCAGACCCTTGTCTGTCTCCATCCGCTATCAATACAACGGTATGTCCCATGGCTATACATCAATACAAACCTTCGTAGACTAGCCTGTATGGTCCTGGCAATGTCCTAGAAACGTTCTTTGCATTAATTCATTAATCATCTTGATTCTGCTCTTAACTGCTCGCATATCAGCGGCACAAATACTAGCTCTGTCGGAATACCACAGATCATATGATATTTCTAGTTTCCTTTCTACCTGGCGTGTTTACTGATTTCCATATCATTACTTATCCTTACTGGTATTTGTTTACTGGCATTACTACTGGTTTTGCATTACAACAGTTTCACTTATTACATTTTATCATGTATAACTTTAATTGCTGACACATTATGATATCATTCTTACATATAATCTTTACTTTGTAATTACCTGGGATCTGATGAAACTTTTATCACTTCATGCAAACATGCTGAATATTTCGTTACTTCGACTTTCTTGCTTATAAAGTTACTGCTTAACTTTAATTTTAGACTTATTTAGGTCTTACGCGAAACGGCTGTAAGCCGAATCATTCTCAAATTGCAAATACTTCTACATCAAATAACGAGGAATTCAATATCGTATCAATATTACCCCAAAATACCTATTTTGACATGATTTTCGACTTAGACGTATCGTATAGCTAGCTTCTACATGATATCATTGGAATTTGAACTCACATTGTTCTGGCGGTCGACTCTTATGATGCCACCTTTTACCCACCATCGTGGTGCTTACTGATGCATCATGATGGATATGTTATATTCCTTTTGTTGACACAATACACTTTTCACTTCGGTAAGATACATTTTCAATTTACCGTATTTACACATCTTCCCATTCTACATTTCATCACACAATACATTATTTTTAACACTGACATACATTAAAATTTATATTAGAGACACTTTTCACACGATTTGTTTCATACACTACACAATTTCGTAATAACAGAGCTGCAGGTGACGCGATTCCCGACATCGAACTCCAATGGAAGTCTCTATCAACCGCGATCCTGGCTAATCCTCGTTCAAACTGCTGCTAGTGTGAATGTCCCTCCAACGTCTACACAGTAGCCTTGTCTGTAGTGGCATAATATCACAATAGCTGTGACCTGGTTCCCCTCCCATGATCTATATTAATGGATATAGTGTGACCATTGTTGATTTCTAGACCATGACCTGCGCGCTTTACCGTATTACCCCTGTGACGGTGTAATTTACCGTTCAATACCACTTTATTCTATCTACTGCGCGGCTTGATAACTATAAGCTCTACTTGGCTTCTTATTATTTATTACGGCTTCTACGCACTAGTAATCTCTTCCAATCAGTCCAATACTGAAAAACATCTTCGTAACGGAAATACTTCTTTAGACTTTACACACCAAAAATGTTCCTGTACGCACTTGTACATTACTTATAATTACGCGGTCTAAGTTCTCCATGTTGACGATGTATAATACTTTATACTTGTAGTTGCGCGGTCTTTGTTACAATTTCTGAGCGGACGGACAGCACCTCCCCCGTCTGAGTGCTGTAAATTGACTGACGTCTTCATGGCTCCATGCTCTATTTAAGGCTTTCTTCTAAAAATAGTTCTCTCAAATTCACGGACCGACCTTTTCTTTAAAACTGCAGTTCGCAGAGTTATAACTGCCTTCATTAGATCCAATTTCTCACGGAGGTTACATTTCCAGTCTCGTGCCTGTGATTTGATCGTTCAATTAATTAATATTAATTGATCTTGGTGATGGCGTGGGCACGCTACCCCCGGGGATTTCCCTTCTGTGTATTACGCCAATGGTCTGACATCTGCGTTTATACGTCCTCCGTCCATGTAATGCTTAATCTGCTCCACAAAGCATACTTCTTGGGCTCATAATTATTCTCTCTGGATTTTATTCATCTCGGTGTTAATTTCAACTCTCTGGGATGCCTGGTTTTAATGTAATCAATTATTTTCATGCGGCGTTCTTCCCTTTCCACTCTTCCTTCCGTATGTCTCGGTGAATCCCACAGCAATTAGTCTCTGTCTTGGTTCCCCATTGCAGACGTAAATATTTCCTAGGCGCCAGCTGACACGCCTTCTTTGACTTTGCTAATTTGTCAAATGTCAGTCTTGCCTCGAATTTGTACTTTCTTAGCTCCAATACTGTATCTTACAGTGGTATGGAAGTTCTTCTATGTTACAATATTGCTTATAATTCCTGTACACAATCTGAAACTAAGCTGAAATTTCATGAATAGTCTTATATCATGTGGTTTTTGGTTACCACGTGGTTTTTCTCCCTATGCGTGATTTTTCTTCTCTGGAGCATCAGGTTCGGCGCCAGTCAGCACAAGTACCATGGGTACATTATTTCCCCAGCAAAATTAAAAAAATCAATAGACAAGTGAATTTCTTTTAATCACTTGCTGACTGAGCTCGACCCACCCTCTTAATGTTTACAATAGGCGGTCGGCGACCCCGTCTTGCAGTCTGCCGTTCTTCCCCCTCTGCTGTGTCTCAAGGCTGTCTCGCATGAACGCGCTGTTGTTTGAGGGTCCTATTCATACTCAGGAGTTCTTCTGCTACTTCCACGAGCTGGTCATAAAATTGAAGCAAGCCACAGTCGCACGGTCTCTCCCTTGTTTCTTGTTGGGCACGCTCCTTCTTACAGCTGCTTTCATAACAGTGGGGCGGACTCTCTTGTCTCTCTGCCTGTGCGTACATGACTGCCCCGTTAACTTGAGCGTGTGCGGCTTGTTCTCGTTCTTCAAATTCTTCTGGAGGGTGATATAACTTTAAGTTTGCGGCATTCATAATTACTTCACTTCCATTTTCCTTGTGTTTCACTCTATAGGCATTGTTCTGCAGGTCTTTAATGATGATATAGGGCCCCATATAGTTCGGAATGAACTTTTTGTGTATCCTGCTTTCTGGATCGGAGCTGGCTGGTTTTTTCAAAAGTACCCACTCTCCAACGAGTAGTGGTCTATGATATCTCTTGCCGCGATTTCTTCGCTGTCGCCTCGCGGCTTGCACCTTGAGGTACTCGAAGGTTCGCTGGATCCTCAATTCGCACGGAGGTTGCGAGTCTACAGGGGTTTGTATCACTCCGTTCCAAGGTCTCTCTGGTTCTTGGTCTAGATGTAGTTTTACGGGTATCTGTCATGTAGCTTCATGGACTGTATTGTTGATACAATACTCAATAATGTATAACACATCAATCCATCTCCAGTTTTCTTCAGAGCAGTAGATCTTCATGTACTTCTGTATTTCCCTCACGACTCTCTCAACCAAATTCGACTCGGGTTGTCTTATGGTGGACAAGATATGCTTGATACCTAAATTTTGCATCTCCCTGCGAAAATCTACACTGGTAAAACAGCTTCCGTGTTCGGATAGTAGACTTTGCGGCTTCCCCAAGATTGAAATAACTCGTTCCTTCAAACTCTTGAGTACTTGCTTAGTACTGGTTTTCTGGATAGGACACAGTACTACCATCTTTGAAAAAGCATCCATTGCTACAAATATATGCTTGTTACCCCTTCTAGCCCTCGGCAGAGGTCCGAAGTTGTCTATACTCATTAACTGGCAAGGTTTTTCTGGCAATAGTGGTTTTGGTCTTTGCTTCATTAAATACGAGTTGGGTTTTACTCGTTGGCATATATCACAGTTCCTTATGGTGTTCCTCACAGTCTCCCTCATTTTAGGCCATATAAACGCTTCTTTCAGTAGAGCAAGGTTTTTGTCTACTCCAGGGTGACCAAACGCCCAGTGCGCTAACCATACAAGTTTTCTCTGCAGTGCAGGTGGAATGACAATTCTTGGACAAGTGTGTTCTGCTTCACTCCATTTATGCAACATCTGATTATACCACAGGTAATCCGGTGACAAAGACTCGGCCTCCAAATATCTCAGTGTGTCCCTTACAAGCTTCCCCTCGAAGTAGTCGATCATTACCCGTATCCAGGGGTCTTGACGTTGAATCTCGGTGATGTTCCTCAGCTGGTCCAGGGTCCTTTTATCACGGTCTACAATTTCCACCGCTAGAATTTCCTCTTCTCCCATGGCTGCTGGATATCTGCTTAGTAAGTCCGGGATCACATTTTCCTTACCAGGATAGTACTCAATTTTGACATTAAATTGTTGGATATAGAGGGACCATCTTGTTAATCTCTGACTAGACAGATCAGTCTTTAACAAGAACGTCAGTGCTTTATGGTCTGTCCTCAATATAATTTCAAACCCATACACGACCTTCCTCCAACACTGAAAGGCATATAGTATTGCGAGAAGTTCGAGTTCAGTAATCGTGTAGTTTTTCTCATGGTGTTTGAGCCTCCTGCTAATAAAAGCAATAACAATTTTCTCATCCGGCCTGTCAACGTTTTCTTGATAAAGCATCGTCTGTATGAAAAACTTCTGTGTATAATCAGGGTATCCTAATTTCACGTAGTCCATAAGCATCCTCTTCGACTCCACGAAGGCTTTCTCACAGTCCTCAGTCCAGCGCCACCTACCGCCTTTCTTCAAGAGATCTTGCAGTGGAGCTACTGTTGCTGTATAATTTGGGCAATGGCTCGAGAAGAATCCAATTACGCCGAGGTACTGCCTGACGTTCTTTACCTTCGTCGGTCTAGGAAAATTCCTAATGACCTCCAACTTTCCAGGGTTAGGTCTCACTCCGTGTGCATCCACAACGTGACCTAGGAATTTGACTTCCCTCTGACAAAAGTTGGATTTCTTTAGATTAACCTTGAAGTTTGCTTCCCTCAGGTTATTTAGTAATTTCTGCAAATCTTCCAAACGTTCCTCTATCGTCTCAGACGTGAGCAGAATGTCATCCACGTATCTTATGGTTTTTGCTTTGACCTCTTCGGATAAGTTCCGGTCTAATGCTCTTATTAAGGCTGAGCCTGCTGTTTTAAGACCGAACGGTAGTCGTAAAAATGAATACGTGTGTTGGTCAAAAAGAAATCCAGTCAATAGACTTGTTTTACTTTCCAACTCAATATGGTGAAAGCTTGCCGTAATGTCAAGATTTGAAAAGATAGTCTTTCCTTTGAATTGCCTGAGAATCTCCTTAATTGGTGGCACCTGGTCGAATTCTGGTATAACTCTGATATTCAAATTTCGCAGGTCCAAACATACTCTGACACTGCCGTCTGGTTTCGGTACGATAACCAGGGGACTAACATACGGTGTTGCTGTCTTAGCAATAACGCCCGCCTCCAACATTTCTTGAATGGCTTCCTTGACTTTAGGGTAATATTTCTGAGCAACAGGATATGGTTTTTGCTTAAATGGCGTCCAATCATTGACTTGGATCGCATACTGGAAGTTCTTGATCTTTCCGGGTCTCGAATCGAAGACTTCCTTCCGCTCAGCTAGCAAATTTCTTAATGCTTCTTTGTGCTCTGGACCTATCTTAGCTTCAGTTAATTTCTCTTCTAAACACGTGCCGAATTCAGGTTCGAATTCCTTTTCCAGATCTGCAGCTAGCGTTTCAACTGTTCTTCAATGATTTCAGCGGCTGACATTTCTTCTCCGGTCTTTTCTTCGTATGCATGCAATACGTTTTCTTCTGGACTCCTATCATTCTGTTTCAATGATATCTGCATATCTGTGGCTTCATCTTCCGCACGGAACATTACAATGTCCTGCGATAAGTCGATCACAACTTTACTCTCTAATGAATTCCGAGCCGATAATCATATTAAATGGTAGTCTGTTTACTAACAAGAAACTCTGAGAGAACATCGAATTTCCTATTTTTAAATCCAAGAAAACAAGCTATTTACAAATCATCATTTTATCAGGTATAATGCCTTTTATTTTCACGCTTGAAATAGGTATTTTCAAGACAAGGCCCTTGCTCTCTGTTTCGTTTAACAGTGCTTGAGTGATTAAGCATACTGTCGAACCCGTGTCTATCAGACTACGTATTTTCATGCCTGCAATTTCCACAAGGATAATGGGTAATTCCCTGCTTACAATGGTTTGTCCTTCTCCTGTCTCTTCAATAAGCTCTTCAGGCTTGGCGATCCAGTTGACAATATCGACTGTATTCCATCCTGTGGTTCGGCTTACACGTTGGCCTTTTAATTTCGAAGTTTTTTTTCTTTGGCATCGCCTTTTTCTGCGCGCCTTCTTTCTTCCTCATGCTGCTGCAATTCCAGGCTTTTCGCTCCGTCGTTATTATTATAAACATCCGGCGATTTCCTGTTCCTTATTGCCTAATCCCATTTCACTTGAGATGGTCTGTTTTCGTGTTCCCTTTCCTCCATGTACCTTATTGAGGCGTGGTATCTTTCTTCTACCTTGTCGTCAAAGCTTCGGCTTTGTTCTTGGCCTCTCCATTGTTTATCGTTTCTTTGACGGCCATACCCTCTTCTATTGTTGTACGGTCGTCCTCTCGAACCGTGCTGCTCCCAGAGCCTTCGTACTTTTGTAACCCGGTTTGGGTTCCCTCGGTACACTTGCTGTCTCCTTCTTTCTTCATTCTCCGCTGGGTGCCAGTTCGAATTCATTGTTTCATTGCTTGTAGACTTATTATTCTTACTAGGGACTTTAACTGGTTCAATTTGTGTGTCTGCCACGTGAACTTGTTCTGTGCTTCTGCCCTGCCTCATGTTATGTGATGTTGTTAAGTCCAACTGCCTCAAAACGCATTCGCTGATATTAGCAATCTTTGCACTTCGCATGGCAACTGCTTTGCGATGTCTATACAGAGATCTTGATCTGAAGGGGCCTGATCAAGTTCCCGGAAACGACAAAGCTGTTCGACGAAAAACTCCGCGTACTTAGTGGGATTATTCGTACTGTAACGTCTTGAGTATAAGTCCAGCCTCAAGTTCTGTTGCACAGATGGATCCCAGTAGTGCCCAAGAAACGCCTGGCGAAACTCCTCTACCGTATCAAATGTATAGCGAAAACTTCTAAACCAGAGTGCGCATTCCCCTTCAGTGAGTTTTTCTATTGCCCTTAGCCTACGTTCTGGCGGAACTTTCGTATCATTCAGGTATTCAGTAACCTTCTTTAACCAGTACTTCGGTGTCATCGTGGATTGATTTCCCGAAAATTTTCGTGGTTTTTCCTCATTAGCTCTTATAACCGTGATTATTTGGTTTTGAGCATTATTTTTGTTAGGAGTTGACATTGCCATAGGTACACCTGGCATCATGTACGGACTCTCATTTGGCTGTATAGGATTTCTTGGCGTGGGCTGGGTTTCGAACACCGCCCATCTGTTCCTCTGCGTCTCGTCTATGCTTCCTTCATTGGATCTAGGATTCCTTAATGCATTTTCTTCTTGCGCAATCATCCTCGTTTCCATTTGGTTATTCTTATTTTCGGCTCTTTCCAACCGTGCTAACACTTCCTGTTCTATTTACATCAGACGGCCTTAATTTTTATTCGCTATTTTGAAGATTTTCTCTTTATCGTCCCTGAGGCTTTCCATTATATGTGAAATTTCCCCAGCTAAATCTTCTTTCAATACGGTTAGCGTATTTTCATTAGCTTCATTCATTAATCCTTCTCTGATCTCTAATTCTCATTTTAATCCTGTTGTTTTTTTCTGAACATTCCCGTGTACCTTCGAGATTTCTGTCTGCATTTTCTTAATGTCGTCCCGATTTTCTTCCTGTTTATTGTGAATAAATGCTAAGTCGTTTCTAGTTTGGTCCACTTCTTTATTTACCTTGCCAAACTGTATCTTAATATTTCCTACTATTTCTTTATTCTTTCCACGGTATTTTTTTTATCTCTGCGATCTCGTGGCATTGGTCTAGGATATTCTTATCCTGTTTTCGCAATTCTCCATCCACGGTCCTTGCGTAGCCTGCTAATCTTTCGCTCCATTTAGCTTCGCTTTCTTCAATTCTCTGATCTACAGTATTTGTGAATGTGTTAAACTGTTCCTGTTGACGTTCAGTGTTCGCAGTGTTTTGGTTCTGTATGTCTTTAAGCTCAGATGACTTTGAATCTAATCTCTCGTTAATTTCGCGTTGGGACTGTTTCCACGCTTGCAAATTACTCTCGAGTTTTAATTCGATAGATTCGAAACGCTTATCGTTCGCTACTTGCATCCCTGCGATTACGCTAGTGACATTATCAATAACCTCTTCCTTAATGGAAGTTTTAACATTTTCTAACTGCAAGTTAACCTCAGCTTGATTAGCTTCTAATTTTTGATTAACCTCAGCTTGATTAGCTTTAAACTCAGCTTGATTAGCTTCTAATTACAAGTTTACATCAGCCAACTTTTGGCTTATTTCGACCTGAAATGCCTTAGCATTCTCTTTGTTCTCTGCATTGGAAGTGTCAAAATGCTCCCTTAGTCCATTGATACACTTAAGTATCTCCTCCGTACTCGACATTTTATCAATCTGTATCTTGAGAATACTGGTGGGTTTATGTCGCATCATAAGGCTGCGTTATTTTAGAAAGCGGATTCCGGTTATTACACAGAATATATTATTATTAATGTAGTGCACATATGAACATGAATAAGCATTGGGTATAGAGGCTGGTACCCGTATCCCCACTTATCGTCTGACAATGCATTAAATAGACTCACAATTTCGTTCATCAAATTCCGACAAAATTAATTTCTATGGTTTTCCCCATGAAAACCATGATATCTTATGGGGTTAATGAATCCCATAATTCCCACGCTCTTGGGCGCCAAGATAATTTATAGTGGATAGGGTTGGGTCTTATCAAAATTTATTTATGAGCGTGATAATTATATCGGCTATGGGATGCGGTCTGTCCCTATATCTCCCCTATAAGCTTCTATATGATTACTTCTATCCATGATTATATCGGCCGTCTTAGTAGTCCTAGTAGTTCAGATCCCAGTACATAACGTTGACCCATGTACCCATATGACATCAAGTGGAGAACATGTGTTCACATCCCGACTGGCTCTGTCCTTTCAGGGTGTGGTGCGTCTCCCCACAGTGCAAACACATATTCAGGATCCGAATACTATCAGGTACTACTCTACAGGAAAAGGGTAATCAACTTCCTAAAAATAATATTTAATTTTAACTCATGGCGTAACATAAAACAATAAACATCCAATTACATTTAAATTACCCCACAAACAACAAAATACACTTTGGATCACACAGATGATAATGGCAAAGGGACAATGAATGCTACTCTACTTCATCTGTGGTCCGCAGCTGAGATCTCAATCTGACCTCACCAGGCATACTGCCACATCTCTTCCCTTGAGTCTATGAGTCTATCACTAGTGTCTCAATACACCTTACTCTACACTTCACTAAAGAGTTCATATATGGTAATGCACTTTTTGTCATTTGACAAATGTTCATATCGTATGCACTCTCTTATACAATAATAATAATAATAATCACAACAAATCAAATGAACATGACATTAACTTTACAAAAATAGCACTTCAATGTTATTGACGTTACAGTATTTATTGCTTGGCTATCCTGAGTGTTTATGGAATATTTAATTTACTTCATGGTTCAACAATGCGTTAGCCATTGTTACGATATGTTACTTGTACAACAATGTACTGTAATTCTGTGTATTGTGTCCTTTCTCCGCCTTCCCCACAAACGATAACAATAGTACATTCCTAGTCTACATAAACAATGCTAGTCTGCTATAACGATACAATACGTCTCTAAGTCGTTCAAAATATAAGTCGATATATAGTTAGTTTACATCAAATCCACATTCACGGTACCCGTATGCAAATATGCATCTCAAACTGGGTTTTAAACTTCAAATAATGTATCAGTCGCTTTTAGCACAGTTAGTGTCCAGAACAGCTAATTTTGCTAAATATCACCCGATTTCAACAATTAAAAGACGGATATGACATCTTTATAATGCTACGAATTGATTTCAGTAGCCAAACTAAACAATTTCTTATTAATTAAAGTGCCAGACTATGATAGCGCAGTCTGCAGTACATTTTACTATAGGGTCAGTCATAAAACTACCACCCTCGGTGAACACAATAGCTTAATGGTTGCGTCGCTCGGAGCCCATGATGCCTGGCCTGACCCTTGTCGTCCAGCCTTCCCAGCTGTGTCATTATTTATTCATACACACCAGCCAGATTTTACAATTTCACTCTGATTCTGTGTTTAGTTTAAGGCGAAACTATTCATCACATGAACGGGATATCCAAATATGTAACATCCTATCGATAGGGTAACATTAATTGGCTCAATGTAGCTCAATAACATAATATAGCAAAGGAATGGGTTTACTAGGTACGAAAGTCTTGAGGAACTGCATACAGCTTTTAATGGCGTGGTTTAGTGGTCTTACTGCTTGCCACCTTTACGCACGAAGTCTCGGTAAGGCGTCCTCGACCCTTCCGTACAAATAGATTGTCGTATCAAAGTGCGGATCATTACAATGGAGTAGCTAATTGAGTTGGCAAACGTAAATCCTCAATTGCCCTCATGAAGCTGGTATGGTAGCTCAGACCCTTGTCTGTCTCCATCCGCTATCAATACAACGGTATGTCCCATGGCTATACATCAATACAAACCTTCGTAGTATAGCCTGTATGGTCCTGACAATGTCCTAGAAACGTTCCTTGCATTAATTAATCATCTAGATTCTACTCTTAACTGCTCGCATATCAGCGGCACAAATACTAGCTCTGTCGGTATACCACAGATCATATGACATTTCTAGTTTCCCTTCTACCTGGGGTGTTTACTGATTTCCATATCATTACTTATCCTTACTGGTATTTGTTTACTGGCATTACTACTGGCTTTACATTACAACAGTTTCACTTATTACATTTTATCATGTATAACTTTAATTGCTGACACATTATGATATCATTCTTACATATAATCTTTACTTTGTAATTACCTGGGATCTGATGCAACTTTTATCACTTCATGCAATCATGCAGAATATTTCGTTACTTCGTTCTTGCTTATAAAGTTACTGCTTAACTTTAATATTAGACTTATTTTGGTCATACGCGAAACAGCTGTAAGCCAAACCATTCTCAAATTGCAAATACTTCTACATCAAATAACGAGGAATGCAATCTCTTATCAATATTACTTCAAAATACCTATTTTGACATGATTTTCGACTTAGACGTATCGTATCGCTAGCTTCTACATGATATCATTGGAATTTGTACTCACATTGTTCTGGCAGTCGACTCTTATGATGCCACCTTTTACCCACCATCGTGGTGCTTACTGATGCATCATAATGGATATGTTATATTCCTTTTGTTAACACAATACACTTTTCACTTCGGTAAGACACATTTTCAATTTACCGTATTTACACATCTTCCCATTACATTTCATCACACAATACATTATTTTTAACACTGACATACATTGAAATTTATATTAGAGACACTTTTCACACGATTTCATACACCTCACAATTTCGTAATAACAGAGCTGCAGGTGACGCGATTCCTGACATCGAACTCCAATGGAAGTCTCTATCAACCGCGATCCTGGCTAATCCTCGTTCAAACTGCTGCTAGTGTGAATGTCCCTCCAACGTCGACTCATTGTCATTGTCTGTAGTGGCATAATATCACAATAGCTGTGACCTGGTTCCCCTCCCATGATCTATATTAATGGATATAGTGTGACCATTGTTGATTTCTAGATCATGACTTGCGCGCTTTACCGTATTACCTCTGTGACGGTGTAATTTACTGTTCAATACCACTTTATTCTATCTACTGCGCGGCTTGATAACTATAAGCTCTATTTGGCTTCTTATTATTTATTACGGCGTCTATGCACTCGTAATCTCTTCCAATCAGTTCAATACTGAAAAACATCTTCGTAACGGAAATACTTCCTTAGACTTTACACACCAAAAATGTTCCTGTACCCACTTGTACATTACTTATAATTGCGCGGTCTAAGTTCTTCATGTTGACTTTGTATAATACTTTATACTTGTAGTTGCTCGGTCTTTGTTACAATTCCTGAGCGGACGGACAGCACCTACCCCGTCTGAGTGCTCCAAGTCGGCTGACTTCTTCATGGCTCCATGCTCTATTTAAGGCTTTCTTCTCGAAAAATAGTTCTCTCAAATTCACGGACCGACCTTTTCTTTAAAACTGCAGTTCGCAGAGCTAAAACTGCCTTCATTAAGTCCAATTTCTCACGGAGGTTACATTTCCAGTCTCGTGCCTGTGATTTGATCGTTCAATTAATTAATATTAATTGATCTTGGTGATGGCGTGGGCACGTTACCCCCGGGGATTTCCCTTCTGTGTATTACGCCAATGGTCTGACATCCGCGTTTATACGTCCTCCATCCATGTAATGCTTAATCTGCTCCACTAAGCATACTTCTTGGGCTCATAATTATTCTCTCTGGATTTTATTCATCTCGGTGTTAATTTCAACTCTCTGGGATGCCTGGTTTTAATGTAATCAATTATTTTCATGCGGCGTTCTTCCCTTTCCACTCTTCCTTCCGTATGTCTCGGTGAATCCCACAGCAATTAGTCTCTGTCTTGGTTCCCCCTTGCAGACGTAAATATTTCCTAGGCGCCAGCTGACACGTCTCCTTTGACTTTGCTAATTTGTCAAATGTCAGTCTTGCCTCGAATTTGTACTTTCTTAGCTCCAATACTGTATCTTACAGTGGTATGGAGATCTTCTATTTTACAATATTGCTTATAATTCCTGTACACAATCTGGAATTAAGCTGAAATTTCATGAATTGTCTTATATCATGTGGTTCTTTGTTACCACGAGGTTTTTCTCCCTATGCTTGATTTTTCTTCTCTGGAGCATCAGGTTCGACGCCAGTCAGCACAAGTACCATGGGTACAATATGAGCAATGAACATAAGTTCACCTATAGGACTTTCAATAGCCTGGTGGTCACAAATCCATCATGGCGGCGACGCGAATTATAAATATTCACATGGGCGTTTCTCGCAATTTAAACATCCGAATGCAGTGAAACTTATACAAAATGTTAATCCACTGGCATCTAATTTATTTCAATTGTTTCCATGACCACAAAATGGCAGCTGTACGAAATTTTAAAATCTCGTTTATATTTCTTGTGGCCTAATCATGCGATTGAAGTTTAAATAATTCATGTACACAATAATCTTCATGTAACAGCACATAACTCTAAGACCTACATATATAAAAATCCAACATAGCGACCATCCGAAATATTTAGTCGGTTCCCAATATCTACGAATCTGTTACAGCAATCAAACTGAAATTTTGTATTTTGATAGAGGCTATTAACAAAAGTGGGTTATATGAAAATGGGCATTATTTCTGCACGGAACTACTTGTTTCATAAATGAAAATAGGCTGAAAATATATAACTACTAATAATAATGGAATAAGATATGTTTCTTGGAGGCATCGGTGGCGTAGTTAGCAGTGTGCTTTGTTTCTATGCCCAGGATCGCGGATAGAACCCGGCCAAATTCGTCGGATTTACTAAGAGCGTTAAGAATTCCTCAGTATGCATTCCTTCGGAGGGGAAGTAAATCCGGCGGGTCGATGTCATAGATTTATGACATGTAAAAGAACCTTTCACTAACTACAATTGCTTGATGCTAAATTTGTGGGTTAGATTTGATTAACGCTTTATTAGTTCCAACGTTCGCCGGAAGGTGCCGGTCGCGGTGACATCTAGTACAAAATTAGCAGCTAGGTTTAGTTAATGGTAGCATTTGGTAGCAAAAGTAGGGACTAATTGAAATTGATCATTTGCCGTGCTTACCTGAATTACAGATAATGCAGACAACGCAATTAACATCGGTTATCAGACAGAATCTACGCACACCCAAAGTACCGCTTTGTCGCGGACCCTAAACTGAGGAACCAACCAACAAACTTTTTCTTTTATTTTCAACAACAAAACGAAATTTTAAACTTTGCTCCTTAAAATTGTTATTTTGACTAGAATGTTGTGTAATATGTGCCCTTTTTACCACCTCAATTGTCGTCAGCAAACTTCCTTTAAATATCGTTGTTTGGTTTTAACATAATGCATACAAATCATTCAGTGTGGTCGTTATTTCAATTTGAAAAGTCAGGTTTCTGGACCAGTTCGTATCTGATCGTGCGCGCCAATAATAACTCCTAGCAGGCGATGAACAAAACACATCAACAGCACCAGATGATTACAAATATTGTCACTAGAATGTGGCAGTAAGCTCTCATTCTATGAGCGATCACTGATGGGCACTTTGCACACTAGTTGAACTTTGACGGTTTTACCAAACTCTGTTAATGTGTGGAAACACTGGACACATTTTGTAAGATTATAGCGGGGATTCCCAAGATAAATCAGTAATGTAAATTTATTTTATACAAACTATTTCCCCAGGATATTGTAATCAAATAGAAGTATAAATATAACAAGCCCGAAATCAAGCATTAAATATATATATATATATATATATATTTTGATGTTGATATGATGATGATATTTTACAGCCCGGGGGGGGGGAGGGGGCACTAACCCCCTGAGAGCCACCCCCCATCTTTTACCAAAACCACCCCAACTGGCAACACCATAAGACCAGAACATTATCCATACACAGCAAGCGGCGGCCACCCAGCCGGGAGGTTAGCCAACTACTTGCAAAACATACATAAACATCTACACCAACAACTATCTAGGGCAGCTACATTTACGCAATGCTGACCACGCAGCGCCGGGAAGTATAAGAACGGAGTCTTAATTGGAGCCATTATCTGTTCCACTCTGTGCGTCGCCAGCGGCCTTGCCAGACGTCTGTTCCAGCTTATCACCAGGTGAGATTCAGCCGTGCTCAAGTTCCTTTAAATCCTGTATACACCTACCCCTAACTTGTACACACAAATTGTATTCTATTCCATTACTTGTCTAAGCTCCCCAAGAGGGACATACTAAACTACATCTATTGACCAATAAATACTGGTCAGTAAGCTACACTTGCATTACTAATTACACTCCTCTTCACGTCCTCGTACCCTACCTGACCCTCGTCACGATTGCCCGTGACCGCCGAAGCCGGTAATTGCTTCATCAGGCCCCATTGTGCTCCCAGCACGCGACTCGACTGCCTAGCGTCGAGCCACTGACTTAGCACGTCTATTGTATTACTCATTCCGCTCAGCTGGCAGGCCAGCATAGTAGCCTGTATTTAGAGATTCATCCCCTAGAAAGTACTTGCATCTCGCAGCGAGGCCCCCAAGAGATCAGACACTAACACCAACACACTACACTAGTAGTTTCTCCCAACTACGGGAAGCTACTCTCCTTTAGGAATAATCCTCCAAATTACCACAGCGACACAACCGTGTTTTATGCCAAAACTACCCCCCAACCAAGGGATTAAAACATATTTGGTGGAGGCGCTACTACCACGCACAATAAGGGTAGGACTCATACAACGAGCCCTCGTGGTAGAAACGATCCGTACCGCACACAGCCAAGCGATATTTTTTTGTTGTTGAGAAAAAGCATTATTTCCCCCCCCCCCCCCTTCACTCTTGAAACACAAGGAAAATTTTAATCAACCCACTCCCCCCACCCCCTGGAAAGAATCTGATATATAATACATTGCAAAACACACACAGTTCTTGTTATACATACACTTGATCCAGCATGGCCCCTCTATACCGTCTAGCTGTGCTGAGGAGCATTGGGGAATACCAGGAGTTAATTGCCTGGCACAAGGTCTTTGAGACAAGACAGGACTACCTCAGAAGGTATCAGCAGCTACTGCACGCCCAGTCTATGCGAATTATAAGGGCACTTGTCCGGCCACTCCGCAGCGCCAGGAATCGAAAGATTCGAGCGAAAATCCCCACCCTCCGTACACAAATCATTAAGGCACACTGGCAACTACACTGCCGACACGAATTCATGTTCCAGCAATGGGAAACAATCATCAGGGAACACCTACGGATAGGGACTAATGGCACCAAAGTTGCCGAACAGGCCATATGCCTCAATAGGCAGTACGCCCAAATTTGGGAAGAATACAGGGAGCTCCAGGCTAACAAGGCCATTTTTGAGTTCATGGCAGGGCCACCAGCCCAGCCTAGAGAGGACATAGGCATAGACACATTAACGGAGCAATTTGCGAGGATGTCCCTCTCAACACGTACCGCCACACAAGGGAAGGAGTTCGCCGTGGCCACAGTTCAGAAAACGGCCAGGTTAGGCTCCAACACACTACAGGGCCAAGATCACATGAACACACACCCCTCAGCTCCGGTTCGGGAGGCAATTTTGCCAAACCGAGGGGCAGAACCTACGCCATCCCCCTCAGAACGGACGAACGAGAGGGAGTTGACGCCAGGGCTATCAGGCACACACCGTAACACAGGGAGGAACCGGGAGGTAACTATGTCATGGGCTGAGGACATAGAGCCCGTGCCACAGCACATTAAGCCCACACAAACCTACACACATAGGCAAACACAAGGGCAGGAGTCAACCGTGGCCATAGGCCAGAAATCGGTCAGACTACCCTCCAACACATTGCCAGGGCAATCACAGACGAATACACGACCCTTACCGCCAGTTCAGAGGGCAATTTTGCCAGAAGGGAGGCGGACACTGACATGCGCATCCCCAGTACAAGTGCATAAGAGGGTGTTGCCTTCAGCCCCTCAGGGTGCAAAACGTACGCCTGTGAACACTGTCCAGGCGCAGACACACAATACACGGGGCATAAGAAAGGTTTTATTACCTACCCCACGAGGCCAGACAGACAGGAGGACACACACCCCTATCGACACTGCTAGGGTAGCGCGGAGCGCAATCAGCCCCTCAGGCACAAGCACACTCAGGCCAATATCGAGGCACTACGGTGAACGTAGACCCAGACTTACTTTGCTACAAACACCCCTGGAAAATAGGAAAGAAGCCCCTCAATGGGAGTCTGAGGCCTATGCCTTAGTGATAGGGCGAAAGTATCCACCTGCTCGAGCAATGATGCTAGGACGTGGATAACAACTTCCACTATGACAAAATCCACTCTTCCAATAATGGAAAGCGGCCCGGGTAAAATGCAACTCACATGGCATAATAAAAATTGAAGCCATGGTTGTAGACACAGTGATAGACAATTCCACGGGCGACACCTCATAAACAATATAAATCACACGCCCACATAACAACCATAGGCTCCCACAGACGCATTTTTTTTCCACATGCATTAGGATCATGCACGCACAGAAGAATTTATATCATACGTACAGGTACTTGCAGATCATGACGCACATGTCTTAAATAGACACCAGGGTTTGTACATAACATACCTTATTGTCACTCGCGTCACAATCATGCACACGAGTAGGTTCTTTTACATATAGGAAACACTACAATTGATACACAAAGGACAGGCTCCACGCCTGCAAACGGCAGACACGCAGAGACTCATGCACAAAACTATACATTTTACATGTATATACAGTGGAACATGTCTAATTCAAAATTATATAATTCGAAATTTTCCTTAATTTTTTGTTGGCCCCTAGCATTTTATAGGCCATCAATGGTTTATAATCGTGGTTAATTCAAATTATATTTTGGATCATGTAAAGTTCTAATGTACAAAGCCAATCGGAGGCCAATCAGTAGGGTCACGCGGATCAGGTCCTGAAAGAACTGTTCCGAATGCAGCCTAAGCAACAAACCACAGCACAGAGCTTAGGCGGATCTTTCTAAGTAGAAATGACTGAAGCGTTCTGTTTTCCGTCCCTTGGCCACCCTGATGGCACTATCCATCTCTGCTCCTGTCATTCTCACTTGGTCACTATTTGTTGTCTATCCGCTCCTTGGGATGTGCAAGTGCGGTGACGCTGTGATGGCATGGCCTAATCTGGTCTCTTATTTATAATGTTAAGGTAAAAAAAAACACCATAGGCGATCAGGACACGTCCATTTACACTCACAACCACTTGCTCCAATCCCTGAAAAAATGCGGGGGAGCCGACGACCTCGAGGGCGACCGAGAAAGCGCTGGCTGGATACTATGCGGGAGGACATGCAACTAGTGAATGCCACAACTAGAGACGCTCAAGATCGATCAGTATGGAAGAAAAAGTGCAGAAAAGCAGACCCTAAAATAAAGCGGGATTAATGCTAGAAAGATGATGATACTTCTTTGGATGAGCGAAGTCAAATTTCAGCTAATTGTGTTTGTTGTTTTCTGCATTTTTTTTGATGTGTAACATCTTTCCGCTCGGTTGCTGGATAGTTTTGTGGGAGTGATTTTGAAAATTGGGGACGGAAGTGAATCGGGCGGAAGTGGATCGAACGGAAGTGGATCGGACGGAAGTGAAGACGCACTGCCAGAAAAATGGGACGGAAGTGGATCGAACGGAAGTGGATCTAACGGAAGTGGATCGGACGGAAGTGAAGACGCACTGCCAGCTGGATGTACAATTGAAAATGTGTGTATTGGAAACAAGGTAGTGTGTGCTCTCTAGCGCGAGAATGTTATGACAATACAGTAGGCAGTGCATTTAGCAGGCACTGGTTTGACGAGCACAGTGGCAAATGTTTCACCGACTTTCATTTGTCATTGAGCAGTTTATGAAGCTTCACGTTCAAGGTTGAATATCACATGGGGTAGGACGAAGACGACAAATGACATTTAAGTAAGCGGCATTATTGTCAAGCTGTGGGTGAGTAGTCAAATATTAAATGCATAACAGAATGTTGTTATATGAGTGGAATAAAAGCTGTATTTTCATCATATGTGAGACTAGGTCATTTAATGATTGTAGGAAGCCATGTTTTAATTGTTTACGACGAACTGTATGAGAGCCTTGAGAATAATGAATGTTATAGTTACTGAGGAATGTGCTCACAGTATTTGAGAGTACTGTCGACGTTGTGTGTCACTTTGTTATTACGAATTATTAATGTAAAATGAAGGAAGGAAGCTTGTAGTGTTGCGTGTCCGTTAATCCCACGATCATGATCCACGGTATCTCCCTTTTACGTGGAATGCGAACCACAGGACATGGCATTTCAATTCGAAAATCTCACATGTATTGACCGGGAATCAAACCCGGTCTACCTTGGTGAGAGACTAACAGCTTGACCGCTGCGCCACAAATGTGACAGTAGCATATCTCCAATTCAATCTATACATTCATCATAGTGCCAGTATGAAAATGGAGTGTAAATTAACATTTAAAAAATGTCCAAGCTGTGTAGTATACGAGCAGGATAACATGTCAGATGATACACATCATATGCGACTACTGTAAGGCTCGTATCTTTTTTCCTTTTGCTTTGTGTTCTTGGTTTTATGTTCAATCTTCTGTTTCTGAATTATGTTTTTTAGCCAATTTTCATTTTATGAAAAAATAAAATAAAATAGGTTTATGAGATTATCTTTTGTCCGTGTGTATATGTGAGTTCCCCCCCCCCCCCTCCTTCCCACCTAATAACTTCTAAACGGTTGGATCTATTTCAATGAAATTCAGTAAGGTTATAGTACTATTTCGGCCGACCCCGGCCGTTCCATTCAAATTTTATTACGTTTCACCAATCCAGCATGGCGGCTGTGAGAAATATTTCACCAGAATTCTATATCTCCGAAACCCTTACTGATATCACCCTGGAATTGTGTACGGTGATGAAGGGCACTAATAGAAGTTCATATATGAGACTTTCAAATACCTGGTAAATTCAAAACCAACATGGCGGCCAAGCGAATTTGAAATTTTAAATAGACTTCTCTCGCGATTTAACCATCCAAACGCATTGAAACTTGGTACAGCAAATGTTTATACATATTGCAATGCACTGGCTTCTAACTTAGTTCAATTGTTTACATAACCTTAAGATGGCGGCTGTGCGAACTATTTCACCGGCATTCTATATCTCCGAAACTGTTACTGATATCTCACTGAAATTTTGTGTGGTGGTAAAAAGCACTACTACAAGTTCATCTGTGTAACTTTGAAATACTGTTAAAGTATTAAACGATCACGGCGGCCAAGCGAATTTGGAACATTTTCATAGACTTTTCTCGCGATTTGACCACCTGAGCGCAGTGAAACTTGGTACAGTAAATGCGTATACAAATGATAATCCACTGGCATCTAATTTATTTCAAATGTTTCCATGACGCTCTTCAAAAATCCGATAACTTCGGCCTGGTTTGAACCCGCGACCTTGGGCATAGAAGCTCAGCATGCTATCAAATACGCCACCAAAGCCGCCCAATATGAGATAATAGGCATGCAAATACAGCAATACTATTCCCAAATATGCAGCTATAGTAGCCTACACACTGACTTATGTACATGAATAAGCCATTTCTCATTAATCACACCATTTGAGTGGGGTTAAAAAATCGTAAGTTTATTTGCCTCCAGAATAATCACTTTATATTCCAAACATAGAATAATTTAAATATTGTTTGCTTTCAAAATTGTAGATGCAACAATTTAAAAATGAAAAAGAACAATGTGTACAAGACGTCTAGATTACACCCTTAACCATAAAAATGAAGACTCTCAGGAATGTACTGTAATTGTCAGATTAGGTCCTTGAGAAATGTGCATATACAGCCCTCTTTGTTATTGATGCATTCTCTACTACGTCTTCCATGACAGTAAGTTGGGTGAACGTCTGCGCGCAGTTAAATTGAAGAATCATTGAAAATGAAGATCATATTTCAGTTAAAAGTGGGTATAAGTGATGTCTAAGTATTCTTACTTTTGACTTGTACTTATGGTCGCTACATTAGTTGGTTTCCTGATAAACTAATACTAAGATTAGTGCTTGACCAAGCAGGGCTAACAGTTAGGTTAGAAGTTTGCTCCATAGATTTACGATAAAAGACAAGGTATACAATCGCTACGATTCCAGTCACGGCCAGGTAGACTCCCTCGCTGGCATGATGCCGGATGCAGAGATTCAATGCGATCCTACGGAGTTTTACCGAACATCTAGGAATGGTGAGACAGGAGTTGATCATGATGGCGGTGAAACAGTGAAACAAATGAATCGCGTGGCCGTGTCAGATGTAAACATAAGGGGGAGTGACGAAGTGAATCTAATTACCGATATCAGTCTACAGTTATCGAAGAATCAGATTAAAGAGGAAGAGCACCTTGAGATTGCCAGGACAATGCTGAAGAGTATCCTAACTATTCAGCAAAAGAATCTAAAATTGGAAATTCAGCACGGTCTAAAGAAACTGAAGGAGGCTCTAGATGCAGGCGCAATATACAGGGCATCATGGAAGAGAGTCAAGGAGAAAATGCAAAATGATATACCTGTTACAGAGAAGGTTGAGTTCCCTATGTCGTCATTAGAAGCAAATAGAAAAGAAGACAAGGAGGAATGGATACGGGTTGTGTCTAAGGAGAAGAGAATGGAGGAGAAGAAGAAAAAGGTCGAAGGTGTCCCGTCCACGCTAGATGTATGTGATGTCAGAATATACGTTAATGAACGTCCAAAGACGTCTGGAAATCAGAAACGCAATGTATTGAAGAGCCGCCCAGAAGCTGTAGTCATTAAACCTTTGAATGGGAAGACCTTTTCTGATGCTTTGAAAGATATCCGGTACAAGGTAAAGCCAGAAGACAGTGGGGTGGGCATTCGATCCATTAGAAAAACCACAGCTGGAGCAATTCTTCTCGAACTGAATAAAGCAACAGAAAACGAGAATAGGGACGTTTTCATCAAATCTCTTAGGGATGCTCTCGGAGAGGACAGGGGATGTGAAGGCCTTGGTTCCACGCACCACATCAGGGATATGGACAGTGTCACCACTGTTGTAGATGTGGAGGAAGCTGTAAGACGAGATCTTGAGAGTGTTAATGGAGAACTGAAAGTCTCGATACTAAACCCGAACAGTAGGGGGGAAGAAGCTTGCCGTTGTAGAGATAGACGAGAGACAGGCCCGGATATTATTGGATATAGGATGGCTCTATTTTAGAGCACGAAGGAGAACGTTAGTGCGTCACTGTTTTTGATGTCTATCGTATGGGCATCATGCACGTAACTGCAAAGGTGCGGACAGAAGCAAGCTTTGCTTTAAGTGCGGAGAAGCTGGTCACAAGGCAGTAAGCTGCAAAGTAAATCCACGGTGCATGCTTTGTACAGACATAAATGTTGAAGAAGCGAAGACACGTTCCTGGCACAGGTGAGTGCATCGTGTTTCGTGAAGCTCTTGAAAAGGTCAAAAACACTACTAAATTATGCAGATTCTACAGGCAAATATGCGCAGGAGTATAATTGCTAATAACGTGTTGACGCAGGAATCCTGAGATCAAGTTGCAGTGTAGGCCTATGTGGAGAGTACTTTGCGCCTAAAGAAGTGCGATCGAGACGCTTATGGCCAATAGTAAAGAAGTACTGAAGGAAGAAGGAGCATTAGATGCTTCATAAACGACGCCGTCATGAAGTAATGCGAAAGCAGTTCCGGGGCGGATATACACGTCTTGGGAGAAGGGAAAGAAAGAAAGAAAAGAAAACTACGTTATTGTACTCCTCAGTACCTTTCGCCTAGATTTAAAGTGAGTTAATATTGCACTTGATTAACTTCAGAGCTCAGGAGAACTATGTTTTAAACTCACTTAGGGGCAAAGTGAATATACTTTGCGTAATATATTGGCATGTATCTTTCAATAACATGTAAATACACCTCCCGGGCAACGCCGGGTAAAATAGCTAGTAGTACATAAATCCAGGCCTATAATATAAAAATCCAACATGGTGACCATCCAAAATATTTGGACGGTTCTCAATATCTACGAATCTATTACAAGAATCAAACTGACAATTTGTATGTTGATAGAGGCAATTAATATTAGTAGGATATATATGAAAATAGGCTATTTAGATCTTCACGGAACTACTTGTTTTCTTTTTGTTTGTGGATTTGGAGATACGCTAAGGGACTCGGAGGTGATGATATATTATACAAGAGCACTTCTTATCATCAGACTCCGTCTGAACTCGGAGCAGATATTGAACGAACATTGAGTTCCCAGAGCTTGTACAGTGTCCGGTTTAGAAACCTGGCTCTTTTCAAATTAAAATAACAACAGTGTAACTTGTATAATTATAAGCTGAAGGATACAATAAAACATTTGACGTATCGAAACTGTCGAATTAGAGTAGTAATGGCGGCTGAACGAAATTTTAAAATCCCGCTTTTATTTCTTGTGTCCTAACCATGCTTTTTATGGTATGGTTTCAGGCCCAATAAATGCCTGAAATGATCCATCGTTCGATAAGTAAATATGGTGTTTGAAACCACTTTCATTGTTACCTTATAAACAAAAGCCTGATGCTTTTCAGTCGGTCAACATGATTGTACCCAATTGAGATGGGTTATTCCGTAATCCTGAAAGAAATTACACGAGCTTAATAAATACACTTGGATGACCAGTTTCGATCGTCAAGCGATCATCATCAGATCCATTACACCAGGGGTGCCCAACCTATTTTAACTAAGGACCACATTGTAAATAGTTGGGGGACCTTGCGGGCAATGAGAGTCCGGGAGGTTTGAGGGGTAGAGAATTTCTTTTAAAAATATGTGTAATATGGTGAGTTTTGTGGCTGTCTGAGCTTAGTTTTCTTATAACTGTTGCAGTTTTCTATATTTATTTGTAGTGGATGAAAAACACTAAAATAATTTTGAATATTTTTGATAAATCCCTTTAAAATAGAAGTAAGATGGCATTCAATACACTATTTTTATTTATATAATTATGTCCGAGGACATGTTCGGCTCGCCCGAGTCTGTAGCTGCTTATTAGGATGAGCTACAAGTAGTTCCAACTTTCGCTACCAGATATCAATGATACCTAGTGGTGAACGATGGAACATTGATAGAGCGTTCCGACGAAATCTACCCTAACAATTTAGCTTTACACAAGTTTAGTCTGTGAAAGGATCTTTTTACATGACATGGGACTGCCTCGCGCCTTTCCCTGTGAAGGAAGGCATACTGAAGGATTTTAACGCTCTTAAAAGATCCAACGACTTCGGCCGGGTTTGAACCCGCTATCTTGGGCACAGCAGTTCAGCATGCTACCAACTACGCCACCGAAGCATGAATGACAAAGAGTGAGTATTTATGTTCATTTGACACAATTAATAATCAAATTATGAAATAAAGTTAAAGATAATTTAGTTTAGTGTGACGACAGGAACTTGTTTCAAAGTTTTGGCGACACGGCGCAAATAGTCTCGCGGGCCGTAGGTTGGGTAGCCCTGAATTACACTAAGGCTATAAAGTTTATGTCTGAAAGTATGGGTAAATATATTTACAATATACACACTTATTTAGTTGCGGTATTAGTTAAGAAAATGGAACTCGTTATGTTAAGGTCGAGGGAATCGGGTCAAAAATAGAAAAACTATGATTTCCAGTCAACTCGTCACCATAAACTCTGATTATTGCAAATATCGTTAAAGAGCCACCTTTCAGCTACAACCATCAATACATAAAAGTTTATATATATTGTTCACTGTTTATAAAAAATAAGTTTCAAAAGAGTCCTACATGACCCTATTCGCCTTTCTCAGGTGAGGTTGAATCGGGTCACAGTGTCAGGCGAATAGGGTCAATCCAACATTGCAAATATCACTCAAGAGCAACACATTTTCCACAAATAAAACGTTTCTTCTTTTAGCACCAACACAGTTATCCTGGTACCATTCCATTCCGTTGCCTTGACACTGAATCCAGTCCCAAGTTTAACTGACATTGGATCCGTGTATTTGATGCTGCAGAGTTCACAAACTAATTTCCACGCCATCCGCTTCTTCCTTGGATTCGGATGACTCAAATGATGATGATGATGATGATGATGATCGTGTATTACCCTTACGCAATTTTTTGGTAAATTGCAGTCTCTTTTCCAGTTTTTAGTTTCTTTCATCCGTTGAATCTAACGGGAACCCACAACCAGACAGTTACAGGATTCGAAAAACAAACTAATTTTCTTGCTCTTTATCAAATATACTTTGACCACCCTTTGTATTTGCAGGAGTATCCATACCACTTTGCAGTCGCCTTTGAAGGCATGAATGCGGAACTCCAAAGAACTCTGCTGCATGGCACTGGCTTCTACCCTTCCGGATAGCTTTAATTGCTCTTTGCATATCATCCTCGGGCCACTGAGAGCTGGTTTTCCTTTTATATTTCCCTTTCTGTAATTTGAAGCGAAATAGAATAAATTATTGGAATGAAAATTCGTTGGAAATATTGACCCTATTCACCTGCATTTAAGTGACACTATTCCCCCGAAATGCAGCATTTAATTTTCTACGTTGGCAAACCTGCACGAGTCAGTAAAAGCCCGGAACGACATAACCTCTTTCATAATAATATATCAGTATGGAAAATATTCAATCTATTAATAATACAATTATCTCAGCCAGTTCAATATATAGTTAATACTATTTTGAAAACAAAACAAAAAATCGAAACTTACCTGAAACAGCACGAAGTAACTCAATAATAACACACAAACAAATACGACTCACACTTGCTACTTGACACCAGCTTACAGACGAAGTTAAGATTCGTGCCGCTAGATGGGAGTACTTCCTCGAGTGTGGTTCATTTGGTGGCTAGGAGAAAATTTTTAAAATTGACCCGATTCATCTGTTGACCCGATTCGTCCGTCCATACCCTAATAGTTGTTAGTTGTAGTCTAAGTGATGATTTGTTAATATAGTGGAAGTGGTGATTGACCTTCGGAATTTGCTTGTTCAGATTGTATTGCTCAGGTTACTTATATGGTCTTGCGCGGTCCTGGTGAGTGCAGTTATGATGATGATGATGATAATTGTTGTTTTGAGGGGCCTAAGATCTCGGTTATCGGCCCCTGATGGTTTGGGTGATCGTGAAGATGATAATGAAATGTAAACTAAATCTAACACCAACTACTAACTTATATACTAGAAGAAGAAATGAAAAACAAAAGGAGAATGAGGCAAATAAAGGACAGGAGGAAAAAAATGCCCTCAACCCACGAAGAATGCGGATTGAGGGACTTGGAAGGAAGGAGAGCCATGTAGGGCAGATAGGAAAGTGAAAGAGGAGTGGGTCCTCCCCAAAGGTAATGGAAAAAAGGGGGAAAACCGGACCCAGCTCAGGAAGCTCTCGGGGTCGCCAACTCCCGAACCCACCAGCCGTGAGCCCCTGAGGGTGTAGCAATATCCAGGGTGCACCAGATGTGGTGGGGCTACATACACCCGGCCTCCTTGAGGGCCTTGAGCAGAAGGCAGGAGATAACATGAAAAGAAAAAGAAGGCTGACCCCTCGCAGAAGGAGGGTATCAGAAAAGATGAGACAAGGGCCAATTAAGTCGGGAAATGAAGGGACTCCCTAGGCCTCGGATACCCTAATACCGTCGGGGTCGGAAGAGAACAAGCGTTGACCAAGTGAGGTCGTCAGGAAAGAAGACAGAGAGGAGCCCGTCACAAGTAAGTGGATGCAATGCCGGACTCAGCTGGGGCCCTGTGGTCGCCAACCCACGTCCCACAAGATGTGAGCCCCTGAGGGAGAGAGCAGTTAACTTGGTCACTGTGTGCACTCGACTGAAGGGGAATTCCTGTGTGTGAGGGTCCCTTATCTCGTTGGGATATCTCCCCTCTCGCATTCCTAAGTGCCATGTGTTCCTCGTACAAATGTAACTGTAAGTTGCCAAGTAGGCTATAGTCTCTCTAATGTGGTGTATGTTACTGTAGTCAGGAGAATCTTCAACCATTAAAGACCTGGTTTCAAACTTGCCACGGATGAGCTAAAAAGCCCTCTTTATCGCCAACGGTCTAATGAGAATGTCCCCGCACTTTTAATACTGCCGTTAATACAGGCCTAGGTTAATTGAAGAAAAAGATACATCGTACATTCTGATCCAATAACATGTTTCCCTTATTAATCCTTTATCTAGCTTGGCTACATCGTTATGTTGTGTCTTCTTTCCGACGAGGTGTGTTTGCTAGTAAAGTGAAGAGGGGTGAACTCTCCATGAAAGTGTGTTCGTTTAAATTATTGGGATTGTTTATTTTAGCTAAGTGTATCTCGATTGCTTCTCTTATGTCAAGAGCTCTGCCTTTCGGTTCGTGATGAATTATTTTTAAGTTGGTTTCAAAGTTAGTGAAAATTTATCCCGTGTCGTACATGTGTTTGCATACGGCCGAGTGCGTCCCGTATTTTATCACATGTCTGTGTTCATTGTATCGTGTATCCATTGTTCACCCACTCTGCCCGATATAATTTGATTGACACCCTGCATCTTGGCAAGTAATGGACCCTGGCATTGAATAGGGGTCTTGTTTGTTTGGATTACTATTGTGCAGATGCTTTCCGGTTGTGTTATTCGTTGTAAATGCTATTTTTATGCCTTGGTTCGTGAACAGATTAGTGATTAGCCTATTTTCAATTTTGAAAAAATAGGCTTATGAGATCACCTTTTGTCCGTGTGTCTGTCTGTGTGTGTGTGTGAGAGAGAGAGAGGTGTGTGTGTGTGTCCTCCCCTAATAACTTCTATACGGCTGGAGCGATTTCAATGAAACTCGGTAAGTTCATAGCACTACCTTAGTCGACCCCGACCGTGCCCTTCAAATTTTGTTACGGCTCACCAATCCAACATGGCGGCTGTACGAAATATTTCACCACCATTCAATATCTCCGAAACTATTCCCGATACCACCCTGGAATTTTGAACGGAGATAAAGGGCACTACTGGAAGTTCATGTATATGACTTTCAAAACCGGTTAACTTCAAAGCGAACATGGCGGCCAAGCGAATTAAAAATTTTCATAGAACTTTCTCGCGATTCAATGTTCCAAACGCAATGAAATCTGGTACAGGGAATGTTTATACACAGTGTAATGCACTGGTATCCAATTTAGTTCAATTGTTTACATAACCTCAAAATGGAGGCTGTGCGAATTTTAAAATTAAGTTTTTATTTCTTGTGTCGTAATCATGCGATCGAAGTGAAAGTTTGAATAATGAACCTACGCAATAATTTTCCTTTAATGGTACATGACTCCATGGCCTATACATTTAAAAATCCTACATGGCGACCATCCGAAATATTTAGACGGCTCTGAATATCTACGAATCTATTATAGCAATCAAACTGAATTTCTTTATGTTCATTAGGGCTATGAACATAAGTTCACCTATAGGACTTTAAATAACCTGGTGATCACAAATACAACATGGCGGCGACGCGAAGTATAAATATTCACATGGACGTTTCTCGCAATTTAACCATCCTAGAGCAGTGAAACTCATACAGTAAATTCTTATACGAATGTTAATCCACTGGCATCTAATTTATTTCAATTGTTTCCATAACCACAAGATGGCGGCTGTGCGATATTTTAAAATCTCCTTGTTACTTCTTGTGTCCTAATCATGCGATTGAAATTTGAATGCTACACGTACACAATAATCTTCATTTAACAGTACATAACTCTAGGACCTACACATATAAAATCCAACATGGCGACCATCCGAAATATTTAGTCGGTTCTCAGTATCTACGAATCTATTACAGCAATCAAACTGAAATTTTGTAAGTTCATAGTGGCAGTTAACCTAAGTAGGATATTTGAAAATAGGCTGTATAGTTCTTCACGGAACTACTTGTTATATATGTATTGGCGTTCACATAATTGAGACGCACGAATTTTTTCTCATTAGTGTCCAGCTTATGTATCACTTTACTTTTATGTCTGGCTACAATTTAATCTATTTTGCTGGACGGAAAATTGTTTTCCTTTGCTATCTGCTTGATTATTCTGATTTCCTTATTGTAATTGTCTTTTGATAGGGGTATGTTTAAAACCCCGTGCACCATTGAATTGAACCCGGCTAATTTATGCGTACTGGGCCGATTGGACTGATTGTCAATTGCGTGCGAAGTTTGTGTGGCTTTTCGGAATATGGAATATGAAAGCTCATTATCTTTACGTTCGAAAGTTATGTCGAGATAATTAATTTTCCGATCGGTTTCGTATTTCTTAGTGAATTTGATTGAGTGGTGTGGTTTGGAGAATTGTGTCTTCGCTTGTTAATTCAGTGTCGTAGATGCAAATTACATCAACCACGTATCATTTCCACGTTACTATTCCCTTTGTCAAGGCCTTTTCTAGGAATGCATTTTCCAGTGCGTTAATTAAAGATATCGGCGATTAGCCCGCTTAGTGGTGATTCATAATATCCTACTTATGTTAATTGCCTCTATCAACATACAAAATTTTAGTTTGATTGGTGTAATAGATTCGTAGATATTGAGAAGCTTCTAAATATTTTGGATGGGCGCCATGTTGCAAATTTATAAATGTACGTCTTCGAGTCAACTACTATTACATGAACATTATTGTGCAGGTGTAGTATTCAAACTTCAATCGCATTATTAGGACACAAGGAATAACATCGAGATTTAATAATTTCGCACAGCCGCCATCTTGAGGTTATGTGAAAAATTGAACTAATTGTGCATTACAATGTGTACATTTACTGTATCATATTTCAATGCGCTCAGATGGTTAAATGTTTCAACTTCGCTTGGCCGCCATGTTCGTTTTGTACTTTACATGTTTTTAAAAGTTACATAGAAGAACTTCTCGTAATTCCCTTTATCACCATACAAAATTTGAGGGTGAAACCTGTAATAGTTTCGGAGATATAGAATGCCGGTGAAATATTTTGCACAGCTGCCATCTGGAGTTTATGTAAACAATTGAACTAAATTAGATGCCAGTGCATTACAATTTGTATAAAAATTTGTTGTACCAAGTTTGCTTGCTATTGGATTGTTAAATCGTGAGAAAAGTCTAATTAATAAAAGTTTCAAATTCCCTTGGCAACCATGTTGGTGTTGTAGTAACAGGTTTTTTAAAGTCTCATAGGCAAACCTCTAGTAGTGTTCTTTATCTCCGTACAAAACTTCAGCGTGATATCGGTTATAGTTTCGGTGATATAGAATGCCGTTGAGGTATTTCGCACAGCCGGCATGTTGGATTGGTGAGACTTAATAAAATTTGAAGGTCACCGTCAAGGTCGGCCAAAATGGTGCTATGACCTTACCGAGTTTCATTGAAATCAGTCCAGCCGTTTTGACGTTATTAGGGGGGACACACATACGCACACACACACGGACGAAAGGTGATCTCATAAGCCTATTTTTTCATGAATGAAAATAGGCTAAAAATATATAACAACTACTTATATCAATAGAATAAAATACGTTTCTTGGTGACTTCGGTGGCGTAATTGGCAGCATGCTGTGCTTCTACGCCCAAGATCGCGGATTCAAACCCGGCCCAAGTCGTCGGACTTATTAAGAGCGTTAAAATCCCTCAGTATGCCTTCCTTCGGAGGAGAAGTAAATTCGGCGGGCCGATATAATAGATTTATGGCATGTGAAAGAACCTTCCACTAACTACAATTGCGTGAAGTTAAATTTGTTGGTTAGATTTGATTAACGCTCTATTAGTTCCAACGTTCGCCGCCAGGTGCTGGTCGCGGTGACATCTAGTAAAAAGTTAGCACCTAGATTTAGTTGATGGTAGCATTTGGTAGCAAAAGTAGGAACTACTTGAAATTGATCATCTGTGGCATCGGTGGCGTAGTCGGTAGCATGCTGAACTGCTATGCCCAAGATAGCGTGTTCAAACCCGGCCGAATTCGTCGGATTTTTTAAGGGCGTTAAAAATCCTTCAGTATGCCTTCCTTCGGAGGGGAAGTAAAGCCGGCGGCCCATGTCATAGATTTATGGCATGTAAAAGATCCTTTCACAGACTAAACTTGTGTAAAGCAAAATTTGTTAGGTTAGATTTTGTCAGAACGCTCTATCAAAGTTCCAACGTTCACCACTAGGTATCATTGATATCTGGTGGTGAAAGTTGGAACTACTTGAAATTGAACGGAACTAGTAGCTCACCCTTTAGGGTGTCCGCTGGAAGCAGCTACAGACTCAGGCGAGCCGAACGCATACTTTTTTTTTCAGCCCGATCCTAGCCACAGTATGTAATTCCGAGCCTCTTATTGGCTGTTATGTCATGCCATTCTCCTGGTTCCGAATTGAGACGGTAGGTAGTAGCAGGGGTCACATCCGATCAAACATGGAGGAAGGTTATCGAGTGAGATGTGGATAATATTCGATGTTGAATTGCATTATTAGCGTGAAACAGGCATGAAACGTGCTTTAGATCAAGTTTAAAACAACCCACGCAGCAAATGAATGCGTTCCAATCAACATTTAAGGTCCAAGTGAAATCATTCGACATTTAACCACATGTATTAAGACCTATGCTAATATATACTCTTTACGAGCGGAAATGTGCACGACTGCTAACGTGCGAGTTTGGTAACTATGTGTCCCGGGTTCAAGACTGCTCGAGGACAGAAAATTTTATTTCTTTCGAATTATCTTATTATATCCTCCCTCCTTTTTACTGCATGTTCTATGCCTTGCTTTATTGAAATTATCTGTATGGGTGATTGAAATAATAAACATTGTTAGACGGAAGGGTCGAGAACTGTACGGGTAGACCAAGGTTAGAATATGTCAAACAGATTGCCTCGGATGTAGGGTGTGGTAGCTATGTAGAGATGAAAAGATTAACTCAGGACAGGGAGGCGTGGACAGCTGCATCAAACCTGTCAAAAGACTGAAGACTCAAACACACAATCTCGCGATCATTAGACACGGAACCTCCAATTTAGTTAGAAACCAAAACTCAGAACGTGATTATTCCCTTCGTAAATCTCACGTGAATTGACCGGGAATCGAACCCTGTCCACCTTGGGGAGAGGCAAGCAGAAGTTGACGCTGATGTTGCTCTTGTTAATTTGATCAAATTGGACATGGTGGTCAATGAGCCCTCCTACTTGTAAATACATAAATAAATAAATAAATAAATAAATAAATAAATAAATACATTTCTCTGATAACCTGTGTTATTGTGGTGTATGTAGTATGGTGAGTTTTTGATATTCAGGTGAGGATTCGCAAGGAGGCGGTCGTGGCATTGTTATGAACAATTTCGGCATTTGTCTGGAGTAGAAGTGGAAATCTAGGGAAAATCACTTCCAAGATCGCTGAGGTGGGAATCGAACCAACCTCTACTCAGTTCTGGCTCACGAGGATGAATGTACCTCGTTGCAGTCCTCACACCAGAATTGAAATTTATCGGCAGAGTTGGGAATCGAACCCGGTCCACCTTGGTGAGGCAAGTAGCTTGACCAGTGTAGGAGGCGACACTGATGTTGCTCTTGTTCATTTGAGCAAATTGGACATGGTGGTCATTGAGCCCACCTACTTGTAAATAAATAAATAAATAAATACATCGGCAGTGCTGGGAACCGAACCCGGACCTCTGGGGAGACAGCCAAGAACGCTAGCCGCGTTGAACAGTAAGCAGAGGATTATAAATTGAAGTGAGAACATGGAAGAATTCCGCCTAACAATGTTTATTATTTCAATCACCCATACAGATAATTTCAATAAAGCAAGGCATAAAACATGCAGTAAAAAGGAGGGAGGATATAATAAAATAATTCAAAAGAAGTAAAAATTTCTGCTCTCGGGCAGTCTTGAACCCGGGACACAAAGTTACCAAGCTCGCACGTTAGCACTCGTGCACAATATTATCCACTTCTTACTCCATAACTTTCCTCCATGTTTGATCGGATGTGACCCCTGCTACTACCTACCGTCTCTATTCGGAACCAGGAGAATGGCATGACATAACAGCCAATAAGAGGCTCAGAATTACATACTGTGGCTAGGCTCGGAAAAAAAAAAAAAAAAAAAAAAAAAAAAAAAAAATGCGAGCCGAACATGTCCTCGGACACTCCCGGCATAAAAGCCATTCGATGAATAAATAAATAAATAAATAAATAACCTGAATTACAGTTAATGCAGTTAACACAATTCACAGCGGTTATCAGACAGAATATACACACACCCAAAGTACCGCGTTGTCGCAGGCCCTAAACTGAGGAACCAACCAACATACATTTTCGTTTATTTTGAACAAAAATAAAAAACAACGAAATTTTAAACTTTGCTTCGTAATATTGCAGTTCTGAACTAAAGTTTCGTGTAATATGTGCCCTTTTCTTTACCGCCTCAATATTGTCGTCGGCAAACTGCCTATAGATATTGGTTGGTTTTAACATAATTTGAAAAATGTCAGGTTTCTCGACCGTTTCGTGTTTGAACGTGCGCGCAATAAGAACTCCTAGCGGACGATGAACAAAACACAGCCGCAGCACCAGATGGTTACCATTATCGTCACTAGAATGCGGTAGCAATCTCTCATGCTTTCAGAGGTCTCTGATGGGCGTTCTGCACACTAGTTGAGCTTTCTCGGCTTAACCAAACTCTGTTGATGTGTGGAAATACTGGGCACATTTCGTAAAATTATCAGGCGCGGATCTAGAGTTTGACTTAGGAGGGGGTCAGAGAATCGAAATTGTTAAGAAAAATGGTATCACTAAAAACGCAATCACAAAATAACCAAACGTACAAAACCAGACCAATTTATTTTGCAAGCTACATGGATAGAAATTTGATGCGTTTAGCGCACCAAAAATATTCGTTTTTATATAACAGGTCTGAAGTTGTAAATATATACACTTGTAACAGAACATAATAATTGAAGTTCAATAAATATATTTTCAGTATTGAATAAAATGGGAAAAAAACTCTTTTTTTCAGTTAAAATTCGTTAAGTTTTATTAGTCTGGTTATTGTGGTTTCGTCTTTTGCATTTGCAAAAAAATTTAGTCTCCGTTTGGGGGGGGGGGGGCATGACCCCCGTGACCCTCCCCTTGAATCCGCGCCTGAAAATTATAGGGGGAATTCCCAGGATAAATCCATAATGTTAACTTATTTTATGTTCAACGATGGCGAAATGTAAATATTATATGTCAGAAAACTGTACTTACTATAATGAAGCTCATTATAGTACAAGTTTTCGTTATGGGACAGTTTCTCCCACCAATCGGAGCTCATGAAACAGTTGTTTGGTAATAATATCATCGCACCTGCGCTGAGTTCCAAGGCCTTCTAATTTAAATTTCACTGCGTGGCCTAGTGTCACAGTGGGATAATCGAGGAGGCCATGGTCAAATACAAGGTATTCTCTGCGTCCCATGCGCTCTGTTCAGTACATAAAACTGGTGAAATCTTGACAGATATTTATGAATATTTATGTTCGAACTTAAAATAGTTATAATAATTTCGTCGAACATAAACAGTCGTATGCAACTCGCCTATAATGGTAATTAAGACACTCGTATGGAAATTATAAAACTCGCGTCTTAATTATTGCCATTATAGGCTCGTTGCATAATGTACTATTATACGAGCTATTTCTCCAGGATATTGTATTATGGTAGAAGTAGGCTATAAATCAAACAAGCTCCAAATCAATCTTTGAATATATTTCTAATGATGAACTTTCTTTTCTAATTCTATTGTTGTATTCGTTTACAATACAATACTTTATCACCGTGAAATTTTGTACGGTGATGAAGATGATGATGATGATGATGATAATTGTTGTTTTAAGGTGCCCAACATCGAGGTTATCGGCCCCTTATGAAATGAAATGAAATGAAATGGCGTGAAATGAAAGGATGTAGATAAAATCAACTCACTGCCATGTATGAAACGAAAATGGTGTTTATAAAACAGACAGTGAGCCCCAAAAATTATGCCTTATTTGAATAAAAAATAAATAAAAATGGATGGTAAAAAGGATAAAACAAATAAGGCATAGTGAACAATAAAATAGATGAACACAATAAAAAACATAAAACAGATTTAACCTGAATTAACAGTTGTAACTACACATTAAAACTTAAAAAAGTAACCACTCTCCCTCATGAACCGGATGACGAGATCAGCTGACGGCCCGTCATCACGGAGAATAAGGGAGAGAGTATTAGGCAGTTTAAGAGTCCCTCGCAGATCGGCCAGATCCACACACTCCAAGAGAAGGTGTGCCACGGTTAGGTGGGCGCCGCAAGGACACACAGGGGGATCTTCTCTCTTCAGCAAGTGGGAGTGCGTAGCAATCCCATGGCCGATCCGGAGTCGACAGAGTACCACAGCTTCCTTCCGGAGAGAGCGGAAGGAAGATTTCCACACCTTCGTTGTCTCCTTGATGCCTCTCAGTTTGTTGGGTTGAGGCGTGGCACGCCATGCCTCCTCCCAATGTGACAGGATCGAATGCCGCAACCGAGAGCGCACATCCCTAGCAGGCACCTTATACGGTAGCGAGGGCAGTGCGACTGCCTCTCTCGCCGCCTGATCAGCAAGCTCGTTTCCCGCAATACCCATGTGGCTAGGAAGCCACACAAAGGTCACCCCGGTTCCAGAGTTACGCGAACTGACGAGCTGGTCGTGCACACGCTGGACCAACGGGTGCTTCGGGAAACACACATCGATCGCTTGCAGCGCACTCAGAGAGTCAGTACACACAAGAAAGTGCTGGTGATCGTCTGATAACGTGTACCGCAGAGCCTCTAAGATGGCATAGAGCTCCGCGGTGTACACGCCACAGGCCTCGGGAAGTGAAAAGAGAAACCGACGATCCTCAACCACAAATGCACAGCCTACTTTCTCGTTTAACCTCGAACCGTCCGTGAATAGCAGCCCTGATCCCGGATACCGGCTCACCACGGACTGGAACAGCCTCCGATGGACGGAGGAGTCCGTGTCCGACTTGGGGCCGGTGTGCAGATCCAGGATGATATCAGGGCGAGAGAGCATCCACGGAGGGGCCTTGCTAGGTACTCGGACGATACAGGAGACATAAGGAAATCGGAACTGACGGTATAAGTCATCCAAGCGAATCCCCGCCGGCCGAGTGGCTCGGGCGAGCGCATCATACAGCCGGGGATTCGGATTGGAAAACAAACATGGTTAGCTTGGATGAAGTGGCATCTGTCGAATAGTTGCAGCATAGGTCAGCAGTACTTGTTGGCGCCTCAGGTGTAAAGGAGGTACGCCAGCCTCGGCGAGCAAGCTGACGACTGGACTCGTCCGAAAGGCACCCGTCGCCAGCCTCACACCGCCGTGGTGGACACTGTCCAGTTTAACAAGCACTGACTTACGGGCCGAACCATATGCTACACTGCCATAATCTAACCTAGATAAAATCAGTGCCTTATAAAAACGTAGGAGCACCGCGCGGTCCGCCCCCCATGATGTGCCGCTAAGAAACCGCAACATGTTGAGTTTCTTAGCACAGGCAGTTTTCAAACACCGCACGTGTGGTTCCCACGTCAATTTCTGATCGAAAAGGAGCCCAAGGAACCGGTACGCAGCAACAACAGGCAAAGCTACATTGCCCAGATATAGCTCAGGATCTGGATGGAGGGTGCGCTTTCGGCAGAAATGGACAACCGAGGACTTAGCGGTTGAGAATCGAAAGGCATGCTCCAGTGTCCAGCGTTCAACTCTCCGAATAGCTTGTTGTAACTGTCGTTCAGCGACCGCCATATTGTGCGCACTATAATGTAGAGCGAAGTCGTCTACATATAGCGACGGTACCACTGCTGGAACAGCAGCAGCGACTATAACGTTTATGGCAATCGCAAATAATATTACGCTAAGCACCGATCCCTGTGGGACTCCGTTTTCCTGTATATGATATTGCGAATATGTCCCCCCTATTCGGACACGGAACAGGCGAAGGGACAGAAAATTCGCAATAAAAACCGGCAAGTTACCTCGTAATTTCCATTGATGCAGGGTAGAGAGGATGCCGTAACGCCAAGTGGTGTCATAGGCCTTCTCGAGGTCAAAGAAAACAGCGACCAGGTGCTGTCTCCGGAGAAAAGCGTCCTGTATGGCGGTTTCCAGGCGTACCAGATGGTCGTTGGTACACCGTGACGCCCTGAAACCACACTGGTATTCAGACAGGAGTCCCCGTTTCTCCAGGACCCACACTAGGCGCCGATTGACCATCCTCTCGAAGAGCTTGCACAGACCGTTAGTGAGACAAATAGGTCTGTAACTCCCTGTCAATTTGGGATCCTTATCGGGCTTCAGGATAGGTATAATGATACCTTCCTGCCATTGCGCTGGAAACACACCTTCCAACCAGATACGATTAAACACACTGAGCAAATAACGAATGCTCTCATCGTTAAGTTGTTTAAGCATCTGGTTGTGAATATTATCCGGGCCAGGAGACGTGTCCCTGCAGAGCGCCAGCGCTCCGCGGAGTTCCCACTCCGTAAAGGGCACGTTGTACTCCTCCGAAGCGCGGGAAGCAAAACTAAGCTGGAAACGTTCCGCTTCGCGCTTCAGGGCCACGAAGGCAGGGTCATAGTTATCGGAACCGGATATATCCGCAAAATACGAGGCGAGATGGTTTGCAACGCGATAAGGATCTGTAACCAAGTCGTTATCAATGGAAATTCCCGGTACAGTAGAAGATGTCTGAATTCCCGAAATGCGTCGTAGTTTAGTCCACACTTGAGAGGAGGGGGTATGTGCAGTAATAGAAGACACATACCGTTCCCAGGATTGTTTCTTACTCTGGCGAATAAGAATCCGTACCTTGGCACGAAATTTCTTAAACGCCACCAAATTGGCCATGGTTGGACGCCGACGGTATTGCTTATGAGCTCGACGACGGTCTCTTATTGCCGTTGCAATATCCTCTGTCCACCAAGGGACGAGTTTGCGACGAGGAGTCCCAGAAAAGGATGGAATGGACTCTTCGGCGGCAGCAAGAAGCACATCGGTGATGTGCTGTACCTCGTCATCGACGCTCCGGCAACCAAGATCAACGAACACAGCTCGTTCTTGAAACGAGGGCCAATTTGCCCGCTTAAGAACCCAACGACTGGGGAACTCCACGGGCGTCTGGTTCAGAAGGGTAAGAACGATCGGGAAATGGTCACTGTCACAGAGGTCGTCGTGTACATACCAACCAAATAGGGGGACCAGCGCACGGCTACACACACTCAAGTCAATGTGTGAGTACGTGCCGTGCGCTAAGCTAAAATGTGTAGCTTCCCCTGTATTTAATAGAGATAAATCCAACCCTTGAATTAAGCCTTCCACGTCCCTTCCTCTGGGGCTGGAAGATGGTGATCCCCATTGGGGGTGATGAGAGTTGAAATCACCCACGAGTAGGAAAGGGACTGGAAGTTGATCAACAAGATCTAAGACGTCATTAATATCAAGGGGTTGGTTCGGTGGAAGGTACACGTTACAAACAGTTGTCATAGCAGGCAAGGACACGCGAACTGCAATAGCTTCCAGAGGAGTGGCGAGTGGAAACTCCTCACTATAGCAGTCAGAGCGAACGAAGGTACAAACGCCCCCGGAAGCCCGGGCGGCGTCTTGTCGCTCTTTAGAGTATAGTCGGAAACCTCTCAGAACAGTCTCGTGATCAGGTCTGAGGTTTGTTTCCTGTAGGCAGACTATACTCGCTGCGTATTGGGCAATAAGCTGACGGAGTTCAGTCAAATGCCTGTCATAACTGTTACAATTCCACTGTAACAGTGCCATTGTGTGAACTTAGGGAATAAGTTGGAGCAGCAAGCTACAACTTAGACTCTGGAGGATCTACAGTCACTACGTCGACTATAATCTCCATGTCCTCAGGCGAGGTCATGGAGTGAATCGACTCGGTGGAAGATTTCCTGGACGCAGTTCGGCGGCGGGGGGATCTCCGTGGGGAGCGCGCAGATCTGGGGACCGAAACGTCCCCAGAGGCAGAAGCATCCGCAGGTGTTGGCGCGGATGGCTTCCCCTTTTTTGGAGAAAGGGAACGCGTAGTGCGGGGTCCCTTCTTACCCGCCCCCGCCTCTTTAAGATATATAGACGGGTCAGGAGCCGAAGTCCTGACCCTGGTCGACGATGCTGCCTCCGCCGGCTTCGGCGCGGCTTTCGCCGACTGTTTGGGTGGGGAGGAAGACTTCGACTTCCTCCCGAGTGGGGAGTAAGTCTTCAACTTCCTCCCCTGCTGTGCGGGCGGAGCAGCCTTCGCTCGCACAGCCTTCGTGCTGGCCGAAGGTGGAGTTGAAGTCACCTTCGGGCTTTCCGTTATAATCATAGGTGCTGGCTTCGGAACAGGTAACTCAGTTGCAGGTTTCACAGCTGGTACAAAAGATGAGGTCGCCGGGACCAAATTTGATATTATGGCTCTATAATCGATCGTTGGAGAAGGCGAAATCGTGGTATGGTACTTCTTGCGGGCCTCCTGGTACGTGAGACCATCCAGGGTTTTGATCTCCTGGATTTTCTTCTCACTCAGGAAGACAGGGCAGTTCCTGTCCCGAGGAGAATGAAATCCAGGGCAATTAGTGCACTGATAAGGTGTTGTGCACTCTTCTGCTTCGTGTGGTACCTTACCGCATGTTCCGCAGATTTCGGGGCTCGAGCATCGGGATAACATGTGCCCGAACTTCTGGCACTTATAACACCTCATGGGTGGAGGGATATAAGGCCGGACGTCACAACGGTAACTTGTAACCTTGACTTTCTCCGGGAGCACCGAAAGCTCAAAGGAAATAATGAAAGCACCAGTATCCACGATTTGACCATTGACCTTGCGCGTAATGCGCCGGACATCAGTCACGTGACGGTGCTGCATATCCTCCTTGAGCTCATCGTCAGTGTTCAGAATCATTTCCCGGTGGAAAATAACTCCCCGGACCAGATTCAGGGACGTGTGCTTTTCCACATTGACGGGAATGTCGCCAAAGTGGTCACATTGCAAAAGTCGTTCAACTTGCTCACCAGTCCTAGTCTTGAGCAACAAGCTACCGTTCCTCATCTTTTGTACTTTCTCAAGCTCACCATAGACACCTTCTATGTGGCGAGAAAACAAAATACTCTTTACCAGCTTGAAATCACCCCCATCTGTTCTGGTAGCTACCAGAAACTTGGGGGTGTTAGCACCCAGATTTTCACGCACAGATTGTTCCCAGGGGGTTGATCCCCGTAGGGAATCAAATGTTAAAGACTTGGGTGTAGGACCACCCTGTTTGGGTGTAGGACCACCCTGGTTGGGGATTTTTCTTTTGGAACCCATGGCCAGATCATCCTCCCCGAATGCCACCGACATCCGATCACGGGCTGTCACAGTAGGCGCTACCCAGCCAGGGCAAGGCCCGCCTAGCTTGGAAGGCATTGCCCGGGGGTCCGATGTTTTACAATGCCATATCGGCATGTACCCCTTGGCATATACTGGATTTTACAGCTCAGACATTCGGCTGTGCGGGGACCTGCGCAGTCAGGCGGATACTACTGCACGGGTAAATGGCACACCCACCTGTCGGCGCGGCCAAGACCGGAACAGGCTTTCGAGCGTAGTCGCAAGCGTAAGTGGCCCATCCCCTAACAGCACGCACATATAGAAATTTTGGTTGCCAGACCCTGAAAGCAGTAACGGAAAGAAGTGCGATATAACCTAATGAGAGTTATACCGCACGGGTGTATGTCTTGTAGAGCTGACTGTCAAACCCTCGAAAGGGGACCGTTCCAAGAAGCCCTTTTAGTCGCCTTTTACGACTGGCAGGGATTACCGTGGATGTATTCGCTTCCACCCACCCACTGGGGGTACAATTCACAAAACAACGCGGAGTCCTTAAAGTATAGCCAAGGTCGCCCCTTTTAGTCGCCTCTTACGACAGGCAGGGGATACCGAGGGTGTATTCTAAACCCCCCACCCACAGGGGGGCGGTGATGAAGAGCACTACTAGAAGTTCATCTATGTAATTTTGAAGAACCAGTAAAGTAGAAAACGAACATGGCGGCCAAGCAAAGTTGGAACATTTTAAAAGACTTTTCTCACGATTTAACCATCTGAGCGCAGTGAAATATGGTACAGTAGATATTTATACACATTCTAATACGTTGGCATCTAATTAGGTCAATTGTTTACATAACCTCTAGATGGCGGCTGTGCAAAATTTTAAAATTAAGTATTTATTTCTTGTGTCAAAATCATGCGATCGAAGTGAAAGTTTGATTAATGAAGCTACGCAATAATTTTCCTCTAATGGTATACAACTCTATAGCCTATACATACATATATCAATCCAAACTGGCGACCATCCGAGATATTAGACGGTTCTCAGTTTCTACGATTCTTATACAACAATCAAACTGATTTGTTTTTAATGTTCATCGAAGCTATGAACATGAGTTTATCTATAGGACTTTCAATAACTTGTTGAGCACAAATCCAACTTGGCGGCGACGCGTAGTGTAAATATTTAAATGGACGTTTCTCGCGATTTAACCATCCGACTGCAGTGAAACTTTGTACGTAATTAACGTACATTATACAAATATTAATCGACTGATATGTAAATTATTGCAATTGTTTTCATAACCACAAGATGCCAGCTGTGCGAAATTTGAAACTCTCGGTTTTACTTCTTGTGTCCTAATCATGTTATTGAATTTTGAATACCACAATGTACAATAATCTTCATGTAGTTCATAAATTAAATTCCAACATGGTGACCATCTGAAATATTTGGACGGTTCTCAATAACTACGAATCTATTACAACAACCAAACAGAAATTTTGTATGATGATAGAGGCAATTAACATGAGTAGGATATATGAAATTAGGCTGTATAGTTCTTCACGAACTGCTTGTTTTTTTCTGCCTTTGCTTCGTGTTTTTTGGTTTTATGTTTGTCTTCTCTTTTGAATTTTCAATTATTTTGTTCTTTTGTTTTTGAGGTTGTGTTGGATTTCTGCCATCGTTTCATGAATTTTGATTTTTTCTCTGTGATTTTATGTTTTTGGTTTTGTGTTTGTTTTCTGCTTTTTCTAATTTTGAATTTTGCTTTTTGCTTTATTTTCTTTTGTTTTTGGTTTTGTGGTTGTTTTCTACTTTTATTTTTTAAATTGTTTTTCTTTTCATTGTGTTTGTTTTTTGTTTTTGCTTTTTTATTTTGCTTTTTGCTTTAGCTTTGTGGTTGTATTCTACTTTTTTTTTTTTTTTTAATTTTAATTTTTGATTTGTTTGTTTTCTGCTTTTCCTTTTTGATTTCTGTTTTGGTCATGTGTTTGTTTTTGCTTTTTGCTTTGTGCAGCGTTCGAAATAAGACAATCAATGGAAGCAAACCTACACGAAAGCATTTGATATGTTTTATTTGCACCTCTCAATGTAGTTAACACAAAATATTTGACACAAGTAAAGATATATGTTCTCAAACTATAAACGTACATAATCCTGTTGTTTGTCAACAATCCGAAAATTGGCTCCTTTTCAATAAAAAAAAAGTCATCAAATTACGTCATTAAAATAATTGGCTCTGGGGGCATTGATTCCCCTAATCACTCCCCGTAGTTACGCCACTGCTGTGAGCTTCATTCTCAAGCCATACCAAGTACCCGAACACCTTCATATCGAGTATAATAATAATATAAATAATAATAATAATAATAATAATAATAATAATAATAATAATAATAATAGCTTGCCATGGTGGGTGAGTGGATAGCGCGTCGGTCTACTAACCCCAAGATTGCAGGTTCGCTCCTGGCCGTGGTAAGTGGTTTTTTTTTTGGAAAGGCGGCAAAAATACGATACGCATGTCATACGATGTTGGCATGTCAAAGAACACATTTGAATTCAGTAGGTCGTGTTCATAATGGCAAAATTAATCTCGGGAGTTTCCGCCAACAAAAAGTTCCTCATTTCTCTACTAGAAAGCGCTATAGTGTTCAAGGAGGTTAGACATCTAACATATAACCTCCTTGACTTTCAAAGTCAAGGAACAACGAAATTCCACATGCAAGCTACCCTCTGGGTGTCAAATAACAAAGCTTGCATCCGGCATCCGAGGCCATACGATATTATTATTATTATTATTATATTAAATAATAATAATGCTCCTCGCTTTCCTTTGCCCATCTCTCTGATCCTCAGAAGTGCTGAAAAAGCTAGGGATTCACCGCTCACTAGGCATACTGCAACGTGTGGGTAGTTGAGTCGAATCAGCATCTTTCGTGTTACTCATAAAACGGCGGCTTCGTTGGCGTAGCCGGTAGAATGCTGAGCTTCAATGCCCAAGATCGCGGGTTCAAACCCGACCTAAGTCGTGGGATTTTTTAAGAACATTAAGATTCTCTCAGTGTGCCTTCCTTCGGAGGGGAAGTAAAGCCGGCGGTCGAATATCATAGATTTATGGCATGTTAAAGAAACTTCCACTAATTACACCTGTGTGAAGCTAAATTATATATAGGTTAAACATTTGACTAACGTTCTTAGGTTCCTACGTTCGTCGTCAAGGGCCGACTGCGGTAGCATCTGGTAACTAAGTTATGAACTACTTGGTCGTTGACGGTGGCGTTTAGCGGCAAAAGTAGCAACTACTTGAAAATTTCAATGTATGCAGTCCTTACTTGAATTAAAACAGATACACACACTAATACAGTCATCACAAATAACACCGGTTATCTGACAGATTCTACACACACCCAAAATACACGATGCTACAAGACCGCGTTGTCGCAGCCCCTAAACTAAGGAACCAACCAACCAACCAACTCATAAAACGGGGATGTCCAATATATTTTACTGCTATCGATCAAAGGACTATATCACAAAATGATAAAATTACTGACTTTCAAAACGTGTAATAATAATAATAATAATTATAATAATAATAATAATAATAATAATAATAATAATAATAATAAGAAGAAGAAGAAGGCTGTGACTTGGTGAGGCTGATCGGATCGAGGCTCCTCCTATTTATATAGTTTGTTTAGTTATTTAATGTCTACTTCAGTGTTTTATGGTTTGGAAGATGTTTTTGAGTGACTTACTGACAGTACACAGTGTTTAATAGTGATTGTGCGAGGTTTTTATAGTGATATTTGGATATCATGTGTCTGTGCATGAAACTTGTTTACGTGGTTGCCTAGGAATTGCTGGTACAGGTTTGGTTAACATTACCACAAATATTCCGTTTAAAATAGTTTAATCTATGCCCTGTAGTGTGTGTTTATTACTCCGTGTACTCAATTAATCCAATTGGGCCCCTATAACAGATATTAATTTTGTAATGTCGTTTATTTCGTTAGAAACAGGGGTTAGGATTGAGTTAAATGACATCAGTTGGATCACATATTTACAGAGAATCTGCGTCGATCAGTCAAAATAACACTCTAGCATTCACAGGAGTGTTGTAAACCTTGCCATTGGTATCAAAGGCAATACCCAGGCAATACCTGGCTGAAGGTATAAAAAGCACACAGGAAAGGCAATAATAGTAATTTGCTTTAAGAAATGTCACTGCCTGTGATACGGCAGGTTACCTCTAGAACCACCGCTAGAGGTGACAATACGCAAACCGGTGGCAGTGGGATGACAAGCTGCTGTCCACCCACCAGTAGACCCGAAGAAGCTCCAGCAGCTCACGACGATATTGGCGGTACACAGAATCTCGAGTCTCGCACTGCACCTGACGGCAGTGCCTTTGTAATAAATACAACCACTCTCGCAGGTAAGCCCAGAAAACGCATGAAATGGGAAACTCATATGAATGAATATATCATGCGGGCATATTATCGAATAACTCGTCTTGAAACAGATATAACAAACTACCGCCAAGCACTGCATGCGGCTTTCAAGCAGCAGTATCCTCTGTTTAGCATCACTGAGCAACGAGTCGCGGATCAAAGAAGAGCAATTGTAAAGAATCATTTAGTTCCCGACCCTGTTCTGGATCGAATCAGACAGGAGATATCTCATGAACTATATCCCTCAGTTGCAAGTGGTGAAACTGACTCACGTAAATGAACTTCAGAATGGGGAAACAAGCCTTCATTCCAAGATCCAAGACGAATTTAATTCAGCTCTGCTTGAATATGCAGGTACTGACCCTACCCAACGTCCAATACTTCCGAGGAAGCAGTCTTCCCGCAAGTTTGCCATGGTGTTGAAAGAACTGAACGAAACCGTACTTCCCAACTATTTAGAAGAGCACCAATCTTTCATGGAGGTTCATACTGCTATCTATTGTGCAGCACTAGCTGCAGTACGAATTAATGGGGGTAGGCCACGCCCTCCAAACCAACAGTCTGCTGCAAGGAAACCCAGCGATCCACCATGGGCAAAACGTTTAAAACAAAGCATTGAACAACTACGCCAGAATGTGAACAGACTGCAACAGTTTAAGAATGGAGTGAGAAGTAGACGTCTGAACAACCGCATACGAAGGATCATGATGGACTCCTCACTAGAAGAATTTCAGGTCCCCGAGGACACAGTGATAACAGAAGTACTTGATACTTATAAACAAAAACTTGCTGCCCTCTAAGCGTCTTAAGAGATACCAGAACACTACCGAACGGAAGAAACGGAACAATGACTTCAAGAGAAATGAGCGAAAGTTCTATGAAGACCTGAAAAAGACACCTCAAGTTCAGAATGACTCTCCAGAAGGACCCAGTGCGGAGAGTGTTACCGACTACTGGTCATCAATATGGTCTAGGCCGGAAGAACACTACAATGAACCTCCGTGGTTTAAGGAAGTAGAGAATGCTACCAGACGAATAAATCAAATGGCACATACAGACGTTGATGTTGAGGAACTACGCCAGGTCATCAGCAGCCTACATAATTGGAAAGCACCTGGAATTGACCGGATCCATAATTACTACTATAAAAGGCTCACATCCTACCCACCGTTTACTGGCTATTCACATACAATGTTTTCTAGAAAATCCTGCTGCATTTCCAGTTTTCCTAGCCAGAGGGTTAACCTATCTCAAGCCAAAGGACTCTAAAATCACAAACCCATCTAAATATCGCCCCATCACCTGCTTGCCAAACTTTTATAAGATCATTACATCCATTATTGCAAATCGAATTCGTGCGCATTGTGAGGAAAACGCCATTCTCGCAGAGGAGCAAAAGGGTTGCAGGAGGAATTCTCAAGGATGTAAGGAACAGCTCACTATTGATGCCGTGGCATTAGAGCAGGCCTGTCATAGATCACGAAATCTTTATGCCTGCTTTATTGATTACCAAAAAGCTTTCGATTCTGTGCCTCATACATGGCTTATACAGAGCTTCGAGATTTACAAGGTCAACCCTTTTATAGTGAACTTCCTGAAGTGCGCAATGGTTTCATGGAGCACTGCCCTCCAACTTACAGTGGGTGGCACTCGTTTAACATCTTCATTAATACCGATTCTCCGAGGAATTTTCCAAGGAGACTCGCTAAGCCCACTCTGGTTTTGTCTGGCATTGAATCCTCTCTCGCAAATCCTGAACAGTAATAACTACGGATTTAGTATTTAGGGTAATCATGGTGAAGCGTACAAGATGAACCACCTTCTTTACATGGATGACATTAAACTGTATGCATCAACTAAAGTGCACCTACAATATCTGATCTCTATCACTCAGAGCTTTTCTTCAGATATCCATATGCAGTTTGGCTTTGATAAGTGCAGAACACAGACTGTTATTAGAGGCTCGCACTCTGCACAAGGAATACCTGTTGGAGAGGGACAGAGAAGTATTCAGCCGTTGGAGGAAGGCGCATTGTACAAATATCTTGGGTTCGCCCAGTGTACCCGTCTCAGACATGGTGATATCAAGAAGAACATAACTGAGCAGTATACTTCACGACTTCGCAGTGTTCTCTCTTCAAAACTTAGCGCTAAACATATCATTAAGGCAGTTAACACATTTGCAATGCCCGTAGTTACATACTCCTTTGGTATAGTCAGGTGGACTCAAACTGAACTGCATGATCTGCAACGAAAAACATCGGTGCTTTTATCACGCCATCGTATGCACCATCCGAAATCAGCAACAGAGCGCCGGACTCTTCCTCGGTCAGAAGGTGGTAGAGGACTGATAGACATCATGAACCTTCATACAAAACAAGTGAAAACTCTGCGTGCATTTTTCCACAACAAAGGAGAAACATCCCATCTCCATCACACTGTATCTTCAGCTGATGATAATTACACACCGCTCCATCTGTCATCTTTAGATTCACCAGTAAAAGAAATTAAAACTACTGAATACAAGATCGGGAATTGGAAACAGAAGGCGCTTCATGGGAAGTTTCCACATGAGTTGGACCAGCCTCACATCGACAAGTTAGCGTCGCACGCATGGCTGACCCACTCGGTCCTCTTTCCAGAAACAGAGGGATTTGTTGTAGCTATCCAAGACCAAGTTGTTGCTACTCGAATCTATCGGAAATTTATCATAAAAGATCCAAGAACAGAGAGTGAGAAGTGTCGCCGCTGTGGCAAATGTAGTGAGACCATTCAACACGTTATATCAGGTTGTTCCCACCTTGCCAACACTGACTACAAACATCGACACGATCAAGTTGCCAACATTATCCACCAGAAACTGGCCTTGAAGTACAAACTTCTTCGAAGCTCCGTCCCCTATTGGAAATACACACCATCTGCAATACTCGAAAATGCCACACACAAGCTCTATTGGGACAGAGGAGTTGTGACAGATGTCGCAGTCAGTAACAACCGGCCAGATATCATTGTCATCAATAAAGTACACAAAGAGGCATTACTGATAGATATCGCATGTCCCAACACTCAAAACATCCAAACAACAGCTGCTACTAAAATATCTAAGTACACAGAGCTGGCAATTGAGATAAAGCAGATGTGGAAACTTGATTCGGTGACTACCATCCCAATAATTGTATCGTGTACTGGTGTTATACCGGAAACTCTCCACAGTAGTCTATCAATATTGAATCTGCACCCCCAGATATATATTGAACTTCAGAAGGCACTTCTGTTAAACACATGCCTTATTGTTACGAAGTTCCTTGGTGACAATGCCCTGGCCGAATACTCAGCAAAGCTCGAAGATCCAGATGGAACTTAGCTCATCCTACAAATGAAGGAGACTCGTGAAGACTGCGGGCACGACATGGATGTGAAGTCTCTGAACAGTGTAATAGAAATGATCTCAGTAGGCCTACAGATGGTTCCTTGCAAAGGCCGAACCAGGCTGTAACAGAAAATGTAGCCGGTATTTGCCGTGATAATGTTGTCAAACAATAAATAATAATAATAATAATAATAATATCGTGTGGCCTCGGGTGCCGGTTGAAAGTTTTGTTATTTGACACCCCGAGGGTAGCTTGCATGCCGAATTTCGTTGTTCCTTGAAGCACTTGGAAGGTCAAGGAGGTTAGATAACTAAGCTCCTTGAACACTATAGCGCTTTCTATGGAAGTGAAATTTGGACTATTGGTGCAGCAAAAAGAGGAGAATTTAAGCATTTGAAATGTGGTGTTACAGGAGAATGATGAAGATCAGATGGGTAGATAGGGTTACAAACGAAGAGGTATTAAGACTAGTCGGAGAGGAGAGATGATTCTGGCGACTGCTAATGAAGAGAAGAGGTAGGTTGGTAGGACACATACTAAGACACCCAGGAATAGCAAGCTTAGTTAAGGAAGGGTAAGAACTGTAGGGGTAGACCAAGGCTAGAATATGTTAAACAGATTGCCTCATATGTAGGGTGTGGTAGCTATGTAGAGATGAAACGATTAGCTCAGGACACGGAGGCATGGAGAACTGCATCAAACCAGTCAAATGACTGAAGACTCAAACAGCAACAACAACAGTAGAGAAATGAGGAACTTTGAGTTGGCGGAAAATTCCGAGATTAATTTTACCATTATGAACACGGCCTACTGAATTCAAATGGGTTATTTGACAAGCCGACATCGTATGACATGCGTGTCGTATTTTTGCCGCCTTTTAGAGCGTGGGTTCGATTCCCACCCCGGCCGTCCTGAAAATGGTTATCGTGGTTTCCCATTTTCACCACCAGGCAAATGCCGGGACGGTTCCTTTCAATAGGTCCACGGACGATTTCCTTCCAATATCCCTTCCAGGACCCGTTCTGAAAAGAAAAGTACATAGCCATTGGCTGCATTAAAAAAAAAAAACTTACCACGGCCAGGAGCGAACCTGCAAGCTTGGGGTTAGTAGTCCGACACGTTAACCACTCATCCACCGTGGCAAGCTAACAGGTGTAATGAAAACACTATTATTCTGGTTCGTTTAACAGAATTTGAATTAAAGAAGGGATCTCGGCGAGTTTGTACTCGTGAGCACTTTTTGCCTCGTATGACGAGAGCACCAAATATCATTTAAAGAGCTCCGCGGAGCTCGCGAGCATCAGGTTGAGAACGCCTGCCATAGGGAAATAGAGTGTATTAAATGTATTAATATTATTGATCTATCCTGGAATCCCCAATATCATTTGAATCCCTGTTTAGGCCAAATAATATAAACTAGCATTACCCGTCGCGGCTTCGCCCGCGAATATTCTAGTTGTAAAGAGTACACTTAGCAAAATCTCAATCATGAATGTTATGACTGATTTATCCCTGGTATGAATAATCAGACTTTATCAATTCAGCTACTGGTGCAGTGGTTAGGGGTTAGTCATTCCTTCATAGGTATATCAGAGTGAAGTTAGTTTTCTAGGAATATCACAGACACTGTTAATTTAAGGGCCTTTAAATGTGGTTTTCGGAGACCCTTTATAGTCGGGTGAAAAAGACTTTTCGTACCACACTCACACGTGAAAATTGCGTGAAAAAATTCTAGAGTGCCCCTTGAACCCATTAAGCGCGTTATACTGTATGTAATGATGAATTTTACAGCTTAATTTGGTTCAGTGATAACCTTATAACCGTCTGGAAACTTTCACAGTAATGTAATACTTGGAATTGCATTGCGTCTTACAGAAATAGATGTTGGTTGGTTCCTCAGTTTAGGGGCTGCAACAACGCGGTCATGTAGCCCCGTGTACTTTGGGTGTGTGTAGAATCTGTCTGATAACCGGTGTTAATTGTGATGACTGTATTAGTGTGTGTTATCTGTTTTTTAATTTAAGTACATATTGCAACTTACAATTTTTCAAATAGTTCATACTTTTTCCGCCAACCGCCACCGTCAACGACTACTAGGCCAAGTTCAGTACTTAGCTACTAGACGCCACCGCTGTCGGCTCTTGGCAACGAACGTAGAAACCAAAGAGGGTTGATTACATTCTTAACCTATCGAATTTAACTTCACACAGGTGTAATTACTGGAAGGTTCTTTAACATGCCATAAATCTATGACATGGGACCGCCGGCTTTAATTCCCCTCCGAAGGAAGGCATACAGAGGGATTTTTAACGCTCTCAAAAATTCCGACGGCTTCGGCCGGCTTTGAACCCGCTATCTTGGGCATAGAAGCTCAGCATGCTACCGACTACGCCACCGAAGCCGCCCTCATTAAATGTAAGTTGGAATATATTATGTAACTTAATACAGCAATATTGCACCCCATTTCGTTTAATCATTTGAATCTTGCCATCCTGTGATAATTTGAGATGTCTGATTTTGCTAGAGAAATATTGAAATATTTCCGTATTGGTGTTTAAGGACGAGAAGAACCAATACTCATGGAATCTGTTACAATTTTATTCTACTAGACTTTTCCTATTATTTAGTTCAAAAGGAGAGGAGATATCAGGGTGGATCGACGTAATATTTGGTACATATATCCATCCGAGGCACGACACCAATCATTGATGTAGCGTAGAAGGACGAGACAAAGCTTATTTTCAGGCCTTCAAAGTGAGAAACAAAACTCGAGGGTCCCCGAAAACCATATTTTAAGGCCCTAAAACCAACAGTTTTTGAAGTATTCCCAGAAAACTAATTTCATTTATTAAACTAATGAAAGAATGCAAGCCGGTTACTATAGCAACAGAATTTCAGAGGTTCATCAATTTCTGTAAGACCCAATACAATCCCATTTACTACATTACTGTGAAGTTTGCAAACGTCTATAAAGTTATCACGGAACCAAATTAAGCTGTAAAATTCATCAATACGTTTAATGCACTTAAGGGTGTCAAGGGGTACAATAGAAATTTTTACGCGATTTTCACATGCGGGTGTGATTCGGAAGGTCTATTATATCCCTATCCCTATACTTACTAGCAGAAGTACCCGTTCTACTCATGGTCTTCGGTATTAATTACCAGACGTTACCAATTGAGCTAAAGTTGCAATGGTTAGGGGCTTGTCATTCCTTCGTACATTTATCAGAGAGACGTTAGTTTTCTGGGAATATCAGAGACACTATTAAATTAAGGGTGTTAGAATGTGGTTTTCGGAGACCCTTTATAGTCGGGTGAAAAAGACCTTTCGTACCACACTCACAGGTGAAAATTGCGTGAAAAAATTCTAGAGTGCCCCTTGAACCCATTAAGCGCGTTATACTGTATGTAATGATGAATTTTACAGCTTAATTTGGTTCAGTGATAACCTTATAACCGTCTGGAAACTTTCTCAGTAATGTAATACTTGGAATTGCATTGCGTCTTACAGAAATAGATGTTGGTTGGTTGGTTCCTCAGTTTAGGGGCTGCAACAACGCGGTCATGTAGCCCCGTGTACTTTGGGTGTGTGTAGAATCTGTCTGATAACCGGTGTTAATTGTGATGACTGTATTAGTGTGTGTTATCTGTTTTTTAATTTAAGTACATATTGCAACTTACAATTTTTCAAATAGTTCATACTTTTGCCGCCAATCGTCACCGTCAACGACTACTAGGCCAAGTTCAGAACTTAGCTACTAGACGCCACCGCTGTCGGCTCTTGGCAACGAACGTAGAAACCAAAGAGGGTTGATTACATTCTTAACCTATCCAATTTAACTTCACACAGGTGTAATTACTGGAAGGTTCTTTAACATGCCATAAATCTATGACATGGGACCGCCGGCTTTAATTCCCCTCCGAAGGAAGGCATACGGAGGGATTTTTAACGCTCTCAAAAAATCCGACGGCTTCGGCCGGCTTTGAACCCGCTATCTTGGGCATAGAAGCTCAGCATGCTACCGACTACGCCACCGAAGCCGCCCTCATTAAATGTAAGTTGGAATATATTATGTAACTTAATACAGCAATATTGCACCCAATTTCGTTTAATATTTTGAATCTTGCCATCCTGTGATAATTTGAGATGTCTGATTTTGCTAGAGAAATATTGAAATATTTCCGTATTGGTGTTTAAGGACGAGAAGAACCAATACTCATGGAATCTGTTACAATTTCATTCTACTATACTTTTCCTATTATTTAGTTCAAAAGGAGAGGAGATATCTGGGTGGATCGACGTAATATTTGGTACATATATCCATCCGAGGCACGACACCAATCATTGATGTAGCGTAGAAGGACGAGACAAAGTTTATTTTCAGGCCTTCAATGTGAGAAACAAAACTCGAGGGTCCCCGAAAACCATATTTTAAGGCCCTAAAACCAACAGTTTTTGAAGTATTCCCAGAAAACTAATTTCATTTAATAAACTAATGAAAGAATGCAAGCCGGTTACCATAGCAACATAATTTCAGAGGTCCATCAATTTCTGTAAGACCCAATACAATCCCATTTACTACATTACTGTGAAGTTTGCAAACGTCTATAAAGTTATCACGGAACCAAATTAAGTTGTAAAATTCATCAATACGTTTAATGCACTTAAGGGTGTCAAGGGGTACAATAGAATTCTTTCACGCGATTTTCACGTGCGGGTGTGATTCGGAAGGTCTATTATATCCCTATCCCTATACTTACTAGCAGAAGTACCCGTTCTACTCATGGTCTTCGGTATTAATTACCAGACGTTACCAATTGAGCTAATGTTGCAATGGTTAGGGGCTTGTCATTCCTTCGTACATTTATCAGAGAGACGTTAGTTTTCTGGGAATATCAGAGACACTATTAAATTAAGGGTCTTAGAATGTGGTTTTCGGAGACCCTTTATAGACTACCGAATTTTGTTCCTCACATTGAGAACTGCAACATATCCTTCGGTCGTCCTTCTAGGATAATTTTTATATTTCACTTATTTTAGCATGTATTTTGAAAAGTTTTTTCCTATACCCACCCTGAACACGAGTTATAGGCGAGCATAAAGTTACACAGAAAGGCAGACAGACAAATATTACAGCGGCTTCTGAGGCGTAGTTGGTAACATAGATAGCTTCTATGCACAATATCTTGGGTTCAAATTCGGCCGAAGTCATCGGATTTCTTAAGAGCGTTGAAAATCCCTCAGTATGCCTTCGTTCGGAGGTGAAGTAAAGGCGGTGGGCCCATGTCAAAGATGTATGGCATGTGGAAGAATCTTCCACTAACTCCAATTGTGTGAAGCTAAATTTGGAGGTTAGATTTGATTAACGCTGTATAAGTTCCAACGTTTGCCACCAGGTGCCCGTTGCGGTGGCATTTAGTAGCCAAGTTCACAGCTACGTGTCGTTGACGGGAGCATTTGGTATCAAATGTAGGAACTACTTGAAATTGATCCTCTACAGTCCTTACCTGAAATATAGATAACACACACTAATACAACCATTATCACCGGTTATCAGACAGATTCTACACACACCCAAAGTACACGAGGCTTCATGACCGCGTTGTCGCAGACCCTAAACTGAGGAACCAACCAACCAATCTACAACATATCACCCAGATGTCCAAGTGTGGATGTAACAACCAATCAGTCGTCATTAACACAGCATCAAACAAAATCATCCTTACGATGAATCCGATTGTCGACACAAAATGATAAGTTAGAATGTGCTCAAACTAAATTCACCTAATGTGTACTTCCTGACGTGAAAGTAAAATTGAAAACCTTGCAGACGAAACGCAATACACTTCACATAAATACTGACCCTAACCGTTGTATGAAGTCGCCATCCACAGGATGACCCCTTTAATAAATTATAACGGTTTGTGGTGCATGAATATTCAGGCATTTTAGCCTCCAATGGCCCAAATTCCTAAAAGCCGCCATAGAAAATATTCTGTACGACATTATCACACGTGTAAATCGCGTGAAAAAATTTTAGGTTACCCCTTGACTCCCTTAAACGCATTGAAATATTTTCTGAGTTGGTTCCATTATGACGTTTGCAAACTTTCCCAGAAATGTAATAAATGGAGTGGCATTGCTTCTTACGGAAATAGATGGATAGTTGGAGAACCAGTTGTCATGGTTACCGGCCTGCTTTCCTTCAATAGTTTATTAAATAAAATTAGTTTTCTGGGAATATCTCAGAAACTGTTGGTTTTAGAGCCTTAAAATGTAGTTTTGTCTCTGTCACCGAAAAATTCAAAAACAATAGCAGAAAACAAACACAAAACCAACACAAAAAGTAACATTCAAAAACAAAAGTAGAAAACAAAAAATAAAAAAATAATTCGAAAACAGAAGACAAACATAAAACCAAAAACATAAAAAACAAAAAAAGCAAAATTCAAAAACAGTCATAGAAATCAAACACAAACTCAAAAAAGGCAAGAAAATGAAAATTCAATAAATAAGACAAACGAAACCAAAAACACAATGAAAAAAGTAAAATTCTAAATCAAAAACAATCACAAAATCAGAAAAAGAAAAATTCAAAATACAAACACAAAACCAAAACAAAAACACAAAGTTAAATTCAAAAACAGAAGACAAACAAAACCAAACATTCAAAGGAAAAAGAAAAAAAGTAGAAAACAACAGACACAATTAGTTGAGATTTGACTCCGCTCACCCCCCTCCAAACGCAAATCCTCGTTAAGACACTGGCTCACAGTCTCACAATGGTCGAGAACGCCTGCCCTAGGCCCTAGGGTATTGTATTCCAATACAAAGCTATAATGACAAATGGAAGTACAACATTAGAAAAACATTCAACGATTGATTTGTTGCTTCTTAAATTTATACTTCTACTGGAATACAATATCCTGGGGGAAATAGTTTGTATAAAATAAGTTTACATTATTGATTTATCCTGGGAATCCCCGCTATAATTTGACGAAATGTGTCCAGTTCCACACATTAATCGAGTTTGATGAAGCTCAACTAGTGTGCTGAATGCCCGTCAGAGACCTCTGAAGGCATGAGAGCTTGCTACCGCATTCTAGTGTCGGCACTGGTAATCATCTCGTGCTGCTGATGTGTTTTGTTCATCGTCCGCTAGGAGTTATTAGTGGCGCGCACGTTCAAACACACGAACCGGTCGAGAAACATGACAATTTTCAAATTGAAATAACGACCACACTGAATGATTTGTATGCATTATCTTAAATGCAAACAAACCGGCGACAATTGAGGCGGTAAAAAGGCCACATATTACACAATACCTTTATGAGAAATGTAAAATTCAGGTAAGAATTGCAATTTTAAGAAGCAAAATATAAAATTTTGTTTTGTTGATAAAAATAAAAGGAAATTTATGTTGGTTGGTTCCTCAGTTTAGGTACTGCGACAACGCGGTCATGCAGTCCCGTGTACTTTGGGTGTGTAGAATCTGTCTGATAACCGGTGTTAATTGTGTTGTCTGTATTAGTGTGCGCTATCTGTAATTCAGGTAAGGACTACAGACGATCATTTTCAAGTAGTTCCTACGCTACTACCAAATGCTACCGTCAACGACACCTAACTGTGAATGTGGCTATTAGATACCACTGCAACCGGCACCTGGTGGCAAACGTTGGGACTAATAGAGCGTTAATCAAACCTAACCTAAAAAGTTAGCTGTACACAATTGTAGTTAGTGGAATGTTCTTTTACATGCCTTAAATCAATGACATGGGCCCACCGCCTTTACTTCCCCTTTGAAGGCACACTGAGGGATTTTCAACGCTGTTAAAAATCCGATTACTTCGGCCAGGTTTGAACCCGAAATATTGTGCGTAGAAGCTCACTATGCTATCAACTACGCTAGCGAAGCTCCTGCGATATGTTGTAATCAATGGATTTGTCTTTCTGTGTATCTTTATGTGCGGCTATAACTCGTCCACGGTTGTTTGGAGCATCGTAAAATTAGGTATGGTATCCATGAGAGTCTATACACCATTCGTTGATCAAATTCTTCGTCGTACTTCTCATAGAAGGGTGGGTATAGGGAAAATCTTTTCAAAATACATGCTAAAATATGCGAAGTATAAATATTACCCGAGAAGGACGACCAAAGCATATCCTGCGTTCCTCAATGTGAGACACAAAATTTGGGAGTCTACAGTATAAAGGAGGCTCCGAAAACCACATTTAAAGCCCTTCAATCAACAGAGTCTCGGATATTCCCAGAAAACTAACTTCGCTCTGATAAACGTATGAAGGAATGACAAGCCCCAAACCATTGCAACAGTAGCTCAATTGGTAACATCTGGTTATTAATACCGAAGACCGTTCGAAAAGCGGGTACTTCTGCTAGTTCTAATATATTATTGTATGCTGTGGACCGTAAACCATATATAGGAGTGAATCATTCCACGTATGCACAGAGTAGTTTTGAATCGTTTTATTAATAATCAAACCTGACCAAGAGCCAGAATGACGTCATAATATTCTAAGAATGAAACCTAGATGCCAACAAAGGGAAAACAAAGTCATCATATAGGGCCCGGATGTTGATGACATGTCATCTTTTTACTGAGCTGTCTAAAACAATGCTGAAGTACATAGAAACTCCCGACGGGCCATCCCGTCTTCAAATATGTCATTTTTATTTTGCATATTTTCCCTATTTTTCCATTTTAAGAGTATTTTTTTAAAGTTTGGTAGATTTTTTTGGCCTTATTTTAGATAAATCGGCCTTTTGAGGTAATTCCCCCCCCCCCCCCCAATTTAATCATGTCACAGCTTTATATGAGGGAGTTACGTGTCTCAGAGTTAAGAAGAAGCTAGTAGCTGATACAAGATAATTTAAAATATTGAAATATTGATTTCATTTCCTTAATCAACCGGGGGGAAACTAGTCTTAGCAACAATCGTGGCGAGATTGCTGCGGGTATTGCATCAAAACCGAAAAAAGTGATGGAGTAAAACACCGGGTATAAAACATTATGTAAAATATCACACATTCATTTTGGTGAAAAATACTGCATGGGTGGGATTGAGGACGATTTAGCAGCAAACGACCTTCCTCACTTCAAGTAAGCTCCGATCGCATCAGTTGATGTTGAATGCAGCTTATCGAGATATACAAACTTGTTGGCTGATAACCGCAGATCATTTACATTTGACAACATCAGAATGATATTCGTAGTGCACTGCAACTCAGACTAAAGTGATCATAAACCTTTTGTTAAGTGTCAGAAATCTATATTGATTGACTTTTCTGTTTGAGCTTAACATTTCATTTTTGAAATATAGGCGAATTTATTATTATAAGACGATTTTCTCCATTTTATAGTGCAGATTTCGATTTTTGCAATATTAGTGAGCTTATTATTTTTGGATCATTTTCTAATTATTATAGTGCATTATTCGAATTTTTAAGTCATTTATTACAGTCATTTTTGAAGGTTTTAAGTGCATTTTTAGCCTATTTTCAATTTTGAAAAAAAATAGGCTTATGAGATCACCTTTTGTCCGTGTGTGTGTGAGGTGTGTGTCCCCCCCTAATAACATCTAAACGGCGGGAGCGATTTCAACGAAACTCGGTAAGTTCATAGCACTATTCCGGACGACCCCGTCCGTGCCCTTCAAATTTTGTTACGTCTCACCAATCCAACATGGCGGCTGTGCGAACTATTTCACCAGCATACAATATCTCCGAAATCATTCCCATTATCACCCTGGAATTTTATACGGTGATAAAGGGAACTACTAGAAGGTCACCTATGTGACTTTTGAAAAACTGGTAACTACAAAACCAACATGGCGGTCAGGCGAATTTGCGACTTTTAAGTAGACGTTTCTCGCGATTTAACCAACTAAACGCAATAAAACTTGGTACAGTATATGTTTATACACATTGTAATGCACCGACATCTAACTTCGTTCAATTGTTTACATAACCACAAGATGGCGGATGTGCGAATTATTTCACCGGCATTCTATATCTCTGAAACTATTAGCGGTATCAACCTGAAATTTTGTATGGAGATAAAGGGCACTACTGGAAGTTCATCTATAAGACTTTCAAAAACCAGTTAACTACAAAACGAACATGGCGGCCAAGCGAATTTGAAAATTTTAAATAGACCTTTCTCGCGATTCAATGTTCCAAACGCAATGAAATCTGGTACAGGAAATGTTTATACACATTGTAATGCACTGGTATCTATCTTAGTTCAATTGTTTACATAACCTCAAGATGGCGGCTGTGCGAATATTAAAATTAAGTTTTTATTTCTTGTGTTGTAATCATGCGATCGAAGTGAAAGTTTGAATAATGAACCTACGCAATAATTTTCCTTTAATGGTACATGACTCTATGGCCTATGCATTTAACAATCCAACATGGCGACCATCCGAAATATTTAGACGGCTCTGACTATCAACGATTCTATTTTAGCAATCAAACTGATTTTTTTATGTTCATAGGGGCTATGAACTTAAGTTCACCTATAGGACTTTAATAAACTGTTGATCACAAATCCAACATGGCGGCGACGCGAATTATAAATATTCACATGGACGTTTCTCGCAATTTAACCATCCGAGTGCAGTGAAACTTGGTAGAGTAAATCCTTGTAAGAATATTAATCCACTGGCATCTAATTTATTTCAATTGTTTCCATAACCACAAGATGGCAGCTGTGCGAAATTTTGAAATCTCCTTGTTACTTCTTGTGTCCTAATCATGCGATTGAAGTTTGAATGCTACACGTACACAATAATCTTCATGTAACAGTACATTACTCTAGGACCTACATATATAAAATCCAACATGGTGACCATCCGAAATATTTAGTCAGTTCTCAATATCTACGAATCTATTACAGCAATTAAACTGAAATTTTGTATGATGATAGAGGCAATTAACATAAGTAGGATATATGAAAATAGGCTCTATAGTTCTTCACGGAACTACTTGTTAAACTTTTTACGGCATCAACATCCGGGCCCTATCAAAATTAGATAGTATACCATACAGGACAGAGCTGTTGACTAGTTGTCCACACTGCCACGGGCGGGCTTAGCTGACGTCTAGTCTCCATCGCGCACCACTGCCGTGTGGGTTGGCGACACTCTGCCCCCACAAGAACCAATCCTGATCACTGAACGAAAAGAAAAACCCCACTTTACATGTCCCATAAATTTAATCTGCTCTCATAGATATAATAAGTGAAATAATACGTGATCTGGATCGTCCCTTGCACCAAACGTCCTGATTTAAGGACACCACGTAGGCCTACTCTCGCATGATGAAAAAATCTTTTTATTTTTATTTTGGCGCCATAAAATTCTTCATTCATTTCTGAATCCGAATATATAGTCTATAGTTTGTTGGGGTTTTGATGTCTACAACTACCTTAAATTCGTTTTTTTAAATTACCGTCCCATGCTCTAAATAATACACTTTTAAATTTGCCGGCTGTTTTCCGTTAATAGTCATTTTTCATGTTTAGGTACCAATAACTAGGAAACCATTTAAGATAGAGGGCTAATTTTTTTACATTAACTTGCCTAATGGAGTACTTGAATGTTAACCTATTTTCACTTCCAAAACGTAGTAGGCATGATTGGGGAGAGAAAAATTGGTATATATTTTTGAATAAATTTAAAAAGAAAGAGGTCGGATTTTTTTCTTGCATTCTGTCCCAATAATAATGAAACAAAGTAGTTACTCATCTGCCATGATCCATTCCAATTATGTGAACAAAATTTGAGAGTATTTGATTGAAAAACAACTGAGAAATGTGTACCTGAAGCAACTTATACAATTTTTTTTGAAATTGTATCTGTCCAAATTTGTATTCATTTTACACATTCTATAAATGCGAAGTAGCACTACATGGTCAAAAACAGCTAAGAATATACCGCTTCTTATATGTTACAAGAATCATAGCTGTACCTATAGCATAAATCCAGAAAATACTTAGTAAATTGATGCCACAAAAATAGACTTTTTCATCGTGTAAGAGTACGTGGTGTCCTTAACAAATCATTTATGGTCACGGGTTCAAAAGACTATGGAATTCTCTCCCAATCAATGTCAGAAATGTCATCCAACTGAAGAAATCAGATCAAGGTGTCACGACCACCGGATGAGTACTGATGACTGATTTGTGTGAATGAGTGTGTAGGCCTAATTGAATCGATCGGAGCTGAAAAGCATTGCGTCAAAAATAGCGGCTTGGGGGGCGTAGTTGGTAGCATGCTGAATTACTGTGGCCAAGATAGCGGGTTCAAACCCGACCGAAGTCGTCAGATTTTTTTAAGAGCGTTAAACATCCTTCAGTATGCCTTCCTTCGGAGGGGAAGTAAAGCCGGCGGTCCCATGTCATAGACTTATGGTATGTAAATGATCCTTCCACGGACTGAACATGTGTGAAGTTAAATTGTTAGGTTGGACTTCGTCGGAACGCTCTATCAAAGTTCTAACGTTCACCACTATGTATCATTGACATCTGGTGGTGAAATTTGGAACTACTTTAAATTGAACGGATCTTGTAGCTCGCCCTAAGGGTGTCCGTTGGAGGCAGCCACAGACTCAGGCGAGCCGCACATGTCCTTGGACACTCCCAGCACATAAAGTCATACGATAATTAAATATAATGTCAAAAATTATCATTTTTTAAACAATTAGTATTGTGAAGTATTGACCCAAGGGCCTTGGAACGGCATAGGAAAGAATTAAGTCAGTCTTCTGTTTAAGCCAGATACCACTGCTACATGTAGTGCGATCAGAGGAGAAAGCACTAAGTCAATGACTTGCTGCCTTTCAGCGCCATATTCCGTACTTAATGTTGGCCGCACTGCAAGATTCCCGCGTGTTACAGTGCTATTGTAAATTAAATTTGTACAGGGTTTAGGTGGTTTGCAAAAAAAAAAAAATATAAAAAATAACATCAAATTAATATTCCCCTAACACAAATAAAAACTGAATAGTTGCTTCACAACATACAGGGCGGGCACAAAGTCCCGTTACCCCTATACATTTCAGGAAATGCATTGAATTTTTAACATTTTCTGTTTCCGATATAATCAATGGCTGATACTAGTGACTATAGCATTGAAGAACGCATTGTCACAAGCACTTGGGTTCATGGAGAGGCCAAGAACAGGGAAAACGTTGGAACAGGTTCGTACTTTTGAGCAGCGATTCGGACGACAGCCTCCTCAAAAGACAACTCTTTGGTCGATATGGGTGTAACTTTAAGTCATGTTTCTTGTGTTTGCACAGAGTTGACCGGGGTATACCCAGTTCCGCGGATCGTTTACGAGTTGACTTCGTTGGTGATCTTTCCACTGACTCCGCGACTTCTCGGCATTGTTCCTCTCTTGGTGATGGTCGACCACTTCTTGGTTTGTCCTTCACGCTGTCTGTAGCGAACAGTTTCTTTTCCCAACGTAAAAGTGTTGTCTTTTGAAGAGGCTGTCGTCCGAATCGCTGCTCAAAGTCAGTACGCACCTGTTCCAACGTTTTCCCTGTTCTTGGTCTCTCATGAACCCAAGTGCTTGTGACAATGCGTTCTTCAATGCTATAGTCACTAGTATCAGCCATTGATTATATCGGAAACAGAAAATGTTAAAAAAATCAATGTATTTCCTGAAATGTATAGGGGTAACGGGACTTTGTGCCCAGGGTGTAGATGACTAATATAGTGTATTTGTTAACCTCTGTTCTGTCAATGACGTTTTATCTGTCTCCTAAAAAGTATTGAAAACTGACTTAATACATTTCAGCTCCGGCCGATTCAATTGTGTTTGGATATTGAAATAGTTATTCATGTAAATTTTGTTGTTGTTTCTGTAAACTGTAATGAAGTGTAATTCACTTCTAAATGGTTTAATGTTCCCTCGTGTTAAATAAATTTCCACAGGCACATATGTGTTTAAGTGTAGGAGAGGGTTGCGACAATTCTGTTTTTTTTCTTTTCTTTTTTGGAATGCAACATCGGTTACTTTTGAGAGCCCCGTCTGTATAAACCAGGGGTCGCCAAACTACAGCCTGCGGGCTAACACCGGCCCACGAACTCCACCAATTCGGCCCGTGGTAGAAGGGAAAGAAAAAGTCGAGCTCATGAGTGGAGAATACAAAGTGTTGCACTCGGAAAATAATGGACACGCTTATCTATGCAGTTGCTAAGAATTTTAATAAAATAATTTAATCAGTGCAGCCAATGGCTAAAATGTACAGTAGGTATATAATTTTTAGCCTACTTTTCACATTTTGCAAAAATGAGGAAAAAGTAGACTTATGAGATCGATCCGGGAAAATGTCTGTCTGTCTGTCTGTCTGTCCTTCTGTCTGTCTGTCTGGCTGGCTGGCTGGCTGGCTGGCTGTGTGTGTCCCCCCCCCCCTATCAACTCCTAAACGGCTGCAGAAAACGATACCAAATTTAGTATGAGTAAAGATGTATACCGGAATATCTCACGTCCATATTTGAAAGTGATGTCAGTGCTACCAACTGCTGAAAAAACGCACTAGAAATTTGAGCTCCATGTTGGATATCATGGAAGGTATGCATGGGAGCTATTCCAAAATTGGCACACTTGTAGATAATACTATTTCAGTTTAATTTCCAGGAGGCCATATATGACAGTGTTGCCAAAATAATTTTAAGCCTTCTGATAGGTCCAATTTTTAAATGCCTATAACATCTGCACTATCAATTGGATTTCAACCAAATTTTGTATGTAATATGTGTACATAAACAGATATGACTGAGCGTATTCTTAAGAGCCACCAGGGCTGCCAACTGTTAATAAATGTTGTCTATAATGTTTTAACCTAATATCAATATATCAGGAAGTATGCAAGCCAACAGCCCTATACTTTGCACACGTATAGCATTTGACATTCTAGATCAATTTGGAATAATTAATATAAGTCAGTGCTGCCAACATGATTCTATGCCTGCTGATAGGTCCAATTTTAAAATACATGTAACTTCTATACTAACAAATGGATTTCATCCAAAATTGGCACAACAAGTCATCATACTATTTCAGATTAGGCTATTTCTGACCATCACACGCATGACATTGTTGCCAACATGCTTTTATGCGTGTTGATAGATCCAATGTCTAACTGCATGTAACGTTCATTGGACTTCAACCAATTTTTGTATTCTGCACCTTAAGAAATGGAACTAAGAATATATTCAGTCACCAGGGATGCCAACTGTAATGCTCTATTAGGCTACATTATTCCAGGTATATTTGGAACTAATTAGACATTTCGATATTGCCAACTTAATTTCGTCATTATTCTAGATAGGTTCATATACTGTAGATTAATCATTGGCATGAAACTTAATTTTAAGAAAAGTAGGCTCTTAAGTTCGTCACGGAACTTCTTATTCTTTTAAAATTCGACACATGGTATCTTTCAGAAAATATTTCACAGAGATCGCAGGCACAGCCTGGACTGCCGCTATAGCACGTCTTCGTCCCGCATGGCCCGTGCACTCCAGCAGGGAGGCCAGATGGCTTAATTCATAGCCTGCTTCGAAACAAGCAGATCACAGAATTCAAGTCTCATTTTCACACAATTTCGTCAGAGACACCACTCTGCACTTGCACGTCCTCACGTGGCATCTGTCGCAAGGACCCTTAAGGGGGCACATACAGCTCAAGGAGCCACAGCAATAACGATTTTAATATTATAACTGTGCCTGCGGAGCCTCCGTGGCTTAGGCGGCAGCACGCCGGCCTCTCACCGCTGGGTTCGTGGTTCAAATCCCGATCACTCCATGTGAGATCTGTGCTGGACAAAACGGAGGCAGACAGGTTTTTCTCCGGGTACTCCGGTTTTCCCTGTCAACATTTCATTCCAGCAACACTCTCCACTATCATTTCATTTCATCTGTCATTCATTTAATCATTGCCCCAGAGGAGTGCGTCAGCACAAAACAAGAACCAATTTTGATAAAATTGATAAAAATTATTATCATTTGAATTTTGAAAATTTTTAACTTTGCTTCTAATAGCAAGATGTGTGTGTTTCCTTGGATATGTATATCATTGTTGTAAAGGATTTATGGCAGGCACAGTTATAATATTAAAATAGTTATTGTTGTGGCTCCTTGAGCTGTATGTGCCCCCTTAAAATGCTTGCACACGCATAGTTCGTCTAGTTGGTGATAGACGTCGCTCATGCAGATCCGGCGGTGGAAACCATGGACCGCAAAGCTACAGAGGCGACTTGATATTATGTGAGAGAAAAATAATGCTCTCCATGTTCCCACTGCCATTGCTATTGACTCTCAAAATGCGCCTATCCTAATGGCTTTATCTGCATCATTGGTAGGAATAAATTGCAGAAACTCCTCATGTACCGGTATCGAATTATCTTTAACGAAACGGACACACAACTAAAGCGATGCGTTAAAAGTTACGAATGGCACACTTCAACAGAATAACTGATCCAAGGCTAAATCCAACGCTAAAGAAGGAGTCACGCTGCGGGTAGAGTGCAGGACGAACGTGATCGCATTAATAAACAAGTAGTTCCGTGAAGAACTATACAGCCTATTTTCATATATCCTACTTATATTAACTGCCACTATCAACATACAAAATTTCAGTTTGATTGCTGTAATAGATTCGTAGATATTGAGTACCGACTAAATATTTCGGATGGTCGGCATGTTGGATTTTATATATGTAGGTCCTAGAGTTATGTAATGTTACATGAAGATTATTATGTACGTGTAGCATTCAAACTTCAATCGCATGATTAGGACACAAGAAGTAATAAGGAGAATTTAAAATTTCGCACAGCGGCCATCTTGTGGTTATGAAAACAATTGAAATAAATTAGATGTCAGTGGATTAACATTCGTAAAAGGATTTACTGTACCAAGTTTCACTGCAGTCGGATGGTTAAATTGCGAGAAACGTCCATGTGAATATTTATACTTCGCGTCGCCGTCATGTTGGATTTGTGATCACCAGGTTATTTAAAGTCCTATAGGTGAACTTAAGTTCATAGCCCCTATGGACATAAAAAAATCAGTTTGATTGCTATAATATATTCGTAGATATTCAGAGTCGTCTGAATATTTCCGATGGTCGCCATGTTCGATTGTTAAATGTATAGGCCATAGAGTCATGTACCATTGAAGGAAAATTATTGCGTAGCTTCATTATTCAAACTTTCACTTCGATCGCTTGATTATGACACAAGAAATAAAAACTTAATTTTAAAATTCGCACAGCCGCCATCTTGAGGTTATGTAAACAATTGAACTAAATTAGATACCAGTGTATTACAATGTGTATAAACATTTCCTGTACCGGATTTCATTGCGTTTGGAACATTAAATCGCGAGAAAGGTCTATTTAAAATTTTCAAATTCGCTTGGCCGCCATGTTGGTTTTTTAATTAATTGGTTTTGGAAAGTCTTATAGGTGAACTTCCAGTAGTGCCCTTTATCTCTGTATAAAATTTCAGGGTGATACAGCTAATAGTTTCAGAGATATAGAATGCCGGTGAAATATTTCGCTCATCCGCCATCTTATGGTTATATAAACAATTGAACCAAGTTAGATGTCGGTGCATTACAATGTGTATACACATATACTGTACCAAGTTTTATTGCGTTTGGTTGGTTAAATCGCGAGAAACGTCTATTTAAAAGTCGTGAATTCGCGTGGCCGCCATGTTGGTTTTGTAGTTACCAGTTTTTCAAAAGTCACATAGGTTAACTTCTAGTAGTTCCCTTTATCACCGTAATAAATTCCAGGGAGATATCGGTAATAGTTTCGGAGATATTGAATGCTGGTGAAATATTTGGCACAGCCGCCATGTTGGATTGGTGAGACGTAACAATATTTGAAGGGCACGGTCGAGGTCGTCTGGAATAGTACTATGAATTTACCGAGTTTCATTGAAATCGCTCCAGCCGTTTAAAAGTTATTAGGGGGGACACACACACACCTCACACACACACACACGCACACACACACGGACAAAAGGTGATCTCATAAGCCTATTTTTTCAAAATTGAAAATAGGCTAAAAAACGAGCCATACAGTAGTCGCATGTGATGTGTTACATCTGATATGTTATCCTACTATGAAATTGAGATGGTTGGTTGGTTGGTTCCTCAGTTTAGGGGCTGCGACAACGCGGTCATGTAGCCCCGTATACTTCGGGTGTGTGTAGAATCTGTCTGATAACCGGTGTTAATTGTGATGGCTGTATTAGTGTGTGTGTATCAGTTTTTTAATTTAAGTACAGACTGCAACTTAGAATTTTTCAAATAGTTCCTACTTTTGCCGCCAAACGCCACCGTCAACGACTACTAGGCCTAGTTCAGTACTTAGCTACTAGACGCCACCGCAGTCGGCTCTTGGCAACGAACGTAGAAACCTAACAGCGTTGTTTACATTCTTAACCTATCCAATTTAGTTTCACACAGGTGTAATTAGTGGAAGGTTCTTTAACATGCCATACATCTATGACATGGGACCGCCGCCTTTACTTCCCTTCCGAAGGAAGGCATACTGAGGGATTTTTAACACTCTTAAAAAATCCGACGGCTTCGGCATAGAAGCTCAGCATGCTACCAACTACGCCACCGAAGCCGCCGAAATTGAGATGAAATGTATGTGAAGTCATCTGACATGTTATCCTACACATTTTGGACATTCTTAAAATGTTAATTTACTCTCCGTTTTCATACTGGAACTATGATGAATGTATAAATTGAATTGGAGATATGCTACTGTCACACTTGTTTGAACAAACATCACATATTATATTATAAATTAAGAGGAGGAATGAAACCACAGTCTCTAGCCTATCTATAGACTACTAGAAATAATGTTCAATACAATCAAATTTTCCAACTCCTGCTTGGTGCGAACTATTGTAATTAAAATTAGATAAATCGTAATTTCGTCTAGATTTTGTTAAAATGACGCATAATGTTACGATAGATATCGTTTAAATCGATAATCTGGTAGCAAAAACATTTGCCGGGACTGGGGTTTGAATCCGAGACCGCATGATTCGCAAACTAAGGGGCTATCCACGCAGCCATTACAACCACAGATACAGTATTTAGAGTAAACACAGTTACTTATTTTCACGTGCTGGTAATAATATGGAAGAAATTTTGTATGCTCCATTAATATTTTGCTTTTTTTCGATAATGTTCCTGCGTGAAATGAGTTTTAAATTTGTTATGAATACGTCTACTTGACAGTCAAGGGAATTCCAATTAAAGGCTAGCCCAGTTCCCGTATAAAAAAACTAGATATATATTATATTGATCACTGCATTGCCGCAATGTGGGTTAATATCAGAATAGCCATTGTGCAGAAACATAATACCGGCTTTGCCGACTAGTTACAATGTTTCATTATTAAAGCTAATCACTGATACGAAGATTCTGAACATGTGGTTTGTGCTTCAATAAGTTGACACCAGAGTTCACATGAGTGTTTACCGTTCAGTATGAAAGTGTTGATCAAAGTTACTCGGGGAGTGGATGCCCATCACTTTTATCGAGAGATTGGAAAAAAGACGCTTAATAAATCATAATTGTTTTCAGCAAATATGATATAATGAATATATTTACACCAAAGAACGACAACTTGAAGATGATTTATTGTAGGAATATTTCTAATGGCGCCTTCAAACCTTGAAGTAATCCATATGAGATATGCATTCCACATGGCCGGCAGTGCGTCATGGTACCAATCTAGAACACCGCGCGCTCATTGTTTCCTCTCACCACTGCCAGCTGGCAGTGCGTCTTACACAATTCCGTCTCATTTTTCAAAGTCACTCCCACAAAAATATCCAGCAACCGAGTGGAAATATGTTACACATCAATATATACAGGAGTAACGAAGGTGGTAATGTAAGACAGGTGATAAATGGGACAATATATGGATTCAAGTAAACAAATGTCTCTAGGGGGGTTAAACCCTAAACCCCCGCTCCCCACCCCGTCGGTACGCCACTGGTGGAAGCATTTCTTGTAATGGGGGATTCCCTCCTGGTCGACGGAGATTGGAGGTCAAAGAAAGTGAGGAACCATGCGCCATATTCCCTATTGGTCAACAGGCCAGGAAGAGTCTCAGTGACTTAAGTGTGCCTTGCTTAACCTGCCAAGAGATAATTACATTTGGTCAATGTACTAACCTGTTTCAAGGAACTTGAGTGTTAAATTGCGTTGAAAGCCAAGCCCAGTTTATAAAAACAACGAAGATCAGCACCTAGTTTCTAGAAGCAGCGTCTGTTTTGTGGTTAAAGCTATCTCAAGGGCTACCATTCTGATGACAGCCAGGTGACGTAACGGTAGGCCTGAAGCGGTAGGAAAGCGAACACCATCAATCAACTTTCGATTTCGCTTTGCGAGTGTCTCGATCAAACTTTCATCAGAAGACTGATGCATTACATTCCATGTTAAGCGACACGCCTTTGACCGAAGAGACTCCCTCTTCTTCCTAAAAGAGGGCATATTGAAGCCGCACCGCGAACTTTCTATGGTCTGAGGCTCCTTAAAGAGTAGGCATACTCGTCAACCATTTTGGTTCTTCTGTCCGCCTTCTATTAGTTACTAGCATTGTTGGCTGTCACCGCGGAAGTCCGGGTTCTATTTCTACCCAAATACTAGCCCATGGGCGCCCATAGGATTTTTTCCAGGGTGGGGCCAAGTAAATATTTTCGTTTCATTGCCCGCCCCCCCCCCCACACACACACACACACACACAAAAAAAGTTTCATTTCTTACTTACTTCGTCTTCATGATACTCGTTATTTGACTGCTCTGAAACCATTGGCTACTTTGTGGCAAGTTTGGGAGGAATGTTTTCTTTGAGTTTTTGTCCGTTAACGTTCGCTTTTCTTCGTGATTCAACGTCGTAATGTTCAGTTCTTAAAACAGGAAAAAACTAGTGGTATCGACAAAAATAAAAATCAAGTACCGTAGTTCATTAAAATGGTATCGTTAATCCAGTTCGCCAACTTTCTAAATAACTGGATATATTTTCACATGATCCCAAATCACTAAGTTAAACTGTGGAAATATCCCAACATCTGAATCAGACAATTATTTAAATAGCACTGTTTCCAAATACGGTAGGCTACGGTATCTAGTTTGTACTGGCCATTACAGCAGATCGTCACGTCTTTCCTCTTCTAAACAACCAATCGGAAATACTTCGCATTGCTCTTACTAGAATCATAAAACACTTGTAGTTAACGAACTGATAAACTCGAGCCTATGGTTTTAGTAAAAATTAGTTTTGTCAATAAAATATATTTCGCCTGATTATTAATAACCACTAAATAAAATGGATAAAAACCACTATATCACTTACTTCTTAATACCATTATTCGCATTCTCGACTGAAACAAGAGGAATTGTGATACAGGAATGGTGATACGAACGTAAACAAACCATTTCTTTCAATTTGTAATTGAGCCTTATGCTCAAGCTTTTCTCTGTTTATGAAAATAATAGGCGATAAAATAAAACTAACAGATATCGTACAATTCCGTTGAGTTTTATAAAATAACAAGTGATATATTTCGCCGTATTATTGTACCTGTGACGTAAAAATATACTGTCTAACCAATCTAATACAAATACTTTTTGAGTTTTTAAATTTATGTGTGTTAAGGCTACCCTTGAAGAGGGGAAAATTAACCTTTTTATATTCAATAACTGGCATTGTTGTAAATGTAAACAGGTTTAAACTTCATCCCTTGTACTGGACTGTGAGTAAAATTCTGGTTTATGTTATAACGTGTCATTAGGCGAGTGTGTATATGTAATGTTATTTCAGAGTACCGATAGCGTAGTTTTGAGATGAGTGCCCCGGAACATGAAACATGATACGTACGTGGTATTTCCCTGAAGGTAGTGTTGAAAATATCATAGGCCTACTAGGGATGGCTGCTGTCAGCGTCGGCAATCAAATTTCGAATATTTAGGTAACCAGTCGTCATCGTGGAGCTTAAATTGAGGTACTCAACTACACAGATGGGCTTAAAGATCAAATTACTACATTCTGTCCTTTCTTACAATGCATGCCACGATAGATTTACGTTGCTGCCCCCGACTTGGAATATGCAGATTTATTAAAGTTGTAACCTTCCCAGGTCACAAGGGATCGAACCCTTACTTTCGGGACGTACGATTTTCATAATCGTCCACATATTTTTATTTGATGCCTTTTTGTGTTTTATAATTATGTAATGAAGTGTATAATATTATGTGATTTATTTCCGATTAATTTGTTTAGGTTTTAAGGAATTGTAATTGGCAGGATCTGAGTCTAGTTGTATGTGAATATTTTAACATTGGAATAATCTTCAGTCAGAGAGTCTGGAATTGTGTGCAAGAACCAGGAAGTAGGCTTGTTGTCGCCTGGGTTTTTCTCTCGCAAGCTCAAGTGCATGATGGCAGGTAGGAGGCTTGGCAACCCTGTGCTAGGGGTGTGTCTAGGGTATTTTGAAGACCAAGAAGGCACTCCTTATATGTTTTTTTTTAGCGTACGGCTTTTAGTGCCGGGAGTGTCCGAGGACATGTTCGGCTCGCCAGTTTTGTAGCTGCTTCAAGACGGACACCCAATGGGTGAGCTACAAGTACCGTTGGGGAGGGAAGGAGGGAAGTTGGAATGTAAGGACGAGGAGTTGGTAGGTAGCGGCTGTGGCCTATAGTTAGGGACCAACCCCGGCATTTGCCTGGAAGGAAGATGGGAAACCACAGAAGACCATCTTCAAGGTTGCCGGCGGGGGGATTCGAACCTCCTCGCCTCCCAGATGTGAGCGACTGCCATCAGTCATGCCGTAACCACCACGGCTAACTCACCCGGTTATATGGTAATGTTTTGTTTTGATTGGCTGGACCCGTGAGGGAAGCCAGGTAGGCCAGTGATTTGTGGAGGGGAGATGAATGTTATTAGGACTTGACGAAGCTGTGAGGGCGACTCATTCTTAGGACTCCGTGGGGAGTAGTACTCAATCTTTGGACCGCGTGTAGGGCGGTGTACTCATCCTTTGGACTCTGTGTGGAGCGGTTCGTATTCTTGGTAAGACTCCGTGAGGGAGTGGAACTTGTATTTTGGACTTGTGTGTTTTTGGTGGAGAAGGAAGGTATTTCAGACGATCACAAGTTGGTGTTCGATGTGCAATTACTGAGTTGCTGGCTATACATTCTCAAGGGAATTATGAGCCTAGTTTCAAACAATTAGTCTAGATTGTTTGTCTCGAATCGCATGAAGTATTGTAAACTGACGTCTGTTTACCGAAATTCTGAGACCATAGCGGTAAATTGTTATACGACAAATACTAGTAAAATATGCTATGTATTAGTAAACTCAGGAACGAACTACATGCGATAATCCATCTCACTGATTTAAAGCATCTTTGTATAATCAGATCCACGAAACTAGATAAATCGTTGGATGCTGACCATCAAAGTAATAATAAACATAATGTTCATAGTTGAGAGGCTTGCGTGTGAAATATATAGTAATTGTGCTGCGAGTAAGTAGGAGTGATTCTCTGGGAGCAACTAACCCCCGAATCAGTAGAATTAAGTCGTCACAGCTGAAGCCAATGCCTGGAAGTACCAGTCATCATTATTTCCGAGGGTCATCAATATGTCATAAGTGTGCCTGCGTGAATATGATAGAGAGTGTTAGATAGTCTGTACGACGAGGATCCTGCGAAGTGTATTTCAAGTCTGGTATCAGAATACATTGTAAATTTTACCAGATCTATAGTGCTTGTATTTATGAGATAACCAGTGTAGTTAGGAGTGAATGTTTATTGCTGTTGTTCATACTGTACAGGTGTTTAACCCTCACGCAACACGTGAAGCCGAGCAGTTACAAAGTTTCCATAACATATGAGGCTGTTTCTTCGCCTGAGTGTGTATTTAACTATGAGTGGCATACACTATAAATATGCGTTTGCTAAAATTACAAATTAAAAAAATAATACAAAGAATGTAGATTACATTTTAACAGATATCATACACAACCAATGTGCAAAAACAATTATTTAAATACCGGTACCAAGATTGGAATTTCCTCATTGGTACAAATTCACATTCATGTCAGATCAACAGCAAGAACACCAAGGTGACTAAGGCGATCCTTTCTTTTATGTCCTTAAATAATCAACAATGCCAAAGTATATTCTCTTGTCGAGGGCCTAAACTTAATCAACTTGACGTTTAATGACCAAGCAGTTTTGTACAGTTTTCCAGAATATTTTCCGTCCCTAAAACCTGCCGCCTTAGCAGTTGCAAGTTTGTCCCCCCGGCAATACGGGTCTGAATGTAGTAAATTATCCAATATTGTAAGCACGACCTTACAGGACCAGTGTTTTACTAGTCAGCATAGAAAAGCTTATTTTAGGAGTTAAGAAACGCTATCGATGTTGCAATGTCTAAAAATATCTCCAGAACGTGCTTTTCATATCGACACTGCCGAAGTGAGGTGGCAAAAGTAGTAGCCACTCAAGATAGTGATAGGGAAATATACGGTATTTAACACTAGGCATAACCGTATTGAAATTTGGAGTTTACCTAGATATTAGGCCCCTTTAAACATCAATTATCATCATCATCATCATCCATTGGTGACAGAGTGCATGGCATCATTAGAACCATATTTTTATTTAACAATTGTAAATACATATTATGTCAGCAACATTACAGAATTTTGTTATTGTAACAGTTGTCAGTTGACTATTTGTAACTTCCATTTATGAAATAAACTGGTGTGACAATGAACAATCTTATTTCAACATTCTCGGAAATCCAGGCCCCCTAAGGGCGCCCACGATATTAACCCATGCATGAGTACCAAATGGCCGAACAGACCCACTTAAAGCTTGAATATTCTAAGAACAATTCTTAGTCAGCACCCACAAACTGAGAGTAATCAACATGCAAAATTTCAGTTTCATAGCCCTTGTGGTTACAAAGATACGATGAATAACGAGTGAGTATCTCCTTTTTGGATTATATATATAATAAGATAAGATTGCATTACTTACCTTTAAATTAAATATAAATAGATTCGTAGACGAAGTAGACGTAGACAAAATTAATAAATAATACTGTCGGCACACACAGACACAGTCTAGGCGGCCGTTCATAGTGAACACAATACACACGAATGGAATGTAGGCTACGCGCATATAAATTACAATATTCCTTTGTAATATTACTCAAGTGTCTAATTTAAATCGAAAGCACACCAGAACTATTGCATAACTGACATAATATGTAGGATGATTTTAACCTTCCGGTGGGTGCTACTGATCTTATCTCATATTCGTTAACTACCTTACAGAAGTTACGTCTTTCCACATGACATTCAAATCCATATCGGCCAGTTTGTCAATGACCCTTCTACACATTTGCTGTTGTTGCAAAAGTGATATGCGAGGCAGATCGCGCCTGATCGAGCACCATTAAGTAATAGACTATGTAGAGAACGAATGAGTGTTTCACTAATTGAAGCAAAACTATTCTTCAACAAATATTGTAATTTTTAAAATTCAGATTTCTGAGGTGTGCCAGACAGGCTTAATGCGCCCACTGCCACTATACATTATTTAATGTTTGGCCTGTCAGAATGTTAAATATCTGAAGTATTTATATTTAGTACAAATTAATTAGAATACTGTAAGCACTTTTGCAAAAAAAAAAAAAAAAAAGTTTGTTCTCAGTCTGATTTTCATATCGTTTTATTTTTCAAGGATCCAGGGGGGGGGGGCATGGCCCCCCCTGCCCTCCCATATGGGCGCCCATGTACTAGCCCCAATTTTTCACACTAGCACAGCTCTCACACATCCAAGTACATGGGGCTACATGACCACGATGTAGCAAAGACACTTAAATGAATCAACCACCTCGTCTTCCTCGACTTCCTGGCTCTGCCAACAAGGTTAATTCTGGTCTGAGGTATGTAATTGGATACACAGACTCATAGATGTGGGGGGGGGGGCGTGATGACGCAGCGGCCAAGCTGTTGACCTATCACCAAGGTGGACCGGGTTCGATTCCCGGTCAATACATGTGAGATTTTCGAAGTGAAATGCCATGTCCTGTGGATTGGATTCCACGTAAAAAGGAGGTCCCGTGGCTCATGATCGCATGATTAACGGTCACGAAAAACTAAAAGCTTCCTTCCTTCCTTCCTTCATAGATATGGGTTCGATTCCCACCTCAGCCATCACTTCCAGGATGGCTGAAGTAGGAATCGAACCCGCCTCTCCTCAGTTTTGCCTCACGAGACGTAGTGTAGGCCTACCTCGTTCCAACCCCCAGACCAGAATTAAATTTCTTGGCTGTGCCGGGAATCAAACACGAGCCTCCCCGGTGACAGCCAAGAATGCTTACCACTACGCAACGAGGCGGACTATAGGCTAAGTAAATATATATACACAACCTAAAGAACATGGAGCTAATGACCACGCTGTCCAAACCCCTCAAATGAAAGAACACCTACAACAAACCCTGGTTGGTTGGTTCCTCAGTTTAGGGGCTGTGACAACGCGGTCATGTAACCCCGTGTACTTTGGGTGTGTGTAGAATCTGTCGGTAAGGGTAGATGACCTCGTAGATCCGCCCCTTAAAACAACAATAACTAACTAGAATCTGTCTGATAACCGGTGTTAATTGTGATGGCAGTATTAGTGTGTGTTATCTGTTTTCAATTCAAGTAACAACTGGAGTCATTCGTTTTACAAGTAGTTTCAACTTTTGCTACCGGACGTCCCCGTCAACGACCAACGAGTTCTGAACTTGGTTACTCGATGCCACCGCTGTCGGCTCCTGGCGACGAACGTTGGAACCTAAGAGCGTTGGTCAAATATAACCTATAATTTAGCTTCACACAAGTGTTATTAGTGGAAGGTTTTTATCATACCATAAATCTATGACATGTGATCGCCGGCTTTACTCACCGTCCCAAGGAGGACATAATGAGTGATTTTTAACGCTTTGAAAAATCCGACGATTTCGTCCGGGTTTGAGCCCACGACCTTGGCCATAGAAGCTCAGCATGGTACCAACTGCGCCATCGAAGACGCGACACAACAAACTCTCATAAAGCGAAACCTTATAAACCTTCAGCTTTGAAAGCTTTGATCTATAGCAGTGGTTCTTAACCTTATTACTTTAACACCTCTCCTAAAAGTAAAGTTACAAATTCACATCACCCCACCCCCTCCTCTTTCACGAAATAATTAATAATGAATCAATTATGAACATTAACCTAACTTCCGTAACGTACCTGATGATTCGAGTGAAGTCTCTCCTGCGTAAGTGACTCCAGCTTCTCCCCAGAGCTCCCCTGTCGTTCTTTACTGAAATATTCCTGGAGTTTGGCAAGCCTCATGTTATCATTGCAAAGAATTTTGGCACATAAGAAACACTGCGGATTTAAAATTCCATCACGACCAAGGATGCATGTGAACCCATTTTTAACATATTCAGCACTGTACTTTCTTTTCTTTAACATTTTTAGCTTATTTTCATTTATGTAACAAGAAGTTCCGTGACGAACTAAAGAGCCTACTTTTCTTAAAATTTAAGATTCATGCCTATGATTAATCTATATGGATCTCTCTAGGATAATGACGAAATTAAGTTGGTAATATCGAAATTTCTAATTAGTTCGAAATACTGTATACCAGGCATAATGCACCCTAATAGAGCACTACAGTTGGCAGCCCTGGTACTGAATATATTCTAAATTCTATCTCTTAAGGTACAGTACAAAATTTGGTTGAAGTCCAATGGATAGCAAATAGACATTGGATTTAACAGCGCGCGTAAAATCATGTAGGCAACAATGTCATGCATGTATTGGTCAGAAATGATCTGAAATAATATGATCTATTGTTGTGCCAATTTTGAATGAAATCCATTAGTTAGTATAGCGGTTACATGCATTTTAAAATTGAACCTATCAGCAGGTTTAGAATCATGTTGCCAGCACTGACATATTATATAAGATACTCCAAATTAATCTAGAATGCCAGGCACCATACGTGTGCATAGTTTAAAGCTGTCGGCTTGCATACTTTCTGATATATTGGTATTTAGATAAAATAAATTGAGATCATTTATTAACAGTTAGTAGCCCTGGTGGCTCTTAAGAATACGCTCAGTCATATCTGTTTATGTACACATAGCACCTACGAAATTTGGTTGAATTCCAATAGATAGTGTAGAAGTTATATGCATTTAAACATTGGACCTATCAACAGGCTTATAATCATTTTGGCAATACTGCCATGTATGGCATCCTGGAAATTTAACTAAAATATTATTATCTATACGTGTGCCAATTTTGAAATAGCTCCCATTCATACCTTCCAAGATATCCAACATGGAGCTCAAATTTCATTTGCGATTTTTCAGCAGTTGGTAGCACTGACATCATTTTCAAATATGGCATTGAGATATTCGGGTATAGAATATTTTTTTTCGATTGCTGCAGCCGTTTAGGAACCGATAGGGGGACACACACACAGCCAGTCAGACGGACAGAAGGACAGACAGTCAGACAGAAGGACAGACAGACAGACAGACAGACACACTTGCCCGGATCGATCTCATAAGTCTACTTTTTCCTCATTTTTGCAAAAGTAGGCTAAAAATGGGCTTAATGTATGAGATCACCTTTTGTCTGCGCGCGCGTGTGTGTGTGTCCCTAATACAATCTAAACGGCTGGAGCGATTTCAATGAAACTACAGTAGGTAAGGACATAGTACAATATTGTTTGACCCCGACCGTGCCCTTTAAATTTGATTACGTTTCACCAATCCAACAAGCGCCTGTGCGAATTATTTCACAGGCATTCTATATCTCCGACACTGTTACTGATATCACCCTAAAATTTAGTACGGTGACAAAGGGTGCTACTATAAGTTCACCTATGTGACTTTCGAAAACCTGTTAAGTACAAAACGAACATGGCGGCCAAGCAAATTTGTAGCATTTAAATAGACTTTCCTCGCGATTCAACCACCCGAGTGCAGTGAAACATGGTACAGCAAATTTTTATACACATTGTAATGCACTGACATCTAATTTATTTCAATTATTTACTTAACCTCAAGATGGTGGCTGTACGAAATTTTAAAATTAAATTTTAAAAATCCAACATGGCGACCATCCTGAATATCTAGACCGTTCTCAATATCTACTAATCTATGACAGCAATAAAACTGAATTTTTGTATGTTGATAAAGGCTATTAACATAAGATCACCTATGGGACTTTCAATAACCTGGGGAGCACAAATCCAACATGGTGGTGACGCGAAATTTAAATATTTAAATGGACGTTTCTCGCGGTTTAACCATATAAATTGGTACGGTAAATGCATATAATTTTTTTATCCACTGACATCTAATGTATTTTCAATTGTTTTCAATACCATAAGAAGGCGGCCGTGCAAAATTTTGAAACCTTGATTTTATTTCTTGTGTCCTAATTATGCGATTTGAAGTTTGAACATTACACCTACGCAATAATCTTCATGCAATAGTACATAAGTCTAAGGCCTACATATATAAAAATACAACATGGCGACCATCTGAAATATTAATTAGATTGTTCTCAATATCTACGAATCTATTACAGCAATCAAAGTGACATTTATACTTAGTTCGTTAGTGAATATAATATTGAAACAACTTCCTACTTTATGTAGTAAATACAAACTGTTGTTGAGAAAATTTAAAGAATTAAAAACGGTCTTGTAAAAATACATTGCTACACTCATGCAGATTGTGCATTTCAATAAAGAAAAATACTTGGCATTCTTATTTGACGAAATCCATTATTGTAGCTATTCAAACTATGACTGTACCCATCTCATTAGATCCATTGTTGTGTTCAGAATAATTTATATAAATGAGAAACTGTTGTAACTTTATGCTTTACGTTTAGACTGGTGTAAATTCTGACAAAAAAAAAAAAATTATGGAGGGCTGTCACACCTTCCCACTAACCCTTTTTTTGGTACCTCCGCAGGGATTTTTAATAGCGTTAAAAATCCCTCAGTATGCCTTCCTTCGGAGGGGAAGTAAAGCCGGCGGTCCCATGTCATAGATTTATGGCATGTTAAAGAATCTTCCACTAATTACACCTGTGTGAAGCTAAATTGTATAGGTTAAGAATGTAAACAACGCTCTTATTAGGTTCCTACGTTCGTTGCCAAGAGCCGACTGCGGTGGCGTCTGGTAACTAAATTCTGAACTAGTAGTCGTTGACGGTGACGTTTGGCAGCAAAAGTAGAAACTATTTGAAAAATTCAAATGTCTGCAGTCCTTATTTGAATTAAAAAACAGATAACACACACTAATACAGTCATCACAATTAACACCGATTATCAGACAGATTCTACACGCACCCAAAGTACACGGGGCTACATGACCGCGTTGTCGCAGCCCCTAAACTTAAGAACCAACCAACCAAACAACCTACCTCCGTAGGGGAGGCACACCTCGCAGGTTGAGCACCCCTGATGTACATTGTTCTGAAGTACATTTCTCTATGCAGAATGATTACTCTTATTGTATTTTATTTTAGTTTATTTTTAATTCAGGAAATATATAGAGAGATGTAGGAAGTCAGCGATTGGAAACCAATAGTTTGTAATGTAGAAAGAACCAAAATGGTGGCGAGAATACCTAGGCTTTACAGAGGCTTTCTATGCTCTGTCACGTCACCTTTTCGTAACCATCCTGCGTGTTGTAAAGCTGTTTTAGTGTGTATTTCGATATCGCTCCAGTAGCTAGAAACATGACGCTAAACACTGTTATTATACGCTAAGCGGTTTCCTGTCTTAAAGAGGGAATCAACAACAACCTTTCTTTTTTTGTCGGCAAATACATTGCGCCAGTATTATTTAACTTGTAACTGGATGGTGAATGGAGATCATCGATGTGCTCGGCCAAACAGTCTATTACCAATACTGCTTCTGTTTATTACCGGCACGTTCAGGCTACGATTATGTAACTTCAATAATAATTGTAGGGCGTCAACAAGGGAGACGCATAAATGACAGTGAGAGATCAGGATTTCCTTCTAATTGATTCACTAATATATTTATTTAATTTATCAATTAATAAATTTATTTATTTAGTTATCTTCTTCTTCCTCTTTCGATTCGGCCATCTAAGGACCACGTCATTTCAATTGTTTCTTGTTGTATCGAGCTTTAACATCCTCCCAGTACTTTTGCATTAGTTCTCGATGCTGTTGTTTCCTTTCTGCAGTCCACTTCTTGCCTGTTGGTAGCTTTGGCTTTTCTTGGAAACATCGGTGTGCTGTTTTTGTTTAAGGGTGGCACGTCCCCAAATATCGTTGCCTCTAATTCCCACTTCTTGTAAATCTTTGTCCACCTCAGTGAACCAAGCTCCCTTGGTTTTCTTTTTGAGGAAGTAGGTGAAAATTCTACTTGTCAATCGTGCTGGGTTCATTCTAGTTATATGACAGTGAAAGGCAATTCTCGGTTTCCTCATAGTATCAGTTATTTTTTCCACATGGGTGTAAAGTTCGTGGTTGTGCCGTCTCCTATATTCCCCATTTCCTTTTACCGGACCCAATTTTTTCTTAGAATTTTTCTTTCTTTCACTTCCAGATTCTCTGTTAGTCCCTTGCGAACCATTGCAAGGCACTCTGCAGCATACAAAGCCTCTGGACGGATGACTGTTTGGTAGTGTCTTAACTTGGCATTTGTTGATATGGATTTCTTGTTGTAAATGGCCTTAGATTATATGCCATTTCCATTTTCCTTTTTCGTGACTCGAAAGCTGCCTTCTCGGAGAGATTGGGGTCTATCCACTCACCCAAATATTTGAACGCTTTCGTTTGCTTGATTTTTCCCTGTCCTATATCCAGCTCTTTTGGCGCTAGCTTGATATTAGTGATGCATTCTGTTTTTTCAAAGACGTTTTTGCTGCTTGAATCTGGAGTTCATTAATTTGCGCTGCGGCTGCATCGAGGGAATCTGAAAAAATTGTGAGGTCTTCTATTTATTTAATTTCTTCTTCTTCTTCTTCTTCTTCTTCTCCTCCTTCTACTTCCTCTTCTTCTTCATCATCATCATCAACCTCCTCCCCCTCATCATCATCATCATCATCATCATCATCATCATCTTCTTCTTCTTCTTCTTCTTCTTTTCTTCTTTTAAAGAAAGCTCTCCAGTCGGTGAACACAAATTGTGCCAAATTACATTAGGCGGGAAAACAACATTACATTCATTCCTTGTTCCACTTTTGATGCTCTGTTTCATGATGTTACTTAATTGAATTTCTCAACTTATAATATGGATTATCTATGTCAGCCAAGCGAAGTTGAAACATGTTCAAACACATTGTAATGCACTGACATCTAATTTAGTGAAATTTTTACATAACCTCAAGATGGCAGCTGTGCGAAATTTTAAAATTAAGTTTCTACTTCTTGTGTCCTAATCATGCGATCGAAGTCAACGTTTGAATAATGTACCTACGAAATAATAATCATTTAATAGTACATAACTCTATGGTCTACATATAAAAACAAGTAGTTCCGCGAAGAACTATACAGCCTATTTTCATATATCCTACTCATGTTAATTGCCTCTATCAAGATACCAAATTTCAGTTTGAACGTTGTGATAGATTCGAAGATATTGAGAACCGTCCAAATATTTCAGATTGTCGCCAGGTTGGATTTTTATTTTTGTACTATTACATTAAGATTATTGTGTACTTGTGATATTCAAACTTCAATCGCATGATTAGAACACAAGAAGTAAAAACGGGATTTTAAAATTTTGCACAGCTGCCATCTTGTGATTATGCAAACAATTGAAATAAATTAGATGCCAGTGGATTAACATTTGTATAAGAATTTAACGTGCAACGTTTCATTGCACTCGGATAGTTAATTCGCGAGAAACTTCCATTTAAATATTTATACTTCGCGACGCCGCCATGTTGGATTTGTGCTCACCAGGTTACTGAAAGTCCTATACGTGAACATATGTTCATAGCCTCTGGGTAGATTATAGGCTAGGGAATAACCCACCCACCAAGGGAAGATGATTAAGAAAAGGAAATGGGTTTCGGACTGGAGAAAAAGGATAGAAAAATAGGATGAGAGTTCCACAAAAATTATGAATTTGACTTTCAATACATTTAAAGGTGGTTGCCACCGCAGATACTTGTTCGGATACCTAAAGTGGGTACGAGCTTGGTCGAAGCTGACGGGAACTGCAGCTAAGACTTGGGCAGTTTGCCAGAGAGAGGCTTTAGTGTCTTTCCTCCCAAGCACGAATAAAAGTACTATAGGGAAGGGTGATGGTCTGGCCAGACAGATAGTAAAAGCTTTATTAAGCATGAACGAGGGCATAAACCTAGGAAGGGCTAGGAAAGCCAGGATCCTGCCTAACTGTAGTATCAGAGAAATGAGAATCCAAAAACAAATATTTAATTTATTTAACATTTCAAAGAAGCGTAACTTTAACAAATAAATATGTTCTATGTAGTTAACAATTTGGGGTCGCAGAACTCCAACAACGTTCAGAAATTGCTCCAGGCAAATGACAATTTTTAAGGTTTTTAAACCTTGTAGTAAAATCTTGGTAAGATTTAATAAAATAGGCAAAAGGGAATAATTAAAGTTTTAACATTTACAGGAGTACAAGCAGTGTACTATAAGAAACCTCTGAAAGAACATTCTAACGAGAATAACAACTTCGAAGATAACAAAATAGAAAACTTAAAGAATAAAAAGGAAGTTCCTACAACTTCTTATATTTAAACAGAATTACTTTGTGAGAATTATATAAAGAGAGCAGGTCACTTACTGTGAACCTGAAAAGTTAATCAGAAGGAAGGTTCTAGACCTCCTATACTTTAAATAAGACTCGCAAGTTAAATGAGGCAGTTTTCATTTAGCGAGACCAAAAAAATAACTCACTCAAGAGTTGAGAGAATTGTTTTCCCTGCTTTTGAAGGGAGGAACAATGGAAGTTTGAAACGTGTGCTAGACACGTAATTATACAGAGATACTTAATGATAAACCAACAAAATGGAAGGGCACTTCTTGGAATGACACCTTATTGGAACAGACCTAGATTAAAAGTTTATTGCAGATTGTTAGTAAGAGGTTTAGGAAAGAGAAATGGGAATTAAGGAAAATGTTCATGGCCTTATTTGAATATAAGCGGACGATCGCGACGCGGTAGAAAAGTTGAGCAAGCACTGGTTTTCACTATAGTTCATTAAAATATATGAAAAGTTCACTGTGCAGACACAAAGTTTATGGAAAAGAAAGTTATTGCAATGATGAAAATAACTGGTTTCACTAGATAAGTGAGAGTCTATTTCTTGAGAAAGTTGTAAATTACAATTAAATACGCTATAGAAAATTCCCGCGGTGGCCGAAACTTCACTATGTAGTAATTTAGAAGTAAGATAATTCAATTTTAAATAGAATTCTCACAGGTACGTGAGAAATACATGACGGCAGGACTTGCAGATTGAGTACAGAATCTGGAAGTTTCCAGAACAATCTTAGCAGTAAAATGGGGCTAATGTAAATCCAGCGGAGGAACTAGCTTGTTGAATTATAGACAGCGGGTAATTAGATAATATCCCACGTAGTGAGAGGATTTCTCATTTGAATAGCTTGATAAAAGCTCTTTATGGTAAAGTCGGCTTATACAAGCGAAAGCTCGACATGGCAAATCCCACGAAGAATGATTATTGCCCCAAAATAAATACTTTCACACTGTCTATAAAAGTATCATTAAAAACACGTGGAAGTTAAAACCATGAAGATGAGGTTAAAACTTGAAGAAGGTACTTATCTTTGTTGCATGTCGAAGTGGAGTTCCTCACTGATGCCTAGAGTTCCAACATGGCGTGGAATTTAAAAAATGCCTCGTTAGGTCAGGAGGCTAGCTCTGGTTGAGCCTTAACTGATTGCTTCAACTGCCGATTGAGAAGTGAGACTTGCTCAACGAAGCACGGAAGGTCCTAGGAAGGGGAGAGAGTGGGGGTAGGAAACAAAAGGTATACATATCAGCATAACCAACTTATCAAAAATAAATTTTCTTCTTGATGGATGGTCTTCTAAGAATTGATAGTAGGCGATATTAGCGCAGCATGGTGAGTGAAACAGTAGACGTAGTCCTCTTGCTCAAGGAGAAAATAGCTGGCGATAGTAACAAGATCTGGTGGCCAGATGGATATGTAGGTCCTCTTGCACGATGAGGAATTGAGTAGCTTCAGAGGTTCGCTACTAGATGACGCTAGGTGGGTCACAGAAGTTATATATCTGAAACATACTTATGAAGACGTAAGAGATTTGCCCATCAAGGAGAAAACAGAAGATCACTGTTGGTGTTTGGCAAAGAGGAAGGAAGAAATGAACATGCAAGGAGCAGTAGACATTATATCTCAGGTACCGTGTATTCAAAGAATACACCATACCGGGGGGACAAACACCAACAGAGAGCAAATAAGCAGTTACACATTTAATGGCAGCGGAGCGATCAAAGACAGTGGTCTTGTGATTGGTCCATTAGTGGTCAAGATTCTGGCCACCCTGACTCTCCCATCTCTCCCAGGATAACACTCGGTCACCCTACCAGAAATCCATACTAGGGGGGGGGGGGGGGGTGAGACATCCCTAACCAAGACCAAGTCCCCCACCTTAATGTCGGGACTGGAAAGAAACCACTTCTGTCTCCCTTGCAAGGAAGTTAAATATTCCAAGTTCCACCTCTTCCAAAAAGAATTACGGAGGGCTTCAAGTTTACACCAAACAATAGGTAAATCAGAATCCCTGAAAGAATTAGGAAGGGGAGGAGGGGCAGAGAGAGAAGTGCGTGTAAGACAGTGACCAGGTGTGAGTGGAAGGAGGTCATCAGGGTCATTAGAAAGCGGAGTAAAAAGGCGAGAATTATCAACATCTTCCATCACAAAATAGCTGGAAGCTGAGAGAAATAAAGCACTAGTAAAGATTACGATACGATGCGAAAGAAGAATTGACAAGTTTAAACAAAGCATATAGAGACAAGTACATCTATTCAGGATAAAAATATACCAAATAAACAAAGAAACTATGCGAGTAGAAAGCAAGGACGCCATAGGTAACAAACGAGTAGCCATAAACAATGACCTCAAGTTATAATGAGTATCAAAGGGGTTACTCAGAAAAATACTTAAGTCAGCGAGAAACGTGACATAACAAGTATAAATGCAAAAACACATCGAATGTGACGACGAGAAAAAGCAAGTTTGTTCATCAATGAACATTAAGATCGCAAAAGATGTAAGCAAATTGCAATACATAAGCGCGTGAGAAATACGCAACGAAGTTTTGAAACAAGGAACGAAGCAGTTATAGAATACGAGCTTGAGTAAACGAAAGACACAAGCAAGTGCGGCCTTGACCCACATAGTACAACGAGATAAGGCATATAAATAGCTGAATGAGTCCTTAACTGGAACAAGTTTATTTTGGGAAGTAGGTGAACGGCTTCTGTACTTGCAGTAGCGGCTCGCCAGACAATGGTTGGCAATCAGCCAAAGTTGAGATAAGAGAAACTTGCTTTGAACTGTGTCAAGCGTACAGGAAATAAACAACAACTTGACCTTACTCCGGCGTGTATACAAACAAGTTTGAAAAACAAGCAGTTCGGAGTACACAAACAACATTTGTTGAATCAGCTGTAACTTAAAGCAGATATTCAGGTTGAACAGCATGCAGTCAATCGTAACTTGGACGTGAACAAGCGATTTAAAGATATATGAAATAGAGTAGGAAATCAATTTCGCATAATTGAGAGGATCACGGAATCCGACAATTTTCAACAAAAAGAAGCTTAATTCTTCCGAGCAAAGAAGACAAGCTGGGACATTGAGAAGAAGGTTATGCATAAGAATAGTTATTCTAGATGCTATAGAATTCAGATTTTCAAACGGTTTCATGAGCGACTTCCAATTGTGAGGAAGGAGGGAGGAGCCGACCGTGGCTATCCTTCTAAATAACGAAAGAAGTGAAACATGGCTTACAGCAAAGTGATGGAGACTGATGGCCATGGTTTTACACAAGGGGAAGATAGTTTTCGAGAAAGAGTTTAAGCAATTACCTGCTATAAAAAATGACATGAGAAGGTAAACGAAATAACACAAAGCAAGGCGAACTTGAATTGCCATTTTGTGCGGGAAGAAGGAAAAACCATTTAAACAACTTACAGAGGTAGCGTAGTTGTTCACGATAAGACATCGTTTCGGCAAGTGTTTTTCAAAAATATTGAGATCTGAAACATGAGCGTTCTCTTTTTCAGAAATGGGATTTCTGTCAGCTGTAACGAAATGACATTGCGCTTTAGTTTGAAGACTGGGTTGTTTGATTTCACCAGTAATAACCCAACCAAAATCGGTGTCTCTGGCGACCACGGTTGAAGATAACTTGCGTGTTTGTTTGCGAATGCAATTCCAAAAAACATTGGCACTGAAAAGTACATCAATGGGACCTTGAGCATTAAACTGAGGATCAGCTAACCTTAAGTGCGAAGGAATCTTTAATCCGGAGGTATTAATAGAGTGACTTGGAGTGTCCTTGCCAATACTGGTAAGAATGAGACAGTTTAAATTAAGATTGGTGTTTCTTTGGCAAACGTCTCTGATTTTCAATTTTGAAGACTGCAAAACTTGAGTTTTCAAATTGTCAATGCCGGTCACACTGATAGAAGTAGGCGATGACGAAAGACCTAGTTTTTTAATCAACGATTGCGATACAAAATTATGAGTTGAAGCGGAATCGAGAAGACCACGGGTTTTAAACCAATTTCCAAATTTATCTTGGATTTCGAATTGTACAGTAGTCAAAAGGGTTTGCGCACTATGAAAAGTTTCGGCGTTAGCAATGCAGGAAGAAGCATTAGTTTGTTCGGAGCTGCTCTGCATGGAGCTTGAAGAGGCAGGTACTGATGACCTCGATTTATCGTGAACGTGCAATAAAGAATGATGCGGTTTTTTACAATGGAAACAGAGATTTGATGACGTACAGTTCGAAGAAGAATGCTTAGGTGACAAGCAATTGAAACAATGTTTGCTATTTAAGACAAACTTCCTTCGATCTTCGACAGACAATTCTTTAAAGGATTTGCACGAATACAATGTGTGAAGCTTTTTACAGAGCGTGCATTTTAACGATTTGTTAAGCGGCCTGATATGTTCTCTGGCATGATTGAAAGGAGAACGGGTTTGCTTGTTCTCGACAGATGGGGGCTGATGTCCCTTTGAAGAAGCAAGTTTTTTTTTCAAAAATTTGACACTGAGGATTCGTTTCGACCTTTTCGCACTGAAATGCGAGTGCTGTAAGGACTTGGCATCGGCTGTTAAGAAACGAGATTAATTGTTCGAAGGAAAATTCTTCCTTGCGAGCGAGTTCGATCTCCCAAGCCTTTAAAGTTGAAAAATCGAATCTTGATGTAGCCAGATGAATGAGTATGGTGTCCCATGTTTGGACAGGTTGATTGAGTTGGTATAATGCTCTGACATTCAACTGTATAGAATCTAAGAGGTCTCTTAAAGAGGTGACGTCATTAGGTTTGACGGCTGGCAAGTTGAAAAGACAACGTATGTGGCGAGCTACACTCAAACGTAAATTGCCATATCTCTCTTTAAGGAGATTAAAGGCGATGTGGTAATTGTCTGCGCTTAAAGGCAGTGACTCCACCAAGGCTAAGGCCTCGCTTTCCAAAGACGTGCGGAGGAAATAAAATTTATGTATGTCTGGGATCTCGATATTTTCATGAATTAGGGAGCAGTAAAGTTCGTAAAAAAAATACCATTCACCTTCCTTGCCTGAGAAGTGCGGTAGGCTTATCTTGGGAAGTAACGGTTTCGGTTTGTTCTCGTGAACTGAAGCGGGTGCGAACTGGGCCGGATTGATGACCCTAGTGTCCGGTTCTGAGATATTGCGAATCAATTGGTGGGCCTTTGCAATCCCTTCAAAGTACAAGGGTTCGACCTCGTCCCGATCCGATTGAAGTTCTGGGCAAGCGGATTCAATCTCGGTTTGAATTTGGTCATAATAATCATAAGACCGTTCGTACAACTTAAGGCGATGTGTCAAGATGTCTAAATCACACTCTGCGGGATTTAATTTGCTGATGAAATTTCTGAATCTAGTGAGTTGCCCTTTATAGGAAGAACGTCTGGCAATGAGAGTTTCATCTTTTTCAGTAGGGGCCATGACAAAAAGAATAAATTGAAATACAACTCACGAAACTGTAGAACCTTGGAGATGCTGTCAAGTTTGCAGCAGCAAATGGGTATAAAGAACAGGACACACCAAAGGAGACAGGAGCGGCCTCTTTCCCGTTCACAGGCTTTGCATGATGTGGATATAGCTGAAAAATCCAAAGCAGATATTAATAATTTGCAGAATATTGCCAAATAGAAAAACTGAAAAAAGGACTCTCCCGGGTTTCTGGTACCAATCTTTGGGTAGATTATAGGCTAGGGAATAACCCACCCACCAAGGGAAGATGATTAAGAAAAGGAAATGGGTTTCGGACTGAAGAAAAAGGATAGAAAAATAGGAGGAGAGTTCCACAAAAATTATGAATTTGACTTTCAATACATTTAAAGGTGGTTGCCACCGCAGATCCTTGTTCGGATACCTAAAGTGGGTACGAGCTTGGTCGAAGCTGACGGGAACTGCAGCTAAGACTTGGGCAGTTTTCCAGAGAGAGGCTTTAGTGTCTTTCGTCCCAAGCACGAATAAAAGTATTATGTGGAAGGGTAATGGTCCGGCAAGACCGAGAGCAAACGATTTATTGTATGTCTTCTCAAAGAAATTAGTTTTTTCGAAATGATTCGAAGAATGCCAATAGTTAATCAAGCTTGGTATTTTCAATTTTTTGAAGTTATAGAATTCCTGAAAAGAGCGACCAAGTGCTTCAAGGAAGGGGAGTGACGAAAAAATTATAACTTGGAAAGTAATTTTGGTAAGTGACCCAATGGTTGCATTTGGAAATGGCTAAGCCCTTACTCAGCGAGAGGCCGGCTAAAAGCTTAGACAAAAAAGAAACACTTATCTTTTGGGAAATTGACCATAAGTTTTCGGAGAGGATCTCCACAAGCAGGTAGCTGGCGTAGCGAGCTTTACTTGCCTTACTGGCCAATTAGAATTAGCTATTAAAGCTAAGAGAAGCTTTGACAAGATTACCACTAAGAGTTTTTGCTCAAATGCAACGAGTGGTGAAATCCCTATCAATAGATTTAAGGGCATCGAGTAGGGAGAGCCAAGGAGTACAGGACCTTGCTTAACCGTTGTATTGGAAAAGTGAGAATCCAAAAAACAAATATTTAATTTATTTAACAATTCAAAGAAGCGTAACTTTAACAAATAAATATGTTCTATGTAGTTAACAATTTGGGGTCGCAGAACTCCAACAACGTTCAGAAATTGCTCCAGGCAAATGACAATTTTTAAGGTTTTTAAACCTTGTAGTAAAATCTTGGTAAGATTTAATAAAATAGGCAAAAGGGAATAATTAAAGTTTTAACATTTACAGGAGTACAAGCAGTGTACTATAAGAAACCTCTGAAAGAACGTTCTAACGAGAATAACAACTTCGAAGATAACAAAATAGAAAACTTAAAGAATAAAAAGGAAGTTCCTACAACTTCTTATATTTAAACAGAATTACTTTGTGAGAATTATATAAAGAGAGCAGGTCACTTACTGTGAACCTGAAAAGTTAATCAGAAGGAAGGTTCTAGACCTCCTATACTTTAAATAAGACTCGCAAGTTAAATGAGGCAGTTTTCATTTAGCGAGACCAAAAAAATAACTCACTCAAGAGTTGAGAGAATTGTTTTCCCTGCTTTTGAAGGGAGGAACAATGGAAGTTTGACACGTGTGCTAGACACGTAATTATACAGAGATACTTAATGATAAACCAACAAAATGGAAGGGCACTTCTTGGAATGACACCTTATTGGAACAGACCTAGATTAAAAGTTTATTGCAGATTGTTAGTAAGAGGTTTAGGAAAGAGAAATGGGAATTAAGGAAAATGTTCATGGCCTTATTTGAATATAAGCGGACGATCGCGACGCGGTAGAAAAGTTGAGCAAGCACTGGTTTTCACTATAGTTCATTAAAATATATGAAAAGTTCACTGTGCAGACACAAAGTTTATGGAAAAGAAAGTTATTGCAATGATGAAAATAACTGGTTTCACTAGATAAGTGAGAGTCTATTTCTTGAGAAAGTTGTAAATTACAATTAAATACGCTATAGAAAATTCCCGCGGTGGCCGAAACTTCACTATGTAGTAATTTAGAAGTAAGATAATTCAATTTTAAATAGAATTCTCACAGGTACGTGAGAAATACATGACGGCAGGACTTGCAGATTGAGTACAGAATCTGGAAGTTTCCAGAACAATCTTAGCAGTAAAATGGGGCTAATGTAAATCCAGCGGAGGAACTAGCTTGTTGAATTATAGACAGCGGGTAATTAGATAATATCCCACGTAGTGAGAGGATTTCTCATTTGAATAGCTTGATAAAAGCTCTTTATGGTAAAGTCGGCTTATACAAGCGAAAGCTCGACATGGCAAATCCCACGAAGAATGATTATTGCCCCAAAATAAATACTTTCACACTGTCTATAAAAGTATCATTAAAAACACGTGGAAGTTAAAACCATGAAGATGAGGTTAAAACTTGAAGAAGGTACTTATCTTTGTTGCATGTCGAAGTGGAGTTCCTCACTGATGCCTAGAGTTCCAACATGGCGTGGAATTTAAAAAATGCCTCGTTAGGTCAGGAGGCTAGCTCTGGTTGAGCCTTAACTGATTGCTTCAACTGCCGATTGAGAAGTGAGACTTGCTCAACGAAGCACGGAAGGTCCTAGGAAGGGGAGAGAGTGGGGGTAGGAAACAAAAGGTATACATATCAGCATAACCAACTTATCAAAAATAAATTTTCTTCTTGATGGATGGTCTTCTAAGAATTGATAGTAGGCGATATTAGCGCAGCATGGTGAGTGAAACAGTAGACGTAGTCCTCTTGCTCAAGGAGAAAATAGCTGGCGATAGTAACAAGATCTGGTGGCCAGATGGATATGTAGGTCCTCTTGCACGATGAGGAATTGAGTAGCTTCAGAGGTTCGCTACTAGATGACGCTAGGTGGGTCACAGAAGTTATATATCTGAAACATACTTATGAAGACGTAAGAGATTTGCCCATCAAGGAGAAAACAGAAGATCACTGTTGGTGTTTGGCAAAGAGGAAGGAAGAAATGAACATGCAAGGAGCAGTAGACATTATATCTCAGGTACCGTGTATTCAAAGAATACACCAGCCTCTATGAACATAAAAAAATTCAGTGTGATTGCTGTAAAAGGTTCATAGATATTGAGAACCGTCTAAATATTTCGGATGGTCGCCATTTTGGATTGTTATATGTATAGGCCATAGAGTTATGTACCATTCAAGGACAATTAGTGCCTAGCGTCATTATTCAAACTTTCACTTCGATTGCATGATTACGACACAAGAAATAAAAACGTAATTTTAAAATTTCGCACAGCCGCCATCTTGAGGTTATGTAAACAATTGAACTAAATTAGATGCCAGTGCATTACAATATGTAAAATCATTTACTGTACCACATTTCACTGCGCTCAGGGAGTTAAATTGCGAGAAAAGTCTATTAAAATGTTTCTAATTCGCTTGGCCGCCATGTTCGTTTTGTACTTAACAGGTTTATGAAATTTACATAGATAAACTTGTATCAGTACCCTTTATCAACGTACAAAATTTCAGGGTGATATCTGTAATAGTTTCTGAAATATAGAATGTCAGTGAAATACTTCGCACAGCCTTCATTTTGAGGTTATATAAATAATTGAACTAAATTAGACTCCGGTGCATTACAATGTGGATAAACATTTTCTTTACCAGTTTCATTACGTTTGGATAGTTAAATCGCGAGAACAGTCTAATTAAAAGTCTCAAATTCTCTTGGCCACCATGTTGGTTTTGTAGTCAGCAGGTTTTTGAAAGTCTCATAGGTGAACTTCTAGTAGTGCCCTTTATCACCGTACACAATTTCAGGGCGATATCGGTAATAGTTTCGGAGATACTGAATGCTGGTGAAATATTTCGCACAACCGCCATGTTGGATTGGTGAGACATATTAAAATTTGAAGACCACGGTCGGGGTCGGCCAGAATAGTGCTATGATCTTACCGAGTTTCAATGTAGTAGCTCCAGCCGTTTAGAATGTATTAGGGGGACACACACACACACACACGCACACACACACGCACACACACACGGACAAAAGGTGATCTCATAAGCCTATATTTTCATAAAATAAATAAAATGAAAATAGGCTAAAAACCAACATGGTGACCATCCGAAATATCTATATGGTTGTCAATATCTCGTAACCCTAAGATAGCAAAGCGCTGCCTCTGATCAAGAAGTGAGCTGAATATTTGCTGCTGGAGTAAAGATCGACTCGTAGCAGCACTAGAGCTAACTGAGGCTGAAGCAATGCGCAGCCTCTGATCAAGAAGTGAGCTGAATATTTGCTGCTGGAGTAAAGATCGACTCGTAGCAGCACTAGATCTAACTGAGGCTGAAGCAAAGCGCTGCCTCTGATCAAGAAGTGAGCTGAATATTTGCTGCTGGAGTAAGAATCGACTCGTAGCAGCAATGGAGCTAACTGAGGCTGGAGCAAATCGCTGCCTCTGTTCAAGAAGCGAGCTGAATATTTGCTGCTGGAGCAAAGATCGTCTCGTAGCAGCACTAGAGCTAACTGTGGCTGAAGCAAAGCGCTGCCTCTGATCAAGAAGTGAGCTGAATATAGGCTGCTGGAGCAAAGATCGACTCGTAGCAGCACTAGAGCTAACTGAGGCTGAAGCAAAGCGCTGCCTCTGATCAAGAAGTGAGCTGAATATTTGCTGCTGGAGCAAAGATCGACTCGTAGCAGCACTAGAGCTAACTGAGGCTGAAGCAAAGCGCTGCCTCTGATCAAGAAGTGAGCTGAATATTTGCTGCGGGAGTAAAGATCGACTCGTAGCAGCACTAGAGCTAACTGAGGCTGATGCAAAACGCTGCCTCTGATCAAGAAGTGAGCTGAATATTTGCTGCTGGAGCAAAAATCGACTCGTCGCAGCACTAGAGCTAACTGAGGCTGAAGCAAAGCGCTGCCTCTGATCAAGAAGCGATCTGAATATTTGCTGCTGGAGTAAAGATCGGCTCGTAGCAACAATGGAGCTAACTGAGGCTGAAACAAAGCACTGCCTCTGTTCAAGAAGCGAGCTGAATATTGGCTGCTGGTGGCACGCGACCTGTTGCCCCATCTCAGCAGGGTTCCTCCGGCCAGGTAATCCCCGGTCACGAGTTAACACTAGAGGTCACCAACCACTCTCCGTAATGACAGTACACCCACACAATTGTTCCAAATTATACCACGAGGAGATGGGCCTCCCTTCTCTTGAGTTGTTACATAAAACTTAAAATCCACATCCAAATCAGATGCGATATTGGTTGAGATTGAAGGAAACTAAATTAGTTTCTAGTCACAACATATGTTTATAACGATTGATCAAATCACTCTCTTGTTGAGTAAAAATTGAACCGAAGAGAATACTGCTTCCTTTCGAGTACTCGGCATCTCCAAAGCAATCATCATACCATATTGGAAACTAGGCTGGACCTCATATTGTTATAGGTATTCATTCATAAAACAGGTGTGTTTCAAATGCCAGTGTGGTTGTGTAGCATGTAGAGTAGTGAATGGATGGCCCCAACGTCCTTCGTTGAAATTGCTGTTGTTGTTGTTTGAGTCGTCAGTCTTTCGACTGGTTTGATGCAGCTCTCGATGCTTCCGTGTCTTGAGCTAATCGTTCCATCTCTACGTAGCTACCACACCCTACATCCAAGGAAATCTGTTTAACATATACTAACCTTGGCCTACCCCTACAGTTCTAATCCTCGACCCTTCCTTCCATAACTAAGCTTGCTATTTCTGGGTGTCTTAGTATGTGTCCTACCAACCTATCTCTTCTCGTCATTAGCAGTCGCCAGAAACATCCCTCCTCTCCCACTCGTCTTCATAGGCTACCTCTTCATTCGTAATTTCATCTACCCATCTGATCTTCATCATTCACCTATTACACCACATTTCAAACGCTTCAATTCTCCTCTTTTCTGCTGCACCAATAGTCCAAGTTTCACTTCCATAGAGCGCCACGCTCCAGAAAAAAGTTTTCCAAAATGACTTCTTAATACCTAAATCTATATTCGATGTCAACAGCTTCCTTTTCTGTGGAAATGCTTTTAACTGAGCCAACCTACTTTTTATATCCTCTTTGCTTCGTCCATCACTGGTTATTTTTCTTCCTAAGTAACAAAAGCCACCTACTTCCTTTAGCCCTTCACCTGCCAATTTGACATCCATAGGGGTTTCTGATTTCTTTTTGACTGCATTCCAATATTTTTGAAATTACCAGAGTGATAATCAACTGGTCCGATTATAAATACCATCCAAGCATTTGGTTGGATTTGAAAATGGGGAAAACACGAAAACTGTTACAAGAACTGCCGATAGTTTGTTCGAATCCGCAGATAGGCAGGATTTTCGACCTTGCATATTGGCACTCGTAGCTATTCCAATTAGACGTTAATGTTGTTCTTGTTGATTAATTTAGCGGCTTTGCGTTATCGTGGTCATCTAGCCCCTGTACTTGGGTGTGTGTGTAGTTGGTAGCATGTTGAACTGCTGTGTCCAAGAACGTGGGTTCAAACCCAGCGGAAGACGTCGATTTTTTTTAAGAGAGTTAACATCCTTCCTTTGGAGAGGAAGTAAAGCCGGCGGTCCTATGTCATAGAGTTATGGCATGTAAAAGATTCTTCCAGGAACTAAACTTGTGTGAAGCTAAATTTGTAGGTTAAATTTCGTTGAAATGCTCTATCAAAGTTCCATCGTTAACTACTAGGTGTCAGTGACATCTGCTAGCGAAAGTAGGAACTACTTGAAATTGAACAGAAATTGTAGCTCACCCCATGGGTGCCCGCTTGAAGCAGCTACAGCCTATGGTGAGCCGAACATGTCCTCGGACACTCACGGCTCTAAAAACCATACGCTACATAAATAAATGTGTCTGTTAACCTGTGTAATTGCGATGGCTGTATCAGTGTGTGTATTTGAAATTCAGATAAGGATTGGTAAGGAGGCGGCCGTGGCCTTAAGTTAGGCACCACCCCAGTATTCGACTGGAGTAGAAGTGGGTACACCTCTATGGACATCAATTTGGCAGGTGAAAAACTAAAGGAATTAGGAGACTGCATGCTGTTATGCAACAATTTTATCGGTGTGGATTCTATTTTATGAAATATGGGGTGGGAAATTATTATCCCACTGCCCACACCCGACAGTATGTTTTCTTAAAAGAGCAATGGGGTAATAATTTTCCACCCACAAATTATGATGATACTGTGTTTATCACTCAATAATGAGGTTTATTTAACAGGATATAATATATAAAAACACCCACCACGCTCTATAATAAAAAACGTAACTCCCACGCAACACAAGGTCAGTGACCTATAACATCTTTGCCGAAAACTGCACAAGAAATATAAAAGTGATTTTGGAATGTAAAAAGTTGGAATATAATTCAATAATTTCAAAATAGTATTTATTAAAAACACAGAAAATTAATTTTAAAAATCTTCCATTCTATGGCAAACACCCTGAGCAGGATAATTATTTCCATTCTAGGTGAAATATATTTACTCATGTGACCAAAACCATTATTAACATTGTATTTCAGTTATATACCAACGTTTACAAATCTCTTATCTTCTATAAAAACACCTTCTTCTGTAAAACAATGCATTTCATTCACTCAACACAACCGAACTGGCGAGCACGTGCACTGTGGAGACCACTGGGATAAATGCTTCCCACCTTTGGTTACTGATGACAGTATACATCAAATTAATGGTTTTTCAATATTTCTCTGCATCTAGCTTGTGGATGCATGTGGAACTGCTTGAAATGAAAGAGGCGGGAAGATTCTCTCCTAACACCGTTCTATAAATACATGGTGGGAGGATAGTATCCCAAGGACCTATAAAAAGAACTCAATGTCAGATTCTAGACTGAGGAATTTGAGTACTCTTTCTATTGAGAAGAGTTTGGTGAACTATCTTTCCAGGGATGACATCTTCAAAGAACGCATCAATGATATCTTTGCTGAGCAAAAAACACTACGACTGGAGATTATCTACAAAAAACTATAAAGTATGAACTTGAGAATACCCAGTTGCATGAATGTAGCTTCGTCACTGTAGACCACTAACTTATCACTAGGGCTCGAATTTTTAGCTGCTAAAAATCGGGAAAATATTTATTTTTTATGTATTAAAAATACCTGAAATATGTGACAAAAAAGTAAAAATATTTAACTATAATTTAGTTTATTATTGTGAATATAAACAATATGCAGCACTCACGAATGTAATTTACTCTATGTCTCACTGACTGCTGAAGCATTACAATACACAACGAGATACATCTTCAGGTTGTCCATCACAAATGACCGACGATTAGCGCGAAGCACTTCTTCTGAAGGCGCGAAACTGTGGAAATATGTTTCTTGCCCTTGAGGTGTTATATTACTTGAGATCGTTGTTCAGCCATGATTGCATTCCCACATGGTTGGCAGAACAGAACGCTCCCATCAGAAGTAAAATCATCTTTACAAACCGTACTGCTGCAGACGATAACTTGTACCGGTAGTTGTTTTTACTTTAGGCTTCGTAGAAATGCCTTACACTTCACAGTCCTGGATATTAACTGGTTCCAGGTAGCTAGGGGGTGGGGGGCAAAGGTCTAGCACGTGGACAAGGAAATCCCCGGCTTCCACAGAGCGTGGCACGGGGCGACAAGTTAAGAATAACAGTTGCAAGCTGACAAACGCTCTGCATGAAGATTAGATAGCTCGCAGGTTCTTCCCCGTTGAAGTAACACAGAACAAAAGTGTAATAACCTGAAAGATCTAGCATACTGATTTTAAAAAATGTAAATATTATGTGTTTTTATGTGCTAATAAGTGAAAAGCAGGAATTTATGTATTTATAGAAAAAAGCTTCAAATATGTATTTACATAAAAAATATTTAATTACCTAAAAATCTGAGCCCTACTTATAATGTGTTAAAACATGAGAAGCTGATATAGAATTGAGTCATGAGTGACGTTGATACGTGGTCTGTCATGACGTCATGAGAGTGCTCCATCATTGTGGCTCAGTGGCAGAGTAAATATCCTCAAGTTGTTGTTCATCTGTCGGTAAACATCACGTCTCGCTGCGCCGGTTCCACAGTCTCATGTGTATAAAGTTGTTCTTACTTACCAATAATTGCTACCGCCTACAGAAGTGAAAGCCTACTTGCTTATTACATCCCCTGTAACGCATTATCACCTCTAATTGCCCCCCTTTACCCGCCAATCATTTCTGTTCTGAAGACCTGAAAAGCAGGTTGAATTTTTGCCAAGCAACGTGGTGAACCTCTTCCTAGAACGACTATTACCCTCCTCCTCCATTTGTACAGTTCGAAGGAGATTCTTTTTCTTTACTTCCTTGAATTGCGTTGTTTAGCGTCTGTCAGCCACAAACGTTTGACTTGGCTGTCATTCTAAGAGGACTTACACCACTATTGGGCTCTCAACAGCTCAACTAATGAACACTTTTCCTAATCCACATTCTTCAATAGTCGCCTTAATCAGCATAACACATGTTACTTTAAATTATATATTTGGTTTTACAGTTTTCTTTTGTTTCTTGTACACTAAGCTATGCCCATTGTTTGAGCCCGTAATCACGGGAGGTTCATAATATCTAGTAAATTTCTCAGTACGTATCTTCTTCTTCCCAGCGTATCTCATTAATATCAACAAAGTTCAACTTTAACATCCGTTTCTCTTTCCAATCTCTCTAACTTACCACTGCCAATAGGACTTCTAACATTTCATTTACTGTTGTGATGTTAACCTCTTTTCGAGTAGTCCCACCCGGAGATCCGAAAGGAGGAGGAGTAGTTTATCTCTCGATTGAATTATTAAATGAGAGGAGACCATCATCACTTGTAGTTAAGCATAGAGAAGTACATATCGTCGGAAATAATTTAACGGCTTTTATTTCATGTTGCTTTCAGCCGTGCAGCAGTACGCATTTAAGCCATTAGTTGTCAATCAGCAATGTCTTCAAAGTCTGAAGGACTAATGAACTATTGACAAATTTTGAGATATGCAACTCCTTTTATGTATGACGTACTAAAACGAAACCATAACCAAATAATTAAAACTAGTAATACAATACGCAGTGAAAAATAATGACTCATACACTTCTTGTCTAATTACAATATTAATGAAAAAAACAACATAATATGCACACACACACCGCAGTCATTCTTATAAATGAGATTTCTAACATTTCATATTCCGTTGTAATGTCAATGATAGTAAAAATCGATTAACAACAGACCCACAAGGGTCACATAAATAAAGAAAAACATCGAAACAAACTACAGAACTGATACCAGACACACTGACATGGACACTTCACACTACAACTCAAATGCACATCCACAGTGCAATTACGAATGATAGGAGCGCTATCACTAATTTTTGGTAGATATGTTATTCTACATATTGTCACAAGGCAGTCATATATAGAAACTTATGAATTAATGTTTGTTGACACAACTACAAGTACTTCATAACAGCGCCCTTGCTGATTCTGCAGATATCAAGCCTATAGTCAAATTGTTCCCACACTCCATTTAACATGCTCGTGTCAATCTGTTGAAAGGTGTTGATGTAAGCTCACAGTTCTGTTAAGCCTTTTGGTAAAGTTGGCACAAACACTGAATCTTCCCCATAGCCCCCAAAACACTCGCATGGGGTTAAATCAGGAGAGCATGGAGGCAGTGACAGAACTTTCTGGTCACCATCCCCATCACGATCTATTCCTTAATTTCTCCTTACAGAGGCATACTGAAGTTGTTAACTGCGCATTCCATCGCCGAATTAAACTGATACTCTGTGTATATTTTGTAAACTGCACATTCTATCACCGAATGGAGTTGCCACTCGTTGCATATCTGTTTGACTTATTTTCAAGTGTCGTTGAACTGTTGTGACAGACCAATGTGAATAAAATTCCAACACTTTATAAGCTTTCTCAGTATCTGCCATTGCCTTTACTAACTGTTGCACTCTCGCTACAGAAACTCAAAATTTGGCTGCAAGTAAACAAGAATTATTGGGTTTCCCTATATTACTGTAGAATTTAGTGACAATGTGTCAATTAGAGTAGTTACAGTTAATTTGTGAAACCCCACCAATCATTAGTCATAATCTTGTATGTATCTAGCTTATAATTAATGTAGAGAGGTGTGCAGATTATTAGACTCAAATAAAGAATTTAATGACTCTCAATGTTTCATTTAAAATAATTTTATTGGCCAACTGCTAAAATCCTTTATTAACTACGCAGTAACGTATTCTCCCCAGTGGACTTACAACGAATTGCGTCTGAAATTTTCAAAATTGGGGATTCCGGGAGTTTAACAGAGCAGGGTCAGCTTTCTCTTTTTTCGTTGTCTTTGGAAAATATCCTTTAAATCGGGTGATTTCAATCCATTGTCTACGTATCTTTAAAAATGGTATATTGGCTTTCACGGCCCGTGAATAAAAACTCAGCAATTTTTCTAAGTTTATGCCGTGTCTTGTGTGGGGTTTCGCCTAGAAATACTAAGCTGGCTCATCAGCGGGCTCTTGGTGCTCCCCGCCTATATAGGGAGGTGAAAGGCTGCTTGAGCTTTTAGCTCTCGCAGTTAGAGGCGCAGGTTCGCTTCATAAGAAGTGAGGTAGTGCACAGTTCGCTACTCCTGTGGGCGTCGAGGCACGGAACATCAAGAGCCCGCTGATGAGCCAGCTTGGTGTTCCTAGGCGAAACCCCATACAAGACACGGCATAAACCTAGAAACATTTCTGAGTTTTATGATTTAAATAGTTTAAGAGCGGACCATCAATAAAAATGACTTCCAATCCCTCTGCTCTAATTTCACATGGAAAGTACAATTAAGTAATCAAAACGAAACGTGTGGCATTTTTCCCTTTTTAATGGATATTATAAAAGAATACATTTTAGTGTGAGTTTCTTAAAGTTAAATATAATTACGGTCATTGTTTTTAGCCTACTTTCGATTTTTGCAAAAAATGAAAGTAGACTTATGAGATCAACACAGGGCGAAAAAAGTGTGTCTGTCTGTGTGTGTGTATGTGTGTGTGTGAGTCTGTGTGTGTGTCTGTGTGTGTGTGTGTCTGTGTGTGTGTGAGTGTGTGTACTCTGAATGTCTGTCCCCCCTATCAATTCGAACACGGTGAATGCGAATTGAACGAAATTTGGTACAAAGGTAGCACTAGCAAAGGACACCTCAGTGTCATGTTTTATATCGCCGCCATCTTGACGGAAACGTAATGGCGGCCTCACTAATGTTCAAAGCTTAAATCAAATTACGACTAACCTAATCATCCGATCTCTACCAAATTTTGCAACAACATACCTTTATGGGGGGGAGCATCCTGTGACCAAACCAATAGGTCATCAGCGTAATAGTTTACAGATGGCGGCCATCTTTGAGTGAAAATCGATTCCCCCTATTAATTCGAACACGGTGCAACCGAATGGAACGAAATTTGGTACAGAGGTAATACTAACAAAAGGCACCTCAGTGTCATGTTTTATATCGCCGCCATCTTGACGGAAACGTAATGGCGGCCACACAAATGTTCAAAGCTTAAATCAAATTACGATTAACCTAATCATCCGATCTCTACTAAATTTTGCAACAACATACCCTTATAGAGGATGCATCCTTTGACTAAATGAATAGGTCATTAGCCTAATAGTTTGCGAATGGCGGCCATCTTTGTGTGAAAATCAATTCCCCCTATTAATTCAAACACGGTGAAACCGAATGGAACGAAATTTGGTACAGAGGTAGCACTAGCAAAGGGCATCTCAGTGTCATGTTTTATATCGCCGCCATATTGACAGAAACGTAATGGCGGCCACACAAATGTTCAAAGGTTAAGTTAAATTACGACTAACATAACCATCCGATCTCTACCAAACTTTGCAACAACATACCTTTATGGAGGGAGCATCCTTTGACCAATCTAATAGGTTATTAGCCTAATAGTTTGCGGATGGCGGCCATCTTTATGTCAAAATTGATTCCCCCTATTAATTCGAACACGGAGGAACCTAATGGAACGAAATTTCGTACAGAGGTAGCACTAGCAAAGGGCACCTCAGTGTCATGTTTTATATCGCCGCCGTCTTGACTGAAACGTAATGGCGGCCACACGAATGTTCAAAGCTTAAATCAAATTACGATTAACCTAATCATCCGATCTCTACCAAATTTTGCAACTACATACCTTTATGGAGGGAGTATCCTTTGACCAATCTAATAGGTCATTCGCCTAATAGTTTGCGGATGGCGGCCATCTTTGTGTCAGAATCGATTCCCCCTATTAATTCAAACACGGTGAAACAGAATGGAACGAAATTTGGTACAGAGATAGCACTAGCAAAGGGCATCTCAGTGTCATGATTAATATCGCCGCCATATTGACAGAAACGTAATAGCGGCCACACAAATGTTTAAAGCTTAAATCAAATTACGACTAACATAACCATTCGATCTCTACCAAACTTTGCAACAACATACCTTTATGGAGGGAGCATCCTTTGACCAATCTAATAGGTCATTAGCCTAATAGTTTGCGGATGGCGGCCATCTTTATGTCAAAATTGATTCCCCCTATTAATTCGAACACGGTGGAACCGAATGAACGAAATTTGGTACAGAGGTAGCACTAGCAAGAGGCACCTCAGTGTCATGTTTTATATCACCGCTATCTTGACGGAAACGTAATCGCGGCCACCCAAATGTTAAAAGCTAAAATGTAATTACGACCAACCTAATAATCTAGTCTCTACCAAATTTTGCAACACCATATCTTTATGTGGGAAACATATTCTGACCAAACTGCAAGAACATCAGCCCAATAGTTTGCAGATGGTGGCCAAGTATGTGTGCAAATCGATTCCCCCTATCAATTCAAACACGGCGAAACCGAATTGAACGAGATTTGGTACAGAGGTAGCACTAGCAAAGGGCACCTCATATTCATGTTTAATATCCCTATAGCACGTTGTATTTCAACAAGCTACTATAACCAACATTCAATCATACTCCTTGAAAAGGACAAAGAGTTATAACAATACCCATGCATTTAGGAGAAAGTAGGCTATATGTTCTTTACTGAACATCTTGTTTTAAAAGTAATTTCAGCACATTTCAAACATATTTAGTGTATTTAGTCGTGAAAAGTCTAAAGGCACTTTTGGAGGACTGGCATTCAGTCCATTAATTTGTACACCTCCGTATTGTACATGACACCACCTATTAGCTGAAGGTTTCCTTGGAAGTCAACGTTAATGTGAAATACCAATTCTTGGATTATAAGATGTTCCTTAATGTTAGCTTTGCCAATTTGTAATAAATTACAGGTATTGCAAAGAAATAGTTTTGGTGTTGTATTAACGCAATGCTATTTTAATTCAAATCTTGATATTTTGAAGTGAGTGTCTCTGAATCATAAGGGTACTTCTTGTTTAGCCTGTGCTCCACACCCACGCCAAGTGTAACCAATGAAGGAGATTTATATAGCCGCAAGGAGTTGGAAAAGAACATTCACATAAGTTTTTTCTCCTTCCCATTCGGCGAACAGTATGAGTAAGTTAATAAATCACCGATGCTGCAACTTGCAGGACAAAATTACATACTAGAGCCAACCTGGATGTGCGTACGTTGTGAAATACACTCAGCTCTAAAAGCTGCGTAACTGGGCCCGACTCTGCTTAGATTCGAGTTACAAGGTTTCACTTATTTACCTACTGCTACACGTATTTCAGACCCAGTATTCGGCTTGTATTTGTTTAGTTCTTCGACACGAAATTCTCCTTCTTTAACTAATAATTGACGGAAGCATTTCTTATTCAGTGCCGGCGAATCGCAACCTGAAGCATAATTGTCAAACTTTCAAACTTTTATCATTTTGATTACATACATCTAACAATGTCAAATTATAATATTCGCCTTGTCAAACACTTAAAAACGTTTATGTTCGACCCTGACTATTATATGTCTGAAAACTGTATCATAATGATGGTCATTATAACACTATTTTTCATTATGAAACAATTTCTCCCACCAATCACAGCTCAAGAAACAGTTGTTTGATCAATTAGATAAGGATACCTTCGTGCATGCGCTCAATATCCAACATGTCTGTATAAATTACCGAAAGTGCACAGTCCATATGTTCGCGTAAATAAACTGGTGAATATGAGACAAGAAATAGCACTGTACCATAATATCCCCAATTCCAATTTCTACACAGCGCGTTGTTTTCAAACGCAATCGGTGACAATTTTACTGAATACTGGCGCTCAATCTGCACATATGGCATTGAAGCACACAGAGCGCATGCGTCGGTCGATCAGAGAGCTTGGAAATCAGAGATATCTTACCCAGCGCAGCACCCAATCACAAAATTCTAGTGACAACCTCAACAGATATTTATGAATATTTATGTTAAAACATATAATACAGAATTATCGTCGAACATAAACAGTCGTATGCAACTCGCCTATAATGGTAATTAAGACACTCGTATGGAAATTATAAAACTCGCATACGCTCGTTTTATAAACATACTCGTGTCTTAATTATAGCCATTATAGGCTCGTTGCATAATGTACTATAAATATTTGAACTAATACGTAGATGTTCGATATACAATGATACCCTGGTCAGGGTAGACTGAAATAATAAAAGAATCTTAAAAACTATGTTAACAAATACCAAAGTAAAAAAAATCCTCTCGGCACGCCGGAAGGCGGAGGTAGATTTCACCGGGCAAACTAGGGGATAGGCTATAATAGGCAAAATATGCAGGTTTTCGTAGGAGGATCAGACCTCATTTATTGCGAGAAAGTATTTTACAATTGGAGGTTAGTTAACATTTTTTCGTTTTTCTATGCATATTTTTAACATTTTACAGTCTTATGGGGATGGTAACCTTCTTGTCATTTGGGGTTCATTTTTATACTTGTGATCACACTGTCCTTATGCAAGGTTTGGAACAAATGTGTAACTATCTAACAGTCTGTTACTTCTTCACGCAAAATTTTATCTCCCGCAGAGATGTTGGTTGGTTCCTCAGTTTAGGGGCTGCGACAAGGTGGTCATGTATCCCCGTGTACATTGGGTGTGTGTAGAATCTGCCTGATAAACGGTGTTATTTTGTGATGACTGTATTAGTCTGTAATTCAGGTAAGGTCTGCAGACGGTCAATTTTAAGTAGTAGTACCTAACTTTGTACCAAATACTAACGTCAACGACACCTAGCTGTGAACTTGGCTGCTAGATGCCACCGCAACCAGCGACTTGCAACGAATGTTGTAACTTCCCCTCCGAAGGAAAGCATGCTGACGGATTTTTAGCGCTCTTAGAAAATCCGGCGACTTTGGCCGGCTTTGAACCAGCACCTTGGGCATAGAAGTTCAGCATGGTACCAGTTAGCCGCTTCCCTCATAGTCAGATGGAACAAGAAGTTCCGTGACGAACTAAAGAGCCTACTTTTCTTAAAATTAAGATTCATGCCAAATATTAATCTACAGTATATGAACCTATCTAGAATAATGACGAAATTAAGTGGGTAATATCGAAATGTCTTAATTAGTTCGAAATAAGGTATACTAGGCATAATGTAGCCTAATAGAGCAATACAGTTGGCAGCTCTGGTGACTGAATATATTCTTACTTCCATCTCCTAAGGTACAGCATACAAAATGTGGTTGAAGTCCAAAGGACGTTACATGGAGTTAGACATTGGATCTATTAGTACACGTAAAAGCATGTTGGCAACAATGTCATGCGAGTGCTGGTCAGAAATAATATGAAATATTATATCTTTTCGTGCCAATTTTGGATGAAATCCATTTGTTGGTATAGAAGTTACATATATTTAAAAATTGGTCCTATCAGCAGGCTTAGAATCATGTTGGTATAACTGACGTATATAAGTTCCTCCAAATTAATGTAAAATGTCAGGTAATATACGTCTGCATAGCTTAGAGCTGTCGGCTTGCATACTTTCTGATATATTGGTATTTTGATACAAAATAGAGAGCAATTATTAACAGTTGGCAGCCCTGGTGGCTCTTCAGAATACACTCAGTCATAACTGTTTATGTACACATATTGCATACAAAATTTGGTTGAAATCCAATTGATAGTGTAGAAGTTATATGAATTAAAAATTGGACTTATCAGAAGGCCTAAAATTATTTTGGCAACACTGTCATGTATGGCCACCTGGAAATTAAACTGAAATAGTATTATCTACATGTGTGACAATTTTAGAATAGCTCCCATGTATACGTTCCAAGATATCCAACATGGAGCTCAAATTTCTAGTGCGTTTTTTTAGCAGTTGGTAGCACTGACATCCTTTTCAAATATGGGCCTGAGATATTCCGGTATACATCTTTACTCATACTAAATTCGGTTTCGATTGCTGCAGCCGTTTAGGAGTTGATAGGGGGGGACACACACACACAGCCAGCCAGACAGACAGAAGGACATACAGACAGACATACAGACATACAGACAGACAGACAGACTGACAGACAGAAGGACAGACACATTTTCCCGGATATATCTCATAAGTCTACTTTTTCCTCATTTTTGAAAAGTGTGAAAAGTAGGCTAAAATGAATGTGATCTCGTCAATGGCGTTGTCTTGGCAACCTCGGATAGATCATCCCTCATCAATTTAAAAGCATTGTTAAGATAACCTCTGATGGCACTTGGCATTTTTTTAAATTCCGAAATCATTTTTCTCATCCCTTGGCGTAATGGTGGGTCATATCAAAAATTCTTTCAGACAAAAGTTTTAGGTAATTATTAGGGGAATATTTTCCATTTTGTACGGTTTTGATATTGTGCCTACTAAGAGAGATATGATTAATGTTTCCCGAAAAACTCACTTTTTTCCACCCCTTTGGTCAATGTTTGGTGCTATCAAAATACTTATTTGACATACAGTTTTGGCACTTATCCGACACATATTATGAACTTTGAATGGATTCGATATTCCACGTATTAAGAGAGTTATAGTGAAATTTCACATTTTCGAAAAAAAGACCCCCATTTTCACCCCCTTCGACCGATTTTGCCCATTAACGAACTCGACCGAGATTTGATAGGGATACATATTATGTAAAAAATTCAAAGTGATTGGTACATAATTACGGCAGTTACCGTGTCCACAAGAAACTGATATATATATATATAGATAGATAGATAAATAGATACATATATACATACAAGCTGACCCGGCAGACGTTGTCCCGCCAATCAAAGAAAGTGTTGTAACTTTGTTTCTTGAAGTGCTTTTGGATACACAATATTTTTTTCAATTTCTGTTAACTGCCTCTAAACTATCGTGAATTGAATTAACTAATTTAGAAACATTCGTCGGAGCGTGCACAACAACTCTCCAAAGTTTCATCGCAAACCGATAAATGGCATTTAACGCATACTCGATTTGGTTTAAATGATTCGTGCGCTGTCACTCATTTGTTGAATCTACTCGCGCTCTACCAATTGTGAAATGGATTTACTAAGTTAGAAAGCTTCACGTAAGTGTACACAACAACTCATCAATGTTTCATCGCAATCGATGAATAGTATATGAACGCATACAGGATTTTGTTGGAACGCTTCGCACGTCGTCACTCATTTGTTAAATCTACTCGTGCGCTACCAATATTGTAAAATGGATTTACCAAGTTGAACATCTTCCCAGGCGTGTACACAACAACTCATCAATGTTTCATCGGAATCGGATGAATGACATATGAACGCATAAGTGATTTTCTTTAAACGATTCGCGTGCCGTCACACATTTGTTGAATATACTCGTGAGCTACCTATTGTAAAATGGATTTATTGGGCCAGAAATCTTCCGTAGGGTGTACACAACATCTCACCCAAGTTTCATCGTAATCAGACGAATGGTATTTGAACGCATACGGGACCTTATTGAAACGCTTCGCGCGTCGTCGCTCATTTGTTGAATCTACTCGTGCGAAACCTCCTGTGAAATGGATTTACTAAGTTATAAACCCTCACCTAAGTGTACACAACATCTCACCCAAGTTTCATTGCAATCGGAAGAATGGTATATGAACGCATACGGGACTTTGATTAAAAGTTCGCGCGTCGTTGCTCATTTGTTGAAACTACTCGTGAGCTACCTATTGTAAAATGGATTTACTAATTTAGAAACCCTCACGTAAGTGTACACAACATCTCACCCAAGTTTCATCGCTATCGGACGAATGGTATTTGAACGCATACAGGACTTTGTTGAAACGCTTCGCACGTCGCCGCTCATTTGTTGAATCTACTCGTGCGCAACCTCCTGTGAAATGGATTACTAAGTTAGAAGCCTTCACTTAAGTGTACACAAAAACTCATCAAAGTTTCATCTCAATCTATGAATGGAATATAAACTTATACGGGATTTTGTTGAAACGCTTCGCGCGTCGTCACTCATTTGTTGAATCTAGTCGTGCGCTACCTAATGTGAAATTGATTTACTAAGCCAGAAGCCTTCCCTGGAGTGTACACAACATCTCCCCCAAGTTTCATCGCTATCGAACGAATGGTATTTGAACGCATACGGGGCCTTTTTGAAACGCTTCGCGCGTCGTCGCTCATTTGTTGAATCTATTCGTGCGCTATCTATTGTAAAATGGATTTACTGAGCCAAACACCTTCCCTGGAGCTCACTCAACATATCACCCAAGTTTCATGGCAATCGGTTGAATGGTATATAAACGCATACGGGACTTTGAAACGCTCTAACGTGCAGAGACAAACAGTAGAATTCGACATCACTGCCACATTTGGTATAAAACACAACTTTTCGCCACGGGCGGAGTGTATGTAATGGCGGTAGTTGCACAGGTTGCGACCAGGTGGCTCTTACGTGCAGAGACAAACCGTCCAAAGACATCAGCTTTCACGGAGGCCAAGGCTAGTGGTTTCCATGACGACTGTTTTTGACTGTATATTGTGGTTCTAAAATTGTGTGTAAATTGTGGTTCTAAAATTGTGTTCATTCCACCTACCGGGTCGGATTGTGAATCTAAACCATACATGGACCCACACTAATATACATACCAAATTCCATCAAAATCGGTTCAGTCGTTTAGGAGGAGTTCAGTCACATACACACGTGTCGAAGAATTATATATATAAAGATATACATAAATTATATATAAACTTTTGACCTGACGGTGGTTTTGGGGTCTGGGGGATGTGAAACGCGAAGATATGTCGAAATTTTCTGGAAGTCGAAACATGGGACCCATTGCAATAGTTAGCTTTCTAATGAAATCTACCTAAAATGGGTAACCTTACAAAGAACACATTAAAATTTAAATAAAATGAAAGGTCGCAAAAGAAACAAGAAAAATACATAAAAGAAACATGACTAAAGTTAATATAAATCCACCTTAATTATCTATATTATACTTCTTCATTATGGTTCAATATATTGAATCGTATCTTCTGTTGATTGCAAAAAGATGTTATATCCACGTATAAAGAATTGCTGAAATGCGTAAAATTTTCGACTGATAAAGTCCTCTAACCTTGAAAAACTTTCTAGTTGAACCCAAATTTTCTGTTACGGGACGGCCAATATTATATTTCTTCGATACGGCTCAGTAATATATTGAAACGGATGTCGCTGCTGACTGCTATGGGATATTGTTTACAAGCCAGGTACACTGATATGGAACAAAGCTTAAAAGTTTTGAAGTCATCTAACCGTGTAAAGAGTTCTCGAATAGAAGCCAGAGGATCCTACTTCTAGGTTACTTCTGTATAACTAGCTGTCCAAACGGGTGATTTATTTCATATCAGTTAACACGGATACTATTTAATATCTATGCATTTTATACATCTAATAAGAAAATATTGTAATATTCGAAAACTTCGTGTTGTGTTATTTGTGTTTTAACATATGCCTACGGGTAATTCAAGTCAAAAAAGTGCCTTGCAGTTCGTCCGTGATCAACCATAGCCATAGCCATAGACATAGCCATTGTAATTTCTCCCTGAATTGTACCATTAAGAATCAAGTAAATTTACTAAGGGGGTCTCTCTAGATTGGGCACTTAAAACCACCCTGGTTTTGATTTCAAAGCCTTGGAAACAGGAGGCGAGAGACCTAACACCACCGGCTGTTAAGAGATACTGCAGTTCACGGCATTCACTTCTCATGGAAGAACAGTGTTCTTTCTTATAAGCTTGGCAGTCAGTACCATCCTATTCTCTCTTACCTTCCCCGGTCAACAATACCCAGTCCTCCGGCACTGGCCCCCTACCCTAGTTCTCACCAAGCCTAAAAATGCTGAACTTTGGTGATCTCACGGGTTGAGATGTTTCAACATGACTTAGGAGTTGGCTTATTTTGTATGAGATTGGAAATACAATTTAAGCTTAGTTAACAGAATAAGGAAGGAAAGGAAGCTTGTAGTTTAACGTGACCGTTAATCTTGAGATCATGAGCCATGGGACCTCCTTTTTACGTGGAATCCGAACCACAGGACATGGCATTTCACTTCGAAAATCTCACATGCATTGACCGGGAATCGAACCCGGACCGCCTTGGTGAGAGGCATACAGCTAGACCGCTGAGCCACCACGCCCCCAGTTAACAGAATATTTCTTCTTCCAAGATGTTACACATGTTTTGTATGTGAGTGTACTCTCACCGCTGAGCTCTGGGGAGGTACAGTAAGTGGCCCGGACCGCATAATGGCACACAGAAGAGGAACGTGTGGGCTATGGTTCTGTGACTTATGTGATCTAATGAGGGTAATAGTTCCTACATGAGAGCAGCCAATCAGAGATAAGACCAATAAAATGCTCTGTCAGGATAAATAGAGCCAAATTGCGAGTGTTATCTCCGTCTGGTGCGAGAATGTACTACAATAGATCCCAGACAGGATGTTAATGACACAGCATTAAAGCTTGGAATGGACGGAATAAGTTGTATTGAAGTGAATGTATGGATGATTTATTCGTGGTGTCTTTTAAGGACCTAAATACAGTACAGTTTCGCTATTCCAAACCCTGTTCAGTTTAGCGGGAATTTTGGAATACGCGGATTTCATTTCATCAATGTATTGACTTGTTTAGGCGTAAATTAAGTGTGGGGACATCTGCTAGTGTCAGCTCTACACAGTATTGATCAGCCCGTGAACAGGTTCAGTGAAATTCGGAAGGAGAAGGACGGTGACTTTCGACTACTCATAGCGCAGACAAACGACTGTGTTATAAAAACTGACTCGTCACCCCAACCCCCACCCTACCTATCCCCCTCGTCCCGCATTCCATACACACGACTCACTGCACTGCGCTCTGTCTAGTCCTATCTATCAGGTCAGTGTTTACTCGAGCGAAGTTTAATGAACTGTGAGTGCTTATTGCAAAGTTGTTGAACTGTATTCTCTAATAGTATTTAATTAACCTCCTTGTACAGTATAACAATACATGTAAGTTACGTTTTAACACGAAAAAAACTAACGTCATCTTGAGGTTTCCTGTTTTTAACCCGCGAGGACTGGCGCTTGGGTACTTTTGAGCCAAGGCCTAAATACTGCTTTATATTTTCGTTTTGGTCAGCCCTTATTTCCTATCACTTACAGTACCTTCCTTCCTAGCCTTGAACTTCACCCTGCAAAAGAAACATGCCCATAGCTTTTTGAACACTCAAGTTATTTCTATATTATTTACGATTGGGACAATATGTAAAAAATAAGGGGGGGGGGGAAATAAACCTATTTTTGTGCAGCACAATTACATAGCTCACGTTCTTGTTGATCCTTATTTAGGTTCTAGGGACACCATGGTCATAAGCTCCTTTGTTCAAAAAATTGAGACGATGCTTTGCCGCCCCTATCAAGGCTAATAATTATACCGTTATGAAACTGACTGTCATTTGTCCGCATGTTAATTTTGAGAAATATTAATTACTGCAATTTTATATTGGGAATAGTTGATAGGAAGACACCAGGTGTAAAATTACTTCATTAAAATACGTACGACTACGACAAAATGGGAGTGACACACTACGGGTCAAAATGACCCGGCGCCAGTCCACATGTTTTATTTTCCCACGCCAGTTCTCAAGGGTTAAGTAAAAAAGAAAAAGTAAAAAAGAAAAAAGAATGGTATTTTTCTGAACTCTGTTCGGAGTATGCAGAACTCTACTGTATAAATTCATTAGACCAGTTCTTTATAGCATAGCTATTCCCTCTAATATTCACACACTGAGGGGACAAGAATATCAAAGAACCGAGGTTCAATGCTGGTCTGTTGCATATTTCGGTGTCTATTCTGCATGCAGTTCTCCCTCTAGTAATTCCACAACTTCTTCTTAGAGTGTCATCTCCTAGTGGGGAATGGCGATCAACGTGGTGATCCTCTTCTAGAAACGGCAGTGTGGAGGAGGAAATTTAAAGTTTCCCTGTATCAGTCCTTCAAGTTTTTTCCAGCCAAGATGTTTTATGCTTGGAAGTCCAAGTTTTCCCCATCATTTTCCCCCCGTATTAGTACAAGGGTTTTCTTCTGGGTATCCCGCAAATATATAGGCTACAGTATGTTTCGGAATTTCTCTTACACACTTCTAGAAGTTGCAGAGAGGACCCAGCCCATAACATTTGTATACGGAACTCATGTCCGGAAATGCTTGAGAGTGTGTATAGGGTGTATCTTAATTATACCGACAAAATAAAATCAGGGACGCTCTGCGTGTTATGTAAAAGACGATGCCGCAATCAGATTGGCGGAGAAAATTTTTCCCTTCGAGAAAATGAGGTTACTTTGTTACTTCCGGGCGCGCGATTCAAATCTACGAACTTGCCGTATTTGCTGAGCCAGGCAGCAAGCCGCTGGCCACTGCTGTGCTTCAGGCAAGGGAAGGGAGTTTGATAGAAGGAGACAGAGATATGCTGGCGGTCATACGGCAAGCCGAGGCGATCGAGGACACAACAGATATTCATGTCATCTCATTCCCGACTCCGTTGAGAAGAATTAATGAGATGTGATATATGTAAGCCAATATTATTATTATTATTACGATACAAAGATAATAGATGTCCAGCTCGACCAAGCAATGCGTATAATTACAGGATGTATTCGGAGCACGAACACGCTTTGACCGCCTGTCCTCTTGAGAAGATCAGAGGCACTCTTAAAAACAAGCAAGAAAATCCAGCAGAATCCCTATTTGCTCATTCATCAAGATATTGTAAAGATTCGTGCAATTGCCCAGCGGTCGCCATTTTCTTTATCCTCGCAGTGACGGGCAGGCGGGGTGTGTGAGGAATGCAGAATAGCCAGTCCGGCCGGGGCTGATTAGGGTGGGCCCCTCCCCGCGCAACGATGAATGAGTCAACCACATTAGCCCACGAGTCAGGTATACTATTGGCGCCTTGGCTACTAGACTCTTCTGCTTCTCGAGGCCACTGGATGCAACAGGGAGTTCCAGAACAACCAACCAGAATAGGCTTGAACCCACTGGAAGGGGAAAAGGGAGCCAGAACATCGCCGGAGAGAGGCTAGACAGTGCTGGAATCCACCACTAGAAACTACTCGCTTTTACGAGAGGTGGCTTGATCGGGAATATTCGAGACCAGGGAGCTGATTGGATATATACCGGCAAACTGCGGCGGGCAAGTCAGTCCTGGACGAGTCTCCGCTAAGGAGTGTGCCGAGTGACCTGTGGATATAAATGTGGACAGTGCAGTGGAAATAACTAACATAAATCGTGACTGCCAGAGATACTGATTTGCAGAGATCAGTGTACATAAATAGTGACTAATAGCTGTGTAAAGTGCAACTCTGTGTAAGTGTGTATGTGTGTGGAAGTAAGTAGGCTTAATTTTGATTTAGTGTAAATAACATTATTGTAAATAAAGTATTAGTGCATTATAAGCCTGACCTATTTTTACGAACCCTAAAAACGTTACAATATTCCACAAATAGTATACCAACGTTTGAAGTCAAGGAAACCACCATGGCGCACAGCAATTAACCTAGAAGGATCCTCCTTTAATGTAAATAACCAATGGAAAATCCAGTGGGAGCATTCTTCAGTAACCAACCAACACCTAGTTGGGAAGCCTTTTAAACGGTTAGGTGAATTTGATCTTCTCAGACGCCAATCGAGGATCTTAAATCGGATACGCACAGGACAAGGCAGATGTGCGTGTTCACTGGATAAATGGGGCTGGTCTTACTCTGCAGATTATGACTGTGGTGCCTCCTTACAGTCAAACCATCACATTGTCGCTGACTGCCCTCTCCGAACTTTCCATGGAACGTTGATGGATGTTCATCAAGCATCAGTTGAAACAGTTGAATGGGTCAGAGATCTTGATCTAGAACTATGAGATTTTATGAACTTGTGTGTGCACATTGTTTTTGTATATATTGTACATATATTCATAATATGATAAATAAATAATGTATTATGATTATTATTCATTACGTTACATCCATTCAATGAGCCCTTTTTAAATTTGTGGCTTATTCTGATAATTTTCGCCTTCTTATTCTACCAATATCTCCTCACGAATGCACTGTGTTCTATCTTGCGTTCCATGGATCAAACCTCACCAGTGTTATTTTAAGGTTTCTCCAAGAATGTATGCTTGAATACTAATGCACTATAGGATTCACGGCTTTCTTCGCTGTCGTCTGTGGTATTTATTTTTGTAGGTCCAGTAGCCAGTTTATTTTGACCTTATTTAAACTGACTACAGTAGTTTAATTAGCCTTTGGTGAGTCAGTCAATGTCCACTCTATAGATGTGTTCATAAAATGTCAAGCATCTCTTGCGTAGAGTATCAGTGAACCTGTCAGTTGAGGAGTAGACGTCCGCAGTCATCCTCTTAATGCATATTAAATGGTCCATCACTTTCATCATATACTTGCATAACACGCTAAGGTGTATGTTTCACAAACCTCAAGCTCTTAAAGCAAGGGGAGTAAGAATTTGCGGTTTGTGCCAAATTCTTCCAAATCGTCTCAATAGCACAGCTTTTGTTTGCTTCTCTTTGATTGGTTCCCATCTGCACAATTTTGTCAAGGCACTTGAAGCTATTGACTCTCTCTATTTTATCATGCCTCGTCTATAGGTGTTGTGGTGCTGTCAAGATATTATTAATATTATATTAGCATGTCATACGTTGTTGGCATGTTAAATAACCCATTTGACTTCAGTAGGCCATGTTCATAATGGAAAAATTAATCACGGGATTTTCCGCCAACTCAAAAGTTCCTCCATTCTTTACTAGAAAGCTGTATAGTGTCAATGAGCTCAGATATCTATCCTCCTTGACTTTCATAACGCCCCAAGGAGAAATAAAATATGGCATGCAAGCTGCCCTAGGGGCGCAAATAACAAAGCTTGCACCCGGCCACCGAGGCCAGACGATAAAATATAAAAAAATAAAAATAAAAACATATATTAGCACATCACAGAGAAAGGAATCTCTAGAATGTGGGAGCTATTAGCTAAGTCTGTAACGAGATTCAGCAGCCTATGTCAGTGACATAAGAAAGGTATGTATCATCGTTCTCACGGTCAGGTCTGCGAGCCATGCTTCCCATATAAAATAGATAGTATACGATGTGATGATTTATAATGGAACCATGATCTACTTGGGTTACACTGAAATCAATTAATGCCGCCTTTAGTGGTCTCAGGGTGCGTGTCGTGGCTCCAGTACTAAAAGTCTTGGTATCGATTCCCAAGGAATTTAAACCCTTATAGGTTATTGGCCTATATATTAACCACCTACTATAAGGACAATTTAAATTATCAATGATGGTGATGGTTGAATTTTTCAGCCATATACCAACAATTTTTTTTTTTGGAAGTGTTAATATTAGCCCACTAAAACCAAATATTATCTCTTCATCTCCTTGACCTAAAGTACGTGTTTTTTTTTCTTTCAAAAAACAATTAATATTAAAAAGTTAAAAAATGGTAGGCATAATAAAATTATAATTAAAAATAAATAAACTTATAAAAATAAAAATTATAATAGGCCTACTTTCATAATCTTAATTTTAAGAACAATAAAATGTTAAAGAAAACAATAATAATAATTAATATTAGGGTAAAATAATTAACATTAAATTGAAATAAATACAAATAAAAGAGAAGCCTCCGTGGCTTACGCGGCAGCACTTCGGACTCTCACCGCTGGGTCCGTGGTCCAAATCCCGGCCACTCCATGTGAGATTTGTGCTGGACAAAGTGGAAGCAGACAGGTCTTTTTCCGGGTACTCCGGTTTTCCCTGTCACAATTTCATTCCAGCAACACTCTCCACTATCATTTCATTTCATCTGTCATTCAATCATTGCCCCAGGGGAGTGCGACAGGATTCGGCAGCCGGCACAGTTCATATCCTCGCCGCTAGTTGGGGGCTTCATTCATTCCATTCCTGACCCGGTCGGAGACTGGAAGCAGGCTGTGGATTTTCATTTCATACAAAGGAAAGAATGATAATCAATGGGTACAAAGTATAAAAAGGGATATGGAAGAGATGGAAGTAACAATAGATATTATTCAGGACAGACCACTTTTCAGAAATATGATAAAAAATGTGAAGGGTTTCCAGGAAAAGGAAAAGACGAAGCGGGTTAACATCTGGACGGAAGAGAGAAGAAGGGGACAAAGTGAAGTAATGAAGAACTACTGGAAGGGAAGGAAGGATAAAGGAAATAAGAGACAGTGAATGCTATGGGTTATTTTACGCGGTCCAAAGATGGCCAAAATCGAGGAAAGAAGAAGACAAATAAAAGATCTTAAATAATATTCTGCCCTAAAAAGGGTTAATTCTATTCTGAAGGTTGGAATAGGGTACACTCAGACTCGTAAGGTAAAACTGAGAAGAGATGGGTTTGATTCCCACCTCAGCCATCCTACAAGTGGTTTTGCTTGGTTTCCCAATTTAACTCCAGGAAAATATTGGATTGGCGGCGCTTATTAAAATTTAACTGTATGTTTCAGGTCATACAAGGTTTGTAATTAATATTAATATCGTATGGTCTCGGGTGCCGGGTGCAAGCTTTATTATTTGACGCCCAGAGGGCATCTTGCAAGTCGAATTTTGTTGTTTCTTGGAACGCTATGCATGTCAAGGATGTTAGATATCTAAGCTCCTTGACACTATAGCGCTTTCTTGTAGAGAATGGAGGAACCTTGTATTGGCAGAAAATACCGAGATTAATTTTGCCATTATGAACACGGCCTACTGAATTCAAATGGTTTCTTTGACATTGCAATAACGTATGGCATGCGTGTCGTGATTTTTGTCGCCTTTCAAAAATCACTTACACGGCCAGGAGCGAACCTGTGAGCTTGAGGTTGGTAGACCGACACGATAACCAATCACCCACCGTGGCAAACGTCAGACAAGGTAAAAGGGTGATCTTACCAAGTTTGATTGAAATCGCCCCAGCCGTTTGGATTTTATTTGGGGGACACACACTATTACACACACACACACGGACAAAATATGATGACGCTACTGCTGTTGCTGCTGCGGTAAGGTTGCAAGGTTTGCTGGGTTTGAAGACCAGCTAATGTACTGTATATGAGTGTTTGGAGTTGAGATGGCACATCCGGTGGATTGGACTCCACAAAAGAAAGAGGTACCATGGATTAAGAACGTGAGATTAACGATCACTTAAATTTTCACGCTTCCACGCATTATAAGGCCTACTGGTGTTAGGCCTATGTTATAGTTGATCGTTAAAATTAATCCTTTGTGATGAGGAAACAAGTAGTTCCGTGAAGAACTAAAGAGCCTACTTTTCTTAAAGTTTCAGTTTGATGCCAATGTATATAGACCTAACTAGAATAATGACGAAATCAAGTAATAGAGTAAATTACTACAGTAGGCAACCCTGGTGACTCTGAATAGTCTGACGTAGTTCCATCTCTTAAGGTATAGAATGCACCTACAAAATTTGGCTGAAGTCTAATGGATAGTATGGACGTTACATGCTGTTTGATATTGGATTTATCAGAGCGCGTACAATCATGTTGGTAACTATGTAATGTACTGTATGTGATGCTCAGAATTAATCTGAAATATTACGATCTATTAGAGTGCCAATTTTGGATAAAATCCATTTGTTAGTATAAAAGTTACATGTAAATAAAAATTTTAACTAACAGAAAGCTTAGAATCATGTTGGCAGCACTGAGGTATATTAGTTACTCCAAATGTATCTAGAATGTCAGGTACTTGACGTGTGCAAAGTTTAGAGATGATGACTTGATACTTTCTGATATATTGATATTAGGATTAAACAAATAGAGAGAGTATTTATTAACAGTTGGCAGCCTTGCTTGTTCTCACGAATACGCATGGTCATAACTGTTATGATACATAAAGCACATACGAAATTTGGTTGAAATCCATTTGTTAGTATAGAAGTTATATGCATTTAAAAACTGGACCTATCAGCAGGCTTAGAATCATGTGGGCAGCACTGATGTATATAAGTTACACCGAAATAAGGCAGAATATCAGGTACTATACGTGTGCAAGGTTTAGAGCTGTTGGCTTTCATACTTTCTGATATATTTACATTAGGTTAAAAACATAGTGAGAGTATTTATTAACAGTTGGCAGCCCTGGTGGCTCATTAGAATACGCACAGTCATATCTGCTGTAGTACACATAGTACATACGAAATCTGGTTGAAATCCAATCGATAGTATAGAAGTTACATGCATTTAGAAATTGGACCTATCGGCAGGCTTATAATCAGGTTGGCAATACTGGCACTTAAGTCTTCTGAAAATTAATCAGGAATGCTATTGTCTATGTGTGTGCCTATTTTGGAATAGTTGGCTTGCATAACTTCTGAGATATCCAACATAGAGCTCAAATTACAATTGCGATTTTTCAGCAGTTGGTAGCAATGACGTCAATTTGAAATATGGCGGTGAGATATTCTGGTATAGATCTTTGCTCTTACCAAATTTGGTTTCGATAGCTGCAGCCGTTTAGGAGTTGATAGGGGGGGGGGGGGGAGGGACACACACACACAGCCAGACAGACAGACAGACAGACAGACAGACACACATTTTCCCGGATCGATCTCATAGGTCTACTTTTTCCTCATTTTTAGCCTATTTTCAATTTTGAAAAAATAGGCTTATGAGATCACCTTTTGTCCGTGTGTGTGTGCGTGTGTGTGTGTGTGTGTGTGTGAGGTGTGTGTGTGTGTCCCCCTAATAAATTCTAAACGGCTGGAGCGATTTCAATGAAACTCGGTAAGTTCATAGCACTATTCCGGGCAACCCCGACCGTGCCCTTCAAATTTTGTTACCTCTCACCAATCCAACATGGCGGTAGTGCGAAATATTACACCAGCATTCAATATCTCCGAAACGTTTGCCGATATCACCCTGGAATTTTTTACGCTGATAAAGGGAACTACCAGAAGTTCACCTATGTGACTCTTGAAAAACTGGTAGCTACAAAACCAACATGGCGGCCAAGCGAATTTGCGACGTTTAAATAGACGTTTCTCGCGATTTAACCAACCAAACGCAATAAAAATTGGTACAGTATATGCTTATACAGATTGTATTGAACCGATATCTAACTTCGTTCAATTGTTTACATAACCACAAGATGGCGGCTGTGCGGAATATTTCACCGGCATTAAATATCACTGAAACTATTACCGGTATCACCCTGAAATTTTGTACATTGATAAAGGGCACTACTGGAAGTTCATCGATAAGATTTTCAAAAACCGGTTAACTACAAAACGAACATGGCAGCCAAGCGAATTTGAAAATTTAAATAGACCTTTCTCGCGAATTAATGTTCCAAACGCAATGAAACTTGGTACAGGAAATGTTTATACACATTGCAATGCACTGATATCTAATTTATTTCAATTGTTTACATAACATGAAGATGGCGGCTGTGCGAATTTTAAAATTAAGTTTTTATTTCTTGTGTCGTAATCATGAGATCGAAGTGAAAGTTTGAATAATGAACCTACGCAATAATTTTCCTTTATTGGCACATGACTCTATGGCCTATACATTTAACAATCCAACATGGCGACCATCCGAAATATTTAGACGGCTCTGAATATCTACGAATATATTATAGCAATCAAACTGAATATGTTTATGTTCATAGGGGCTATGGACATAAGTTCATATATAGGATTTTCAATAACCTGGTGATCACAAATCCAACATGGTGGCGACGCGAATTATAAATATTCACATGGAGGTTTGTCGCAATTTAACCATCCGAGTGCAGTGAAACTTGGTACAGTAAATCCTTATACGAATGTTAATCCTCTGGCATCAAATTTATTTCAATTGTTTCCATATCCACAAGATGGCAGCTGTGCGAAATTTTAAAATCTCGTTGTTACTTCTTGTGTCCTAATCAAGCGATTGAAGTTTGAATGCTACACGTACACAATAATCTTCATATAACAGTACATAACTCTAGTACCTACATATATAAAGTCCAACATGGAGACCATGCGAAATATTTAGTCGGTTCTCAATATCTAGGAATCTATTACATCAATCAAACTGAAATTTTGTATGTTGATAGTGGCAATTAACATAAGTAGGATATATGAAAATAGGCTGTATAGTTCTTCACGGAACTACTTGTTGCAAAATGTGAAAAGTAGGCTAAAAATATTTCCCTTACAAGGAGAACTCAGGAATTCTTCTAGGCTTGTGCCGTGTCTTGGCTGAGGTTTCACCTAGGACACCAAGCTGGCTCTTCAGCTGACTCTAGGTGTCCCCGCCCAGACCCCAATTGGGTTAGCAAAATGCGCACTACCTCCCTTTTTATGAAGTACCTGCGTTTCTGTACTGCGAGAACTAAAATTCAAGCAGCCACTGGCCGTGAAAGCCAATTTACTGTCTTTTACAAGGAGAACTCTCCATTTTAAGAATCTGTACATTGATTATATTGAAGATGATGACGATAAATGTTGTTTTAAGGACCTTAACATCCTGCTTATTGGCCCCTAATGGTTTGGGTGAACGAGAAAACAAAATTAAAATTGAAAATATAATTAGTTGAGCCTACAAGTTTATACAAACAAAAAACTCAATTTTCCTTCTTATTCATTATTTTTAGCCTACTTTCGATTTTTGCAAAAAATGAAAGTAGACTTATGAGATCAACACAGGGCGAAAAAAGTGTGTCTGTCTGTGTGTGTGTATGTGTGTGTGTGAGTCTGTGTGTGTGTGTGTCTGTGTGTGTGTGTGTGTGAGTGTGTGTACTCTGAATGTCTGTCCCCCCCCTATCAATTCGAACACGGTGAATGCGAATTGAACGAAATTTGGTACAAAGGTAGCACTAGCAAAGGACACCTCAGTGTCATGTTTTATATCGCCGCCATCTTGACGGAAACGTAATGGCGGCCACACAAATGTTCAAAGCTTAAATCAAATTACGACCAACCTAATCATCCGATCTCTACCAAATTTTGCAACAACATACCTTTATGGGGGGAGCATCCTTTGACCAAACCAATAGGTCATCAGCGTAATAGTTTGCGGATGGCGGCCATCTTTGTGTGAAAATCGATTCCCCCTATTAATTCGAACACGGTGCAACCGAATGGAACGAAATTTGGTACAGAGGTAGTACTAAAAAAAGGCACCTCAGTGTCATGTTTTATATCGCCGCCATCTTGACGGAAACGTAATGGCGGCCACACAAATGTTCAAAGCTTAAATCAAATTACGATTAACTTAATCATCCGATCTCTACCAAATTTTGCAACAACATACCTTTATGGAGGGAGCATCCTTTGACCAATCTAATAGGTCATTCACCTCATAGTTTGCGGATGGCGGCCATCTTTATGTCAAAATTGATTCCCCCTATTAATTCGAACACGGTGGAACCGAATGGAACGACATTTGGTACAGAGGTAGCACTAGCAAAGGGCACCTCAGTGTCATGTTTTATATCGCCGCCATCTTGACTGAAACGTAATGGCGGCCACACGAATGTTCAAAGCTTAAATCAAATTACGATTAACCTAATCATCCGATCTCTACCAAATTTTGCAACTACATACCTTTATGGAGGGAGCATCCTTTGACCAATCTAATAGGTCATTCACCTAATAGTTTGCGGATGGAGGCCATCTTTATGTCAAAATTGATTCTCCCTATTAATTCGAACACGGTGGAACCGAATGGAACGAAATTTGGTACTGAGGTAGTACTAGCAATGGGCACCTCAGTGTCATGTTTTATATCGCCGCCATCTTGACTGAAACGTAATGGCGGCCACACGAATGTTCAAAGCTTAAATAAAATTACGAATAACCTAATCATCCGATCTCTACCAAATTTTGCAACTACATACCTTTATGGAGGGAGCATCCTTTGACCAATCTAATAGGTCATTCGCCTAATAGTTTGCGGATGGCGGCCATCTTTGTGTCAGAATTGATTCCCCCTATTAATTCAAACACGCTGAAACCGAATGGAACGAAATTAGGTACAGAGATAGCACTAGCAAAGAGCATCTCAGTGTCATGATTAATATCGCCACCATATTGACAGAAACGTAATGGCGGCCACACGAATGTTTAAAGCTTAAATCAAATTACGAATAACATAACCATCCGAACGCTACCAAACTTTGCAACAACATACCCTTATGGAGGGAGCATCCTTTGACCAATCTAATAGGTCATTAGCCAAGTAGTTTGCGGATGGCGGCCATCTTTATGTCAAAATTGATTCCCCCTATTATTTCGAACACGGTGGAACCGAATGAACGAAATTTGGTACAGAGGTAGCACTAGCAAAGGGCACCTCAGTGTCATGTTTTATATCACCGCTATCTTGATGGAAACGTAATCGCGGCCACCCAAATGTTAAAAGCTAAAATGTAATTACGACCAACCTAATAATCTAGTCTCTACCTAATTTTGCAACACCATATCTTTATGTGGGAAACATATTCTGACCAAACTGCAAGAACATCAGCCCAATAGTTTGCAGATGGTGGCCAAGTATGTGTGCAAATCGATTCCCCCTATCAATTCAAACACGGTGAAACCGAATTGAACGAAATTTGGTACAGAGGTAGCACTAGCAAAGGGCACCTCATATTCATGTTTAATATCCCTATAGCACGTTGTATTTCAACAAGCTCCTACAACCAACATTCAATCATACTCCTTGAAAAGGACAAAGAGTTATAACAATACCCATGCATTTAGGAGAAAGTAGGCTATATGTTCTTTACTGAACATCTTGTTTAGTGTATACATCATTTACATAGAACGTGTTATTCGGCTAAGCCATTATACAATATTTTGAAATAGTAATCAATGATATGCTTGCCACACACAAGGTTGCACCTTTTAGTGGCATATGTGATATCTCTTCCTGCTCTGTATGGATTTGATATCCTATTTCGACCTGTTCTCGACCTGTAACAATATAATTTAATAATTGTAAATTTACACGTTAAACAATGAGTAGAAAGTGTAAGGAAATTCATAAAATGTGTACAGTTATTCTGAATATTGTAAAATGTGTGTATTTGTAACGATTTAATAAATAATAAACAAAATACGGTCAATTGAAACCTACTGTTCAAGTACAACTAACTACTAACCTTCGAACTCGAAGAGGAAATGGGAGACAAAAAGGAGAAGAATGCAAATAAAAGACAGGAGGAAAGGAAACGCCCTCAAAGAATGGGAATTGAGGAATTAGGAAGGAAGGAGAGACATGAAAGGCAGAGAGGAAAGGGAAAGAGGAGGGGGTCCGCCCCAAAGGCAATGGAAAAAGGGGGAAAACTTTATCCAGCTCAGGAGTCCATCGGGATTGCCAACTCCCGAGCTCACCAGCCGTAAGCCCTTGAGGGTGTAGCACTATCCAGGGCGCACCAGAAGGGGTGGGGCTACATAGACCCTGCCTCCTAGTGGGCCTTCAGCAGAAGGCAGGAGATATCAGGAAAAGAAAAACAAGATGTTCAGTAAAGAACATATAGCCTACTTTCTCCTAAACGCATGGGTATTGTTATAACACTTTGTCCTTATAAGGAGTATAATTAATGTTGGTTGTAGTAGCTTGTTGAAATACAACGTGCTATACTGATATTAAACATGAATATGATGTGTCCTTTGCTAGTGCTACCTCTGTAAAAAAAAAAAAAAATCATTCAATTCGGTTTCACCGTGTTTGAATTGATACGGGGAGTCGATTTGCACACAATTTGGCCGCTATCTGCAAACTATTGGGCTGATGACCTTGTAGTTCAGTCAAAAGATGCTTCCCACAAAAAGGCATGTTGTTGCAAAATTTGGTAGAGATCAAATGATTAGGTTGGTCGTAATTTGATTTAAGCTTTTAATATTTGGCTGGCCGCTATTCCGTTTCCGTCAAGATAGTGGCGATATAAAACAAGACACTGAGGTGCCCTTTGCTAGTTCTATCTCAGTACCAAATTTTGTTCAATTCGGTTTCACCGTGTTCGAATTGAAATGGGGGGGGGGGGGTGGGGGCAGACATTCCGAATACACACACTCACACACACACACTCACAGGCACACAAACAGACACACAATTGTTGGCCCTGTGTAGATCTCATAAGTCTACTTTCATCTTTTGCAAAAATCAAAAGTAGGCTAACAAGAGGTCTGACCCCTAGTAAAATGATGGATCAGGAAATATAAGAAAAGGGCCAATTAAGGCGGGAATGTAAAATACTTCCTAGGCCTCGGATAGGCTACGCTAATACCGTCGGGGTCGGAAGAGTTTACAAGCTAGCAAGCGATCCTATCACCGCAACTTCGGCCAGCATCAAAATGTTTAGTCAAGACTTCAGAGAAGAGTACGATGTGTTTGGAGTTTCGCTGTTCACGTCAGCTTTTCTGAATGGCGTCTGGGGCCTGCCGTCGGTGCGCCTGTAAAGCTTACACTGGGTAAACCAATAAAGATACTTGGACAAGCTGGGGTGGGTTGCTAGTGTATGTTTAATTCCTAAATCAGCTTTAAATCATACAGAACCTTGGAATTAGTCGTGGAAACGGCAGAACATTAACACTCTCATCCGTAGTAAGTATCAGAAACTGGCTTCGGTGTTGCAAAACAAAGAGAGGTCATTCAATTTACCGACTTCAGTGGCGTAGTTGGTAGCATGCTGAGTTTCTGTGCCCAAGATCGCGGGATCAAACCCGGCCGAAGTCGTCGGATTTTTATCATTTTAAATGATCTTGTCGACTTCGTCGTTATGCTGGGGTCTGGCGTTACGTTACGGTGACGGGACGAAATGTACCCAGATGCACTGAGGTGTGTGACGTCATAGTACCGCTTGGTGCATGTGTTCCCCGACAATCGCGACTTCGGTGGCGTAGTTGGTAGCATGCTGAGCGTCTATGCCCAAGATCGCGGGTTCAAACCCGGCCAAGGTCGTCAGATTTTTATCATTTTAAATGATCTTGTCGACTTCGTTGTTACGCTGGGGTCTGGCGTTACGTTACGGTAATGGGACGAAATGTACCCAGATGCACTGAGGTGTGTGACGTCATAGTACCGCTTGGTGCTTGTGTTCCCCGACAATCGCGACTTCGGTGGCGTAGTTGATAGCATGCTGAGCTTCTATGCCCAAGATCGCGGGTTCAAACCCGGCCAAGGTCGTCAGATTTTTATCATTTTAAATGATCTTGTCGACTTCGTTGTTACGCTGGGGTCTGGAGTTACGTTACGGTAATGGGACGAAATGTACCCAGATGCACTGAGGTGTGTGACGTCATAGTACCGCTTGGTGCATGTGTTCCCCGACAATCTCTACTTCGTTAGTATAAGACAAAAATCCCCGATTCTTGGATGTCACGGGTAATCTCGAGAACCACTGGATGGATTTTGATGCGGTTTTCACCATTCTGTAAAGGATATCTCGAGGAAAAATTCCGTAAATAATAATTTATGTATGATCAAAGGAAGCCAAGCAGTAACGATTTCAGTAAAAAAGTCGAAAACAAACTTGGCGTCCGTGCGCTTCTTAAGCATACGCTGGGCAAACCGTTAAAAATATCAGTATATTATTAGTGTAAGAATTGGTCAGCATGAAAAGTTCTACAAAAAAGTCCGCGAGAGCATATCTCTATCTTCAATACATCGCCCACTATAAGTGTTTTCAGACTGGATGGAAGGGGCACGTCATCCAGCCATCTCCCTCCGCGCGCTTGACCTTGCGTTGCCCTTGGTTTGCACTTGCCGTTCGCGAGCAATTTGAAACAAGGTAAAGTATTATAAAGCAAGATAAGTATTATGCAGATACTTTTCTAACATGTGAAGTGTCTTTGGCTTCGAGCAAAGCGAGAAGCCTCCAGCCTTGCTAGCATTTTTCAGCATTTGTAGCATTTAAAATGATACAAAGTCTAGTCTTTCAGACTGACTGTCACTTTTTAATTCAACGAAGGAGTTCTTTGACATGGAAGTAATCGGTATTTAAATAAGATTTCTGGAAATATTATGTACTAAAACTGTAATATACGTTTACAACATGTATGTGACAATGTCTATTGCATACTCTATGCTTAATGACAGAATAAAGATTGATTGATTGATTGATTGACTGAAATAGTCATGATGCATGATTATCTCATTGAAGGCACATTTTGGAATCACAATCCCACTCTGTTTCTACGTAGGAGTTGCCTCGAGGGAAAACGTAACTTTTACGAATGTCATGTCACCGCAAAAGGGATACTAAGAGAGTATTACTGTTATTGAGGTGTGAAATAACATAGCCCCAAGGCGCCTTCAGATCATAGACCTTACATCACTATAAATCACACTGATAGAGACTGACGTTAACCACCATATGCCACATCGTGGGAGGCTACAAGTGGTCTCGCCTATGGAGGATAATGACATTTCATTGACCAGCTGGAGTGTCTGTACGATGAAGTCATTCATTCATTCTTGCTTCCTTCTTCCAAGAGAAAATGGTCAAGCCTGCATGGATGGTTACTTATGAGTACTCATAAAACAGGAATACAGGGTGTGTCTAGCGTAGTTGATAGCATGCTGAACTTCTATGCCCGAGGTCGCAGGCTCAAACCCGGCCGAAATCGTCAGATTTTTTAAAAGCGTTAAAATTCCCTCATTATGCCTTCCTTCGGAGGGGAAGTAAAGCGGCGTACCCATGTCATAGATTTATGTCATGAAAATGAACCTTCCAATAACTACAACTGTGTGAAGCAAAATTTGTAGGTTAGATTTGATTAACGCTTTAAGTTCCAACGTTCGTCGCCAGGTGCTGGTTGCGGTGGAATCATGCTGCCCAGTTCACAGCTAGGTGTCGTTGACGGTAGCATATGGTAGTAACAGTAGGAAATACTTCTCAGTATTCTCCTTTCAATATCCACGAGCATTTCCATGCTCGTCAGGTTGGCCATTCCAACACCATATATTTATTTATTTATTTACTTCTTTACTTAGTTATTCATTTATTCCTACTTCCTTCAATGAGCAGTAGTCCTAATCTACGTGTAGGATACCAGAACTAGTACAGTATTAAGATACATGAAATTCAGTTAAGAGCTGAATAGAGTTTCTCCATTTCAAATGTAGTATTAAGGTGCGAAGTCGTCGGATTTTTAAGAGCGTTTAAAATCCCTCAGTATGCCTTCCTTCGGAGGGGAAGTAAAACCGGCGGTCCCATGTCAGATTCATGGCATGAAAAAGAACCTTCCACTAATTACACTTGTGTGAAGCTAAATTATAGATCCGATTTGACTAACGCTCTTAGGTTTTAACGTTCGTCACCAGGAGCAGACAGTGGTGGCATCTAGTAACCAAGTTCATAACTAGTGTTGTCGTCAATTTTGGCGTTTGGTAGTAAAGGTACGAACTACTTGAAAATTGAATGTCTGCAGTCCTTACTTGAAATAAAAACAGGTAACACACTAATACAGCCATCACAATTAACACCGGTTATCAGAGAGATTCTACACACATCCAAAGTACACGGGGCTACGTGTCAGCCCCTAAACTGAGGAACTAACCGACTGAGTGTTTCTAAATTCCCAGTACAGACTTTGAGAGCTTGTAGTGGAGACCAAGACGGTTAAGTTTAGCAAAGGAACTTGTATCCGGAAATGTACCGTCGTCCCACTACCTGCAAGAAACCACCACAACACACGTTCAAATCTCCCGCATTGTCGGCGCCACTGACTAAAGTACGTACGTTATTGAACGATCACCTGATGTCCCACTTCCCCTACAGGTTGTATCCTCAGACCTCAACCTTCTTCCACGAAATCTCACGGGTGCCGCGTAGTTACAAAGCATTCATTGAAGACGTACTGCATGAGTTCTTAGACGATTTATTTACTCGAGTCAAAAGCAACAGACTATTTAACATACAAAAAAATACATAGATATGTACATATACATAAAAAGAATAACACAAACTATTTGAAATTGAAAGTAAAATTACGTTAAGGAATGTTAAATGAAGTAGAAAAACAAAACAAAGGTGACAGTCTAAGCAACTTTAGGCCAGTATTTGACAATTTCTATGGCTTCAGATCTTGCGGACATCAGATCACCGATGTTGCATCTTGCAGGACATAATCTGCACTGGTATAGGTGGTCGGTAGTTTGTTGAGCCCCGCATTCGCAGAGGGTTGATGATGTGGAATAACCCCATTTCCACAAGTTGTCTTTTGACCTTGCAACCCCTGTTCTGAGCCTGTTCAGAGTTTTCCACACTGGCCATTCTTCAGTGAAACCAGCAGCTAGATGTTCCGATGGTGTCATCCAATGGTGTTCAGATCTCATCTTCCATACAGATAACCGGGAGATTATCCGTTGGCCAATGTTAACTGTTGTCCTCATGAAACATTTCTTAGACGATGAGCCACTACAAGTGCGTCAAAACATGCGGTTTCAGCACGATGGTGCACCACCTCATTTTTCACTTGCGGTCTGAGATCATCTGCACCCCAGATTTGGGCAACAGTGGACAGATCGTGGTGGTTCCGATTGCTTGGCCTGCACGTTCACCCGACTTGACATTACTTGTCCTTTATTTGTTTACCATTTCTTCTTTTAGTTTGTAAGTCTGTAGTTAGTATTAGTTGTTATAGGTTTCATTCTCATATCATCTTTCACCATCACCCAAACCAGTTGAGGCCGATAACCTAGATGTTAGGCCCCTTAAAACAACAATTATCATCATCATCATCATCATCATCAACTCCTCTGTTGCATTATTGTTATGTTTATACAGTATTAGAAATGAGTCCATAGCAATCAATACATGACATTTCTTGACAGATCCTGAAAATAATCTGAACACTTTTCAAGAGATAACTGCCTTTCCTTAAAAAAAAGATACTCAAATTCAAAGAATTCAGAGTAATAGTTCAATCAGATGGTATGTACATCTGGAAAGTTGTTGTCAGCATGTAGACAATCCACAATTTCTGATAAGTCTCCATATCAGATCTTGGCTACAAGAGATGCCATTGTCACTGACACCTAGTGGCAAACTGTGGAACTTGATAGAGCGTTTCTAACCAAATAACCTAAACATTTAGCTACACGCTACCAATTGTAGTGAGGGGCAGATGACATCACTGTTCCACCCCTTAAAACTTCAATAACTAACTAACTAACCAATTGCAGTGGTAGGTTCCTTTACATGCCATAAATCTATGGCATGGGTCCGCCGGTATTACTTCCCCTCCAAAGAAAGGCATTTATTTATTTATTTAACTTATTTATGAGCTTCATAAACTAGGCCCCAAAAGTAGAACATGGTTTTAAATAGACTACTTCTGTTCACATCCCTCCTACTTTGTCCTACCTTACTGACTTCACAGTTCCAGTAAAGGAAAGACTATACCATTAAAGTAGACTACCAATGATAGGTTTATGTTAAAGTCCACAATGATTTGTGTGCAAGGCGAGGCGTACTCACTGGCTTTTTACCTGTACCTCTCTAGCAAGACTTTATAAAATGAAGAGGTAGGAGAATGGTTCAACAAAGTCACATTTTCTCGCCTATTTTCCCATGAACTCCTCTTTATTGGACATTCTGAATACATCGCACGAACGGAACTGTCTCTGCTTGCTATATTGATTGAGTTGTATCAACGCGCTTACGAGCAAGTAAGTATGTTAGAGATGGTACTGTTGTATTATAATGTACTCATTCTACATATGAAGATGGGAATCTGCTTGTCATTCATCACTCAACGCAGACCAGACTGGCTATTAGGTAAATATCTCCTGTCTCCGGGGTTGTCCTCAACAGCCGAGCCGAGAGAACATGCCTTCAACAAGCACAAGTAATACCTTTCTCTTATTTTTACAGGAGAAAATGTACGCCACCCAGAACTAATATGGATATGCTGTGCATCGGGTTCATTTGTATGGCTGAATGTTGCAGACGCGTACAAATGGCCTTATTTACAGTAAAGAGTGCAAATATTGTCAATGAGTACTATTGAAGAGAGAATCTTCAACGCGGATGACGTTTGAATGCAAAATAGACATCGGTTGGTTGGTTCCTCAGATTAGGGGCCCCGTGTACTTTGGGTGTGTGTAGAATCTGTCTGATAATGGGTGCTATTTGTGATGGCTGTATTAGTGTGTGTTATCTGTCATTCAGGCAAGGACAATCGATTTCTAGTAGATTCTACTTTTGTTACCAAATGCTACCGTCAACGACACCTAGCTGTGAACTTGGCTACTAGATGCCCCACAGCTGGCACCGGGAACTAATTAGAGTGTTAATCAAATCTAACCTACAAATTTAGCTTCCCACAATTGTAGTTAGTAATAATAATAACGTATGGCCTCGGAAGCTGGGTGCAAGCTTTGTAATTTGACACCCAGAGGGTAGCTTGCATGTCGAATTTCGTTGTTCCTTGAATCACTATGAAAGTCAAGGAGGTTAGATATCTAAGCTCCTTGAACAATATAGCGCTTTCTAGTAGAGAAATGAGGAACTTAGTGTTGGCGGAAACTCCCGAGATTATTTTGCCATTATGAACACGGCCTACTGAATTCAAATGGGTTCTTTAACATGCCAACATCGTATGACATGCGTGTCGTATTTTTGCCGCTTTTCAAAAATCACTTACTTCGGCCAGGAGCGAACCTGCAATCTTGGGGTTAGTAGAACGACACGCTATCCACTCACCCACCGTGGCAAGCTATTGTAGTTATTGGAAGGTTCTTTTACATGGCCTAAATCTATGACATGGGACCACCAGCTTCATTTCTCCTCCGAAGGAAGGCATTCTGAGGGATTTTTAACGCTCTTAAAAATCCGACGATTCCGTCTGGGTTTGAACCCACGATATTGGGGATAGAAGCTCAGCATGCTACCGACTACGCCACCGATGCAACAGAAAGAAAAAAACATCAATTAACTAATTAGTGCCCAACTTCGTATGCTTATTGAAACATCGGCTATCACGAGTGATTCTAAAATAAACAACATTAAGTGAGCTCAGTCTTTAGATCAGGGCCGCCAGTGGCGTAACTACGGCGGGTGAACAATTCCCTCCCCCAGACCAAATGATGAAAATATAAAAATTGATGAAGTTTGTTATTTTGAATAATGCCAATCTTCGGACTGATGAGACTTACTGAATGAGCAAAATGGTCGGTTGTTGAATTTTGCATAACACTTGTTTGCCATAATGCAGAGCGTACGTGGAATTGTGGGCGAGATTATTTCAAAACAGACGACAATCTGACACATATGAAAATCATTTTCATCAGTCCCTCTTTAACAGGCCAAATGTCTTCCTGTTTGTAATTCTTTCTTCACACATGAATAAAGTCTGTCGGATATGTGTCAGATTGTCGTCTGTTTTGAAATACTCTATGTGTTGTAATCTTGCCATACTGTGACGTTTCAATAAGGAACATGACCACCACGGGCGTCCTCTTCCTCGACGTTGCATACTGCAGTTCAAGTTGTCCAGGTCCTCTTAAGGCAGGCGATGCCACTCTTCGATAGCGGCCTCCATGACCTCTTGGCGAGTTATGGGAGGGCGTGAACGCTGAGCAATAGCATGCTCTAGCATATCCCAGACATGTTCGATACAGTTCATGTCCGGCGACATCACAGACCATTCCATTCGTGCAATGGCGGAATCCTGGAGTAAGTATAGTACCACCACCGCTCGATGTGGTAAGTATAAGCAAAAACTTGTTTGATGTGTATATTTGCCAGCGTTGGCTATACTCATGAGGTGGCTTTATCCCTCAGAATTTCTAAAAGATCCATGGTCCTTGTGGGGGTCGAAATCTAGGGGGACAAAATTATTTTTACGTTTCAAACACGAATTTAGGGTGAAAGCAACGTATATAATTTGTTTACTTCATAATAAACATCAGTTAAGAACTTTTTAGGCTACGTTTACACATGCAAGAAATTGTCTATGACTAGGAGTTGGATAGAGCATTCAGTTATCTCTTCAGAACAATTTTCTGCCCCTAATTTACTTTTAACAAAGTCACAAAGTTACACTTTTGACATAATCGTCGAACCCAGTGCTTTAAACAGTTGTAAACGTGTGAGAACTAGTTGCGCGGCATCTTCTAAAACGTAAAATAACTAAGTAAGTTGCAAAAAGATGCAAAATATCTCATAACAGGCGCAAACTACAAGACTTTATCTACATTTTAACATTAAGTAGAACGTGACCCAGAGTGACGCGGCATACTAAAAATCTAAGTGAAATTATAATTTAAAAAAATATTAGTTAAATATTATACAATGCCAATATACCTAAAATTACGTAACAATTACGCCCATTAATAACTGAAACACGTTACAAAAATCATACCTTCAGCTGCATGTTCCATCTTAAAGCATCACACTAACCACAAAGACAACCAAACCACAGCCACTTACATTCACCCTCCAATTCCAACTGCTCGAACAGTGGTGACAGATTTACACTAAGATGCGTTTATATCCCAGAATAGTAAGCGGCAATTATATGATAATGCTGTAGAAGTAATAAATTTTGATTTTTAATTAAGAAAATAAATAATGTTGTCCTCCTAGATTTCGATTTTGACCCTCTGTGGGATGGTGGACTTGCAGACTAAAAATACCGTCTATTTTAACTACCCATTACTGGATAAGGATGTACAAAACTGCCTGATATTCCTCAAACATTACTTGGGCTTACATTTAAAGGAAATAGCGTTTGCTCTGCCATGTTCCTTTCTGTGTCTCCCTGAAACCATTGCAGACGGACCATAGGAGAAGTAAAGCATTCACGGGATGTAGTTTGGAAGGGCGTGATATAGTTGGATGATTGAATATAAATGAAAAGTGAGATTCAAACTGACCTACAGGTTGAAGGCTCTTTGGCTAATTCAGGCAGACGCTTTCAGAAGGAGCTTTCAGAAAATAAAGATCCGTTGTACACTGCCTCCAAATATTTTAACTTGTTACCCCTAACTATAAGAAATATCAGCACCATTTCCACATTTAAATTAAAATTTAAGAAAATGGCTCACAGACAAGGCAATGTATTCCGTAGAAGAATTCGAGACAATGTGCACAGAGATATGAGTGTTTGTTTTTGTATATTGATCATTGTATTTATTTGTACCCCTATAATTATGTATTTTATGATTTGACGACTCCAATATGTATATTAACATATTACCATGGAGAAATAAAGAAATGAATTAATGAAAAGTCAAGGCAAATCAACGTAACCGCTCAATTCTTGTGTAAAGGTGAAAGTGTCGATGGTCTATGTTTTCCAACGAACTTACAGGTGTTATATTCTAATTGAGCTGATCTGTATCAATTCATGGCATATTGGATTTCTACGACAAAGTAATGAAAATCCAACAATCCGCCACGGTAGCCGAGAGCATTGACGCTCTAGCTTGTGCCTCGTTAGCATCGGGAGAGCGCACAGTGGTCCTTTTGCACTATCTGGGCACTCAAAACATAAAAAATAAATGTTATATATTTTCATGATTTATGACGTTTTTAGTATCATTAATGTCCGATGACCTCAGAACTGTGCCTATATGTCATATTGGTTCACCCCCTGGAGAGTGAGAGATCGCTGAAGTAGGGTGTTTCTTATCGCATCCTCAGCTGGAAGCGGAGATGATTATTTGTGTTTTAAACTTGTGCTTGTAAATACGTGTTTGTTGAGCAATCTTCATCGTTTGCCATTGGATATGACAGACCAAGGCATGCTCTTTCTTTATTAAATTTGCAAAATCGTATGCAAATTGCTGTGTTTATGTGATAAACGTTTGAAAATAGTGACTTTTAAAATATATTTTATTCTTCCTCTATGGGATTTTGGACCCGGAAATTCGCAATTGTCAACCATTGTTGAAATTCTTTTCATTAGACTATAGCCTATACCCTATTGTGGTGTCTGTGTAAAAACTGCTTGCAACTTTTTGCAACTTTGGCTTTTTTTTTCTCCTTTTAGTGCTCTCGGAAGGAATTTCGCGGAAAGATCTTATCGATGTTTGGCGCCATGCAAGTGGGAAAGTGAAAGAAAGTGATGTCTTACTAAACTATTTGATAGAAAATACTAATCTGAAAACCCTTGGACAGTCTGTTAAAGATATTGTTAGAAAAACGTATTAATTTTTCCGCACAATTAAGAAAAAAGTGGGTTGCAAAAACAAGACATTAAGCTAATTTTTGTCGTCCTAATTTTTCTTTAATCGAATAGATGTGTGGTACTTCAGTTTTATTCTGTACACCCCTGAAAGATCATATATTGTGTTACCGGTAATTAATTCCTTCCCATCTTAAGTTCTTCGTTGCACCAGGGCGTGTAAAGTATTTTACACGGCGTGTTAAGTATTTTACACGCCCTTGTTGCACCACACGTTTACTGCTCGGTTCCAAGCTCTGTGAACTTGTGGGATGAAGGGGAGAGGCAGGGTAGGAGCAGGCGAGAATTGAGAAGCCTGTCGACAGCCAGCCGTGTTATCTGACATTCTCGTCTATTCCAATACTGTTTACATGGGTCTTTTCAGAAACCAGTGTGGCGTTGGGAATTAGTGACTGAGTCACCGACTAATGTATTCGCTTCTGTTACTACGCAAGGACCGAGAAACCGCATCACTCGTCACCACCACTACTAACAGTCTGCGATGCACATTCCTCTCAGGTTCACGCAGCTTAGACTCGAGCAGTAGCTGTGATAAGAACCAGATGGAAGGAACGGCATGTGTTTCGCCTGACTCATGAATTCGCATTTCAGTGACGAGTTAATTTATCACTGTGTTGACCAGAGATATAGAGATTGTGAGGACACGGGAGATTATACATATGTTTTGTGTATTCATGCATATTATTTTATTATGGTTACTAAAAGAGTTCAATTGTTATTACTATACCTACTCATCAAATACTATTTTTAATGTAATTCATTCTCAAATGAAAATTAGTCTATTGTGGCATATTGTTACGGCTGTGAGTTTGTTTCATCGCTCGCCGCATGTGTCACAACTGCCCCAGGGCTGGGCTGTGCTCTGCCTCAGTGTATTGCGTGCGCTTTATGCATCAGGTCTACTAGGACAAAGGGATGGTCCAGAATATTCGTGACCCAGCCAGCGATGGAAGCCTCGAGAAGCCGTGAACCCTGGATGGGTCTAGAAGCATTTATTGAGTCACCGGCCTGCTATATAAGAGCGACCTGTCAAGCAGTGAGTGTGTGTTTTTACGAGCTAGTGCAAGCGTTTATCCTGAGCGACAGAAGTGTGGTGACGTGACTTGCAAAACTCCTAGTGAAGCTGATTCTCTTGACAGCGAGTGAGTGAGAAGCATACTGGGGTCTGCCTGTGTTTTGAGCGAGTGTGATTTCACTGTGCGACAGAGGTATTGTGGCGAAGTGCCGTGCGAGTTACGAAATCCAGTGACATTGTTTCCCAGCTCGTGGACAGCGAAGCAGCGTGTATCAGGTTATCGTAAGTAACTGTAGTTTGTGTACATAAGGAAGAGGTGCAGGTAGTTTCTGTCAAGGCCACCGGAATCATTAGGACGGATTAACTTCTGTGGTTTGTTGACAAGTGAAAGGGGGCAAGAGCTCTCCATAAGGAAGAGACTTGAGGAAACTGGAGTAAGGTTCTAATTGCTTGTATTTGCTGATGTGTAGTGTATCTTTCTGGCCGCAATAAAGTTAATTATTTCTTTAAAGGAACAACTGTGTTGTGCTTCAACCCACCGTAATCCTGTTAACAAAAGTGTCACTAGGGGGGGGGGGGGGGGGGCACGTAACAATATTATCTGTAGTAGTTCAATTAAAATATCTGTGGATTGTATGAATCTAGGAGTCCAACATAGCGTACAAATCGTTGCTGAGTTCTTTTAATCTGGAGTATTTTTCAAAAACCTGTAGTCACAAAATCACTTACCCTCAGCAGCATTAAGGAAAGCCCTCATCCAGTTGAATATTAATTGTTAATATTATTGTTATTATTAAGACAAGTTTAACCTCAATTCTTATAAATAAGAATAAGGAAAATGTTTAACATGCTTCAAACAGTTATTTTAAGGTTTATAGACCTTTTCCATATGCAAAGGAATTTTGCGCGGCCAGATCGGCTAAGAGGACCACTCTGGAGCGTGGGTTCTCACCTCGGCCGTCCTGAAAATGGTTTTCGTGGTTTCCCATTTTGACCACTAAGCAAATGTCGGGACGATGACTCCTCTCAACAGGTCCACAGCCGACTTCCTTCCAAAATCCCTTCCCTGACTGTTTAGATCTATGGCCATTTGGCTGCAATAAAACTTTCAAATTGTTGACAAGTCAGTATGCTCTACTGTATTCTTTACTGGAACATGTTTTCGGTCTTTTATTGGGACCTTTTTCAGTTTCTTTTCATAGCCTAACAACTTCATATGTATTTTTAGCCTATTTTCATTTTATGAAAAAAATTGGCTTATGAGAGCCTTTCTTCCGTGTGTGTGTGTGTGTATGTGTGTGTGTGACTGTGTGTGTGTCCCTAATAACTTCTAACAGGCTCGAGCGATGTAAATGAAACTCAGTAAGGTCACTTTTATCACCTACATAACTGGTACTGACAAGTCTACATCTTGCCACTGGTTACCCGTTCTTAGCCATATCCCACCACCCCACCTGAGGAGAAAGGAAGCTCTGCTGAGAGAAGCAAAGAAGATCCTGTCATCTCCCTCATTACCAGTTCATCAGGAATTTTGTTACCCATCGCCACAACGACTTCGATCTAGGAGACCAGCAAGTGTATCGGCCGGCCGACTCTTGAGGGACAATTTTAACCTAAACCGGAGCTGGCAGGAAGAGTGGTCAAATTCAACATCTGGTACAAATGCCCATGATATAAATCCAACTCGGAATATGAATGGATTTGACCTCCCAAGAAAACTATGGTGTCGCCTCAACAGACTGAGAACTGGGCATGGGCGCTGTAATTTCTTGCGCCATAAGTGGGGCTGGGTGGATTCTCCAATGTGTGAATGCCGTGAAGAGGAGCAGACCATGGACCATGTCATCCTGCGTTGCCCTCTCCATGCCTACTCCGGAAGCCTCAGCGACCTGTTTCATCTATCAGAAAGTGCTGCTGTGTGGTTGAAAAACTTGGATCTGGACTTATGAATTCCTTGTTGTACTCTCCATACGATTAAATAAATAAATAAGTAAGGTCATAGTACTATTTTGCTTGACCCAGACCTTGCCCTCCAAATTTTATTACGTCTCACCAATCACACATGGCAGCTGTGCGAAATATTTCACCGACATTCCATATCTCCGAAACTATTACTGATCGTTTTGCATAGCCCTTCTTCTTCTTCTTCTTCTTTATCTTCGGCTCTTCCCAATTAATTGGGGTCGCCGGAGCCAACCAGGCTCATTTTGGTTGTGGCCGGGGATTTAAGGCCGGATGCCCTTCCTGACGCCACGTGATTTTTCAGGTGAAAATTCCACCCCGCTGTCACCGGGATTCGAACCCCGGCCGTCCGGGTGAAAGACGAGCAGCTAAGCCACTGCGCCATCACGCTCCCCTCCGAAACTATTACTGATATCACCCTGAAATGTTGTACGGTGATAAAGAGCACTACTAAAATTTCACATATGGGACTTTCAAAAAACCCGTTAACTAAAAACGAACATGGCGGCCAAAAAAACAATTTGAAACTTTTAAATAGACTATTCTTGCGATTTAACCATCCAACCGCAATAAAAATTGGTACAGCAAATGTTTAAACACTTTGTAATGCACTTGCATCTAATTATAGTTTAATTGTCTACATATCCTCATAATAGCGCCTGTGCGAAATATTTCATCGGCATTCTATATCTCCGAAACTATTACTGATATCAGCCTAAAATGTTGTACGGTGATAAAGAGCACTGCTAAAATTTCACAGATGGGACTTTCAAAAACCTGTTAACTAAAAACGAACATGGCGGCCATGCGAAAGTGAAATATGGTACAGTAAATGTTTATACACATTGTAATGCTCAGACATCTAATTTAGTTCAATTGCTCACTTAACCTAAAGACGGCTGTTGTGCGCAATTTTAAAATTAAGTTTTCATTTGTCGTTAATTAATCATGCGATGGAAGTGAACATTTGAATAATGAACCTACGCAAAAATCGTCATCTAATAGTACATAACTATGGCCTACATATATAAAAATCCAAAATGGCAACCAACTGAAATATTTAGACGGTTCTCAATATCTATTAATCTATGTAGCAATCAAACTGAAATTTTGTTTGTTGATAGAGGCTATGAACATAAGTTCACCTATAGTACTTTAAATAATCTGGTGAGCTCAAATCCAACATGGTGGCGACGCGAAATATAAATTTCTAAATGGACGTTTCTCGCGATTTAACTATCCGAACGCAGTGAAACTTGGTATGGTAAATGCTTATACAAATTTTAATCCACTGGCATGTAATTTATTTCAATTGTTTTCACAACTACAAGATGGCAGCTTTGCAAACTTTTTAAATCTGATAGTCATTTCTTGTGTCCTAATCGTGCGATTGACGTTTGAATACTACACCTACAAAATAATCATTATGTAACAGTACATAAGGTAACTCTAAGACCTACACGTATAAAAATCCAACATGGTGACTATCCGAAATATTTAGACGGTTCTCAATATCTACAAATGTATTACAGCAATCAAAGTGAAATTTTGTATGTTAATAGAGGAAATTTACATAAGTAGGATATATGAAAATAGGCTCTCTAGTTCTTCATGGAACTACTTGTTTATGAAACAATGACAGTATAAATTAACATTGCGAAATGGACGTCCTTACATTATTAATAAAGAAAATATTACTCGTATTAATATCAGAAAGCAAAAGTCTCAAGTTATAATTCAATCTAATATATAAAAGTGAATGTATGTATGTATGTATGTATGTGGGTTGGTTCCGTATACAAATCTACACCGTTCCACCAATCGCAACCATATTTTGCATACACATAGTTTAGGACCCAGAAGCAACCGCTGGCCACATTAATTTTTGATAGTCTTTCTCATTCTTCTGATTAAGGTCCTTTTGTACTCGAGCAAAGGCTAATATAAAGTCATAAAATATACTCATGAAGGAATGGCAAGGCAGATAGTTTCCATGGCAACATAGCTCAAGTCGAGACACGGCCGAATGGATGCGAATTGCGCTCTGCACTACCGGTATAGAAAATGAGGATCTTTACTTGAAATCCCGTTAGTTACTCAACTGCTCACACAGCACTGTCAACCGAGTATACCATAACAAAGACTTGACACTATATATTTGTCAAATGCCACTCACTCACTCACTCACTCACACATTCATCATGAAATCTCAGAAACCACAGAACGGATTGCAATGAGATTTGGTATGCAGCTTCCTCAAGGGCCGCAAACGCCCACTAAGAAAGGATTTTTGGATATTAAGGTTCTATAGGGGTGTTAAGGGGGTAGACCTGCATTTCATTGAATAGCAATATCTCCCGATTGGTTTCATTGGGGATGTGATACTCGGCATATAAACTCATCATTAAAAATAAGAAGACACGTGTATAAGGGATTTTCGATGTGGTGTATATTATGAGGTGAAAGGGGTGAAAAGTGGGGGTTGAAAGATTCTTAACGGAGCGTGTATCTCTTAGACGACATAGGCGAGGAGTTTGAAACTCAGCGGAAAAAACAGAATAAAAAATAAGTAAATAAGTGTTTGACCGTTTTTTTTCATAAATCCAATTTAAGGGGCCCATGGGGAGGAGTGAATTTCTGGGGGGGAAAATCCGGAAAGAAAGTGTCCTAACTGATTGACTGACTGTCTCACTCATCAAACTCAGGGGGGAAAACTGCTTTAAAGTAAGTAAATAGCTGTTCGACAGTTTTCTTTTCATAAATCAAATTTAAGGAGCTCATGGGGAGGGGTGAAATTCTGAAAAAAGAAAATTGAAAGAAAATGTCTTGACTCACTCACTCAGTCATCATCGCCCAGCCAAAATTATTGAAGTTAGAAACATGACAGTTTGGGGAAATATTCATTGTAGGCCAAAACCGTCTACTAAGGGAGGATGTTCGGATATTCAGGTTCTAAAGGGGTCTTAAAGGGGTTAAACCTACATTTCATTGAATAACAATATCTCAGGAGTGGTTTCATTTGTGGATGTGACACTCGGCATATAAACTAATCATTAGAAATAAGCAGACATGTGTCTAAGGGTTTTCGATGTGGTGTATTATTATGAGGTGAAAGGGGTGAAAAGTGGGGGTTTAAGGATTCCTAACGGAGCGTGTATCTCTTTAACGACATAGGCGAGGAGTTTGAAACTCAGTGGAAAAAAAATCAGCTTAAAAATAAGTAAATAGGTGCTCGAAGTTTTTTTTTTCATAAATCCAATTTAAGGGGCCCATGGGGAGGGGTGAAATTCTGGGGAAAAAAAACAGGAAAGAAAGTGACCTAACAGATTGACTCACTCACTCTTCAAACTCAGGGGGGGGGGGGGAAATGCTTAAAAATAAGTAAATATGTGTTCGACGGTTTTCTTTGATAAATCATATTCATAGGGAGAGGTGAAACCCTGAAGAAGAAAAAATGAAAGAATATGTCCTGACTCACTCACGCACTCATCATCGCCCAGCCAAAAATATTGAATTTGGAAACATGGCATTTTGGGGATATGTTCGTTGTATGTCAAAACCGTACAATAAGGGAGGATTTTTGGATATTCAGATTCTAAAGGGGTCTTAAGGGGATTAAACCTGCATTTCATTGAATAACAATATCTCAGGAGTGGTTTCATTTGTGGATGTGATACTCGGCATATAAACTAATCATTAGAAATAAGCAGACATGTATCTAAGGGTTTTCGATGTGGTGTATTATTATGAGGTGAAAGGGGTGAAAAGTGGGGGGTTGAAGGATTCCAAACGGAACGTGTAGGCCTATCTCTTAAACGACATAGGCTAGAAATTTGAAACTCAGCGAAAAAAATCAGCTTACAAATAAGTAAATCGGTGTTCAACCGTTTTTTGATAAATTTAAGGGGCCAATGGGGTGTGGTGAAATTCAGGGGGGAATAAGGAGAGAAAATGTCCTAACTGACTGACTAACTCACTCACTCATCAAACTCGGGGGAAAAAGACAGCTTAAAAAATAAGTTAACAGGGGTTCAAGCGTTTTTTCATCAATCCAATTTAAGGGGCCCATGGGGAGGGGTGAAATTCTGGTAAAAATAATTGAAAGAAAATGTCCTGTCTGACTCAATCACTCATCACGCCCAGCGAAAACTATTAAAGTTGGAAACATGAAATTTTGGGAATATGTTCGCTGTATGTCAAAACGTCAACTAAGGAATGATTTTTCTTTTTTCGGGTTTTAAAGAGATGCTATGGGGGTAAACGTGCATTCCATTGAATAACGATATCTCATGAGTTGTTTCTTTGGGGATGTGATATTCGGTATATAAACTAATCATTAAAAATAATCAGACATATATCTAAAGGTTTATCGATGTGATGTACATTATTATGTGAAAGGGGTGAAAATTGGGGGTTGAGGGATTCTTAACGGAGCGTGTATCTCTTAAACGACATAGGCAAGAAGTTTGAAATTCGGCGGGAAAAACAGCTTAAAATACAAGTAAATAGGTGTTCGGCCGTTTTATTTTCAAAAATCCAATTTAAGGGGATCATGAGAGGGGTGAAATTCTGAAAAATAAATGAAAGAAAATGTCCTGACATACTCACTTACTCATCATCACCCAGCCAAAATTATTGAAGTTAGAAACATGACATTTTGGGGCTATGTTCGTTGTATGTCGAAAACGTTCACTAAGGAAGGATTTTTGGATATTCAGATTCGAAAGGGGTATTAAGTGGGTAGACTTGCATTTAATTGAATAACAATATCTCCCGATTGGTTTCCTTGGGGATGGGATACTTGGCATATAAACTCATCATTAAGAATAAGCAGACATATGTCTAAGGGTTTATTGATATGGTGTACTGTATATTATGAGGTGAAAGGGGTGAAAAGTGGGGGTTGAAAGATTCCTAAAGGAGGGTGTATCTCTTAAACGACATAGGCGAGGAGTTTGAAACTCGGAGGAAATCAATCAGCTTAAAAATAAATAAATAAATTAAAAACAAATATATAAATAAATAAATAGGTGTTCCGAGAGTTTTTTTCATAAATCTAACTTAAGAGGCCTATGGGGAGGGGTGAAATTCTGGAAGACGTCCACTAAGGAAGGATTTTTGGATGTTCACTCTCATCGACCAACCAAAACTATTAAAAGTTAGAAGAATGATATTTTGGGGATATGTTTGTTGTTTGTCGAAAACGTCTACTAAGGAGGGATTTTTGGATATTCAGGTTCTAAAGGGGTGTTAACGGGGTTAAACCTGCATTTCATTGAATAACAAAATGACACGACTATGACGCGAGCGAGGCGAGACTAAAAATGAGATGGTGTGTGTCTGTGTATTACTCAATCACGCAAGTACCACTGGTCCGATTTACATGAATTTTACATGGAAGTAGCTGATTTACCTGGTTAACATATAGGCTACTTTTGATTTCAATACTTTGCACTATTTAAAGATGGCGACCATTTTAGTGACGTCACTACACCCTTTGGTTTCAAACTTTCATATTTCCATTTCAAATAAAAAGAGAACACTAAAAAATAGCAAACTTTTGATGGCATATACAAGGTTTAAAATTACATTTTCTATCCGAAAGGTATCTCCAACGGTTAGCGAGTAAAACCTAAATTTGTGCTATAAAACACGGTTATCGCCGAGCGGTGTAGTTGGACAAAATGTTCCATCCTTAATCTCCCTCTGCGCAGCACCTCGCCTATCCCCTGTTTTAACTGTCACCTTCACATTTTAATTTATTTATGACGCGTAGCGAAGCACGGGTACTTCAGCTAGTATATTCATAAAATTTGTATTGTCTTGATTCAAAGAACTCTCGAAATTAGATGAGTCTTGTGGACGTCTTACTCGATTTGAAGTCGCCCATCTATATCAAGGTCCTAATGAAGGACCGAAAAAATGTTCCAATGAAATGAGAGCATATTGAGTATTAGCAGGTGTCAACAATTTAAAAGATAGCGTAGTTAATACGTCGAACCAAGCATTATCCAATATGGTTCATGTTTTTCACGCATATGCAATAAAACTTTTAATCATTCCAGCAATTCATCTAGGTTGGGGACATGTCTTTTACGGGGTTTCCCCTAGGTGCTCCATGTCAGGCTCTTCAGCGAGCTTTTGGCACGCCCTGCCCGGGCTGCCGCCTACCATCCTTTTTAGCCTATTTTCATTTTATGAAATAATAGGCTTATGAGATCACCTTTTGTCCGTGTGTGTGTGTGTGTGTGTGTGTCCGGGTGTGAGTGTCTGTGTGTGCCCCCTAATAACTTCTAAAAGTCTGGAGCGATTTCAATGAAACTCGGTAAGGTCATAGTACTATTTTGGCCGATCCCGACCCTTCAAGTTTTATTACGTCCCACCAATCCAACATGGCGGCTATGCGAAGTATTTCACCGGCATTCTATATCTCCGAAACTATTACTGATATCATCCTGAAATATTGTACGGTGATGAAGAGTACTGCTAGAAGTTCGGCAATGGAAATTATGAAAACCAGTTAACTCAAAAATGAACATGGCGGCCAACCGAAGGTGAAACATTTTAGAAGACTTCCCACGTGATTTAACGATCTGAGCGCAGTGAAATACAGTAAATGTTTATCATCATCATCTTGTACAGTTTCCAGCCCCAGGCTGGGTCTGTTTGGAACATAAGCCTCGCCACTTAGTTCTTTCTTCCCACCACCTCTCCGCTGTCACTCTGGTCCAGTCCTCGCCTCTCTTCTTGACACATTCCTCCACTCCTTTCAGCCATCTATCTCTTGGTCTTCCCCTTGGTCGTTTCTTCTGCATCTGCATCTCATGTATCCTCTTGGGAATCTCCTTCTCATCCATTCTCTTTAAGTGTCCATACCACCTCAGTCTTGATGTCTCAATGCTACCTTGCAAGGGCTCCTCTTTCACCATTTCCCTGACCTTTTCATTCCTTACCCTGTCTCTTCTTGTTACTCCGATCCTACTTCGCAGGAACTTCATTTCACCTGCCTGTATTCTGCTTATGTCTCTTTTCTTCATTGTCCACGTTTCTGAAGCATAGGCCAGTATCGGGATATAGTAGCTTCTGTATAACACTTCCTTGCTTTTTTGTGGGACATCTTTATTCCACACTAAGCTCCTAATGCTTCTCAGAAATGCTTCTGCCTGTCTGCCACGTTCCGTAATCTCTTTGTCATTTCTCCCATTTTCCTCCACTATACTTCCCAAGTACTTGAGACTTTCCACCTTCTTCAGCTGTCCACCTCCAAGTGTTATCCCTCTCATTGGTCTGTCCTTTTTCCTGGTCGTTAACAGGATCTCACATTTACTGATGTTGAACTTCCATCCGTACTCTCCCACTGTTTTTCCCAAGCCTTCAGTTGCTCCTGAATTTCCTCCTCCTTGTTTCCCCAGACCATGAGATCATCTGCCAACACCATTGCTTTCATCTTATCTTCTCCTATCTTTCCTGCTATCCGTATCATTACCTCGTCCATAACCACAATAAAGAGAAGGGGTGACAGCGCACTACCCTGTTTCAGGCCACTCTTTTGTCTGAACCAGCCTGTTCTTTCCCCTCCAACTTTCACACAACTCACACTTCCACAATACATCTCCTTCACTCTGCCTACAGTCTCTTTTTCCACTCCCATGTTTTCCATTGCTTTCCAAACCTTCTCCCTACACACACTATCATAGGCCTTTTCGATGTCCAGGAAGGCCATCAACAGATCCTCTCCAAATTCGTAGTGGTGTTCCTGGAGCTGTCTCACTGAAAATATGAGATCCACTGTTGATCTCCTAGGTCTGAATCCATACTGCTCCTCTCTCAATTTTTTCTCCACTTTGGCTCGTATTCTACTTTCTAATATATTTTCATATATCTTGGCACAGTGAGGTATGAGTGTGACTCCCCTGTAATTTCTGCACTCCTTTCTGCTTCCTTTCTTAAATATTGGGACAATTAATCCTTTCTTCCAATCTTCTGGGGTCTTTTTCTCCTTCCATATCACCCTCATCACACGGTACAGCCACTGTTTCCCAACCTCCCCTGCTGCCTTCACCATTTCAACACTCACTTCATCCACACCGGGTGCCCTTCCTCCTTTCATCTTGTCTATAGCCATTTCCAGTTCTCTCCAAGTCAGGTCCTTTTCCATTCCTGTGTTGTCTTCTCCATCTTCCAATACATTGTAAATGTTTATACACATTGTAATTCATTGGAATCTAATTTGGTTCAATTGTTCACATAACCTCAAGATGGCGGCTGTGCGCAATTTTAAAATCTGATTTTCATTTCATGTGTCCTAATCATGCGATTGAAGTTTGAATACTACAACTACACGATAATCTTCATGTAATAGTACACAACTCTAAGACCTACATATATAAACGTCCAACATGGCGACCATCTGAAATAATTGGACGGTTCTCAATACCTACGAATCTATTACAGCAATCAAACTGTTTTTTTTAATGTTGATATAGGAAATTAACATAAGTAGGGTATGTGAGAATAGTCTGTTTAGTTCCTTAGGGAACTACTTGTTTACTTCCTTCCTCTGTTCTCCAACACTGGGCCAAAATGGCTGGATTGAACATTATGTCTGGCCATGGAATTGTTCCTTATCTACTCGTATTACCATTGCGATCATGTATTCCTTGGAGGATGTATGTGAAATTTTACTGCCAAGGCGTAATCTATCTTAATTCTGGGAACAAGAAGAATTAATTCCATCCTTGTCCCAAATAGAGATACACCTTCTCTTTGGTATTTCCCTGAATCACAAGACGCTCCTTTTGATGACCACCGGCATCTCTTCGCAAGAAGAGAGAAATTTGCCTTGTGAAATCATCCCACAATACACCAACTCACTCTCTGCGCGTGCCCTAAGGGGGTAAGCAATTTGTTGATCTGCCATGGAGAATTTAAATGATGGTGTGATGGTTGGTACAGGGTTGGTTGGTTGGTTCCTCAGTTTAGGGGCTGCGACAAGGCGGTCATGTAGCCCCGTGTACTTTGGGTGTGTGTAGAATCTGTCTGATAACCTGTGTTAATTGTGATGGCTGTATTAGTGTGTGTATCTATTTTTTAATTCAAGTAATGACTGCAACTTTGAATTTTTCAAATAGTTCCTAATTTTTCCGCCAAACGCCACCGTCAACGACTACTAGGCCCAGTTCAGAACTTAGCTACTAGACGCCACCGCAGTCGGCTCTTGGCAACGAACGTAGTAACCTAAGAGCGTTGTTTACATTCTTAACCTATCCAATTTAGCTTCACATAGGTGTAATTAGTGGAAGGGTCTTTAACATGCCATCAATCTATGACATGGGGCCGCCGGCTTTACTTCCCCTCCGAAGGAAGGCATACTGAGGGATTTTTAACGCTCTTAAAAAATCCGACGGCTTCGGTCGGGTTTGAACTCGCTATCTTGGTTGGTACAGGGTGAATACACATGGTTGAGAGGGTGGATGAAGGATGGGTGAAATGAAGGAAGGACAGATGGGTGGAATGAAGAGAGGACGGCAGGAAGGAGGGAAGGAAGGAAAGAAGGAAGGAGAGAAGGAAGGAAGGAAGGAAGGAAGGGAGAAAGGAAGGCGGGAAGGGAGAAAGGAAAGAAGGGAGAAAGGAAGGAAGGAAGGGAGAAAGGATGGAAGGGAGAAAGGAAGGAAGGATGGAAGGAAGGGAGAGAGGAAGGAAGGGAGAATGGAATGATGGACGGAAGGAAAGAAGGAAGGATGGAAGGAAGGGAGAAAGGAAGGAAGGATGGAAGGAAGGGAGAGAGGAAGGAAGGGAGAAAGGAAGGAAGGATGAAAGGAAGGAAGGAAGGGAGAAATTAAGGAAGGGAGAAAGGAAGGAAGGATGGAAGGAAGGAAGGGAGAAAAGAAGGAAGGATGGAAGGAAGGGAGAAAGGAAGGAAGGGAGAAAGGAAGGAAGGGAGAAAGGAAGGAAGGATGGAAGGAAGGAAGGGAGAAAGGAAGGAAGGATGGAAGGAAGGGAGAAAGGAAGAAAGGTAGGAAGGATGGAAGGAAGGGAGAAAGGAAGGAAGGGAGATAGGAAGGAAGGACGAAAGGAAGGAAGGAAGGGAGAATGGAATGAAGGACGGAAGGAAGGGAGAAAGGAGGGAAGGATGAAAGGAAGGAAGGGAGAAAGGAAGGAAGGACGGAAGGACGGAATAACTGTCAACCTCTCGTACCAATTTGTTTGGCTTACCAGAGTCCACCAGACTCATTTGGATTTTGGTCGAGGATTTAAGACCGGATGCTCTTCCTGGTACCAGGTGAATTTTCGAATGAAAATTCCACCTCGCTGTTACAAGGGTTCGTAACACGGACGAGCAGCGAAACCACTGCACCAAAACGCTCTCCATACATTCCCTAGCATTCTTGGCTGTCACCTCAGAGGTCCGGGTACGATTCTGGGCTCTGCCAAGATATTTAATTCTGGTCAGAGTGTTGGAACGGGATACACTCAGACTCGTGAGCAAAACTGAGAAGAGGTGTGTTCGATTCCCTTCTCAACTATCGTGGAAGTGGATTTCCGTAGTTTCCCACTTCTACTCCAGGCAAATGCCCGGATGGTAGAGATCTGTAGTGCGGCCCTTGCTATTACAATACACCGTACGAGACTGTCAGGAGCTTAAGATAGGGATGTGTTATGATAACTGAATTCTTTTTAGAAATGCGAGATGGAAAAAAACAGTTAACGTATTTTAAGTAGAATATCTGCAAATTTAAAGTAATTTTTAAAGACATTAGTTAAACAAATTTTTGTACAATAGGGACTAATGGCTCTTGTTGACGCATCGCCTCTGCTCATGGTTACAACATACTTAGCTTGAATAAGTATCATTAGTGCAAAGCTTTCGCATTTTACCTTACTGTGGATACCGCAGTGGCTCCTTAATACATTTTCTTTAAATACAAATACATCTACCCAACACAAATGCATCAGAGAACCTATTGGCAACACTCATCCAAAAGCGAGAAGACGTATATCCGGAGTTTTTTTGCATCTGGCGCCATGGACGAAAGCAAACTTTGAAATGCGTCACGTCTCTACAAGAATGGCAGTACACAACTTCCAACACATCATTTGCCACAACAAGCCGTATCATGAGCCTTCATTACATGCACGTGTCAACTGTGTGGACATGTATATGCGATCGCTATGACCACTTGGAAATATGTACAAAAAGAACAAGGACAATCAGTGATTATGCGAATTTTATTTCTTACGCTTCCGGGACTTACAAGGCTGCTAATATACAAAGCTTATCAATCATAATGAGGTGAAAAAATTATAATTAAAGGTTAAAAAATAAGACTAATGAACTATGAAATGTATGACACAGAAATAAATTAGAATAAAAGAACTGAAGAGTGGGCAAACCGCAACTAAATATAACAAGATGTTCAGCAAAGAACATATAGCCTACTGTCTCCTAAATGTATGGGTATATTTATAACTCTTTGTCCTCATCCCTAAAACCACCTCTACCACCATGTAGTGTTTGTTTTCTTTTATATTGATAATTAGCCAGTAAGTGTCAAAATCAATATTATATACTTTATGATGATTGAATAACAAAACTACTAACTTATTGTAATGCATTCACGTCCGTTAATCTCTATATTAAGCCAGCCTGCAAACTTAAGGATCTATCGTTTTGGGTACCTTCCCCTTAAAAAATCCGCGCCAATCACAGTAGGTTGGTGCTGCGACCTAGCAGTGAATTCATATTTATCTAGTACGCCTCTGGGTGTTCAACGAGTAGGCAGTTTAAAGTAGCCAGGAGGGAGGCGATCCAACTGGCAGTGTTTAATGATAGAGCGTACAGTCACTCGTCCTGCTAGAAGGACCTTCCGGAAGTACTTTTGTACACAGCGGTGCGTCCTTCCAGCAGGACTTTGGACCCTTATGGCAAATGTTTGAACTGGCCTTCCAGCAGGACGCGTCCTTCCGGCAGTACTTTGGGTTATCGGAGCGTAATAATATTGCAGTTCTGGTACTGGGCAAACAATAAAAGTCTGTAAATATTCTAAAATATTCAATATGACTCATATTGACTAATACAATAACTGTCTCTTAACAACATATTGACTCTAAAATATATAAACGTATAAAGTATAAACGTGTTTTCTTATAGTACAGAGTCTAAATAAATGTATGAGCGACGGCGCGTCCATCACTCGAGAATAAATAAATTAAAAAAAGCCTAGTTGTGTTTTTGTCAATATCCCACTGCACAGTTGCACAACTACACGTAATTTAAACTACAGTACCATGACATTTACTGATATCATAATTACTAGCAAATAACGAGCGACTCCATGCATCTCCGCTGTTTGGAGCATCGAAATAGGTAGCAAAAACATAAACACAGTCACCATTACGTATAATAGCCGCCATTACTGAACGGTCAGAGCTACCAACTTCAGACTTGCATGCGCTGATTCGTTACATTTCCCTCTATACAATGGAAAAAAGAACGGTCCTGCCAGCAGGACGCTTCGTCCTCATATAAGCAATTGAATTACGTACTCAAATGAGGACCTAACTTCCTGCCGGCAGTGCCTTGTACGTTCTATCATTAAAGGTAATCGGAGCGCGATCGTGGCTAATAGTCGAACTACCAGTATTACAAAATTGCCATACTTTAGGAGGCCAGGTATTGACACAGCGGTATATTTGGAACAATACTACCCACATAACCCACAAGAGGACAGCACCGTACAGAGACATTAAGAAGGCTGTGGTTGATAACAACGTGTATCTAATTCTTCTATTCTCCTTTTCGTAATGTCTTCTGTTTATGTGCAATGCTGGGACTGTGATTTTATTAATAAACGAGTGTATACATTAGCCTCCCCTTTGAGCTAAATTACATTTTATTCAGTATCTGTGAAAAGAGACAGCTCATGGAAAAACACAGGGAAAAGAAGAAAGAATTGCATATGGTGTTCATAGATCTAGAGAAGGCTTATGATCGTGTCCCCCGTCAAGAAGTATGGAGATGCATGAGATTCAAGGGAGTACCAGAGAAGTATGTGCGCATTATCCAGGACATGTACCATGGGGCAAAGACGCAAGTTAGAAGCAGTGTAGGGCTAACGGGAACCATACCAGTTGAAGTTGGTCTCCATCAAGGATCTGCACTGAGTCCCTATATCTTTGATCTGATAATGGATGTTATCTCTGAAAGCCTTAGAGAACCTGCTCCTTGGTGCATGCTATTCGCAGATGACATTGTACTATGTAGCACTAATCAAGAACAACTCGAACTTAAACTAGAACACTGGAGAAAAGCATTAGAGGACAGGGGTCTTAAAATCAGCCGGAATAAGACTGAATACATGTGCCTCGGTGGAAAGGGAAATGACAGTGTGAAGATGGACGGAAATCAGCTCCAAGCAAGTAATAGTTTCAAGTACCTTGGATCAACGGTATCTGACGATGGCAATCTAGACCTGGAAATTACCCACCGAATTCAGGCTGCCTGGTTAAACTGGAAAAGGTTGTCTGGTGTCCTCTGTGACAGGAGACTAAATGTCCAAGTAAAGGGGAGAGCCTATAAAAGTGTGGTGAGACCTGCCATGCTATATGGAGCAGAAACTTGGCCAATAGTACAGTCGCAAAATAAACGGCTGGATGTAGCCGAAATGAAAATTCTGAGATGGATGTGTGGTGTTACTAGGAAAGACCACATCATGAACAGCTTCATACGAGGAAGTGTCAAGGTAACCCAAGCATCAAGGAAAGTTCAAGAAAGGCGGTTGCTCTGGTATGGTCACATTAAGCGCAGGGATGAGACCTATGTGGGAAGAAGAGTGCTGGATCTTGAGCTGGAGGGCAGGAGGGAGAGAGGCAGACCTAGAAGAAGATGGATGAGCTGCGTGCGGGAAGACTTCGCAGAAAAGCAGTTAACCGAAAACACCATTTGGGACCGAGGGAAATGGAAAAGACTTGCCAAAAACGTCGACCCCACATGAGCGGGAAAAGATGAAGAAGAAGAAGAAGAAGATCTGAGAAAAGAGCTTGTGCACATCATTTGTAAAAGAATTCAAGAAAAAAAAAGTCAACTGCGTGACAGGCTAACACGCTAGCCCAGAGCTAAACATATCCTTAACATCATGGTGATCTTAACTGATATATTAGATTCAACCTGTTGGAAAATAATGACTTGAAATAAACTATTTCTTCACTGCAGTACATCTTCATTATAGATCATTTCATACAAAGTTTATATTATTGTATCAGTAGGGTATATCGCATACAACATACTAAAATTACTGAAATATAAGACAGGCTCATGAGGACAGCTGCCATCTTGTCGTGTGGCAGATACAGCTCAGCTCTTTTAAGCCAGTCATACAGAATAATATTATAATATTAAATTATAATAAATAACGGATCACGACCTTCAGGATAGCTTAAACCACCCTAGGCTTGATAATCTGAATTGGTGGGTCTTAAGCTATTGATTATAATGGTTGCATAATTCACACGGCCACCATCCTGAAATGGCAAGGCCGATGACCTTGAATTTTGGGTGAAAGACGCGTCCTATATAAAGTTATGTTGTCACCAAATTTGGTAGAGATCGGATGATTAGTTTAGCCGTAATTTGAGTTTACGTTTTGAACGTTTGAGTGGCCGCCATTCAGTTTTGGTAAAGATGGCGGCGATATAAAGTAAGGCACTGAGGTGCCCTATGCTAGAGCTACCTCTGTACCAAATTTCGTTCAATTCGGTTTCACCGTGTTCGAATTGATAGGGGGGGGGGCAGACATTCAGAGTACACTCACTCACACACACACACACACACACAGACTCACACACACACATACACACAGACAGACACACAATTTTTCGCCCTGTGTTGATCTCATAAGTCTACTTTCATTTTTTGCAAAAATCGAAAGTAGGCTAAAAATACACATAATTTACGAATATAGGCGATTTCTCAAAAGCTAATGGATCCTTTAAGGGCTGTTATTGCTATGGTGTTAATGGTGGCATTTGAGATACGAAATTTTCTACACTTTGCAGCAAAAAAGAAGGTATTGTTCCCCTGGCCCCCACTAATAACCCTATAACTTCTATTTCTTGAAGGTGGTATTTTTCCTTGTAGAAAGGAACTGTAGGCTCGTAAATATCCATCTTTTCTTTGTTCACTTAATCTGGCTGCTCGGCATGGGTCTCAAAACGCACGGTTAGATCCAATTTATAACCCTTCTTTTTATCTTCCTTATAGGCTATGATGTCATTGCGCCTGGTACTGCCTTGCGTGGCTAGCCCTGAAACTTCTTCATGCACAACGAAGCCAACATCTCTCAGACTCTCCGCAAGGATGAATGTTACTGAGTGATGTCTTGTGGTACGTATAACCTCACCATAATTGCAGAACCCAAGGACATGAGGGAGGGTTTCAATCTCGTTGTCAGAGCGGCGACAGCGGTTATCGTCCCGGCTTCTGCCTGGTACAGCTCTAACTGCGGCTACATTACATTCAAGCTTCAGTCCATCCTTCCATTCAGAGCTGGAAAGACCCTTGTGGTGCCACACCCAATTATTAGGTGGCGTGAACTGCCTGTAGAGAATTACCCCTTTTCCTTTCTGAGTTAACCGACAAGTTTATATAAATAGTATTTTGTAAACCTATGGCCATTTGGCTGCATTAAATGTTTATTATGTTCTTCATCTGAGCACAGGGGAGGAGAATATATTTACAAATATGTGCAATGTGGATAATTGGCAAGAAAAAATGTGAAAATATGAAAGAACAATAATGCAATCTGGCCCACCCTAAAATTTTAGTCAGGAGCCAACCCTGCTCATCAGCTTTGATTATCAGATCCTGGCTTAGAGTATGAGTTTGCGCTTAACTAAGAATATAAATCTTGTAGTTTTACTCTTGTTGTTGTTGTTTGAGTCTTCAGCCTTTGAGACTGGTTTGATGCAGCTCTCCATGCCTCCCTGTCCTGAGCTAAACGTTTAATCTCCACATACCTACCGGCTACCACACCCTATATCCCAGGCAATCTGTTGAACATATTCTAACCTTGGTCTACCCGTAAGTTCTTCTCCTCGACCTTTCCATTCTTAACTAAGCTTGCTATTCCTGGGTGTCCTAGTATGTGTCCTACCAACCTATGTCTTCTCTTCATTAGCAGTCACCAGAAACATCGCTCCTCTCCCACTCGTCCTAATACCTCTTTGTTTGTAACCCTATCTACCCATCTGATCTTCATCATTCTCCCGTAACACCACATTTCAAAACGCTTCAATTCTCCACTTTTCAGCTGTACCAAGAGTCCAAGTTTCACTTCCATCGAGTGCCACGCTCCAGACAAACACTTTCAAAAATGACTTCCTAATACCTAAATCTATATTCGATGTGAACAGATTCCTATTTTGTAGAAATGCATTCCTTGCCTGAACCAACCTACTTTTTGTATTCGCTTTGCTTCGTCCATCACAGGTTACTTTTCTTCCTAAGTAACAGAAGTCTGCTACTTTCTTCAGCTTTTAACCAGCCAATTTCATGTCTATAGAGGTTTCTGATTTATTTCAGCTGCATTCCAATATTTGTGTTTTACATTTATTAATTTTCATCATGATTTCTTTCCTTATAGTGTTCAAACGACAGATGGCATTGTATGACACCAACGATATTTATCATTGAAGTTCTAAAATTGGCATTAGTTCTTTGGCTTTGAGCAGCGAGTATTTATCATTAAAGGAATACATAATTATCTCAGCTGTAGGCTACTTAATGTGAGAGTGCAAATAAGACTGCCACAGACTCTAGTTCTTAAGGTAGAACAATCGACTACAATTGTAATTTGGTAACATACTTTACATAATGAAGTTCTTGAAGAGTAATTTGAAAGTCCCAAGATAGCCTGGGAGGAAACTCCATGTCATTTGTTTTAATTTTCTCTCCTTGAGTTCCATGTAACCGAACACCTAGCGGCAACGTCAAGCAATATTTGATGCACGGTGCACAGAAAGTGTGATAATCCTGCGCGAATGCGGATATCCAGGGATTAACCCGCGGAACTCCGCAAAAATTTTTGTCATTCGGATATAGTTTGCATGGCTTTCCGGATAGCGGATAAGCTGTAGATAATGTTTAGTAAATTTGCGGATAGTTTTTAGAATACAATCCGAACTTGCTCAGCCAACTATCCTCACTTGATACCATACCAGGAACTGCTAATAAATTTTGATGTGGACAGTTTAGAAATAGGAAGAAAAATAGCAGCTATGAACTTCCTTTTTAAAATTATAAATATTTCAAATGATGATACCGAATTCCTTTCTCTCTTAAATTTCCATGTATCACGTATCAAGGAACAATATCACATTTGAAATTAAGAGAACCAGGACATCTGCCCACACTAATACACCGCTGAAGAGACTATGTAATATTTTCAACAATGATGCTCAATGAAATAATGCCATAGATTTTAGTACTTCCTAGATAGTATTTTCGATGGAATTTCTAACCACTCTCCAGAAATAATGTCTCAAACCTTGCAAATTGTAAATCATGAATTCTTACCACTGTGGCATTGTATTATATGTACTAAACTGTTTAATTTTTAGCCTACTTTTCACATTTTGCCAAAATAAGGAAAAAGTAGACTTATGAGATCGGGCAAATGTGTGTCTGTCTGTCTGGCTGTGTGTGTGTCCCCCCCTATCAACTCCTAAACGGCTGGAGCAATCGAAACAAAATTTGGTAGGAGTAAAGATCTATACCTGAATATCTCACGGCCATATTTGAAAATGATGTCAGTGCTACCAACTGCTGAAAAATCGCAATTCAAATTTGAGCTCCATGTTGGATATCTTGGAAGGTATGAATGGGAGCTATTTAAAAATTGGCACACGTATAGACAATAATATTGCAGTTTAATTTCCAGGAGACCATACATGGCAGTGTTGCCAAAATGATTCTAAGCCTGCTGATAGGTCCAATTTTTAAATGCATATAACTTCTACACTATCAATTGGAATTCAACCAAATTTCGTATGTTGTATGTGTACATAACCAGATATGACTGAGCGTATTCTTAAGACCCACCAGGGCTGCCAACTGTTAATAAATGCTCTCAATTTATTTTATCCAAATAACAATATATCAGAAAGTATGCAAGCCGACAGCTTTAAACTATGCACACGTGTAGTACCTGACATTCTATATTAATTTCGAGTAACTTATATACGTCAGTGCTACCAACATGATTCTAGGCCTGCTGATAGGTCCAGCATTAAATACATGTAACTTCCATACTATCATTTGGATTTCAACCAAATTTTGTATGTGCTATCTGTACCATATCAGATATGACTATGCGCATTCTTAAGAGCAACCAGGGCTGCCAACTGCTAATATGTGCTGTCCCTATTTGTGTTACCCTAATATCAATATATCAGAAAGTATGCAAGCCAATAGCTCTAAACTTTGCACACGTATAGTACCTGGCATTCTAGATGAATTTGGAGTAACTAATATACGTCAGTGCTGCCAACATGATTCTAAGCCTGCCGATAGGTCAATTTTAAAATGCATGTAACTTCTATACTAACTAATGGATTTCATTCAAAATTGGCACAACAATAGATCATATTATTCCAGATTATTTCAGACAAATACATGCATGACATTGTTGCCAACATGATTTTACGCGCGCTGTTAGATCCAATGTTTAACTGCATGTAACGTCCATGCTATTCATTGGACTTCAACCAAATTTTGTATTCTGTACCTTAAGAGATGGAACTAAGAATATATTCAGTCATCAGGGCTGCCAACTGTAGTGCTCTATTAGGCTACATTATGCCAGGTATACAGTACTTCGAACTAATTAGAAATTTCGATATTAGCAACTTAATTTCGTCATTATTCTAGAAAGGTTCATATACTGTAGAATATTCATTGGCATGAAAAGTAGGCTCTTTAGTTCGTCACGGAACTTCTTGTTTAATACCTAGTTATTTCAATTGAAAATCCACAGCCTGCTTCCAGTCTCCTACCGGGTCAGGAATAGAATGAATGAAGCCCCCATCTATCGGCGAGGATATGAAGTGTGCTGGCTGACGAAGCCTGTCGCACTCTTCTGGGGCAATGATTAAATGAATGACAGATGAAATGAAATGATAGTGGAGAGTGTTGCTGGAAAACAGGAAAAACCGGAGTACCCGGAGAAAAACCTGTCTGCCTCCGTTTTGTCCAGCACAGATATCACATGGAGTGACCGGGATTTGAACCACAGACCCAGCGGTGATAGGCCGGCGTGCTGCCGCCTAAGCCACGGAGGCTTCTCTTATTAGGATAGGCTATTAATTGTAATTCCCTGCTCAATCTAATTGGACACACTAACTTTTGTTGATCGACCGAAGAGCTTATGTCATTAAAAAATGAGCTTCGGAATAAGGTTTCCTTGCATTCTTTTTCTAGCCTTTCTGGCCATCTACACATATGGCTACAGATAAATGAATGACTACACAATGACATGGTAAGACTGTGATACAAATTATAAAAATTCAAAACGCCGAATTAGAGTTAAAGCCCTGCGTGGATGTGGATATCCGTGGATAACCCCGCGGGTATCCGCAACATTTTTCGCCATTCGGATAGCGGATAAGCTGCGGATAATGTTTGGAGAAAAATTGCGGATAGTTTTAAGAATACAATCTGAACTTGTTTAATATCATTGTTAGAACCCAGATGTTTATGACATAATACACTGGTATCTAATTTAGTTCAATTGTTTACATAACCTCAAGATGGCTGCAGTGTAAATTTTAAAATTAAATTTTTATTTCTTGTGTCGTATTCATGAGATCGAAGTGAAAGTTTGAATAATGAACCTACGCAATAATTTTCCTTTAATGGTACATGACTCTATGGCCTATACATATAAAAATGCAACATGGCGACCATCCGAAATATTTAGACGGTTCTCAATATCTATGAATCTATTACATCAATCGAACTGATTTTTTTTATCTTCATAGGGGCTGTGAACATAAGTTCACATATAGGACTTTCAATAACCTGCTGATCACAAATCCAACATGGCGGCGACGCGAATTATAAATATTCACATGGACGTTTATCGCAATTTAACCATCAGAGTGCAGTGAAACTTGGTACGTAAATCCATATACAAATGTTAATGCACAGGAATCTCAACACAAGATGGCAGCTGAATTTGAATTTGAATTTTAATTTTAATTTTAATATTAATTTTATTGTTGTTAATGTTATTATTTATATTTATATTTATATTTATATTTATATTTATATTTATATTTATACATTTGTTTTAATTATAATTTTTATTTTTTTAATTTAAATTTATTTTTATTACTTTAATTTTGATTTTGATTTTTTATTTTTATTTTAATTTTTATTTGTATTTGTATTTGTGTTTGTATTTGTGTCGCCTCCGTAGCGTAGCAGTCAGCATGGTTAGCTGCCGCCCCGGAGGTCCTGGGTTCGATTCCCGGCTCTGCCACGAAATTTGTAAAGTGGTACGAGGACTGGAACGGGGTCTACTCAGCCTCGGGTGGCCCAAATGAGTAGAGGGGGTTCGATTCCCCCTCAGCCATCCTCGAAGTGGTTTTCCGTGGTTTCCCACTTTGTCTTCGGGCAAATGCTGGGATGGTACCTTCTTCAACGCCACGGCCGCCTCCTTCCCTCTTCCTTGTCTATCCATCCTAACCATCCCTTCCTTACCTTCCCTCATGAGGCCCCTGTTCGCTTTGCAGGTGAGGCCGCCTGGGCGAGGAGCCAATCCCACCTCACCAGTTGTATCCCTTCCGATTCGATGTTCCCATCTCTAGGGCACTGCCCGTAGAGGCGGTAGTGGTGAGTTCCCTCGCTGAGTCCGTGGGTTCCACCAACCTGGAGGGTAAACGACTTTAAAAAAAATGTATTTGTATTTTTAATTTTAATTTTAATTTTAATTTTAATTTTAATTTTAATTTTAATTTTAATTTTAATTTTAATTTTAATTTTAATTTTAATTTTAATTTTAATTTTAATTTTTATTTTAATTTTAATTTTTATTTTTATTTTTATTTTATTTTTATTTTTATTTTTATTTTTATTTTTATTTTTATTTTTATTTTTATTTTTATTTTTATTTTTATTTTTATTTTTATTTTTATTTTTATTTTTATTTTTATTTTTATTTTTATTTTGATGTCATTTTCTTAAAGTATACAGCATTTTATGTAATTTATTAGCTTATTTTATACTTTTTGAGTCATTTTCTCATATTTTTAAGAGTTTTGACGCCCTTTTTTGCGTATGATATTGGATATTATTGGAACATAAAGTGAGGATGAATCGAGGGATATGAGGATATTCACAACTAATAAATTGTCAATGTGAAGACTAAAGTTAGTTTTTTCAGTCCCTACTTCTTGAAAATATCCACATTTATAGAGGCACACCGGCGATTGCAACTAATCCGGGAGCGATGTTGACTGCCAGAATAGCAGGACAGGTTACTGTAGGCCCAGAAGTACCGTACCTCAGTGCAATCATACAGTACGTGTATCGCGTAAATTTGTGTTCTCAGCTGCGATTGTTATTTTTGAGTATAATTTAAAATGCCGAAGTTAACGGCATCTAGACGTGCTCATTTCAAACGAATAATTTCGGAATTTAGAGGGGATATTTTTAGCCTACTTTCGATTTTTGCAAAAAATGAAAGTAGACTTATGAGATCAACACAGGGCGAAAAAAGTGTGTCTGTCTGTGTGTGTGTATGTGTGTGTGTGAGTCTGTGTGCGTGTGTGTGTATGTGTGTGTGTGAGTCTGTGTGTGTGTGTGTGAGTGTGTGTACTCTGAATGTCTGTCCCCCCATATCAATTCGAACACGGTGAATGCGAATTGAACGAAAATTGGTACAAAGGTAGCACTAGCAAAGGACACCTCAGTGTCATGTTTTATATCGCCGCCATCTTGACGGAAACGTAATGGCGGCCACACAAATGTTCAAAGCTTAAGTTAAATTACGACTAACATAACCATCCGATCTCTACCAAACTTTGCAACAACATACCTTTATGGAGGGAGCATTCTTTGACCAATCTAATAGGTTATTAGCCTAATAGTTTGCGGATGGCGGCCATCTTTATGTCAAAATAGATTCTCCCTATTAATTCGAACACGGTGGAACCGAATGGAACGAAATTTGGTACAGAGGTAGCACTAGCAAAGGGCACCTCAGTGTCATGTTTTATATCGCCGCCATCTTGACTGAAACGTAATGGCGGCCACACGAATGTTCAAAGCTTAAATCAAATTACGATTAACCTAATCATCCGATCTCTACCAAACTTTGCAACTACATACCTTTATGGAGGGAGCATCCTTTGACCAATCTAATAGGTCGTTCGCCTAATAGTTTGCGGATGGCGGCCATCTTTGTGTCAGAATCGATTCCCCCTATTAATTCAAACACGGCGAAACCGAATGGAACGAAATTTGGTGCAGAGATAGCATTAGCAAAGGGCATCTCAGTGTCATGATTAATATCGCCGCCATATTGACAGAAACGTAATGGCGGCCACACAAATGTTTAAAGCTTAAATCAAATTGCGACTAACATAACCATCCGATCTCTACCAAACTTTGCAACAACATACCTTAATAGAGGGAGCATCCTTTGACAAATCTAATAGGTCATTAGCCTAATAGTTTGCGGATGGCGGCCATCTTTATGTCAAAATTGATTCCCCCTATTAATTCGAACACGGTGGAACCGAATGAACGAAATTTTGTACAGAGGTAGCACTAGCAAAGGGCACCTCAGTGTCATGTTTTATATCACCGCTATCTTGACGGAAACGTAATCGCGGCCACCCAAATGTTAAAAGCTAAAATGTAATTACGACCAACCTAATAATCTAGTCTCTACCAAATTTTGCAACACCATATCTTTATGTGGGAAACATATTCTGACCAAACTGCAAGAACATCAGCCCAATAGTTTGCAGATGGTGGCCAAGTATGTGTGCAAATCGATTCCCCCTATTAATTCGAATACGGTGCAACCGAATGGAACGATACTTGGTACCGTACCCATGTGAGTAATCTCGATGGAAAATATGCTTCTGCCTCCAGCTAGCATCAGGGCTCGAGCGTGTACCGTCCTCCCACTGTAGCAGTTGCATATTTTGGATTTGAGGCTAAAAGGTGTCAACTTTACAATGATAAGGCACAACTCTATTCTAAAACTTTAATTCTGTAAAAACTTCATGGCTTCACATAAACCAAACAAATCCCACAACCACAAAAATAAAAGCAAACAAAAATTATTTCCACAATCCACAAATATGAACATAATATTATCATAATAAAATCATATTATAACACAAACCTTTACCCTTATGTGAACTTTACAAAGTAATCTAGTGAGCTGATGCACATACAACTTCAGAACAAACTGTACTTTAATTCCTCCGTCATCCAATGTGACTTCATTAACTCTACAAGATTAATTATTCTCTGAACCTTGTCTTAATTTGACAATAATGTGTATCGTGTGTGTGTTTTGATCTTTCTCTTCCCACCAAATGCTTTACATGCATTAGCCTATTCTGGTGTTGCACAGCAGTCTACGTACAACTCCATAATTATGTAAGCTACCCCTACACTTCCTCTATTTATATAGTTCCACTGCATGCCGTGTGTGATTTCCTATTAAAAACATTAGTTAACGCTGTGTCGGACGGTACTATTAAACTACCTTTGCGCGAGTAGCCTGTGGCATGTGGTAACCCACTTCAGAAACAGATGTCAGTGACAGTACAAATGCAACGTCTAACCATTCGTTAGATAGCTAAAATCATGAACCATCAGGGTAATCTATAATTATCAATGTGTTCTTAAACCACATGACTTTATTACTCAATATAACAATATTTCATTTCATGTCATTAACAGGGTCTAAAATCTGCCCCTTTCAAACTGGCTGTCACGGTTCGCCTGACCGTTCAGACCCTCTCCCCGAGCGGCCTGTATACAATAGAAGTGGAGTGAGGTCCTACATTACCTCCCCCTCGTTTCCTGTCTGACTTCTTTCTCCCCTAGAAGTAAAAGATTTTACAAGACCAACACTGTGGTCCCAGCGACACACATATCTCAATGGATTAAAACTGGAAGCCTCCGTGGCTTAGGCGGCAGCACGCCGGCCTCTCAACGCTGGGTCCATGGTTCAAATCCCGGTCACCCCATGTGAGATCTGTGCTGGACAAAACGGAGGCAGACAGGTTTTTCTCCGGGTACTCCGGTTTTCCCTGTCAAAATTTCATTCCAGCAACACTCTCCACTATCATTTCATTTCATCTGTCATTCATTTAATCATTGCCCCAGAGGAGTGCGTCAGGCCTCGGCAGCCGGCACAGTTCATATCCTCGCCGCTAGATGGGGGCTTAATTCACTCCATTCCTGACCCGGTCGGAGACTGGAAGCAGGCTGTGGATTTTCATTTTCATTATGCAAATAGGTTCTGGATGAGCTTTCACATTTACTCCTGCACTGAGGTTAATAATAATTGGCTCCAAATTAGGCCCATTTCAACATGAAGGCATGAGATTCATAACACATTAGTCCATTAGGTAACCGGTATCTTTAATAAATATTGCGGCCAGCCCATGCTGCCGTCTTGGGATTCGCTTCAACGAGCCGAATCACTCAACAAATAGTCCTCGGGGAATCAGATAGCGTGCGAAGGTGTCCGTTGTTTTCCTCCCACCTATCACGGGATTCGAACCCGGAACTTCCATATCCATCATCAGAGCTAGGGTCAATATCACTATATACGCTCTGGCATAAAGTACATCTCTCGTTACGCCCACGGCATACGAGATTTCATACGAAGAATAGATACCCTGGTCCCTCCTAATGCTATGATCTGCGTCCTATAATTACCAAGAGAAATCTATAAAATATTCTATAAGCTTTTCACATAAGCTGCAAATTCAATTCACTAAAAGCCCTTCCATTTCCTGGCATAATTATATTCCCATTAATACACTATATTCTGATATCAAACTCTTTCCTTAATCCCGTAACGTAATCTTACTGTATAATCTTACTGCTTAGATCGATAAGTCTTGCCCTTTAGCGTAAATATTTCTTGTTTACAACATTTTGCCTGATGCGTTCATTCATACCTTTATATTCATTATATTATTATTATTATTATTCTCACTGACATAAATTTACCAAAATCCGACACAACTCCATCTTACACATCGAACAACCATGTTCGTGACATTTTCATAACTGATTTGCCATTTTTAATTACTAGTGGTAACGATTTATCCACTCACTGATGCAAAATAACATCTCAAGTCTATTAAAATCAAAATAATAATGAGTAAACTTGGAGAGTCCATCTCCTACTCTGATTCTTACTGGCATCTTTATAATTCTGAAATCACACTACATGCAGTGGCCTATACCTCTACTTGAACATAATTTGTGGGGTACTCACATATCTTAAGGCTTCGTCACGGTGGTTCCAACCACTCATATCCTTCCTGGTCGCCTGCCATAAGCAGATTCTAGTGCGACATTTTCATCTCGAATACACACATTTTCTGACACATATTTTTCGTTAACCACACGACCCTTTGCATTTCTATAAAGAAGCTATTGCCTCCAAAACACATGACACTTTAAAACACTTATTAAACTATTAATTTAAAAGACATTTCACATATAATTTACATAACACACGTCACTCCGTACACTTTTCCTTGGTTGAAATTCCCTAGCAAAGATATCCAAAATTGCAGGTGTCGACGGCATCTCCCGTACTCCTACCAACTCCTGATTGAAAGTCTGGTTCGCTTGCCCTCGGAATTCACCAACAGTTTATCCATACTCCTACGGTAAGCTTCCTGATTCGCATAACTATGCTAACTTCCGTCCTGAGCGATATTATTTGGTATTCAAAGACATTACCAAATGCTTCGTAAGGTTTCTTTTAGCGCATTCCATCGTAATTAGACATGTATGATCAGTCAATATTTTATACCTTGCGCTTAACACTGTGCATAACTTTACATAGATTATTATTTACAATAGTTCTGCAACTTATCTCACACGTTGCTTCCTAAGTGAACACACCATTGTTCGTACTGTTTACAAAACTGTGTAGCGACGACTGTTTGCGACTCTCGGTGACAAACTATGTCCAACTGTGTAAGCTGCGTTAAGACTGGCTGCAACACTGGCGTGCGACTGCCGTGACGACTGGGCTAAAGACTGACGTGCTACTGGGCGATGACTGAGCTAACGACTGAGTAAGACTGAGACTCTGCCAAGGGTCGACTCCCTTATATTGGATTCCCACGAAAAGTAGAGCTAACTTTTCCCGCGCGATCTCGACTCCTCTCCCAGCACGATTCTGGTCTCGAAACCATGCTCATCGGGTTCCTTTTCCTTCACTGATCCCAGAACTGTCTGCGTGCTGAAGAATCGCTCGGCCAATTAATTAATATTAATTCCTTTCTCCATAGCGTGGGGACGCTATCTCCCTGGGAATCCCTGGCAACCTCGTTAGAACCAAGCCGCGAACAACCATAGTCCCTGTTCTTCCGCACTTCATTAAATATGCGTCAGTTTCGCAGATTAAAGGCTCTAAAATTAGCTTCCTGGCTAAAGATTCATCTGTGTGCCACTCTCATGTCATTGTGTTACTCCAATCATGAGTAATCAATGATTTTCCTTGGGATCTTCCCACCCCCTTCTTACATCCATTCTCAGTCGGGGAAAAACTGGGTCATTATTCAGGTCCCCAACCTCCTCCAGACGACATAACGAGGTCAGCAAGATGGACGTGGCTCCATGCTGCACCTCCCACAATTCTGGGCCAATTAGTTAAACGTCAAACTCTGCACTTTCCGTGCTCCAAGTCCAGTATAGCCTACTTCAAGTAGTCTAATAATGCTGTATTTCGCTCAATTTCCTGCATTATTCCAATAAATAATGTCATGATCAGCTGGAATCACACCAGTGATTAAATATACACTTTTCTCTAGGGGTTTTTACCATGAAATACCCTCAGCAGACCTCGGGTTCGTTCCCTGGTGGAACCTTTATACTGAGATCACAGTCACTGAGATCCACGTTCGATATCAGTCAGCATAAGCCCCTCGGGTTCAGTACAGAGATAGTACTAACAAAAGGCATCTCAGTGTCATGTTTTATATCGCCGCCATCTTGACGGAAACGTAATGGCGGCCACACAAATGTTCAAAGCTTAAATCAAATTACGATTAACCTAATCATCCGATCTCCACCAAATTTTGCAACAACATACCCTTATAGAGGAAGCATACTTTGACCAAACGAATAGGTCATTAGCCTAATAGTTTGCGGATGGCGACCATCTTTGTGTGAAAATCAATTCCCCCTATTATTTCAAACACGGTGAAACCGAATGGAACGAAATTTGGTACAGAGGTAGCACTAGCAAAGGGCATGTCAGTGTCATGTTTTATATCGCAGCCATATTGACAGAAACGTAATGGCGGCCACACAAATGTTCAAAGCTTAAGTTAAATTACGACTAACATAACCATCCGATATCTACCAAACTTTGCAACAACATACCTTTATGGAGGGAGCATCCTTTGACCAATCTAATAGGTTATTAGCCTAATAGTTTGCGGATGGCGGCCATCTTTATGTCAAAATTGATTCCCCCTATTAATTCGAACACGGTGGAACCGAATGGAACGAAATTTGGTACAGAGGTAGCACTAGCAAAGGGCACCTCAGTGTCATGTTTTATATCGCCGCCATCTTGACTGAAACGTAATGGCGGCCACACGAATGTTCAAAGCTTAAATCAAATTACGATTAACCTAATCATCCGATCTCTACCAAATTTTGCAACTACATACCTTTATGGAGGGAGCATCCTTTGACCAATCTAATAGGTCGTTCGCCTAATAGTTTGCGGATGGCGGCCATCTTTGTGTCAGAATCGATTCCCCCTATTAATTCAAACACGGCGAAACCGAATGGAACGAAATTTGGTGCAGAGATAGCACTAGCAAAGGGCATCTCAGTGTCATGATTAATATCGCCGCCATTTGGACAGAAACGTAATGGCAGCCACACAAATATTTAAAGCTTAAATCAAATTGCGACTAACATAACCATCCGATCTCTACCAAACTTTGCAACAACATACCTTTATGGAGGGAGCATTCTTTGACCAATCTAATAGGTCATTAGCCTAATAGTTTGCGGATGGCGGCCACCTTTATGTCAAAATTGATTCCCCCTATTAATTCGAACACGGTGGAACCGAATGAACGAAATTTGGTACAGAGGTAGCACTAGCAAAGGGCACCTCAGTGTCATGTTTTATATCACCGCTATCTTGACGGTAACGTAATCGCGGCCACCCAAATGTTAAAAGCTAAAATGTAATTACGACCAACCTAATAATCTAGTCTCTACCAAATTTTGCAACACCATATCTTTATGTGGGAAACATATTCAGACCAAACTGCAAGAACATCAGCCCAATAGTTTGCAGATGGTGGCCAAGTATGTGTGCAAATCGATTCCCCGTATCAATTCAAACACGGTGAAACCGAATTGAACGAAATTTGGTACAGAGGTAGCACTAGCAAAGGGCACCTCATATTCATGTTTAATATCCCTATAGCACGTTGTATTTCAACAAGCTACTACAACCAACATTCAACCATACTCCTTGAAAAGGACAAAGAGTTATAACAATACCCATGCATTGGGGAGAAAGTAGGCTATATGTTCTTTACTGAACATCTTGTTTCTACCTATTGTAAAATTTGTTTATACAAAATAAGCTGTGCGAAGTGAAAGTTTATGTTTGCATTTTTTGTGTGTTGACATTATGCCAGTGACTTAAATATAGCTTATGTCAATTTCATGATTAAATTGATTGTAAAACTTAATTCAAACTTAAGGTTCATTTTATAAAGGTTCAGGACTAATTTATTGGATTTTTGCAGTCGTATAATAGATAATGTTTTAAACATTCTTAGATAACCGCACCGTGTTGATAACATACTGCCATTCAATTAAGATTTCGCTCAGGATGGAAAGAAACACTTAATTCGTTTATAGTTGCAATGGACCTCTTAAGGTAGTTACCGACACTACTGAAGTCATTTCAATACAAGTTATCTTATTTTCTTGAAATTGATATCACTGATTCCAAGAATATAAGCTAATGGATTTTTGCCTAAAAAGAAAAATTAAATAAATTTGGGGGGTCTCTTTCTAAGATTAATCACAAAAATAACGTGCTTTTTAGGACGCAGTATCTTTGCTCTTTTTCAACTTAATTGAGTAATTGTTGTTACAAATTGATATGCTGTATGTTCAGAATGTTGTATAGCAGAATCGTTTTTGTATCAATGATTGAGCTTTGTTTTACAATTTACGTTATTTTGATTGAAAAATACATTAATTATGGGGGGGGGGGCGACCCCTAATTTCAATTTAACAGCTTCATTCTGCTTTAAAACATAGCTGCATTATTTGTCTATATTTTAGTTTTTAAATTAAACTAATATCTGCATTCTAGGTGGACATTTTAACTGCCCAAGTCAAGACAAATATTGAAAAAATAAAAGGAAGGGAGAGAAATCGTAACTTAAAGTTGAGGTACGGTACACATTTAGAGTAAAGAGTCTTACTTTTCAACTCCTAAAAACTGCATTTTCTTTGGATCTTCTGCATTCTCCGACCCGTGAGTATCTCCTATATTGTTTTAGTTCTGGAGTAGACTATTTCAAAGCCAGATTAATGTGTGCTTTATATGCTGCACCTATGCGTCAATGTGACAGCTGCTGAAAAGCGTGCACACCTATCATTAAAGTGAATATAAATGCGCTAAACAACAATAAAACTAGTATAAACTATGTATTTCTGGAAACTAGAGAGGACATACTATCGAATGAGACAATTTAAAAAATCGAAAATTTTCTTGAAAATGACTAATGGAAGGGTCGATGAATACCTTAACTGAAAGGCTTTTACTGACAAAATGCATGAGTTGATTGCTTCTTGTCCGTAGCTTCTTACAAAGTGTGACGGGATGTGAATAATTGCAAAAAGCAAATCATATTCAGCTACAGGCACATAATACGCACAAGTACGATACTTTTATTATTCTTATTCACCATTGTAATTGATTTGTCAGCATGCGGTAACTCGGAAGAGTCGTCAACAATAATGAGGTCGGTCCTTCTCTGTCGTATCACTGAACTCGCTGTCTGTTTCTGTTTCTGTTCTCACCTTTCTCTAGTTGGGTTATCATCCAACTTGTGACAACCCCTTCCAGCTACTCATTTTGATGTGCAGATCTGTGTAATGTACTTCTATTCCTGATTCGTTCTGCTCACCAATTTTGACTTTTGTAACGGCTACATTCATCTTTCCTCTTTGTCTTTCAACACCACGTCAAGCTTGTCTACACACACTTGTTTTATTTGGTCATCTTCATTAACTTGTCCCATTGTATCACCACTTCATTTATTCTTTAACGTAGCACGTGTAAATATAATATTCCTCGGGGGTCCTTTGTTCATCTTCGCATTCATTATTCTTATTCGTATCATTATTTAATAATTTATTTTACTTCAAGGCAGATAGAACCTGAGGGCCACAACAGCCTTTGCAGAGAGGACATTTCAATGACAAAATAACTATCCACTTTCAAGTTTATTCAGTCTCCAGAGGCTGTTGACAGATCATACAATGAATCAACGAAAATAATGAGGACTCAGTTAGTTGCCCAAGATGATCTGAGGCTCCACGCGACTCAGTCGAGGCTCAGCCGGGAGGTAGGCTATACAAGCATTCCCTACATCGATATAAGGACAGTACAAATTCAGTCACGCTATTGGTTGCGAGCAGCCGAAAGCACTGGGTTTTGTTCTCAAAACGACGTACTGCCGTCATTAGTATATCCATTCATAAAAATTCTATGAAACTGGTAAAATGTTACGTAGTTACAAAAGGTGTTAAGTGGCAGAGAATGTAGAACTAGAGGCAAACTACTTAACCCTCAGATACTTGCGCGGGTTACTAGTGTAGCCCAGTGATTTATTTTGTTGCACCGCAGTGTGTCTATTTGCACAGAATGCTTCAGTGACGAAGAAATGTCAGCATGCTTATGGATTTTCTGGGGTATAAATTGTAGCCGAAAAGGCTGAAAAGAAATATACAAATTCAAGAAAACTTTAAAAATAAATATTGAAGTTTCTCATAATAAATGGTGAATTTCTAAGGAAATTATCCAGCCTAGTGCTATTTTTGTTTATTAGCCTACTTTTCACATTTTGCAAAAATGAGGGAAACCTAGATTTATGAGATCGATCCGGGCAAATTTCTGTCTGTCTGTCTGTCTGTCTGTCTGTCCTCCTCTCTGTCTGTCTGGCTGCGTGTGTGACACCCCTATCAACTCCTAAACGGCTGCAGCAATCGAATCCAAATTTGGTATGAGTAAAGATCTATACCTGAATATCTCAAGCCCATATTTGAAGATTATGTCAGTGCTACCAACTGCTGAAAAACCGCAATTGAAATTTGAGCTCCATATTGGATATCTTGGAAGGTGTGCATGGGAGCTATTCAAAATCGGCACACGTATAGATAATAATATTTCAGTTTAATTTCCAGGAGGCCACACATGTCAGTGTTGCCAAAATGATTCTAAGCCTGCTGATAGATCCAATTTTTAAATGCATATAACTTCTATGCTATCAATTTGATTTCAACCAAATTTTGTATGTAATATGCGTACATAAACAGATATGACTGAGCGTATTCTTAAGAGCCACCACGGTTGTCAACTGTCAATAAATGTTCTCTCTATTCTTTTATCCAAATACCAATATATCAGAAAGTATGCAAGCTGACAGCTTTAAACTATGCACAAGTATAGTACCTGACATTCTAGATTAATTTGGAGTAACTTATGTACGTCAGTGCTACCAACACGATTCTAAGCCTGCTGATAGGACCATTTTTTAAATACATGTAACTTCTATACTATCAATTGGATTTCAACCAAATTTCGTATGTGCTATGTGTACCATAACAGATATGACTATGCGTTAATAAATGCTGTCTCTATTTTTTTAACCCAAATATTAATATATCAGAAAGTATGTAAGCCAACAGCTTTAAAATTTGCACACGTATAGTACCTAACATTTTAGATTAATTAGGAGATACTAATATACGTCAGTGCTACCAACATGACTCCAAGGCTGCTGATAGGTCCAATATTAAAATACACGTAACTTCTATACTAACTAATGGATTTCATCCAAAATTGGCACAACAGTAGATCATAATATTTCAGATTATTTCTGACCAACGCATGTATGACATTGTTGCCAACATGATTTTACGCGCGCTGATAGATCCAATGTCTAACTGCATGTAACGTCCATGCTATCCATTGGACTTCAACCAAATATTGTATTCTGTACCTTAAGAGATGGAATTAACAATATATTCAGTCACCAGGGCTGACAACTGTAGTGCTCTATTAGGCTACAGGTATATTTCGAACTAATTAGGAAGGTCGATATAACCAACTTAATTTCGCTATTTTTCTGGATAGGTCTATTTAGAATCTTAAAATTTTAATAAAGTAGGCTCTTTAGTTCGTCACGGAACTTCTCGTTTCTGGTCTAAAAGTGAACTAATTTTGATATTTAGGTTTATATCAAAATCAATTTATCAGCTCAAATTCCTTTAGATTTTTATTTTTACTGTAGAATTCCCGACGATGTAGGATAAATTCAATTTTCTTCTTAATTTTGTATATCCTCTAGATATATAAACATACATAAAATCTTCAGGTTTAGCTTATATTATTTAAATATAGTACTATTTAACATATTAAAACTGAATCCCAAATTGAACATGTGTGAGACCATCAGAGGAAATTATTGTTTGGTCTACATTGTATCTATTACTAGCGCGAGTGTCCAAGGGTTAAGTTAAGGAATTTTTCAGTAAATTTATGTAAAATATCATTGAAGAGAAGGGATGAAGCTTGTATCTTTACGTAACCGTTAATCATGTGATCATGAATCACGGGACCTCTTTTTAAAGTGGACATAGCAATTCACTTCGAAAATCTCACATGCATTGACCGAGAATTGAACCGGGTCCAGCTGGGCGAGAGGCGTATAGCTTGATTGCTGCACCACCTCGCCCCTAAAATATCATTGAGTATAATTATAATGAATTACAGACTTATCATTAAAATACTATAAATAGATATATTAATTGTATCACCGGTAAATGTTTCAATTTTTATGCTGATTTTCGCGTGCTGATATGTGGATTGGTTGTTTAATTTCTTAAAAAAACTAGAATAACTGTGTTACAATTACAATACAATTTTCGGATATCATTATAAGCGCCTTCCTCTACCTTGGAAGTATAGTCACAAATGATGGGGGAGCAGAGGAAGATGTTCGAAGCCGTATTAGGAAGGCAAATGGTGCGTTTGTCCAGCTCTACCCCCACCTGGAGAAATAGAAACATTTCCAGGAAGACCAAGCTCCACCTTTTCAATAGCAACGTAAAGTCGATTCTTCTCTACGGCTGTGAAACATGGAAAGTCACAAAACCGATCAACAACCAGCTTCAGGTGTTCATTAACATATGTCTGCGTCGCATCATGAATGTGAGGTGGCCGGACATAATCTCAAATGAAGATATTTGGACCATCACCTATCAACAATTGATTAGCATCCAGATCAAGGAGAGGAAATGGCGCTGGATCAGTCACACACTAAGGAAGCCGGACGGAGCTGTTGAGAGGGCGGCGCTAGACTGGAATCCTCAAGGCGCCAGGAAGCGAGGTCGACCTAAGAAGACCTGGAAGGGGACGATCGAAAATGAAATTCCAGAGGTGGACAAGAACTGGAGTCAAGTGAAGAGAATGGCCAGGAACCGCACTGCGTGGAAAAATTTCGTCAAGGCCCTATGCTCCGGAAGGAGCGACAGGAATTAAGTAAGTATGTAAGTAAGTGATTATAAGCGCCTGCACCAATTTTATTGTTATGTCCCACATAATCGTACGGACTTACGCCATAAGCTGATCAGGGGTTCCTCCTGATTATATACTAGGATCGTTATCGTGTCCTTCTGATAGAGATTAAAGGAAATGGGAGCGGGACGTGCTTCCAGGATTCAGGTAATACTCTCCAATGTAAGAGTTGGAAAGTTTAATGCCCAGTTTATTCCGTGCTGGAGTAAAGGAATCTACAACCATGGATACAAGGATTGAATGGAATATAATTTAAATTAATCCTTAAGTAAAATCGTAAAACTGGTCATCACCTATTTCCTCAGCTTTGCTAGTGGTGGTGTTCTCAAGTACAGCCTCAGCTCCGTGTCCCTTGGTGATCGAGCGTCCGACGATCCAACTTGCCTGATGTCCCAATCGGCTGACAATTGACCTCTGTGATTGTCTGGCTTCCCCCGATGCAGTAAATGACTGACCTCTTTTGACCTGAGCCCGCTGCTTGTTATACTGAGGAATCGAGGTTCTTGCTGACCAGGTTGAACTGGGGTTCACTGTCCGATAGAATTTCACCTTGAACAGATATAGGGACATAATATGTTTTATGTTCGACCCTGACTATTATGTGTCAGAAAACTGTATCATAATGATGGTCATTATAACACTATTTTTCATTATGAAACAGTTTCTCCCACCAATCACAGCTCAAGAAACAGTTGTTTGACCAATTAGATAAGGATACCTTCGCGCATGCGCTCAAAATCCAACATATCTATATAAATTACCGACATCGAAACCGTCCATATGTTCTCGTAAATAAACTGGCGAATATGAGTCAAGAAATAGCACTGTACCTTAATATCCCCAAATCCAATTTCTACACAGCGCATTGCTTTCAAACGACTTCGGTGAAAATATTAGTGAGTGATATAGAGCTGGACGGCAGGCTGTAAACAATAGGTGTTCTGTGTTGGCAAGCAAAATGAATGGTCTCTGCTTTCGGAGTGCCTTGACCCACGTATTAGCTCTGTTCAGTCAGCAAAGCCAGCGCGCCCTGTTCACTAACTTAATTAACTGAATCCCACAGATATTTATGAATATTTATGTTAAAAAATATAATAAAGTTATAATTAACGTCGAACAAAAACAGTCGTATGCAACTCGCCTATAATGGTAATTAAGACACTCGTATGGAAATTATAAAACAAGCTTACGCTCGTTTTATAAACATACTCGTGTCTTAATTATTGCCATTACAGGCTCGTTGCATAATGTACTATTATTAAAAGACTCTTAGAAGGCAATATTCGTTTGTTTAGAACCTAAAATTTGCTATTCGACGAAAATATAAGGGGTGATCAAAATGTTTACATTTGACGGTCGCTAATCTAATCGGCAACATTGCCGTGAGCATGGAGGCACTCATCCCATCGACGCACCAGGTTGAATTTATTTGTGTGGTATAACTTCTCTGCTGCGTGGAGAGGTCCGCACCCACTTGCTGCACATCCTCGTCCGACAGGAATCGTCGACTCTTCAAGACCTTTTTTTTTAACCCTTTATAGGGCAAAACTATTCTTTATTTTATATGTTTTTAAATTTTAATTAATTTTAATGATTATTTTTATTATTATTATTATTGTTATGTTTGGTTTCTCTAATTTTAATGTTTAGGTATATTAATTTTTCAATTTTAATTTATGTTCTTATGGATTAAATTTTGATATTTTTAAAATTAAAGAATTGATTAATTAATTATGAATTGATTTGTACAATTTTTATAGTTATAATTATTAGTTACATTTTTAAATTTCTTTAATTGTTGTAATTTTATTTTTGTTTTTATTTTTATATTTATATTTCATACACTTTAATTATTATTAATATTCTTAGTGTTAATTTTTTAAAATTTAATCCAGCACATTACGTCAAGTAGATACGCATATAAAATTTGATTTTTAGAAATACTAGTACTTCGGCATGAACATTCTCCGAAATTTGGCTAAAAGATTCAACCATGAGCATCTTTGAAAGCATTAACTGTCCTTATGACAGGTGGTTAATATCGAGACCACTATACCATAAAGGGTTAAGGGACCTAGGGCGTGATAATCACATGGGGAGAGATCAGGAATATAAGGCGTATGCTCGAGTGTCTCCTCGTGAGTTGGCGTACCTTCTGCGTTACGACATTTGCGGTATTGGGATGTGCGTTATCATGAAGTAGCAGCACCCCTTTTCGATGTTTTCCAGGACTTTTGCCTTAATTGCACGCCGTAATTTCTCCAGTGTTGCGCGGTACCATTCCTCAGTGATGGAGAACTCAATAAGCAATGGGTACCGGTAATCAAAGAGTATGGTGAGCATCACCTTTCGTTTGCTCTGAAACTTCTTGGGACGAGGGAACAATGGATGACACCACTGCATCTTTGACACTTTCGGTTCCCAATGGTGGCATACGCTATCGCCATTAAACGTTTTGATCATGCCCTATAACAGGCTAAAATCCTTCTTTTTAAATCTCCAGAGCCTACTTATACTTAACCATGACATATATTCATAGATGTTACATTAATCATTCTAAATGTATCCGTATTTATCGTAAATAAATAAGTAATTAAATAAATGAATCAAGGCCTACAGCAGAAGAAAAAAAAGAAAAAGAAGTGAAATAGTGGTAACAAAGGAATCAATCACGACGGAGGAGGTATCAACTGCAGATAGCATTCCAACGCTGCTGGTGTCTAGCTTCATCTTCCACCGCATTCGGCTCAACTTGCTGAAGTATTGTCAATACTCGATCCTTCCATCGCGTCCTGGGACTTCCCCTTGGGCGTCTTCCAGCAGGTTGTGAATGAAGGACTCGGTTTTGGATGGATTCATCAGCTCGAAAGTTGTGGCCAAACCATTGTAAACTCTTCTGTCCTAGTAAGTTTACTCGGCCAATTTGTGGTTTTCCAAACCGCTAATTCAGGCCATCCATCGTTCTTCGTTCCTATCTACCTTCCATGGCATTGAAAACGGGTCCATAAATCTCTCGAAGTGCCTTCTTCTCAAAGGCATAGATGGCATCTTCGGTAGTTGCTGACGTCGCCCAGGTTTCAAAACCATTCAAAAGTACCGGCCGTACTTGTGTCACATATAGCTGAGTCTTATTCTTCTGCGATAATAGACGAGACTTAAATAAGTCATTCAGACTATAGAACATGCGATTAGCGTTTATTATTCGCTGACGCACTTATTTCGACACTTCACTTCAATTAGTTAGTATGGATCCCAGGTACCTGAATTCTTGAACTCGCTCAAAAGTATGTCCGTCAACAATAATGGAAGGATGGAGAGTTTGACGGCGCGATACAACGAGATATTTTGGTTTATCCTCATTTACCCCCAGCCCAATATCCATCGCATTGTGAAGAAATCGGGAAGTATCAGTCAGTGCATACTTGCTCCAAGGTATCGCCAAGAATTTCAACATCGTCAGAAAATGAATACATAAATTAAAATAAATAAATAATTGCATAAATACATACATAAATAAAATTTAGGTACACATCTGAGAGTTAAGGTGAAGTAATATTTTAAGAAATGTAAAAAGAAATTAGTTGTTGCTTAGAAAGTTGCTAAACCCCCAACATGTCAGTTGTCTTCACAAAACTGAGAATCCTCTGACTCCTAAATATCCTAAACGTATCCCTGGATTAAAACCCTGTGTGGAAGAGTCAAGAATTGATACTGGGCAGACTGTACTGAAAGCATCTAAATGTACCACTAAAGTGCTACAATTTCTTTTTCGCGGGAAACCGTGGGGAAATCTTCAAAAAACAGATTGGAAGCTCAACTGTGCAGGATTCTTACCTACTAAAACCCCACAAACCCTATACTTTGCTTAAGGCCACCCCGGAACTGCCTGTTCAGACTTACTTCAGGGTGGAGCCACTGTTACGACCAGAGGTCTCAGTCAATTTCATTTTACGTGATGATAATGAAGTTACTCATCATCATCTTCGCTGTCTTCAGCAACCAATCGTCTCGGTTCCTCTTCTTTTGTTTTGTTTTTAGCAGCTCAGAGATGTAGACAGCAATCTGTGCCCAACTTTCTCTGCTGCTGAGCATTTCTTCCACCACATTGTCTGGAGTAATGACTCCAACTTTTGTCTCCAGAAGCCTTCGAAGATTTATCCACCTCAAGCATGCAAAGAACGTGTATAATAATAATAATAATAATAATAATAATAATAATAATAATAATAATAATAATAATAATATCGTATGGCCTTGGGTGCCGGGTGCAAGCTTTGTTATTTGACACCCAAAGGGTAACTTGCATGTCGCACTTTGTTGTTCCTTGAAGCACTATGAAAGTCAAGGAGGTTAGATATCAAAGCTCCTTGAACCCTATAGCGCTTTCTAGTAGAGAAATGAGGAACTCTGTGTTGGCGGAAACTCCCGAGATTAGTTTTGCCATTATGAACACGGCCTACTGAATTCAAATGGGTTCTTTGACATGCCAACATCGTATGGCATGGTGTCGTAAAGTGCTATAATGATCTGGGTGATTAGTAGGGCTTGGATGTTTAGGTAAATGAATATTTTTATGTAAATACATATTTTAAACATTTTGTCTATAAATACATAAATTCCTGCTTTTCATTTATTAGCACATAAAAGGCCATAATATTTACATTTTTTAAATCAGTAGCCTATGCTAGATCTTTCAGGTTATTGCATTTTGGTTCTGTGTTACTTCAACGGGGAAGAACCTGTGGGCTATCTAATATTCATGCAGAGCGTATGTCAGCTTGTAGCTGTGTTATTCTTATCTTGTCGCCCAGTCCTACGCACTGTGGAAGCCGGGGATGCCTAAATTGAATGCAACTACAAGTTATCGTCTGAAGCAGTATGTTGCAGGTTTAAGAATAATTTTACTTCTGACGAGGGCGTTTTGTTCTGCCAACCATGTGGGAAGGCAATCAAACAGCGATCTTAAGGTACACCACAACTCGAGGACAAGAAACATACTACCGCAGTTTCGCACCTTCAAAAGAAGTGTTTCGCGATAATGGACAACCTGTAGATGTATCTCGTAGTGTATTGTAATTGTTCAGCAGTCAGTGAGGCATAGCATAAATTGCATTCGTGAATACTGCATATTGTTTATATTGACATTAATAAACTAAATTATACTTAAATATTTTTACTTTTTTTTACATATTTCAGAAATATTTATTACATAAATAATATAATATTTTCCCGATTTTTAGCACCTAACAATCCGAGCCCTACTCATCAGAAGTAAGGAAGTTTTTGTATTCGAAGGAGGAACTAGTTGTAAATACGTTTCAAAGCTTCCATTCTTTTGCTGTCTCTCGGTTATTCCGGATTAACGGAAATGAATTTTTCTCTCTAGAATTGTGGTTGTAAGATGCATTTCTGTTGCTCAAAATTAGACCAATATAGAGTTCTGTGTTGGTGTATAAAGAAGGTGTTTGTTCAGGTGTGAAGTGTACTTACTTGTTAAACACCCAGTAGTCTACCTGCTGCCACCCCCTCACAGACAGCTGTCAGAGTAACACTCACTCTCAGACGTCTTTCAATTAAGTCTTACACGTGAGGGACGAAACACTCTCTTCTCCTGGCATTAAGATATTTTACGTCCAGAGGGAAAGACTTTCTTCTGACAACATTGCTCCACTATGGTAATTAAGTTCATGAAATTAGGTCGTAAGTTCCTTCAAGAGAGAGAGAGAGAGAGATTTTATTATTATTTATTAACATGTCGGGTGTTTCCGCTTCATTTAGGGTCTTATGACTCCTTTGTCGTTGTTGTTGTTGTTGTTTCATTTGACCCCCCAGGGGCTCACATCTAGTGGGACGTGGGTTGGCGACCACGGGGCCCCAGCTGAGTCCGGCATTGCTTCCACTTACTTGTGCCGGGCTCCTCTCTGTCTCCTGTCGACCTCACTTGGTCAACTCTTGTTCTCTTCCGACCCCGACTGTATTAGGGTATCCGAGGCCTAGGGAGTCTCTTCCTTTAACGCCTAAATTGGCCCTTGTCTCATCTTTTCTGATTCCCTCCTTCTGCGAGGGGTCAGCCTTCTTTTCCTTTTAATGTTATCTCCTGCCTTCTGCTCAAGGCCCTCAAGGAGGCCGGGTGTATGTAGCCCCACCACTTTTGGTGCACCCTGAATATTGCTACACCCTCAGGGGCTCACGACTGGTGAGTTCGGGAGTGGGCGAACCCGAGGGATTCCTGAGCTGGGTCCGTTTTCCCCTTTAGTCCCTTACCTTTGGGGTGGAACCTCTCCTCTTTCACTTTCCTATCTGCCTTTCCTGGCTCTCCTTCCTTCCAAGTCCCTCAATCCGCATTCTTCGAGGGTTGAGGGCATTTCTTTTCCTCCTGTCTTTTATTTGCCTTATTCTGCTTTATTTTTCCATTACTTCTTCTAGTATGTAGGTTAGTAGGTAGTTTTAGAATTAAGTTTGCATTTCATCTTCACGATCACCCAAACCATCAGGGGCCGATAACCTAGATGTTAGGCCCCTTAAAAAAACAATTATCATCATCATCATGTTTCATTTGAGGGGCAAATGTTAGGTGGTTTTCAGTCGGTCAACACGATTCCCTAATCCTGAAAAAAAAAAAGAGATTACAATAGTGCAAACAGTGAACTGCTCTCAACAGGACCACGCAAGACTCAAGTAGATAAGTAGCCTGTACAATACATTCTGAATTGACCATTTACAACAACCACATATTCAATCCAAACAAGCAAATTCCGGAGGCCAATCACCACGTCCAGTAATTCAACAAAACACCACATAGACAACAACTAACAAATACCGACGAGTTCCATTATCTCAACTGGAATAAATCAGAAACCTCTATGGACATCAAATTGGCAGGTGAAAAACTAAAGGAAGTAGGAGACTTCTGTTACTTAGGAAGCAAAATAACCAGTGAAGGACGAAGCAAAGAGGATATAAAAAGTAGGTTAGCTCTGGGAAGGAAAGCACTTCTACAGAAAAGGAATCTGTTGACATCGAATATAGATTTATGCATAAGGAAGTAATTTTTGAAGGCCTTTGTCTGGAGCGTGGCGCTCTAGGGAAGTGAAACTTGGACTGTTGGTGCAGCAGAAAAGAGGAGAATTGAAGCAATTGAAATGTGGTGTTACAGGAGAATGATGAAGATCAGATGGGTATATATGGTTACAAACGAAGAGGTATTAAGACTAGTGGGAGGGGAGAGAAGTTTCTGGCGACTGCTAATGAAGAGAAGAGATAGGTTGGTAGGACACATACTTAGACACCAAGGAATAGCAAGCTTATTTTTGGAAGGAGGGGTCGAGGGCAAGAACTGTAGGGGTAGACCAAGGTTAGAATATGTTAAACAGTTTGCCTCAGATGTAGGGTGTGGTAGCTATGTAGAGATGAAACGATTAGCTCTAGACAGGGCGACATGGAAGGCTGCATCAAACCAGTCAAAAGACTGAAGACTCAAACAACAAGAACACTGCAACTAATTTTAGACACAGATTTTATAGCTTAAGTGTAATGGATCTGATGATGATCGCTTAACGATCGAAACTGGTAATCCAAGGGTATTTATTAATCTCATGTAATTCTTTCAGGATTAGGGAATAACCGACCATATTTGGGTACAATCCTGTTGACCGACTGTAAAGACACTAAAAATGCCTTCAAACCATTATGTAATTTGAGGGGTTTGGACATGGTGGTCACACAGACCCCTGTACGTATTGTACGCCTTATTTGTGTGTGTATTTGTAATTTAGAGGGGAGCTGGAAAGGACGCGGCCGTGGCCTTGAGTAGGGGACCATCCCTGCATTTGCCTGGAGTAGAGGTAGTTTGACACCTGTTAATACTCAACATGTTATCTTTATTGAAACATGTTTTCGGCCTTTCAGTGTGCCTTCATCAGCTTGTTTGCTTAGTTTAAAACTTTATACGTATTTAGTCTATTGAAAAAACACTATTTTGAAATGAACGTCCTTACATTATAAATAATGAAAAATAAGATTCGTGTTCAAATCAGAAAGCAAAAGTCTTAAGTTACAACTCAGCAATTCTTCTAGGTTTGTGCCGTGTCTTTGCGGGGTTTCGCCTAGGAAACCAAGCTGGCTCATCAGCGGACTCTTGGTGTCCCCGCACGGACCTCTCAGGAGTAGCGAACTGCAAACTACCTCCCTTTTTATTAAGCGCACCTGATCTTCTTTACTGCGAGAACTAAAAGCTCATGCAGCCAAAACCTACCTTTGAAGGCTTCCAATAAGATGGTATATTGGCCGTGCTCGTAACAAGTAGTTCCGTGAAGAACTATATAGCCAATTTTCATATATCATACTCATGTTAATTGCCTCTATCAGCATACAAAATTTCAGTTTTATTATTATAATAGATTCGTAGATATTGAGAACCGTCTACATATTTCAGATGGTCGCCATTTTGGATTTTTATTTATGTACTATTACATGATGATTATTTTGTGCGTGTGGTATTCAAAGGTCAATCGCATGATTAGGACACATGAAGTAAAAACGAGATTTTAAAATTTCGCACAGCTGCCATCTTGTGGTTATGAAAACAATTGAAATAAACTAGATGCCAGTGGATTAACATTTGTATAAGCATTTACTGTACAAAGATCCACTGCACTCGGATGGGCCCTAGGTTGCAGGTTCGTATCCTGGCGCAGTCAGCTGGCATTTGAGGGTGCACAAATGCGAGGGAGCCGTGTCAGTAGATTTACTGGCACGTTAAAGATCCCCTTCGGGCCAAAATTCCGGCACCCCGGTGTCTCTAAAAGCAGCAGTAGATAAAAGGGATGTAAAACCAATAACATTATTATTATTATTATTATTATTATTATTATTATTATTATTATTATTATTATTACATATACGACCTGCCGTGGGCAACATCCAACTTTGAGTTGAGGCATGTCTTTACACGTCTGGTTGTGCATGGCTTTCACAACCCTAATTGAATTAACAAATCTTTCCATGACCCTACAGAGACGTGTGTATACAAACTATGTGGATATTTTCGATTGCTATTTGCCTGAAATAAAAGTAGTAATTAATAACCTGAACTAACACCAACGGCTTGAATTCAGTTACTATGTGAAATCGTTTTGTTCTTTACTTCAAATAACATTTTCAAGTAACGCAAAATAGGCTGTTACAAACCCTTTAAAATAAAAAGTAAAAATGTATCGTAGTATCATCTTGTCATTCTTCAAATTCGATGCGCATAGAATGCCAATGGTATAGTAATCATTGGAGCCCCACGTAGACTAGTCGTGACGTCTAGTGTTGAAATATCGAACAATATAATCCTAACAGAGCGAGTGCATTCTAGCGGCCAGAAGAAGAAACTTTTCAATAAAATCTGGAAGTTAATAAGTAGGTCGGCGTGCAGTTACCTTTTTGGCAGCTAGATGTCTCGAGTAAATCTGCTGGCGAATTATGTTTTAATTAAATATATATTTTACACCATAATATGCACAATATAACGCTTAATTTTAAAACGTCTGAGTCATTAAAAAACAATAAACATATAACATTTCAAGCAAAAAACCTAGCTCTGACCGGGTTTGAACCATAGGCATTTGACCGATAGGCTAACGCTCTACCACTTTTTTTTTATTAGCTCTTTACAGAATTACAGAATTTTCAGATATGATAAATACCATACTATTACATCACAAGAAAATCCAGATAGTGTCCATATTTATCGTACAATTGTCCACTTTCACTAAGCTTCCAACGCTCTTTCTGCAGGTGATACCTGAGATTCAGGAACGAGAAATGTTGATCATTGTCCATCACGAAGTGTACATATTGGCCCATTATCCACACAATGGCAGTCTGTTTAATTTGGGGGAAGGCGGTCACCGACAAACGAATCAACTTCCTGTCATCAAGGTCATGCGTGGGCACATTTAATAGTTGACATACTTTTTCCTTACACCACAGCCACGTGGAGGCAACTCGCGTGCATGATGTGAAGCGGTGTATCGCCGTATCAGTTTGACCACATACAGTACACCATGGGTAAGCTTCAAGACGGATGGTATATCGCCGTAGAGCGGTTGGGATGAGATCGTTGAGGAAGATAAAAACCTGGGAGTGTACAGCAGAAGAAATGGTCATAGCCCCAAAAGTTTTCCAAACAGTGGGCCAATGGACGTAGAGGGTGGTGGCCTCGATTCGCGGTTTGGAGTGTACCACTTGCCGCAACATGTTATAAATACTTTTCGTCGTTGGAACAGTCCCTGAAGGCATTTGGCGAACAGTTTCCAGAAGGTGCTGTTGATGGTCCCTAAATATCTTCGGCAAAGCTCTATCACAACCACGGGCTGTGTTTCGAATATCATTGTATAGCGCTTTCGTAAAAGTGTCATGTTGGCAAAGAATGGTGATATCGTTCTTGCAGAGGAGTGCACGGCATTTCATGCCATGAGCTGTTAGCCCTAGCCCGCCTTGCCGGGATGGGAGATACAACTGTTCCCGTTGTACTCGGAACAAAAATCCTTGCCATATAAACCAACCTGTATATTTTGCCAATTGGCTCTCAAACATTTTGGGAAGTGGGAAAAGTTGTGCGACATACCATATTTTAGAGAGCGCAAACATGTTGAGGACCATGACCCGTTGCACTATATTGAGGTTTCTTTGACCAAATTGGATCAGCACTCCCCTAACTTTGGCAATGACCTTAGTCCAGTTTGCTTGCACTGTGTCCAGAAGCAATTGCTTCCAGGTAATGCCAAGAATGTTCACCTCATTTACTATCCGGAACCAGGGCTGTTGGGTAATCACTGAGTTAGTATTGAGCGGAAGCAAAGCAGTTTTCTGGGGGTTCGATTGTGCTCCAGAGGCGATATGGTAGAGCTGAAGGACGCTATCGATGTGGGAGATGTCTTCATTATTGCGGATCAATATTGATACGTCATCAGCATAGGCGCACATGCCAAAAACATGTGTGGACAGTTTGTAACCCTGTAGCTTCACCTGGGTAGTCCGAATGAACGGTTCAAGGCCAATGACAAAAAGTAGCATGGAAAGGGGACAACCTTGCCTAACTGATCGTTGTATTGGAATCAGAGGGGAAAGAAAACCGTTGACGAGCACTCGAGACGTAGCATTACAATTTATCATACGAATGTAGTCAATAAGGATTTCAGGAAATTCAAAGTGTTGCAAGACCATGTACAAGTATTCATGACTGATGCGGTCGAAAGCTTTATCAAGATCTAAGGTGAGAAAGCTCATTGGCTCAGTGGGGAGCATTTCGGCTTTTAGGTGTAGGTCCCGTAGTATCGATAAGTTTGTTAATAGAGTTCTTCCAGGAATACTGCAACATTGTTCATCACCAATGATATCATGTAGAACAGTCATCAATCGGCATGCAAGTACTTTGGTAAGGACTTTATAATCACTGCAGAGCAGAGTAACTGGTCGGAATCACCAACTGCCATGGGAGAGGATGTTTTTGGTATGAGGACTATGGTACCCTCGTGATGTGATTGACAAAGAGCACGACGTTGGAGAATGGTACGCAAGACATGACAAAATTCTTTGCCAATGAGAGGCCAGAAGTGTTTATACATTTCATGTTGCAGTCCATCAATGCCAGGTGAGCGGTTGTTTGGGAGGTGCTTAACCACAGAGTGAATCTCTTCATCCGTAATATCCGCGCTGAGCAGAGTTTTGTTGTCCGGAGATAGTTGGGTACTGCAAGATGAAAGCAATAGGGTCACCTGCTGTGGATCAATTGGAGCCTTAGCGTAGAACCGTTGATAAAATAATTATATTTCACTACGTATAGCGTCAGGGGAGGTGACGACACTTCCAGTACTGGTGCGGAGGCGGTGGATATATTTACGTTGCCGCTCACGTTGTCCTTTGGCGATATGGTATACACTTGCACTTTCGTCCGGGAGCACTGTACGATCTTTTAAAGCCACGTTTATATGAGCGAGCGTTCGTTGCTGTAGAGACAGGAGCTTGGTTTTAACTTCCCGAATCTGGTCATTTATACGCTCCCCAGCATCAGATCTTTGCTGGAGCTGGCGAAGAACTCGATAGTAAAATTCAACTGTATCCCGTCTTTCCCGACCTCGTTGGTAGGATATGTTCTTAAAGACACGGCGGATCCCTGGTTTAACTAAAATATCCCACCAGTCTGCGCAGTCGCGAAATTTGCATTTTTGTTGGACCCATCGAGTCCAGTGTTGTCTGAAAATATCTTGGCATTCCTCCTCCAGTAACAGCGAGCAATTCAGTTTCCAATAACCTCTTCCTATGTGAAATATGGGATGGGGGTAAGAGATTGTACATACGACAGCATGATGGTTAGTGAAACTGGCAGGTATCACTTCATATCGTCTAGGCTGGATAAGTTCCTGTGAAAAGTAGATGCGGTCAATTCGTGATGAGGAGCTGTGACTTATACAGGTGTAATGGGGCAGGGGCACCCTTAAACTATCCACAGCATCAATGAGGTGTAGGGAGGTAAGAAGGGTCCTGAGAGCCGGGTTGACGCCTTGGTATGGACTAGTAGAATCCTCTGGGCGTTGAATACAATTGAAATCCCCTGCAAGAATAAGTTTTTCCTTAACGTCGTGCAGATGAGGCAGTATACTCTGTTGAAAGAACATTTTCCGTTCCACACGTTTATTGGACCCGGATGGGGCATATACATTTATCAGGGTGGTATTGTTTATGTGTCCAGATATTATGCGTCCTGATGGATGACATAGCACACCTTCGAGTGGGATATCATGTCTTATGAGGAATCCGGTCCCTCTATTCGTAGTACCGGTATTGATGTATTGTTTGTAGAAGGCAGATATGGGCAAACAGGGTATAGCAACTTCTTGAATGAAGGCAATGTCAATGTCTGCATCTCGAAGGAATCTCTCCAACAGTTGAAATTTCAGAGGGCATTCTATTACATTGATATTCACAGTGGCCACAGTGAGAAATTGCGCCATTAAGAGAAGTATAAAAGCTGTGCTAGACATACTGGAAAGTGGACTCGAGAAAAAAAAGACACAGGTGAGAAATATACTGGTGCACTATGTCAAATTAGGTTGAGATAGTTCCTTATGACTGCCATTCATAGGCCGGCTGTCAGCGGTTGAGAGCGTTCGTGGGTCCCTAGATGACGTAGAATGAAGATTTTGTTTCTTTTTCACAGCTGCGGGAACGTTTGTAGAGCCAGTTTGATTCTTCGGGGCTGGTACGGCAATCGAGGCATTTGTTTTAATCTTCTTAGATACGTTCTCGGATCCCCGATCAACCTGCTTAAGTGAGTCGGCAGGTACCAGAGAAGGTGGGGGCAGTGAAGACAAAATTTCTGGGGCAGCCTGTAGTGACGGCAGAGTAGGTTCTAAGGCTGCGATACAGGTTGCCGATAGCACAGGGGCACTCTGTGGCTCGCTGATCTGGTCAGTGCAATGTACCAGTTCTGCGTCATGTGTGTCCGAGGCCACTTCTGGTGTTGTCCCAGCTGACTGATCAATAAGCATGTTTTCATGTGTCGTTTGCTGTGTCACAACTTCCGAGTATTGGACACGTCGTTGTTGTGTAGGAGTTATACCGAGGGGAATCATTTTCTTTGGGCAGTTGATACGTAGATGTGTGTTAGCATTGCAAATTAAACAGGTCTGTTTCTGTCCATTATACGATATATAGCCAGAATGGCCACCAAAAGTCTCAGTGGAGGGGATATCTTGTTTGATTTCCATAGTGACTGCACGTATTCCATTATACACCGGGAACTGATAAGCAGAAGACCATTGTTCTTTCCTGACGTCACTCACAGTGCCATATTTCGACAGGACGGATTTGAAAATTTCAGGGGGAACTTCGAGTGGGACATTAAATATACGCACTGTGGTAAAATTGGAATCCGCTGTGGAGAGCTTAACATTAGTCATTTCGCCTGAGTCATACTGAAATTTAATAGGATCTGCAAAAGTATTAAGCAATTTCTGATAAGTAGATATGCTGATTACCTTGATGTACATGTTTTTTTCTTGCGCATTTATCTGGATGGCTTCTACTTGGTCGACAGTCAACCGGAGGGTATCGCTAATCCAGCGGTGAATTTCTCCTGGTGTGGGGCGAGAACTCTGCCTGTCCCATTGGCAGCGTACGGTGTTTTTCCTCTGGTATCCGGACATGATTTTCAGCGGGGTTTTCTGGGTTTCTGGTTTTGTTGTCTAATCTGGAACACTACTTGAAAAAGTATTGTCTGAATGACACACGGAAGGTCAGTACACCCGTGGAACTATCGGAACCACCGGTTTAGGAAACGTACACTCTTCCAATGCGGTCACACAGCGCGCACACACGTACCTCACTCGGCCACGACTAGTGACCAACTGTTACCACTGAGCTAATTGTGTCAACGAATATCGTTCTATATAAAATGACTTACATAGAACTTGTTAGCAAATAATGATTTATACTAAACGATTTCATCACTGGAGTATATTATTTATATATAAAGCATTTCATACAAAGTTTATGTATTTATTTTGTATCAGTACGCTATATTGCATGCAATACTCAAATTAGTGAAATATAAGTCAGGCACAAGATATCCGCTGCCATCTTGTCTTATTACTGAATCAGCTCAGCTTTTTAAAATCACGTCTGCACTATAGTATTACAAAATAAACTTTTAATTTCGAACGTGCCTCTTCCTTTAGAACAGTTAAAACGATTCTCGGCTCGATAATCGGAACTGGTGGGTCCCATCATATGGATTATAAAGTTTGCATAATTCGCACGGCCACCATCCTGAAATGGTATGGCGGACGACCTTGTAGTTTGGTCACAAGACGCATCCTATACGAAGGTATGTTGTTACCAAATTTGGTAGAGATCGGATGATTTGGTTAGTCGTTATTTGATTTTACGTTTTGAACGTTTGAGTGGCCGCCATTCAGTTTTAGCAAAGATGGCGGCGATATAAAACATGACACTGAGGTGCTCTTTGCTTGTTCTACCTCTGTACCAAATTTCGTTCAATTCGGTTTCACCGTGTTCGAATTGATAGGGGGGGACAGACATTCAGAGTACACACACTCACACACACACATACACACACACACACACACACACAGACTCACACACACACATACACACACACACACAGACTCACACACACACATACACACACACAGACAGACACACTTTTTTCGCCCTGTGTTGATCTCATAAGTCATTTTTTGCAAAAATCGAAAGTAGGCTAAAAAATACAGTTTTGATTGCTGTAAAAGATTCGTAGATATTGAGTACCGTCTAAATATTTCCAATGCTCGCCGTTTTGGATTGTTACAGTAGGCCTATATGCATCGGCCATAGAGTTATGTACCATTAAGGGAAAATTATTGCGTGCTTCATTATTCAAACTTTCACTTCGATTGCATGATTACGACACAAGAAATAAAAACTTAATTTTAAAATTACGCACAGCCGCCATCTTGGGGTTATGTAAACAATTGAACTAAATTAGATGGCAGTGCATTACAATATGTATAATAATTTACTGTACCACATTTCACTGTGCTCAGAGAGTTAAATCACGAGAAAATTCTATTAAAATGTTTCAAATTCGCTTGGCCTCCATGTTCGTTTTGTACTTTACAGGTGTTTGAAAGTTACATAGATAAACTTGTACCAGTGCCCTTTAACACCGTACAAAATTTCAGGTGATATCTGTAATAGTTTCGGAGATATAGAATGCCAGTGAAATACTTCGCACAGCCGCCATTTTGAGGTTATGTAAACAATTGAACTAAATTAGATGCCAGTGCATTACAATGTGTATAAACATTTGGTGTACCAAGTTTCATTACGTTTGAATTGTTAAATCGCGAGAAAAGTCTATTTAAATATCTCGTTTGCGCTTGGCCGCCATGTTGGTTTTGTAGTTACCAGGTTTTTGAAAGTCTCATAGGTGAACTTCTAGTTGTGCCTTTATCACCGTACACAATTTCAGGATGATATTGGTAATAGTTTCGGAGATACGGAATGCTAGGGAAATATTTCACACAGCCGCCATGTTGGATTGGTGAGACACAATAAAATTTGAAGGGCACGGTCGGGGTCGGCCAGAATGGTGATATGATCTTACTGAGTTTCATTGAAATCGCTCCAGCCGTTAGAAGTTATTAGGGGGACACACACACACACGGACAAAATTGATCTCATAAGCCTATTTTATTATAAAATGAAAATAGGCTAAAAAGGGGATTTTAAAATATTGCTCAGCCGCCATCTTGTGGTTAGGAAAATAATTTAAATGAATTACATGCCAGTCGATTAAAATTTGTATAGGCCCAAGCATTATACCGTATCAAGTTTCACTGCGCTCGGATGGTTAAAACGCGAGAAACGTCCATTTGAATATTTAAATTTCGTGTCGACACCATGTTGGATTTGTGCTCGCTTATAGCCTCTATACACTTACAAAATTTCAGTTTGATTGCTGTAGTAGATTAATAGATATTGAGGTCCGTCTAAATATTTTGGAAGGTCGCCATGTTGGATTTTAATATATGTAGGCCATAGAGTTATGTACTATTAGATGATGATTATTGTGTTCGTTCATTATTCAGATGTTGATTTCGATCGCATGATTAGAACACAAGAAATAAATTTTGCACAGCCGCCATCTTGAGGTAACGTAAACAATTGATATAAATTAGATACCAGTGCATTACAATATGTATAAACGTTTGCTGTACCATGTTTCATTGCGTTTGGATCATTAAATCGCGAGAAAAGTCTATTTAAAACGTTCAACTTCGTTTGACCGCCATGTTCGTTTTGTAGTTAACCGGTTTTTTGAAAGTCTCATAGATGACCTTCCAGTAGTGCCCTTTATATCCGTAGAAAATTTCAGGGTGATACCGGTAATAGTTTTAGAGATATAGAATGCCGGTGAAATATTTCGCACAGCCGCCATCTTGAGGTTATGTAAACAATTGAACGAAGTTAGATGTCGGTGTATTACAATGTGTATAAATATATACTGTACCAAGTTTCATGCGGGATGGGAAGGGAGGGGAAGATTGGGAGGGATAAGCAAGTAAGAGGGAAGGAGGCGGCCATGGCCTTACGGTAGGTAACATACCGGCATTTGCCCGGAGATGAAGTGGGAAACCACGGACCACCACTTCGAGGATGGCTGAGGTGGGAATTGGACGACCTCTACTCATTTGAACCACCCGAGTCTGAGTAAACCCCTTTCCCGTCCTCAGACCACTTTTCAAATTTCGTGGCAGAGCCGGGAATCGAACCGTGGACCTCAGGGGTGGCAGCTAATCATGCTGACCACTACACCACGGAGGCAACGTTTCTTTATTAGGGTTCTAAATGTTGGTCTATTGTCAATGATATCTTCGTTGCTCCCAATTTTTTGTGGCCTTGTGTTATTTGTACCAGCCAATTGTGGTGGCTTTCTAGAGATAGCGCTAGGTTTAAAAGTTTCTTTGTTGTCATCCAGTCTGTTTATGTGACCATAACATTTCAGTCTCCTTTCCTTGATTGAATATATGAATGTTTCAATAGAAAACTCTAATTAGGCCAGTATTACTATATGGTGCAGAAACATGGAGATTAAGCAAATGCACAGAGGGAAAGATAAAGGTTTTTGAAAATAAAATCCTCAGAATGATTTTCTGAACAATTTGTGAAGCAGGTGAGTGGCGAAGGAGAAAGAACAAGGAACTAAAGGAGTTGTACAAAGAACCCGATGTTGTTGCGGAAGCTAAGACAAGAAGGCTGAGATGGGCTGGCCACGTGTATAGAAGAGAAGAGGGATATAGACTGAGGGAAGTGTGTGAGAAACCGCCAGACGGACGAAGACCTTCAGGCAGACCAAAAATGAGATGGAGAACCAGGTAGCCAAGGACATTCAGTTACTAGGAACGCGAGAGGAAGATGCCAAGGACTTAACGAGGTGGAGGACGCTACTTGACTAGGCCAAGAAGGGTTGTATGGAACTGCGTCCAAGCTTCACTAATGACCCTGGTCATTAGCGTCATCCTACAAAAGACGTATATTTCCGACGAGTAGAACTGGGCAAGGCTCAAGCCCGGAAGGAAGCCGTAGCACGCAAGATGGAGCTTTGGCAGCGGAGGTGGAATGACGATCTCAGAGGAAGATGGACAGCTCGGCTGATACCGAGTCTGATCGCGTGGACGAGTAGAAAACACGGAGAAACTAATTAATTTCTGACTGAGATGTTGACAGGTCATGGCTACTTTCGGTGTTACCTTCATCGTATGGCCAAAGTAAAGAGTCCAGTTTGTATTTACTGCGAGAACGAACGAGATGACGTATATCATACGTTCTTCGTCTGCGATCGTTGGGTAGCGGAAAAACGACGACTTGAAGCTGAGGTTGGTCCAATAACGCCGGACAATATAGTTAGAATTACGCTGAGGAACGAGCTCAGCTGGGATACGGTCGCTTTCTTTGTTGAGATGGTCCTTCGTCAGAAGAAGTCCGATGGGGACTTGCTCGATTTAGTTGATTAAGTCTGCGATCCGCGGACTTTGAATTGAGAAGTAAGATAGGGCTTGTGAAGCTGAGAAAATGGCTCCATCCTGAAGTAATACGAAGGTGGTCCCGGGATGGGTTTTGTCAAGAGGACAGGGTGTGTATTTTAGTGGGTAAGAATCCCACACTATTGAGGAGGGCGGACCCTTCTCAAGGTCTTATGCAAGATTTTTCCACTTCCCTCGTAAAGAAACCTTTAGAAGATTATTATATATTTTTATTGTATAACAAAACTAGAGGGTAGTTATTTATGATGTATTATTATTATTATTATTATTATTAGTGTAGCCTCCGTGGCTTAGGCAGCAGCGCGCCGGCCTCTCACCGCTGGGTTCCGTGCTTCAAATTCTTGTCACCCCATGTGAGATTTGTGCTGGGCAAAGCGGAGGCGGGACAGGTTTTTTCTCCGGGTACTCCGGTTTTCCCTGTCATATTTCATTCCAGCAACACTCTCCAATATCATTTCATTTCATCTGTCATTCATTAATCATTGTCCCAAAGGAGTGCGACAGGCTTCGGAAGTCGGCACAATGCCTATCCTCGCCGCTAGATGGGGGCTTCATTCATTCCAACCCTGACCCGGTCCAACGACTGGAAAAAGGCTGCGGATTTTCATTATTATTATTATCATTATCTAAATGGAATTGGGTTTCCCGTAGTACAGCTGCTTATCGGGACGAGGGCTACCTCTTTATCTCAGCGGGTTACCCTTCTCAGCAGAGCAGAAGCTAGTGGTGGGAGACAGTCAGCCACTTCCCCTTAATACGACCTTGGGCTAACAGCCGACTAGACTATGGGCGCAGTTCAATCGGCCTAATTAAAAGGATCTGGAAATACCACTGATTATGGGCGCAGTTCCATATCTCCCGCCAAGAACCGACTACGGATTGTGGAGCCAGGAAAATAAGTACCGTAGTATTGATATCGCGCCAGGAGATGGCAGTCGGGTTTGAACTGCAGTTGTCTTCCAGCTCACTACGTATCACGCATTCCAAAAACATAAAGTTGGTCACTGTTTCCATTAGTGTTGCCACACTGTCAAAGGTAAACACAAAGGCTTTTAAGAACATCGGCAGTAGGAAGGGCGACGATTACGTTGTATGGTATGGAGAGTTTGGCATTACAAGATAAGCATCTAAGTAGGATTACTGCCACAGAAATGAAGTTTCAGTGGAGATCAGTAGGAAAGACAAGAAGAGGTCGAGTTCGAAATGAGAGAATTAGAGAGGAATTAGGACAAAAAGCAATGGGTGAAGTGGTTGAGGAACGCCAGTTGAGATGGTACGGACATGTTACGAAAATGGCAGAAGACTGAGAAGTAAAATTAAGTGCGATGTTACCTGGAAAGATTTTCCACTAAACTGGTTTCGTGTTCGTCATAGGTATGTCATGTAAATCCAAAAATTGGCAACTATTGCAGAGTATTCTGTCTGTCAGGATATATTTTTATTATTACCAATTAATTGGCTGTAATCATATACTCTATGTCGGTGTTTTGTTTCATGTAATATCATGGAATATAAGTCCAAATTATTGACTATTTTAGAGTTTTGTCGTCCTATTATATTATTATTGCTATGAACAGTAATGGGCACCGTAGAGAAGGTTGCGATATTATTTCCTACTCCATTAGGCTACTCAATGCTGTTTGTTTTTATGCAATCGCAGTTCAGATTGGTGATTTTTAAGAGTATTTTGTCCGAATCTCTCATTATCATTATTATTTACAATCATTGTACCAAATTGTTGTAATATTTCACTTTAGGCAGGTTGAATTACAGTTATTGATATTAATAATAATATTCATAATAAACACAATAGCAATACAAATTACACCTAAAACATTACCGATTATAACAACCCGAAACAATCTTCCATGTTTGCTGTCTAATAATCCTCTTGTATTCTTTGTAACACAATACATCAAGGGACGAACGTGGATGGATAACAAGACCGTCACATTACGAGAGGCCTGTGCGCACATCTTAAACAAAGCAATTGACAAACCATAACATAGGCCAAATCTTACATGAATTCAACACCGAACTTTTGCTATTGGAGACACGGAAAAGAAACACCCTATAAAGAAATTAAAAAGACACACCCACTTCGCTATTGGTATACGACATCCCATATAACAATCTTGACGGCAAAATAAATATCCCATCACTATACAGCAGTGGTTCTGAACCCGTAGAAGTCTGCGGACCACTCAGCCTGAAATTGAATCATGTACGGACCACCCCTCTCCCCCTAACTCCCTCCCCTTCCGCTGATACTCCTTATCAGTTGTTAACCCTTCCTCAGCGCCTTCGCCATAAGAATATTCCAAGATGATTAAGCAAAACAGTTTTTGGAACACATTATTTATTATTACTATTAATTAGTGTACAGTGCAACTAAATTACAAATTATTTCTTCTTATTTTCTTCTCCTACGCGATCAGGCCCAGTGGACCGCGCGCTGCTACAAGTTTCCTTCTCCAACGTCTCATATCCATAGCTGCCATTCGCCAACTATCCACACGTATCGCTGCCTGTTGCTGATCTTCATGGAGTCCATCACTCCACCGCTTCCTTGGTCTACCAGGTGGTCTTCTTCCTGTGTGGATGAAATCCAGTAGCTTCCGTGGCCATCGGTGGTCTTCCATCCGGGCTACATGTCCAGCCCACTGCAGTTTTGATGGTTCTAGCTATGTAGGCATCAAGGTACAAGTCTTCTACTTCATGATTGTGTCTAATCCTCCATTCACCCGTGTGTACATCCCTCACCGGTCCGAAGATCTTCCGAAGAACTTTTCTCTAAAAAACGAGTAGTATATGAAAGTCCTGTTTTCGGATACTCCGTGTCTCTCATCCATATAGTACAATGGGTTGGATCACAGTTTTATACAGACGGATTTTGAACTGTCTGGAGAGACATCTGGACCGAAGAAGCTGTGTTAAGCTGTAGAGAGTTCGGTTTCCTGCTTGGATCCTGGCGTTGATTTCTGCCTCACATGATGAGTTCTCCGTGAAAAGTACTTAAATTCATGGACCCCCTTGTATGACTGGTCCCCTACCCGGGGTGACTGTAGTTGCCCAAAAGCGTGGCCTTGCCCGCGAGTCATATTGAGGTACTCCGTCTTGATTTCATTCACGATTAGCCCGAATTTGTTGGCAGCTGCCTTGAGTGCTCCGGTCATTTGCCTCAACTCTTCCTGAGAGCTGGAGAGTAAACTGATATCTGCGTAGGCAAGGTATGCTAGGTTCTTCCCTTCGACTTGGATTCCCTCAAAATTCTCTCGAATGATCTCACGTATGATCTTCTCCAAGACAAAATTGAACAGTGTAGGAGATAAACCGTCTCCTTGCTTGAGACCCGTCAAAATTTCAAAATTCTCCGTCACTCGATTTCCCATTTTTTATCTTACCGCGTGTATCGCTCAGGCAGATCGCTACCAAGTTGATGAGTTAAAATTATTTAATACAACAAATAACTTTTTATGAAACTGTTTATAGCCTACATAATATGAAAAGTATCAATTACAAATTTATGTTCAAGCAACAATTCTGTTTTAAAAGTACATTGCAAAATAATAATAACTAAAATAATTTTAATTTTGCCCTGTGACTTTCAGGTTGTTTAATGTTGGTGAAAGATTATTTGCCAAGGTTACACATAAGTTATAAAAATTATTTTGTATCATAGCCTATTCTAATAACACTTATTTTACAGATATTTCAATTCAAAACGTGTTGGTCATCGCCGCGGATACATTCGGACAATTCTTGTTCAACGCACATCATTTTCGAAATCTCCATTTATTGGCCACTTTTTTATGCGTGCTGGTGGACCATTTTCTTCCGCGGACCTCTCCCGAGGCTCTCGTGGACCACCTTTGGTCCGCGGACCACCGGTTAAGAACCACTGCTGTACAGCATATTCTCATACTGTAGAATCCTAGAGTAGATCATAACAAAGAACGGCTATGCTTATAATCATTCTATTGAATCGTTTTGCAGGTTATAATAGCTTGCCATGAAAGTATCACTGCCAAGCTAGCAGCAAGATTCAGTCAGCTGTATTGTTACGGCTGTGAGTTTGTTTCATCGCTCTCCGCATGAGTCACAGCTGCCCCGGGCTGTGTGTGCCCTGCCTCAGTGTATTATGTGCGCGTTACGCAACGGGCTGCGAGGTGAAAGGGATGGTCCAGAATATTCGTGAACCGGCCAGTGAAGGAAATCTCGAGAAGCCGTGTGTCCTGGACGATTCTAGAATTCATTGAGTCACCAGCCTGCTATATAAGCGGCCTCAACAGTGAGGGGACCGAGTTTCTGTGGGTGGGTGTTTTACAAGCTAGTGCGAGCGTTTATCCTGAGCGACAGAAGTGTGGTGACTTGCGAAACCCCTAGTGAAGCCGATTCTCTTGACAGCGAGGGAGTGAGAAGCATACAGGGGACTGTCTGTGTTTTGAGCGAGTGTGATTTCACTGAGCGACAGAGGTATTGTGGTGAAGTGCCGTGCGAGTTACGAAATCCAGTGACATTGATTCCCAGCTCGTGGGCAGCGAAGCAGCGTGTAGCAGGTTATCGTAAGTAACTGTAGTTTGTGTACATAAGGGAGAAGTGCAGGTAGTTTCTGTCAAGGCCACCGGACTCATTAGGACGGATTAACTTCTGTGGTTTGTTGACAAGTGAAAGGGGGCAAGATCTCTCCATGAGGAAGAGACTTGAGGAAACTGGAGTAAGGTTCTAATTGCTTGTATTTGCTGATGAGTAGTGTATCTTTCTGGCCGCAATAAAGTTAATTATTTCTTTAAAGGAACAATCTGTGTTGTGCTTCAACCCACCGTAATCCAGTTAACAAAAGAGTCACTAGAGGGGTGGCACGTAACAACTGGTGTCAGAAGCCGGATTACGAACTCAAACACAAGCACAACACCTGACGGTCCTGGTTTCAAAACCCGAGCAGGTCATTTTTTAAATTTTCCTGTGAGTGCATGCCCTTTTCAAGACAAACATCTAAAATGGAAGCGCAATTTGCAGCATTACTAGAAAAGTTAAGTAGCATGGAAACCAAGATGGAGGACGGCCAGAAGAATTTAGCCAAGGACCTGAAGGACGGCCAGAAGAAGATGGAAGACGTTCAGAAGAATTTAACCGAGGACCTAACTGTGAAATTAGAGGACAGCCAGAGGAAGATGGAGCACAGCCAGAATAAGTTAGCAGAGAACCTAACCGCCAAATTTCTGGATGGCCAGAAAAATCTGGAAGAGTGTCTGCTGACGAAATTAGAGGAAAGCCAAAGGAAATTAGAACAGGGGCTGCGTGAGGAAGTCACGACAGTGGAAAAGAAGTTCGACGCCTTACAAGTGGAAGTTGCCGAGCTGTGCCGACGCCCGCTGATGGTGATGGAGGAGAAATTCAAAGCCTTACAAGAGGAAGTTGCCGAACTGCGCCAACGCCCGCTGACGAAGGTGGAAGAGAAATTCAACGCCTTACAAAAGGAAATTGCTGAGCTGAACCAACGCCCGCCGAAGCGGATTGAAGCGAGATTCAACGCTCTTCAAGAGGAAGTTGCCGAGCTGCGCCTACGCCCGCCCACAGTTACACCGAGAATATCAGGAACGGGACAGAGCAGAGTGACGCCCCCAACCTTCGACGGAAAGGTCCCGTGGAGCACCTATATACGTCAGTTCGAGGCAGCCTGTTCCATAAACAACTGGAACAGCACGGAAAAGGCTACAGCTCTCATTGTAGCGCTGAGAGGGGACGCCCTTAACGTCCTTCAGGCCATCCCGACTGGATCCCAGGACTACGCTTCACTAATCACCCATATGGAGTCCCGATATGGAGATAGCCATCTTCAGCAGGCCTACCAGATGCAGCTCCGGACCCGGGTGCAAAAGAACGCGGAAACCCTGCAGGAGATCGAGATGGACATCGCACGCCTCGTAAGGCTTGCCTATCCAACAGCGCCGGCCGACTTTCTGGAGCAGATAGCGACGCAGACCTTCACCGACGGGCTACGGGACTCGGACACTCAACAGGCGCTGTGACTCGCGCGCAAGAAAACACTTGCGGATGCGCTGAGCCACGCACTTGAGTTCGAGACGGCAAAGCAGGTATCTAGAATGCGCGCGCGGGTGCGTCAGGTGGACGTCGACGTACCAGCCAAAGCCGACAAGACCAAGCCCCTGGCCGATGAACTGATGGAGGCGCTAGGCCGGTTCTTCAAGAGTCGCAGTACCACCAACAAAAACGTATCCGAAGGACATCCTGAGAGGTTGCCCGGAAGAGGACTACCGACCTGCTGGACCTGCCGTAAGAGAGGCCACCTGAGCAAGGCCTGCGGTGATCGCCGCCGCCAAGGGTTTCCGTCGGGACATTCAGTCGTAGGGAAACCGCGCGGCCCAGGAAAGCAAGTATCAGCCAGCCTTGGGGGGCAAAGGTTGGCTTGTGACAGTCGTCAAGCCCCGGCAGTCCAAGTTCGTGTGACGCAGTTACGGAGGGATAATAGCAGCCTGATGGTCGACGGAGTCGTCAACGGAGAGAGCTGGCCCATGCTAATCGACACGGGAGCATCGAAGACCATCGTCAGTCCCACCGTGATCCCAAAGTGGAGAGTGCAACCCACACAAAGGAACCTCCAGCTAATAACCGCGACCGGAGGGACCGCACCGGTATAATGCGAAGCATCACTGGAGTTCGTCATTGGTCGACGGGCGATAAATCATCCAGTGCTTGTGGCTGACGTATCAAATGAAGTGATCATCGGACTGGACTTCCTGGACCAGAACAACAACATCTTGGATCTGAGTACCAACACTCTGCACTTCGGAGGTGAGGAATTTGCTTTGCAACCAGCACACGAGGCCATCACCGCACGACGAGTAAGGCTGAGAGAGGACGTCATCGTTCCCGCCAGGACGGAAGTCAGCGCTGCCGTAATTGTCGACTGAACAGCTGAGGTAGTGGCGGCTGTCATCGAGCCAAAATATGAGGACATCCAGACAAAAGGATTGCTAGTTGCCAAAACTCTCATCAACACGACGTCTCGGCCGTACGTCCGCCTGTCCAACCTGAACGACTACGATATTACGGTTCACCGAGACACCAACCTAGGAGTCTGCGAGCCCGTTACCTGGATTGCCCGCATCACAGACACGACGGACGGACACCTGCAGACGGACAACCGAAGAAGACGCACCCTGCCAGAAGAACTACAGAAGCTGTACCAAGGATCCCAGGACCATTTAGACGAGGAACAATCACGCCAACTTCGGGACCTGCTACACGAATTCCAGGATGTCTTCTCCGTGGGGAGCAAAGACTTCGGCAGGAGAAGCTTGGTCCAGAACAGAATTGACGTTGGGGACAGCGCACCGATTAGGGCCCCATTCCGACGTGTCCCGCTCGCCAAGCAAGCTGAAGTCGACCGGATGGTAGGAGAGATGAAGGAGCAAGGAGTGATCGAGCCATCACATAGTCCTTGGAGTTCTCCGGTCGTGCTAGTGAAGAAGAAGGACTGTTCCACCAGGTTCTGCGTGGATTACAGGCGGGTGAATGACGTCACGAAGAAGGACAGCTACCCCCTACCCCAGATTGACGTCACCCTGGACACCATATCAGGGTCAAGATGGTTCTCCACCTTGGATTTGAAGAGTGGCTACGGGCAGGTGGAGGTCTACCCTAAGGACCGCGAGAAAACTGCGTTCTCTGTGGGCAGTGGGCTCTGGAAGTTCACCGTCATGCCATTCGGTCTGTGCAACGCCCCTGCGACCTTCGAAAGGCTAATGGTGTCCATTCAGAGGGGACTACACTGGAAGACCTGCCTGGTCTACCTAGATGACGTCATCGTTCTGGGAAGAAGCTTCGAGGAGCACTACAGCAACCTGAAGGAGATCTTGATGAAGCTACGGGCTGCCCAGCTGATGTTGAGCCCCAAGAAGTGTCAGCTCTTCCAGAAGCAGGTCCAGTACCTTGGGCATATCGTCTCAGAGGAAAGGGTGCACACCGACCCAGAGAAGACCGCACCTGTGAGGGAGTGGCCAGTTCCGAAGGACAAGTCCCAACTACGAAGCTTCCTGGGACTCTGCACTTATTACCGCCGCTTCGTGAGAGGATTCGCCGACATCGCCAAACCACTGCATCGACTGACTGAGAAGGACCAACTCTTCACGTGGACAGCAGAATGCCACAGTGCCTTCGAACAACTCAAGCAGGCTCTGTGCACCGCACCTATTCTGGCCTACCCCAGACCTGGAACAAGGTTCATCGTCGATACCGATGCCAGCGACTTTGGTATCGGGGGAATTCTGTCGCAAATAGTGGACGGCGAGGAGAGAGTAGTGGTCTTCTTCAGCAAAGCCTTGTCAAAGCCAGAGAGAAACTACTGCGTCACCAGGAAGGAACTGCTTGCCATCGTGAAGACCATCGAACACTTCCACAAGTACCTGTACGGGCAAGAATTTATCATCAGGACCAACCATTCATCCCTGCGGTGGCTCCTGAACTTCAAACAGCCCGAGGGTCATCTCTCGTGGAGGATAGAGAGGCTTCAACAGTACAACTTTGAGATCCAGCACAGGAATGGCCAACTGCATTCTAACGCCAACGCCCTGTCACGAAGACCGTGCCCCGAAAACTGCACCTTCTGTACCAGAAGAGAGGAGAACACCGGGATACAGTGCCGAAGGACTACCGTGGAACTTCATGGGAGCTGGAGCCGCGAATCTTTCACGCGGGCACAAGCAGAAGATGATGACCTGGGACTGATAGCCGAATGGAGGAGGGCCTGTGTTCCCAGACCCGGGTGGAACATTGTGAGCGACTGCAGTCCAAAGTTTAAGTCCTACTGGGCGCAGTGAGACTCGCTGATTGTAAGGGATGACCTAATCTGCCGGACTTGGGAGAGCACCGACGGGAAGACATCTCGGGAACAAGTCGTCGTACCAAAGGCTATGACGGAGGAAGTCCTCAAGGAAGTCCATGGAGGATCATCTGGTGGACACCTAGGGATAAAGAAGACCCTGGAGAAGCTGAGAGAGCGGTTCTAACGGATCGGATGCCGAACTGACGTGGAGAACCACTGCGCGAGGTTCCACGATTGCGTAGCCAGCAAGGGCCCAGGACGAAGACGACGGGGTCCACTGAAGACCTACAACGTGGGCGGCCCCATGGAGAGAGTGGCCATCGATGTTGCTGGGCCATTCCCGTTAAGCGAGGCAGGGAACCGCTACATATTGGTCGTCAGCGACTACTTTACCAAATGGCCGGAGGCGTATGCGCTCCCTAACCAAGAAGCCGCGACGATCGCATAGACCCTGGTGAAGGAATTCGTCAGCCGGTACGGAGTACCCCTGGAGCTGCACTCCGACCAAGGGAGGAATTTTGAGTCGCAGGTGTTCCAGAACCTATGCCAGCTGCTGGGAATCTGGAAGACAAGGACAACGCCGCTACACCCTCAGTCCGACGGGATGGTAGAGCGATTCAATCGCACCATCGAGAACCATCTCCGAATAGTCGTCAGCGAGCACCAGAGGGATTGGGACAAACATCTTCCACTATTTCTCCTGGCCTACCACGCCGCCGTGCATGAAGCCACCGGGTGCACACCAGCCCGGGCCATGTTTGGGAGGTAGCTCCGTCTACCTGTCGATCTTGCCTTCGGCCGACCTGAGAATGATCCGGTCCCGGTAAGCCAGTATTGTCAAGAACTGGTCGACCATCTGGAGGACGTGCACGCATTCGCGAGGAGGAAACTGCGGATCGTGACCGACCGAATGAAGACTCGATACGACCAACAGACGGATGCCGGTGGATTCCACGAGGACGACCTGGTCTGGCTCTTCAACCCATTACGGAAGAAAGGCCTGTCACCCAAACTGCAGAAGTCCTGGGAGGGCCCGTACCGAGTCGTGAAACGGATCAACGATGTCGTCTACAGGATCCAGCGGAGCCCGAGGGCGAAAATGGAGATCGTGCATCGAGATCGCCTGGCAGCCTACGGAGGGACACAGACTGACCAATGATTGATCGGGACGATCAGCCTTTTAGGAAGGGGGTGGTGTTACGGCTGTGAGTTTGTTTCATCGCTCGCCGCATGAGTCACAGCTGCCCCGGGCTGTGTGTGCTCTGCCTCAGTGTATTATGTGCGCGTTACGCAACGGGCTGCGAAGTGAAAGGGTTGGTCCAGAATATTCGTGACCCGGCCAGTGAAGGAAATCTCGAGAAGCCGTGTGTCCTGGACGATTCTAGAATTCATTGAGTCACCAGCCTGCTATATAAGCGGCCTCAACAGTGAGGGGACCGAGTTTCTGTGGGAGTGTGTTTTACGAGCTAGTGCGAGCGTTTATCCTGAGCGACAGAAGTGTGGTGACTTGCGAAACTCCTAGTGAAGCCGATTCTCTTGACAGCGAGGGAGTGAGAAGCATACAGGGGACTGCCTGTGTTTTGAGCGAGTGTGATTTCACTGAGCGACAGAGGTATTGTGGTGAAGTGCCGTGCGAGTTACGAAATCCAGTGACATTGTTTCCCAGCTCGTGGGCAGCGAAGCAGCGTGTAGCAGGTTATCGTAAGTAACTGTAGTTTGTGTACATAAGGGAGAGGTGCAGGTAGTTTCTGTCAAGGCCAACGGACTCATTAGGACGGATTAACTTCTGTGTGTTGTTGACAAGTGAAAGGGGGCAAGAGCTCTCCATAAGGAAGAGACATGAGGAAACTGGAGTAAGGTTCTAATTGCTTGTATTTGCTGATGAGTAGTGTATCTTTCTGGCTGCAATAAAGTTAATTATTTCTTTAAAGGAACAATCTGTGTTGTGCTTCAACCCACCGTAATCCAGTTAACAAAAGTGTCACTTGAGGGGTGGCTCGTAACAGTATTGCAAACATGCCTCAGTGATGGCAAACAACGTCGCTGCTGACGCCGTGTGGCATATATACTGGGTGAACAAAAAAATGCCGCACTTGGAGGTCGGCGCGCGATTCCTCATCCAATTGCAAGACAAAAGTTTCTATACCAAAATCGGATTGAGTGCTGTTTGGAAACACAAGTATGAAAACGACAAACTGGGAACACTGTCGCATCCTGCAGCGCATCCGAATGTACAGAAAAATGTGCATCACCCCGCTCTATCGTACCAGCCGTCGCTGCTCACTGTGTAGACTGCTGGGTTATCAAACCCATATGCACCATGGAGCAACGGCTCGTATCTACGTCAGGTCGTTTTTTTCTTTTTGTCTGTGTGTGGCGTCAGTTCCCTAGTTCCCGTCGTTTAACTGTGTTTGTATGCATGAGAACATTTTGTCACATGATAGTGTGATCCATTAAACGGCTTGCATGAGTCGACTACCCACGCATACACAAATATAACTGGTCTTGTCAAGTGCATGGAGTTTCGCCTAGGACACCAAGCTGGCTCATCGGCGGGCTCTTGGAGTCCCCGCCCGGATCCCCACAGGAGTGACGAACTGCGCACCACCTCCCTTTATATTAGGTGCAACTTCACCACATTACTGCGAGAACTAAAAGCTCAAGCAGCCTTAACCTCTCTTTGAAGGCATCCAAAAAGATGGTATATTGGCTTTCACGGCCGGTGAATTAAAACTCAGCAATTCTTCTAGGTTTTTGCCGTGTCTTGTGTGGGGTTTCGCCTAGGACACCAAGCTGGCTCATCGGGGGGCTCTTGGTGTCCCCACCCGGACCCCCACAGGAGTGACGAAATGCGCGCCACATCCCTTTATTTTAGGTGCAACTGCACCACCTGACTGCGAGAACTAAAAGCTCAAGCAGCCATACCCTCCCTATGAAGGCATCAAAAAAGATGGTATATTGGCTTTCACACCAGGGTGCAAGGGTGCCAGGGTGCCTCCTAAAGAGGTTTGCAGGATGTCAGAGCAAAAACAGTACAAAATGCTAGATAAGAATACAGGGTGACTCCTAAAGAGATATACAAGATGCCAGATAAGAATACATGGTGACTCTTAAAGAGGTGTACAAGATGGCTGAGAAGAATAAAGGTTGACTCCTAAAGAGGTGTACAAGATGTCACACAAGAATAAAGGTTGACTTCTAAAGAGATATACAAGATGCCATATAAGAATACAGGGTACCTCCTAAAGAAGTGTGCAGGATGTCAGATCAAAATACAGGGTGACACTTAACGAGGTGTACAGTTGGTTAGATTCAATTCAAATACAGGGTGACCCTTAAAGAGGTTTGCAAGATATCAGATTCAAATAATGGGTGACCCTTAAAGAGTTGTAAAAGATGTCAGACTCAAATACAGGGTGACCCTTAAAGAGGTGCCCGCGCGGGAAGCCTAAGTTAATGGAGTCTGTTGAAAGAGTCCTGGGGCTTCGGGCGAAGCGAGAAGCCCTCCTGAATCTTTCTAACATGTGTAGCATTTGTAGCATGCGTCATTTGAAATGATATAACGTCTAGTCTTTCAGACTGACTGTAATTAGCATACTTTCGATTTTTGCAAAAAATGAAAGTAGACTTATGAGATCACTACAGGGCCAAAATTGTGTGTCTGTCTGTGTGTGTGTATGTGTGTGTGTGAGTCTGTGTGTGTGTGTGTGTGTGAGTGTGTGTACTCTGAATGTCTGTCCCCCCCTATCAATTCGAACACGGTGAAACCGAATTGAACTAAATTTGGTACAGAGGTAGCACTGGCAAAGGGCACCTCAATGTCATGTTTTATATTGCCGCCATCTTTACCAAAACTTAATGGCGGCCACTCAAATGGTCAAAACGTAATAATGCATTACAACCAAACTAATAATCGGATCTTTACCAAATTTGGTAACAAAGTTCCTTCATATGAGGTGCGTCTTGTGCCCAAACTACGAGGTCATCAACCGTACCATTTCAGAATGGCGGCCGTGTGAATTATGCAAACTTAATAATCCATAACATGGGACCCACCAGTTCCGACTATCGAACCAAGAATCGTTTAATCTGTTTGAAACGACGTGGCCCGTTTGAAATTAAAAGTTTATATTTTAATATTATAGTCTAGAAGTGATTTTAAAAAGCTGAGTCGTCTCGGTTATTTGACAAGATGGCAGCTGATCTCTCGTTCTGACCTTTATTTTATTAATACCAGTATGTTGCATGCAATATAGGCTAGTGGTAACAAATATATGAACTTTCTATGAAATGAACTCGGTTTAAAATATACTCCAGTAAAGAAAACGTTTAGTCCAAGTCATGATTTGCTATAACGTGGTATATGTATTTTTCCTAACGATCTATTAGAGTGTGCACGAATGGCTGAGTGGTCAGCGCGTTAGACTTTCATCAGGCTGGCCGTGGTTCAAATCCTATCAGAGTTAGACTTTTTTTCTTGATTTTTTTTATATTTATTATTTCTTGAGTACTGAGACGTTATAAAATAAAGCATTATATGGTGCATTTTGAAATGGAAAATATATATTTAATTAAAACAACATTAACCACCGGAGTGACATCTAAGAGTAATTCCTTGAACTATGTTATGTTATTGGTAACCACAGCCTTCTAGATGCTATGCTCCCTACCGGCCAGTTAGTGAACCCATGTCTACAGTATAATTGCGAAGGTTATTATTTTTGCCGATAGAGGGTACACATCCCCAAGATTAGGCGCGATTATCACGGCCAACGAGAATGACTGGCTCTGGTGAGTTTTCGTGACGTCAGCAATGTAGTTCTGTTGCACTGCCTGGTCTTCGTTTTACTGCCGGTGTGGTACCTAGTCATCTTGTCTACATCATTGAACCTGTATAAACGTTGGTATTCATTTATCACTTGTCTTCATAGAAGGTATTGATACAAGTCGTTAGTCGGTGGGTAGTGTATTCCGCAGATCTCTTCTATAAACGAAATAATTTATGTTCCGCCCCTTGAAACAAAAATAAGTTAATGATATCTATACTGTGCTGCAAGATTCCTTGATCTAATTATACTAATGTGCACATGATTTAACTCACAACGAAGGTCCCTGAATCTACAACTCGACTTAATGTAGCCTGTTCGTTGCAGCTATTAAAGACACAACGAACCCTTGAATCCTAGTTCGCGTGGATTTTTGTAAGGAGTAACTTCAATAGGCGTAGTTTTGCAAACCTATACAGTATAATTTATCGTGTTTGAAAACACACGGAACATCTAAACTGCGTCCATTTTATGAAGATTGATATAAAATATTGCATTTCTGCTGCTTATGAATTGCTCTCGACTTAAACGTACAAGCATCATCAAGCAGTACCGGTATATTGCCTACGTCACAGAAGGGTTTGGTTTACGCGCCATGGCCTGTCTTTCTCGTTAGCCGTGCGCGATTACAAATTAGCTGTGTAATAGCTATATTAAATATGTTTCTCCCGGTGATACGTTTAGAGCAACGAAGTTTAAATTATTGTAAGTAGTCGGTGTTAATAAACTGAATACCTACGTTGTTTGGAGTGTTTACTGATGAAATTGCAAAATGCTGGGGTAAATTATTTGAACGCCACTCCTCAAATCCAGTGTGCCAATCTGCACTTCGAATTGGAAGAAATTAGGAGATGATAAAGACAAAGAGTTATAACTTGTAACCTATATTTTATGAGTCCCCCATGACAGTTTTAATGTAGGTTCGTAGGTTTGTTATTTCTTTATATCATGTTATCGTGTTGGCAACGGGTTCAATTGCATTGGACACGTCTGCTGTAGACGCAGTGTCATTATTATTATTATTACTATTATCATATACGTATACTTTTTATTATTAATTATTCAATGTATTTTAGGTCACTTTGGCGAGATTCTGGTGCTTGCTTTGATTCTGTTGTAAAGAATATAGTAATATTTCATTTGTACAGTTTTGGTATATTTAAGTACGGAGAATGGTGGGGGACGTAGTTGCCTGTCACTTGTTGGTGAAATGTGAGCCTGCTGCTGGTCATGAGGAAACTGCCGAGCAAGGGGTGTGCTATAAGAGGCTTGGACAGACAATAAGGATTCTGAGAAGGGACTCCCTGGGATGAGGTGTGGCTTGAGGACGGGCTGTGGCATTCAGACTGAGTGCACTGTGGAAGATGATTGTCTCTCTGGACTTTGAGATGACAGGATGTGTTGGGTGTCTCTCTTGAGCTGAGTGTTTCGTGTTTCGACGGAGGGTGATTGTGTTCTGGCTGTTATGCCACAATCACAGTAGGGCTGATAACCTATGCAAATAATTGTGCAACATTGAAGAGGACCGTGAAATGTGAATGCATGGCTGACCAGCTTCAAAGTGGTGTAGAAGTGAAATGGACATATTGGGCAGACGACGGCATTACCGGTAATGTGAAAAACAAATAATAAATCTTTACAGGCCTAAATATTATTATTATTATATTATATATTTTAATTGCATTTCTTGTGTGTCACTCTTTTTTATTACATTCATCAATTTCTTGCATGCAGCTTCAGAATATAAAGTAAATTTAAATTGGATAGTTTCTTTTTAGTTAGATGCATGTAAACCTTCCTTCGTCTTTATTAATTTATAGGAGGTTTTGGTAAGGCCTATGTACGAGCCAGTCCTTTCAGAATATCTGAACACGCCCGGAGATAAGAAGAGTTTCAAAAAGGTGGATTTTTTCAATTACAGTACTAATTATGTCATTTGCTTAAATTTTAAAGAAAGGCCATTTATGAGGCCGAATATTCATTTTTATTTAATTTTTGTATCTTCAAAGTTACAAATGGCTTCTCTGGGTGAAGCCATCTTGTGGCAAGAATTGAAAGATTACAAATGGCGCCCAACTATGGAGTGTGAATAAGGCCTGCTGGTGCATAGTATGGCAGTACGCACAGGTAATTTGTGAAATCTGATCGGGCATTTTAGGAAGGATATATATGTTCAGTGATTTTGGAGGGTATGCTAAGTAATAAGAGTGAGCCTGATTTATTAAAGTTGCGATCCAGAAGTGTTGACCGAAGCACTCTTGGTCATTCTAGAGGAGGCAGGAGTCAGTCAAACAGGCACACCAATAAGCGTTCAGATTCCACAAATTCGAAAGTAGTTCTTAGTAAAATGGCAGATAAGGATGTGATTTCTGGTACGTTGGAGGGAAGTGAGGGGGCCGAGAAAGATGATGTTGCAACTAGCAAGGAGGTAGGAATGGGAGTGAATAGTGACGAGGAAAATGTAGGGCTGGGGGAAAACTCACAGATGATCAAGTTAATGGAGCAGATGATGTCTAAATTCAGTAGTAAACTAAGTGATTTAAGTAATAAAATGGATACTCAGAGTAGTGATTTAAGTACTCAAATTAATAATCAAAGTAGTGAATTTAGTACTAAGATAGACATTCAAAGTACGGAATTAGAGAGCAAAATTAATAAGATTGTAGAAAGTATGAGTAAAGGCTATAAGGAAATTCGTCAGGAAATTGCCAGTAGAATTGAGATGGTAGATACATTCGAGCAAGTTGAGGAGAAGATGAGCTTACAGAGGCAGGGCATTATGGATACTGTTGATAAGCAGATAGGCGAGGTGAGTAATGAGGTAGCCATTGTCAAGAAAGAAGTTAGTGAGAGGTTGATAGTTGTAGAGGAAGAAATGAAGGATATAACTGAGATTAGAAATAAGCAGGTGTCTTTCGAACAGGAGCTAGCGGTTTCTTCAGCCAGAGTAACGATGGTAGATAAGAGTGTAAAAAAGGAGATTAGTGAACTGAAATCCTTTAATGAGAGCGAAAATTTGAAATTAAGAAGAGAGCTGAATCAGGCCAAGTCAAATAAGGAAAATTGTAATCACTCTGCAGGACATAGTAACTTCTATCGGGAATCTGACTTACCTAAATTTAGTGGAAGGCAGTTTAACCCTATGTAGTTTGTTAAAGTTGTTCAGAAGAGGTTTTCGAAAGGGTTAGAAGATGGGACTTTAGACTGGGATATTGTTGAGGAAATCATATCATTAGCTTTTGTGGGGGAGGCTAAATCTTGGTATCAAGTTTTTAGGGGAGGTTTCCAGGGGTTAGAAGATTTTAGGCAGAAGTTTGAGGGAAAGTTCTGGAACGAACAGACTAAAGGAAGAGAAAGAGACAAGATTTCTTTTGGGAGGTATCAGTCGAATCAGGGGGTGAGCATGACGGAGTATTTCCTCACACATGTCCTTATCAGTCAGAATTTTAGACACTAGTTCTTCTGAAGGTGATATTGTTAGGCGTATGGCCCGTCATTTTTCTGATGAAGTGAAGATGGCCGTAGTCATGCAGGATGTAAATACGATTAAGGACATGGAGCATGTGTTAGAAAGGTTTGATACTTTGGGTAGAATGGGAGGCAAAATGCAAGAACAGGGAAGGGAAGGAAATTACGATCAGGGGTATCAGGAGGAAGGGAATAGGCATTATGAGCGTAGGAATATTGATAGGCCAGGTAACTTTGTGAGGAATGATAGAGGAAATTTTGTAAATAGTGATAGGGGTGACCAAGGGAATTTTCGGAATAGGGGGCGCGGAGAACAGAGGCAGGCAGAAAATCGGGGACCTGGGGAACAAAGGCAGTTAGATAATAGGGGGCGTGAAGAAGAGAGACAGCCAGCTCAGCCGAGTAATTTAAACGGGAACAGGGCTCTTTAAGACGGTCAGATAGAGGGTCCTATCCCAGTATTCCAGTTCATGTGTTGAAGAAGATAGAATACGACCTTGATGTTAGAAAGGAATTGTTAGATGACCAGGTTGAGGTTATGCAGGAGAGATGTGAGCCTACGTTGATCAGTCCTGTGATTAAAGTGAAGATATGGGGTCAAGTCGTCGATGCCTTATTGGACTCAGGGAGCATGTGTTCTTGCATTAAGGCAGGCTTTTATGATGAGGTTAAGAGTAAAGGAGAAGCCATAGAGGAGATTCCTGTGTCCAATATATTTATATTGTCTGCTGTTGGGACTAAGTCACAGAGAGTGCGTAGACAGGTTGTCGCACCTATGTACATTGATGAGAAATGTGGTCGTCAGAGTTTTCTAGTGGTCGCAAATTTAGTGTATCCTGTCATATTGGGTGCGGATTGGCTAAGCAGTCAGATGTGTAAGCTTGATTACGGCGAATCTAGGGTGAGATTCAAGTGGGGTGAGAATTTTGATACGATTAGTCTGAGTTATCAGGTGGACTCGGGAACTTTTGTGAGTATATCAGTGTGTGTCCAGGTTTTAAATGAAGGGGAAGAAGTCAGTGAGGGTAGTAGCGACATGGTATCAGAGGACATTCAAAGTTGTAGTATGGTAGTGGAAGAGGAGCGTGAAGGCGAATTTTCAAGTATTGTGGAAGATACCATGTTGGAGGTAGAGCAGAAGGCTCAGTTGTTAGAGGTCTCGAGAGACCACAGTGAGGTGTTCTCTGACAAACCTGGTAGGACACATGTGTACGAGCATAGTTTCGAGATCACCGATAGGTCTAGTTTTAATGGTGTTAGATACCCGATACCACACTCCCATGTCAAAGCAGTGGATGATGTCATTTCGCAGATACTAGACGATGAGTTGATCGAATTCAGTAGGAGCCAGTATGTCAATCCGTTGGTAGTAGTGATTAAGAAGGAAGAGTCAGTTAGGCTATGTTTGGATGCAAGACAAGCTAATAAACGCATTGCGCCGGATCATCAGCGACCGGAAACTACTGAGGATTTAGTTCAGAAATTGGTGAGTAAATTTTTTCATTTGTATGAAGGACCGTATGAAATTGCACGGAAATTAGGGGCCTGTGCGTACGAGCTCCTCACAAAGGACGGAAGGGTGCTAGGGATTTACAATATTTCCAATCTGAGGATGTACATATCCTAGTAGCCCTGTTGGTTGTGTATATATTTGTGGAAGGAAGGAGTTAGGATTTTGGAAGGGAAGTCATGCCTAAAAGGATTGATTTTTATTCTATGGTATAGGACCAAATGAATGAAAAGCAAGGGGGCGTTTTGTAACCTATATTTTATGAGTCCCCCATGACAGTTTAATGTAGGCTCGTAGGTTTGTTATTTCTTTATATCATGGTATCGTGTTGGCAACGTGTTCAATTGCATTGGACACGTCTGCAGTAGACGCAGTGTCATTATTATAATTATTACTATTATCATATACGTATACTTTTTATTATTAATTATTCAATGTATTTTAGGTCACTTTTGACGAGATTCTGGAGCTTGCTTTGATTCTGTTGTAAAGAATATAGTATATTTCATTTGTACAGTTTTGGTATATTTAAGTACGGAGAATGGTGGGGGACGTAATTGCCTTTCACTTGTTGGTGAAATGTGAGCCTGCTGCTGGTCATGAGGAAACTGCCGAGCAAGGGGTGTGCTATAAGAGGCTTGGACAGACAATAAGGATTCTGAGAAGGGACTCCCTGGGATGAGGTGTGGCGTGAGGACGGGATGTGGCATTCAGACTGAGTGCAAATTGGAAGATGATTGTCTCTCTGGACTTTGAGATGACAGGATGTGTTGTGTGTCTCTCTTGAGCTGAGTGTTTCGTGTTTCGACGGAGGGTGATTGTGTTCTGGCTGTTATGCCACAATCACAGTAGGGCTGATAACCTATGCAAATAATTGTGCAACATTGAAGAGGACCGTGAAATGTGAATGCATGGCTGACCAGCTTCAAAGTGGTGTAGAAGTGAAATGGACATATTGGGCAGACGACGGCATTACCGGTAATGTGAAAAACAAATAATAAATCTTTACAGGCCTAAATATTATTATTATTATATTATTATATTATATATTTTAATTGCATTTCTTGTGTGTCACTCTTTTTATTATATTCATCAATTTCTTGCATGCAGCTTCAGAATATAAAGTAAATTTAAATTGGATAGTTTCTTTTCAGTTAGATGCATGCAAACCTTCCTTCGTCTTTATTAATTTATAGGAGGTTTTGGTAAGGCCTATGTACGAGCCAGTCCTTTCAGAATATCTGCACACGCCCGGAGATCAGAAGAGTTTCAAAAAGGTGGATTTTTTCAATTACAGTACTAATTATGTCATTTGCTTAAATTTTAAAGAAAGGCCATTTATGAGGCAGAATATTCATTTTTATTTAATTTTTGTATCTTCAAAGTTACAAATGGCTTCTCTGGGTGAAGCCATCTTGTGGCAAGAATTGAAAGATTACAAATGGCGCCCAACTATGGAGTGTGAATAAGGCCTGCTGGTGCATAGTATGGCAGCACGCACAGGTAATTTGTGAAATCTGATCGGGCATTTTAGGAAGGGTATATATGTTCAGTGATTTTGGAGGGTATGCTAAGTAATAAGAGTGAGCCTGATTTATTAAAGTTGCGATCCAGAAGTGTTGACCGAAGCACTCTTGGTCATTCTAGAGGAGGCAGGAGCCCGTCAAACAGGCACACCAATAAGCGGTCAGATTCCACAAATTCGAAAGTAGTTCTTAGTAAAATGGCAGATAAGGATGTGATTTCTGGTACGTTGGAGGGACGTGAGGGGGCCGAGAAAGATGATGTTGCAACTAGCAAGGAGGTAGGAATGGGAGTGAATAGTGACGAGGAAAATGTAGGGCTGGGGGAAAACTCACAGATGATCAAGTTAATGGAGCAGATGATGTCTAAATTCAGTAGTAAACTAAGTGATTTAAGTAATAAAATGGATACTCAGAGTAGTGATTTAAGTACTCAAATTAATAATCAAAGTAGTGAATTTAGTACTAAGATAGACATTCAAAGTACGGAATTAGAGAGCAAAATTAATAAGATTGTAGAAAGTATGAGTAAAGGCTATAAGGAAATTCGTCAGGAAATTGCCAGTAGAATTGAGATGGTAGATACATTCGAGCAAGTTGAGGAGAAGATGAGCTTACAGAGGCAGGGCATTATGGATACTGTTGATAAGCAGATAGGCGAGGTGAGTAATGAGGTAGCCATTGTCAAGAAAGAAGTTAGTGAGAGGTTGATAGTTGTAGAGGAAGAAATGAAGGATATAACTGAGATTAGAAATAAGCAGGTGTCTTTCGAACAGGAGCTAGCGGTTTCTTCAGCCAGAGTAACGACGGTAGATAAGAGTGTAAAAAAGGAGATTAGTGAACTGAAATCCTTTAATGAGAGCGAAAATTTGAAATTAAGAAGAGAGCTGAATCAGGCCATGTCAAATAAGGAAAATTGTAATCACTCTGTAGGACATAGTAACTTCTATCGGGAATCTGACTTACCTAAATTTAGTGGAAGGCAGTTTAACCCTATGGAGTTTGTTAAAGTTGTTCAGAAGAGGTTTTCGAAAGGGTTAGAAGATGGGACTTTAGACTGGGATATTGTTGAGGAAATCATATCATTAGCTTTTGTGGGGGAGGCTAAATCTTGGTATCAAGTTTTTAGGGGAGGTTTCCAGGGGTTAGAAGATTTTAGGCAGAAGTTTGAGGGAAAGTTCTGGAACGAACAGACTAAAGGAAGAGAAAGAGACAAGATTTCTTTTGGGAGGTATCAGTCGAATCAGGGGGTGAGCATGACGGAGTATTTCCTCACACATGTCCTTATCAGTCAGAATTTTAGACACTAGTTCTTCTGAAGGTGATATTGTTAGGCGTATGGCCCGTCATTTTTCTGATGAAGTGAAGATGGCCGTAGTCATGCAGGATGTAAATACGATTAAGGACATGGAACATGTGTTAGAAAGGTTTGATACTTTGGGTAGAATGGGAGGCAAAATGCAAGAACAGGGAAGGGAAGGAAATTACGATCAGGGGTATCAGGAGGAAGGGAATAGGCATTATGAGCGTAGGAATATTGATAGGCCAGGTAACTTTGTGAGGAATGATAGAGGAAATTTTGTAAATAGTGATAGGGGTGACCAAGGGAATTTTCGGAATAGGGGGCGCGGAGAACAGAGGCAGGCAGAAAATCGGGAACCTGGGGAACAAAGGCAGTTAGAGAATAGGGGGCGTGAAGAAGAGAGACAGCCAGCTCAGCCGAGTAATTTAAACGGGAACAGGGCTCTTTAAGACGGTCAGATAGAGGGTCCTATCCCAGTATTCCAGTTCATGTGTTGAAGAAGACAGAATACGACCTTGATGTTAGAAAGGAATTGTTAGATGACCAGGTTGAGGTTATGCAGGAGAGATGTGAGCCTACGTTGATCAGTCCTGTGATTAAAGTGAAGATATGGGGTCAAGTCGTCGATGCCTTATTGGACTCAGGGAGCATGTGTTCTTGCATTAAGGCAGGCTTTTATGATGAGGTTAAGAGTAAAGGAGAAGCCATAGAGGAGATTCCTGTGTCCAATATATTTATATTGTCTGCTGTTGGGACTAAGTCACAGAGAGTGCGTAGACAGGTTGTCGCACCTATGTACATTGATGAGAAATGTGGTCGTCAGAGTTTTCTAGTGGTCGCAAATTTAGTATATCCTGTCATATTGGGTGCGGATTGGCTAAGCAGTCAGATGTGTAAGCTTGATTACGGCGAATCTAGGGTGAGATTCAAGTGGGGTGAGAATTTTGATACGATTAGTCTGAGTTATCAGGTGGACTCGGGAACGTTTGTGAGTATGTCAGTGTGTGTCCAGGTTTTAAATGAAGGGGAAGAAGTCAGTGAGGGTAGTAGCGACATGGTATCAGAGGACATTCAAAGTTGTAGTATGGTAGTGGAAGAGGAGCGTGAAGGCGAATTTTCAAGTGTTGTGGAAGATACCATGTTGGAGGTAGAGCAGAAGGCTCAGTTGTTAGAGGTCTCGAGAGACCACAGTGAGGTGTTCTCTGACAAACCTGGTAGGACACATGTGTACGAGCATAGTGTCGAGATCACCGATAGGTCTAGTTTTAATGGTGTTAGATACCCGATACCACACTCCCATGTCAAAGCATTGGATGATGTCATTTCGCAGATGCTAGACGATGAGTTGATCGAATTCAGTAGGAGCCAGTATGTCAATCCGTTGGTAGTAGTGATTAAGAAGGAAGAGTCAGTTAGGCTATGTTTGGATGCAAGACAAGCTAATAAACGCATTGCGCCGGATCATCAGCGACCGGAAACTACTGAGGATTTAGTTCAGAAATTGGTGAGTAAATTTTTTCATTTGTATGAAGGACCGTATGAAATTGCACGGAAATTAGGGGCCTGTGCGTACGAGCTCCTCACAAAGGACGGAAGGGTGCTAGGGATTTACAATATTTCCAATCTGAGGATGTACATATCCTAGTAGCCCTGTTGGTTGTGTATATATTTGTGGAAGGAAGGAGTTAGGATTTTGGAAGGGAAGTCATGCCTAAAAGGATTGATTTTTATTCTATGGTATAGGACCAAATGAATGAAAAGCAAGGGGGCGTTTTGTAACCTATATTTTATGAGTCCCCCATGACAGTTTTAATGTAGGCTCGTAGGTTTGTTATTTCTTTATATCATGTTATCGTGTTGGCAACGTGTTCAATTGCATTGGACACGTCTGCAGTAGACGCAGTGTCATTATTATAATTATTACTATTATCATATACGTATACTTTTTATTATTAATTATTCAATGTATTTTAGGTCACTTTTGACGAGATTCTGGAGCTTGCTTTGATTCTGTTGTAAAGAATATAGTATATTTCATTTGTACAGTTTTGGTATATTTAAGTACGGAGAATGGTGGGGGACGTAATTGCCTGTCACTTGTTGGTGAAATGTGAGCCTGCTGCTGGTCATGAGGAAACTGCCGAGCAAGGGGTGTGCTATAAGAGGCTTGGACAGACAATAAGGATTCTGAGAAGGGACTCCCTGGGATGAGGTGTGGCTTGAGGACGGGCTGTGGCATTCAGACTGAGTGCACTGTGGAAGATGATTGTCTCTCTGGACTTTGAGATGACAGGATGTGTTGGGTGTCTCTCTTGAGCTGAGTGTTTCGTGTTTCGACGGAGGGTGATTGTGTTCTGGCTGTTATGCCACAATCACAGTAGGGCTGATAACCTATGCAAATAATTGTGCAACATTGAAGAGGACCGTGAAATGTGAATGCATGGCTGACCAGCTTCAAAGTGGTGTAGAAGTGAAATGGACATATTGGGCAGACGACGGCATTACCGGTAATGTGAAAAACAAATAATAAATCTTTACAGGCCTAAATATTATTATTATTATATTATATATTTTAATTGCATTTCTTGTGTGTCACTCTTTTTTTATTACATTCATCAATTTCTTGCATGCAGCTTCAGAATATAAAGTAAATTTAAATTGGATAGTTTCTTTTTAGTTAGATGCATGTAAACCTTCCTTCGCCTTTATTAATTTATAGGAGGTTTTGGTAAGGCCTATGTACGAGCCAGTCCTTTCAGAATATCTGCACACGCCCGGAGATAAGAAGAGTTTCAAAAAGGTGGATTTGTTCAATTACAGTACTAATTATGTCATTTGCTTAAATTTTTAAGAAAGGCCATTTATGAGGCAGAATATTCATTTTTACTTAATTTTTGTATCTTCAAAGTTACAAATGGCTTCTCTGGGTGAAGCCATCTTGTGGCAAGAATTGAAAGATTACAAATGGCGCCCAACTATGGAGTGTGAATAAGGCCTGCTGGTGCATAGTATGGCAGTACGCACAGGTAATTTGTGAAATCTGATCGGGCATTTTAGGAAGGGTATATATGTTCAGTGATTTTGGAGGGTATGCTAAGTAATAAGAGTGAGCCTGATTTATTAAAGTTGCGATCCAGAAGTGTTGACCGAAGCACTCTTGGTCATTCTAGAGGAGGCAGGAGTCAGTCAAACAGGCACACCAATAAGCGGTCAGATTCCACAAATTCGAAAGTAGTTCTTAGTAAAATGGCAGATAAGGATGTGATTTCTGGTACGTTGGAGGGACGTGAGGGGGCCGAGAAAGATGATGTTTCAACTAGCAAGGAGGTAGGAATGGGAGTGAATAGTGACGAGGAAAATGTAGGGCTTGGGGAAAACTCACAGATGATCAAGTTAATGGAGCAGATGATGTCTAAATTCAGTAGTAAACTAAGTGATTTAAGTAATAAAATGGATACTCAGAGTAGTGATTTAAGTACTCAAATTAATAATCAAAGTAGTGAATTTAGTACTAAGATAGACATTCAAAGTACGGATTTAGAGAGCAAAATTAATAAGATTGTAGGAAGTATGAGTAAAGGCTATAAGGAAATTCGTCAGGAAATTGCCAGTAGAATTGAGATGGTAGATACATTCGAGCAAGTTGAGAAGAAGATGAGCTTACAGAGGCAGGGCATTATGGATACTGTTGATAAGCAGATAGGCGAGGTGAGTAATGAGATAGCCATTGTCAAGAAAGAAGTTAGTGAGAGGTTGATAGTTGTAGAGGAAGAAATGAAGGATATAACTGAGATTAGAAATAAGCAGGCGTCTTTCGAACAGGAGCTAGCGGTTTCTTCAGCCAGAGTAACGATGGTAGATAAGAGGGTAAAAAAGGAGATTAGTGAACTGAAATCCTTTAATGAGAGCGAAAATTTGAAATTAAGAAGAGAGCTGAATCAGGCCAAGTCAAATAAGGAAAATTGTAATCACTCTGTAGGACATAGTAACTTCTATCGGGAATCTGACTTACCTAAATTTAGTGGAAGGCAGTTTAACCCTATGGAGTTTTTTTAAAGTTGTTCAGAAGAGGTTTTCGAAAGGGTTAGAAGATGGGACTTTAGACTGGGATATTGTTGAGGAAATCATATCATTAGCTTTTGTGGGGGAGGCTAAATCTTGGTATCAAGTTTTTAGGGGAGGTTTCCAGGGGTTAGAAGATTTTAGGCAGAAGTTTGAGGGAAAGTTCTGGAACGAACAGACTAAAGGAAGAGAAAGAGACAAGATTTCTTTTGGGAGGTATCAGTCGAATCAGGGGGTGAGCATGACGGAGTATTTCCTCACACATGTCCTTATCAGTCAGAATTTTAGACACTAGTTCTTCTGAAGGTGATATTGTTAGGCGTATGGCCCGTCATTTTTCTGATGAAGTGAAGATGGCCGTAGTCATGCAGGATGTAAATACGATTAAGGACATGGAACATGTGTTAGAAAGGTTTGATACTTTGGGTAGAATGGGAGGCAAAATGCAAGAACAGGGAAGGGAAGGAAATTACGATCAGGGGTATCAGGAGGAAGGGAATAGGCATTATGAGCGTAGGAATATTGATAGGCCAGGTAACTTTGTGAGGAATGATAGAGGAAATTTTGTAAATAGTGATAGGGGTGACCAAGGGAATTTTCGGAATAGGGGGCGCGGAGAACAGAGGCAGGCAGAAAATCGGGGACCTGGGGAACAAAGGCAGTTAGATAATAGGGGGCGTGAAGAAGAGAGACAGCCAGCTCAGCCGAGTAATTTAAACGGGAACAGGGCTCTTTAAGACGGTCAGATAGAGGGTCCTATCCCAGTATTCCAGTTCATGTGTTGAAGAAGATAGAATACGACCTTGATGTTAGAAAGGAATTGTTAGATGACCAGGTTGAGGTTATGCAGGAGAGATGTGAGCCTACGTTGATCAGTCCTGTGATTAAAGTGAAGATATGGGGTCAAGTCGTCGATGCCTTATTGGACTCAGGGAGCATGTGTTCTTGCATTAAGGCAGGCTTTTATGATGAGGTTAAGAGTAAAGGAGAAGCCATAGAGGAGATTCCTGTGTCCAATATATTTATATTGTCTGCTGTTGGGACTAAGTCACAGAGAGTGCGTAGACAGGTTGTCGCACCTATGTACATTGATGAGAAATGTGGTCGTCAGAGTTTTCTAGTGGTCGCAAATTTATTGTATCCTGTCATATTGGGTGCGGATTGGCTAAGCAGTCAGATGTGTAAGCTTGATTACGGCGAATCTAGGGTGAGATTCAAGTGGGGTGAGAATTTTGATACGATTAGTCTGAGTTATCAGGTGGACTCGGGAACTTTTGTGAGTATATCAGTGTGTGTCCAGGTTTTAAATGAAGGGGAAGAAGTCAGTGAGGGTAGTAGCGACATGGTATCAGAGGACATTCAAAGTTGTAGTATGGTAGTGGAAGAGGAGCGTGAAGGCGAATTTTCAAGTGTTGTGGAAGATACCATGTTGGAGGTAGAGCAGAAGGCTCAGTTGTTAGAGGTCTCGAGAGACCACAGTGAGGTGTTCTCTGACAAACCTGGTAGGACACATGTGTACGAGCATAGTTTCGAGATCACCGATAGGTCTAGTTTTAATGGTGTTAGATACCCGATACCACACTCCCATGTCAAAGCAGTGGATGATGTCATTTCGCAGATGCTAGACGATGAGTTGATCGAATTCAGTAGGAGCCAGTATGTCAATCCGTTGGTAGTAGTGATTAAGAAGGATGAGTCAGTTAGGCTATGTTTGGATGCAAGACAAGCTAATAAACGCATTGCGCCGGATCATCAGCGACCGGAAACTACTGAGGATTTAGTTCAGAAATTGGTGAGTAAATTTTTTCATTTGTATGAAGGACCGTATGAAATTGCACGGAAATTAGGGGCCTGTGCGTACGAGCTCCTCACAAAGGACGGAAGGGTGCTAGGGATTTACAATATTTCCAATCTGAGGATGTACATATCCTAGTAGCCCTGTTGGTTGTGTATATATTTGTGGAAGGAAGGAGTTAGGATTTTGGAAGGGAAGTCATGCCTAAAAGGATTGATTTTTATTCTATGGTATAGGACCAAATGAATGAAAAGCAAGGGGGCGTTTTGTAACCTATATTTTATGAGTCCCCCATGACAGTTTAATGTAGGCTCGTAGGTTTGTTATTTCTTTATATCATGGTATCGTGTTGGCAACGTGTTCAATTGCATAGGACACGTCTGCAGTAGACGCAGTGTCATTATTATAATTATTACTATTATCATATACGTATACTTTTTATTATTAATTATTCAATGTATTTTAGGTCACTTTTGACGAGATTCTGGAGCTTGCTTTGATTCTGTTGTAAAGAATATAGTATATTTCATTTGTACAGTTTTGGTATATTTAAGTACGGAGAATGGTGGGGGACGTAATTGCCTGTCACTTGTTGGTGAAATGTGAGCCTGCTGCTGGTCATGAGGAAACTGCCGAGCAAGGGGTGTGCTATAAGAGGCTTGGACAGACAATAAGGATTCTGAGAAGGGACTCCCTGGGATGAGGTGTGGCGTGAGGACGGGATGTGGCATTCAGACTGAGTGCACTGTGGAAGATGATTGTCTCTCTGGACTTTGAGATGACAGGATGTGTTGTGTGTCTCTCTTGAGCTGAGTGTTTCGTGTTTCGACGGAGGGTGATTGTGTTCTGGCTGTTATGCCACAATCACAGTAGGGCTGATAACCTATGCAAATAATTGTGCAACATTGAAGAGGACCGTGAAATGTGAATGCATGGCTGACCAGCTTCAAAGTGGTGTAGAAGTGAAATGGACATATTGGGCAGACGACGGCATTACCGGTAATGTGAAAAACAAATAATAAATCTTTACAGGCCTAAATATTATTATTATTATATTATTATATTATATATTTTAATTGCATTTCTTGTGTGTCACTCTTTTTATTATATTCATCAATTTCTTGCATGCAGCTTCAGAATATAAAGTAAATTTAAATTGGATAGTTTCTTTTCAGTTAGATGCATGCAAACCTTCCTTCGTCTTTATTAATTTATTGGAGGTTTTGGTAAGGCCTATGTACGAGCCAGTCCTTTCAGAATATCTGCACACGCCCGGAGATAAGAAGAGTTTCAAAAAGGTGGATTTGTTCAATTACAGTACTAATTATGTCATTTGCTTAAATTTTAAAGAAAGGCCATTTATGAGGCAGAATATTCATTTTTATTTATTTTTTGTATCTTCAAAGTTACAATTGGCTTCTCTGGGTGAAGGCCACCTTGAGGCAAGAATTGAAAGTTTACAAACTATACCCATACATTTAGGAGAAATTAGGCTATATGTTCTTTCCTGAACATCTTGTTTTTCGTTGTGGGTACACTTAAAGGAACAAGTGTATAGTACTCCGCCCATGGATATACAAGACCCAATAGCTCGCGTACATTCTGCATCGGCAATGGTGGATGCAGGTGTGTTGCATAGGGTCCGGCTCCATCGAGTAGCGAAGTATTTGGAAATGCAAGCAAGCTTGTAGTTTAACGTGACCGTTAATCGCGAGATCATGAGCCACGGGACCTCCTTTTTACGTGGAATCCGAACCACAGGACATGGCATTTCACTTCGAAAATCTCACATGCATTGACCGGGAATCGAACCCGGACCGCCTTGGTGAGAGGCATACAAATGCAAGGTTGTCACTTGGAACATCTGCTGTGCAGTGAACGTTGCTCCTAAGTGTACGTACCGGCTCTGTGAAGATAAGACTGGACGTCAAACGTACACTATGGAATTATGGTGCGTAGCATAATGGGCAATCTAGTTAGGCTACCTATAGTATTGTGTTTCTTTGTACCGCATTGGATAGAGACGATGTTACTGTATCCACTATCATGTTCTATTGGCTTTATTAGTGCCATGGACGAAACAAAGGGGTCGTTTACATCTGTAAGAAGTTCATGTTACGTTTGAATGTTTAAATAAAGGTAACTGTAACAGTAAGACATAGTCTAGTACACAACATAGTGGAGGTGTACATTGGATGCAATTTGATACACTAACTGAAAAAAAAAATGGCGCGAACGCGACTCGATGAACGGCTCGTCCGTACAACCGACATTTATGGCATTACCTAGTCTCACTGAGCTAATGTGACAGCTGCGGCAGAACGCCGAGTTCCTGCGATCTGTTTTTGGTCATGCTGCATGCAGTACAGCGTTGCCAGAGCCTCGTTTCTTAACACGCATTTCTGTCAAACCTATTGGCGGGACTAGGTTTTGCATGATAAAATTTAGTCGTGCATTTCGACGAGGAATCGCATGCCGACCTCGAAGTGCGGCAATTTTTGTTCATCCTGTATATTCGAGCAGTTCCAAAAACAGTTGTTAGATGGCATTAGTGCATCAGTGGAATCGAGTGGATCGGTTCCATGGGCAGCAGACTCGACTCTTCGTTCGCAACCAATGCCTAGTTACAGGACACGCTGACAACGTTCTCAGAAGTGAATCTTCGCGAGTACACTCGCAGCCCATCACAATAGTCTTGTGTAGTTCGCGAACGAACTAGTTCGGAAGAGCGGGTCTCACAGACGAACTACCGAACTAGTTCCCAGATCCCTCGCTTGTTAGTTCGTTCGATCTTTTTCCGCTGACCGACTTGTAACAGCGCGAGAGCGCGGGTCCGCCGTAGCTAGTCACCACTCATTGCACAATCACATGCGCTTTGTTTTTTCAGTCAGTTCAGTTGATTGAGTGTATCTATTGTTAGTGGCAAGATTGTCAAGTTTTGGCGCGGCGATTGTTCAATGTTGGTTTATTATAATAACAGTATAACACACTACTAGTGCTAACACGCTAATAGTAGTAACTACCTTATATTTGTAATGTAATACAATATAATTTACTGATAGTTAACTGATTTAGATGTGGGGATAATTCCCAGTTTTATTTAACTTAGTCATTTTGGATTATTTGAAAATATGTCCAATTATTGAGAAAATCGGCGAACTGGATTAACATTACCATTTGAATGAACTAGTTGATATTTATTTTTCTCGATACATGGTGATACAACTACTTTTACCTGTTTTTAAGAAATGAACATTATGGAAGAATATACACATGGATGAGACCAGGAGATACAGGGCGTTACCAAATTGACTTCATTATGGTCAAGCAGAGGTTTCGAAACAAGATTTTGGATTGTAAAACTTATCCTGGTGCTGACATAAACTCTGACCACAATCTGGTTGTAATGAAATGCATATTAAAGTTGAAGAAACTGAAGAAAAGTCACAAGCCAAAAAAGTGGGCAATAGACAGACTGAAAGAGAAGGATGTAAACGAAAGATTCAAGAAAAGTATAAAGGAAGGACTAATGAAAAACCCTAAAACTTCAATTGCAGACGAATGTGCACTTTGGAAGAATGAAATAACATAATCCGCAGAAGAAAACATTGGTAGGAAAGAAAGAATAGGTAGAAAACCGTGGATCACTCAGGATATACTAGAATTGATGGATGAAAGGAGGAAACACAAGAATGTAAGAGATGAAAAGGGGAAAGCAGAATACAGACGTCTGAGAAATGAGGTTAACAAGAAGTGCAAGGAAGCGAAAGAAGAATGGTTGAAAGAGAAATGTGCAGGTATAGAAAATTGTCTGAAATTAGGAAAAGTAGACACAGCTTATCGAAGGATTAAGAATACTTTTGGGGAAAAGAAGACTAAGTGCTGTAATATTAAGGTCACAAATGGAAAGCCTCTAACAGATAGGGAAGAAAAGGTTGAGAGATGGAAACTCTGAGATTTGCAGATGACATCGTCATCGTCATATTACAAAGATACCTTTCCTTATACATAGAGAGTTTGTATAAGGGAAAGGAGATCGAGAATCATGTAATGGAAAGGGAGGAGGAAATTGATGAGGATGCGAAAGGAGATTTAATATTGAGATCAGAATTTGATAGAGCTTTGGAAGACTTAAGCAGGAACAAAGCACCAGGCATAGATGATTGAGTTGCTACGCTGCATAGGAGATGAAGGTCTGATCAGGTTATTTCACTTGGTGTGTAGGATTTATGAGACAGGTGAGGTACCCCCTGATTTCAAGAAAAATGTAATCATCCCTATACCAAAGAAAGTGGGAGCTGACAGATGTGAAGATTACCGTACAATCAGCTTGATTACTCATGCTTCAAAGATCCTGTTTAGAATAATTTACAAGAGGATTGAAAGCCAGAAAGAAACGGAGTTGGGTGAAGACCAGTTATGTATCAGGAGAAATGTAGGAACAAGGGAAGCTGTACTAAGTCTTAGGCTGATTTTGGAAGGTAGAATAAGGAAAGATAAGAGAACGTTCATGGCTTTTGTAGACTTAGAAAAGGCTTTTGATAACGTTGATTGGACTAAATTGTTGGACATTTTGAAATCGATTGGAATAAAGTACAGGGATAGGAGGGTGATATACAATCTGTACAGAAACCAGACAGCAGTCATTTGAGTTGAAGGACATGAGAGAGAAGCTGGTATTCAGAAAGGTGTAAGGCAAGGCTGCAACTTATCACCCATACTTTTCAATCTTTACATTGAACAAGCAATGAAGGAAATTAGAGAAAAATTTAAAGTGGGAGTGAAGATTCAAGGAGAAATAATTTCAACTCTGAGATTTGCTGATGACATCGTCATCGTTATATTACAAAGATACCTTTCCTTATACACACAAACAATCGTTCGTAATGCCGACTATACAAATATGGTGCACCTGTCCTTAATAAATGGCATTAATAACTCTTTTACTGCGCGGCTCTTCATGTTGAAGTCCGAGCATCCCTTCTCGACTTCGGTAACGCGCACTTCGCATTAAACTGCGGTTAAACTTATTATATTACTCGTTATTACTTCATGACTTAATGCATGATTATATGTTGCTGCACTTAGAATGTTAAAGTACGCACCTTTCTTCTCTGGGCTAGAGTGACGTGCTCTCTGCTCGCTAGTACGGTTCGACTGACCTCCTCTGTCATGGGTCCAACCCTTATATCCGTTTGGGGAGAAAAAGTAGACCGAGGATTCCCCTGCAGCGCCAAATTCTCTCACAGAGTGATTCTGGTCTTGAAATAACGTTCACATTGTTCCTTTTCCCTCGCTGGTCACAGATCTGCATGCGTGCTCGAGGATCGATCGCCCAATTAATTAATATTAATTGCGTTTTCCATGGCGTAGGCACGCCGCGTCCTCTAAAAACCCCCGACAGTATGGTTATATCTATCCGCTAACTCCCAAATGCTGTGTCGCTGCGCGTTCCATCAAATCTTCATCGATTTCAATGTTTAATGGCTTGACAATTAGCCTCCCGCCTAAACATTCACATAGGTGAAAACCTCATGTCACTGCGTTGCTCCAATCACGAGTAATCATTAAATTACTCTGGGATCTACCCACTCCACCAGCTTCTCTATTCTGAAACGGGGAATAACTTGGCAATTATTTTCCCCCCTGACCTGCTCCAGACGACTTAAGTAGGTCACAAAGAGTGACAGGGCTCCAAGAGTCTCCTCCCCTTTTTCTAGAGTCATTAGCCAAACGTCAAGCGCTCCAACTTCAGTGCTCAAGTCCAGAATAGTATGCTCCTTACAGCACAATAATGCCGTATTCTACTAATATTCCCTGCATTATATTAATAAATAATGTCAGCATTAGTTCACATCACAACAGTGATTTAATATGTATATTCTCTAGGGGTTTTTATAACTTAAACTCCCCCAGAAGATCTCGTGTTCGTTCCTTGCTGGAACCTTTATTCTGAGCTCAACTATCTCTGAGATCCACGTTCGACACCAGTCAGCCTAACCCCGTTGGGTTCAATACTTCTTGCAAAGCTGAAATCTTTTGGCTTCTCTCAGAGTGCTCTTTCCTGGGTCAAATCCTACCTTTCCATGCGTACACAGAGAGTGGTCCTCGTGGATGGCTCCTCCTCAGACTGGAAATTGGTAGAAAGTGGAGTACCTCAGGGATCTGGCTTAGGTCCACAATGCTTCTCGCTATATATAAACGATGTTTTTAATGAATTCCGAAATAGTTCTGTTCATATATACGCTGATGACCTCCAAGCCTATTTTCACCTCACGCCTAACACCGCATGAGATCGTATAAATCTGTTTAATGAAGACATTGACAGGCTTTGTGAATGGGCCCAAAATCATAATCTTAACTTGAACATATCTAAAACACAACTTATATCCATTGGATATACAAAATTTATAAATTCAGTAGATTTTAATTCACTACCACCCATCAAGATACTAGTTAATAATATTAAATATAGAAACACTGTCAATAATCTCGGAGTGATATATGATAGAACACTGTCGTGGGCAGAGAATACGTCTAATGTGGTAAGGAAGGTTGTATCAACTATGCATCTCCTGAAAAGAACTGTCTCTTACACCGCACCTAACATACTTAAGCTCTTCGTCCAAACTCTCATCTTTCCAATCATTGATTATGGCTCTGCTGTATACAATGATTTACCAGAAACACAGAACATCAAATTTCAAAGAGTCCAGAATGCATGTGTTCGGTACATTCTGGATGTAAGGCGAAATGAACATATTACACCTTACTACGTGCAGCTGAAATGGCTGAAACTCCATAAGCGCAGGCAGTTATCAGTTGCCATTCTGACTCATAAAATATTACATACCAAGACCCCGTTATATCTCTACAATAGCTTTACACCAATGCATTCTGTTCATAATCGAGAAAATAGATACACAAAATTAACACTCCAGATTCCTATACATCAAACCATGAAGTTCAATAAATCTTTTGTTTGCACCGCCTCACGCCTCTTCAACACCTTCGATTTATATAAGTTCGTCAACATTGCAAGCACTGCAGCTTTCAAAAGACATCTTTCATCCTGCTTCTTGGAGCAGTATACCTCTCACATTTGATTACTGTATTATGTTAAAATACTTTTTTAAAGTTCAATTATAACACAAGGAGAATAGCTGACAACCTGTCTACTTCAATAACTCTTCTTGTACAGTATATGGTGTTTGTTTTTCGGGCTGATAGTCTGTATGCACTCTCACTCTTTTGTATATAATTTTTCCATTATCATTAGTAATATTATTATTATTGTATTGTTACTATATTTTTGTTACTATAATTGTTAGACTATGATTATTTATATTGTGAATGTAGGTGAAATGTTTTATTTTTGTAAGCCCTAACCTTATTTTATGTAGGGCGCTACTGTAAAGGAGCTCTTAAGCTCTAAGTGTAGCAGTGAAATAAATTTCAGTGACATATCAGTGACTAGTCTCAATACCTCTTCGTTTTTAACCCTATCTACGATCTGATTTCATCATTCACCTGTAACACCACATTTCAAACGCTTCAATTCTCCTCTTTTCTGCTGCACTAATAGACCAAGTTTCACTTCTATAGAGCGCCACGCTCCAGAAAATGGACATCAAAAATGACTTCCTAACACCTAAATCTATATTCGATGTCAACAGATTCCTTTTCTGTAGAAATGCTTTCCTTGCTGAGATAACCTACTTTTTATATCCTCTTTGCTTCGTCCATCACTGGTTATTTTGCTTTCTAAGAAACAGAGGTCTCCTACTTCCTTTAGGTTTTCACCTGCCAATTTGATGTCCATAGAAGATGAAGTGCCAAGGAATGTGGCGCCAATACTCGATACAAACTCCATAAACTCTTATTAGTAAAGAATTATAGTGAAAAAAATTAATCTTTATTAATATTAGTTACTTTTTTAATGAATAAAACTTAACAATTATTGTAATTTTTTAATTAATGTTTTAACGTTAAGGCTTGGAGGGTTGCCAAAATAAATGATTTTGAACACAACAAACTCATCACACACATACGCAACCCTCGATTCAGCTAATAAATAAAGTCAGCGATGATTCACAGAGAAAAGCGAACTTCTATGGACAAAAACTCGGAACTAAAAAAACCTATTCCTCCCATTCATGCCATAAAGATAATGTACCCAACGGTTTCAGAGCAGCCAAATAATGAATATCACGAAGCAAGTAAGAAATGAAAATTGCGGGGGGGGGGGTACGTCTTATCATCACCTAGTGACAAGTAGGAGATGGAATCGGATGGTGACGCGCCGATATCGCGAAAAATGATGATGGTAATTGTTGTTTTAAGGGGCCTAACATCTAGGTAATCGGCCCCACGCGAGATATATAATAAAAGAGAATAATAAGTGTATGCTTCTACGAACACATCGTCCATACTGTTTTTCTTTTAGGTACGGTACCGGTATTTCACTAATGATAAACAGTGGCGGATTCAGGCCTTGCGGGGCCCTGGGCGGTATGATAAGATGGGGCCGACAACAATAGGAAATAAAAAAAAATTCAAATCAAATGGAAAATAGTTTTGTAATAATAATAAAATAAAGAATAGTTACAATATTTTCAATACACTAGACTACACTATATTTTTAAATAATATGAAAGAAACCTATAAGTCACCTTGAAGAAGATTATGTAAACTATGAAATATTAAAATATTACTTTGAAACTTTTTTCCCGGCTGAAGTCTTCTATTATTTCACTGAAATCTAAACTTGCTAAACGGTCACGGGAAGTCATAGCTGCACTGATAAAAGAATATGAATTATAAATTAGTTTGAAAAGTACAATAAATTAATCAATTAAATTTAAAACAAACCATGGCGCGATGCCTCCCGGACCGCGTGGCCCTGGGCGGTCGCCCTCCCCTAGATCCGCCCCCTGATGATAAACAAATGACGACTTTTGGCTTTATAAACAATAGAAAGAGAGGTTTTCTCAGAAGGAAAGACATGGACCCTAATTAAAAGGGTGGCCAACAATAGAGTGAGATGGAAGAAGTTTGTAGCTGCCCTATGTTCCTACAAGGAATAAAAGGAAATAAGGAAGGAATTTCACTAATGTTTCAATACTCACATTTTTGTATTTTTTAATCTTCGAATATCAAAATGTAAAACACATTAATACACACGCAACTTGTCGCAATCTAATACACGAACTGCACAGTAACTGTTAAAGTAGCCTACAGTATTGCTTGAAACGAGAGCAATGTGAATGAGCAATCACTGGTGACGAGTCATCAGTGGTGACAGACTGTTATAACAAACAAAGAGCGCGTGCAGTGTCAGCAGCACGGCGAGCGAACGATCTGTCATACAGGGAATTCGAGATGGGACCTAACGAACTAGTTCGCTAAGGAGCTGCGAACTAAACTGATCGCCCCCAGCCGCGAACTATTGTACGCAAGCCTACATCCCAACTTATATCTAGGGAGAAATTCGCTGGAGCCGAAAGTCACAAACCAGCTCATTTGTGTTAATTGTATTGTTCGACCATTGTCAGTGTACCTCGTGGAGGTAACTGACGGTCATCAAAAATTAAGGTATATTTTAAAATACCAAAATCACTGTAATTTTAGATGTCAACGATAACAAATTTCCGTCTTCACGAAATTCTTCAACTCAGCAGATTGCATATGTAATGGTTGCACGTATATTTTTCACGTCTTCATATATATCATTTATTTGTAATACCTGCCAAAGATATTGACTTATTTTGATTTTGAACTAGTTAGATTAATGTTTACTTGTTTGTTTATCAGCAATTTGTTTTCTAATGTGCTAACAACGTACATCGTAGAAATAGTTACGATTGTCCTATCGATGAATTACATACAGAGTTCTCTTGTGGCCAAGATTGGAACTGCTACTACTTCATCCGACCGCTACTTCATAGTTTTCTAAATTCTCCGCGCAGAGCGCTGTAGATAGTAATTGCGTCTGCCGGTAAAATCCTTTTGGGAATAGAGCACCCTGTGGTCATTTTATAACGAAGCGGCGGTCCAGCGCTTGGTGAAGCAACCAGCAAGGAAGAACCTACGTGTTTGCTTGGTTAAAAGCGGTGGCGTGCCGTGTGAAATCCGATGAGTTATTGGCTGTAGTTTATGTGCACATGTGATTTTATATTGATCGAAAAAATTATTGCATTTTGCCAGGACATCTAGCAGAGTTATAAGTGTGACGTTCTGATGAGATTTTGGTATTACATGGGCGGATTTTTACTCGACATTTTTAACAATTTTCCGTAGGTTGTAATATGTAACACGCAAAAGTTACCTTCATTTGCACAAAGAGGTAGTTTCCTTGTGCTATTGAATATTGAATTACATACTTCACTATACAAATGGGCATTTATAAATGTGCTACCACGAGCGGCCTGCTGTATGCTCTAAATAATTGAATGTAGCCTAACATTCTTCAATAGGAAACCTCAAAGGCGTAGAAAATCATCGGTCAAACTTTCTTTCCTTTCATAATAATAACAATAATAATAATAATAATAATAATAATAATACCGGTAATAATAATATTAATAATAATAATAATAATAATAACCCCTGACACTACAGCCCATGAAGGGCATAGGCCTATCAAGGGACCGCTGCCCAGCCATTTGGCCTACAGATATTGGGCTGACGCGTGGTCAGCGCGTCGGGACCCCTCGGCCGTTAATCATGGTTTTCGTGATCGGGGCACTACCTCAGTGTCAGAATGCTACTCAATTGTCCTTTCGAGGCTGCGTGCACCTAAAATCCCTGACGGAGCCGCGAATCGAACCTGGGGCCTCCGGGTGAGAGGCTGGTGCGCTACCCCAACAACACAGGGCCGAGCTCTTTCCCTTAATGAAAATCCACAGCCTGCTTACAGTCTCCGACCGGGTCAGGAATGGAATGAATGAAGCCCCTACCTAGCGGCGAGGATATGAACTGTGCCGGCTGCCGAGGCCTGACGCACTCCTCTGGGGCAATGATTAAATGAATGACGGATGAAATGAAATGATAGTGGAGAGTGTTGCTGGAATGAAATTGTGACAGGGAAAACCGGAGTACCCGGAGAAAAACCTGTCTGCCTCCGTTTTGTCCAGCACAGATCTCACATGGAGTGACCGGGATTTGAACCACGGACCCAGCGGTGAGAGGCCGGCGTGCTGCCGCCTAAGCCACGGAGGCTTCTCTTTCCCTTAATACGGTATTAAAATAGGAGGTAGTACACAACATCATGATGTATGCAATAATATACATAGTTTTCAGAGTTAGAAATAGCCTACCGGTAATTGTGATCAAAATTGTGCTATAGGTAGAGGAAGGGGCGGGGGTTGAGGGAATAGCATTGCTCAAAACGTTTGAGCAATACATGTTAGCAAGGGATATAACACATATACCATAGGCTATACTAGAATACAGAACTTTTGCCTGTACCAAACAGAACAACTGTCAACATATCATGCAGTAGCGTGCATCCTACTACGCTTCGCAGCTGCATAGAGACTGCATAGATTCGTAGATATTGAGAACCGACTGAATATTGCGGATGGCACAGCCACCATCTTGAGGTTAAGTAAACAATTAAACCAAATTAGATACCAGTGCATTACAATGTGTATAAACATTTGCTGTACCAAGTTTCAGTCCGTTTGGAACATTAAATCGCGAGAAAGGTCTATTTAAAATTTTCAAATTCGCTTGGCTGCCATGTTCGTTTTGTAGTTAACCGGTTTTTGAAAGTCATATAGACGGACTTACAGTAGTACCCTTTATCTCCGTACAAAATTTCAGGGTGATACCGCTAATAGTTTCAGAGATATAGAATGGTGAAATATTTCGCACAGCCGCCATCTTGTGGTTATGTAAACAATTGAACGAAGTTAGATGTCGGTGCATTACAATGTGTATAAACATATACTGTGCAAATTTCCATTGCGTTAGGTTGGTTAAATCGCGAGAAACGTCTATTTAAAAGTCGCAAATTCGCTTGGCCACCATGTTGGTTTTGTAGTTACCAGGTTTTCAAAAGACACATAGGTGAACTTCTAGTAGATCCCCTTATCACGTACAAAATTCCAGGGCGATATCGGTAACAGTTATGGAGATAATGAATGCTGGTGAAATATTTCGCACAGCCGCCATGTTGGATTGGTGAGACGCAACAACATTTGAAGGGCACGGTCAGGGTCGTCCTATATAGTGCTATGAACTTACCGAGTTTCATTGAAATCGCTCCAGCCGTTTAGATTTTATTATGGGGGACACACACACACGAATCACACACACGCACACACAGACACACGGACAAAAGGTGATCTCATAAGCCTATCTTTTCATCAATCAAAATGGGCTAAAAATCCAACATGACGACCATCCGAAATATGTAGACTAGTCGGTTCTCAATCTCTACGAATCTATTACTGCAATCAAACTGAAATTTTGTATGTTGATAGTGGCAATTAACATAAGTAGGATATAATTATGAAAATAGGCTTAGTTCTTCACGGAACTACTTGTTTTGACATAGTCTCCATATCGGTTTTGTCGCTTCGTCGGTTAAGTTTGAATATTCTCTCATGGTAAAAATGCTGTCCTTGCGTGTTCAACCACGTAGTAGCGAAGTGTTTTACCCCCTCGTGTGAAGTGAATCGGCGCCCTCCTGGGTGCTCCTTCTAGTGAGGAAACAGGTGAATGACGCTTCGAGCAAGGTCCGGCCTGTAGAGAGGCTGGTCAATGATGTCCCAGCGAAGCCGCTTCAAATGCGTGGTGGTCTTCTGGACTGTATGGGGTCACGCGTTGTCATGAAGGAAGATGACGCCTTCGGTGAGAAGTCCTGGCCACGGTTACATGTTTCGTCTACAGAAATCGAATAACTGAGTGGATCTCTTCACGAGACCAGTTTTCCAAACGAGACGCCATTAGTTGTTTACCTACAACTAGCGCTGTAGGTGGCGGGTTGTTGAAACTCTGCACAGTTACCAACTGTATGTATTCGAATTACCCCACTTTACAAATTACTCTATAACAGACGAAACTCCTGGAATAGCGGCGTTGCAACCTTAGTTACTTGATGGTAGTGGACAGACAGCGTGTATTACAGCGCTCACAAACAGAAAGTAGACACGCAGTTGAGTGAGACTATGCGCATTATTAATGGGACCATACGATCTACTCCCACTCACTGGCTACCCATTCTAAGTCATATTCCACCACCTGATGCTAGAAGGAAGAGTGCTCTCGTATGAGAATATCAGAAGATCATGGATAATCCGTAGCTGCCTTTGTTAAATGACGTAGCGTATGCGGAGCGAATACGGCTCAGATCAAGGAACCCTGCTCATTTCCACAGCCAGAATTTTTTCAGAAGAGAAGTTCGACATTCGTCTCTCATGGAGCCAAAATTGGCAACAACACTGCCCTGAACGATGTCGTAGCATGCCCTGCATCGTGGAAAAGCCACCAGGATTTGATTAACCTCGCTCTGTGTGGACAGCCCTCAATCGTATCCGCACTGGCCATGGAAGATGTGCAGACGCTCTCCACAAGTGGGGAATAGTCCCGTCATCAAAATGTGACTGTGGTGCAGAGAAACAGACTATTCACCACTTAGTGACCGAGTGCCCAAACCACGCATATTGTGGGGACTTCAAGGACTTTTTAACTGTAACAACAGATACTGTATGCTACATAAAGAACATGAATATTAGTATATAGATATAGGCCTACTAGCAACCCGCCCCGGCTTCGCCGTGAACAATTATGAATGCATTACGTGATAAGCGGCTTTATTTTCGATGTCAATGAACTATGACCTATATCCGTTTTACGTCTCAGCATGATGGGTTAAAATCACTGACTGGACCATTAATTATATTATCATGGAGATGCACGTGCAATGAATTCTTGTCAGAAGTAATTTAAGAATGGCGAGGTGCATGAAACTCAAATCCACCTTCCGTCCAATCTAAAAACACTTATAGTTGGCGATGTATTGAAAATAGAGATATGCCCTCGCGGCATTGACTGTGAATTTTGCGGAACGAAAAGTTCACAGGTGAAATGAGAGTTGCACTTCCAGGGATTGGCGAGGTGAATGAAACTCATGCTGAACAATTCTTACACTCATAGTAGGCCTATATTGATATTTTTAACGGTTTGACCAGCGTAAGCTTAAAAAGCGCACAGACTCCAGGTTTTACTTTCGACTTTTTCACTGAAATCGTTACTGATTGGCTTCCTTTGATCATAAAATACATTATTTTCTACAAAAGCCATCCAGGAGATATCCTTGGCAGAATGGGGAAAACCACATCAAAATCCATCCAGTGGTTCTCGAGATTACCCATGACATCCAAGAATCGGGGACTTTGTTTTATAGTAAGTATAGATTATACGCCAATCAGTATAATTTAATATAATATAATCCCCCTTCCGACCAATCTTAAATTGACTGTGAATTTTGCGGAACGAAAAGTTCACAGGTGAAATGAGAGTTGCACTTCCAGGGATTGGCGAGGTGAATGAAACTCAAATCCCCCTTCCGTCCAATCTTAAGTTGACTGTGTTTCACAGGCTAAATGAAGAAAACCCGAGTTGCACTTCCAGGGAAACTCCAAACACAACCACCCTTCTCAGAAGTCTTAACTCAACACGACTCAACGGTTTGCTGCTGGCTGTATCTGGGGCAATAGGTTCGCCCGCTAGCTAGGCTGTAACAGGGATGATAGACTCGCCCTTAGCTAGCTCGTAAACTGTCGCCTCAGTAGTTGAATGGACATGGTTGGAAGAAAGTAAAACGTAAAAACACTTATATTGGGCGATGTATTGAAGATAGACATATGCTCTCGCGGACTTTTTTGTGGAACTTTTCATGCTGAACAATGTTTACACTCATAGTATTTAGATATTTTTAACGGTTTGCCCATAGTAAGCTTACAAAGCGCTCGGACGCCAGGTTTTTTTCGACTTTTCCACTGAAATCGTTACTGCTCGGCTTCCTTTGATCATAAATAAATTATTTTCTACAAAAATCATCCTCGAGATATTCTTTACAGAATGGTGAAAACCGCATTAAAATCCATCCAGTGGTTCTCGAGTTTACCCGTAACATCCAAGAATCGGGGAATTTGTTTTATACTAAGTAGAGATGTAGGAAGTTATGATTCAATAGCTGGAACTATTATAGAATTTCATGTATGAGATAATTTAATGTTTTATGTGCCATACGCTAAATAAATAACCTCGTCCCTTCCAGCTAATACGAGATATCGATCTCAAGGAAGAAATAGCCGTCCAAGAAGTTCGCATTTCCACTAAGGGAAACAGCGAAGGAGAATTTAAAAGAAGAATAGGTAAAGGCTAAGAAAGCACTGTCTAGTGTAATAAGAATATTGAATGATCATCATATTACCAAGGAAACAAAGAAGCGACTGGTTCAAGCTTCGGTATTTCCTATCGTCTCTGAGCCCTGGACCATAAATGCTGCATGCCGTAGGAGAATCGGATCCTTCGAAATGAAGTGTAATCGAAGAATGCTACGAATAACGTGGGTAGCAAGAAGAAGAAATGGATCTATTCCTTAGGAGCTAAGGATTGCTCCTAAAGCACGCTTTCTCCCAAACATCAAAAGGCAAATGTTGACATTTTTCAGCCATATCATCCGGCGAGATAGCATTGAGAAGTGTATCATCCAGGGGAAAGGTGACGGAAAATGGTTGAGGGGACGCGTCCCTTTGACCAGATAAAGAGTCTGAATAATCTGCCACTTTAGAAATTAATGCACACAGCAGAAGACCGCGGAGCATGGTGGGGTAGTGTTAACAGAATTGCGTGAAGGGTCACGACGTTCGAAATTGAACTACGACCAAGAGGAATAACCTTAGTTTCTGATCATCCCAAGTATTATTTATTATTTATTTAATTAATCGATTGTTCCCCTTTAGGAGAGCGATTGGACTTGAATACATGATTTCATCTCCTGGCGTTTTCCCGCTTCTCTTCCCAAAACCTCTTCATCCTCTCAGAATGCTCCTTCTTCCGCTCAGCTGTCCATTTTCTTCCAGGCTGTCGTGATGGTCTATGATCAACCTTAACATTTTTGATTTTATTCCTGCACTCGGTGCATTCCTCAAGATTTTCAATTTTGACCTGTTGTAGGTCCCTCTGAACCTCTGTCAGCCACTCCGTGCCACCCTTACTCCGTGTTATAACGTTGAGCAATTTCTTCGCAGTTCTGAGATTTTCCATTCTGTAAATGTGAGTATAAAACTGTACTCGGCGTTTTCTGATTACTTCCGTTATCTTGTGGATCTTTTGGTAGAGTTCGCTTTGAGGTCTCTTCATCCAAATACCGTTATTATTAACTGCCCCGTAAATCTTTCTGAAAATTTTCCTTTCCTGTTTTTCAATATCCTTAATTTTGGAATGGCCGTCGATCACCATTGTTTCGGCTGCGTAAGTTGCTTCCGGAAGGAAGCCCACGTTAGCTTGTAGGCCTTCTGTAGTTTGGCGATTCTTCGTTCACTGGCGATTCGGTTTTGTCCCGAGGACTGTATGATTTCACCAATATATTTAAAATGGGGGACTTGTGTTATTTTACCGTATTGTGTGATTAAAGAAGAGTTATTTTCTGGCCGTCTTTCCATATAGTGTTTTCTTCCATAAGAAATTTGTAGTCCGATTCTTTGCGCAATTTCATGTAATTTTTCCACTGCGTGTATGGCTTCATGTTTGGTGTTAGTGATAATAGCAATATCGTCCTCAAAAGCGAGGTACTTGACTATAAGACGGTTCTCTTTTTTTATTCCAATTTGAATTATTATTATTATTATTAATATTAATATTATGATTGGTAGCCTATTATGGCATTAGAACCATCAATTGCACATCTAATATCAGGTGAGGTGGTTTTTACGAGATCATCTGAGCTAGCAGATGTCATTGTTGGGCAGCCTAGCAGGTGCTCCATGGTTTGATGTTGTTCGCCGCGGGTCATATTACGTAGAATACTCCCCGTCATGCGCCCAGGGTAATGTTTGTTAATTTCCTTTTAGAAACTTACTTACTCAGTCATCGCCAACTAGAAAAATGGGTTGTTGTTGGTACCTAAGGCAATGCGGTCTTCAGTTCCGTGTGCATAGTGGATACTGTTGAAAACTGGTGTTTGTACTATTTTGTGTACTGTAATAAATCGTGCTTTGAGCCTCCGTGGCTTAGGCGGCAGCATGCCGGCCTCTCACCGCTGGGTCCGTGGTTCAAATCCCGGTCACTCCATGTGAGATTTGTGCTGGACAAAGCGGAGTCAGACAGGTTTTTCTCCGGTTACTCCGGCTTTCCCTGTCACAATTTCATTCCAGCAACACTCTCCCTTATCATTTCATTTCATCTGTCATTCATTTAATCATTGCCCCAGGGGAGTGCGACAGGCTTAGGCAGCCAGCACAGTTCATATCCTCGCCTCTAGATGGGGGCTTCATTCATTCCATTCCCTGACCCAGTCAGTCGACTGGCAGCAGGCTGTGGATATTCATTTTCATTTCAATAAATTGTGCCTATTTTTAGCCTATTTTCAATTCTGAAAAAATAGGCCCCTAGAATTTTGTATGGTGATAAATGGAACTACTAGAAATTCACTTATGTGACCTTTGAAAACCTGGTAACTACAAAACCAACATGGCGGCCAAGCGAATTTGCGACTTTTAAATGGACGTTTCTCGCGATTTAACCATCCAAACACAACGACACTTGGCACAGTATATGTTTATATACATTGTAATGCACCGACATCGAACTTCGTTCAATTGTTTACATAACCTCAAAATGGCGGCTGTGCGAAATATTTCACAGGCATTCAATATCTCCGAAACTATTTATGATATCAACCTGAAATTTTGTACGGTGATAAAGAGCACTTCTAAAAATTTACTATGTAACTTTCAAAAACCTGTAAACTACGAAACGAACATGGCGGTCAAGCGAAGTTAACACATTCTAATACATTTTTCTCGTGATTTAATCATATGAGCGCATTGAAATGTGGTACAGTATATAATTATATATATTGTCATTCACTGGCATCTAATTTAGTTCAATTGTTTACATAAACTGAAGATGGCGGCTGTGCGAAATTTTAAAATTAAGTTTTTATTCTTGTGTCGTATTCATGCGATCGAAGTAAAAGTTTGAATAATGAAGCTATGCAATAATTTTCCTTTAATGGTACATAACTCTATGGCCTATACATATAACAATCCAAAATGGCGAGCATCCGAAATATTTTGACGGATCTCAATATCTACGAATCTTTTACAGCAATCAAACTGAATTATTTTATGTTCATAGAGGCTATGAACATAAGTTCACCTATAGGACTTTCAGTAACCTGGTGAGCATAAATCCAATATGGCGGCGACGCGAAATATAAATATATAAATGGATGTTTCTCGCGATTTCACTATCCGAGTGCAGTGAAACTTTGCACGTTAAATGCTTATACAAATGTTAATCCACTGGTATCTAATTTATTTCAATTGTTTTCATAACCACAAGATGGCAGCCGTGCGAAATTTTAAAATCTCGTATTTATTTATTGTGTCCTAATCATGCGATTGATGTTTGAATACCACACGTACACAATAATAAATACATAAATACATAAATACATAAATAAAAATCCAAACTGGCGACCATCTGACATATTTAGACGGTTCTCAATATCTACGAATCTGTCACAGCAATCAAACTGAAATTTTGTATGTTGATAGTGGCAATTAACATGAGTAGGATATATGAAAATAGGCTGTATAGTTCTTCACGGAACTACTTGTTTGTGACCAAACAAGCACTGCAGATGCTGAAACTGGAGCTATACATAGGCTACATTGACAAAGGGAATCAGAGCTTGTTCTAGTGACATTTCATCTTATGTTTGCTTGGCAACAGGTCAACAGTACCATATACTTAGTCTACTAGATCAAGCGATTCTCATAGCAGGGGGTCCTCGTCTAGTCTTAACTAATTCAATTACAGGGTCTTTCATATAAAGTAAGAACGGCAAGCGGCAGTTTTGTTATTCGCTGCTGCTGTAGCCTTGGCCGAGCTTGTGGCGCGCCATGGCCCCCTGCTCTACTATTGAAAACGCGCGCATAATACTATACGTACGAGAGCTGTTTTTTTGTTTCTTTTCCAAGTTCCGATGGACTGTATAAAAATAACAGATTGACATACCAAACTGATTTTACTACTACCGGTAAATGTTTGCTTGTTTTACACTTATGTCCCAACATAATGGCCAAAACGATTGAATGATTTTTCGTATCGTTACACCAGCTTTCCAATGCTCTCAGCAAAACATTCTGCCACCACTGAGTTGGGTATCCACGTCTGGAGAGTCTCCTGAAGTGCTTCCTTTTTGGCAATGTCACGGACGATTACTCTTTACTCCTTGACTTTTGTGTTTCTTGTTGTTAAGAGCTTTGATACACAAGGCAGTGAAAATGTTATAATGGCGGTTACTAGAATATAAAGTTTTCTTATGAGAAATCTTGAGCGTTTCATTCAATTTGTTTTATTGGTTATACCTACACCGGGTAGGCGTAGGTCCCTAACAAAATATTGGCGACCCTGCCAGGATGGCGTATTAATTCAAACAACTTGAAGATTGTGTTGATTTAAAGACAGCGTGTTCCTGTTCGTTCGTGTCCCTGTTCTGTGTTCGTATTGGAAATGGAGAAGTTAATGAAAGCGCGGAAGCCGGTAAGAGCGACTTTTACGAAGACGTACAATGCGCTTTTGCAAAACTTAAATCAAGAAATTCAAGACGGCGTGGACGACACCTTACAGTCCTTGCTAACCAAATTGGAGAGGTTAGGAACGGAGCTGGCGCCGTTGGACGAGAAAGTTTTAAGTTTGTTGCTGGAAAAGGAAGGGGACGAGTATGACCGTGAGTACGAATATGTAGACAGTTTTCGAGACAGATTGGATGATGCAAGACAGAAGTATGCTCTACGGTTGCAGGCTAATTCCAATGTATTGGCAGTGGTGTCAGCAAGATCGGTCCTATCAGATGGCAATAAAACCAAAAGGCAGTTGAAACTACCTAAAATAGAACTCACGAAATTCGATGGGAAGATTCAAAATTGGTTGGAATTTTGGGGACAATTTCGGCGCATTAACGAGGACTCTGAAATTGAGGACGAATACAAATTCCAATACTTGATCCAATCCACGAAAGTTGATAGTCGCGCTAGAGAATTAGTTGCCAGTTTCCCCCCTACTGCTGAAAATTACCCTAAAGCAGTGGAATCTCTTCAGGGTAGATTTGGAAGGGAGGATTTATTGACTGAGTTCTATGTAAGGGAACTCAAAAGTCTTGTAGTGAAAAATGTTTCTCAAACAAGGAAGAAGACTCAACTTGCTAGTCTATATGACAAGTTGGAAGCACAACTGAGAGCTTTGGAGTCTATAGGTGTTACCCGAGATAAGTACGGGTCAATGCTTTTCCCTCTAGTAGAATTCTGCTTGCCTGAGGAAGTGTTACGCGTCTGGATGAGGAGTTCGTCAACGGCTATGAGGGATCAAGAAAATGGACATGCCGACAAACTGACTGCATTACTTGGTTTTCTGAAAGGGGAAGTAGAGAGTGAAGAGAGGATTACATTTGCTCAAGTTGGTTTTGGAGTTTCTAGTGAATCAAGGAGTGCTAAAGTTAAAGAATGGAAAGAGAGTAGTTTAGCAACTGCTAGTGTTCTCTTTGCTGGTAAAGGCGAAGGAAACGGTTTAACGTGTGTCTTCTGTAAAAAAGCACATAACAGTAAGGGGTGTTATCTTGCTCAAGAAATGAACTTAGGGGACAAACGTAAAAGGCTATCTGAAAACAAGGCTTGTTTTTTGTGTCTGAAGGTTGGACATAGGGATGCAAATTGTATTACGAAATTGAAGTGACTTGTGTGCAGTAGTAAACATGAATCTATTATGTGCCCAAAATTAGATGTAAATAGGGGGAATTATAAAGGTGAGGAGAAGCACCAGGAAAGGGGCTAAAAATTGCCTGGTGTCCCAACTACGACCCTTAATACACAAACTAGTGATGTTTCGGAAGTACTGCTGCAAACTCTTGTAGTTAGGTTGCTTCACCAAGGGAGAGAAAAGACTGTACGGGCGTTGTTAGATACAGGCTCACAGAGATCCTATCTGTTAGAGAAGATTGCGGTGGAAATGGGGTATATTCCATCAAAGACTGAAAAAATTGAACACAGGCTTTTTGGGGGTGCTTCAATCAGTGCCAATGATCATAACCTATATGAGATAGATATAGACGACCTACGTCATTCAATTTCTCGCAAAATAAAGGTGTTGGGACAAAAGGAAATTTGTGGTGTAATCCCACAGTTAAACCGGGGCCCTTGGATGGATGAGATCAGAGAAAAGAAAATCTGGCTCTCTGATTTTGGCCCAGAGCCATCGGAGATTGGACTACTAATCGGCGCAGACACTGTGGGTAGTTTATTGACTGGGGACACAATCAAGTTGAAGTCTGGATTGGTTGCTGTTAGGACTACATTTGGTTGGACAGTGATGGGTCAGCTTTGGAAGACAACTGAAAACGATAGCACAGTATCAATGGTGAACTCTCTGTTTGTGAGAACTGCTTCTTTGGATGAACTGTGGAACCTGGAAACCATTGGAATTGGTGATCCTGCTGAAACACTATCGAAGAAGGAAATTGAAATTGCAACATTGAAACATTTCCAAGAAAACGTTAAGATCAATGAGGAAGGAAGATATGAAGTCGCACTTCCGTGGAAATAAGATCAGCAGTTATTGTCAGGCAACAAGGAAGTTGCGTTAAAAAGACTGGTTTCTGTAACACACCGTTTGATCAAGGAAGACAAATTTGAGAAGTACCAGCAGGTGCTTCAGGACTGGGAACAGGAAGGGATAATCGAAGAAGTTGGTCAGGAGGGCTCTCAGGATGTTGGGTATTATTTACCACACCGAGGAGTTTTCAAGGAAGGATCGAGTACAGCGGTGAGGCCGGTGTTTGATGCTTCATGTAAATCGAAAGGAGGACTTTCACTCAATGACTGTCTGGAAAGGGGTCCTAATTTGTTGGAAGTAATTCCTTCTATTTTGAACCTGTTCCGTTTAAACAGGATAGGTGTGATCGCAGACATTAAGAAGGCGTTTCTTCAAATTTCAGTCTCTGAGAATGATCGAAACTTTCTGAAATTCCTATGGTGGGAGAACTTCACTGAGGGGACTCTTAAAATATACCACCACAAACGGGTCGTTTTCGGAGTGAACTGTAGTCCATTTCTACTTGGAGCCGTATTGGACAGTCATCTGAAAAAAAGTACATGCTTCACTGAGACAGCAGATAAACTAAGAACCTCACTATATGTAGACAATTGCGTCACTTCCTTGAACACAGAGGAAGAACTCAAACAATTTGTGGACGAGTCTAGGGAGTTACTGTCGCAAGGAAAATTTGACCTCCGAGGGTGGGAGCACACCAGATTGAGTCTGGAGGATGAGGTTCCCGAAGTGACACCCGTTTTGGGTTTGTGGTGGGACCCAGTGGCTGATACTTTGGCTTGTAAAGTAGCAAAATTAAATGAATCTGATGTTCTCACAAGGAGGACAGTTTTGTCGGTAGCTCAAAGTATCTTTGATCCAATTGGATTTACTTGTCCGGTTTCCATTGTGCCAAAGGTTTTTCTTCAGGAGAGTAGGAGAGAGAAAATAAGTTGGGATAGTCCACTGAGTGAAGACGCCCAAAGCAAATTCAATAAATGGTTACATGAACTGTCCTCTATTGCTGAGATTAAAGTGCCTAGAAGATTTTCTAATTGTGAGGACAGATCCTCTTGGAGTTTGCATGTATTTTGTGATGCTAGTCAAGTGGCCTATGCGGTTGTTATTTTCTTGAGATCATTCAATGGGAAAGAATTTGAAGTGCAACTGGTCGCAGCAAAACCCAGGGTAGCACCACTCAAGAAGGTGACCATACCGAGACTGGAGCTATTAGCTTGCACTATAGGCTCACGTCTTGCCTTTACAGTAAAGGAAAGCTTGAATCTAACGAACGTCCCGGAGTACTACTGGAGTGACTCGTCTTCTGTTTTATGTTGGATACGAAGAGAGGAAGCTTGGGGAGTGTTCATCACTAACCGAGTTAAAGAAATTAGAACATTAACTAACCCAAAGCGTTGGTTTCATCTACCAGGGACGGACAACCCAGCCGATCTACCTTCGAGAGGTTGCTCTACGTTGCAGCTGATTTCTTCTCGTTGGTCAGAGGGACCCGCTTGGTTAAAGTTGGAAGAAAACAGCTGGCCAACGCGCATTGTAAAAGTTAATAAAGAGGAGGTCGATGAAGAAAGAAGAAAAGGCCATGTTACCAATACTATGCTTGTCTCCCAGGAAAAACACTGGTATTTGAGGTATAGTTCCAAGTACTCACGAATCGTTAGAATGGTGGCCTGGATGTTACGGTTCGTCAACAATGCCAGGAAGGACGTAGTGAAAAATGTTGCTTCAGAATTAGATTGTCTCGAAATTTCAATGGCAGAGAAACGACTGCTGAAATTAGTTAAGGAAGAGAAATTTACCGAAAGGGACAACCAGAAATCATTCTGCTTTTCTAAAGACCAGATGGGTCTCTTCAGGATTAAGACAAAAATTACCAACTGAAAGGATGAATATGATTTCCGTGCGCAGGTGTTATTGTCATCAAAGCACCCTTTGACTGATATGATAATCAGAAATCATCATTTGAAAGCCTCTCATGCTGGTGTTCAGATTTTACTTGCTATACTCAGGGAGCACTACTGGATACCAAAGGGAAGAAGAACCATTCGTAAAGTCATCAGGAAGTGTACCCAGTGCAGGAGATTCGAAATGGAAAAGACAATTCCGGAAACGCCAGTCCTTCCAGAAGATCGTGTGAGAGATGCAGGTGTATTTGAGGTAGTGGGAGTGGACCTTGCTGGACCGCTATACTTAAAATGCAAGAACAAGGCTTGGATTGTGATTTTTACATGTGCCGTAGTGAGAGCGGTCCATTTTGAATTAGTCATGACTTTGTCCACTGCAGGGTTTCTGTTAGCTCTTAGGCGTTTCATAGCCCGACGAGGAAGGCCTCGTGTGATTTATAGTGACAACGGGACAAACTTTGTTGGCACCAACAATTTGTTTGGCTTCATTGACTGGAAAAAATTGTGTGCGGAAGTATCAGTTGATAGAATCGAGTGGAAATTTAGTCCTCCTTCAGCCCCTTGGTGGGGTGGATTCTGGGAACGTATTGTGCAAATGGTCAAGAAATTGTTAAGGCGTGTTTTAGGCAAAGCTATCTTGACATATGAAGAACTATTAACTGTGATTGCTGATAGTGAATCGGTAATCAACTCGAGGCCCCTTACCTACATTTCTGAAGACTGTGATGAATTGGTACCTCTGACTCCATCAATGTTTCTTCAGGACATTCCCGTGGTTGACACTCCTGATTTAGACATGCTAGATCAAGTTAATCTCACCAGAAGGTTTCAATATCTTCAACAGCTAAGGGGTGAGCTGAGGAGGAGATTCCGACTGGAGTATCTGGGTAGCCTTCTATGCAGTTCATCGGGCAAGGAGTCTGACCATCAGTGGAAGGTAGGAGAAGTAGTCATCATTTGTAGTGATTACAAGGGAAGGATAGACTGGCCCCTAGGAAGAGTGACAGCTACACTTCCAGGTAAAGACAAAGTGACCCGAGTAGTTAGGGTAAAGACATCCTCAGGAGAACTCCTCCGACCTACGAGACACCTATATCCTTTGGAGGCTGGAGGTGGGAGTGAGGCGGTGCCCTTACTTAGTGGTGCAGTTCCAGAGGCAGTAAGTCTCAGAAGTCGCAACTTCACCAGGAGTGCAAGAAGAGTAAAAACGCCTTCCCGTCTCTGTTTATGAACATTGTGTTTGATTTGCATCAAAGGTGGGAGGATGTCACGGACGATTACTCTTTACTCCTTGACTTTTGTGTTTCTTGTTGTTAAGAGCTTTGATACACAAGGCAGTGAAAATGTTGTAATGGCGGTTACTAGAATATAAAGTTTTCTTATGAGAAATCTTGAGCGTTTCATTCAATTTGTTTTATTGGTTATACCTACACCGGGTAGGCGTAGGTCCCTAACAGGCGAGGTGTTGCCGCCAAACCATACCTTCAATTCTCGAAGAAAAGTGAAAATCATTCAATACTGGTTTGGACTAAACGGCAGATGGTCCAAAACTTCACACTTGATTCTTTGTAAAAGTCTATCGTAACGCTAGTATAGTGTGGTCGTTAATGATTTTCACCTTTTTCGAGAATTGACGGTATGGTTGGACGGCAATGCCTCGCCAAAAAGGAAACACCTCAGGAGACTCTCCAGACGTACCCACCTAAGTGGCGGCAGATTTTTTGGCGGAGGGCATTGGAAAGCTGGTGTAACGATACGACAAATGCTTCAATCGTTTTGGCGATTATGTTGAGACATAAGAATAAAACAAGCTAACATTTAGTAGTAAAATCAGTTTCATATGTCAATCTTTTATTTCTATACAGTCCATCGGAACTACAAAAAAAAAGTCCTCGTATGTACTATGCGCGCGCTTTCAATAGTACAGCAGGGGGCCATGGCACGCCACAAACTCGGCCAAGGCCACCGCACCAGCGAATAACAAAACTTCCGCTTTCCGTTCTTACTTTATATGAAAGACCCTGTATATTAAAGAAATTGGCCCTAGATAAAAGACACACATTGCTTATCATTAGTAATCCAAGTACGTAGATTTAGCAAACTAAGCACTATAACATCTTATTCATTATTTCACTAATTATTTGTGTAAGCAGGCATTTTCAACGCTTTTCAACATGAAACTTGTAAGAAACAAGATGTTCAGTAAAGAACACATAGCCTACTTTCTGCTAAATGCACCGGCATAGTTATAACTCTTTGTCCCAATCGATGTGCATAAGTAAAGTACAGAGTCTCCCTTTCACAGACTAGGAATATCCTAAACTAGCACCAACAGATAGCGTACAGGTACCATGTGGGATCGTTTTGCTCTTTAGCTCAAAAAAATTTGCAAATAACACACAATAGGCTTTAAAAAATATCGTAATTTGAATTCATTTTACCATTCTTCAAGTTCGATGCGTATAGAATGCGAACGGAAGACAAACCAATGGAATCCCATATAGAACAGTCATGACATCTAGCGGAAATGTTTCGCATAAGATCACCCTATTGCGTCCGAGTTATTTATATGCATTTACATGCCCTTACATGGTATCGCACGGGCCACCACAAAGTTGGAACCACGGCCGACTGGATGCGAGCTACGCTCTCCTCTACCGGCCTAGACAATGAGCCTTTCTACTTGAAACCTACTGCACCGCAGATTTTTCTCTCGCGCCCATTCTTTGTGGCGAGTGCATTCTAGCGGCCATAAGAGGAAACTTCTGGATTAGCCTACACCTTTGGCATGGGTTCTAACTAGCCGGTATAGAGCGCAGCGCGCATCTATTCGGCCGTGGTTGGCAACGTATTGTTCATCTGATTGCTGGTAGATTCCTCTCGTGCAGATCCGGTGAAGAACTTTGTTTTAATTAAATATATATTTTCTACAGCAAAATGATCAAAATAGCGCTTAATTTTAAACGTCGGAACAATTACAAAACAATAAATATAAAAACATTCGATAAAAAAACAGCTTAGATACGTTTTGAACCCCAGCAAAAAGGGTGAAAGACTAATGCTTTATCACAGAGCTAAATATGTCCATCGAAATCCACCGTTATCAATTGAGTTACATACAAGGTCCTAGCAAATAATGATTTGAATTAAACGATTTCTTCAGTGGAGTATATTTTTTATAAACTATTTCATATAACGTTTATGTTATTTCTGTCAGTAGGCTATATTGCCTGGAATACTCAAACTAGCGAAATATAGGTCATTCACAAGAACAGTATCAGCTGCCATCTTGTCTTGTAACCGAGACGGCTCAGCTTTTTAATGAAACTGCTACCGTATAATATTATAATATGAACTTTAAATATCCAACGAGCCACGTCCTTTAGGACAGTTTAAAACCATTCTCGATTCGATAATCAGAACTGGTGGTTTCAAAGTTATAAATTATAATGCTTGCATAATTCACACGGTCGTCATCTTGAAATGGTACGGCTGATGACCTTGTAGTTTGGGCGCAAGATGCATCCTATATGAAGGTATGTTGTTACCAAATTTGGTAGAGATCAGATGATGAGTTAAGTCGTAATTTGATTTTACGTTTTGAACGTTTGAGTGGCCGCCATTCAGCTTTGGTAAAGATGGCAGCGATACATACTTTGAGATGCGGAGTCACAAAATGGTCCAAAAATTTTCCTATACGCTTTATTTTCGAAAAACTGGAACTAGTGTTCTTCCTGTAATGTTAAACTACATGATTCTGCACCATAAGTCAGAACTGGCCTAATGATGGTATTGCATATTTTTAGCCCATTTTCATTTAAGAGGAAATAGGCTTATGAGATCACCTTTTGACCGTGTGTCTGTATGTGTGTGCGTGTGTGATTCGTGAGTGATTCGTGTGCGTGTGTGTCCCTAATTACTTATAAACGGCTGGAGCGATTTCAATGATACTCGGTAAGTTTATAGCACTATTCCGGACGACCCCGACCGTGCCCTTCAAAGTTTGTTACGTCTCACCAATCCAACATGGCGGCTGTGCGAAATATTTCACCTGCATTCAATATCTCCGAAACTATTACCGATATCACTGAAATTTTGTACGATGATAAAGGGACCTACTAGAAGTTCACCTATGTGACTTTTGGAAAACTGGTAACTACGGAACCAACATGGCGGCCAAGCGAATTTGCGACTTTTAAATGGACGTTTCTCGCGATTTAACCAACCAAACGGAATGAAACTTGGCACAGTATATGTGTATACACATTGTAATGCACCGACATCTAACTTCATTCAATCGTTTACATAACCTCAAGATGGCGGCTGTGTGAAATATTTCACCGGCATTCTAGGCTATAGGCTATCTCTGAATCTATTACCGGTATCACCCAGAAATTTTGTACTGCAATAAAGGGTACTGCTGGAAGTTCATCTATGAGACTTTCAAAAACCGGTTAACTACAAAACGAACATGGCGGCCAAGCGAAGTTGAAAGTTTTAAATAGACTTTTCTCGCGATCTAATAATCCAAACGCAATGAAACTTGGCACAGCAAATATTTATACACATTGTAATGCACTGGTATTTAATTTAGTTCAATTGTTTACATATCATCAAGATGGCGGCTGTGCGAATTTTAAAATTAAGTTTTTATTTCTTGTGTCGTGAAGTGAAAGTTTGATTGAAGATAAAGAACCTACGTAATAATTGTCCTTTAATGGTACATGACTCTATGGCCTATACATATAACAATCCAACATGGCGACCATCCGAAATATTTAGACGGATCTCAATATCTACGAATCTATTACAGCAATCAAACTGAAGTTTTTTTTATGTTCATAGGGGATATGAACATAAATTAACCTATAGGACTTTCAATAACCTGGTGATCACAAATCTAACATGGCGGCGACGCGAAGTATAAATATTCACATGAACGTTTCTCGCAATTTAACCATCCGAGTGCAGTGACACTTGGTGCAGTAAATCCTCATACAAATGTTAATCCAATTGCATCTAATTTATTTCAGTTGTTTCCATAACCACAAGATGGCAGCTGTGCGAAATTTTAAAATCTCTTTTTTCTTCTTGTATCCTCAACATGCGATTGAAGTTTGAATACTACACGTACACAATAATCTACATGTAACAGTACATAACTCTAAGACCTACATATATAAAAATCCAACATGGCGTCCATCCGCAATATTTAGTCAGTTCTCAATATCTTCGAATCTATTACAGCAATTAAACTGAAATTTTGTATGTTGACAGTGGCAATTAACATAAGTAGTGACCTCGTAGTTACGCCCCTTAAAACAACAATAACTAACTAACTAACTAACATAAGTAGGATCTATGAAAATAGGCTTCAGTTCTTCTCGGAACTACTTATTTTTTTTTGTATTTCTCGTAAAAAATTGGATCCAAATAAAAACTGCAGAGATTGGTACACTTTGTTAGCATTCTGTTTTCTAACATTAATTTCCACTTCTGTATGATTCTGTTCATCAATCATGACTCCTAAGAATTTGAACTGTTCAACCCGTTCAAAACTATGCTTGCCAAAAAATAGATTACCAATTCCCAAACATGTCAATATTCCTCTTCATTACCATGTACTGAATGTTGTCATTAATTCTAAGACCTAATTTTAAAGCTGTCACCTGAAGTTCAACAAACAACTTCCTTATCTCAATCTCATTCCTTAAATTCCCAAAACCTTAGATATATAAGGTGTCACAAAAATATACGACACAAAATGCAGGACACATTCCTCATACTTAGAGGAAGAAATTATGTTACATGAAAATGGGTCCGGAAACGCTTCGTTTCCATTTAACACCTCATTGTCTCCAACTCATTAATCATGAGGTATAAAATGGAAACAAAGAGTTTCCGGACCCATGTTCAGATAACATAATTTCTTTGTCTACGTGTGAAGATTGTGTCCTGCAATTTGTGGCGTACGTTTTTGTGACACCCTGTATTTCAATCAAAGAAACATCCCATCCTCCCATTGATACATGAAGTTTCTTCGTCATCGCTGACTTTATTTATTAGCGGAATCGAGGGTTACGTATGTGTGTGATGAGTTTGTTGTGTTCAAAATCATTTACATAGTTGTTGCGGGTTATAAAAGTTGGCAAAACATTACAGTATTTAAATTGTTACAGGACAAATACTGCTTATGTGTGTTCGATATAAGCGAACAGTATGAGAGGTATGTATCATGTAGACCAAGGGTTCTCAACCCTTTAGACACTACGACCCCCTTTTTACGCTGAATATTTTGGCAACCCTCCAAGCCTTAACGTTAAAACAATAATTAAAAAATTACAATAATTGTTAAGTTTTATTCATTAAAAAGTAACTAATATTAATAAAGATTAATTTTTTTCACTATAATTCTTTACTAGTAAGAGTTTATGGAGTTTGTAACGAGTAATGGCGCCACATTTCTTGGCACTTCATCTTCTATGGACATCAAATTGGCAAGTGAAAACCTAAAGGAAGTAGGAGACCTCTGTTTCTTAGAAAGCAAAATAACCAGTGATGGACGAAGCAAAGAGGATATAAAAAGTAGGTTATCTCAGCAAGGAAAGCATTTCTACAGAAAAGGAATCTGTTGACATCGAATATAGATTTAGGTGTTAGGAAGTCATTTTTATGTCCATTTTCTGGAGCGTGGCGCTCTATAGAAGTGAAACTTGGTCTATTAGTGCAGCAGAAAAGAGGAGAATTGAAGCGTTTGAAATGTGGTGTTACAGGTGAATGATGAAATCAGATGCGTAGATAGGGTTAAAAACGAAGAGGTATTGAGACTAGTCACTGATATGTCACTGAAATTTATTTCACTGCTACACTTAGAGCTTAAGAGCTCCTTTACAGTAGCGCCCTACATAAAATAAGGTTAGGGCTTATAAAAATAAAACATTTCACCTACATTCACAATATAAATAACCATAGTCTAACAATTATAGTAACAAAAATATAGTAACAATACAATAATAATAATATTACTAATGATAATGGAAAAATTATATACAAAAGAGTGAGAGTGCATACAGACTATCAGCCCGAAAAACAAACACCATATACTGTACAAGAAGAGTTATTGAAGTAGACAGGTTGTCAGCTATTCTCCTTGTGTTATAATTGAACTTTAAAAAAGTATTTTAACATAATACAGTAATCAAATGTGAGAGGTATACTGCTCCAAGAAGCAGGATGAAAGATGTCTTTTGAAAGCTGCAGTGCTTGCAATGTTGACGAACTTATGTAAATCGAAGGTGTTGAAAAGGGGTGAGGCGGTGCAAACAAAAGATTTATTGAACTTCATGGTTCGATGTATAGGAATCTGGAGTGTTAATTTTGTGTATCTATTTTCTCGATTATGAACAGAATGCATTGGTGTAAAGGCATTGTAGAGATATAACGGGGTCTTGGTATGTAATATTTTATGAGTCAGAATGGCAACTGATAACTGCCTGCGCTTGTGGAGTTTCAGCCATTTCAGCTGTACGTAGTAAGGTGTGATATGTTCATTTCGGCTTACATCCAGAATGTACCGAACACATGCATTCTGGACTCTTTGAAATTTGATGTTCTGTGTTTGTGGTAAATCATTGTATACAGCAGAGTCATAATAAATGATTGGAAAGATGAGAGTTTGAACGAAGAGCTTACGTATATTTGGTGCGGTGCAAGAGACAGTTCTTTTCAGGAGATGCATAGTTGATACAACCTTCCTTACCACATTAGACGTATTCTCTGCCCACGACAGTGTTCTATCATATATCACTCCGAGATTATTGACAGTGTTTCTATATTTAATATTATTATCTAGTGTCTTGATGGGTGGTAGTGAATTAAAATCTACTGAATTTATAAAGTTTGTATATCCAATGGATATAAGTTGTGTTTTAGATATGTTCAAGTTAAGATTATGATTTTGGGCCCATTCACAAAGCCTGTCAATGTCTTCATTAAACAGATTTATACGATCTCATGCGGTGTTAGGCGTGAGGTGAAAATAGGCTTGGAGGTCATCAGCGTATATATATGAACAGAACTATTTCGGAATTCATTAAAAACATCGTTTATATATAGCGAGAAGCATAGTGGACCTAAGCCAGATCCCTGAGGTACTCCACTTTCTACCGATTTCCAGTCTGAGGAGGAGCCATCCGCGAGGACCACTCCCTGTGTACGCATGGAAAGGTAGGATTTGAACCAGGAAAGAGCACTCTGAGAGAAGCCAAAAGATTTCAGCTTTGGAAGAAGTATTGAACCCGACGGGGTTAGGCTGACTGGTGTCGAACGTGGATCTCAGAGATAGTTGAGCTCAGAATAAAGGTTCCAGCAAGGAACGAACACGAGATCTTCTGAGGGATTTTAAGTTATAAAAACCCTTAGAGAATATACATATTAAATCACTGTTGTGATATGAACTAATGCTGACATTATTTATTAATATAATGCAGGGAATATTAGTAGAATACGGCATTATTGGGCTGTATGGAGCATACTATTCTGGACTTGAGCACTGAAGTTGGAGCGCTTGACGTTTGGCTAATGACTCTAGAAAAAGGGGAGGAGATTCTTGGAGCCCTGTCACTCTTTGTGACCTACTTAAGTCGTCTGGAGCAGGTCAGGGGGAAAAATAATTGCCAAGTTATTCCCCGTTTCAGAATAGAGAAGCTGGTGGAGTGGGTAGATCCCAGAGTAATTTAATGATTACTCGTGATTGGAGCAACGCAGTGACATGAGGTTTTCACCTATGTGAATGTTTAGGCGGGAGGCTAATTATCAAGCCATTAAACATTGAAATCGATGAAGATTTGATGGAACGCGCAGCGACACAGTATTTGGGAGTTAGCAGATAGATATAACCATGCTGTCGGGGGTTTTTAGAGGACGCGGCGTGCCCACGCCATGGAAAACGCAATTAATATTAATTAATTGGCCGATCGATCCTCGAGCACGCATGAAGATCTGTGACCAGCGAGGGAAAAGGAACAATGTGAACGTTATTTCAAGACCAGAATCACTCTGTGAGAGAATTTGGCGCTGCAGGGGAATCCTCGGTCTACTTTTTCTCCCCAAACGGATATAAGGGTTGGACCCATGACAGAGGAGGTCAGTCGAACCGTACTTGCGAGCAGAGAGCACGTCACTCTAGCCCATAGAAGAAAGGCGCGGACTTTAACATTCAAAGTGCAGCAACATATAATCATGCATTAAGTCATGAAGTAATAACGAGTAATATAATCAGTTTAACCGCAGTTTAATGCGAAGTGCGCGTTACCGAAGTCGAGAAGGGATGCTCGGACTTCAACATGAAGAGCCGCGCAGTATGTAAACTATTGGTTATACATATCTTAGTATGCCGGACTGCGCAGGGATAAACTTTATTATGCGATTGGTGAAATTTCATAACAATACCAATATAAGTAACGCTCAGGACGATATGCAAGCATATTTATGCGATAGCAGGAAGGTCATCGAAGGATAGAGACTGATAGACAGTTGGGGGAACCGATAGGAATCCTTAGGCTGATGATCGAGACTTTCAATCAGGATGCGGGTAGCAGCGAGGAGGAGCTTCAACGCCTGCAGTTCTGATATCTTGCCAGGAAAATTCAACCAGTAAGGAATGTAAATAGTGACGTGTGAGTGTAGTGATGATCTGTTAAATATCTTTAAAATTAATATTGTAACAAGTGCTATAAAGTGTTATGTGTATAAGGAAGCAATAGCTTCAATATGGAAAGGAAAAGTGCCGTGTGTCTTGTGAGGCCAAAGTTATATAAAATGTGTGTTATCAGTGTAAGAATGCCTTGCTAATTATGCAAAGGCAGGCATTACTGGAAGAAATGAGTGGTTGGATCCACCGGACTAGCCGATGTAAGTACCCAAAAACCATGATTTTATAGCAGTTGTAGTCCGCGGTATGTTGTGTGATTTCAAAATTATAAAATATGCCAATAAGAGTCAATTTTAGGAGGGAGAACCTCAAAGTATTATTGTTGTGTTGATTTTAGTAAAGTTGAGATGTTTTGTACATCATTGAGTGGATAAATCGTTACCACTATTGTAAAATGGCAAATCAGTTATATAAAAACTTAACGTAACGAACACGGATATTCGGTTTTTAAAATGGTTACGTTGTGTCGGGTTATGGTAATTCATGTCAGTAATAATAATAATAACTAGGGCGCCCGTACTGCTCCGCAGCACAATTTTTCAGTATTGGATTTACAGAAATACGACATTAAGTAGTAGTTTATAACCTTTATTATACAATACTTCCTTCCAGACAATGTTCGCTGTGCGTCGACTCTTAGTTTTAAATGATTTTCCTCGGGATAAGGCAACATAGAACATTCCATGGCCTAAAACAGGATCAGGCAAGTAGATTCCAACTCGATGGAGCGTTTGACCCTGCACTTTGTTGATTGTAATACAAAACGCTAGTGTAATACGAAATTTCCGTCATTAGAACCAAAGATATGATTGCTACAATGAGAAAAAATATTGAAAAAATGAGATATAATATCGAATGTTCAATCATAACATTCTGAAGGATCTGCCGATTTGAATATTTAACAGCTCAAATGAAAGGGCTTCAGTCACTGAGTGTTCATAGACTAAAACGACTTGAGTACCTAAATCAGAACAAAAGATATGATTGCTTCAAAGTTTTAAAAGATAGAAAACGTTGAAAATATCAAATAATTTGAGGAAGGCGGAAGTGAAGTGATTTGTAAAACTTGATAACAAATCTATTCAAATCTGTGCATAAATACCTTTCATTTTAAAAAAGGATGGAGAAGATGGATTCCTCAGAATCAACCAATGTAAACATCTAATACCTCAAATGATAGCGCTTGATTCACTCAGTGTTCTTAGACAAAGACGACCTTCCTAACTCAATTAGAACCGAAGATATGATTACTTCAATGTTGGAAAAAATTGGAAAAAGTAGAAAAAATCAAATAATTTGAGAAAGGCGTAATTTAAGTGATTTGTAATACTTGATGACAAATCTGTGCATGAATACCTTTCATTTAAAAAAAGGATGAAGAAAATCGGCCGGATAGTAGGGCCGGACGGACTCGGATAAGTTTTCATCAATATTTTTAATAATATAGATAGCTTCAATGTGAAAAAAGTAAAAAAGGTGCAAGAAATCAAATAATTTGAGGAAGGCAGACGTTGAGTGATTTTTAATACTTGATATTAAATCCGAACATGAATAACTTTCATTTAATAGTGGTATGAAGGAAATCTACCGGATAGAATGGCCCGACGGACACGGTTAAGTTTTCATAATTATTTCAAATATTCGCTTCGACACTCATAACATTCCTCAGAATCAACCAATGTAAATATTTAATACCTCAAAAGAGGGGGCTTGATCCACTGAGTGCTCTTAGACCAAAACGAACAGTGTAACTCAATTAGAACCAAAGAAATGATTCCTACAATGAGAAAAACGGTTGAAAAAATGAGATGTAATATCGTATGTCCACTCATAACCTTCCTCGGAATCAGCCGATTTGAATCGTTAAGAGCTCAAATGATAGCGATTGATTCGGTGAGTGTTCTTAGACTAAAACGACCTTCGTAACTCAATTAGAACCGAAGATATGATTACTTCAATGTTGGAAAAAATAGGAAAAAGTAGAAAAAATCAAATAATTTGAGAAAGGCGTAATTTAAGTGATTTGTAATACTTGATGTCAAATCTGTGCATGAATACCTTTCATTTAAAAAAAGGATGAAGAAAATCGGCCGGATAGTATGGCCGGACGGACTCGGATAAGTTTTCATCAATATTTTTAATAATATAGATAGCTTCAATGTGAAAAAAAGTAAAAAAGGTGCAAAAAATCAAATAATTTGAGGAAGGCAGAAGTTAAGTGATTTGTAATACTTGATATTAAATCCGTACATGAATAACTTTCATTTAATAGTGGTATGAAGGAAATCGACCGGATAGAATGGCCGGACGGAGTCGGTTAAGTTTTCATAATTATTTCTAATATTCGCTTCGGCACTCATAACATAACTCAGAATCAACCAATGTAAATATTTAATACCTCAAAAGATAGAGCTTGATCCACTGAGTGCTCTTAGACCCAAACGAACAGTGTAACTCAATTATAACCAAAGATATGATTGCTACAATGAGAAAAACTTTTGAAAAAATGAGATGTAATATCGTATGTCCAAGCATAACATTCCTCAGAATCAGCCGATTTGAATGGTTAAGAGCTCAAATGATAGCGCTTGATTCACTGAGTGTTCTTAGACTAAAACAACCTTCGTAACTCAATTAGAACCGAAGATATGCTTACTTCAAAGTTGGAAAAGTTGGAAAAAGTTGAAAAAATCAAATAAATTGAGAAAGGCGTAATTTAAGGGATTTGTAATACTTGATGACAAATCTGTGCATGAATACCTTTCATTTAAAAAAAGGATGAAGAAGATCGGCCGGATAGTATGGCCGGACGGACTCGGATAAGTTTTCATCAATATTTTTAATAATATAGATACTATTAATAATAAAAAGGAATAAATGAATACAAATCAGGGAAAAATGGTTGTAAGAAAAAAAAAATGCTCATTGGAATATTAAATCTATCCAAGCAGTAAAGTTACATGAAGGACTAAGAAAAGCAAGTTAATATCAGAATATATTGTAATAATGGGAATAAAATATGCAAGAATCTAGGGAATGGAAGAGTTTAGTAGTGAATTGAATTTGCAGCTTGTGGATAAGCTCGTAGAATAATTGATACATTTATCTTACTAATTAAAGGGCGAGATCATAGCACAATTGTCACGGAAGTCAGGTAATTTCTTCGACGTGTGAAATCTCGTATAGCCTAGGGCGTACAGAGATATTTATTATTTGCCAGAGTGTATTTAGTGATGTACCCTAACTCTGAGGATGGATATGGAATGTTCCGGGTTCGAATCCTGTGGTGTATGAGAGGATAACAATGGAAACCTCTGCATGATACCTGATCGACCGAGAACTAGTTATTTGAATGATTCAGCTCCTGAGAAGCGAATCTAATTGGACAGCAGCTTGTGCCTCACCGTAGCATTTAAAAAGATACCGGCTAGCCAGTTTGACCAGTGTTTGATGAATCTCGTTCCTTCATATAATGAAATGGACCTATTGAGGCCAGTTATTAATATCCTAAGGTTAGGAATAAATATTTAAACACGTCCATAACCTGTCTTGCATACAATTTAGTTGAAATAGTATGGAACGTGGGTCTTTGAGACTGCACTATTGTATTTAGAATCTTGTTACTGCTTGGAGATAAAAGAAGGAGTCAGGAAGGACGGCGCACGTATTGTGACCGCTCAACTCCGTTCCATTGTATACGAGTCGCTCCAAGGGGCACAGTTTTAAACGATCCGTGTAGGTTGACATTTAGAAGGGAGAGACTGTGAAACCCTGTTCGTAATGAAATGAGACATTGTTGTATTGCATAATGAATTTGTGCGGTTTGAAACACATTGTTAATTAAGGTTCGTTCTTATAACGTAATACTTGGAAAACTTATGAATTGTTGGAAGTTACATTTTTTACTGACAGTATTACTTAACTCTGGAGCTCGGCACTAGATGCCATAGGCTATGCCCGTGCAAGGGTAGCATAATTTACCATCCGACACGGCGGTAACGAAAGTTTTGAAGTTGAAATCACAACGGCATACAGTGGAACTGTAGGGGTATATTTACATATAATTGTGGAGATGCGAGTAGATTTGATGTGCAACCCATGAATTGGCTAATGCATGGTAAAGCATTTTGGGGGGAAGAGAGAGACAAAACACAAAGGCACACATAATGTAAATTAAGATGTGTTGAGAGTAAACAATTAAGCTTGTGAAATGATAGAGGTCACGACGGGTGACATAAGAATATAAGTACAGTTTTTATGTCATTTACATGAGCATCAGAGCACTTGAGATGCATTTTGATGTCAATCTCAGGGTAAATGTATGAATAATCATCTGGATTTGAAAGGATAAAATGTGAATAATTTGTGGATTGTAGGAGCAATTTTGCTTTGTTTTGAATGATATTGTTGGGATTGTGTTTTTATGTGTTTGAAGCCATGATTTAGAGCTGAATTAAAGTCTTTAGAATAGAGTTGTGCTTTATCATTGTAGAGTTGATACCTTTTAGTCTCAGATCAAAATATGCAACTGCTCAGTGGGTGGACGGTACATGCCTGAGAACTGATGCTAGCTGGAGGCAGAAGCATGTTGTCCATGGAAATGACTCACATGGGTACATGGAGATTGATGCCCTGTACAGTGATTTGAGCTATAGGTACAACTTAAGTCGGTCAAGATCTAGTGTAAACAACTCTATTAAATTAACGAATAAAAATAAATTGGGGGAATGACCGCACCTAACCTTAGCTAAGCTCCGATACAAACAATATAAATTTTGATAAACACCTTATACTTACCATGATCCAGGTAACATGGGGCGGTATTATTCTTTAGTGGAATCGCCTCATTAGTGCAATATGTGTATCTTGGCATTGCAAGACCTGACCTTCATTTTTAAATCATGGTCTATCCATTTATTTATCACGGTAAAACTTCCTACTACTTATTTATCATGGCGCTGATATGTGGGCCAGTTCAAAATACAGGCCACCATAGGCGCAGAGGTGTATATTATTTACCATGTCGCCCGTGTGTGGGGCAAAGCATGATCTATTTAATTTATCATGGCGCCCAGGCTTGTGGAGCTTATGGGATTTAGGGAAACCCCATATATTTTTTATGGTATTTCATGGGGAAAAACATAATAATTATTTTTTTGCCTCAAACTGTGTTTGAGTGATTTTTGACTTCAGTAGGCTTATGAAGTAACGCAGAATCTCTCTATTGAGAAGAGAATTACCCAAGGGTATGAGCGCTACGCACCCAATCCACAATTTATCCAAAAATCCAAAGTTTTAGTACAACCTTACAATATGTGTACAGTGTCTTGTATCTCTCTTCAAAACGAATCCACACATGTTTACAGGAAGCCTGCCTATATTTCAAAGTGTATTGTAGTAAGAATGGCTGGTACGGAGGAGATCTTGCAGGGGATTGCAGAGATAAAACTGCATTTTGACAATGTTAATGAACAGAATAAGCTGGAAGCCAAGACTTTCCAGGATGAAATAAACACTCGTTTAGATGCCAATCAGGAGGCAATTAATGCAAATCAGGTTGCAATGAATGCTAATCAGGTTGAAATAAACAATCGATTGGATGCAAATAAGGCAGAAATAAATGATAAGCTAGGTCAAATGCAAGAAACAATTAAGACCGAGGTAACAGAAACCGTTGTAAGCATTATATCAGAAATGCAGGTTAAGACCGATAAGCGTTTCAAGGCGATAGAAGCCAAACTTGAAAGTAATTTACAGGCATGTAAGCACGCGCAGGATTAAACGAACAGTAGGTTAGATGCGCTGTCTAATGACATTAAGGATATTCAAATCCAAAATGAGGCGAATCTCGAACGCCAAGCGAAACAGTTTTCAGAATTTACTAGAACGGTAGATCAGAGATTAGAAGAAAATGACAGTAAATGGGACGAAAAGCTGAAAGGTTATGCTAGAGCGATTAACGGTGATCTAAAGAAGCAGGATCAGAACATATTAGATCAATGTCAGGAAATAGGAGAGATTAAGGCTATCGCTAACGAAAGTAAAGAGCTGGTAGGCAACATAAAGGGTCAGATGAGCAAAGTTCATCAAAAACTGGACCAAATTCAAAGCGACATTGTTATCGTTAACAAAAGGCAAGAGGAGAACAGAGGGGAAATCGTTAAGGTCCGGAATGAAATATCAAAGGTCAATGGACATATCCAAGAGGAAATTAAAGGACTTAGAGAAGAACTCGAAGTGAGAGAAGGCCAAAAGACAGAGGCAAGCGACAAGACCCTTGCTCAAATAAAGGAAGATGTAGAGGATGAAATCTCCCATATCAAGCAAAGCCTGAAGGAAGATAAGAAGAAAATATTTCAAGAGGCAGAATAAAATAGAGATAGGCTTAGCAGAATAGAAAAAGAGGTAATTACTCGATTGGAAAGAGCAGAAATGCGCCACAATCAAATGGAGACTAGGATAATCGCATAGGAGGAAACCCTAATGAACGATCCGAAGTCAAGTGAAGGCAGCGTGGAAGATATGAGGAAAACTAGGTGGGCAGATTTAGAAACCCAACCTATAATAAGGAATGCTACAGGCCCAGGCGAAAGTACTTATATGACGCCAGGTGCACCGGTTGCAGCCTCCACGCCGCAAGAAAACGCTATGCAAACCCAAGTTATAAACGTAATTAGAGCAAGCGAAGAGAAACCAGGAAAATTCTCCGGTAGCCATTGTAATATGACACCGAAGTATTGGTTGAAAGAAGTGTCTGAATATTTAAACGATGCGCGGATACCACAAGAGCGCAGGCTACGAGCCATAGAGAAATTAACGGAGGGAGAATGTGCGTTATGGTTTCACAGTTTCCATTATACCTTCGATACTGTTGAGGAGTTCCGGGAAGCATTTTTGAAGCAATACTGGGATCCCATAACCCAACAGAATTTACGATTGGATTTGTATTCGAAAAGATACAGCACCAACAATCCAACGAAGTACGCAGAATTCTTCATATCTCAAATGTGTCGGTTCAAGGAACTTGACCAAAAACCTAGCGAGCTGGAACTATGTATTGCTATTGCCAAGCAGCATCCTTATGAAATCCAAAGGCTGCTGATTTTGGCAAATGCAAAAACCGCTATGGAAATGGAGGCAGTTCTTAGACAACTAGACCTCACGACATCCAATACTATGCGTCAGAATTGAACCGTGGAACAGGTACATATGACCAACACGCAGACTGACCAGTACCAAGCTCCGAAGAATAACAAAGCTACTAGCACTGAATCATTAGATTCCAACGGACGTCAATGGGAACATGAACCCAGAAGATGGCAGCCGAAGTACAAAGGGAATGCTGGTAGAGGAAGAGGAGGCCGAAATTCTTGGAATCAACAGAATACAAGGGGTAGACCGTACCAAAATAATGGAGGTAACAATGGCCAAGAAGGCAACAATAGGAATAGGAGACCCCAGGAAAGAAGACGTAACATTAATGACGAGGTAGAGGTACGTTATCACGCTTCATTGCAATGCCTCAATGAAAGGGGAGAAGAACCCCAGGAGCAACAAGTCCGCTGGCAAGAAGCTATGCAAAATAGGACGTCACCAGACAGATATGGAGACGGAGCCAAAAGTTTGGAGTTACAGCGCAGTGAACAGGAGAGAAGAAATTCTAAGGGGACGGGCGCTGTAGAAAAAAAACTCCAAAATTAGAAGAATTTGAGAATGATGGATGGAAGGCGGTCAACATCATTAATTGGATAGCCAAACCAGAATAATTAATCGAGGATACAGGAGGATCACAGGTCATGATCAAAAGAGAATTTCCCATTATTTAAAAAAAAAGGAAGGAAGCTTGTAGTTTTACGTGACCGTTAATCTGTAGATCATGAGCCACGGGACCTCCTTTTTACGTGGAATCCGAACCACAGGACATGGCATTTCACTTCGAAAATCTCACATGCATTGACCGGGAAGCGAACCCATTATTTTAGTAAGAGTGGCAGGGTTGAAGATAAGAAGTCTGTTAGACACGGGTTCAACGGTGTGTCTTATGACACAAGCTTTGTATAATGAGATAGCGCAGAGAGAAAATGTTTTGAAAATACCTATCTCAAGTGTCAAAATAAAAGGTGTCATTCCAGACAGAACGATGATATGCAAATATCAGGTATTCCTAGATTTACAGATAGGAGGCTCTATTTTTTCACCGAGTTTTCTACTAGTAAACAAATTGCCGTTTAACCTTATTATTGGGGCAGAGTTTATAAGGGAATACAGAGTGGTAATAGACCTATCACAGGACAGAGTCATGTTCCGTGTGAACGAGGAAGCTGAAGGCTTAGAGGTCTCACTCAATCAGAATGAACCAGGGACAGATGAACAAGTATGGCATACATACAGAGACGTGGCTGAGGAAGAAGTGTTAGCTATTGAGCAGTTAGAAGATGAACTGAAAACACTAGCCGCAGACATGGAGAAAGATCTGGAACCCGAACTGGAAGAACATATTTCGGAAAAACTAGAAGAAGCAAAAATTGGTCCAAGATATAAAGAAAATTTAAGGAAATTATTATTTGAACAGAAGGAAGTCTCTGACTCGAGACCTGGTTGTATAAAGAACTTCACTTATGCTTTCCAAGTTAGCGACTGGACACCATTTAGGCAGAAACCCTACCCTATAGCCGAAAAGCACTATGCTAAGGTCAAAGAAGCAATTCAGGAAATGTTGGAGACCGGTGTTATTGAGAAAACACCTACGCCTTATGTAAGCCCATTGGTAATCGTACCTAAGACAGACGGGACTGTCAGAGTATGCCTGGATCTGAGGCACTTAAATATGAAGGTAATACCAGAATTCGACCAAGTGCCACCTATTAAAGAAATCCTCAGAAAATTCAAAGGGAAGACCATATTTACAAATTTAGATATCACATCGAGCTTTCACCATCTTGAATTGGAGAAGAAACTAGTCTGTTGACAGGATTTATGTTTGATCAACATACATACACGTTTTTAAGATTACTTTTTGGTTTTAAAACAGCTGGTTCAGCGTTGATAAGAGCGTTAGATCGCAATCTATCAGATGATGTTAAAGAGAGTACCATCAGATACGTAGACGACATTCTACTCACATCAGAATCTCTGGAGGAGCACATGAGAGACCGGAAGAAGTTGCTGGATAACTTTCGAAAAGCTAATTTTAAGGTTAATATCATGAAATCGCACTTCTGTCAGAGGGAAGTTAAATTCCTAGGGCACGTTATTGATGAAAATGGAGTTAAGCCAAACCCGGAAAAATTAGAGGTAATTCGAAATTTTTCTCGGCCCACGAAAGTAAAGCACGTCCGACAGTATTTGGGAGTAATTGGATTCTTTTCGAACCACTGCCCAAACTATACTACAACTGTGGCACCCCTGCAGGATCTATTGAAGAAAGGCGGCAGGTGGAATTGGACGGAGCAATGTCAAGAAGCATTCGAGAGGTCAAAGCAAATGCTTTTGGAATATGTGAAGCTGGGATACCCTGATTATACCCAGAAGTTCATAATACAGACGGATGCATCACTTGTTGGGATAGGAGCGATGCTGTTCCAAGAGAATGTTGATAAGCCCGAGAAGAAAGTTTTTATTGCCTTTATAAGTAGGAGATTGAAGGCCCATGAGAAAAATTACACGATCACAGAGATAGAGTTGCTCGCGATTCTGTACGCATTGCAGTACTGGCGAAAACTCATATATGGCTTTCAAATCGTACTTAGAACAGACCATAAAGCTTTAACATTTTTGTTAAAGACGGATTTGTCCAGCCAGAGGTTGACAAGTTGGTCCCTGTATATTCAACAATTCAATGTGGAAATAGAATACTGTCCAGGGACATATTAAGCCGATACCCAAGAGAAGAGGAAACTCTAGCTGTCCAGATTGAAAATCGAGATCAGAAGACCTTGGATGACTTGAAGAATCTTACCAACCTAACACGTGAAGATCCGTGGTTGAAAATGATGATTGATTACTTCGAGGGAGGCTTAGCAAGGGGAATTGCGATATACAGAGAGGCAGAGGCATTATCAACAGACTATGTATGGTACAATCAGATGCTACACAAGTGGGATGATGTCGAACATACCCGTCAAAGAATTGTTATTCCTGCATCTTTGCAGAGGAGATTGGTGTGGCTAGCACACAGAGCGTTTGGACATCCCGGTATAGACCAAATAACTGCTATACTGAAAGAAGCATTCATTTGGCCAAAGTTAAGAGAAACTGTGAGAAATGCTATTAGGACATGCGATTTGGGCCAAAGGGTAAAGCCAAATCCCTTTTTAATGAGACAACGACCCATTCCGTTGTTACCAGAGAAGCCATGGCAGCTAATGTGTGTAGACAACTTTGGACCACTGCCTAGAGCACGTAGAGGCAATAGACATAATTTTGTAGCCATGGATGTATTCTCAAAAATGGTGGTATTATGCCCCATACAGAAGACCAGCTCAAAGCAGGTATTAAAACGCTTGAAAGAGAGAGTATTCCGATTCTTGGGAAGCCGGATAACCAACTCTCGGACCACGGAAGTTGTTTTACTAGCGCAGAATTTCGTCGGGAATTGGAAAAGTTAGGAATCAGGCAGATTCTATCTACCATTCGCCATCCTGAGGCAAGCCCAGTTGAACGCGTTATGAGAGAGATACAGAAATATATGAAAATTTACTGCTCTGAAGAGAACTGGAAATTGATTGATTTCTTGAGTAGTATGGGAATGTTCCCTTTGAATATTGCATCATCACGAGCAGATATTGCGTAATCGCGATGACGTTATGGGTCCTTAGAGCGAGCACGTGGTCCAGGAGCGAGCATGTGCACTGCACGTGTTAGCGTGGGAAGGGGTTGACCTTTTGGCTTGTTTGTGCGATGGTGATAAAAAGTTAATGGGTGTTGACGTCATGGGGGTTGTTTATTAGGATGCTAACTGTCATCTGACACACGTGCGAGTGTGAGCATGTGTGCCAGTGCGAGCGATCCGCATATGTGGCGTGCAGCTGTTATGTTTTTTTCGCCCGCGCCGGGTGGGCTGAGTGGAGAGGCGGCTCCTATCCACACATGTGGTGTGCCGCTGTTATTGTTTTTGCTTAGGATGCTAACCGTCATTTGACACCCGTGCAAGTTTGAGCATGTGCAGCAGTGTGATTGATCTCGTCTGCAGTGTTCGCGTGAGACAGAGTTGACCGTTAACGTCATTGGCTAAGAATCTAATCTTTGACTTCTTTAAGCAATAGTGGAAAAAAAAAGAAATGATTGCGTTAGAAGCTAGTTTGCAGCATATGGTTTCTTGAGTGTGGGTGGGGGTGAAGGATATATAAATGGACGAGTGCATGGAAGAGTTTAACTTTTACTTTTGCGCGAAGAGTGTGTGTGTGTGTGTGTGTGTGAAAGAAATAAAGAAAGTCAACGACGAGGAACAAATTGTGTGATGGATGCTCTAACGAAGTTCAATATCTTATCCACTTGTATTGAGAATAATTGTAATAAGAAACTAGCAGAACTAGTCATTGATTTACCGTATGTGGTCCAAATTATTCGGCCCGTGGAGACGCGGTATGGAAGAAAAATAGTGGTGGACATTAACATTGAAGATGAAGTAACAAGTGTATTTCTACCAGCAGTATTTGCAAAACTAAGCGCATCAGAGATCGATGAACTAAACTCAATGGGAGGCACACTGATGATGGTGTATTTGGGGTTGATGAACCGCTCACATCAAGTCATTTTGAAACAGTACTCGAAGGCAAACTGATGACGGTGTATTTTGGGTTGAAGAACCGCTCACATCAACATGTTTTTAAAACAGTAAATTTTTTTGGTGAGTATTGGATTATATATATATATATGTATTGATTGATATAACGATTGATATATTTAGTTGCTAATTATTTCTTAATTTGTTTAATTTTTCAGATTATCTAAAAACGAATAAAACGAACAGCTTAATGAAGTGGAAAACTGTTAATTTCCTGAGTGGAACTGAACATCGATCGCACCCGCTAATAGAGTATCATCGTGTATGCTTTCAACAGCCGGAAGAAGAGGAAGAAGATGATAATGAGGTGAGTCGTAATGAGAAAGAAGCTTGTTTTAACAAATGGACATCTTCGAGTGGAATTTCAATATTTTCAGTCTACGTTACCAATGTTAGCAAATCAGATGATAGTCAGCGAGAGGTGACAGAAACAGTTCTAAGATATCTATTGAAAGAATTATGTGAAGATGAACATTTTATTTGTTTCTTCGGATACAATACATTTGATGAGGTTTTCAAAATCGAATTTTCCATGACTTGTTACGATGTAACAAAATTGAATGAGTATAGAAACAAATTGCTTGGTAAACTTCAGGATGAATTTCCATTTGAAGCTGTTCATTGTTCATTGGAGATTACAGGCAGTAATTTATCACAATGGCTTGAATATACTTTAAAAGATTATAGGTTTATGGTAAACCGATGTTGCAGCAACTGCCGGTGGTGTATTAACAATAGTGCAAATTGGACATATGCTTAGACATCAGTGATGGAACACCAACTGTTGGTGGTGTATTAACATTAGTGCAAATTGGATAATTGCTTAGACAACAACAACAATGGTCTCACCTCCTAGCAAACGTAGAAAGGTTGATATTGTAATACATAATAACAGTGAAAATATAAGAAACCAATTGGACAATGCATTTGAAAGTGTTTCTAATTTTAGAAGTGAACTAAACGGTGCTATTTCAGTATCATACCAAATCGGGGAAAACACTCAAACCGACTTGATTGAGAACAGTGATGAGTTGATTGAATGTTGGAGAGTTATTAGTGAGCACATATTGCAACAAGCTGTGAATTTCGAAGAAATTACAATTCAAATAAAGGATGAATCTTTCTTGAGCTGTGAGTTAATTGAAACGGCATTCAATTCTAGATTGTACACACTTGCAGTATCAAATGTTAAGAATGAGTTTTTGGATCTTCGCGAATTTTTAGCGAATGCTAATATTTGGTTTTCAAAGTATGTTAAGAAAGCGTTAACTGTACAAGCTTTAAGGGACACTAGGGCTGCGTTTTTAGGCAAAAATGACAAAATAACTGTTTTTTGTTTTTCCCATATATATATATATCTTATAGACACCTGTGTATCATTTCATTAAAACAATTTTCATGCACCGCCATTTTTAAACGCTCAGCGACATTTTTAAATCTCCTCTGCCTAAAAAGAAGATGGAAGGCAAATCATAGAAAGTTGGCTATACTTTTAAAACTAGACATCCTAGAAAGTCGTAGGTTAACTCAAACGAAAGGTCTCCATGCTCTTTATCTCTACAACAAAACATTGTATTTTTCACATTTATTCCACAAAAGTTTCATTAGGTGAGCCTAACTGGTTAATATAGTATGTGATTTTATAAAAATGCTTTTATCTCCAAACATCGTTTTTAGGTAATCAAAATGCTCCATGTGCATGAGGTATTCACCAATTTTACTAAAAAAATCACTGGATATTCAGAAACACATGTGTTGCAAGATAACATTGCAATATCTCCAGCCTTTGTCTAAATTACAGACCAAAAAATTAAAAAACTATGAAAAATTATCAAAATCCATAAGACATGATGGCACATAAAGAAAAAAACAAGATGTTCAGTAAAGAACATATAGCCTACTTTCTCCTAAATGTATGAGTATAGTTATAACTCGTTGTTATTATCAAAGAGTATAATAGAACTATTCTTTGTTGAAGACCTTAGAAACGATTTACCTCTACCAAACGCCACGACCTAGATAAAAACTGCTACCATCATTGAAGAAAGAAAGAAAGATAAGAAGTATATCAAGAATGTTATGGATCTGGAGACATAATCGACCGGACTGGCGGCGTGGCTCAGCGGTAACGTTCTCGCTTGCTGGGCCCTAGGTTGCAGGTTCGTATCCTGGCGCAGTCAGCTGGCATTTGAGGGTGCACAAATGCGAGGGAGCCGTGTCAGTACATTTACTGGCACGTTAAAGATCCCCTTCGGGCCAAAATTCCGGCACCCCGGTGTCTCTAAAAGCAGCAGTAGTTAAAAGGGATGTAAAACCAATAACATTATTATTATTACGACCTGCCGTGGGCAACATCCAACTTTGAGTTGAGGCATGTCTTTACACGTCTGGTTGTGCATGGCTTTCACAACCCTAATTGAATTAACAAATCTTTCCATGACCCTACAGAGACGTGTGTATACAAACTATGTGGATATTTTCGATAATATAATCCTAACAGAGCGAGTGCATTCTAGCGGCCAGAATAAGAAACTTTTCAATAAAATCTGGAAGTTACCTTTTTGGCAGCTAGATGTCTCGAGTAAATCTGCTGGCGAATTATGTTTTAATTAAATATATATTTTACACCATAATGTGGACAATATAACGCTTAATAACATTTTCAAGTAACGCAAAATAGGCTGTTACAAACCCTTTAAAATGAAAAGTTAAAATGTATCGTAGTATCAACTTGTCATTCTTCAAATTCGATGCGCATAGAATGATAATGGTATAGTAATCAATGGATCCCCACGTAGACTAGTCGGGACATCTAGTGGTGAAATATCGAACAATATAATCCTAACAGAGCGAGTGCATTCTAGCGGCCAGAAGAAGAAACTTTTCAATAAAATCTGGAAGTTACCTTTTTGGCAGCTAGATGTCTCGAGTAAATCTGCTGGCGAATTATGTTTTAATTAAATATATATTTTACACCATAATTTGCACAATATAACGCTTAATTTTAAAACATCTGAGTCATTACAAAACAATAAACATATAACATTTCAAGCAAAAAACCTAGCTCTGATCGGGTTTGAACCATAGGCATCTGAGCGACAGGCTATCGCTCTACCACTGAGATAATTGTGTCAACGAATATCGTTCTATTTAAAATGACTTACATAGAACTTGTTAGCAAATAATGATTTATACTAAACGATTTCATCACTGGAGTATATTATTTATATATAAAGCATTTCATACAAAGTTTATTTATTTTTTATCAGTACGCTATATTGCATTCAATACTCAAATTAGTGAAATATAAGTCAGGCACAAGATATCCGCTGCCATCTTGTCTTATTACTGAATCAGTTCAGCTGTTTAAAATCACGTCTGCACTATAGTATTACAAAATAAACTTTTAATTTCGAACGTGCCTCTTCCTTTAGAACAGTTAAAACGATTCTCGGCTCGATAATCGGAACTGGTGGGTCCCATGATACGGATTATAAAGTTTGCATAATTCGCACGGCCGCCATCCTGAAATGGTATGGCGGACGACCTTGTAGTTTGGTCACAAGACGCATCCTATACGAAGGTATGTTGTTACCAAATTTGGTAGAGATCGGATGATTTGGTTAGTCGTTATTTGATTTTACGTTTTGAACGTTTGAGTGGCCGCCATTCAGTTTTAGTAAAGATGGCGGCGATATAAAACATGACACTGAGGTGTCCTTTGCTAGTGCTACCTTTGTACCAAATTTCGTTCAATTCGCATTCACCGTGTTCGAATTGATAGGGGGGGACAGACATTCAGAGTACACACACTCACATACACACAGACACACACACACACACACAGAGACTCACACACACACATACACACACACACACACACAGACTCACACACACACATACACACACACAGACAGACACACTTTTTTCGCCCTGTGTTGATCTCATAAGTCTACTTTCATTTTTTGCAAAAATCGAAAGTAGGCTAATAATCTGACCGCATACATGTGTCACTTTCCTGAACTGTCTCAATGTTATAATATTTAGAATAGTTTTATGTATATGTAATAAAAATATGAAGCGTTTTACACAATTGCTAATGCGCATGGAGCATTTTGATCACACGGTATATTTTAATAATATAATTAGTAAAAATTCATTTACATTTCATCCAATTGTTTTCAAATTTGGTATGTGACTTAGTGTTACTATTATAAATAGGCAGTTTAAATTTCAACTCATTCTGATAATAAATGTGGAAGTTGAAAAACTCAGCCCTAGTGTCCCTTAAAGGTAAATTCAGTTTTGTGTGCACAATATGTGCTTCGCGACATATCAGAAACAAAATATTTTGCTATCTAAAATGAAGTAGTTTTCGAGTATACTGATTTAAATGAATTTTATAATAATCAGATCATTGAAGGTACATTGACAAAAATGAGCGAATTTGAAGCAAATGGTTCCGGGTGGGCTTTAGAAAAAATTCATAGTTTGAGAATTAATATAAATAAATATGTTGGATTTCGAGAAGGAATGTCCAATACTAGTCGATTGCCTGACGTAATAGTCAATAAACATGCAGTGCTAAATTTGTACGATACAAAGGAAGCTTGTTTTGCGTGGAGTGTGGTTGCTGGTTTGTATCCAAAAACTCGAAACGTGAATCATCTTTCTTCCTATCCCAATTACAGAGATGTTTTAAATTTAGATGGTATTCCAATTCCGATGGAAATGAAATATTTAAACAAGTTTGAAAACCAAACAATATTTCTGTAAATGTGTATGGTGCACATGTATGTATCAGATAAAGTATATGAAAGGAGTGTAGACTTATTGATGTTGCAGATTGGAAACAGTGAAAGTTATCACTTTTGTTTAATTAGAAATCTTGCTCGCCTTGTGTGTTCAAGCCTCACTAGCATTCACAAAAGGATTTATATATGTAGACGTTGTTTGTCATATTATTTTCTTGAGGATGAGTTAAATGTTCACTTTGCAGACTGTAAACAGTTTCCTGTTGCAAAAAGCATAATGCCAACTGATGAACAAAGATTTGTTAATTTTACAGAATTCCGAGTTAAAGATACAGTTCCATTTATAATATATGCAGACACTGAATACGTCTTGTCTCCAATTTCCTCCTGTTTTCCAAATAGTGACATTCATAACTCTACTTTAACACAAAAACATTCCTTACAGCATTTCTTTATACCTTCATTGTAATTTTGATAGTGAATTGTGCAGTTTGAAACTCTTTAGGGGAAATAATTGCATTGAATTGTTTGTAAAGGAACTTGATAGTTTTGTGGATAAACTTCAAACATATTACTTATCGGCTAAGCCAATGTTAAAGATGACCGAAAATGAAGAAAGATTATTTTTGTCAAGTAAAATTTATCACATTTGCGAGAAACCGATTGCAGATAATGAACTCAAAGTATGCGATCATTGTCACTTAACTGGAAAATATAGAGGAAGCGCACACAATAGTTGTAATTTAAATTACAAAGTAACAAAGGTTTTGCCTATAGCATTTCATAATCTAACAGCTTATGATGGACATTTTATAATTAAAGAAATTTGTGAGAAACGTGATGGAGAGGTGTTACATAATCCTGGTAGTATAAGTTTGTTGGCGGTGAATATGGAACGTTATAAAGGGTTTACAAAGTATGTACGGGTTAAGAATGGATTCATTCAGTTAAGATTTATCGACGCATATAATTTCTTGTCCTGTTCACTAGATCAATGTTCATCTTCGTTAAGTGAAGATTCAAAGCAAATAACTCGACGTTATTTTAATGATGATGCACAGTTTCGACTTACTGCGAAAAAAGGCGTGTTTCCCTATGAATACGTCACGAGTATGGATGTACTTAATGAAACTAAATTACCTGAAATATCCAAGTTTTACAGCAGTCTTAATGATCAAACAATATCGAATGAAGAGTATGAGTTTGCTCAATCGGTGTGGGAAACGTTTTCCTGTCAAACATTAGGAGAATACGCCTATTTGTATTTAAAAGTTGACACACTTCTTTTGGCGGATGTCTTTGAAAATTTTAGATCGATTGGTATGGAAACTTACGGCATTGATGCAGCTCATTTTTACACTGCTCCATCTATGTCTTGGTGTGCGATGAAAAAGATAACCAACGTTCAACTTGAATTGCTTCTAGGTATTGATATGTTACACTTTTTTGAACGATCTATTCGAGGGGGAAATGTTCAGTGTATAACACGACATGCGATTGCTAATAATAAGTATATGAAAACTTATGATGAGAAAAAGCAAGAGTCCTACATAATGTACTTTGACGTTAATAATTTATATGGATATGCGATGATGGAATATCTTCCAACGGGTGGCTTTAAATGGGTTGCAAATGTTGAAGGCATTGATGTTTTAACTATTGATGGTACTTCAGAAATTGGATATATTTTGGAAGTAGATTTGACTTATCCTCAAGAGTTACATGACAAACATTCAGATTACCCTCTATGTCCTGAAAAGTTGACAAAGCTAATGGCTACCCTAGATAATAAAGAACATTATGTTTTGCATTATAGAATGTTAAAGCAATGTATTCAACTATGAATGAAATTAGATCGTATTCACAGAATAATTGAATTCAATCAGAGCCAATGGCTAAAACCATATATTGATGTGAACACAGAGAAACGAAAACATGCCAAAAATGATTTTGATTTTTTTTTATAAATTGATGAATAATGCAATTTTTGGTCGTTCACTGATGAATGTGAGGAAGTTAAGGGGCATCAAATGAATCACCGAATGGCATGGTGCTCGTGGTGCTAGGTTTTTAATAGCTAAGGCTAATTTTAAACATAGAATTATATTCGATGAACAATGTATGTTCATCGAGATGAGCAGACTAAATATTCTTCACAATCAACCAGTATATGTTGGTGCATCTATATTAGATTTGTCTAAATGTAAAATGAATGACTTTCATTACAATGTTATTTTAGCAAATTCTGAATCAAATGTGAGGTTGTTATACACAGACACCGATAGTTTTATGTATATATTCTATTATGATATTTATGATTTCATGAAACAGCATTCAAATTTGTTTGATACTGGAAACTATGAAACAAACAATCCTTTTGGCATTGTAAGACAAAATAAAGGTGAAATTGGTTCAATGAAAGATGAACATGCTGGAAGGATTGTTGAAGAATTTGTGGGGTTAAGACCCAAAATGTATGCAATAAAATTGTGTGATGAAATGAATAGCTTGTGTAAGGCTAAAGGCATTAAGAAGAGTGTGAGTAAAAGTATGAATATTGATGAGTATCGAAAGTGTCTTTATAACAGAGATCAAGTCAACAAAGTTCAAGTTTGTATAATTTCAAAATCTCATTCTGTATTTACTGTTCGGCAAAATAAGTTGGCAATTTCATCAAACGAAGATAAAAGACACATAACTGAAAACGGAATTGTTACTTTACCGTTTGGTCATTTTTCTCTGAAAAAAATGATTAGAAACAAATTTGAGATTAAAGCACTTCATCTCACTTACTTTATTTCTTTCACACACACACTTTTATTCTGTTAATAATACTAATTTTTGTGTGTTCCTTTGCTCATGAAAAAAGAATAAATAATAACCCAAATTTTGTGTGTATTATTTAAAAAAACACCTCCCCCCACCATTCCCATTTTCCAGAAATATATATATGTATAATTACTTTATATTACATATCATTTAGTAATGGTGCGTTGTAAGAGGCGCAACTCTACCACTCAATATAAACGAACAGGAAGTGGATCATTAATTAGTCATGTACTTAATAAAACTACTGATAATTTACCTGTGGAATTACACATCCCGGGATATGAATATTGTGGACCAGGAACAAAATTAGAAAAGCGATTGAGCCGTGGTGATCCAGGAATAAATATATTAGATAAAGCGTGCAAAGAGCAAGCACGACATTGCTTACGCAAAGCATAAAGATTCAAACAAAAGAAGAGTGGCTGATGAAATTTTAGCTTCAAAAGCTTGGTCTCGTGTAAAATCCCGTGACGCATCATTTGGAGAGAGAGCGGCTGCACTAACAGTGGGTGGCATAATGAAAGCTAAGTCTAAGATTGGAGGAGGTAAGCGAAACTTAAATAAAAAAAAACAAGAATAGATTAAAAAAAGAAGAACATCGAAAAAGCAAGGTGGTATTTTACCCATACTTCCGATATTTGCAGCCTTGTCGGACTCGGGGCCTAGCAGGCGGAGCAGACGGGGTGGCGTCTGCTATAAACAAAGCGAAAGCTGCTCAAGAAGAACTAAAAGAAATGAAAAGACACAATCGAATGATAGAAGCAATGCGAGGAAAAGGAGGTCAAGGCATTTATTTAAATCCTCCTGCATACAAAAGATATTTAACCAAATACCAAATAAAGCATTAAGTAATTTCAATTTAGCTAAATACGCACATCAATTAAAGATTCCAAATTTTAGAGGAGTCTTTATGCGAGATACGTTACCAAGATATCCTCGAAAAAATGAAAACTGTATTGTTAACCTTGAACCGATGGATAAATCCGGTTCACATTGGGTGGCTTTCAGTAAACGTGGTAAATATGTGCATTATTTTGATAGTATTGGTAATTTAAGACCACCATTAGAAATTTTAACATATCTTAAAAATTGCTATCTACAATATAATTTTCATTCATATCAATCGATTACTTCTTCGATTTGTGGACATTAATGTTTAGTCTTCTTGTATTGTATAAATAAGGGAAACACAGACCGTCCTGAAACATTTCAAAGATGGCTTTCGAAAGACGGATAACTCTTGAAGGTAAAGGCTCGAAGATTGATGTTACATTGGAGAACCCGATTCATCTTGTAGGAGCAGAGTTTTTTGAAATAGGACTTGCAGGATTGTATACATCTAATTCTATTCGAAATGTTACCAACATAAATAATAAATTTCGCATTCATTTTACTAATTTTTTATCAATTGATTTAGTGGTACCACCGGGTATTTATGAATTTGAAGATCTAGCCTCAACATTTGATGATTTACTTAGTTATCACTCATTGTCAAAACTTATACCAGAACATTTAGAAAAAACAAATATGTATGTGGAAGAGGATATAGATGGGAAAAGAGACAACCGTCTCGTTTTGTCTTCTCCGTTTAATATTGATTTCACTGTAGCCAACAGTGTAGCAGGGCCTTTAGGTATTGAAAAGAAAGTTTACCCTAAAGAGAATAAAAGAGAAATTGAAATTGATCGAAATAGAATCGAAAATGAAGTAACAATTAGCGAGAATAGTAACGTTTTGGCTATAAAGTTGAACGAAGCGGATAAAGCGATTTTAATAATACCCAATGCTAGCTATACGTTATAACAATTAAGTGAAAAGATTAATGAATTATTAGTTGAACATTTATTAGGTGACAAAGACAAATTCCATCATTTTATATTAATTATGATAAAGTCTTTTATCATTGTAAACTACATTCGAAAGTGTTTGCTATAGATTTTGGTGTTGCAGATTCTATTGCAGATTTGTTAGGATTTTCTCATAAAAAGTTCGAGGCAAACACAACTCATCATTCTGAATATACAGTATGATTAAAATTAACACTGTTAATAGTATTCGAGTATGTTGCAACCTTGTGCTTGGTACGAGTTCTTATTTGAACAATAAACCAACTCACTCTTTATATAATTTTAAAGCTCATGTTCCTGCTGGTTACCCGATTGTTGTACAACCAACAACAATTAATCTTTTGCCTATGAACACCAAGGTTATTCAACATGTATCTGTGCAACTTGAAGATCATCTTCAACAGCTCATTGATTTGCAAGATTAAGATTTAACTGTAGAATTAATTATTCGTCCAGCATGATATCTTGCTATATAAAGTAATGAAATACTGTTATATTTTCATTCTACTTAAGTAAGCTTACTAGAAAACATTCACAAATATGGTTATACTATATAATACTCAAAGTTTGAAAAAAAAAGAAGTCGACTCTGATTCGAAAAAATAATATAAATCAATCAGCTAAAATTTGTAAAAAAAAAAAAAAAACAACGACATCGCACCTTGAAATCTAAGAAACAGATCGAGTAACAACAAACATTTCTTACAATCTTTAGGCTATCGCGTACTTTAATTTCAATATAAATATATATGCAATTGTTAATCTTATTTAGTTTTTATCTATATTTGAAGCGGTTAACATGTTTAGCATGTTTAACATAACAGATAAAAGAGAGGTTGACAACAGAGTTGTGCGACGAGAAGAATGAGTTTATCAACCTTATTCAGCTAATAAATTCGAAAATAATGATGAAATTCGAATACCGATTCTAAATGAAGAAAACATAGTTTTATTATCAGAAGGTGTTCTTCACTTTGAAGGTCAAATTATTACTTCTAACATAAATCCAGCTGCTTCTACTACAGCACATCCTGACCAAAATTTTGGGGCTAATCTTTTTAGCGAAATTCGCATCACGTTAAATGGTAAAGAAATCGATCGTACACGCAATCTAGGTATAACAAGTTCTATAAAAACCTTTGCATCATATTCAAAAAACGAATATACAGCTTTACAAAATGCTGGTTATTTTCCCTCTTTAACAACACCAGCAAGTGAAGCAAATATTGTTGATAGTAACACAAAACGTTTTCATATAATACTTCCTTTAAGCAACCTGTTAGGTTTAGCAGAGGATTACAGAAAGCCGATTTTAAACTGCAAGCATGAGGTAATACTTCTCCGATCGTCAAGTGACGCACGTGCGTTGCAATCGACAACCGAAAACGATCTTTCTAAAGTCAAGTTATTTAAAGTTTATCTAAAAATTCCCGTTTTATTATTATCGGACGAAGAACAAATTAAAAGATTAAAACTAATGCAGAAAAATATTCCCATTCAGGTTGGTTTTCGATCATGGGATGTTCATGTCTTGCCTTCTCTTCCTAGAACAACTAAATATAGTTGGACTGTAATGACAACTTCTGAAACTCAAAAACCACGTCAATTTTTATTAGGTTTTCAAACTAGAAGAAATTTACTAAATACATGCTCTTCCTATTTTGACCATTGTAATATTAAATGTATAAGAGTTTTTTTAAATTCAATTTTTTATCCCTATGAAATGCCAACTTATGAAATTGCCATAAATGACTACAGCGAATTGTATGACATGTTTGTTAAATTTCGTAATGTATATTATCAGATCCATGATGTTCGTTCAGAGACTCTGGTTTCACGAGATGAATTTAAGTCTCTTTGTCCGATTATTGTAATTAATTGTCTCGAACAAGTGGAAGAAGTGAAGACATCTTCAGTCGATGTGCGAATTGAAATCGAGACAAGTGAGATTATACCTCAAGATACAACTCTTTATTGTGTTCTTATTCATGATCGTCAAATATCTTACAGATCATTAACTAATGAAGTAATTATCTATACCAATATTTGCTAAGTTATATGCAAGCAAGTAAGCAAGTATTCTCACTTTAATTGCAATCATGGAATTGACAACAACAAACTCTCCTTCTACTGATGCTGGCACGTGGAATAAGAAGCAACCAATAGTTGCAGACATTCGCAAGCTACCAAACGGCAGTTTGGAACTTGCTTACTGTATGTTAAATAACGGCAATATACCTTCATTCAGCCCCGTGATCACATGGGTTTCAGCATATCGTGAAAAAACTCTTTCTTCTTTTTTGACTCTTTTAAGAATAAATATGAATATTTAGTTGTATATAATTTGCCACATGAATTTTCTTTGTTTGCACTAAAAGCACTTTCCCCCGACTCATTAATCGATCTTAATACGATTGATGGAATGTCAGACCTAATGTTGAAGCATAGCCATCGTTTACCTACAGATTGTCCAAAACATTTACCATCTCTTGCAATGGGAAGCAATAGATGTGCTAAATTCAATGTCAATGCTGCTCAACATTGGTTAAATTCTTCTGATGGCATCATGAAAATCGTGTGTTCGATAATAAACAAGTTTCGAAACAATGGACTTCGAGGTTTTAATAAGTTTGATTGGAACTACTTTCCTATAAACATACTGACTATATATGAACCACAACGAATTCGTCTAGAGTGGGAACATCTACCAGATCATCTAAAGAGAAAATTTCAACTGTTTCATCTTCGCTGCAAATGTGATAACTGTAATCGTTATCTATAAAAGGTGATTAATTTAATCTACTAGTGTCGTTGGCAGCTATACATATTTTGTTTTAGTTTGCTTTTTAACACAGTATATTTTTTGTCAACAGAAAATAATCATCTGGACAACTAAAATAAGAAGATCATCTCAACACACCCACACTCATCTGGACAACTAAAAAAAGAATGAGATTACTTCAAGAGAAATAAAATTGTATTAATTCTAATTCTAAATGAATAAAGAAGAAAAGGTCTTTGTACCATTTCATATTAAAGTTCTTATTAATGATCAATTACCTCCTCACTCCACATGTAAATAAAATAATATTGTCAGGTGAGGGATTCGAACCCTCGCTTTCAATTTCTGAAAATTAGATCTTAAGTCTAACGCCTTAGACCGCTCGGCCAACCCAACACGTTCAAATCATGCATATTAGCCAACGTGTTTTGTTGATTCATCTCAGTTCACATTTAGCTTCGTGTGGTGAACATCTTTTCTTTGTGAAGTAAAGCAGCATCATGAAGTATTTTAATTGTGTAAAGTATTCCAAAAAACAGTTAATGCAAATGATATTGAGTCAAAAAGAAATGAATTTAAAATCTGAAAGAGATCGGCTAAAAACATTTAAGAACTGGTCTTCAGACAGTTTTACGAACACTGCTTGGTTAGCAGCTGCAGGATTTTACTATTATGGATATAAGGATATGGTTAGGTGTGCTTTCTCTAATCTGCAACTTAGTTATTGGGAAGAAGATGATGATCCGTTTGAAGAGCATAAGAAATGGGCTTTTTCTTGCCCTTACGTAAACAATATTTCTCCTAGCATAGAATTGAAATCTAAATATGAAAGACTTCAAACTTTTCAAAATTGGCCTCTTCCCTGTGCAAACGAATTTTGTTTAGCATCAGCAGAATTTTATTATACTGGTCATGGTGATAAGGTGAAATGTATATTCTGTAAGATTGAAATTGAATATTGGAAGGAAAACGATAATCCTTTAAATGATCATGAAAAATGGGTGCCATATTGTCCATATTTAAGAGGGTTTTACGTCGGCAACGTTGATTTAAATCCTGAAAATCCTACTATTATTCCATACAATACAAGCTATGATACGTGTGGTAGCAATATATGTTGATGTGATGTGATTTTTTGTGCAGTGTGCATTCTCAGACGTAAACGTAGACATGCTGAAGTTTGTTAAGCAGTCAAACACTCTACCAGTAATTTCATTTACTAATGGTGAAAACCAGAGTAAAAGTGAAAAAAGAAAAAATGGTGTTTTACTACCGAACACTATTCGATGTATCATTTGCGGTCCATCGAACTGTGGCAAAACAAACGTAATGCTAAATTTATTACGTCATAAAAATGGAGTTCGTTTTGAAAACGTTTATATTTATTCTAAATCACTTGCTCAAAGTAAATATGTTGAATTAAAAAAAGTTTTTGGACTCCATAAAAGAAATAAAAAGTGATTTTTTTCCGATAATGATGAAGTTATGCCTCCAGAAATGGCTAGAAAAAACTCTATATTTGTTTTTGATGATGTAGCCAGCAATAAACAACAACACATGAAAGATTATTTCAGTAGAGGTCGTCATCATGACGTTGACGTATTTTATCTTTGTCAAACATATTCTTGTATACCTAAACATCTAATTAGAGATAACGCTAATATTTTAATTCTTTTTAAACAAGACGGAACAAACTTGCGTCACGTATATAACGATCATGTAAATACAGATATGAGCTATGATCAGTTCTTTGATATTTGTTCGTATTGTTGGCAAAACTCTAAGTTTGGCTTTTTGGTTTTCGATAAAGATAGCGATTTACAAAATGGTCGATATCGCAATGGATTTGATGTTTATTTTCAGTTATAAATATGACTTCAAAAAGAGCTAAATGCCCATTCGTGTTATAGGTTTTGTGTGGTTAACAACTTAACTATGACATCGTTTAACAAAACCAATAATGTGTCTATCGGACGACCGACTTCACGACATGGTATTGCAACTAAATCATATGTTGATGATAAGCTAGTGCAATATGGAAATCAACTAACAACAACAACAAGCGACGGACATCTAAGTATTAACGGCAAACGGTTAAAAAATGTTGGAACGCCAATACATGTTGAAGATGCATGCAACAAAGGTTATGTACTGAAGTTATTGAATGAGCTAAATAAAATCGAGTCTAAAGAAGACATACAACGAAACTTTAACGACCTTAAAGGTTTAATTTTTTCAATTTGTAAAATAGAGAAAAAAGAACTTGACTTTCAAAACAAACGTCTCGCGGGCTTAGCTTTACCATCATCTGCAAATGATGCAGTAAACCTTATTGCAATGCAGCAACATACATCGAAAAAAAAAATATCTAGACACCCGAATAACCGAAGTGTTACAACGAGTAGAATTCATTCATGGTTTAGTGCGAGAATTTTCAGAAGATCACTTTCCGTATGATGAAGATACTCTCGACTTGGGTAACAAAATAATAAGAAATGTTAAAGATCCAATTCAAAATCAAGATGCGGTAACGTATTCTTTTCTTAAAACTCATGTAACAACTGAACTCGATGAAATTAAAAAATCTCTTTTGAATATAAACAGAGATGATGAAACTGTAGATATGTTAAATAGAAGATTAACAAACATATCTCAACCAATCGATTCGTTAGATGCAATAAACAAATATTACTTAGAAAACTTTGCTGCTTCTCGAAAAGAGCTAGAAGACTTAATCACTAAAGTTAATAAACAAAACTTTTTAAACGTAGACGATGGTGGAACTTTAAATATGATGAGTAAACGAATTACTCACGTAAACAATCCCATATACGATAACGATGTTGCAAATAAGACGTTTGTTGAACAATATGCCGCTTCCCGACGTGAATTGGATCAAATGAAACAAACTGTAAACAATCTACAACATCAAAAACAAACAAATGTTGAGTTTCCTGTTAACGACCAAGATGTGACAAATAAACGGTTTGAAGAACACTATGCTGCTTCACGAACTGAAGTTAATCAACTAAAAGAAATTTTAAGCAATTTACAAACTCGTATTGAGGGTGTTGTGAACAATCTCAATATTGTTAAAAAAGAAGATCTTGAAAGTTATGCTGCTGCATCCAAAGATGAATATAACAAGTTAGAAACTGAACTAGAAAAAATTGAGCAATTGGTTAACAAAGTACCACTCGAAAGTTTTACTGCATCCAAAGAAGAATATGGTATATTAAAAGATGAAGTAAAGAAAAAGAACTTATCGAAATTTATTCTGAAATTCTCCAACACACCATCAATCCATTCACCAGTATACACGCTTCATAATCATAACATACAGTACCAACTTCCCTACAAAGGCATATTAAAACCAAGTTTTGTTTCACCAAGATCTCCAATTGTGTATGCAATTTTAAATATACGTCAAGAGATTGAACTGAATGGCAGTGATATTGTTCTTGAAGAACAAGATGAAATTCAGTTTCGACTTAGAGACCCTAAAAAACATAAAACTGATTATCTTCCTCTTCAAATCGATTTTGAATATACTATAAATAAGTAAAACAACCACAATTTCAGTTTAGTCATGTAGAAGAGCTCGAAGATTAAAGCTGAAAGTCGAGTAAAGGATAAACTTTATCGCTTAAAAAAAGATGTTAAAGACAAGTATCTTTCACTTCAAAATGATGTTAGAGGTAAAGAATTAGATATAGAGACTAACTTTAAACCAGTAACAAATTCATTAAATCAACTTGTAGCTATTGCTAATACGTCAACTCAAAATAAAGAAAATCGAAAAAGAAAAGGAAAATATGACGATTCTGAAACAACTGCTACTTCAGACGAAGAAGATGGAGATAGCATCAAAATAATTTCACTACTTAACCGCTACTTTGATCCGTTCATTAAACAAAACGTGGATAGAACATATGGTATAACGATAAGAAATGTTAAACAATACTTGGGACGTGAACGAGTTTTCTTTGATAAAAAGTGGATAAAAGTTGGTGGTGAAAAATTTCCTATAACAGAAGGTCTACTTGAATTGATTCAAAGGAAAGTACCAGACCCCACTCTGATAGATAGGAGTGATTTATGTTCATATTTGAAATTATTAAATGTTTCAAACGTGCACAAAAGAAATTATACAAGCAATGCAGCTCCGAGAGGAACGCGATCTTATAAGTATAGACATATAATTGAACCCCTTATCACTGAAGACATAGATAGAATTATAAAAACAGCAGATGAAAATGAAGAAGAAGCAAATACTACGATGCATACTGGATATGGCCAAAAAAAAAAACACATCACACCACAGGCCATTTGGAAATTCGAAGGCGGAAACAATATTGAATTCGTTCACTGGAATGAACCAAACAAATTGGTATCAAGACTTAAAAAATTAATTGCATCGAAATCTGCAGGTCACACAGGACTCGACAGCGAAATCTTTGCAATTGAAGAAGAACTAAGAAATGCAGGATATATTGAATAAAAATTCAAACGTTTGTAAAACAATGCACAGTATGTTATAAAACATTGTTTGGAAAATAACTATGAACGACATCAGACGAGACATTGCAAAAGAACTTCACGCACCGCTTAGAAAAAAGTTTAAAAGACGACGTGTTATTAGCAAAGGAATCGATGACCTCCATGAAGCAGACCTTGTGGACATGTCCAAACTTGCAAAATGGAATAATGGATTTAAATATTTATTAACCATTATTGACGTTTACTCGAAATATGCATGGGCAATTCATCTTAAAACCAAAAAAGGACGTGAGATTGTAGAACTTTAAAATTTGTTTATTCTCAAAGTAAAAGATTGCCCAATTATTTTCACACCAATCGAGGAACGGAATTTTATAACAGTGAATTCAAAACATGGTCTCAGAAACAAAATCTAAAGCATTATTTCACTGGGAGCTCCATTAAAGCGAGCGTGGTAGAAAGATTTAATCGAACTCTTAAGGAATCGATGTGGAAAGAATTCACAACACGAGGTTCATACCGATGGGTACATATTTTGCCTGAGTTATTAGTAAAGTATAATCACAAAATACATCGCAGCATCGGCATGAAACCTATTGATGTAAAAAGAAACAATCCACCCAGCTTGCCAACACAATATAATGAAACTTTAAGAAAACCAAAATATAAAATCGGTGACATTGTGCGAATATCAAAAATCAAGAAACACTTCACCAAAGACTACGAATCTAATTGGACTACGGAATTATTTACAATTTATAAAGTTCAAAATACTAATCCACGAACATATCTTTTAAGAGATAACAAAAATTTGCCAATATTTGGGGCGTTTTATGAAGCAGAGTTACAACGAACAAAACATCCTAATATTTACTTAGTCGACAAAGTACTACGTAAAAAAGGAACCCGAGCCTTCGTATCTTGGCTTGGATTCGATTCAACTCACAACTCTTGGATCCCCAACAAAAATATCATCTAATTACAACAGTGTAAGTTTTGTTTTTTAATTCCTTGCAAAAATATTATTATTATTATCATTATTATTATTATTATTATTATTATTATCATTATTATTATTATTATTATTATTATTAATGTGTCTCTATATATATTTTTCAGCTCACTAAAACCAACACACGCAAGAAAGAAAAGAATGATTGTACTTACCCGTGCACATGACCAGCATATTCCAATCTGCAAACAACACAGCATCTTCAATTCTCCGCAGCTTGTTGGAAAAAGAACTACTTACCACTTTATAACGAAGATCATATCATTTTTCACTATTTCATATTATATAATTAATGTTAACAACAAATGATCAAAATAAATATATTTAAAAAAAAAATTACACTGCACATTTTTATTAAAAAAACACTGTCCACCGTCCATTTAATTCAAAATTTGAACTTCTTCTTCTTCTTCTTCATCCTCTTCCACTCGATGTTCTTCTTCCACTTCTTCCATAACCTCTTCCTCTAATGACTGATCAAACACGGCCATAACCTCTTCCTCTAATGACGGATCAAACGAGTTGAAAGTCGTCAAGCCGATGGCTCTCAGTTTGTCAATGATAATATTGACATTGTGCGCTGTCACCCCGTTGAAAATTATCTCAGGGCAGTGGCTTTGGTCTCTCAACAGCTCGAACATTTCACAACTAAACAGCTCCTTATCGCTAGCTGTCAGATTGTTGTACCACACCTCCTCCTCCAATTTCGTCACCCTGACGACAAAATGCAACCCCTGTTTCAGGGCACTATCCGCCAACAACTTAATGTCTCGCAATTTCAATACCTTTTCAATTAATCCCTCGCACAGACTCATGTTGTTGCAGATAATGATACCTAACTACTGCTCCATAGCAATCTCGTCTTATATATTAAGAAGTTAGAGCGGCAAAAAGCTCTTTAAAACATTTCACATGAACCTCTGGGAACCGACATCCAATCTCGTTCTCGCATTAAAAATTACACACTTGAATAATGACGTCCAGGAATCTAAAAACAAACAGATCAAGATTCTTTTCACACACTCGAAGATATACTTGACATATAAAACACTGTAACCAGATTGAGGCCATGAAGCAAGCCGGAATACAAACAAAAAATTTTAACTTCATTTAAATTAAACAGACATAACATAGCGACAACGAGTAACACAAGTTCACTCCCTCGCTCTGATGATATATGCTGTACTTAAACACAGTCTAGCTTCACGACGCCACTTTACTTATTTAGCGAGCGCGAGCAAAAAACTTTAACAGTCGTGCACCACATGTGTGGAGAGCGCGAGCTGGTCTCACGCCTCGCCCGCATGGCGCGAGCAAAAAAAAAACGGAACAGCTGCACGCCACATGGCGGGTAGCGAGCCAGCTATGTTGACCGCCTCGCCGTACACTCTCATTCAAAAAGTTATGACACTCGAGACTCTCTCCACTCCCTTGAGCAAATACCTAAATATAAATCAATAATTAATAGCCATGATACACAGCTGACCTCTCCATGCGAACACAAGGCGTGGTGGTCATCCTAGCCATTAGCCAATCACCTGATCCCACCTGGACCACGTGCTCGCTCTAAGGACCCATGACGTCATCGCGATTACGCAATATCTGCTCGTGATGATGCAATATTCAAAGGGAACATTCCCATATTACTTTCCTGGATGTAATAGAATACTGCATAAATAATACTGTGCATGAGGCGACAGATCAGGTGCCCATGAATCTACATTTGGATCAGAGACCGGAGAGGCCATGGACTGGTGTCATTCCATTACCTGTAGACGCACAGCGAGGACGAGAATTGCGGATCCAGGGAACCTTCGAATATCTCCAAGCACAGGCTGAGAGACGCCAGAGAAGAAATCGTGCGAAGCGATATCACAGACCGCTTCTCATTGGAGAAAAAGTGTTAGTCAGGAAGCCCGCCAGTTCAGATCCAGAAGCACGGAAGTATAAAAAGTTCATTTTCGGATATCACGGCCCGTTCGAGGTGATAAGCGACCTACAGAATAATGCATATAGGATAAGGCATTTAGAAACGGGAAACGAGGTCGTTATGAATGCGGCCAACCTTAAAATTTATTATTCACCAGAGGAATTTGATGAACAAGATGAAGTAATAGCAGCACACACCCAAGTGAACGTGGACAGGAAAGTCGGCCAGGCAGTCAGGCTTGAAGGCTCACGCAGCAGGACGGAAAGAGAAACGAGCAGCTTGCTCATAGAAGGGAGTGGACAGCCAGAATGCCAGTGTCTGCAACTGCTTTACAAAGACATGGTCGAAGCCGCTAGGGAGGTTGAAGCAGTGAATGAAACCCTCCGTCGAGAGAATGCAGGTCTAAGGGCTGAGCTCAGAGTGGAAGGGGGAAGCAGACAGGCCCATTCGCAGGCAGACGAGGTGAAGGACCGCCTAGAGTAAACACAGACGGTTGAGACAGTCAGCCGGTGACTTACAGAAGGTCACTTCCAATTGACTTCTATAAGTTTTGCAAGGGAATTTTGAACCCAACGGGGTTAGGCTGACTGGTGTCGAACGTGAATCTCAGAGATAGTTGAGCTCAGAATAAAGGTTCCAGCAAGGAACGAACACGAGATCTTCTGAGGGAGTTTAAGTTATAAAACCCCTAGGGAATATACATATTAAATCACTGTTGTGATATGAACTAATGCTGACATTATTTATTAATATAATGCAGGGAATATTAGTAGAATACGGCATTATTGGGCTGTATGGAGCATACTATTCTGGACTTGAGCACTGAAGTTGGAGCGCTTGACGTTTGGCTAATGACTCTAGAAAAAGGGGAGGAGATTCTTGGAGCCCTGTCACTCTTTTGTGACCTACTTAAGTCGTCTGGAGCAGGTCAGGGGGAAAAATAATTGCCAAGTTATTCCCCGTTTCAGAATAGAGAAGCTGGTGGAGTGGGTAGATCCCAGAGTAATTTAATGATTACTCGTGATTGGAGCAACGCAGTGACATGAGGTTTTCACCTATGTGAATGTTTAGCCGGTAGGCTAATTATCAAGCCATTAAACATTGAAATCGATGAAGATTTGACGGAACGCGCAGCGACAGAGTATTTGGGAGTTAGCGGATAGATATAACCATGCTGTCGGGGGTTTTTAGAGGACGCGGCGTGCCCACGCCATGGAAAACGCAATTAATATCAATTAATTGGCCGATCGATCCTCGAGCACGCATGCAGATCTGTGACCAGCGAGGGAAAAGGAACAATGTGAACGTTATTTCAAGACCAGAATCACTCTGTGAGAGAATTTGGCGCTGCAGGGGAATCCTCGGTCTACTTTTTCTCCCCAAACGGATATAAGGGTTGGACCCATGACAGAGGAGGTCAGTCGAACCATACTTGCGAGCAGAGAGCACGTCACTCTAGCCCAGAGAAGAAAGGCGCGGACTTTAACATTCTAAGTGCAGCAACATATAATCATGCATTAAGTCATGATGTAATAACGAGTAATATAATCAGTTTAACCGCAGTTTAATGCGAAGTGCGCGTTACCGAAGTCGAGAAGGGATGCTCGGACTTCAACATGAAGAGCCGCGCAGTAAAACAGTTATTAATGCCATTTATTAAGGACAGTCGCACCATATTTGTATAGTCGGCATTACGAACGATTGTTTATGTGTATAAGGAAAGGTACCGTGTAATATACAAAGTAGGACAAGTGAGAGTGATAATTTGTACCAGTACAATGTAAAATGGCTGAGCGCAGTATGTAAACTGTTGGTTATACATATCTTAGTATGCCGGACTGTGCAGGGATAAACTTTATTATGCGATTGGTGAAATTTCATAAGAATACCAATATAAGTAACGCTCAGGACGATATGCAAGCATATTTATGCGATAGCAGGAAGTTCATCGAAGGATAGAGACTGATAGACAGTTGGGGGAACCGATAGGAATCCTTAGGCTGATGATCGAGACTTTCAATCAGGATGCAGGTAGCAGCGAGGAGGAGCTTCAACGCCTGCAGTTCTGATATCTTGCCAGGAAAATTCAACCAGTAAGAAATGTAAATAGTGACGTGTGAGTGTAGTGATGATCTGTTAAATATCTTTAAAATTAATATTGTAACAAGTGCTATAAAGTGTTATGTGTTTAAGGAAGCAATAGCTTCAATATGGAAAGGAAAAGTGCCGTGTGTCTTGTGAGGCCAAAGTTATATAAAATGTGTGTTATCAGTGTAAGAATGCCTTGCTAATTATGCAAATGGCAGGCATTACTGGAAGAAATGAGTGGTTGGAGCCACCGGTCTAGCCGATGTAAGTACCCAAAAACCACGATTTTATAGCAGTTGTAGTCCGCGGTATGTTGTGTGATTTCAAATTATAAAATATGCCAATAAGAGTCAATTTTAGGAGGGAGAACCTCAAAGTATTAATGTTGTGTTGATTTTAGTAAAGTTGAGATGTTTTGTACATCATTGAGTGGATAAATCGTTACCACTATTGTAAAATGGCAAATCAGTTATATAAAAACTTAACGTAACGAACACGGATATTCGGTTATTAAAATGGTTACGTTGTGTCGGGTTATGGTAATTCATGTCAGTAATAATAATAATACTATTAATAATAAAAAGGAATAAATGAATACAAATCAGGGAAAAATGGTTGTAAGGAAAAAATATGCTCATTGGAATATTTATCTATCCAAGCAGTAATGTTACATGAAGGACTAAGAAAAGCAAGTTAATATCAGAATATATTGTAATAATGGGAATAAAATATGCAAGAATCTAGGGAATGGAAGAGTTTAATAGTGAATTGAATTTGCAGGTTGTGGATAAGGTCGTAGAGTAATTGATAGATTTATCTTACTAATTAAAGGACGAGATCATAGCACAATTGTCCCGGAAGTCAGGTAATTTCTTCGACGTGTGAAATCTCGTATAGCCTAGGGCGTACAGAGATATTTATTATTTGCCAGAGTGTATTTAGTGTTGTACCCTAACTCTGAGGATGGATATGGAATGTTCCGTGTTCAAATCCTGTGGTGTATGAGAGGATAACAATGGAAACCTCTGCATGATACCTGATCGACCGAGAACTAGTTATTTGAATGATTCAGCTCCTGAGAAGCGAATCTAATTAGACGACAGGTTGTGCCTGACCATAGCATTTAAAAAGATACCGGCTAGCCAGTTTGACCAGTGTTTGATGAATCTTGTTCCTTCATATAATGAAATGGACCTATTGAGGCCAGTTATTTATATCCTAAGGTTATGAATAAATATTTAAACACGTCCATAACCTGTCTTGCATACAATTTAGTTGAAATCGTATGGGATGTGGGTCTTTGAGACTGCACTATTGTATTTAGAATCTTGTTACTGCTTGGAGATAAAAGAAGGAGTCAGGAAGGACGGCGCACGTGTTGTGACCGCTCAACTCCGTTCCATTGTATACGAGTCGCTCCAAGGGGCACAGTTTTAAACGATCCGTGTAGGTTGACATTTAGAATGGACAGACTGTGAAACCCTGTTCGTATTGAAAAGAGTCATTGTTGTATTGCATAATGAATTTGTGCGGTTTGAAACACATTGTTAATTAAGGTTCGTTCTTATAACGTAATACTTGGAAAACTTATGAATTGTTGGAAGTTACATTTTTACTGACGGTATTACTTAGCTCTGGAGCTCGGCACTAGATGCCATAGGCTATGCCCGCGCAAGGGTAGCATAATTCACCATCCGACACGGCGGTAACGGAAGTTTTGAAATTGAAATCACAACGGCATACAGTGGAACTGTAGGGGTATATTTACATATAATTGTGGAGTTGCAAGTAGATTTGATGTGCAACCCATGAATTGGCTAATGCATGGTAAAGCATTTTGGTGGGAAGAGAGAGACAAAACACAAAGGCACACATAATTTAAATTAAGATGTGTTGAGAGTAAACAATTAAGCTTGTGAAATGATAGAGGTCACGACAGGTGACATAAGAATATAAGTACAGTTTTTATGTAATTTACATGTGCATCAGAGCACTTGATATGCATTTTGATGTCAATCTCAGGGTAAATGTATGAATAATCATCTGGATTTGAAGGGATAAAATGTGAATAATTAGTGGATTGTAGGAGCAATTTTGCTTTGTTTTGTATGATATTGTTGGGATTGTGTTTTTATGTGTTTGAAGCCATGATTTAGAGCTGAATTAAAGTCTTTAGAATAGAGTTGTGCTTTATCATTGTAGAGTTGATACCTTTTAGTCTCAGATCAAAATATGCAACTGCTCAGTGGGTGGACGGTACACGCCTGAGAACTGATGCTAGCTGGAGGCAGAAGCATGTTTTCCATGGAAATGACTCACATGGGTACAGTATATTGTGGTTCACATAGTCAGAAGCCTTACTGAAATCGAAAAGTCATAGGATTGTAATTTGACGCTTGTCCATAGCTGAGCGTATATCATCGCTGACCTTTAACAATGCAGTGGTGGTATTATGACCCTTTTTAAACCCAGATTGGTAAGGATTGAAGATATTAAATTTAGTTAGGTATTCACATACTTGTTCATGAACTGTTTTCTCAAGCGCTTTACTAAGGGCACAAAGGATATTTATTGGTCTAAAGTCACTACAGCTAGTGGGGTTTTTATTTTTTGGCGCTGGACGTATGTTAGCACACTTCCAAAGAGACGGGTATACTCCACTTTGTCGAGAGAAATTAAATAGATGGATAATTGGGGGTAGAAATACTTCAAGACGTTTGGAAATAAGAGAAATTGGGATGCTATCAGGGCCTCTTGCTTTTGTACGAATTGATTTGATGGCTTTCACAATCTGGTGTGGGTAAACATACATAAAGAAAAATTTTTCATTGGCAGGGGGAGGGATGGATGTGTATTTCGTGACGGTCTCTGTTACTCTTAATACATCACCAATTGAGGCAACATTTGAGTAATGTTCATTTAATTGTGATGCAGAGACAGGCATCTCAACATCAGTGACTGAACTGGCACCAACTCCCAATGATTTTGCAGCACGCCATCTGGCGAAGGTGGTTTTACAGTCACTGAAGAGGTGGTACATATATTTCACTTTTGTGTTCCTGATTGTTTGTTTTGTCTTATTACGCAGAATTCTGTACTCTTCATAGTCAATGGTAAGTTTAGATTTAATAAATGTTCTACGTGCTTTATCACGTTTCTTTAAAAGCGTTTTGATTTCTTTACTGATCCACGCAGCAGAGTTATGTTTTATATCCACTTTCTTTTGCGGTGCATGCATATCATATAGTTCATTTACACAATCATTAAATAGAGTCACTTTCTCATCTATGTCAGTGGATTGGTAGAAATTCTGCCAAGGGAGTAATTCTGCATTCGTTTTAAAATCATTTAAATTAAATTTACTGAAGTCACGTACAAAGATTGATTTTGGTCGAAGTTTCGGGGTAAATAGAGAAAACACTGCGTACAGAAGATCATGGGCTGAGAATCCAGCAGCTGGTTCTTGTCCGTAGTCAACAACGAGGTCATTACAGTTTGAAGAGATAATATCGAGAGAGCTGTCAAAAGTAGCTGTGTGAAATGTAGTATCGAATGGTAAACATTCAACATTACAGGAACAGAGCACATCACATACCTGTTCAGTTTCAAAAGCTCCACTACCAAACCGAGCATTAACGTCCCCAACAATAAAAACATATTTATAATCAAGAATGAACCTGTACATGTCATTCAGAAAAATATCTAGGTAGCCAGCTTTCGGTGGACGGTACACACATGCAAAGAGAATTTTAGTTTCGGTGAGAGAGATGTCAAGTATAATGTATTCAGGGCTCTTATTATATTCACCAGGAGACTGACTTAGCACGCTATACTTTATGTTATCCCTAAGCTAAACTGCAACACCACCTCCACCGACGGAGAGGAGAGATGTTTCTGGCGATTGCTAATGAAGAAAAGAGATAGGTTGGTATGACACATACTAAGACACCCAGGAATAGCAAGGTTAGTTATGGAAGGAAGGGTCGAGGACAAGAACTGTAGGGGTAGACCAAGGTTAGAATATGTTAAACAGATTGCCTCGGACGTAGGGTGTGGTAGCTATGTAGAGTTGAAACGATTAGCTCAGGACACGGAGGCATAGAGGGCTGCATCAAACCAGTCAAAAGACTGAAGACTCAAACAACAACAACAACAACAACATCTCTCTCCTTACTCTTATCATCTCATCTCGAAGCCTTGATTGAACATTACATTCCAGTTAAAGATATGAGTGGGGTATTGTGGGTAGTCAATCCGTTCAGTGAGCCAGCCGTAACAAAATCTGGGCTAAGTGCTCGTCTTCATGATGAACCGATAGAGATTTCAAGTGAGCAGTCAGTGAAACTAACTTTTAACAATGCTAGTGCTGACAAATTTTGTATAAATATTCAATAGGAATACCCAGAATTTTCCCCAAGAACGTTAAAAGCTTTGATGCCATTTTCTAAAGTTCAAGCAGCCTCAACCTCCCTATGAAGGCTTCGAAATAGATGGTATATTGGCTTTCACGGCCGGTGAATTAAAACTCAGCAATTCTTATCGCAGTAAAGTAGTGCAGTTGCACTCTATATAAAGGGAGGTAGCGCGCAGTTCGTTACTCCTGTGGGGGTCCGGGCGGGGACACCAAGAGCTCGCCGATGAGCCAGCTTGGTGTCCTAGGTGAAACCCCACACAAGACACGGCACAAACCTAGAAGAATTGCTGAGTTTAAAAAAGTTACAGCCCTGTTTAATTGAGCGTGCGTAGAATATGTCTAAGAACCTGTGCCATCGTGCTCGCTGTAGTACTGTGTGTATTTACAATTGCAGCTAGAATTTGGTTAGAAGGTGAGCGTGGCCATCCCGGCATTTGTGTGCGGTAGAAGTGAGAAACCACGGAAAATCGCTTCTTGGATGTTTGATATGGAAATTTAGACCCGCCTCTTCTCAATTCTGTCATACGAGGCTAAGTGGACACCGTTCAAACCTGCAGACCAGGAATACATTTCTTGGCAGAGATGCGAATCGAACTCGCACTTTTGTGGTGAGAGACAAGAAGGGAAGTAGCCACGCCATGAGGTGGACAGGGCCTGTTAAGCAGTTATACATATCAAGAAGCTAAATCAGAACCCCGTGGGTGTCCGCATAATTTTTCGCCATTCAATGGCAGTGCGGATAGTGGATAATCTGCGGATAATGTTTAGAGGAAATTTGCGGATAGTTTTTAGAATACAGTGTTGAACTGGGTTATTTTTACAATACTGTAATTACAGTTTTTGCTAAGATCTGCGTCTTTCACGTTTCTTGTTATTTCCCTGTTTGCTTTCGCTTGGATTGTATGAGAATAAGAGAGAAGTGAGGGAAGCCAGTCATGGGAATACCCTCAATTAGAGTTGATTGGTACCTCAGTTTAGGGGCTGCGACAACGCGGTCATATAGCCCCGTGTACTTTGGGTGTGTGTAGAATCTGTCCGATAACCGGTGTTAATTGAGATGGCTGTATTAGTGTGTGTTAGCTGTTTCTATTTTAAGTAGGAACTGCTGACATTCGATTTTCAAGTAGTTCCAACATTTGCTACCAAAAGCCACTTTGTTACTAGATACCACCACAGTCGGCTCCTGGCGACGAACGTTGGAACCTAAGAGCGTTAGTCAAAGATAACCTATAACTTACTTTCACACAGGTGAAATTAGTGGAAGAGTCTTTATCATGCCATAAATCTATGACTTGGGACCGCCGGATTTACTTCCCCTCCGAAGGAAGGCATACTGAGGGATCTTTAACGTCTTCCAAAATAAGTCCATTACTCCTGCTCTAGCCTGCGAGGGTAAATCCAACGGATAAGTAAGTGCTATAACAACCCACCTGTTGTTTTACATGCCGTTACTCAGAGGGACAAAACTCAATCAACATTGTCTTGCGATTCACAAAGCCTAGGGTATCGAATTTTTCCTCAAATGTCGAAATGTGTTGCTTTAATACATTATGCTTTCCCTAATAAATTAAAACAAAATATTGTAATGTCAGTGGATGCGGATAACAGTCGTGTGGATGCGGGGTTTATCCACGCAATGTACTAGTGATCGGATTGTAATCGACAGAGGATACCCTTGGAAGATCACTCTGTACGATGGTGGTAAAAGACATAATAAACAATAATATTAAGCATCGATTTAACGCGGAACAGAGAGACAGGGCGTGAAAATGAAAGGTTGGCGGTTGCCTGGTCGCTTCGACAAGGCAGCAAGTGGATGGTTGCCTTCCATTTCCAAGCGCTGACTCCCGGTTCCGCGTCTCTTCAATCGTTTTAAATACAGGCTTAATATTAATTTGCGACATTTTTTCTACCATCGTATAGAGTAGGGGTTTCCAACCTGGAGGGCGTGGGGCTTTATTAGGGGAGGAGGGTGGGAGGGGGGAGGGGGTGGGGGTGAATTTTTTCCGATATATTATTTTTTAAACTCAAATATTACAATTTTCTATAATAAACATTGTTCGAATCTCTACAGGTGATGGTCGCACCAAGTCAATCGTTCAAAAGCACTGGTAATTGCCAACTGTCGGCACAAACGTCTGCGGGGCCGCGAGGTTGGAGGTGAAATAAGGAATTTGCTGTGTTGTAAGGAGAAATTAAGCCTGAGAGATTATTCAAAAATATTCGGACTGGGGGACTTTTGGGTAAACTGTCTTGCAGTGAATCCTGAAATAGCCAAAGTTGCTTTCAGTGTCATTGCCCCATTTTCAACGACATATTTATGCGAATCTTATCAAGAAAAAACAGTTTCAATCCTCACACTGACATTTGTTGACTAATTTAAGGATTTATTGTAAAAGTGTGTTCTTTGTATTGTGCTAAAATGAAGTTAGTATGTAATATGCACTCGTATAAGGCGCGTACTTCATATTATGTTTTCAGAAATAATTATTCCATTATGTAGGCTAGTGTTATTAGGTTAGGTGTATATTTTCCACGTCAGTTTATCGAAGAGGTTATAGAAGCGACTGGGAGGAGGAAGGGGAGAGGGAGGGGTGATTACCACCCGTATCTGAAAAGGGGGGGGGGGGGGGCGTCAGTTGGCAAAGGTTGGGAACAACTGGTATAGTCCGGGACAGCTTAATTAAGTTGCTAGCTCAAAACAGGGCAGGCAACATTAACAGCCGTCCCCTATGCCTAGGTAAATGTTGGTTTATGGTTGCATTTCTTGAAGTTAAGTTGTTTTCAGGTGCGAGCACATTGTCGCCAACCCTGCTTAAAATCTCGCCATCTCCAAATACCATAATACCAGTAAAATTTCTTAACACACAGTTGCCGACATTTTTCTCCCAGAATACATTTTCCGCACATTCTCCCAACATAATAATTACGAATTTTACTAGCGCCTATTATCTGAATAATTTCACAGTTTTCTTTGGAATTTCAAGTCTAATAAAGTTAAAACAAGTTGCACAAAGTAAGTACTACTAATATACATCGATTAAACCAGTTTTTACAGTTATTATAGACCCTTGATTATGGAATATGTACGCGTTCATACCCACGCGTCTGAGATGTTTGCAAGCTTTTATTTAATTAATTTTTGCATAAATTCTTATTTAGATTTTATCATGACGCCTAAAAAACACGAGAACAAGATTGAAGATGGATTGTAGAAACTCGACGAAGATCACTGGCGAATCAACTAGGTTTTGAGTAAGTAGCCTAGACCCTATCTACATAATTAAAAGTACAAAGTTATTTAATCGTTGTTTTATGTATTTTTACATTCAGTCCGAGCACAAATAACGTAATAAAGAACCTTAATGGTCTTTGGAAATGTTGGAAAAGTCTTCTGACTGCATTTTTCGTATAATACACACCAAACATAACCTAAAATATAGCCTATGTCTACAAGTTCACTCCCAGGGACATATTCTTAGGATCAATTCGCCTTGTAATATACCGGTAATGTAATGTACCAGTATCTTATTCTCGACTTCCAAGTGCCGTCAGCCACAGTATTATAATGCATTGCATATGTTACTCGAAAGCTTGAAAGTAGTCTATGATTCACACTCTGCTAGTTGTAGTGTGAATGCATTGGCGATTATTTATGTAGTTGGCAACTGACCTATAGCCTACTTAGTAGTAGGCAGATAAAATATTTATATTAGGCCTATTTTTGTTTCAGTTATGGTTGCGACAGATTAGTGTGGAAGCCTTCAACGAACTTCAAGGGTTGTGCAACATGAATCAATCATCATTCCGAAGAGCCATATGCACTGCGGTTGAGTCACAGATGCACATTTTCAGAGAATACCAACAATATCTCTTGGCTCTCTTTTAGTTCTCGACATAAGTTACTGCACCACTGAATGTCTGGGTGAAAATTACTGATGTACTTAAGTTGGGTGAGACAAGGTCACTGTTCGCTACTTGGTTAGAGGACACAGTTCGTGCGAAGCCACTGGTTGCAATACGTTATAAATATTCCTCGCAACTATAGCCTAGGCTACTTGTATTATTAATTCTGAATGAAAGTAGAACGCGACTTATACATTTGCATCGGACATGATTGTGACGCTTACATACCTTGTGCCCTTGTTTCATCTTCTGGGCAATATTACGTATTGAAATTAGGAACCCAGGTCACTACTGTATTTCATATATGTGTATAAGTACATAAGTATGCGTTTTTATTTATTGCTCTTTAAAAACGGCTGCCATGTTCAAACAGTGCTTGCATCTCATTCAACTGTCTACAAGGCGCACTCTAGCGGAACACCGATGCGCACACATTGTTGCCAACATGTGGGATGCAAAATCGGCTTCCTTTGGTCATCAATGAATATTTTTTCTAAAATTACCTCCCTCCAGAACAGTGCAAACCGCATCAAAATCCATCCAGTGGTTCTCGAGATTTCCCACGTTTTTCAGCTCAATGGCTTATCCGCCGAACTGTCAGCACACACCTCTAAGAAATACAACTCTAGAATAAACCACTGTCTGGACGAAACCATTGGCCGCTACTAGGCCAGGTGACTGTGTGGATGAAAATTACTGCTTTTAATACAAGCAAGGGGGTCTGGGGTATAAGTCCCAGGTTAGGTTTGTATGTAAAGCCTTATTCCGGGTTCACCACAGTCGAACTAAGAGGCAAGACCAATGCCAAACAATAATGTTGGCACTGCTGAAAAATTTAACAACACCCTTTAGCGATAAAATGTTCAACTCTTGTATCTGTCACATTACATACGGTAAGTTACTGTAGAAAATTTTCCAGATTTTGATGGAGGTTGACTGTTTTTCAATCGCTAGGCAAAGTTCAGAGTAGCGTACTCCCAGCATCAAACGCCATATTGTGTTTTTCAATCGCTAGGCAGCGCTGCCAAGGGAATTAATGTGGTGGGCAAGTTGGTCATATTTACTCGGTGCTATTTGTGCTGAATAAGCATTAACCCTTTGGAGTAGTGACACTCCGTAGTTGCTTGTTGTGTTTCTCCTACCAGCTGTGAACACTATGATTTGTGTCATGGATTTGTATGTTAATTGCATGAATCTTAATTTCATGGCTTGATTTTGTTTATCGAAAAGTGCTGTGATGGCTGACCAATAATTGTTAGGTCGTTACGCCATACAAACACCACCCCTGGTTTTTGTCACGCACAATAATTTTCATCCAAACCAATGGTTTGTGCCTAGACCAATCATTTTTAGGCACTGAGGCGCTGGTTTTACCGATTAGTTCAAAACATGGAATCCTTGCGATCAGCGTTCATTACAGTGGTAAATACGGTTCTGCATACAAAACAAAACTAACCTGGGGCTTACGCTCAGTAGTGCAATCAGTAATTTTCGTCCAGACTGTCGTCTAACCAAGTAGCGACCAATGGTTTCGTCCAGACAGTCGTCTAACTAAGAAGAGCCCGATTATTTCTCCTTTTTCTCCCCCACATAATTGCAACATTACATGTGTCGTCTAATGTAGGCCTATTTTGTATCGGATATGTTGATAACTAATGATGTCAATGTGATCGCTGCAGCAGTTTCACATACTAAATATGCTGTCGAACATGGCTGCGGTTGTTATATATACAATAAATAAAAACACATATTTAAGTGATTAAGCACATATATCCGGTGCAGAAGTGATCAAGGTTAGTAGTTACAACTGACAATGAAATATGGTATGAAAATGATATATTATCAAAGTGAAAGTGAAAAGGAAAAGAGTGATACGTTGTACAGAATTAATCTGAAATTTCCCTACAGTATATAAGTCGTGTTGTAAAGGGGATAGCGGTTGGGTTAGAGACAGCGAAGGAGAAAACATCTATTAGGACATCATTTCCACAATTATTATTCATCATTACACAAGGCTAATTTAAGTATTCTACTTGGTTCATCACTCCTGAAGTGTTACCTCTATTATGGTACGTATGTCGTTTTGCTTTGAACACTTTTGCTTGAAGACGGGCTATTATTTTATGTAATTTCTTAATTTATTCCACTAATATGTATCGGTTTTCCAATATTTGCATTATTCATGTAAATTTTAGATGGTTGACTACAGAAAATACTGAAACCTGTTTTACAAAACGCTTTAACTCACAAATTTCGTTACATATTTTTGCAAATCTTACAATTTTCTATTTATTAGTAATGTTCTTTTGGGCTGATTTTTTATTTTTCAAACAAAACAGTGTTAATGTTTGCACTGCACAACACCACTGGTCACTAAAAATAAGTGTTTCCACCCTTAGCGTCTATGACAGCTTGTAAACGCTCAGGCATACTGTTCATAACTTGTCGAATGACATTTGCCGGGATGCGATCCCATTCCTCCAGCGGCAATGTTCTCAGTTGTGCCAAGGTGGTGGGGTCTCACTGTCTGACGTTCTTTCCAAGCATATCTCGTACATGTTCGATGGTGTTTAAGTCAGGACTACGAGCTGGCCAGTCCAGGGTTTGAATCCCCACTTCTTGCAGATATTATACAACACAGCGAGCAGTATGAGGGCATTATCCTGCATCAGCATGAAATTCTGACCAATGAAAGGCGCAAAGGGCAACACATGGTTCATCAGGATCTCTTCGATGTACCTTTGGGAATTGAATGTCCCGTGATCGATGCACACCAACTCAGTGCGGGCCATAACGTTGATGCCACCCCACACCATAACCGAGCCACCTCCAAATGGAGTCCTGGAGGAGAAAGCAACAGGGCTGTACCTCTCCCCGCGCCTTTTCCACATTCTTTCTCTCCCATCAGGAGATCTAAGATTAAAGCGACTCTCGTCAGTGAAGAGAATAGAGGCCCACTGCTCATGTTGAACAAATGCCAGTTGTTATTCCTAGAATAACAATAAGCGAGCGGCAACATTCATAACCTTTAATGCTTACAGTGCGCTTCCCGCCATCGAAGATTGGGTAATTGGTGGTAATAAACCACCCTAAGAAATGTCATATTGTCAATTACTATTCACGGATGTTTCAGATGTTTGTTCTAATGCGTGAAAAGCTTTTAAAATGTGAATACATCTTCTTTATGGCTCATTTTATACCATTTATATTACATTTTTAACTGTTCCACTCTTTTTGCCGGTCTGTGTATTACTCCATCGATAAAGCTTGCCTTTCAACGCGTGTATTTAACTAGTCAATTTGTCAGTGAATTCAGTGAATTTTCTGCAAGTGGCTTATAATGTGCCAGGTGACGAAAGGTCAGGAGAGTATTCTACCAACCATCTCGTACTGTGCCGCTAGCATTTTTCTTGGCAGTTGGTCCTGGTTCGATTTTTGGCTCTGCCAAGAAATTTTAATTTTGGTCTGAGGGATGGAACAAGGCACTCTAAACCTCGTGAGGCAAAACTGAGAAGAGAAGGGTTCGCTTCCCATCTTAGCCATCTTGGAAGTGGTTTCCGCACTTCTACTCCAGGCAAATTCCGGGATGGTTCCTAATTTAATCCCAATCCTCATCTGAACTTCTTGCATCTCAATAGGGATTTTCCAATAGGCTTTCAATAGCTTGTCTCAATTCTGCTTCCATACATGTGGAAGAAATGAGTATGGTACTCATCAAAAATAAAGAAATAATAAGCTGATATGTACCCTACTATTCTATTTCTCTCCTACTCCTAAATCCTTCTCTGAACACTCATCTTAAAACAGAATGGTCTGCATTTTTGGACTAATTATAAAAATGTAGCCTATAAGAAGAAATGAACATGTTTCTGTTCTTATGCATTTTATATGATGCTTTAAATAATCAATCTAGAAGAGCTAATTTAAGTTAACTTCACTACCATAATACTGCTTAAGAGTTAGACTGTTGAGGACTGATGACCAAGATGTCCCTAACTTGAGCAAGGACTGCTTCACAACTTTATGTAAAATGTAAAGGGCCTTTACGTAGTTTGGATCATTTGCGTACGTGTTGCAAGGATGTGTGTGCTGACTTTTTGGTGTTAAATGATGTAGGTTGGCAACACCAAAATTGGCGGCCATGTTGGTTTTCGAGTAACTTATTTAAGGTGTCCCGGACTTTGTAGAGTGACCTTTCAGGAGTATCCTCTACTAATTACAATCCGATCGGGGGTTAGACGCCATCCGAGTTTCCTTGTAAGATAGCTGTTGAGCATTCAAGTTGTTGTTGTTGTTATTGTTTATTTTTGGTGATTTGTGACATCGTGGTCATGTAGGTCCGTGTACTTGGGTGAGTGAACAGTGCACTTCAAAAGTGCGATTGCATACGCAGTCGCTTCCTTGTACACTAGGCCACATGAGACCGCACGTGTTGCATAAACACTAAAGACATGAGCCAGCAGGCAGCTTCCGTTGCCGTTGCGGCTGATCACTTTCTCCAGGTTAATTAGCTGTGAGGCGAGGTGGATGTTCGCGTGAGGCCCTCCTCATGCGTGTCTATGTCTGTCTGTCTGTTGTTCCGCGGCACACGTGGCCAAGAGAATATGTGATCTGCGATTATAATTATCCTTATGTAAAGCCAAGTAAATAAACGATTGAACTTTCTTAGAACGGTAGCGTGTTCTTTTGCTCCAGAACCGAAGACAGTCTCAAGTGAATACCGTTCAACGACCTTTACAGATGTTATTGATGTGTAACATATTTCCACTCGGTATCTGGATATTTTTATGGCACTCGGTAGCTGGACATGTTTGTGGGAGTGATTTTGGAAAAGGGACGGAAGTGCATGGGACGGAAACAATAAGCGCGCGTGGTGGCGGAGATCGGTACAACGACGTACTGTAGGTCGTGTGGCTATGGGGAATGTATATCGCATAACGTTTAGTTCAAGGTTTGGAGACCTCATTTAAGATATTCCCACAATAAATCATCTTCAAGTTGTCGTTCTTTGGTGTGAAAATAGTCATTTTGCCATATTTGCTGAAAACAATTGCGATTTATTAAATCTTCATACTTAGGCCGTATTCTTATTTAATGTAAGCACTCGATTTACTGTCGGCCATGTGGCTATGAGGAATCTATATCGCATCAACAAACCCTCCAAACAACGTAGGAATTCAATATATTAACGCCGACTACTAACAATAATTGAAACATCGTTTGTCTAAACATATCACTGGGAGAAACACATTTAATATACTTTCCGCACACCTAATTTTTAATCGCGCCTATACTTGGCCGTGCGCTCTGTCGGCTAAACGAGGCCATTTTCAATAACATCGCTGGCATGGGTTCATTAACTGGCCAGTATAGAGCGCAGCTCGCATCAAGTAGGCAGTGGATTGCTTCCGCCACGGCAAATAACAATTATAATTCATTTCCGTCAGGATTTGGCACTGGAATTATACAAGTAGTTATTTCCATGACCAACAGAGTTCACTGTCCACAAGAGATTTGCGCTCCCGGGACACACATAGTAGGATCATGTCACATGTTACACATCATATGCGACTACTGTAAGGCTCGTATAGTTTTTTTATTATCATTTCAAATGATCTTGTCGACTTCATCTTTATGCTTTGGTTTACCGTTATGCGTTGCGGTTGCGGAGAGGAAATGTACTAAGATTGCACTTGAGCGTATGACGTCATCATGTTGTTCAGTGCATATGCACCGAGTCTGAGTTTACTCCTGGGCTATGGCGTTATGCGATACGGAGACGGAGAGCGCGTGTCGTCATGCAGCAGAGTGCACCTCCCGCTCTCCGTTCCCCGCGCGGGAAGCCTAAGTCAATTGGTAATGTGGTCGGTTGAAAGAGTCCTGGGGCTTCGAGAGAAGCGAGAAGCCCTCCTGAGCCTTTCTAACATGTGTAGCATTAGTAGCATGCGTCATTTGAAATGATATAAAGTCTAGTCTTCCAGACTGACTGTAACTTTTTTTATTTACTCGTGTCAGGACCAAAATATTACAAAGAAATTATGTACAAAATGGGCAACAAAAACGACAAAACTTGATCATTATGACTCTAAATAATGCCTGACCAATATTTTGCCTTGTCTCGTCCATTTGGTTTAGCCTTCACCAGATCCTCCATGGTGCACAGTATAGGACACAGGCTGCAATGAAGCAGATGTTCTTCACCGCGTTCACAAAGGTCCGAGTCGCAGCAAAAACCCCATTTATGAATGTTGGACTTGGATCTGCCAACCCCATATCGCAATCTGTTGGGATACTTCCAAGTTGTCCAAGACTCTGTATGTTCTGATGGGAGCCATTCAGATGGAGCCATCCACTGAGTAATGTGGGTCTTCTGGTCAACCAAGATGTAATCCTCAAAACCTGAGGTTTGTCAGTTAGGCACTCAGTTGTGTGAAGGAAGCTTCTTCTGAACTTCAGTCAAGAGTGGGCTGGTTGAAAGCTATACAATGGATGTGCTTGAGACACATCAACCCTAGATCTCTCACATCTAGCTGCAATTTCTCTTCTGATATACAATACAGTTTATCACATGGCGTGGGTCTCAGGCAGCCAGTGATGAGTCTACACGTTTCATTTAACGCAGTATTAACCTGCTTGGTATGACACGACCTATACCACTCTGCTGCAGAGTAACAGCTAAAGCAGTGGTTCTTATTGTTTGAGCTTGAGTCCCCCAGCTGGTACCAGATAATTTGCGAAGGAGGCAGTTTCTTGCGGATACCTTATTTTTGGAGTTTAGACAATGTCTTTCATACGAGAGTGCACGATGCAAGGTAATCCCTAAATATTTGGGATTCGCACAGTGATCCAACAGCATGCCTTCCCACGTTACATGCAGTTTCCTCTTTGCCGGACTGTTCTTGAGGTGGAAAGCGCAGAGTTGCCAAATGGTTTTTAGTTGATGTCGCTAGATGAAGTTGCAAAACCTGAGAAGATATCACAGTCTAACCTCAATATGTCGTATCGTTAGGAGATGTCAAAATAAATTCGGCTGATCGAATATTCGAGTTATGGAGATTCCTAGGGAATCGCAAATGGCACTGAAGAGAGAACGGCTTAAATGTTGTGACAACCCTCTCCTGCCAATACATCTACACACATCAAAAAAAGTTTTGCATCACCTCGGTTCCAAGAGTTCCGGAACCGTTAAATACAAAGGGAATAGAGATCAACACAAACAACATTTCAGCTCGTTTTATTGCTCATGAGACCCACACATTGCATGTTGTACCATCATACAGCTAGACTTTCAGCATTTGTGGTCCAGATTGCAGTACACACCACTACCTCTAATACCCAGTAGCACGTCCTCTTGCATTGATGCATGCCTGTATTCGCCGTGGCATACTATCCACAAGTTCATCAAGACACTGTTGGTCCAAATTGTCCCACTCCTCAACGACAATTCGGCGTAAATCTCTCAGAGTGGTTGGTGGGCCAAGACGTCCATAAACAGCCCTTTTCAACATATCCCAGGCATGTTCGATAGGGTTCATGTCTGGCGAACATGCTGGCCACTGTAGTCGAGCGATGTCGTTATCTTGAAGGAACGCATTCACAAGATGTGCACGATGAGGTCGAGAATTGTCGTCCATGAAGACAAATGCCTCTCCAATATTCTGCCGATATGGTTGCACTATGGGTCGGAGGATGTCATTCAGGTATCGTAAAGCCGTTTCGGAGCCTTCCATGACCACCAGTGGCGTACGTCGGCCCCACATAATGCCACCCCAAAACATCAGGGAACCACCACCTTGCTGCACTCGCTGGACAGTGTGTCTAAGACGTTCAGCCTGACCAGGGTGCCTCCAAACACGTCTCCGACGATTGTCTGGTTGAAGGCATATGCGACACTCATCGGTGAAGAGAACGTGATGCCAATTCCGTGGGGTCCATTCAGCATGTTGTTGGGCCCATCTGTACCGCGCTGCATGGTGTCGGGGTTGCAAAGCTGGACCTCGCCATGGACGTCGGGAGTGAAGTTGCGCATCATGCAGCCTATTGCGCACAGTTTGAGTTGAAACACGACGTCCTGTGGCTGAACGAAACGCATTATTCAACATGGTGGCATTGCTGTCAGGGTTCCTCCGAGCGGCAATCCGTAAGTAGCGGTCATCCACTACAGTAGTAGCCCTTGGGCGGCCTGAGCGAGGCCTGTCATCGACAGTTCCTGTATCTCTGTACCTCCTCCATGTCCGAACAACATCGCTTTGGTTCACTCTGAGACGCCTGGAAACTTCCCTTGTTGAGAGCCCTTCTTGACACAAAGTAACAATGCGGACGCGATCGAACCGCGGTATTGACCTTCTAGGCATGGTAGAACTACAGACAACATGAGCAGCGTACCTTCGTCCTGGTGGAATGACTGGAACTGATCGGCTGTCGTACCCCCTCCGTCTAATAGGCCCTGCTCATGCATGGTTGTTTACATCTTTGAGCAGTTTTAGTGACATCTATGAACAGTCAAAGGGACTGTATCTTGGATACAATATACACAGTCAACGTCTATATGCCGGAGATCTGGGAACCGAGGTGATGCAAAACTTTTTTTGATGTGTGTAGACTGCTCGCCTAAAGATCTCAGGCTGAAATCCCGGACACAAGGAAGGAAGGAAGGACGGAAGGAAGCAAGGAAGGAAAGACGGAAGGAAGGAAGGACGGAAGGAAGGACGGACGGAAGGACGGAAGGACGGAAGGAAGGAATGAAGGAAGGACGGAAGGAAGGACGGAAGGACGGAAGGACGGAAGGAAGGACGGACGGAAGGACGGAAGGACGGAAGGAAGGAATGAAGGAAGGACGGAAGGAAGGAAGGAAGGACGGAAGGAAGGAAGGACGGAAGGACGGAAGGACGGAAGGACGGAAGGAAGGAAGGACGGAAGGAAGGAAGGAAGGATGGAATGAAGGAAGGAAAGACGGAAGGAAGGAAGAAAGGAAGGAAGAAGGGAAGGACGGAAGGAAGGAAGGACGGAAGGAAGGAAGGAGGAAAGGACGGAAGGAAGGAAGGAAGGAAGGACGGACGGACGGAAGGAAGGAAGGAAGGATGGAAGGAAGGACGGAAGGAAGGAAGAAAGGAAGGAAGGAAGGAAGGAAGGAAGGAAAGACGGAAGGAAGGACGGAAGGAAGGACGGAAGGAAGGAAGAAAGGACGGATGGAAGGAAGGAAGGACGGAAGGAAGGAAGAAAGGAAGGAAGGAAAGACGGAAGGAAGGACGGAAGGAAGGAAGCATGGACGGAAGGACGGAAGGAAGGAAGGAAGGAAGGAAGGAAGGAAGGACGGAAGTTGGTCCAAGACCAGTTTCAAGTGAAAGAAGCTTGGTGCAACGACTGGCTGACTTGAAATACAGACAGATTGGGAGTTATCTCGGATTCAGTTAAGCAACCCCCTGGTTCGGACCTTCCCAGGAAAATCTGGACGTCGCTGAATCGTATAAGAACTCAACACGGCAGATGTCAGTTCTAGAAGCGCAAATGAAAAATTGCCGAGAATCCTTTCTGCAACTGTGCAGACCATCAGTCACATCGTTATGGATTGCCCACTCTGAAGGTTCAGTGGTACAATTAAGGAGATTCATCAAGCTAGTGATGAAGCTGTTGAATGGTTAGAGAAATTAGATATCCATCTCTAGCAACACTGAAGCTACCTGCCGATCAAGGTCTCAATCTGTATACATTTGCTTGCAAATACTGTATGAAAATGAAAATCCACAGCCTGCTTCCATTCTCCGACCGGGTCAGGAATGGAATGAATGAAGCCCCCATCTAGCGGCGAGGATATGAATTGTGCCGGCTGCCGAAGTCTGACGCACTCCTCTGGGGCAATGATTAAATGAATGACAGATGAAATGAAATGATAGTTGAGAGTGTTGCTGGAATGAAATTTTTGACAGGGAAAACCGGAGTACTCGGAGAAAAACCTGTCTGCCTCCGTTTTGTCCAGCGCAGATCTCACATGGAGTGGCCGGGATTTGAACAATGGACCCAGCGGTGAGAGGCCGGCGTGCTGCCGCCTAAGACACGGAGGCTTTTGCAAATACTGTATAATGTAAGTAATTGTATATTACATCTTCATACCATACGAAATACAGTATATATTTTAGGGAAACTATTAAACATGTGTTATACTGGTCGCAAAATACAATGTGCTGTCGGTAATGATATTGGCGGTTAAAGCAGAATTAATTGAAAGAAAGTGCTGCGAATTCATCTCAACCATAAGCAACTTCCCGTTTTGTAGTGAGGTTAACACTATATCAGCCAAAAATGGCGGATGCTCCGCACTGAACCTAGGGGAACATAAACAAGTGTACAGTTATGACGTATCAAAGAAGATAGAAACATTAGTATATAAAGATACTAAAAAAACGAATAAAATGAGCAATTAAAGAAAAAGGCAATGGCATCTAGGAGAAATAAAGTTGAATTGGCCTTCCAATTTACGAAGGATACTTATAACAAAAAGTTTCTCTCCTGGAATACCAAGATAAGACATTATAACACGGCAATCAACCAGAAGCCTTATATGCAGCCGAAACATTGTCTCTCGCCACCCACAGACCGTTTGAAAGGCTGCAGGCCAAGGAAAGAAAGATATTACGCAAAATTGTAGTCCCCAAATTTCACAATAACAAATTAATCCATTCCAGGATCGAAACTCTTTACCAAAAGACTGAAAAACTCTCGGACACAATAAAAAAAACGGAGAATTGATTTTTATGGCACATCCTCCGAATGAATTCAAATAGACTAACAAAAAGATCTTCGACTACTTTCGTAATAAAAATAAAAAACTCTTTGGTTTAAGGAAACTGAGAAAGATTTCGTGGAACTCCAAATTACCGACACCATACTCATGGACAAAACAGCCAAAACCGTCACCAAGGATAAGAAACAACGGTTCCAAGTGAAACTCAAACAAAAGCGTACGATCCACATCTCTGCCGAAGAAAGGGAAGCAAGATCTCAAAGGATGAGGTAATATTGGGCTAAAAAGAAAGCTCAAAACAATAACAAGAAGTTCCGTGACGAACTAAAGAGCCTACTTTTCTTAAAATTTAAGATTCATGCCAATGATTAATCTATATGGATCTATCTAGAATAATGACGAAATTAATTTGGTAATATCGAAATTTCTAATTAGTTCGAAATACTGTATACCTGGCATAAAGTAGCCAAATAGAGAACTACAGTTGGCAGCCCTGGTGACTGAATATATTCTTAATTCCATCTCTTAAGGTACAGAATACAAAATTTGGTTGAAGTCCAATGGTTGGCATGGACGTTATATGCAGTTAAACATTGGATCTAACAGCGCGCGTAAAATCATGTTGGCAACAGAAATAATCTGAAATAATATGATATATTGTTGTGTCAATTTTGAATGAAATCCATTAGTTAGTATAGAAGTTACATGCATTTTAAAATTGGACCTATCAGCAGGCTTAGAATCATGTTGGCAGCACTGACGTATATTAGTTACTCCAAATTAATCTAGAATGCCAGGTACTATACGTGTGAGTAGATTATTAGCTTGGGAATAACCTAACCCCCAAGGGAAGATGATAAAAAAAAAGGAAGTGGGTTTCGGACCGGAGAAAAAGGATGGAGAAATAGGAAGAGAGTTTGACATAAGTTATGACTAAGAGTTCTTGCTCAAATGCAACAAGTGGTGAACACCCTATCAATAGACTTATTTTTATTAACGAGGGCATGAACCTAGGAAGAGTTAGGGAAGACAGGATCTTGCCTAACCGTTATGTTTGAGAAATGATAAATCAAAGAACAAATATTTAATTTATTTAACAATGCAAGAGGAAGAAGTCTTTGTAACAAATATATAATTTTGATTTTGTAACCATTGGGATCGCAGACCTCCGAGAACATCTAAAGCTTGCGCCAGGCAATCAACAATTATTTTGGTTTCAACCTTTTATATGTTTTAAAATCTTCGTAAGATTTTGAAATAACGAAGATAAATAAATGAAAAATTTAAAGATAACTGACGTAATCAAAGTTAGACAATAAACCAAGTACAAGGTGTGTACTTTAAGAATTTCTAGGTAAATATCTTAGAAAGAGTAACAACTTCGAAAGTAACAACAACAAAAAGCAGGAAGAATAAAATAGAAGTTTCTATAAATTCTTATATTGATGCTGAAATACTTGATTGGATTATACAAATAGGGCAGGTCACTTATTGTGAAACCTGAAGAGAACAATCGAAAGGATGTTTCTAGAATTCCTATGTTTAAATAGGGATCACGAGAAAATGGGGCAAGTTTCCCTTTCGTGAAACCTAGAGATAACTCACTTATGAGTTGAAAGAATTGTATTCCCTAATTGGAAGGGAGAAACAATATAATTTGAGACGTGTACTAGACACGAAGTTTTACAGACATTAATTCATGGTACATAAAGGAAAAAAAGGGAGGGCACTAATTGAGAGTGACACCTCATTGAAAAAAGACCTAAAGTAACAATTTTATTATTTTGATTTGTTAGTAAGGTGTTTGGGAAAGATCAAACTGGAAGGTGGAAAAGTGTTCATGGCCGTATTTATTGTATTCGGACGAACGCGACGCGGATGAAAGGTTGAACAAGCACTGTTTTCACTATAGTCTGTTGAAATAGATGAAAAGTTCACTGTAGTAGCACAAAAAGTTTATGGCAAAGAAAGATATTGCAATGATGGAAAATAACTAGTTACACTAGATATGCGAGAGTCTATTGCTTGAGAAAGTTGTAGATTATAGTTGAATGAGCCAGAGAAAATCCCAACGGAGGAAGAAGAATTATCTATTGATTAGTAGTTCATAAGGAAGATTCCTTAGTTTGAAAAAGTATTCCCATATGTGAGTGGAAAATACATGACAGTATGACTGGTAGTTAGAGTGCAGATTCTGGAAGGTTCCAGAGCAATCATGACTGAAGAATAAGGCAAAAGTTAGTCCAGCGGTGGAACGAGCTAAGTATTTTATAGACAGTGGGTAATTTAATGGTATCCCACGTTGTGAGAAAATCTCTCATTTAATAAGCATAAGAAATGCTGCTTCCTGTTAAGATTGGCGTAGATAGACAAAAGCCCAACATAGAAAATCCCGCGAAGGATGATTATTGCCCCAAATATAGAAATCTCACACTGCCGATAAAATGATCATTAAAAACCATGTAGCTATTTAAAATCAATTAAAATAAGTTGAAGAACGTAGAAGTAGTACTTAGCTTTGCTTCATGGCGAAGGCGATGTTCCCTTTGACGGTTGAGACGAACATTCTAACATGGCGTAGAATTTAAAAGATTGCCTCTCGAGTTGAGGAGGCGAGCTTGAGTGGAGCTTTAACTGACTAGGTCAACTTCCGACGTACAAGTGAGGGCTGCTAGACGCCGAGAAAGCACTAGCCTAGACGGCATGTCCAACAAGAAGGTGAGTGCACTGTAAGAGTGAGCGGTTGCTCACGACGCGGAGACAAGTCGAGACGAAGTTTAGAAGTGAAGTGACAGAGCGGGCTGGCTGCGCGCGCGGAGGAGAGAGCAGTAAGGAGGAGGGGAGAAGAGGGGGAGCGGGCGAGTGAGGGGAGGAACAAAGAGGTTACACATAAATATGAAAAAACTTTGCAAAAATAAAATTCTTGGAGCGGTGTCTTCATGGAGTAGTTGGTTGGTGAAGAACACGACGCCCAGCAGATTAGTGTAGAAGTCATCATGGTTTGAAGCAATGGAAGTTCGGAAGGCAGCGATGGGACGCTGTCTGGCTGGTTTAGCGGAATATACGTTTCTGTAAAAAACTGACAGAAAAAATGAACAAATGCACGGAGCAAACGGGAGGAAACAGTTCGATGTTGGTGTGTGCGGGAAAGAAATTTAAATAAATGGACTGATATAAAGTAATGAACGCAAAAGCTAATTCTTTCTTTCCGTGTATTTGCAAAAATACACCAACGTGTGCAAAGTTTAGGGCTATTGGCTTGCATACTTTCTGATATATTGATATTAGGGTAACAAAAATAGAGAAAGTATTTATTAACAGTTGGCAGCCCTGGTTACTCTTAAGAATCGGCATATACATATCTGTTATGGTACACATAGCACACACGAAATTTGGTTGAAATCCAAATGATAGTATAGAAGTTACATGTATTTAAAGTTGGAACTCTCAGCAGGCTTAGAATCATGTTGGTAGCACTGACGTCTATAAGTTACTCCAAATTAATATAGTATGTCAGGTACTATACGTGTGCATAGTTTAAAGCTGTCGGCTTGCATACTTTCTGATATATTGGTATTTGGATGAAATAAATTGAGAGCAATTATTAACAGTTGGCAGCCCTGGCGGATCTTAAGAATACGTTCTGTCATATCTTTTCATGTCCACATAGCACATACGAAATTTGGTTGAAATTCAAATGATAGTGTAGAAGGTATATGCATTTACAATTTGGACCTATCAGCAGGCTTATATTCATTTTGGCAACACTGCGATGTATGGCCTCCTGGAAATTAAACTGAAATATTATTACCCATACGTGTGCCAATTTTGAAATAGCTTCCATTCATACATTCCTAGATATCCAACATGGAGCTAAAATTTCAATTGCGATTTTTCAGCAGTTGATAGAACTGACATAATTTTCAAATATGGCCGTGAGATATTCAAGTATAGATCTTTACTCCTACCAAATTTTGTTTCGATTGCTGCAGCCGTTTAGGAGTTGATGGGGGGGACACACACACAGCCAGACAGACACTTAGACAGACAGACAGACAGAAGGACATACAGACAGACAGAAGGACAGACAGACAGACAGACAGACAGAAGGACAGACAGACAGACACACATTTGCCCGATCTCATAAGTCTCCCTTTTCTCATTTTTGCAAAATGAGAAAAGTAGGCTAAAAATGATTGATTTCATGTACCCCAAAGTTGGGTGAAACTAATAAAGAAGAAAATGAGCAATGATATTTGTCTTACAGTACTTACAACATTTACGAAAACTCGTAGGCGTAACGCAGAGACTGTCAGCACCTCCAGGAATAGAAGTTAAGGGGCAGATGGCCTCGTAGTTCCGCCCCTTAAAACAACATTAACTAACTAACTAACTAACCAATAGAAGTTGTGCTGGACTTTTTAATACTTAACGTTTTCTGCACTAAGAATTTATTCCAGAAAGTTGTACTGTAAACAAAGAAATGTAGATAGGAATGCATGGATGCAGTGAGAATGAAATGTCTATAAAAATGGCCACAAAACATTTGGTATTATTCATGACATTACACCTACCTACACATTGGACAATCTTGATGAAAATGGTTATCTTGCCAGATACAAGATGACGGTATTGTAATAGCCTCCATACTCTCGAGATTTGTCACCACCTAATTTCTCATAATTTAAACGTCATGTGAAGGGGCAACGATTCGTGAGCGTTGAGGAAGTCATGGAAGCCAACTAATTATATAATACGCTAAGGTGTATGTTTCACAAAACTCAAGCTCCTAAACCAGAGGGAGTTAGAAGGTGTGGTTTGTACCAAAATCTTCCAAATCGTCTCAATAGTACAGGAAAGATCTTGCATTTCTTGAAAAATCAACGGAAATATATTTATTTGTTTATAAAGTGCTTTTAAACGAATAAACAAGATGATATCCCCTGGCAGAAATGTGGCGCGTACAGCCCACATAGCCCTAGAGCCGGGCGGGTAATCTGTACACACGGAGTACCTATTGTGCGAGAGTTCTTGCACGGGTCCGCTAGTTGGGAGTAATTGTTCGAAGTAGTGTACCCATGTGATTGATTTCCATGGCAAACATGCTTCTGCCTCCAGCCAGCATCTGTCCTCAGGCGTGTACCGTCCACCCACTGAGCAGTTGCATATTTTTGATCTGAGACTAAAAGGTATCAACTCTACAATGATAAAGCACAACTCTATTCTAAAGACTTTAATTCAGCTCTAAATCATGGCTTCAAACACACAAAAACACAATCCTAACAATATAACACAGAACAATGCAAAATTACTTCTACAATCCACTAATATTCGCACTTTATCCTTGCATATCCAACTGATTATTCATTCATTTACCATGAGATTGACATCAAAATTCATTCTCAAGTGCGCTGATGCACATGTAAATTACACATAAACTGTACTTATAATCTTATGTCACCTATTGTGACTTCTTTCATTTCACAATCTTAATTGTTTACTCTCAACACATCCTAATTTACATTATGCGTACCCTTGTGTTTTGTATCTATCTTCCCAGCAAAATGCTTTACCATGCATTAACCAATTTATGGGTTGCACACAAAATTTACTTGCAACTCCACAATTATTTGTAATCATACCCCTTTCCGCAGTTCCCTTCTGCAGTCCCCTTTTCTACAGTTCCACTGTATGCCGTTGTGATTTCAATTTCAAAAATTCCGTTACCGCTGTGTCGGATGGTATATTATGCTACCCTTGCGTGGGCATAGCCTATGGCATCTAGTGTCGACCTTTAGAACACAGTGACACTGTCAGTATAAAAATGCAACTTTCAACAACTCATAAGTTTGCCAAGTATTACGTTATCAGAACGATCCTTAATTAACAATGTGTTTCAAACCACACAAATTCATTATACAATACAACAACGACTCCTTTTATTACAAACAGGGTTTCAAAGTCTGTCCATTCTAAATGTCAACCTTCAAGGGTCGTTTAACATCTCCCCCTCGGTTCTACTTGTATACAATGGGACTGAGTCAGGCGGTCACAAAAACCACGTGCTCTGTCTCTCCCTAACTCCCTTCTCTGTTTACCTCCAAGCAGTAACTTGTGACTTTAAATACAATAGTGCAGTCTCAATGACCTACATATCCCATATGATTTAAACTAAATTGTATGCAAGAAAGGTTATGGGCGTGTTTAAACATTTATTCATAACCTTAGGATAATAATAACTGGCCTCAACAGGTCCATTACATTATATGAAGGAACGAGATTCATCATTCACTGGTCGAACTGGCTAGCCGGCATCTTTTTAAATGTCACGGTCAGGCACATCCTGCCGCCAAAATTCGCTTCCCAGGAGCTGAATTTATCCAATAACTAGTTCTCGGTCGACATCAGGTGTCATGCTGAGGTTTCCATTGTTATCCTCCCATACACCACAGGATTCGAACCCGGAACATTCCATATCCATCCACAGAGCTAGGGTCAGCCACTAAGTATGCTCTGGCAATAATAAATATCTCTGTAAGCCCTAGGCTATACGAGATTTCACACGTCGATTAGACTACCTGGCTCCCCTGACCATAGTGCTATGATCCCGTCCTTTAATTAGTAAGATAAATCTATCAATTACTCTTACAAGCTTATTCACAAGCTGCAAATTCAATTCTCTATTAAACTCTTCCATTTCCTAGATTCTGGCATATTTATTTCCATTATCATAATATACTCTGATATTAAATTGCTTTTGCTTAGCCCTTCATGTATAATATTACTGCTTGGATAGATAAATATTCCAATTAGCATATATATTTTGCTTACAACCATTTTTCCCTGATGTGTATTCGTTTATTCTTCTTCTTCTTATTATTATTATTATTATTATTACTGACATGAATTACCATCACCCACACAACGTAACCATTTTCAATAACCGAACATCCGTGTTCGTTACTTTATTTTTTTTTTATAACTGAATTGCCATTTTACAATAGTGGTAACGATTTATCCACTCAATGATGTACAAAGACATCTCAACTTGACTAAAATCAACACAACAATAATAATTTGAGATTGTACCTCCTAAAATTGACTCTTATTGGCATATACTATAAATTTTGAAATCACTCAACATACAGTGGACTATAATTGCTACAAAATCATGGTTTTTGGGTACTTACATCGGGTAATCTGGTGGCTCCAACCACGCATTTCCTCCAGTAATGCCTGCCATTATATGCAAATTAGCGAGGCATTCTTACACTTCTCACACACATTATACATAACTTTTGCCTTACAAAACACACGGCAGTTTTCTTTTCCATGTTGAAGCTGTCGCTTCCTTATTCACACAACACTTTATAGCACTTGTTACACTATTAATTTTACATATTTTTAAATGATCATCACTACAATCACACGATCACTATGAACATTTCTTAGTGGTTGACTTTTCCTGGCAAAATATCAGAAATGCAAACGTTAAAGATCTCTCCTCCGATTCTCTCCCGCATCTCGTCTGAAAGTCTCGATTCTCTGCCTAAGGATTCCTATCAGTCCCCCATCTGTCTATCAATTTCTATCCTTAGAAAAATTTCCGGATATCGCATAAATATGCTTGCATATTGTCCTGAGCATTAATTACAGTGGTATCCCTGCGAAACTTCACCAATCGCATAACAAAGTTTATATCTGCGCAATCCGACATCCTATGACATGTCTACCCAATAGTTTACATACTGCGCTCAACCATTGTACCTTGTACTTGTACAGATTACCACTGTCAATTGTCCTACCTTGTATATCACACGGTACCTTTCCTGCGTGCTCGATAATAGTCCCTCATAATGCCGACTATAAACGTATGGCACGACTGTCCTTAATAATTGTGATTAATAAATGCCTTACTGCATGGCTCTTCATGTTAAAAGTCCGCGCGTCCCTACTCTGAATTCGGTAACGAGCACTTCGCATTAAACTGCGATTCAACTGACTACATTAATCGTTATTAATTCATGGCTTACTGCATGATTATTATGTTGCTGCACTTAAGCTGTTAGAGTTTGCGCGTCTGTTCTCTGAGCTCGGGTAACGTGCTCCCTGCGCTCAAGTATGGTTCAACTGACTGCCTCTGTCATTCGTTCAGCCCTTATATCCGTTTGGAGAGGAAAAGTAGACCGAGAATTTCCCTGCAGCGTCATTTTCTCTCACAGTATTATTCTGGTCTTGAATTAACGTTGATATGGTTCCTTTTTCCTCACTTGCCACAGATCTGTATGCGTGCTCGAGGATCGATCGGCTAATTAATTAATATTAATTGCCTTTGCCAGCGCGTGCCCACGCGGCGTCACCTAAAAATCCCCGGCGACTTGGTCAGATCTCGCCGCTAACCACAGACCTACTGTGTCCCTGCGCGTTCCATTAAATCTGCCTCGATTTCAATGTTTAATGGCTTGATAATTAGCCTCCCAGCTACACATTCACATAGGTGCAAACCTCATGTATCTAAGTTACTCCAATCACGAGTAATCATTAAATTACGCTGGTATCTTCTCACTCCACTGGCCTCTCTATTCTCAAACGGGGAATAACTTGACAATATTTTACCCTCCTGACCTGCTCCAGACGACATAAGTAGGTCACAAAGAGTGACACGCTCCAAGAAAACACGCCCCTATTCCAGAGTCATTTGACAACTGTCAAGCGCTCAAACTTTCTGTGCTCAAGTCCAGAATAGTATACTTCATACAGCCCATAAATGCAGTATTCTGCTATTATTCCCTGCATTATATTAACAAATAATGTCAGAATTAGTTCATATCACAACTGTGATTTAATCTGTATTTTCTCTAGGGGTTTTTATAGCTTAAACTCCCTCAAAAGATCTTGTGTTCGTTCCTTGCTGGAGTCTCTATTCTTAGCTCATCTTATCTCAGAGATCCACGTTCGACACCAGTCAGCCTAACCCCGTTGGGTTCAGTAGTTTCCTGGAGTGTTTACAGATACTTTATGTTCGACCATGGCGAAATATAAATATTATATGTCAGAAAACTGTACTATAATGAGGCTCATGATAGTACAAGTTTTCATTATGATACAGTTTCTCCCACCAATCAGAGTTCAAGAAACAGTTGTGTGACCAATTAGGTAAGGATAACTTCGCGCATGCGCTCAAAATCCAACATGTCGGACATGAATTACACGATTCGAAAGTTCAAATTGGATATCGGATCAACCATTGTAGTTACAATCCCAAACACAAAGACAAAATCAGCACGAACCATTACGGTAACAAGAAAATACTATGACATATGCAAGAAATTTATGAATCTACGTCCAGAAGTTAGCAACACAGCATCCTTCTATATAAATTACCGACTTGAAAAGTAAACCGTCCATATGTTCGCGTAAATAAACTAGTGAATATGAGACAAGAAATAGCACTGTACCCTAATATCCCCGACTCCAATTTCTACACAGCGCATTGCTTTCAAACGACTTCATTGACAATATTAGTGAATGCTAGAGCTGTACGGCACTAGTCATCATGCAGGCTGTAAACAATAGCACTAGCATTGCCAAGCAAAGTAAATGGTCTCTGCTTTCGAAGTTCCTTGACCCACGCATGCGCTCTGTTCAGTCAACAAAGCCAGCGCGCCCTGTTGACTAACCGAAGTAACTGAATCCCACAGATAGTTATGAATTTTTATGTTAAAACATATAATAAAGTTATAATTATCGTCGAAAATAAACAGTCGTATGTAACTCGCCTATAATGCTAATTATGCCACTATAGGCTCGATGCATTATGTACTGTTACATCCGCCAACAGGAGTGTATCGGTATGCAAGGGAACTAGGCAGTGAAACACATTTAGAATTAACTCAGCAATTCTTCTAGGTTTGTGCCGTGTCTTGTGTGGGGTTTCGCCTAGGACACCAAGCTGGCTCATCGGCGGGCTCTTGGTGTCCCCGCCCGGACCCCCACTAGAGTGACGAACTGCGTGCCCCCTCCCTTTATATTAGGTGCAACTGCACCACTTGACTGCGAGAACTAAAAGCTCAAGCAGCCTTAACCTCCATATGAAGGCTTCCAAAAAGATGGTATATTGGCTTTCACGGCCGGTGAATTAAAACTCAGCAATTCTTCTAGGTTTGTGCCGTGTCTTGTGTGGGGTTTCGCCTAGGACACCAAGCTGGCTCATCGGCGGGCTCTTGGTGTCCCCGCCCGGACCCCCACAGGCGTGACGAACTGCGTTCCCCCTCCCTTCATATTAAGTGTAACTGCACCACACGGCACAAACCTAGAAGAATTGCTGAGTTTTAATTCACCGGCCGTGAAAGCCAATATACCACATTTAGAATTAATTATTTATGTGTTATTAACGAATTCTGGGAATTATTTCAAGCTAGTAGTAGTAGTTACATTATCTTAGTTGCCCATCACTGCGGTAGAATATATTGGATGTGCGCAGTAATAAGATGGATGAGGGATATTCAACAAAACCTTCACTCTTACCACATCTGCCTTGCCGTTGTTTAAGTTCTTGCTTTCTTCCAATGCTATTCACACTCATTGCAACTGTTTAAAGTTTAAACACTGGTTTGTGCAAGGGATAATTTAGTACATTTTCAATTATTTTCTTCTCGTTACTGGAGCGTGATTAAGTGAGAATTATATGACGTAATGACTACCACAGTTTTTAGTCCCCTCAAAATACTGCCTTGAACTAACACATTTCAAATAAAAAGTAGCAGTGTGTAATAGGAGTGCTCATGTTCGATGATGGAAGTGTGAAAAAACCTTTCATGCTTTAACCATTCAATCAACACGAGTGGTTTCGATTCAGGAAATAAAAAACGGCATAGAAATTCTAGTTTGAATGTGTAAATTGAGTTTTAAATTATATGGTACGTGACGTGACGTATTACTGTGAACATTCCTGATGCATCATAACCAAGCCCCGGATTTGTATGTAGTAAACAGTTAAAATTAGGTTCTATTTATCAGTATACCAGGATTTTATACGATATAATAGCCTATGTTCAAGTTAGGAATTTATAGGATTTTTGGAATATAGTATACCGTGTAGATTGAATATTGGCTTTCACGGCCAGTGAATTCAAACTCAGCAATTTTTCTCGGTTTATGCCATGTCTTGTGTGGACCTGGACCCCCACAGGAGTAGCGAACTGCGCGCTGCCGGACGGGGACACCAAGCACCTGCTAATGAGCCAGCTTGATGTCCTAGGTGAAACACCACACAAGACACGGCACAATCTAAGAAAAATTGCTGAGTATTACTTCACTCCCCATGAAAGCCATTATAGGCTACCATCATTTTCGAAGCCTTTATAGGGAGGTTATGGCTGATTGAGCTTAAAGTTCACGCAATGAAGAGACACAGGTGCGCGTCATAAAATGGGATGTAGCGCGCAGTTCGCTACTTTTGTAGGGGTCCGGACGGGGACTCCAAGAGCCCGCTGATGAGCCAGCTTGGTGTCCTAGGTGAAATCTCACATAAGACACAGCACAAAGGTAGAAGAATTGCTGAGTTTTATATTCCGTGTGTTCCAGTAGCCCCTTCCAATATTGTTTGCTGCAACCCAACTAACTTGTGTTGGCAGAAAGGTCGATATTTTTCTGCTTGCATCCCATGTGGTACTAATGCACTACGAGCATAACCTGCAAACGATACTGAACATTATTATCTTTTCCTCGATGTGACTACAGACTAATAAGAGGGCAAAATAATAGTGTTGAGCACTCAACTTCATGGGGACATTTAAGTTGCTGTCTGAAAATAAGACAACGCCCCGGTCACGAAAACCAAGATTGACGGTCGAGGGGACCAGATAAGCTGACCACGCGTCACCCCACAATCTGCAGACCTAATGGCTGTGCAACGGTCACTTGGTAGGTTTATGCCCTTCATGGACTGTAGACACAGATTAACGGAAGGTTGGTTCCTCAGTTTAGGGGTTGCGAAAACGCGGTCATGTAGCCCCGTGTACTTAGGGTGTGTGTACGTAGAATCTGTCTGATAACCGGTGTTAATTATTGTGATGTATGTACGGTGTATTAGTGTAAGCTATCTATTTTAAATTCAAGCAAGGACTGCAGACATTCAATTTACAAGTAGTTCCTACTTTTACTACCAAACGCCACCGTCAATAACAACTAGTTCCCTACTTGGTTACTAGATGCCACCGCATTCGGCTCCTGCCGTTTGACGTTGGAACCTAAGAGCGTTAGTCACATCTAACCATAAAGCTATGACTTAGGACCGCCGACTTTATTTCCTCCCCGAAGGAAGACATACAGAGGGATTTTTAACGCTCGACTTCGGCCTGCTCAGCATGCTATTGACTACGCCACTGAAGCCGCCGATTAACAGAAGAATTCTGCACACATCCAAGTACACGGAGCTACATGACCACGATGTCGCAGGGCCGTTTATAATACAACAACAACAACAACAACAACAACAACAACAACAACAACAACACATCTTTCCTCTTTCGGATCTGGACGCAGTACAGTGGACAAGAAAATGTATCCTGTAGTTTTGCGTGACCGTAAATCTCGCGATCATGAACAACGGGACCTCCATTTTTACTTGGAATCTGAACCACAGATCGTGATATTTCACGTTGAAAGTCTCACAAGCATTGACCGGGAATCAAACCAAATGCTAATGTTTTAAAATATTCTACGCAAAATGTGGCAGCCGTGGGATTGGCGGTGTCTACTGCTCCTTTAAACCACATGGAAACGCAGAAGACATCTGTTGTGCAAGGAAAGGGAGCCGACACCGTACCAGGCGCGGATTCAAGGGGCGGGGGGAAACATAAGAACCAGACAAATAAAACTTAACGAATTTTAACTGAAAAACCCGTTTTTTTTTCATTTTATTCAATACTGAAAATACCTTTATTGCAATTATTATGTTCTGTTACAAGTGTACATATTTACAACTTCATACCTGTTATATAAAAATGATTATTTATATAACAAAATGAACTCGTCTATTTTGTTTAGCAAACCTTGTGATTACCGAATCTATGTTTATAGTGATGTCACGATGAATGTGCAGCAATGCACGGATATGAATTTGGGGCTTTTTTCGCACCAAAATTTTTTGCCGACGTCCAAACCTCAAGCTTGGTTGGCAATTTAAGCTGTGACATTCCCCCTTTGTCGGTACCAACTCGACTTGCCGAAACTGTAACGTACCTTGATACTTTTCTCGAAGCTTGATGTAAAAGTCGCAAAACACGCCGTTGCAATTTGTACGAATATTTTTGGTGCGCTAAACGCATCAAATTTCTATCCATGTTGCTTGCAAAACAAATTGGTCTGGTTTTGTACATTTGGTTATTTTGTGATTGCGTTTTTAGTGATATCATTTATCTTAACAATTTCGATTCTCTGCCCCCCCCCCCCCCCCCCCCTAAGCCAAACTCTAGATCCGCGCCTGCACCGTACCTTTATATCTTGTCGGGTGGGTCAGAGTGGCAAGTATTTGGAGATTTATTAATTAAATCGTGTCAGAAAACATACATCACAAAAACAATAGAACAATTACATTTGGTACTATAAGAAAACCAGCCTCCGTGGGTTAGGCGGTAGCACGCTGGCCTCTCACCGCTGGGTCCGTGGTTCAAATTCCGGTCACTCCATGTGAGATTTGAGCTGGACAAAGCGAGGCAGACAGGTTTTTCTCCGGGTACTCCGGTTTTCCCTGTCACAATTTCATTCCAGCAGCACTCTCCACTATCATTTCATTTCATCTGTCATTCATTTAATAATTGCCCCAGGAGAGTGCGACAGGCTTCGGCAGTTCATATCCTCGCCGCTATATGGGGGCTTCATTCATACCATTCCCTGACCTGGTCGGTCGATTGAAGCAGGCTGTGGATTTTCACTACAAGAAAACCATGAAATCCCTGTATACAGTACATTGCATAATTGATTAAATCTATCTATCTATATATATAAAGCACAAAGTTTGTCTGTCTGTCTGTCTGTCTGTTATGTATACAAATCTACACCGTTTCACCGATCTGAACCAAAATTTGTATACTTACCCTTTGGAACCCTGCGGGTAACCCCGTCAACATTAAATTTCGGACAGACCACCCCATGCCCTGCATTTAGGCCCTTTTGCACAAATCTACACCGTTTCACCGATCTGAACCAAAAGTTGTATATTTAACCTTTGGAACCCTGCGAGTAACACTGTCCACTTGAAATTTCGGACAGACCACCCCATTCCCTGCATTTAGGCCCTTTGGTCCAAATCCACACCGTTTCACCGATCTCAACCAAAATTTGTATATTGACCCTTTGGAACCCTGCGAGTACCACTGACCACTTAAAATTTCGGACAGACCACCCCATTCCCTGCATTTAGGCCCTTTGGTCCAAATCTACACCGTTTCACCGATCAGAACCAAAATTCGTATTCTTACCCTTTGGTGCCCTGCGAGTAACACTGTCTGCTTGAAATTGCGGACAGACCACTCCATTCCCTGCATTTAGGCCCTTTGGCCCAAATCTATACCGTTTCTCCGATCTCAACCAAAATTTGTATACTTACCCTTTGGAACCCTGCGGGTAACCATGTCCACTTGAAATTTCAGACAGACCACCCCATTCTCTGCATTTAGGCCCTTTTGCACAAATCTACACCGTTTCACCAATCTGAACCAACATGAGTATACTTACCCTTTGTAACCCTGCGAGTAACACTGTCCACTTAAAATTTCGGACAGACCACCCCTTTCCCTGCATTTAGGCCCTTTGGACCAAATCTACTCCGTTCCACCGATCTCAATCAAAATTTGTATATTTACCCTTTGGAACACTGCGACTAACACTGTCTGCTTGAAATTGCGGAGAGGCTACTCCATCCCATGCATTTAGGCCCTTTGGCACAAATCTACACCGTTTCACCGATCTGAACCAAACTTTGTATACTTACCCTTTGGAACCCTGCGAATAACACTGTCCACTTAAAATTTCGGACAGACCACCCCATTCCCTGCATTTAGGCACTTTGGCACAAATCTACACCGTTTCACCGATCAGAACCAATATTCGTAAACTTACCCTTTGGTACCCAGCGAGTAACACTGTCTGCTTGAAATTGCGGACAGACCACTCCATTCCCTGCATTTAGGCCCTTTGTCCCAAATCTACACTGTTTCACCGATCTCAACCAAAATTTATATATTTACCCTTTGGAACACTGCGACTAACACTGTCTGCTTGAAATTGCGGACAGACCACTCCATTCCCTGCATTTAGGCCCTTTGGCCCAAATCTATACCGTTTCTCCGATCTCAACCAAAATTTGTATACTTACCCTTTGGAACCCTGCGGGTAACCATGTCCACTTGAAATTTCAGACAGACCACCCCATTCTCTGCATTTAGGCCCTTTTGCACAAATCTACACCGTTTCACCAATCTGAACCAACATGAGTATACTTACCCTTTGTAACCCTGCGAGTAACACTGTCCACTTAAAATTTCGGACAGACCACCCCTTTCCCTGCATTTAGGCCCTTTGGACCAAATCTACACCGTTCCACCGATCTCAATCAAAATTTGTATATTTACCCTTTGGAACACTGCGACTAACACTGTCTGCTTGAAATTGCGGAGAGGCTACTCCATCCCATGCATTTAGGCCCTTTGGCACAAATCTACACCGTTTCACCGATCTGAACCAAACTTTGTATACTTACCCTTTGGAACCCTGCGAATAACACTGTCCACTTAAAATTTCGGACAGACCACCCCATTCCCTGCATTTAGGCACTTTGGCACAAATCTACACCGTTTCACCGATCAGAACCAATATTCGTAAACTTACCCTTTGGTACCCAGCGAGTAACACTGTCTGCTTGAAATTGCGGACAGACCACTCCATTCCCTGCATTTAGGCCCTTTGTCCCAAATCTACACTGTTTCACCGATCTCAACCAAAATTTATATATTTACCCTTTGGAACACTGCGACTAACACTGTCTGCTTGAAATTGCGGCGAGGCCACTCCATCCCTTGCATTTAGGCTGTTTGGCACAAATCTACACCGTTTCACCGATCTGACCCCAATTTTATATACTTACCCGTAGAACCCGACAAGTAACACTGTTCACTTTAAATTTCGGACAGACCACACTATTCCCTGCTTTTTGGCCCTTTGGCACAAAACTACACCGTTTCACCGATCTCAACCAGATTTTACATAATTACCGTTTGGAACTCGACGAGCAACACTGTCCACTCGAAATTTCGGACAGACCACTTCATTTCCCGCATTAAGGCCCTTTGGTACAAATCTACATCGTTCACCGATCGAAAACAAAATGTGTATACTTACCCTTTGGAACCCGATGCGTAACACTGTCCACTTGAAATTTCTGACATACCACTCCATTCCCTGCATGTAGCTCAGGAATTCCTCGGGGTTGCCAGCTTCCTAACTCACCAGTCATGAGCCCTTCAGGGTGTACCAGAAGTGGTGGGTCTACACACACCCTGCCTCTTTGAGGGCCTTGAGCAGAAGACAGGAGATATTACGAAAATGAAAAGAAGGCAGACCCCTCGAAGAATGAGGGTATCAGGAAAGATGAGACAAAGCCAATTAAGGCGGGAAATTGAAAGACTCCCTAGCCCTCGGATACCCTAATACAGTCTGGGTCGGAAGAGAACAAGAGTTGATTAAGGGAGGCCGACAGGAAAGAGAACTGAAATGAGCCCGGCACCAGGAAGTAGAAGCGATGCCAGACTCAGCTGGGGTTCCGTGGTCGCCAACCCACGTCCCACAAGTTGTGAGACCCTGGGGGGGGGGTCAGTTGTGAGAATAGCTTGCTGATTCATCGTGAGGTGACTTGAGTGTACTTTCCAGAGCCCGCCGTGTTATCTCCTGCTGTCTATGCTGATGCCAGCACAGGGCCGTTGCGAAACAGTGAGTGATTCCCGGTCAATCTGTATAGGACGGGGAACCCCGAACGTGTGTCATCATATTTCGTCATCATCTGCGATCATCTCAGGTTCGTGCAGCTAGGACCTATATTCTTTGTCTTTGCCGAGCAGTACGCTCTTTCACTAGACGCATCCAGTACAGGCCTAAGCCAGAAAAAAAGGTTGAGACTTTGGAAGACATCGAAGCTAGACAGCTGAATTACCTATATCAGTTTTAAAATAACACCATGTTCGTTTAGTAGTCATTTTTTCATTACCTTATTATTATCATCATAAGTGCAAATGACCTAGATGTTACGCGCATCATACCAATAATCACCACCGCATAAAGTCTTTCTCGACTGTGATTTTTAAAATATTTATTTTTGGTTGGTTGGTTCTTAAGTTTAGGGGCTGCGACAACGCGGTCATGTAGCCCCGTGTACTTTGGGTGTGTGTAGAATCTGTCTGATAACCGGTGTTAATTGTGATGACTGTATTAGTGTGTGTTATCTGTTTTTTAATTTAAGTACAAACTGCAACTTAGAATTCTTCAAATAGTTCGTACTTTTGCCGCCAAGCGCCACCGTCAACGACTACTAGGCCAAGTTCGGAACTTAGCTACTAGACGCCACTGCAGTCGGCTCTTGGCAACGGACGTAGACATCTATGAGCGTTGTTTACCTATCCAATTTAGCTTCACACAGGTGTAATTAGTGGAAGGTTCTTTAACATGCCATAAATCTGACATGGGACCGCCGGCTTTACTTCCCCTCCGAAGAAAGGCATACTGACGGATTTTTAACGCTCTTAAAATATCCGACGGCTTCGGCCGGGTTTGAACCCGCTATCTTGGGCATAGAAGCTCAGCATGCTACCAAATACGCCACCGAAGCCGCCATATAGTTATTTTTATTACAGTACATTGTGTACATTATACGTTGAAGTGTCAATTCAATACCGGTAGTAGTTTCCCTTATCATCCTCATCATAAGAGCAAATGACCTACAGTAGATGTTACGCCCATTACACCATTAATCACCACACACAATAAGTCTTCCTCGCCTGTGAATTTTGAAATATGTATTTCTATTATGGTAGTTTGTAAGTTTGACGTGTCAATTCAACAGTAGTTTTTATTATCATCCTTATCAAAAGGGAAAATGACCTAGATATTACTCCCTCATTGTCTTTGGGGGCAAATGACTTAGATTTTAAGCCCATTATATTTCTAAGGAGACCTTAAAACATTATCATCATTCCACCGGGCGAAGCCGGGTACTACTGCTAGTATAATTATATTATAAACACACTCATACTCAAATCAAATACTGAGACCAGAATTTTGCCAACTCGCAAGATTCAGGAGTTCCGTCCATCAGGTTCCGTGGAGAACATATTTTGTGATGGGACACAACCCGCAAACCAGGAGGTGACTCATAGTCTGCTACTCACCACACTCACACAAAGTCGAGTCGCAGGCAAATCCCCACTTTTTCAAATTCATCTTTGACCTCCCCACTCCTGTGCGCAGCCTGTTGAGGGTTTCCACGTTGACCAGGTTTCATCGTGTCCAGTGGGCAGGTGTTCAGATGGTAGCGTCCATCCTGCAGAGTCATTAGATCTGGAGCGCCAAGAGAGCAATCTAAATACTGAGGGAGAGACTGTCAGATTTTCAGTGGTGTGAAGAAAACTTCTTCTTGATTTGAGTCTTCGATCAGCAGGTAAGTAACCGTACAAAGGATGGGTCTGTTGGGTCAAAGCTTTAGATTTCACTAATCTGGAGATGTAAGGGTCACAAGTGGGTATCGGTTGGGTGACTAACCTATAACCATAGGACTACTATGCACTCCGTTGTTAGTCTCATTCCTCGACCCCTCCCTGAATGAAGCAACAATAGCAACAACGTCAGATGGACCTCGGGCCTGAAAGGAGTGTTGCGGTAATGCGACAAGGCCATCATCTGGAACTCGCGCTCATACTGGGCGGAAAGATTACGCCACTCCGCTCTGGATTCCTGCAGTAGCCTATGTAGACATACCAGTGTAGAAAGTACGTATCGATCAGATGATTGTCTTGTGTTTTTATTTGATGGAATGAAAAAAAAAAGGAAAGGCGAGTGGGGAGTGAGCTATACGGAAGAGAATGAGCGAGACAAGTGTCCGCCAAGCTGTAGCAAGGCCTTTCTCCTGCCGTGACCACACCCAGTCAGGCCATGGAACCTGCTATGCACTCTGCACACGCATCGCAACGCGTGCACCGCCGAAATCAACAACAACAACAACAAAATTACGGGCCTTACAGTAGTCGCTTATGATGTGTAACATGCCACATGGCCGACAGTACCTCGAATGCTTATAAGGTGCGTTCAAAAAGTAACGAGCCGGAGGCAAAATTACAGAAATCAGTACCTGTATGTTAGAAGTATTGGCCCTGGCTGTTGAGGCACTTGTCCCACTGTGACACGAGGTGGTGAATGGTTGTCTCATAAAATTCCCTGGGCTGCGATGTGAACCAGTTCCGCACGTACAGCTGGACGTCGGCGTCCGAGGTGAATCATTGGCCCCGCAGAGCCCTTTTCAGGGGACCAAACATGGCTTAATCACAGGGAGAGAGGTCTGGACTGTACGGAGGGTGGCCGAGAACCTCCCATTTGAATTTCTGCAGGAGTGCCGCGACTGTGTTGGCCGTATGAGGTCGTGCATTGTCGTGGAGCGACCACGGCGGCTATGGCATTCACTGTCACTCGGCGGTCCTGGGTGATGAGTGCAACAACCAGCTGGACGTTCCCATCGGTAATGCAGGGGGGTGCCCCAGACCGGGCATCATCGGCTAACGACACCCGTCCTTCCCTGAAGCGCTTGTGCCACGCCTTGACCCTTGCAAGGGACATGCAGTGTTTGCCGTACACTTGTGACATTCGGCGATGAATGTCCGTTCCCCCTACTCCTGCCGCTGTCAGAAACCGAACAACACCTCTTTGCTACCGACAGTGGTGGCTATGCTCGCTAAAGCACAGCGTTAAGTCATGGGGCCAAGCTCTCCGCTGACTCGGTAGACGCGTGGGTTCGAGCCCCACCGTCGGCCGTCCTTGAAATGGTTTTCCGTGGTTTCCCATTTTCAACACCAGGCAAATGCTGGGACGGTACCTTCTGACAGGCCACGGCCGCTTCCTTCCACATCCTTGCCCACTTTCATTCATATTCATCCAATCTCTCATCCCGACGCGCAGGTCGCCCACGGGCGTCGACTAGAAAGACCTGCACTCGGCCTCTCAGGAGACCACACGACAATAAAAATTTACCTCTTTGCTGTTTGGTTTAGGCCTCCATGTCACTGTTTGCAATGCGACTGGCAGCGTTGGACAATTGATGCATGCAGTTAATCGCTTTGTATCGTCACGTGACGTGCACGCGTGCCCTCTAGCGGCAGACTGTGACCTTCCACGCTCTGGTCGGTACCACACCTCAATACACACGCCACGATTAGCCGATGTAGTCACCGGTTTGCGCATTCCAGCCTCCGGCTCGTTACTTTTTGAACGCACCTTATACATTAAATAAGAATACAGCGAAAGTAGGAAGATTTAATAAATTATAATTGTTTTCAGCAATTATGATATAATGAATATTTTCACACCAAAGAATGACAACTTGAAGATGACTTATTGTTGGAATATCTGTAATGGGGCCTCCAAACCTTGAAGTAAACCGTACGCGATATACATTCCACATAGCCACATGGCCGATAGTACGCCGAGGTACCGATTTCCGCCACCGCGCACTCATTGTTTCCGCCCCATCCATTTCCGTTTCAGTTTTCAAAAACACCCTCACAAAATATATACAGATACCGAGTGGAAAGATGTTACACATAAAAAAAAAACAAGCGAACAATCCAACAATTTATAAAATATAATTATTTTATGATCTATTTGTAAACAAAAGTTTGGTGCTTTTCAGTCGGTCAACACGATTGTATCCAAATGAGATGTGTTATTTCCTAATCCTGAGAAAAAAGTATGGAAAGTAGAAGATCTCCAAGTTGAAATGGTTCCAAGAGTGTGAGAAAGATATGAGACAGGTGGGAATTGCGGAGAATAAAATCAAAGACAGGAATAGTTTCAGAAGGATGGTGAATGAATGAATGAATGATAGTGTGGCCTCCGAAGAGGTCGAGTGCAGGTTTTACTTGTTGACGCCCGTGGGCGACCTGCGCGTCGTAATGAGGATGAAGTGACGATTAAACGACACATACACCCAGTCCCCGAGCCACGGGAATTAACCCCAGGATTTTAAAATCCCTGATGGCTCGGCCGGGAATCGAACCTGGAGCACTTCGGGCCACAGCCTAGCGCGCTAACCATTTAGCCACGGAGCCGGACAGGAGGACTGTGAAAAGCTATCACGGTTTTATGGTGGAGGCAGAACCCAGAAGACGAAGAGGCCCTTTAACAGAGGAGCGGAAGAACAAGCTGATAGATGGGCTCAAGAGATACTGGCAAGATATCAAAGCCGGCAAACGAACAAAACGCAGACACTGACATGACACGCAGTCAATAGAGGCTCAAGTCGACGGAAAAAAAACTAGATCCATTACGCAGGCTATAAAATCTATGTTTGAAAGTATGGGTGAAAATATTTACAATATGTACACTTATTTAGTTGCAGTATTAGTTGAGATAATGCAACTCGTCACTATTTGTTAGTTGTAGTCTATGTGATGTTTTGTTGAGATACTGGAAGTGGTGATTGACCCCCGGAATTTGCCTGTTTGTAGTGAATACATTGTTATTGGAAATTGACAATTCAGATTGTGTTGTAGGCCTACAGGCTACTTATCTGGTCGAGTCTTGCGCAGTCCTGTTGAGAGCAGTTCACTTGGTCACATATTGCACTCGACTGAAAAGCACCAAACTTTTGTTTACTAAGGCAACACTAAAAACGGCTGCAAACACCATAATGATCTATTTGTAATGTTTTAGGGGGTCCATTGTTGCTCACGTCCGTAGGTTTGACCTGTAAGTACTCTACACGTGACCCCTGGATGGTGCTAAGCGAGCAACAGCGAACAGGCGACCTGACATATCTCTCTCCCGGTCAAGATACAATAATGAACATGGAATACTATAACCAAGAACCGCCAGTAACAACGCCGTCACAACTTTATCAATTTAAATAGCTGCTTCTTTTTAAAGCAGCAAGACGCCAAAACTACAAGTTGGAGGTTATACTTATTGAAGTGCCCTTGTGCGAATTACTGATCTTTAAATATAAATTTAAGCAATATATGTTTGTTTTGTTGCTTTAAATGTGTAAAACCAAATGAATAGCATAACGTGGAATACTTTGTCAGTTATTGGAAAAGGGGAAATTCAAAAGAGATGTTTGCAAGGATATGCTATTGTGTATTACTATTTATTCTGTGGAAAATCACATATTGTATCTGTAAAGCCATTCGCTAAATAAATACATAAATGGAATGTTTTTGAAACTATCCACTGGCTGTATTTACATCGAAACATAGTCATATCAGAAAATGTCTTAATTGCTCGAACATTGATTTAAGTAAAGTGGTCTACTCTAAACCCTTCTACCACCCCGGGCTCTGCAGCAAATATGTAACCAAGGCCACGGCTGTTTCCTTCCCAATCCTCACCAAAATTACAAATATACCTAGGTGCACACTAATACAGCCATCACTGTGACACAGGTTATCAGACAAATCGCACGCACACAAGTACACGGGGATACATGACCAGGATGTCGCAAAGTCCCTAAATAAATCAACAACAGTATTATTTCTTTGTCTCCTTGACCTAAGGTGATGGATATTTTTTAAATAATAACAATTAATATTAAAAAGTGAAATATAAAATGATAATATCATTAGATTTACAAATAAATATGCATGTAAAATTAAAAACAAGATGTTCAGTAAAGAACTTATAACCTATTTTTTCCTAAATGTATGGGTATTGTTATAAATCTTTGTCCTTTTCGAGGAGTATAATTGCATGTTGGTTGTAGTAGCTTGTTCAAATACGTGTTATACATGAATATGAGGTGCCCTTTGCTAGTGCTAACTCTGTACAAAATTTCATTCAATTCGGTTTCACCGTGTTTGAATTGATATGGTGAATCGATTTGCACACATACATGGCCGCTATCTCCAAACTATTGGGCTGATGACCTTGTAGTTTAGTCAAAGGATGCTTCCCACCAAAGGGTATGTTGTTGCAAAATTTGGTAGAGATCAAATGATAAGGTTGGTCGTAATTTGATTTAAGGTTTTAACATTTGAGTGGCCGCCATTACGTTTCAGTCTAGATGACGGCGATATAAAACATGACACTGAGGTGCCCTTTGCTAGTGCTCCCTCTGTACCAAATTTCGTTCAATTCGGTTTCACCGTGTTTGAAGAGATAGGGGGAATCGATTGGCACACATACATGGCCGCCATCTGCAAATTATTGGGCAGATGACCTTGTAGTATGGTCTACAGATTCTTCTTACATACAGGTATAGTGTTACAAAATTTGGTAGAGATCAGATGATTAGGTTGGTCGTAGAATTATTTAAGCTTTTAACATTTGGGTGGCCGCCATTACGTTTTCGTCAAGATGGTGGCGATATAAAACATGACACTGAGGTACCCTTTGCTAGTGCTACCTCTGTACCAAATTTCGATCAATTCGGTTTCACCGTGTTTGAAAAGATAGGGGGAATAGATTTGCACACAAATATGGCCACCATCCGCAAATTATTGGGCAGATGACCTCGTAGTTTGGTCAAAAGATTCTTCATACATAAAGGTATAATGTTACAAAATTAGGTAGAGATCAGATTAATACGTTGGTCGTAATTTGATTTAAGCTTTGAACATTTGGGTGGCCACCATGAACTTTACGTCAAGATGGCGGCGATATAAAACATGACACTGAGGTGCCCTTTGCCAGTGCTACCTCTGTACCAAATGTTGTTCAATTCGGATTCACCGTGTTCGAATTTATAGGGGGGGGACAGACATTCAGGGTACACGCACTCACACACAAACTCACACACACACACAGACAGACACACAATTTTTGCAAAATCGAAAGTAGGCTAATAAATAAGGTTATAAACATTAGAATTATAAAATCAAACATGAACATTGAAACGTTAAAGAAAACAGAAATTAAAATTAGTCATAATTAAAATTAGGCAACAATAATTAAGATTAAATTCCTAGTATTAATTAATGACATCGGCGCTGTAAAGGGATAAAGAGGATGATGCCAATAAATGTTTAAGAGGTGGAATATCGAAGCTATCTGTTAGTCATGATATACAATACTTCAAATAAATAAGTTATTGTTGTTGGAAATCGTTGTCATCAGACCCGTGAACTGGAGTATGTGTAGAATTTATATGTCAAACTGTATGTAATAAAAAGGGCTCAAATGTTTAAGACCTAAAAATAGTCCGAATATTCAAGCAATAAAATTATGACCTTAAAATGACGAAATCTGACTCAAAAAAGACAAAATAAGACCTGTAAATGACTGATTAAAATATGGCCGTTTGTTAGTTATAAAGACCAAGCGACAATCCCTTCAAGATTATATTGTTAATTAAATTCTTTTTTCCTATTTTCATATTAATTTTCTGAATTATTTCTGGTTATTTCCAGTCTTTTCTGTAAACACCAGTTCCCGTTCGGTACGTTGAGGATGATTGCACACCTACAGCTGCCGCCAGAACTACTGAATTATGACGTTCTTACCAAAAAATGCTCAAAATACAGAGAGTTTATTTTGTATCTGACGGAGACCCTCGCTTGCCCACTCGCCCGCGCCGCGAGCCTGTCTTCCGTTACGCGCTTTGCCGTTATGCGGCGTCACGCTGCACTGAGTCATTGAGTATAGGAATTTGTACTTACCTAGTTCACAGCTGGTGCTGAAAATGTTTGACTTTCACTGCTACACGTCGCTGGCACCTTTTTATGAAACTGGAATTTACTTTCTGAAGGTATTATACATATACACACGTTCACGTAATGAAAATCGCATTGGAACTGCACACTGAGCACTAAACACGTGAACAATTGACTAAACTGAACCTCACACTGTTAAAGCTCTCAGCAGACTGCAAAGGAGGGAAACTTGTGGCGCCAAGAAGCGGATTACGACCAAGTGCTCGGCGGGAGACCGGCTCGCGCCTTGGGCGAGCGGGCAAGCGAGGGTCTCCGTCAGATACAAAATAAACTCTCTGTATGACATAATGGTAAAAATATTTGAATACCTATTTATTTGATAAATTAAAACCACTTATTTATTTATCGTATGGCTTTTAGTGCCGAGAATCTCCGAGGACATGTTAGGCTCGCCAGAGGCTGTAGCTGCTTCCAGCGGACACCCATGGGGTGAGCTACAAGTTCCGTTCAATTTCAAGTAGTTCCAACTTTCGCTACCAGATGTCACTGATACCTAGTGGTGAACGTTGGAACTATGATACAGTGTTCCAACGAAATCTAAGCTAGAAATTTAGCTTCACACAAGTTTAGACTGTGGAAGGATCTTTTACATGCCATAAATCTATGACATGGGACCGCCGGCTCTTCTTCCCCTCCGAAGGAAGACATACTGAAGGATTTTAACGCTCTAAAAAATCCGACGACTTCGGCCGGGTCTCAACCCGCAATCTTGGGCACAGCAGTTCAGCTTGCTACCAAGTACGCCACCGAAGCCGCTATAAAACCACTGTATTGTGACGACAATAACTTGATTTGCATCAGAAACAAATCGGGCATGGCAAATATGATTTTTCCTAAACCTCCGAGATCTAGTAATAAAGTTTGTAATGTTTTGTAATTGACTCTATAGTTTGCCACGGTGGGTGAGTGGTTATCGTGTCGGTCTACTATCCCCAAGATTGCAGGTTCGCTCCTGGCCGTGGTAAGTGATTTTTGAAAAGCGGCAAAAATACGACACGCATGTCATACGATGTTGGCATGTCAAAGAACCCATTTGAATTCAGTAAGCCGTGCCCATAATGGCAAAATTAATCTCGGGAGTTTCCGCCAACACAAAGTTCCTCATTTCTCTACTAGAAAGCGCTATAGTGTTCAAGGAGCTTGGGTATCTAACCTCCTTGACTTTCATAGTGACTCAAGCTACCCTCTGGGCGCAAATTACAAATCTTGCACTTGGCACCCAAGGCCATACGATATATATATATTGAACCCTTATTGATCTACGATAAATAAGTATTCATATTTATTATTATTATTACTACGGCCCAGGCAGTACTTGAGGAAGTCGACATGGATATAAGGGAGGCCAGCATTTCGTAATGATTGCAACAAGAGCAGAGCTGGTAGCTATTCTTGGGGGACGGCTAGAATTAGTCGGGTTCAAGGCCAAATTGAGCAACTATTGTACCAAAATTGGAAGCATAAAGGAAGGATCACGAGTCACTTGCAACGAACATACGATTGAATCAGCCAATCACAAGAGACCAAGCCATGACCACGCGGTGGACAGCGTCAGTAGTAAAAAGCCCGCGGAATTGATTATCTAAAGAACCGCCGAACGGATTAATCTCCGCACGAGTGCATTGAGACGTTTGATTTATTTGAAGAAGAATGACACTAGTCCCATATTTGTGAGACAAAAACTCTGGAAATTTTTATCCGATTCCACCCCACTCCTCCGTCCCCTGTCAGTTTCTAATAAATAGTTTGGCATGACGCTACTCTAAGTCATTCGTTTTGGAGCCTTGAGAGGCTTACTTCACGCCAGTTTGCACCGTGATGTTGACGCTCGAAATTATTAGATGTCCAATTGTTTTGGAGCCTTGAGAGGCTAACTTCACGCCAGTTTGTATCGTGATTTTTACGCTCTGAATTTGGTTAAGTTATTTTATTTGTGAGCTCTGAGGAGCTAAATTCACATCAGTGGTACGAACGAATTTTAAAGTTCTAGTACATTTTATTCTGAAATCAACTTTATTTTGTGAGCTAAATATTTCACGCCAGCGCGTGGTGACTTGTAACATTTACTTAAAGACGACCATTTCAGCTATGAGGGGTAAGTCTTGTAACACCCTAATTAGCGCTCACCGGAGCGAAGGTCAACAGTACAGTACGGAAATACCGAGCAAGATAGCGACTGCCAGTGCAGCCAAGATCTTAAACTTGTTATCGAGCCAGTGACGTGGTCTGGAGGTGTATATTTTATGTACATATTGCAGTGTATTTTTCATGTGTTTTATTGTGCGTGTGTGCGAGATATCTAGGGCCAGTCTTCGCAATTAATCGCATTAGGACAATTGTGGGCGAATTGAGTAACCTGCAAGCGATTATAGATAGGTCAAATAATTAACATTGAACTTTTCTGCCAAGGAGTCGATACCAAGATGATCAGCACGTGGTTTGGAGTTGGGATGATCTTCAACAATTCAACGCAGACGACCACGATGGAGTGTTAATTTGTCCATAGGGGCAATGGGCTGAGGAGGATGTCCTTAGTTCTACAAGCAGATCGGTGATGTACAAAAATTGGATTATTTCAATTATGTAGTTAGATTTGGCCGGGGAACTTTTGTAAATAGTCATGTTTCTTTTCTTGTTGTTTAGAGTTTTTCTTGCACCGACACTTAATGTTTTAAATGTCCGTTGGCGCGTGGCCAAAGTGTTTGTTAGATATTTGTTTTTCCTTGAGTCATATGTAATATGCGCGGCGTGCGTGCGTGATTTTATCCTTGCAAATGCGGAACCCGTTACATTCGATAAATGGTGCTTTATTAACGTTAATATTTGAAATAGGAATGGGAGGTAATTACTGTAAGATATTTGGTGAACAGGTTATTAATCATATTAGGGTTGCCAAGCGCACCAATTTAAAAGTAATTTGTAGAACACCTTCATTCCAATTTTGTTAGATTTTTTTTAGTCCTTTTCAGGTTGACTAGTCACGGCATAGAACGGTGGCGCCAGCATGTGGAAATTATTTGTGTCTTTTATTTCAGGGTCTGTCAAAACCCATACGTGTGTTTCTGTGTGTGTTACTGTGACAAGTGTGTGTTGATTCTACGTGAGGAGGGGGTAGAGGTCCTACCGCCCTCATATTTTTGCTGCTGTTGTATTTTTTTGATGGAAAGACAGGGTGCTCTAGGGAGACCGCTGTTTCTTGTCCATATTTATTTCTGACACACACACACGTATTATTGTGCTTTGGGGCACACTTCTTCGAGATTCGACCCCGTGTCCTGGGAGGTCGAGGTTTTTGACTCGTGGGTTGACAGACATGCAGAGTTCCACAAACCGCCCGTTTTGCCTGGTGACTTATTTTGATAGGCAGTCCTGATTGTCCGACTGATCCCTGTAAGCTTTCATGTAGCAAACCTGTTCATTGTGATGGTTATTTTTAAGCCATAATTAATTGGGAGTTCGCCATGTGTGTAACGGCTTGTTGTACTGTACCCGATAACCCGGATAGTAGGCTGTCAGATATCCGCCCCCTCAATCGGATTGCCAATAATCAAACGCGCCTGCACAGCTACATCAATGAAAATGGCACTGACAGATACTATCGAGATTAGAGCACAATAGTTAACAAGAAATTATTGTGGAACACACCAAAATATACGGGGGTTCATACTTACCTTTACTTACCTCTTAAATTTATCTCGGGGACTGGGTTGTCAACTGGATCACTTAAAAGTATGCCCACACAATAACCTCCACCATGATATTTAAAATGAACCAGAACGAAGACGAGAAACTTTAAACTGCACAATAATTTATTTCACATAAAGAATGATTTTAACAAAATAAACAACAAAATCAACGTGGCAATCAGAAGCCATCGACCACATAACCATGTCCTTCTGTAGGACCTGTACTCTCTACATATAATTTTTCAGCTTTCTCAAGCTCATAGCAACGTAAAATAATAATGCACTGGGGATGGAAACGGGATTTGGGATGAGACACATATATCAATTGTTTTGCGTGTTTATATACTTCACATTTTATTTATAGCCACAAGGCTATTATGGAACCGTCCTTGGCCTCAGTAACACAGTTGTCCGGGCCAGCTGCAAGGCACCTGCATGGTCAAAGCGGACTGCCGTTCGTTCAACCCTAGCATAAGCGTGTTACATCATAGCTTGGCTCTCCCTTTCAAATACGTAAATGTTCACATCTCAACTGAAATATTATCACGCAAATGTCTTACATGCTTCATTCAAACACCAGTGGATTCCTCCAATAATCCCAAATCATGATTATTTGTTCAAACCACTTGCTTAACTTGCGTTGTTTAGAGTATAAAAAACAAAACTCTAAATGTTAATAACAAAAGTTCATTAATTATTTATAACAATAATAAATTGTTTATAACAATGTCAAATGACAATTGAAAATTTTATACACGCCTGTATTAATCACTATCATTTCAAATTATTTAACAAAGATATTTACAAAATTATTTTACAATATTATATTGTTTATATTATTTATACAAGGAATACATTAAACCACACGTTTATCCCGTTGATAATTACTCAAATCGTGTTGATATAATCGACCAATGAAGGTTAGTTATATTTAACTGTCAAATTCAGGTTTAATAAGGTTTAATAATAATTATTAATATTTGTGACTGTAACCTCCATTCAAAATCTTTATCTCAAATTATTTAACACTCTTGTTAATTTTAACAGTATCTTCATATGAATAATCTTTCAAAGAACAAGGACAATACATTCAGTGGGAAAATACTTCGCTTATAACGCACAAAATTGCACAAAAATTGGCCCAAAATTCATCATATATCTTCATATATATGGCATAAAAATCTTCCAAACTACACACAAAAATCCTCCACTTATTAATTCATCCACTTCATTAATTATTGTGGGAACCTCCTTCATTATTCAAGGGCATTATTCAACAGCGACTTTTACACGTCCACTGAACTAACGATTATACATCCATTGTTCCTCTTTAAAAATTCTTATATTCATCAATTGTAATAATGACTGTTATTATTTAACCTTCGTGGGTTTCATTCATGAATCGATATGAAGTAAAAATTTGCCAATCACAAATAAATTTAATAGCGAATACGATTAGACACTCCTGCCTGGTCTATCAAAATTGAGGTTAACATCTTCAAAGTAACGCAGTATAAAAATACTATCTTCAAACAAAGTTCATCTAAACTGCAAAATAGTCGAATAGAATACAATTAGATTGTGGAATGCAAACATTATTGTTCCAATCCATAATTGAGAAAAACTCCTATCAAATGTTCATTACTGTAGTGTATTCAATAAATCGAAATAAAAGTTCATATTTCATAAAATTGTCTATAATGCAATGATAAATGTCTATGTTGCAATCATGTTCATAAGACGACTAGTATTTCAAAGATCGTCGATATCGAAATAGATTTTAACGCTCTAAAATCTTTTAATTATTCTTCTTTCTTGAGGATGACAGAAAATTGGTCAAAGTAATTTACTGAATAGAATTACTTTAATAAAGTGACACGCTGTCTGAATTCAAATCTGCCATAGCAAATCGTTAACTTTACAGTCAAATCGTGACTACAAAAATATGCAAATTACTGAAAGAATCTAAATCAGTCTCAACTGATCCAAAATTATTTAAGTATGGCAATGACATAGCAATGTCTCAAAAATCGAAGAAAAAGGCATAAATCATCGAAGTGTACTGAGTACAGAAATATCAATCAAGAAAATGGGGCAAAATATAGGACAGAAAATATGGGAAGAATGGTTGCTCAGATATCGCTACAAGACTCAAATAATACAAGAAACGTTCACGACTACCTTATCTGTTGATTGAAGATCTAGAGGAAAGTTTTCAAAGAAAACTGCTGTTGGTTCCATTTCACCAGCGTGAAGATGTGCTCCGTCCTCGAATCTGGAATCAGCGTCCTCGGAGAATCGAACTGCTTCCTCCTCCGAAATTGCACTGCTCCGTGGATACGAAAAACATCCTTCTGGCAAAACTCTTCTTTGTGCGCCGGGACAACCCTGGCCTCTCTTGAAAGTTCCCTGGAGTTCTTGCAGGAATTCGCCATGAAGTTTAATGTAGTTATTTCCGCAGAAATATTCATAGTTGTGGAGTATGAAAATATTTCCACTGTTATCTGGTATAATTCAGCGATGGATTCACGATGCATGAGTGTAGTTGGATGTTCACTACATGCTCGCTTTTATAGAAAGACGATTAACGAAGTTCCATGCTGTTACTTTACTCCAAGTGATATATGTCCCAATTGCATTAAAGCCTTAGCCTTCCATCTCAACTACTGTTATAATCATTGAAAGCACTGCAAGATTATAATGTTCCATAGTCGAATGTATCGTTGTAATACCAAACGTATTCTCCAATATCACTGTTGCACTCCACGTGTCAGCCGTAGTGTATAATGTGGAATTTTAAAAGTGTTTCTCCTGTGTCGAGAAAATCAATTTTGTTGGCAGCCTTAAAGTTCCAATATCTTTCGAAGTATAACTGTGAAATTGTTCAAATCTTGTACACACCTCAGTGTTATACTGCCCAATAGAATTATAATAAAGGCTGAAGTTAGCGCTTGATATCTTGACTGGTGGAAACGTTAATGTGAGCGTTTCAACTTCACCTAGTTTCGAGCAGCGTAAAATGGAACTGCTCCGAGTTCGTTCGATGCGCCGGGCTTTAACCACGCTAAAGACAACTTACTTCACTGAATCACTTGAAAATAACTATATATCACCAGAAATATATATGCGATCTGACATATGAGATCTGAGTTCTGAGATCTGAGAGATATGAGAGCTCCTCTCTCCTGTGCACGACCTTTTATCAACTTCTTAAGGGGCGTATCCATCCCTTCCATAGCCTGTTGCTGCGTCATTGCTAGAAGTTTTAACTTTGGCTATACTTGACGGATTTTCAAATTTCAAAAACTCAAAATTAATTTCTTCAAAATTCCAAATCAATGCCATAACTGAAAATAGATTTCCACAAATCTGCATGCCAAAAGTAATCAAATATCGTAGTTTCAGCAATCTCCGTCTTCCTTCCAAACTATCGTTCATTGGTTCGAGTCTCTCCTCCAATAGCGTAGCTTCTTCCTTAGCACAATACCTTGTTTCCTGCGACTGCGTCGTAAATCTCGGATCTTTCTCGAACAAAATCATGACGTCACCAAGAATCTCAGCACAATCAGCCTACTGGTATGAAATCTGCGTCATTCGTGCCTACGTCATGAATATCCACGTCACAACTATGACATTCATAACTTTACTCATATTTTCCAATACAGCCATAGTGGTCTCAATGAAATTTAATTTCCGAGGGCATTCTCCCTTCACCACGTTTTAAAAACAGTTGCAAATTGTTTTTAAACTCTGTGTTATAAGTATCAGAATTCACTTGAACACGAAATTGAATTATTATTGGCTTACTCTTGTATGATATTTCTACTATGTTCCTTAATCATAAGTCTCTTCTTCTCTGGTTTGTGTGTGGCTAATGTATTCTCTCCTCTCTACTTTCTCTTCTGTCCTGAATATCTGTTTTCCGAATTCTGCTGACTTGTAGAAGGACCAGGATCGATCACTACATCCTGTCTTTTCTTTTGATTTTGAGCTTCCTTTTTCTCGTAATTCCTTCAGATACTGCTGACTTTCTTTCTCTCTTTCTTGATACTTGTCGGGTGTCATAACCTGACCTTGAGAATTCTGATTCTGATTCTGGTACTGGTTATTTCTGTTATAATTTCTATTATAACCATTGTTGTAGTATCTACCTCTCCCGTTGTTGTAATTCCCTCTATTATTATTCCAGCCTCGTCTTTGCTGATATGGACGGTAACCTTGTGATCTGTGGTTGCGGAAATAATTATTCCTGTGAGGACCTACATTTTCAGTTTTTCCTTCCTCAGGCTTATCAGTTTGTTGCACTTGATCCATGTAGACCGTATTAACGTCTTTGAATTCGTGCCTCTGACCTTTTTGTACCAAATTTGGCATTGGACTCGTGTAGTCAAGCCTTCTCAACAATTCGTCCATACTTGTCAAATCTCTAATGTTTGACGATATGATCAGTCTTCTTACCTCCACAGGCAGCATACGTGAAATCGCATCTATCAACTGCTCTGTTGACAATGGGGGTTGCAAAAATCTCAAGCGTGATAGTTGACTCGTAAAGAAATCAGCGTACCGTGTTGGAAGAGTACCTGAATACTTCCTTGAGTATACCTCAGCTCTTAGTGAATTCTGAGCTTCTATTGACCAGAATCGTTAAATCAGTGCCTCTGCAAATTCGTCAAAATTGCTGAAAGTGTACCGAAATGCTCTAAACCATTCGAGGGGTCCTCCAGCTAGAAATCTTTCTACGATTCTCATCTCTCTCTCTCTCTAGGAATGTGGGCTTCTATGAAATAGTCTTTAAGATTCCTGATATATTCGATCGGTGTGAGACTATCAGTGTTCCTAAATTTTTGAGGTTTGTCTTCAAAATTCCGGATGACTGTCACATTTCTCGGATATGAATCCATATAATTCCTCCCACTATCACGATACTTCCATTCAGGTTCAATATTCCGATCCTCTTCTTCTTCCCTGAATCTGGATATACGTTCCTCAGGACTAATATCTCTCTCTTCTGTATTAAGGTTACCTCTTCTCACGTAATTTCTCTCCTCTTCACCAGTCAATCCTTCGGTATCCTTGTCTGTGATTTCCGTGATGACTTTAATAATCAACTCTTCCTTATAGGTTTCCATCATGCTAGCTTCTCCTAGTTTCAAATTCTGCAGCTTGCTCGTAGTTTCATTAACATCAGAGACAACCTTATGAATCTGTTCCTCTAACGCAGTTTTAATGCTTGCACGTCCCGACCCAGTTGAGTTCTATCCTCTACCTGCTTTTCGGATAGCGAATCCATCCTTACATTCAAGTCTTTCCTAATCTGAACTACTTCGTTATTAATGTCTACTTGTGTACTGGCAAGTTTTCTTTCAATTCGTTCCTGAATCTGATCTACATGTTCCCCACTTGACCTGTTCCATTCATCTTTCCACACTGTTACATTTGCAGTTAACATTTCTGCAATATCTACTTCGATGTCCTCCTTAAGTAAACGATTGTGATCTAATACTTGGGTTCTTATGATCTCTACATCGTATTTTAAACCAGCTAAAGAAGCTGTTGTCCTGACAGACTCGTCAACTAACCGAGTTGTTAATGCACTAATGTTACGCGTACAAAGTGTTTTTGAAGTTTCAATTTCCTCCCTCACTTTGTTAACATCAGTCTGAACTTTAGCAATGTCTACAAAAACAGTATTGACTTCAACTTGTATTTTATTGATATCGCTTTGCATATCGTTGACATCTGAATGAATATTATTGATGTCTACTTGAACATTTGACACATCAGTTCGAACATTACTAACCTCTCTTTGAACTTCTTCTACTCTATCCTGTACAGTAGCAACATCATTCCTTACAACAATTACTTCAGCTCTAGCACATGAAATATCACCCCGGACATTAGCAACATCAAGATTCAACATGGTAAGATCTTTTTGTACCTTAGACACATCAATTTTAACATCAGACACATCTTTATGAATGTCACTTACAGCATTCTCGATTCCCTGGGTACTGATCTGTAAACGCGACACATTATTCTCTAAGTTTGCAGAACTGGTCTGAAGAACTTTCAGATTTTCATCCAGCATCTGCTTTACACTTTCATTCATGCTAGCATTCTCCTCCATTCGACTAGTATTCCTAGCTTCCATCTCCTTCATGCTTTCGTTCATGCTAGCTTTCAAGTTAGCAGACATCTCCTCCAACATCATTCTCAGACTTTCATCTGCCATTTCAATAATATTTCAATAATAAACTGCTTTAGGGACATACATCAAACAGAGCAAAATAACAACATCTGAGCAACATTTTTCACCATATATAAAATTTGAGCAATTTTCTGTCTTAAATCTAACTTATAATTACCTTATAATTAACCTTCGTAGACATTTCATGTTGAAATAAACTCAAGCACATGTTCAAGTTTCTTTGGTTCATTTTAAAATATCCTAACACAAATAATTTACATTTATAATCCAAATAGTTTAATTTTATCTTTAATATGACTAAGCATGTCATAAGCCGGTCAAATAAAATAAGATTCCAGATCATAGGCGATTTTTCTAAGTTTCCAGCCTATTTAACCTCTTTCAAGTCGTATAAGATCTGATCTTTTCTGAGTGTAATTTTCCTAATACAACACAACATTTATTCCTATATAATCACACTCTCAAATTCTACAATTGGCCAAGACATCTAACAAAGAATTAACCTCTTTATTTGAGTCTTCACAATCCCTTTGACATCGATAACTTGGTAATCCAATGTTATTCGAACACTCCACAAAAATTGCGGTGTCAATTCTACTGCAATAACTTGGTAATCCAATGTTTTGCTGATCGTGCCAATCGAGCCAATCGAGCCCCACACGTTGATTGCGCCAATCCTACTTGGTAATCCAGTTTTGTAGAACAAGCCCCACGTTTTAGGGTCGCCAATCCTACTTTACCCGATAACCCGGATAGTAGGCTGTCAGATATCCGCCCCCTCAATCGGATTGCCAATAATCAAACGCGCCTGCACAGCTACATCAATGAAAATGGCACTGACAGATACTATCGAGATTAGAGCACAATAGTTAACAAGAAATTATTGTGGAACACACCAAAATATACGGGGGTTCATACTTACCTTTACTTACCTCTTAAATTTATCTCGGGGACTGGGTTGTCAACTGGATCACTTAAAAGTATGCCCACACAATAACCTCCACCATGATATTTAAAATGAACCAGAACGAAGACGAGAAACTTTAAACTGCACAATAATTTATTTCACATAAAGAATGATTTTAACAAAATAAACAACAAAATCAACGTGGCAATCAGAAGCCATCGACCACATAACCATGTCCTTCTGTAGGACCTGTACTCTCTACATATAATTTTTCAGCTTTCTCAAGCTCATAGCAACGTAAAATAATAATGCACTGGGGATGGAAACGGGATTTGGGATGAGACACATATATCAATTGTTTTGCGTGTTTATATACTTCACATTTTATTTATAGCCACAAGGCTATTATGGAACCGTCCTTGGCCTCAGTAACACAGTTGTCCGGGCCAGCTGCAAGGCACCTGCATGGTCAAAGCGGACTCCCGTTCGTTCAACCCTAGCATAAGCGTGTTACCTCATAGCTTGGCTCTCCCTTTCAAATACGTAAATGTTCACATCTCAACTGAAATATTATCACGCAAATGTCTTACATGCTTCATTCAAACACCAGTGGATTCCTCCAATAATCCCAAATCATGATTATTTGTTCAAACCACTTGCTTAACTTGCGTTGTTTAGAGTATAAAAAACAAAACTCTAAATGTTAATAACAAAAGTTCATTAATTATTTATAACAATAATAAATTGTTTATAACAATGTCAAATGACAATTGAAAATTTTATACACGCCTGTATTAATCACTATCATTTCAAATTATTTAACAAAGATATTTACAAAATTATTTTACAATATTATATTGTTTATATTATTTATACAAGGAATACATTAAACCACACGTTTATCCCGTTGATAATTACTCAAATCGTGTTGATATAATCGACCAATGAAGGTTAGTTATATTTAACTGTCAAATTCAGGTTTAATAAGGTTTAATAATAATTATTAATATTTGTGACTGTAACCTCCATTCAAAATCTTTATCTCAAATTATTTAACACTCTTGTTAATTTTAACAGTATCTTCATATGAATAATCTTTCAAAGAACAAGAACAATACATTCAGTGGGAAAATACTTCGCTTATAACGCACAAAATTGCACAAAAATTGGCCCAAAATTCATCATATATCTTCATATATATGGCATAAAAATCTTCCAAACTACACACAAAAATCCTCCACTTATTAATTCATCCACTTCATTAATTATTGTGGGAACCTCCTTCATTATTCAAGGGCATTATTCAACAGCGACTTTTACACGTCCACTGAACTAACGATTATACATCCATTGTTCCTCTTTAAAAATTCTTATATTCATCAATTGTAATAATGACTGTTATTATTTAACCTTCGTGGGTTTCATTCATGAATCGATATGAAGTAAAAATTTGCCAATCACAAATAAATTTAATAGCGAATACGATTAGACACTCCTGCCTGGTCTATCAAAATTGAGGTTAACATCTTCAAAGTAACGCAGTATAAAAATACTATCTTCAAACAAAGTTCATCTAAACTGCAAAATAGTCGAATAGAATACAATTAGATTGTGGAATGCAAACATTATTGTTCCAATCCATAATTGAGAAAAACTCCTATCAAATGTTCATTACTGTAGTGTATTCAATAAATCGAAATAAAAGTTCATATTTCATAAAATTGTCTATAATGCAATGATAAATGTCTATGTTGCAATCATGTTCATAAGACGACTAGTATTTCAAAGATCGTCGATATCGAAATAGATTTTAACGCTCTAAAATCTTTTAATTATTCTTCTTTCTTGAGGATGACAGAAAATTGGTCAAAGTAATTTACTGAATAGAATTACTTTAATAAAGTGACACGCTGTCTGAATTCAAATCTGCCATAGCAAATCGTTAACTTTACAGTCAAATCGTGACTACAAAAATATGCAAATTACTGAAAGAATCTAAATCAGTCTCAACTGATCCAAAATTATTTAAGTATGGCAATGACATAGCAATGTCTCAAAAATCGAAGAAAAAGGCATAAATCATCGAAGTGTACTGAGTACAGAAATATCAATCAAGAAAATGGGGCAAAATATAGGACAGAAAATATGGGAAGAATGGTTGCTCAGATATCGCTACAAGACTCAAATAATACAAGAAACGTTCACGACTACCTTATCTGTTGATTGAAGATCTAGAGGAAAGTTTTCAAAGAAAACTGCTGTTGGTTCCATTTCACCAGCGTGAAGATGTGCTCCGTCCTCGAATCTGGAATCAGCGTCCTCGGAGAATCGAACTGCTTCCTCCTCCGAAATTGCACTGCTCCGTGGATACGAAAAACATCCTTCTGGCAAAACTCTTCTTTGTGCGCCGGGACAACCCTGGCCTCTCTTGAAAGTTCCCTGGAGTTCTTGCAGGAATTCGCCATGAAGTTTAATGTAGTTATTTCCGCAGAAATATTCATAGTTGTGGAGTATGAAAATATTTTCACTGTTATCTGGTATAATTCAGCGATGGATTCACGATGCATGAGTGTAGTTGGATGTTCACTACATGCTCGCTTTTATAGAAAGACGATTAACGAAGTTCCATGCTGTTACTTTACTCCAAGAGATATATGTCCCAATTGCATTAAAGCCTTAGCCTTCCATCTCAACTACTGTTATAATCATTGAAAGCACTGCAAGATTATAATGTTCCATAGTCGAATGTATCGTTGTAATACCAAACGTATTCTCCAATATCACTGTTGCACTCCATGTGTCAGCCGTAGTGTATAATGTGGAATTTTAAAAGTGTTTCTCCTGTGTCGAGAAAATCACTTTTGTTGACAGCCTTAAAGTTCCAATATCTTTCGAAGTATAACTGTGAAATTGTTCAAATCTTGTACACACCTCAGTGTTATACTGCCCAATAGAATTATAATAAAGGCTGAAGTTAGCGCTTGATATCTTGACTGGTGGAAACGTTAATGTGAGCGTTTCAACTTCACCTAGTTTCGAGCAGCGTAAAATGGAACTGCTCCGAGTTCGTTCGATGCGCCGGGCTTTAACCACGCTAAAGACAACTTACTTCACTGAATCACTTGAAAATAACTATATATCACCAGAAATATATATGCGATCTGACATATGAGATCTGAGTTCTGAGATCTGAGAGATATGAGAGCTCCTCTCTCCTGTGCACGACCTTTTATCAACTTCTTAAGGGGCGTATCCATCCCTTCCATAGCCTGTTGCTGCGTCATTGCTAGAAGTTTTAACTTTGGCTATACTTGACGGATTTTCAAATTTCAAAAACTCAAAATTAATTTCTTCAAAATTCCAAATCAATGCCATAACTGAAAATAGATTTCCACAAATCTGCATGCCAAAAGTAATCAAATATCGTAGTTTCAGCAATCTCCGTCTTCCTTCCAAACTATCGTTCATTGGTTCGAGTCTCTCCTCCAATAGCGTAGCTTCTTCCTTAGCACAATACCTTGTTTCCTGCGACTGCGTCGTAAATCTCGGATCTTTCTCGAACAAAATCTTGACGTCACCAAGAATCTCAGCACAATCAGCCTACTGGCATGAAATCTGCGTCATTAGTGCCTACGTCATGAATATCCACGTCACAACTATGACATTCATAACTTTACTCATATTTTCCAATACAGCCATCGTGGTCTCAATGAAATTCAATTTCCGGGGGCAGTACGTTGTATGGGTAAAATATTGTATTATTAACGTAAATGTTGGCTGTGTGCCTATTGCTTTGTTTATGACTCGATTCATGTAATTTTTTTGTGTCACACCTGTGCGGTGTAGTGGTTGAGTACTCGTAAATTTTGACAGCGGTCATTTGTGTATTTTTATTGGTCACGTGTTAATGTACTTGTGTTGATTTGTGTGAGAAGTCCTAAGTTTTTAGGCAGTAAATGTTGCTACGGCAATTTGATTCCAATTTCACACGGAAATTTTGTGTTTGTTTATATTAGATTTAGGAAGTGTCGGTTTAATTTTAAGTATTGTAGTTGTGTTCCCCCGTGTCGGTCTAGCTCTAAGAAATGTGGATTCGTTATCTGAATGATTATTCTGGATGATGACGAATCACGCATTCATTGTACACATCGTGATGCATGTAGAACGGCATACGCACATATATGGTCACTTTTGTTATTTTTATCTTAGGGACACTTGGTCCAGGTAATTAATCTCTCCAGAGATTTTGGCCTAGTTTTTGGCATTTTTATTAAGTGGGAGTCAGATGGGGGTTTTTGTTGTTTATTGTTGAGTGTAAATATGGTGATTTGTTATTAAATTCATTTGTTTTAACCCTGGCTTCACTCTTTCCTGCATGTTATTTTGTTATATGTTACCCTGCAAGTTAATGAAGCGCCTTGACAACAACTTACGATATGAACCGTTACACCCCCCGAAACTGAGTCTCATATGCTTCTTTGCAAGGGTTCATAAAACAAAAATGGCTGCCCAAGTGGGGATTGTTGTTGTTGCTTCGCTGATCTCATATTTATTTCGTTGAGAAATGATGCCAGGTCAAGCGGACATGTAAATTCAGTAAATTGAGGCGATGTTGTACCGCCATGTGCATTAGTAAAATCACTGAGTTCCTAAAGTTAGAGATATATAACAAGGTTAGAATTTGATATTGTATTTGTTATAAACTGGTTCTGGCGCCCGACATTAAAATTAGAAATTTGCATTATTATTGAACTCAGTCAAAGCAGGAAGGTGTTGCCTTATATTTGACATTTAATTGACTTCGGTTAATTGGTGTTTCGTAAATTCTGTTGGTTAGGAATTTAAAAGCAGATCACTAGGGGTTATTTTGTTGTTTGGGAATAAGTGTCATTGTATTCAGTAAATTTTGTTACTGAAATTTTCATTAAATTAGAGCCAGTAATATTTAAATGTTGTGACATGTATGTGTGTATATGACGGAAACCTTGGCCCATAACCCTGTTTTCTCTGAATATATTTGTGTGTGTGAAATGGCGAGTGTCGATGAAATTAAGGGATTGTTGGAACAGATGTCGATCCAAATGTCCGTAAAGACGGAAGAACAATTAAAGAACATGAAGGAGGAAATAAGCGAAGACAATAATAAACAATTAGTACATATGTCCGTGAAGACGGAAACACAATTAAAAGAACAGTTAGGAGCTCAACGGGAGCATGATGATAAACAATTAAGTGACATTACGGTCCAGTTACAAGCGCAGAAGTTAGACAGTGAAAAACAATTAAATGACATTACGGTCCAGTTACAGGCGCAGAAGATAGACAGTGAAAAACAATTACACGACATGAGCGGTAATATTTCGGTCCAGTTAGAAGTCCAGAAATTAGACACGGACAAACAATTAAATGAACTAAATCACAAATTGTCGGAACATGCGGTAACACAAACGGCACAAACCGAACAATTAGGAAAAGCACTAATGACATTAATCAGAGCGTTAAAAAGGTAGAGAAACTGGCAGGCGAGGTTGCGGAGAACAACGTCAAACAGTTAGGCGAAATTAAGAAGTTGGAGGCGAAATTTGATAACAAATTAATACAATTTGACGAGATGGTGGCAGATAAACTCAAGCAGATAGAGGCAGCATGTGTCAGTAAACCGCGGGAATGAAGAAAACCCAAGAGAAATTGCAGCAGCAAATTAATTCGGTAGACAGCAACGTGCTGGAATTAATACAGGAAATTGATAATGTCGAGGTTAAGGCCGAAACCGAATGGATACACTTGCGGGAGAACTTAGAGGAGCAATTAGGCAAGACACAATAGCAAATACAAGAAGTGGGGGAGCAGCTCGTCAAGACTCGGGATAATCTGGAAGGCCAGCTAATAAAAACACAAGAGGGCATAAGAGAGGAGGTTGGAGAACAGATACGTGAAGAGCTAGAGAAAAATCAGGAAAGGAACGAGGAGAAAATTAATAGCTTGAAAAGTAGGATCCAGCGAGATTGGGACCAGCAGGCTCACGCGAATAAGGAAGACAGGCTGACAGTTTTAAAGCGAATGCAGGCATTGGAGGAAAATGTAAAGTCAAAATTACAGGAACACTCAGAGTTAATCATCAAAAACGAGATTAGGTCTTTAGAGAATGCGACATTATTTTCGACTGAAAATATACCGGAGAAGCAAACAAGTATTGGAAGTCCTGCAGGCTTGAAGTTGGCTGAGGATACAAGCCGGGGTCAAAGTCCCAGACTAACGAGTAACGCGTTCCAGCAATACAGGGGGGAGACTTCAACACCACAACCGAACTTGGCACCCGCCCAAGTCATCCAAGTCATTCGGGGTAATGATTTTAAGCTCGATAAATTTAAGGAACACTCAGGAACCACTCCCAAAGCATTTCTACGACAATTAACTGATTACTTTAATGACCAGCACATCAGCCCTGAGAAACAATTAAGACTAGTGGAGAAATTTTTAGAAGGACCTAGCCTAACCTGGTTTTTAAGCTTTAAGTACACGTTCACAGACATGGCTCAATTTCGCGAGGCATTTTTGAAGAAGTTTTGGAGCCCTTCGTTACAGCAGGGGTTGAGAATGGACCTGTACACGCGAAAATATCATAGTACGCATCCAACCCGTTTTTCAGAATTCTTCAGCCAGTTATTGGTAAAATTCAGAGATTTTGACGACCCGCCTAGCGAGCAAAATATGGTTCTAACCATCGGGAAACAACTCCCAATGCACATCCAAGAACTATTAGTCGCAGGAAACATTCAAACCGCAGTCCAAGCCGAAGAATTACTCAGACACTTAGACGAGGCGAGTATGGTGAGCCCACAGACAGGAAGGAGGAATATGGAATGTGTCAACACGGCAGAGGTAGTTCAGGGACTCCAAAATAACCACAGCCAGGGGAACCAAACTAAGACACAGTCCACAGGGACACAATTCACACCAAGAAGGCAAGATTTTGACGGCCGAAACCAGTTCAACAATAATAATCAGAACTATCAGAATAACCACGGGAGATACAATCAGAACAACCAAAATCAAAACAATCAGTGGACGTACCAGCGGGAGTACACAAATTGGAGGGGAAACCAGAGACAAGGTAGACCTTACCAAAGAAATGGAGATGGTAGATGGAATAACGGCAGGGACTATCGCCAAGAAAATAGGGGAGATTATCGGAACAACTGGGACGAGCGATATATTGAATCACGAAAATACTTGGATCAATTAAGTACCGAAGAAGCGGAGAAGGAGAAGTGGGGGCGTGCCATGGCGAACAGACAGAGCCCAGACAATCATCAAGGAGAGGTGGCAGAGAGTTTATTGAGACAACAGGAGCGACAGAATGACAACCGGCGAAACACAACAAATGGGTCCCGGGATAAAAAAAACAAATGAACTGAAAAATGATAGTCTGAAAATGGAGGTCGCCAGGGAGCAAGAAGAGATGGTAGTGGCCAATATAGAAGAGTGGGTAGCATTCCAGGACGACTGCCTGGAGGAAGTGGTGAAGAACCGTGAAAATGTTATCAGACAGCTACCAATTATTTACGCACATGTTGGAGGCATGAGGGTGAGATGTTTAATTGATACAGGTAGCCAGGTGAGCTTAGTCACTGAAATTTTGATAAAGGAAATAGGAAGAAAACAAACTGTTCCAATTATGCCGGTACCGCTAATGAAAGTCAGAGGGGTTATTCCTGATAAAACTATGAATTGTAAACAGCAAGCATTTCTAGATCTGGAAATATTGAACCATACTTTTTCACAAACATTCATTGTTATTCCAAAGATGAACTACAACATAATTTTAGGAGCCAACTTCATCTGCGATTTTCATGCTGTAATTGACTTACATAACAACACTGTAAGCTTCAAACAAGTAGAGGGGTTGAATCATGTGGGTTTAAACATGGAAGAGAGTCCGTTGGAGAGAGAGGCCAATACTTGGGTTGTTGAAGAATGCACTAATGAGGCCGGAGATAAGATCTTGACGGGGGAACGAGTCAGCCAGACAGCAGTGCTAGAAATTGACAGCCGAGATATTTCGCAGGAACTTTGGGTGCATTTGGCAGAAGAAGAAATTAGCGGAACTAAATTTGAAATTCTACTTCAGGAGCGACTTAAGGAGGCCATCGTAGGGGAACCTGATAGAAGAAGACTGGAAGAAATTTTAAGATTACATAAAGGAGCTTTTAACACCATACCTGGGAAGGTTTTAAATTTTCAATATGCCATGCAAGTGACAGATTGGACCGCATTTAATAGTAAATTGTACCCGATCCCAAAGAAACATTTTTCTCAGGTGAGGGACATTGTTACTAACTTATTAGATTCTGGCATGATAACAAAAGCGGCAACCCCTTACCTGAACGCAATATTGGCTGTGGCCAATCCAAACGGATCGATTAGGCTATGCCTAGACGCGCGGGTTTTGAACAGCAAACAGCTAGTTGAGCATGACCAAGCACCTAGGATCAAAGATGTTTTGAAAGGCTTCCGTGGGAAGAAGATATACTCAAGTGTTGATTTGACGAATAGTTTCCACCATCTTGAACTTGAAGAAAAATCCCAACTGTTGACGGGATTTTTATTCGATAATCAAAGTTATATCTGGTGTCGAATGCCCTTTGGCGTGAACACTGCGGGTTGTGCACTCATTAGAGCACTCGATAGAAATCTGACTGAGGAGGTCAAGAACTTCACCACGAGATATGTTGACGACATATTAATTGCTTCTGAAACAATGGAGGAACACCTGATAAATTTAAATAAACTGCTGGACAATTTGAGAACCATGAACTTCAAAATTAACCTAAAGAAATCACATTTTTGCCAGAGCGAGATTTTATATTTGGGGCATATAATTGATGTCGAGGGCGTGCGGCCTAATCCAGCCAAGATTGATGCTATTAAGAAATTTCCCACACCTACCAAAGTCAAACATGTGAGAGCGTTTTTGGGAGTGACAGGCTTCTTCAAAGAAAATTGCTCTGGTTACACAGAAACAGTAGCACCTATGCAGGAGATGTTGAAGAAGGCGAATCGATGGTCGTGGAACGAGGAGTGCGACAGGTCTTTTAAAGCAACGAAGGATTTATTGGAAAACTGTGTGAAACTTGGATATCCAGATTTTGAGAAGCGATTTATTATTCAAGCAGATGCTTCATTGATTGGAATCGGTGCTATGCTGTACCAAGAGGACGCTGAAGAACCCAAGAAGAAATCCTATTTGGCATTTACGAGTCGTAAATTAAGGAAACATGAGAGGAACTACACAGTTACGGAACTTGAGCTGCTAGCAATTCTATATTCTCTTCAACAGTGGCGTAAGATGATCTATGGTTATTCCATCATTATTAGAACCGACCACCATGCACTGACATTTTTATTCAAGACAACAATGGCAAGTGAGAGAGTTACGCGCTGGTCCATCTACATACAGCAGTTTGACATCACAATAGAGCATTGCCCTGGAAGGATGAACGTCATACCTGATGCCTTGAGTAGGAATCCTGAGGACGGAAACGAAGTAACAGCGGAAGTTCACAATATTACCTTAACACCCAAGGCTCGTGAGTTTTTGGCAAGATTGAAGGATATTCGGAAGGAGCAAGAAGCATACCCATGGATGATGATGATGATAAAATTCTACAGGAAGGAATTACAACCAAATTCACCGGAGTACCGAAAAGCCAGTGCTAAACAAGCGAGATTTCACTACTTAAATAACTTGTTACATAAGTACGTGGATGAGCATCATACTAAACTGTGGATCCTAGTTCCAGCATCACTACAGAGGGGATTGACTTGGCATGTTCACGAGAGCCTAGCACATATCGGCACGGATAAGACTGAAGCTACGATAGGGGAGACCTTTACTTGGCCTAAGATGAGATTCACCATTGTTGAAGTAATCAGAACCTGTGACGCATGCCAGCACACGAAGCCGAACAACTTTATTCTGAAACAACCTCCAAGACCACTTTTACCGCAAAAACCATGTGAGATGCTCGCTATCGACTGTTTTGGCCCTTTAGTAAAAGGAAAGCGTGGATGCCGACACCTTCTGGTGTGTGTCGATGTATTTTCGAAGATGGTCGTGCTATGTCCTATTCAGAAGACGACATCAAGACAAGTCCTCAGTCGAATTAAGAACAAAGTTATTCCGATGCTTGGGAAGCCGGAATCCATTCTATCAGATCACGGTACCTACTTCACGAGCAATGTTTTTAGGCAAGGTTTGGAGAGCCTAGGAATAAAACACGTATTTTCAAGTATTCGTCATCCTTGTGGAAATCCGAGCGAGAGAACAATTCGCTGTGTTGCCAAGTACTACAGAGTAATGATTCCTAACGAACACAATAAAAGGGTTGACAAAGTAGGGGAAATTGAGATGTGCATGAACACCACTAAGCACGAGTCGACGGGTCAAGTCCCACTGATTGTACACCACAACAGGTTGCCAGAAAGAACTTGGGACAAGATCATTCCTTGCCCAAGGGATCCATTATTAGCGCATGACTTGCGAATCCAGCGAACGAGAGAGCACATGAGGAACCAAGCGGACCGAAGGCTGAGACGGTACCGAGGAGAGAAGTTTCACCGAGAGTTACAAGAACAAGAGTTAGTGCTGGTTCGTAGACCACCGATATCCGACCCTAAGAACAAAGTCTTCGCAAAATTCTGTCCAAAATTTATTGGCCCGTTCCGGGTAATCAAGAATCTGGGTAACAATGCCTACAGACTGGAAGAAGTGAGCACTGGTGCAAAATCTGTTTTTAATAGCGCCAATTTAAAACCTTACTACAGAAGGGATACATTTGATGACTAGGAAAGATGATGTGTGCAGAATCTGTATTGCAAAAATTTTATTTTGAGAGCCAACACTCAAATCTACGGGGAGCGCCAGAGTACGAACTTTGTTTGTAAACAACGAGCAGCTGAGACGACTGGAGTGGCAATTACTTGAGGAGAAGGGGGAGACCTAGGGAGGAAGTATGAATGACATTCCAGCGAGAAAGGGAGCACACTAATTGAGTCAGAGGGGCGTACACTCGAGCAGCTGAGTGAGATTTAAAGAGATGTGTTGTTACTACAGTGGATTTTGTTTTTGAAATCCAAACCAATAAATTGCTTCGAATTTCAAAACCTTGCTGAGGATAAATGAACCCTTATTGATCTACGATAAATAAGTATTCATATTTAATATTATTATTACTACGGCCCAGGCAGTACTTGAGAAAGTCGACATGGATATAAGGGAGGCCAGCATTTCGTAATGATTGCAACAAGAGCAGAGCTGGTAGCTATTCTTGGGGGACGGCTAGAATTAGTCGGGTTCAAGGCCAAATTGAGCAACTACTGTACCAAAATTGGAAGCATAAAGGAAGGATCACGAGTCACTTGCAACGAACATACGATTGAATCAGCCAATCACAAGAGACCAAGCCATGACCACGCGGTGGACAGCGTCAGTAGTAAAAAGCCCGCGGAATTGATTATCTAAAGAACCGCCGAACGGATTAATCTCCGCACGAGTGCATTGAGACATTTGATTTATTTGAAGAAGAATGACACTAGTCCCATATTTGTGAGACAAAAACTCTGGAAATTTTTATCCGATTTCACCCCACTCCTCCGTCCCCTGTCAGTTTCTAATAAATAGTTTGGCATGACGCTACTCTAAGTCATTCGTTTTGGAGCCTTGAGAGGCTTACTTCACGCCAGTTTGCACCGTGATGTTGACGCTCGAAATTATTAGAAGTCCAATTGTTTTGGAGCCTTGAGAGGCTAACTTCACGCCAGTCTGTATCGTGATTTTTACGCTCTGAATTTGGTTAAGTTATTTTATTTGTGAGCTCTGAGGAGCTAAATTCACATCAGTGGTACGAACGAATTTTAAAGTTCTGGTACATTTTATTCTGAAATCAACTTTATTTTGTGAGCTAAATATTTCACGCCAGCGCGTGGTGACTTGTAACATTTACTTAAAGACGACCATTTCAGCTCTGAGGGGCAAGTCTTGTAACACCCTAATTAGCGCTCACCGGAGCGAAGGTCATCAGTACAGTACGGAAATACCGAGCAAGATAGCGACTGCCAGTGCAGCCAAGATCTTAAACTTGTTATCGAGCCAGTGACGTGGTCTCGAGGTGTTTATTTTATGTACATATTGCAGTGTATTTTTCATGTGTTTTATTGTGCGTGTGTGCGAGATATCTAGGGACAGTCTTCGCAATTAATCGCATTAGGACAATTGTGGGCGAATTGAGTAACCTGCAAGCGATTATAGATAGGTCAAATAATTAACATTGAACTTTTCTGCCAAGGAGTCGATACCAAGATGATCAGCACGTGGTTTGGAGTTGGGATGATCTTCAACAATTCAACGCAGACGACCACGATGGAGTGTTAATTTGTCCATAGGGGCAATGGGCTGAGGAGGATGTCCTTAGTTCTACAAGCAGATCGGTGATGTACAAAAATTGGAGTATTTCAATTATGTAGTTAGATTTGGCCGGGGAACTTTTGTTAATATTTGAAATAGGAATGGGAGGTAATTACTGTAAGATATTTGGTAAACAGGTTATTATTCATATTAGGGTTGCCAAGCGCACCAATTTAAAAGTAATTAGTAGAACACCTTCGTTCTAATTTTGACAGATGTTTTTTGAGTCCTTTTCAGGTTGACTAGTCACGGCATAGAACGGTGGCGCCAGCATGTGGAAATTATTTGTGTCTTTTATTTCAGGGTCTGTCAAAACCCATACGTGTGTTTCTGTGTGTGTTACTGTGTCAAGTGTGTGTTGATTCTACGTGAGGAGGGGGTAGAGGTCCTACCGCCCTCATATTTTTGCTGCTGTTGTATTTTTTGATGGAAAGACAGGGTGCTCTAGGGAGACCGCTGTTTCTTGTCCATATTTATTTCTGACACACACACACGTATTATTGTGCTTTGGGGCACACTTCTTCGAGATTCGACCCCGTGTCCTGGGAGGTCGAGGTTTTTGACACGTGGGTTGACAGACATGCAGAGTTCCACAAACCGCCCGTTTTGCCTGGTGACTTATTTTGATAGGCAGTCCTGATTGTCCGACTGATCCCTGTAAGCTTTCATGTAGCAAACCTGTTCATTGTGGTGGTTATTTTTTAAGCCATAATTAATTGGGAGTTCGCCATGTGTGTAACGGCTTGTTGTACGTTGTATGGGTAAAATATTGTATTATTAACGTAAATGTTGGCTGTGCGCCTATTGCTTTGTTTATGACTCGATTCATGTAATTTTTTTGTGTCACACCTGTGCGGTGTAGTGGTTCAGTACTCGTAAATGTTGACAGCGGTCATTTGTGTATTTTTTATTGGTCACGTGTTAATGTACTTGTGTTGATTTGTGTGAGAAGTCCTAAGTTTTTAGGCAGTAAATGTTGCTACGGCAATTTGATTCCAATTTCACACGGAAATTTTGTGTTTGTTTATATTAGATTTAGGAAGTGTCGGTATATTTTAGCGTATGGCTTTTAGTGCCGGGAGTGTCCGAGGACATGTTCGGCTCGCCAGTTTTTGTAGCTGTTTCGAGGCGGACACCCAATGGGTGAGCTACACGTACCGTCACGTGTGGAGTGTAGTCTGGGGAGGAAAGTTTGAATGTAAGGACGAGGAATTCGAAAGTTGCGGCTGTGGCCTATAGTTAGGGACCAACCCCGGCATGTGCCTGGAAGGAAGATGGGAAACCTCAGAAGACCATCTTCAAGGTTGCCGACAGGGGGATTCGAACCTCCTCGCCTCCCGGATATGAGCGACTGCCAGCAGTCATGCCGTAACGACCACGGCTAACTCACCCAGTATTATTATTATTAGTATTATTATTATTATTATTATTGACGCTAAGATAGGGAAGGAAGTAGCTGTTGTTAGGAGCCAACTCGATATTTTACTTTAGTACAAGTAGGAAACAACGGAACGCTTACAGGATGTTTGAGGTGGGAGTCGAACCTACCTCTTCTCCGTTTCATTTTGTCTCACGAGGCTGAGTATACCCTGTTTCAACCCTCAGACAATAATTGTATTTCTTTGCAGAACAGGGAGTCGAAGCCAGGATATTTGCGACTTCAGTCTCAATTCTTTCTTGAAGGCCACTGAGGCAGGCTAAGAAGAAAGAAAGAAAGAAAGAAAGAAAGAAAGAAAGAAAGAAAGAAAGAAAAACAGGAAGTGTTAAGATCCTCACTTAAAATGAGGGTATCGGCAATAGTCATGAAAGAATCGCTAGGTCTCCTTGTCGTAATACCATTAGAGTTAGAAGACAAGATGACCAATGACCATCGACTGGAACGATGAAAGAGAGGATTCCGGAATGTGTAATTGGAAGCTACGTTGGTCTTAGCATGAGCCTACCAACATGCTTTCCATGAGTTGTGTGGCTTTGTAGGGAAATATCGACCAGCAGCCATAACCTCCCTATGAAGGCCTCCAAACTGAGAAAAATTGTTGAGTTTTAATATTCACTGGCCATGAAAGCCAATGTACCATCTTTTTGGAACCCTTCATAGGGAGGTTATGGCTGCTTGAGCTTTTAGTTCTCGCGGTAAAAGGCGCAAGTGCGCTTCATAAAAAGTGGGAGGTAGCGCGCAGTTCGCTGCTCCTGTGGGGGTCCGAGCGGGGACTCAAGAGCCCGCTGATGACCCAGCTTGGTGTTCTAGGCGAAACCCCACACAAGACATGGCAAAAACCTAGAAAAATTGCTGAGTTTTAATTCACTGACCGTAAAAGCCAATGCACCAAATAGATAAATACATTAATGATTAAATAAATAAATAAATAGATAAATACATTAATGAATAAATATATAAGTAGATAAATAAATAAATAAATATATAAATAGATAAATAAATAAATAGAGAAATAAATAGATAAATAGATAATAGATAAATATATAAATAAACAGATTCAATATATATATTGTTATGGCTGTGAGTTTGTTTCGTCGCTCGCCGCATGAGTCACAGCTGCCCCCGGGCTGGACTGTGCTCTGCCTCAGTGTATTACGTGCAACTTACGCAACAGGGCTACTAGGACAAAGGGATGGTCCAGAATATTCGTGACCCAGCCAGTGATGGAAACCTCGAGAAGCCGTGAACCCTGGATGGGTCTAGAAGCATTTATTGAGTCACCGGCCTGCTATATAAGAGCTACCTGGCAAGCGGGGTCGAGTGTGTTTTTCGAGCTAGTGCGAGCGTTACCTTGAGCGGCAGTTGTTGGCGACGTGACTTGCGAAACCCCTAGTGAAGCTGATTCTCTTGACAGCGAGGGAGTGAGTAGCCTACAGAGGAACTGTGTCTTGAACGAGTGTGTTTTCCAGTGCGACAGAGGTGATTGTGGTGAATTGTGAAACAGTGTGTAGTACGGTGACAGGCTGAGTGCAGATATTTCCAGCCAGCGCACGGGGCCACCTCATTACGAGGGATTAACTTCTGCGGCTTATTGTCAAGTGAAAGGGAAGTGTTCTCTCCGTGAGGAAACTGGAGTAAGGTTCTAATTGCTTGTATTTGCTGTTGAGTGGTGTATCTTTCTGGCCGCAAAAAAGCTAATTATATTTCTTTAAAGGAACAATCTGTGTTGTGCTTCAACCCACCGTAATCCAGTTAACAAAAGTGCCACTAGGGAGTGGCACGTAACAATATATATATACTTATAAATAGATACATTTATTAATATATAAATAAATAGATAAATAAATAGATAAATAAATAATAGATAAATATATAAATAGATTGATAAATGCATTAATGAATAAATAAATAAAGCAAGATAGAAAGAAAGAAAGAAAGAAAGAACGATGATGATGATGATGATGATAATCGTTGTTTTAAGGGGCCTATCATCGAGGTTATCGGCCCCTAAAGAAAGAACGAAGGAAAGAAATAAGATACATACATTTCCGAATAAATAAATAAATAAATAAAAACAATAGATAGATAAATACAGTGATGAATAAATAAATAAATAAATAAATAAATAGTTAAATACATTAATGAATAACTACATAACTAGATAAATTCCTTAATGAATATATAAAGAAATAAAGAAATAAATACATACATTAATGAATAAATAATTAAAAAAATAGATAGATAAATACGTTAATGAATAAATAAATAGATAAACAAATAAATAAATAGATAAATAAATAAATAGATAAAAAAATAAATTGATCGATAAATACATTAATGAATAAATAAATAACTAGATAAATGCATTAATTAATAAATAATAAATAAACAAACAAGTAATCACACAAACAATCAAACAAATATACCAATACATAAAAAATAAATGAATAAAGAACTATTAAATAATGAAATGAATAAATTCAAAAATTAATGAATAAATAAATAAACAAAGACGTAAAAAATAAATCCATAACCATTCTTCAAAATGTCCTGCATTAAAACAATGCTATGTTCCATAATGACCCGGAAATATAAGATACTGTTATCTGTCAGGCAAACAGAATATGTTCTTAGGACCTTTCCAGTAGGCCTAGGTACCCCTTCAATATCAATGTGAGAAAAAAGTATGACTGAAGAACCAAAAAAGATGGCATAACAACCACCTTTCTCTTGTATGTCACAACAACTGTACACACCTAGTACTTGAATGAGCTTTGGTAAGATTCCATTCAGTGTTACAATGATGTTGTACCAGGGGAAGAACAGGCGGTCTCTCACCTGCCGTTGACTTTGTATTTTTAATCCTGTCAGTGTCAAGTATGTTTGTATTCAGGGAGGCGGGGATGCATTTGGAGGCAGGTGGAATATAGACCACATATTCATTCTCAAGAGTACTTGAACTGCATCACGCACAACACGTCATAGACAGGTGATTATCTCGTCATAACAAATAGACGGAACATATTCCTCTCCTTCATCGCTACTTTGAAGACACCGCCTTTATGTGTCTTAACTCTCTCAAGGTTCGTTTCTTAGAAAATTATTAATATAAGCAATATGGATAAATAATGTGACTTCAGAGCATGGGAATATTGTAGTCATGTAGGTTAATGTGATAAGGCCTACGAGGGGTTTACGAATATGATGCTCGTCATTTTAATTCACAGGGAAGCTGTATAACTGTACAAAGAGATAAAACACATTATCATAAGCAAGACCTGGATTCTTAGGATCAGACCTATTTTATTCCTGATCACGTACTCTTGCTGTTTAAGAAGACTGTATCCTTCAAATATCTAGGAAGCATCGCAAATTGGAATAAAAAGTGACAGTTAGTCTGAAAGACTAGACTTTGTATTATTTTAAATGCTACAAATGCTGAAAAATGCTAGAAAGGCTGGAGGCTTCTCGCTTCGCTCGAAGCCAAAGACTCTTGACATGTTAGAAAATTATCTGCAAAATACTTATCTTGCTTATCTTGTTTCAAATTACTCGCGACCGGAAAGTGCAAACCAAGGGCAAAGCAAGGTCAAGCGCGCGGGATGCCGTCACGCTCACCAGGGCGCACGGGGACGTGCCCCTTCCATGCAGTATATAAACACTTATAGTGGGCGATGTATTGAAGATAGAGATATGCTCTCGCGGACTTTTTTGTAGAACTTTTCATGCTGACCAATTCTTACGCTCATAGTATATTGATATTTTTAACGGTTTGCCCAGCGTAAGCTTAAGAAGCGCACGGACGCCAAGTTTGTTTTCAACTTTTTCACTGAAATCGTTATTGCTTGGCTTCGTTTCATCATACATAAATTATTTTCTACAGAATCTTTCCTCGATATATCTTTTACAGAATGGTGAAAACCGCATCAAAATCCATCCAGTGGTTCTCGAGATTACCCGTGACATCCAAGAATCGGGAATTTTTGTCTTATACTAACGAAGTAGAGATTGTCGGGGTACACATCCACCAAGCGGTACTATGACGTCACACCCCTCAGTGCATCTGGGAACATTTCGTCCCGTCACCGTAACGTAACGCCAGACCCCAGCGTAACGACGAAGTCGACAAGATCATTTAAAATGATAAAACATGGCGGAAGAGATAATGAACCGTATAAAATCTGCAGAGAGGTGAATGTTTGCAATGAATAAACTATTCAGCAGTAACCTTTTATCAAGGACATCAAATCTCCGTGTTTATAAGACAATTGTAAGACCAGTAGTAATATATGGGGCAGAGACATGGTCACTGAGCAAAAAGATGGAGAGGAGATATTGACCATTGAAAACAAAGTGTTAAGAAAAATCTTCGGGTTGGTATTAGAGCAGGGAAACTTCAGAAGAAGAGAAAACACAGGAATGCACGCACTGTATAACGAACCGGATGTGATAGCAGTAATAAGACGCAGAGGAATAGAATGGCTGGGACATGTACTGAGAAGGGAAGAAGGAATGGTAAAAAGAGTGCTAGAAGGTAACCACAAGGAAAAAGACCCATCGGTAGACCATAGTTGAGATGGCAGGATGGAGCCAGGAAAGACCTGGAGGCCCCGGGAGCCAACGAGAATATGGCCGGAGACAGAGGAAGAGGCTAAAGAGTGAGGTAAGTAAGTTCAAAGTTTACGACCTAATTTTACGTTAAGACCTAATTTTTGTGTTAGCACCCAAACATACCTAATTCGGTTAACCAAATGGACCTACATTTTTTATTTATGTAATAATATTTCGAATAAGAAAAAGGTAAAATAATTATGTTCGTATGAAATCTTGCGTAATATTCCGGTATAATACTTATAATAATAAACTGCAATTAAAAGTTCCACCTTCTGTTTACATATAACATTTTATTAACCTAGGCTATTGCTGAATGTGGCTGTCAGAGGCACACGAAATTACTTGTGATGTTTACATGCTGCAACAATAGGTTAACATTTGAGGTAAATATTTAATAGCGCTATTGGATATTTATGTATTATTGAATCTTTCATTATAGGGAGTTCCAACAATTAACAGGGGATGACCAGTGATTTATTCAGTGAGTCCGGGAATGTTCTACGCAGCGCCTACATGCGTCTGCGAGAGCTAGCTACAGCAGTAACGTTGGTAGCACGGCTGCCGCTTGCATCATAACAAATAAACAGTTAACTTTGTACTCACCACAGCCATTCATAACAGATGCTGGAACCATTCACAGTACATCACTCTTTTTCCGTAATCAGTTTGTTTTAATTCATGAACCACGGTAACTTTATAAGGGAACAACTGAAGCTTGTCTCTTACAGCTTTATGTGCTGTCGACTTAGAGATACCTGTTTGTTGAGCTAATTTTCGTGTTGATTTACTTGGACTACGCAGCATTATAACGGAGATTTCATCAAGTTTTTCGTCTGTTAAAAGCGTAGGCCTGCCTGTTCCCGGTACATCGTGAACTGAGCCAGTCACACGAAATTTACTTACCAAATCCCGAACGGTATCACGGTTTGGACACTTTGAATTAGGAAACCGCGCCTGAAATCTTAATTTTACATTTTCTGTAAGCCGATCGCCTTCGCGAAAAACCTATTCCACCAAAAAAAACTCTCTCTTCAGTAGTAAACATTCTTCTTCTTCTTCTTTTCCATCGTCTTTTCCCACTCAAGTGAGGTCGACGTTCCTGGCAAGTCTTCTCCATTTTCCTCGGTCCCATATGTCCTCTTCGCTTAGATGTTTCTCTCTCAAGTCTTCGCACATGCAGTCCCTCCATCTTCTTCGTGGTCTTCGTAGTAAACATTACCGCCTCTATACTGTTGCACTCTTCCAATAATAATCTATCTGAAAGCTCGCTGACTGTAATACCCACTGAAGGCTCGCGCACTTATCGCGATACACACCGACAGCTCACACGGGGGAGTCCCGCTTTGAAGGACACAGTGCAGTGCAGCCAACTAAACTCATGACTCAACCAAAAACAGCTGCACGTACCCACTGCGGAGAACATCCTCGGGCGCGCTGTATAAAGATATGCTATATTCCAAAAATTGTATAAATTCCTAAATTGAACATATACGACCATAAATTATCCTAATATACTCAAAGAACTTAATTCTAACTTCTTAGAACCTAAATGAGGAAAGCAATGGCAAACTACCTCACTCCTCACCTTGCCTAGTACGCCTCATTACAGTGCTGCCTCGGTTTGTGGGTTTTTACCTCATAACCTATGGTGGTGCTTTTTGAGGACCCAACCAACCTCCAGGCTTACTACCTAACAGACAGAACCTAAATAACCGGAGATTTCTCATAACAAAAGACATACGATTTCAAAAAGATTTTCACAGTCTATTGCACCTCTACATTTTTAAAGATTTCAAATCTTAGATGAAGCCAACCGTAATTGTTGGTAAAACGTCAGATGATATCAGGAAACGTGGCCTAATATCCCAAAAAGTCGTTATGAAGAATATTTCCCCTAAAAACATGAATAAGTTTTAGGACTGGGGGTCTATCTGTGATTAGCGTGGACGATGGTCGCCATGGCAATAGCCAATAAGTGTTCGTCATCTAGGCCTCCTATATGAGGCTACAAGTGACCGACATCAAAGCCTCCTGTATGAGGCAACAAGGGTTTGTCATCTATGCCTCCTTCTTTATATGAGGCAACAAGTGTTCGTCATCTAAGCCTCCTGTATGAGGCAACAAGGGTTCGACATCTAAGCCTCCTACTGTATAAGAGGCAACAAGTGTTCGTCATCTATGCCTCCTGTCTGAGGCATCCCCCTCCAGAGGCAAACCCTAGTTACGCCACTGTCTGACGCAGAGTTCTCCTCTCAGTGACGTCATATTGTGATGACAGTTTTGTTACACTCGTCTAAAAATCTAATGGAGTTCCCACAAGAAGCAAAGGACTTGAAAGCGTTACAGTCGGTGTTGTTTAAAACAAAAGCTGTACACTTCCGGCCGCATTGGTTTGGACATTTAACGAGTCATTACGCTTTTTGTTGTTGTCGAAAGCACCACTCACGCTGTGATGGCTCAATTAAGGGTCCAGTCACCCACTGTAATCTCGTTATCACTCTGTGACGTGGAGAATGTATAGTATATCGCTTTGGTGTAAAATACCAAGGAGAGTCATGTTATATTCTTAATTTTCTTGTATCCGCCCCGTTGCGTATAGACGAGCAGTCTTGGGTGTCACCGCAGAGACCCGGGATCAATTCCCGGCTCTGCTCGAACAGGGTACACTCAGCCTCGTGAGACAAAACTGAGAAGAAGCTTGTTCGATTCCCACCTCAGCCACCCTGGAAGTGATTTTCCGTAGTTTCCCACTTCTACTCCAAGCAAATGCCGGGATGGTTCCTAACTTAAGGACACAGCCGCTTCTTACCCAAATCCTAACTCAATTACAAATACATACACATGTAGAAACATGACAGTGACACAGATTATCAGATAAATTCTACACACACCCAAGTACGCGGAACTACATGACCACGATGTCGAAAAGCCTCTCAAATAATCAACAACAACAATGAGTCATAATTTTGTTGTTACATTTAAGGTGGTCATTATACCAATGTTCTCTTTCGGGTGTAAAATGTAGGCTGCAGTACACGCCACAGTTCCCATTCGCATTCCCATACTCCGTACCTCACTTATCATTCCTCACGTTTCAATCCTCATTTATACACACATCAAAAAAAGTTTTGCATCACCTCGGTTCCCAGATCTCCGGCATATAGACGTTGACTGTGTACATTGTATCCAAGATACAGTCCCTTTGACTGTTCATAGATGTCACTAAAACTGCTCAAAGATGTAAACAACCATGCATGAGCAGGGCCTATTAGACGGAGGGGGTACGACAGCCGATCAGTTCCAGTCATTCCACCAGGACGAAGGTACGCTGCTCATGTTGTCTGTAGTTCTACCATGCCTAGAAGGTCAATACCGCAGTTCGATCGCGTCCGCATTGTTACTTTGTGTCAAGAAGGGCTCTCAACAAGGGAAGTTTCCAGGCGTCTCAGAGTGAACCAAAGCGATGTTGTTCGGACATGGAGGAGGTACAGAGATACAGGAACTGTCGATGACAGGCCTCGCTCAGGCCGCCCAAGGGCTACTACTGTAGTGGATGACCGCTACTTACGGATTACCGCTCGGAGGAACCCTGACAGCAATGCCACCATGTTGAATAATGCGTTTCGTTCAGCCACAGGACGTCGTGTTTCAACTCAAACTGTGCGCAATAGGCTGCATGATGCGCAACTTCACTCCCGACGTCCATGGCGAGGTCCAGCTTTGCAACCCCGACACCATGCAGCGCGGTACAGATGGGCCCAACAACATGCTGAATGGACCCCACGGAATTGGCATCACGTTCTCTTCACCGATGAGTGTCGCATATGCCTTCAACCAGACAATCGTCGGAGACGTGTTTGGAGGCACCCTGGTCAGGCTGAACGTCTTAGACACACTGTCCAGCGAGTGCAGCAAGGTGGTGGTTCCCTGATGTTTTGGGGTGGCATTATGTGGGGCCGACGTACGCCACTGGTGGTCATGGAAGGCTCCGAAACGGCTTTACGATACCTGAATGATATCCTCCGACCCATAGTGCAACCATATCGGCAGAATATTGGAGAGGCATTTGTCTTCATGGACGACAATTCTCGACCTCATCGTGCACATCTTGTGAATGCGTTCCTTCAAGATAACGACATCGCTCGACTACAGTGGCCAGCATGTTCGCCAGACATGAACCCTATCGAACATGCCTGGGATATGTTGAAAAGGGCTGTTTATGGACGTCTTGACCCACCAACCACTCTGAGAGATCTACGCCGAATTGTCGTTGAGGAGTGGGACAATTTGGACCAACAGTGTCTTGATGAACTTGTGGATAGTATGCCACGGCGAATACAGGCATGCATCAATGCAAGAGGACGTGCTACTGGGTATTAGAGGTAGTGGTGTGTACTGCAATCTGGACCACAAATGCTGAAAGTCTAGCTGTATGATGGTACAACATGCAATGTGTGGGTCTCATGAGCAATAAAACGAGCTGAAATGTTGTTTGTGTTGATCTCTATTCCCTTTGTATTTAACGGTTCCGGAACTCTTGGAACCGAGGTGATGCAAAACTTTTTTTGATGTGTGTAATTCCTCACTATTCTCAATCCTCATTTCTCGTTCCTCAATTCTTAACCTTAATCTCATTCTTATTCTTATCCCTAGCTTTACTCTTAATCTTATTCTTGTCTTAGTCTTAGCCTTATGATTATGTTTATGCTTAGTCTGATGCTGTCTTAATCTTATTCTTGTCTTAGCCTTAGCCTTATGCTTATACTAATGATTATGCCTATGTTTAGTTTTATGCTTAGCCTTATGCTGTCTTAATCTTATTCTTGTCTTAGTCTTAGCCTTATGCTTATGCTAATACTTACGATTATGCCTATGCTTAGTCTTATGCTGTCTTAATCTTATTCTTGTCTTAGTCTTAGCCTTATGCTTATGCTAATACTTACGATTATGCCTATGCTTAGTCTTATTCTTGTCTTATTCTTGTCTTAGCCTTATGCTTATACTTATGATTATGCCTATGCTTAGTCTTATGCTAAGTCTTAGTCTTATTCTTGTCTTGTTCTTGTCTTAGCCTTATGCTTATAGGCTGCTTATGCTTCGTCTTAGTCTTTGCCTTAGCCTTATTCATATTCTTATTATTACATTAGAATACTCTTAACAACCTCCCTCATTGTTAGACCGCACTCAATGAGCAGAGAATCGCAGTAGGTAACAAGTAATATAAAATTATTTATTAAACTGTATTTTAAGTGACACTAGTTGGAGTTATAAATATTCAAATATCTGGAAACCAGTTTTTTGACAAGACGAGGCACTACATTTGTTCAAGTTTCGCTACTTGCAACTTGAGTACCGTATCTCCATTTAAATCACACATTACGCAGTCCATTAGACTTACTTTGAAGGCTTCACACAGCAACCTTACAAATCCGTTATTAAGGATCACGATTGTAATATTACCTGGAAATTCTCTTTAATAATTCAAAGTAGGTTTCATTTATAACAAGTCTTGTAAACATTAATTACAAAGAAGATGGAAACACAGCTTCCTGAAGAAAGGATTGCCTCATAAATTAACACTTCCCTACTGACTTGTGTTATTTGTACGTTTCTAAATGCTGTCTTGTAACTAACTTTATCTTGATCGTCGGTCAGTCTCAGCTGATACGTGCCTGCCAGTAGTTACTCCATCTTAATAACATGTGTGATATTTGTTTTTACTGGTGTTTTAGTTAATTAGTGTGCTATCAACAAGTTAAGTGCTAACCTCCCCATTCCATACTTCTAAGACAGTAATTTCCAACCTCTTGATGCTTGCGGCCATCTTTCAGAGCGGATAGAATTTTCTCAGTTTTGTCCAAAGTACAGCGGTTGATAAAATATCGGATCATTTTTTAAATCACAGTAAATTAGCTTGTTTTGCTTCATTTTATATAATAAATCAATATTAACATTGTTCTTCATTCAAGATTTCTAATTAAATATGTCGCATTTCCATTTACAGGAGAGTCTTGCAAATGCGTGAAAAGCTTGAATTATTCATTTTCCGAATGAAAAACAATTCAGATAACCCACATTTGAATCTAGTTTATTTTCTATAATGTAATTAGAAAGTTATGGTATTAATATTATGATCCTTAACCTTACTTACTGTTTGGTATGTCAATCTGTTATTTTCATACAGTCCATCGGAGCTTGAAAAAAAAACCAGAACTCGTAGATGCTGAAATTAATAATCACATACAGTACCTATAGCAGGTCGTCTCAACTATGTCAGAACTTTGAAACAAAACAGAAAAAACAATAACATTCAAAATGCTATTATAAAGTATTATATTTACCGTATTGATTAATAGATAACTCTCAAAATCACTACTCCAATCAATACAAATTATTAAACATCTATTCAACTGTTCATCTACATATTTCCATATTCCATATTCTTCTTCAGCGTAAAAGAAACCTAAACTAAAATAAAATACAATGAATATCCTTGCAATAGCTTGATTAAATTATAGTTCCAAATACTTTTTTTAACTTTTTTAAACAAGTTGTGCAAGTTCATAATAATACTGTAATAATATCGTGTGGATCGGGTGCCGGGTGCAAGCTTTGTTAATTGACACCCAGAGGGCAGCTTGCGTGTCGAATTTAATGCTCCTTGGAGCGCTATGAATGTCAAGGAGGTTAGATAGCCTATCTAAGCTCTTTGGCGCTATACCGCTTTCTAGTAGAGAAATGAGGAACTTTGTGTTGGGGAAAATCCCGAGATTAATTTTGCCATTATGAACTCGGCCTACTGAATTCAAATGGGATCTTTAACATGCCAACAACGTATGACATGAGTATCGTGATTTTTGTCGCCTTTCAAAAATCACTTACCATGGCCAGGAGCGAACCTGCAATCTTGGGGTTGGTAGTCCGACACTATAACCACACATCCACCGTGGCAAGCAGTTTATATTAACTGCTGTAATTAAATAAGTGTAGCCTATATATTTTAAATAGTATCACACACATTGTTGTAGACATAGATTTAATAACCCAAGAGCAAAAGATCTGATGATGATCGCTTGACGATTGAAACTGGTCATCCAAGTGAATTTATTGATCTCTTGTAAATTTTCTCTTCAAGAAGAGAGAACCACCCATTAGAATGGGGTGCAATCGTGATTCGTGTTGACCGACTGAAAAACATTACATTTCGGTTACTATAGCAACACTGAAATATAGCTTCTTACACGATAATAATTCAATTATCCATCCTGGAAAATGCATGTGGGTTTTTCAAGGTAAAGTGTCATCCAATAGTTCGAATTCCCCATGTGTTTACGTTGCAAAATGAATTTTTAGCCTATTTTCAATTTTGAAAAAATAGGCTTATGAGATCACCTTTTGTCCGTGTGTGTGTGCGTGTGTGTGTGTGTGTGTGTGTGTGTGTGATTCGTGTGTGTGTCCCCTAATAAATTCTAAACGGCAGGAGCGATTCCAATGAAACTCGGTAAGTTCATAGCACTATTCCGGGCGACCTCGACCGTACCCTTCAAATTTTGTTACGTCTCACTAATCCAACATGGCGGCTGTGCGAAATATTTCACCAGCATTCAATATCTCCGAAACTATTCCCGACATCACCCTGGAATTTATTACGGTGATAAAGGGAACCACTACAAGTTCACCTATGTGACTTTTGAAAAACTGTTAAATACAAAACCAACATGGCGGCCATGCGAATTTGCAAATTTTAAATAGACGTTTCTCGTGATTTAACCAACCAAACGCAATAAAACGTGGTACAGTATATGTTTATACACATTGTAATGCACCGAAATCTAACTTCGTTCAATTGTTTATATAACGACAAGATGGCGGCTGTGCAAGATATTTCACCGGCATTCTATATCTCTGAAACTATTAGCGGTATTGTGCCCAACTCTAGGAATGGGTATTCCAAGTTTCAGACACCTAGATATCAAGGGAAAGGCTGTAGCCGCTTTTGAAAGTTCAGATATTTGAATATCGCGCTACATTGCTTCGAGAAGCATTTGGATGAAATTTACCGATAGTTGGATGTCAAGTGACGTAGCGAGTAATAGCAGAGGTTGAGGCTATTTATTGATTAAATTGTTAACTATGGAGCAGAGACTTGAGCCTGGGATCAGATTACTGGCACGGCCAAATGAAAGAGAATGCAATTAGTATCAAGTAACTCGGACCAGGGATTCAAGAGATATGAGGATTTCTAGATATCAGGTGATGACGCGTGACCCTGACCGTTTTGAATAAAAGCCAGCTGGAGCAGGCATGGTCAGCTCATTCTAACACAAGCACTTGGCGAGCAAGTTGCATCTACGCTGAGCCAAGGCACATGGTTGCCGAATCTACGCAGAAGTTCTTTTCAAGTCGTGATAGTCACGAAAAGTGCTGCGCTTCGAGTTGAAACTTAGTAAGTTTCTGGTGAGGAGAATCACTGAGGTGATTGTATTTCTACAGACATTGGTGGAAATATTTATATTTCTAAAAGGACATATGCTAGACTCTGTCTAGAAAATAGTATTTTGTCACAGTCCAGTAGTAACTTAATACTTGGATATTTAAATCCATTTCAAGTCAGTTTTCATTATTTGTAACTAGTTAACCACTTCGATCTGTCAGTACACTGAAGACTAGTCTTTAACGGTGGCGTTCATTAGTCTACGCAAGGGAAACTGCAGGTTGTCTAGCGCATGGCAGATGGTGATATACAAACCATGCCCAGGGAACGATCTTCAGAACAGCCGTTAATTGCTTAGACTGTCAGTGTTTTTCTTGTACTGATAAGATTACAGTGAGTTATGTTACAACTGACATATCTAAGAAAAGATCACTTAGATCTGACCCTATTTAAACAAACTGTTATGGCTTTGATAGAAGCTCATATTAAAATGGAACCACAGTTTATTCAAACGTCGAAAGATACTACCACTATGTCTGACTAGACGAATTGTGGGTCTACAATGGCGGCGGATACAAGGATTATACGTGCTTGTCCGATAGGGCATGTCTATGGATAAATCTGGTACAGACCAGGTTTACTACGCTTCAAGACCATCAAGAAATGTAATCCACATTTGAATTATATTATGCCTAGCTAATTGGAACAAACTATTTTTCTGCAGATGACCAACACATTTTTTCGTCGTATTTAAAGCTTGCAATGATTTACGCAAGACTTATTAGAGTTATTCTGAGTATTTTCAACACTCAGAACAGTTTAGGATCGATGACCGAGCATTTCGAAGATTTATTTGAATTTTTCATATTTTAAGGAAACCACGGAAAACCCCCGATGTAACTGTAAAAGTTAAATTTATTTTTGTTGAGGAATGGATATTTTTTCCATATTCGAAGGTTCGAACATGTGGATTCTCACATAATGAGATGATAATTAAACACATTTAAAATGATATAAATAATAATAATAATAATCCACTAATAATAATAATGAAAATGAAAATCCACAGCCTGCTTCCAGTCTCCGACCGGGTCAGGAATGGAATGAATGAAGCCCCCATCTAGCGGCGAGGATATGAACTGTGCCGGCTGCCGAGGCCTGACGCACTCCTCTGGGGCAATGACTAAATGAATGACAGATGAAATGAAATGATAGTGGAGAGTGTTGCTGGAATGAAATTTTGACAGGGAAAACCGGAGTACCCGGAGAAAAACCTGTCTGCCTCCGTTCTGTCCAGCACAGATCGCACATGGAGTGACCGGGATTTGAACCACGGACCCAGCGGTGAGAGGCCGGCGTGCTGCCGCCTAAGCCACGGAGGCTTCACTAATAATAATAATAATTTTCATAATTTTTCTAAATAATTCTTGGATATTATATTGTCTAATAATCATATGTATTGAGAAAGAGCCTATAAAGTAGTTTAATCATTTCTAGTCTGGAACAGGAGATTTTCCGAAGGAGAGTGGTTAGCGCAAGCCCGCATTCAACCAACATGTCAGTTCTGGTTGAACAGTTGATATTTGCAATGAGCAAAGTATATGTTTCAGATAACACGAAGAGGCATGAAACGGGAAGCAAATGATATTTGTATCAAATAGGATATTTTTGTATTTATATAAAATCATGACGTAAATACACTCGAAAGTGAAATAAAGCTTTTCATAAGTGTGGTAAATTCACGGGTTGAACTGAATGGTAAAATAAAATAAACTTGTAAGTTTATTAATCTTCCAGTGTTGATAACAAGCAGAGGCTTGATTTATTGTATAAATTTTGGGAAGAAAATTTATGTGTGGAGTAGTTGAAATGCCATTCCCAGGTGCGCATGTTAAGTCGCAGGAATGAAGAGGTTTTTTCGAGCATCAATCAAATAGCAGATTCGATGGCTCAGGTTTATAGTAGGATATTGGAGCCACACATTTCGTCGTATGAATGACCCGAAGGTTATTTCTTTGAATCCATCAGTTCTTATTTCAACCTTGTTTACGAATTCCATTTAGACTTTGATTTTGCTAGAACCCGGATTTGTCATGATAGTAGTTTATTCTTCTTCAGAGGAAGACCTTTGCCGTTGTTGTTGTAATATTGTGTTCTTACACAAATAATAGAATGGGCCACTGCCAATTTAAAAATAATTCTTTAACCACGAATAATTTGAAGGATATTTTCAATCCTAGTGCCATGAACTAAATGAATTCATTATGAAACTACAATTCTAATTTCCGCATTCTGTCAAAGAATTGCAAGTTGTGAAAGTTACTAAAAATGGCCATGAATATAAATATTTTTTTCATAATGATTCCAAGTGGAAAATTGAATAGTTGAATAGTTGAATGGTTCAACCATTTATTGATCAAGTTGATGATTCAGAAATCATATATTTTGTTTGGAACTTGAAGTTCATAATCGAGTCACTTCTCGAATGTTTAATGTCAGAAGAACAATTAATTGTTGTTGTGCTTCGCACAGTTCTTCGATGCTATGCTCAAGGTCAAATACTTTCCAGATGTTATTAATATGTGTTAATAATTTGTGTTGCTTCTATGATAATAATATTTTCGACGATAAATTTTTGAAACTGGAAAAACAAGTGAAAGTTTAAAAATTCTATAAACATTTATTCTACGAGTGTTAATATCATGTAAATAGTCAAACAGTGATCTACGTTATTTCCAGTATAGACAATTAACTTTGAACTGGAATTAAATATTAATAATTTTGGAACACAGTCCACAGGACTATTGATCGGACTTGTGTTTCCAAAAAGATTGTCAAATGTGTTTGGAAAATTTCTGTATATTGTGTGTAAATATGTGTGTGGATCGCCACACGTGGGATGATGCTGCTTTGAGCATCTTTGCAGTCAGATTTTAACTTTAAAATAAACTGAGATAATTTTACCAGATGTGTTTCTCCCAATTAAATCTCCTTCTATCCTTATTGTTGCATTGAGCCAAAAATCAGCAAAGCATTTTTTTAAATTTGATGTCGTTTTTGCGATTTGCTTTAACCCATCTGGCGCTCCGGGATATTTTGATTCTCGTGCTGACTGATTATTGGTAAAATGCATATGTGGTCGTGCGGACTCCGGTCTAAACGGGCACATAAAATAAGATAGAGAGAGAAATGGCTTCGAACGTGGGTCCCGATTTAGACATGGTCAATCGCATGCCGATTTGAAATTGTGATATTTTTTATAGAAATATTTTGGGAGTTGAGAGATGTCTGGTTTGGATGAATAAATTAGTAGGAAACCCAATTAGTGGGGAAAATTAAAAATTTAACTGGTTAATAATTAGAATGGGTTTGATTATTTTGATAATGGTTTAACCATTAGGGCGTCAAGTAAATTCAGTAGTAAACGTTCGATGACTGGATATACACATTATTAGAATCCAGGTGGAGGATATTTGAGAACTTGCATATTTTTCTTGTCATATTGTGGTAAATGTAATTCGTAAAAGTAGAGAATTTTGTTTTTCCATCACGTCGACATTAGGACAAATCTCATTTTATTAGAGTGTTCCAATTAGCTATTCATATTTCTTGTTCTAGTTATAAGCTTGTGTTTGCCACTGTTGTATACCCCTAAGTTTTGAATAATAATTGAAATTATGGAAGAAATGATGAGGATGATGAGGAGTTTGGAGGAGAGTTCAAAAGAAGCTGGACTGCGTGTAGCAGCCATTATGAAAGAAAATACTGAGGCTTTGGAAAAGAAACTTAAAGAAAATTCTGATAAACTTAAAGAAAGTTTAAACGATAAACTTAAAGAAAATTCTGATTCTTTAGAAAATAAACTTAAAGAAAGTTCTGATTCTTTAAAAGATAACTTGAAGGAAAGTTTAGATGAAAAACTTAAAGAAAATTCTGAGTCCTTAGAAAATAAACTTAAAGAAAATTCTGATTCTTTAGAAAATAAACTTAAAGAAAATTCTGATTCTTTAGAAAGCAGGTTAAAAGGTAACTTGAAAGAAAATTTAAACAGTAAATTTAATTCAATGGAAAGTAAATTTAAAGAGAATTCTGAAATTTTGAAAATGACACTTGAAAGTAAAATGAATAAATTATGCGAAAAAACACATGAGCTCGAAACTTCATTAGCTACTAACGCTAGTTTAATGGACGATAAATTTCGCGATGCCGATCTTCGATCCCAAAGCTTAGCTGATAGGATAGAACATGGTCTTAGGAAAGTTGGTGAAGACATGGTCAACCTGGAAGTCAGAGTGAAGAAGGAGAGTAACGAGATGGGAATTCTAGTTGTTCAACGTTTAACGGAACAATTCAAGGAACTTGTCATGGGAGAAATAAGAGAAGGTGTGATTAATGAGTTGCAAACTGAAATCAAAACCACAGTTGTCAATGAAATTAAAGACACACTCAAGCTGGAGAATCAAGAGGGAATCAAGGAGATTAGGGAATCTTTGTCATCCCATATTGAAGTAATTGCCAAAGATATCCAAGCAACTCAGAAGGACTTATCAGATATGACAGGGTCATTGAAAAGTCATGAGGCTGTTATGAACCAGATATCCATTGATGTTAAAGACAATTGTAAAGAAACTGAAGCAATTAAGAAGATGGCAGAAGAAAACCAGAAGGAACTTGAGGCTATGAAAACTCAAATAAAGGATGAGAAACAGTCTGATCATCTGTTGAAAATGCCAAATGTAAGGGGAAAGGAACAGATACAGATAAATCTAGGAGGAGCTAGAGAGACTGATAGACAGGATGAGGTCAGGACAGTATTTCAATCCAACCCCATAACTGTATTTAAGAATATAGAAGATAAGCCTTCTAAATTTTCAGGGCGAGATTCTGTGACACCCGTGGAATTTTTGAGAGAAGCAGGTGATTACCTGAAAGATTCTAAGATCCCTAAAGAAAGACAGATCCGAGTGATAGGGAAGTTTTTGGAAGGTCCTGCACTTCTTTGGTTTAGAGCATTTAGATCCACTCTAACCACTTTTGAGGAGTTTTCTCGTGGGCTATTGAAGAAGTCTTGGTCCCCGGAAACCCAACAGCAAGTCAGAGCAGAGTTATATTCGAAGAGATTCTCGACGTCACAACCTACTCGATACTCTACGTACTTTTCTGGACAGCTGTCTAAACTTCAACATTTAGATCCGCCAATGCCAGATAACGAGTTGATTACTGCATTGATACGTCAATTTCCAGCAGACGTCCAGAGGACTTTGATCGCTGCTGATATCTACAATATGGAACAATTTGATGAAGTATTACAGAAGCTGGATCATACAAACGCTCAATTCTTTCATCAGAAGGGAGGAAAGAGTAACAACGCTGTGTATGCTGTTATGGCTGATGGTTATTCTCAGACACCTCGAGAGATTCGAGAGGAGCGAGAAGAGAAAACGCCGAGGGAAGATCCAGATAAGAGAGGATGGAACCAGTACAGTAACAGATACAGTTACAAGCCATATGCGAGACCAGATGGTGGAAATCGATACAATACTCGATGGAGAAGACCACGAGATAGTCAAGGAAGGTACCAGGAAAGAAGATATTATGGTAGAAACAACTACAATAACAGAGGGAATGTAGATACTCGTCAGTCCAATGAAGAGTTTAACAAGGAGACGAGGAAAAATTTGGAAGCAAGACACCAAGATAACTTGCAATTTGTGGAGCAGAGGCCCAATGATCCAGGTCCATCGGGAACACAACAATCCCGGGGGAATGGTAATGAAAAAAAAAACTTCGAATTCACAGTAGAAGATAGAATTTTGAATACTTTCACTTCCAGAATTATTAAATGGCAAGCAGAGGATGATGACTTAATTCAACAGAATGACGAACGAAAAGAAATGGGTACCAGAATTAGAATGCCAATCATATCATGCGAAGTATTTGGTATGCCGGTCGATACTTTGATCGATACTGGGGCTATGCTTTGTCTGGTGAGTGAGAAGCTTTATATTCTGTGGAAGCTCAAAGAAAATTTAGAGGAGATTCCAGTATCAGGAATTAAGATCCAAGGAATAATACCCAATAAAATATCTCTGTGTAAAACACAATTATAATTATGTATTACGATTGGAGGACATGATTTCCGACATGTATTTGTTGTAATGAAGGACATGGCTTTTGACATGATATTGGGAGCAGATTTCATTCAGAAATATCAAGCAGTGATAGATATGAAGACAGAGACGATTAAATTCAAGAATACCGAAGAGATTAACTTCGAGGGAAAAGAAGAGGAAGACATCGAGGGAGATGCTCAATGGTCTCTGATTTTTCACGAAGCCGAAGGAAGAGAAGTCTACACTGAGAAGGAGTCCCCAGAGCTAGGGAAAATTTTGGAAGAGTATCACGATATTTTTGACATTAAACCTGGAGAAATTGAAGATTTTGAATATTGTGGAAGTAAACAATAATGGAAGCTATGAAGTAGCCAATACACGAACTGGTAACATGGTGGGAACTTATAATGCATCGAATTTGAAGATCTATTATTCAAGAACCAGATGATTTAATGTGTAGATAGGAAAAATAAAAATTTTTCAATTTTTATTTTTTGCTAGGTGTGGGGTGGATGTGCCCAACTCTAGGAATGGGTATTCCAAGTTTCAGACACCTAGATATCAAGGGAAAGGCTGTAGCCGCTTTTGAAAGTTCAGATATTTGAATATCGCGCTACATTGCTTCGAGAAGCATTTGGAAGAAATTTACCGATAGTTGGATGTCAAGTGACGTAGCGAGTAATAGCAGAGGTTGAGGCTATTTATTGATTAAATAGTTAACTATGGAGCAGAGACTTGAGACTGGGATCAGATTACTGGCACGGCCAAATGAAAGAGAATGCAATTAGTATCAAGTAACTCGGACCAGGGATTCAAGAGATATGAGGATTTCTAGATATCAGGTGATGACGCGTGACCCTGACCGTTTTGAATAAAAGCCAGCTGGAGCAGGCATGGTCAGCTCATTCTAACACAAGCACTTGGCGAGCAAGTTGCATCTACGCTGAGCCAAGGCACATGGTTGCCGAATCTACGCAGAAGTTCTTTTCAAGTCGTGATAGTCACGAAAAGTGCTGCGCTTCGAGTTGAAACTTAGTAAGTTTCTGGTGAGGAGAATCACTGAGGTGATTGTATTTCTACAGACATTGGTGGAAATATTTATATTTCTAAAAGGACATATGCTAGACTCTGTCTAGAAAATAGTATTTTGTCACAGTCCAGTAGTAACTTAATACTTGGATATTTAAATCCATTTCAAGTCAGTTTTCATTATTTGTAACTAGTTAACCACTTCGATCTGTCAGTACACTGAAGACTAGTCTATAACGGTGGCGTTCATTAGTCTACGCAAGGGAAACTGCAGGTTGTCTAGCGCATGGCAGATGGTGATATACAAACCATGCCCAGGGAACGATCTTCAGAACAGCCGTTAATTGCTTAGACTGTCAGTGTTTTTCTTGTACTGATAAGATTACAGTGAGTTATGTTACAACTGACATATCTAAGAAAAGATCACTTAGATCTGACCCTATTTAAACAAACTGTTATGGCTTTGATAGAAGCTCATATTAAAATGGAACCACAGTTTATTCAAACGTCGAAAGATACTACCACTAAGTCTGACTAGACGAATTGTGGGTCTACAATGGCGGCGGATACAAGGATTATACGTGCTTGTCCGATAGGGCACGTCTATGGATAAATCTGGTACAGACCAGGTTTACTACGCTTCAAGACCATCAAGAAATGTAAGCCACATTTGAATTATATTATGCCTAGCTAATTGGAACAAACTATTTTTCTGCAGATGACCAACACATTTTTTCGTCGTATTTAAAGCTTGCAATGATTTACGCAAGACTTATTAGAGTTATTCTGAGTATTTTCAACACTCAGAACAGTTTAGGATCGATGACCGAGCATTTCGAAGATTTATTTGAATTTTTCATATTTTAAGGAAACCACGGAAAACCCCCGATGTAACTGTAAAAGTTAAATTTATTTTTGTTGAGGAATGGATATTTTTTCCATATTCGAAGGTTCGAACATGTGGATTCTCACATAATGAGATGATAATTAAACACATTTAAAATGATATAAATAATAATAATAATAATAATAATAATCCACTAATAATAATAATAATTTTCATAATTTTTCTAAATAATTTTTGGATATTATATTGTCTAATAATCATATGTATTGAGAAAGAGCCTATGAAGTAGTTTAATCATTTCTAGTCTGGAACAGGAGATTTTCCGAAGGAGAGTGGTTTGCGCAAGCCCGCATTCAACCAACATGTCAGTTCTGGTTGAACAGTTGATATTTGCAATGAGCAAAGTATATGTTTCAGATAACACGGAGAGGCATGAAACGGGAAGCAAATGATATTTGTATCAAATAGGATATTTTTGTATTTATATAAAATCATGACGTAAATACACTCGAAAATGAAATAAAGCTTTTCATAAGTGTGGTAAATTCACGGGTTGAACTGAATGGTAAAATAAAATAAACTTGTAAGTTTATTAATCTTCCATTGTTGATAACAAGCAGAGGCTTGATTTATTGTATAAATTTTGGGAAGAAAATTTATGTGTGGAGTAGTTGAAATGCCATTCTCAGGTGCGCATGTTAAGTCGCAGGAATGAAGAGGTTTTTTCGAGCATCAATCAAATAGCAGATTCGATGGCTCAGGTTTATAGTAGGATATTGGAGCCACACATTTCGTCGTATGAATGACCCGAAGGTTATTTCTTTTAATCCATCAGTTCTTATTTCAACCTTGTTTACGAATTCCATTTAGACTTTGATTTTGCTAGAACCCGGATTTGTCATGATAGTAGTTTATTCTTCTTCAGAGGGAGACCTTTGCCGTTGTTGTTGTAATATTGTGTTCTTACACAAATAATAGAATGGGCCACTGCCAATTTAAAAATAATTCTTTAACCACGAATAATTTGAAGGATATTTTCAATCCTAGTGCCATGAACTAAATGAATTCATTATGAAACTACAATTCTAATTTCCGCATTCTGTCGAAGAATTGCAAGTTGTGAAAGTTACTAAAAATGGCCATGAATATAAATATTTTTTTCATAATGATTCCAAGTGGAAAATTGAATAGTTGAATAGTTGAATGGTTCAACCATTTATTGATCAAGTTGATGATTCAGAAATCATATATTTTGTTTGGAACTTGAAGTTCATAATCGAGTCACTTCTCGAATGTTTAATGTCAGAAGAACAATTAATTGTTGTTGTGCTTCGCACAGTTCTTCGATGCTATGCTCAAGGTCAAATACTTTCCAGATGTTATTAATATGTGTTAATAATTTGTGTTGCTTCTATGATAATAATATTTTCGACGATATATTTTTGAAACTGGAAAAACAAGTGAGAGTTTAAAAATTCTATAAACATTTATTCTGAAAATGAAAATCCACAGCCTGCTTCCAGTCTCCGACCGGGTCAGGAATGGAATGAATGAAGCCCCCATCTAGCGGCGAGGATATGAACTGTGCCGGCTGCCGAGGCCTGACGCACTCCTCTGGGGCAATGATTAAATGAATGACAGATGAAATGAAATGATAGTGGAGAGTGTTGCTGGAATGAAATTTGGACAGGGAAAACCGGAGTACCCGGAGAAAAACCTGACTGCCTCCGTTTTGTCCAGCACAGATCTCACATGGAGTGACCGGGATTTGAACCACGGACCCAGTGGTGAGAGGCCAGCGTGCTGCCGCCTAAACATTTATTCTACGAGTGTTAATATCATGTAAATAGTCAAACAGTGATCTACGTTATTTCCAGTATAGACAATTAACTTTGAACTGGAATTAAATATTAATAATTTTGGAACACAGTCCACAGGACTATTAATCGGACTTGTGTTTCCAAAAAGATTGTCAAATGTGTTTGGAAAATTTCTGTATATTGTGTGTAAATAAGTGTGTGGATCGCCACACGTGGGATGATGCTGCTTTGAGCATCTTTGCAGTCAGATTTTAACTTTAAAATAAACTGAGATAATTTTACCAGATGTGTTTCTCCCAATTAAATCTCCTTCTATCCTTATTGTTGCATTGAGCCAAAAATCAGCAAAGCATTTTTTTAATTTGATGTCGTTTTTGCGATTTGCTTTAACCCATCTGGCGCTCCGGGATATTTTGATTCTCGTGCTGACTGATTATTGGTAAAATGCATATGTGGTCGTGCGGACTCCGGTCAAAACGGGCACAGTATCACCCTGAAATTTTGTACGGAGATAAAGGGCACTACTGGTAGTTCTTCTATAAGACTTTCAAAACCGGTTAACTACAAAACGAACATGGCGGCCAAGCTAATTAGAAAATTTTAAATAGACCTATCTCGCGATTTAATGTTCTAAACGCAATGAAATCTGATACAGGAAATGTTTATAAACATTGTAATGCACTGGTATCTAATTTAGTTCAATTGTTTACATAACCTCAAGATGGCGGCTGTGCGAATTTTAAAATTAAGTTTTTATTTCTTGTGTCGTATTCGAGCGATCGAAGTGAAAGTATGAATAATGAACCTACGCAATAATTTTCCTTTAATGTTACATGACTATGGCCTAAACATTTAACAACCCAACATGGCCATCCGAAATATTTAGACGGCTATGAATATCTACGAATCGATTATAGCAACCAAACTGAATTTTGTGATGTTCATAGGGGCAATGAACTTAATTTCACCTATAGGACTTTAAGTAACCTGGTGATCACAAATCCAACATGGCGGCGACGCCAAATATATATATTCACATGGACGTTTCTCGCAATTTAACCATCAGAGTGCAGATAAACTTGGTACAGTAAATCCTTATACGAATGTTAATCCACTGGCATCTAATTTATTTCAATTGTTTCCATAACGACAACATGGCATCTGTGCGAAATTTTAAAATCTCCTTGTTACTTCTTGTGTCCTAACCATGCGATTGAAGTTTGAATGCTACACGTACACAATAATCTTCATGTAACAGTACATTACTCTAGGACCTACATACTGTATATAAAATCGAACATGGCGACCATCCGAAATATTTAGTCGGTTCTTAATATCTACGAATCTATTACAGCAATCAAACTGAAATTTTGTATGTTGATAGTGGCGGTTAACATAAGTAGGATATATGAAAATAGGCTGTATAGTTCTTCACGGAACTACTTGTTACAGTTCTTATTAATCCTTTTGAAGTTTATATGGTGAATTAAGCATTTATATGCAATTCTTCTCCTTCATCTTCTTCCTAGCGTGTCCCGCTGGGGGAGGGTCCACTTTTTTGGTCATTGACCTCAATTTTGTCCGGTTTTGTGCGTCAGCTAGATTTAGGCCTGTAATTTTAAGTCACCATTTATAGTGTCTTGCCAACGTTGCTTCGGTCGTCCTCTGGGGCGCAGGCCTTCAACCACAAAATGAAGGACATAGTTAGTAACAGTATGAGGCGCTGCACGCAGGGCATGGCCATACCATCGGAGCCGTTTCTCTGGGGCGACATCCATTTGCTCCTGAATTGTGTCGTTTCTGACATCGTCAATAAGGGAGATGCCCATTGTCCAACGGAGCATTCTCATGTTCTGAAATTTTGTCGGATGGCCGACATTCAACTCCATATAGCGCAACTGGCGGTACCACTGTCCGAAATATCTTGGATTTGAGACGAAGTGGCATTTTCTTGTCGCAAAGCACACCCGTGACCTCCTTCCACCGCAACCAGGGTGCGTTTACCCTGGCTCTTACTTCATCATTGAAGTTGCCATCGCTCACTGAGTAGCCAAAAGTCACGGGAAACTGTGCCGTGTATGACACCTGAGCGTTGCGGCTAGCTGGGGCAAAGCAGAACAGTCTGTCACAGACACGAGTGTAGTGAGGATGACAACACGTCGCGAGTTAACCGACATTGAACGTGGTATGATCATCGGCACACATCACATGGGTCATAGCATTTCGGAGATTGCTCGTGAATTCGGTTTTCCGATGTCAACAGTGTCGAGGGAGGATCTTCAATAACGTAGAGATAATGTTACCATCCACGTAAACTGCCGCACGGGACGACCACAGGTGTTTAACGAACGAACCTCACGTCATTATTCATTATTATTATTCATTCATTCATTCGTTTATTTGCAATTGGGGGTGTGTCCCCCGGTGGCAAATTAGATAAGTTATACATAACAAATAAATAATTATTCATAATGTTGAATTTTGGGCTTATGCCGTGTTCTATTATATTGCAATTCGACGCGTTTCGAAAGAAACCATGTCTTTCATCGTCAGGAATAATCTGGAATACGACAATGTTGCTAAGAGAAAGCAACGAAGAACATATAGAAGGTGCCCAAAGATGGACGCCATTATAGCCCCATGTTAGGGACAACGGAAAGCAACAGTGAATTACTTTCTCAGGGTTCTGATAATAGGTAGCCAGGATTCACTGAGATTGTAGCCGGTGTCGCGGTTGAAATTATCTGGGTGTTTACGTATTTCAACCGCCTCCCTGATGATTCTGGGACGATATTGCTTTATACGGGCAAGAACATCCACCCCTTGGAACATGACATCATGGCCAGGTGTTAAAGCATGATCGGCAACAGCTGATTTATCAGGTTGAATGAGCCTGATACATCTATTATGTTCCTTAATGCGAGTGCATATTGTTCTCGAAGTCTGCCCGATGTAAACCTTGCCACAAGTACAGGGAACTCTGTAGATACCCGGTTGTTGCAATTTAGGCAAACTGTCCTTAGTTGGTCGCAGGAGTTGCCTAATCTTAACAGAAGTTCCAAATACAGTCCGTATGTTGTATCGACGTAGGATTTTAGCAATACGATCCGTTGTGTTATGTATGTACGGAAGGTAAGCAGTTCCTCTTACATCTCTTTTCTCAACTGACGTCCTATTATTATTTGTTGGTTTCAGAACCGTAGAAATCAAAGCCTTGCTATAACCGTTGCTCTCAAAGGTGGTTCGCAGGGTGTTAATTTCTTCTTGTAAAGAAGACACTTCACAAATCCTCCTAGCCCTGGTAGTTAGAGTTGTAAGGATACCATGTTTCTGGGCAGGGTGATGGTGAGAACTTGCGTGGAGATATCTATTGGTGTGTGTTGGCTTACGAAAAACGCTGTGTCCTAAAGATCCATCCTCTTTCTTGGTGACGAGAACATCTAAAAAAGGTATTTTGCCGTCAGATTCCTTTTCCATGGTGAAACAAATAGAAGGGTGCTGGAGATTAAGGTGATCCAGGAAATGGCTAAGATTTTCCTCACCTTCCGTCCAAACAACGAACGTGTCATCCACATAACGCCACCAGATCTTCGGTTTGAAAGGAGCCGACGACAAAGCTTTCTCTTCAAAGTTCTCCATGAAGAAATTAGCCACAACAGGAGAGAGAGGACTACCCATGGCCACACCATCAGTCTGCTCATAAAAAATCCCATTCCATAGAAAGTAGGAGGAGGTCATGCAGTGATAAAAAAGTCTTGTGATGTCTTCAGGAAAAAAGCCATTAATGAGAGACATAACACCATCAATAGGTACTCTCCTAAACAGAGACACCACGTCGAGACTCACTAGAATATCACCCGGCTGAAGTGTTATAGCTTTTAACTTTTCCACGAAGTGTGTGGAATCCTTAATGTACGAAGGCGTGTTACCCAGAAGCGGCTGAAGTAGTCTTCCTAAGTATTTGGAAAGGGCATATGTAGGAGAACCAATCGTACTAACAATAGGTCTAAGAGGAACATCTTCCTTATGTATTTTAGGAAGACCATAGAGTCTCGGAGGAATAGCATCCCCTGGAAGGAGAGTCTTCGCTGCATCCGCTGGAATCGATGATTGCTTGATCAATTTGACGGTGACATTTGAGTAGCGAGTAGTAGGATCACGACTATTAATCCTATATACAGGATCTGATAACAAAGACGAGATCTTGGAATCATAATCAACCTTATCCAATACCACTGTCGCGTTACCCTTGTCAGCGGGGAGAACGATAATATCAGAATTGTCCCTTAGATCTTTAAGTGCCCGGCTTTCGCCTTGTTTTAAGTTGGTGTTAGGTGGCTTAGCTGTCTTGAGAACTCGGGAACATTCTTGCCTGGCTTCCTCGGCCTCTTCAGGTGTGAGGTGATGTACTGAGGATTCTACGGATGTAATAAGTTCTTCAATAGGAATTCTTCTAGGCGCTACAGCAAAATTGAGACCTTTAGCGAGAACTGCCTGTTGGGTATCACTTAGGGGCTTGCTGGACAAATTTACGACAACCTTGTTAGCATCAAGTCTAATGGCTTGAGATTTCTGCAACTGACATAACCTATCACATTTGGAAATATGTCTGTCCCTCACCTGATCTAGAACGCTGTTAGCTTGCACTGAAGAAATACGATCAAAGATATTCCATAATTCCTCACTTACGAAGTTTGAGAGGCGTAGATGTAGCTGTAGTAACTCCCTCGAAATAAAATCCAACTGCTTACGAGTATGCTGTAACCTCTCTATCAATAACGCCTTGCTTGCACGACGATAGATTCTCGTTGCCTTAGGTGTTCTGAAGGAATGCTTCAACATAACAAAATTCGGTAGAATATCATGATCCCGGCATCTTAGGAGAAAAGCGAGTGAAGAGATTAGACACACCTTCTTGCGTCGTAACCTACTGAATCTAGACATCAGTCGGAAAATATCCTCCCCATAGAGGTTTCTAATATTGTCATTTAGACTTTCACGGCCCGTGTTATTATTCATAATGTTGAATTTTGGGCTTATGCCGTGTTTTATTATATTGCAATTCGACGCGTTTCGAAAGAAACCATGTCTTTCATCGTCAGGAATAATCTGGAATACGACAATGTTGCTAAGAGAAAGCAACGAAGAACATATAGAAGGTGCCCAAAGATGGACGCCATTATAGCCCCATGTTAGGGACAACGGAAAGCAACAGTGAATTACTTTCTCAGGGTTCTGATAATAGGTAGCCAGGATTCACTGAGATTGTAGCCGGTGTCGCGGTTGAAATTATCTGGGTGTTTACGTATTTCAACCGCTTCCCGGATGATTCTGGGACGATATTGCTTTATACGGGCAAGAACATCCACCCCTTGGAACATGACATCATGGCCAGGTGTTAAAGCATGATCGGCAACAGCTGATTTATCAGGTTGAATGAGCCTGATACATCTATTATGTTCCTTAATGCGAGTGCATATTGTTCTCGAAGTCTGCCCGATGTAAACCTTGCCACAAGTACAGGGAACTCTGTAGATACCCGGTTGTTGCAATTTAGGCAAACTGTCCTTAGTTGGTCGCAGGAGTTGCCTAATCTTAACAGAAGTTCCAAATACAGTCCGTATGTTGTATCGACGTAGGATTTTAGCAATACGATCCGTTGTGTTATGTATGTACGGAAGGTAAGCAGTTCCTCTTACATCTCTTTTCTCAACTGACGTCCTATTATTATTTGTTGGTTTCAGAACTGTAGAAATCAAAGCCTTGCTATAACCGTTGCTCCCAAAGGTGGTTCGCAGGGTGTTAATTTCTTCTTGTAAAGAAGACACTTCACAAATCCTCCTAGCCCTGGTAGTTAGAGTTGTAAGGATACCATGTTTCTGGGCAGGGTGATGGTGAGAACTTGCGTGGAGATATCTATTGGTGTGTGTTGGCTTACGAAAAACGCTGTGTCCTAAAGATCCATCCTCTTTCTTGGTGACGAGAACATCTAAAAAAGGTATTTTGCCGTCAGATTCCTTTTCCATGGTGAAACAAATAGAAGGGTGCTGGAGATTAAGGTGATCCAGGAAATGGCTAAGATTTTCCTCACCTTCCGTCCAAACAACGAACGTGTCATCCACATAACGCCACCAGATCTTCGGTTTGAAAGGAGCCGACGACAAAGCTTTCTCTTCAAAGTTCTCCATGAAGAAATTAGCCACAACAGGAGAGAGAGGACTACCCATGGCCATACCATCAGTCTGCTCATAAAAAATTCCCATTCCATAGAAAGTAGGAGGAGGTCATGCAGTGATAAAAAAGTCTTGTGATGTCTTCAGGAAAAAAGCCATTAATGAGAGACATAACACCATCAATAGGTACTCTCGTAAACAGAGACACCACGTCGAGACTCACTAGAATATCACCCGGCTGAAGTGTTATAGCTTTTAACATACATAAGGAATATGTTCCTCTTAGACCTATTGTTAGTACGATTGGTTCTCCTACATATGCCCTTTCCAAATACTTAGGAAGACTACTTCAGCCGCTTCTGGGTAACACGCCTTCGTACATTAAGGATTCCACACACTTCGTGGAAAAGTTAAAAGCTATAACACTTCAGCCGGGTGATATTCTAGTGAGTCTCGACGTGGTGTCTCTGTTTACGAGAGTACCTATTGATGGTGTTATGTCTCTCATTAATGGCTTTTTTCCTGAAGACATCACAAGACTTTTTTATCACTGCATGACCTCCTCCTACTTTCTATGGAATGGGAATATTTATGAGCAGACTGATGGTGTGGCCATGGGTAGTCCTCTCTCTCCTGTTGTGGCTAATTTCTTCATGGAGAACTTTGAAGAGAAAGCTTTGTCGTCGGCTCCTTTCAAACCGAAGATCTGGTGGCGTTATGTGGATGACACGTTCGTTGTTTGGACGGAAGGTGAGGAAAATCTTAGCCATTTCCTGGATCACCTTAATCTCCAGCACCCTTCTATTTGTTTCACCATGGAAAAGGAATCTGACGGCAAAATACCTTTTTTAGATGTTCTCGTCACCAAGAAAGAGGATGGATCTTTAGGACACAGCGTTTTTCGTAAGCCAACACACACCAATAGATATCTCCACGCAAGTTCTCACCATCACCCTGCCCAGAAACATGGTATCCTTACAACTCTAACTACCAGGGCTAGGAGGATTTGTGAAGTGTCTTCTTTACAAGAAGAAATTAACACCCTGCGAACCACCTTTGAGAGCAACGGTTATAGCAAGGCTTTGATTTCTACGGTTCTGAAACCAAGAAATAATAATAGGACGTCAGTTGAGAAAAGAGATGTAAGAGGAACTGCTTACCTTCCGTACATACATAACACAACGGATCGTATTGCTAAAATCCTACGTCGATACAACATACGGACTGTATTTGGAACTTCTGTTAAGATTAGGCAACTCCTGCGACCAACTAAGGACAGTTTGCCTAAATTGCAACAACAGGGTATCTACAGAGTTCCCTGTACTTGTGGCAAGGTTTACATCGGGCAGACTTCGAGAACAATATGCACTCGCATTAAGGAACATAATAGATGTATCAGGCTCATTCAACCTGATAAATCAGCTGTTGCCGATCATGCTTTAACACCTGGCCATGATGTCATGTTCCAAGGGGTGGATGTTCATGCCCGTATAAAGCAATATCGTCCCAGAATCATCAGGGAGGCGGTTGAAATACGTAAACACCCAGATAATTTCAACCGCGACACCGGCTACAATATCAGTGAATCCTGGCTACCTATTATCAGAACCCTGAGAAAGTAATTCACTGTTGCTTTCCGTTGTCCCTAACATGGGGCTATAATGGCGTCCATCTTTGGGCACCTTCTATATGTTCTTCGTTGCTTTCTCTTAGCAACATTGTCGTATTCCAGATTATTCCTGACGATGAAAGACATGGTTTCTTTCGAAACGCGTCGAATTGCAATATAATAAAACACGGCATAAGCCCAAAATTCAACATTATGAATAATAACACGGGCCGTGAAAGTCTAAATGACAATATTAGAAACCTCTATGGGGAGGATATTTTCCGACTGATGTCTAGATTCAGTAGGTTACGACGCAAGAAGGTATGTCTAATCTCTTCACTCGCTTTTCTCCTAAGATGCCGGGATCATGATATTCTACCGAATTTTGTTATGTTGAAGCATTCCTTCAGAACACCTAAGGCAACGAGAATCTATCGTCGTGCAAGCAAGGCGTTATTGATAGAGAGGTTACAGCATACTCGTAAGCAGTTGGATTTTATTTCGAGGGAGTTACTACAGCTACATCTACGCCTCTCAAACTTCGTAAGTGAGGAATTATGGAATATCTTTGATCGTATTTCTTCAGTGCAAGCTAACAGCGTTCTAGATCAGGTGAGGGACAGACATATTTCCAAATATGATAGGTTATGTCAGTTGCAGAAATCTCAAGCCATTAGACTTGATGCTAACAAGGTTGTCGTAAATTTGTCCAGCAAGCCCCTAAGTGATACCCAACAGGCAGTTCTCGCTAAAGGTCTCAATTTTGCTGTAGCGCCTAGAAGAATTCCTATTGAAGAACTTATTACATCCGTAGAATCCTCAGTACATCACCTCACACCTGAAGAGGCCGAGGAAGCCAGGCAAGAATGTTCCCGAGTTCTCAAGACAGCTAAGCCACCTAACACCAACTTAAAACAAGGCGAAAGCCGGGCACTTAAAGATCTAAGGGACAATTCTGATATTATCGTTCTCCCCGCTGACAAGGGTAACGCGACAGTGGTATTGGATAAGGTTGATTATGATTCCAAGATCTCGTCTTTGTTATCAGATCCTGTATATAGGATTAATAGTCGTGATCCTACTACTCGCTACTCAAATGTCACCGTCAAATTGATCAAGCAATCATCGATTCCAGCGGATGCAGCGAAGACTCTCCTTCCAGGGGATGCTATTCCTCCGAGACTCTATGGTCTTCCTAAAATACATAAGGAAGATGTTCCTCTTAGACCTATTGTTAGTACGATTGGTTCTCCTACATATGCCCTTTCCAAATACTTAGGAAGATTACTTCAGCCGCTTCTGGGTAACACGCCTTCGTACATTAAGGATTCCACACACTTCGTGGAAAAGTTAAAAGCTATAACACTTCAGCCGGGTGATATTCTAGTGAGTCTCGACGTGGTGTCTCTGTTTACGAGAGTACCTATTGATGGTGTTATGTCTCTCATTAATGGCTTTTTTCCTGAAGACATCACAAGACTTTTTAACACTGCATGACCTCCTCCTACTTTCTATGGAATGGGAATATTTATGAGCAGACTGATGGTGTGGCCATGGGTAGTCCTCTCTCTCCTGTTGTGGCTAATTTCTTCATGGAGAACTTTGAAGAGAAAGCTTTGTCGTCGGCTCCTTTCAAACCGAAGATCTGGTGGCGTTATGTGGATGACACGTTCGTTGTTTGGACGGAAGGTGAGGAAAATCTTAGCCATTTCCTGGATCACCTTAATCTCCAGCACCCTTCTATTTGTTTCACCATGGAAAAGGAATCTGACGGCAAAATACCTTTTTTAGATGTTCACGTCACCAAGAAAGAGGATGGATCTTTAGGACACAGCGTTTTTCGTAAGCCAACACACACCAATAGATATCTCCACGCAAGTTCTCACCATCACCCTGCCCAGAAACATGGTATCCTTACAACTCTAACTACCAGGGCTAGGAGGATTTGTGAAGTGTCTTCTTTACAAGAAGAAATTAACACCCTGCGAACCACCTTTGAGAGCAACGGTTATAGCAAGGCTTTGATTTCTACGGTTCTGAAACCAACAAATAATAATAGGACGTCAGTTGAGAAAAGAGATGTAAGAGGAACTGCTTACCTTCCGTACATACATAACACAACGGATCGTATTGCTAAAATCCTACGTCGATACAACATACGGACTGTATTTGGAACTTCTGTTAAGATTAGGCAACTCCTGCGACCAACTAAGGACAGTTTGCCTAAATTGCAACAACCGGGTATCTACAGAGTTCCCTGTACTTGTGGCAAGGTTTACATCGGGCAGACTTCGAGAACAATATGCACTCGCATTAAGGAACATAATAGATGTATCAGGCTCATTCAACCTGATAAATCAGCTGTTGCCGATCATGCTTTAACACCTGGCCATGATGTCATGTTCCAAGGGGTGGATGTTCTTGCCCGTATAAAGCAATATCGTCCCAGAATCATCAGGGAGGCGGTTGAAATACGTAAACACCCAGATAATTTCAACCGCGACACCGGCTACAACCTCAGTGAATCCTGGCTACCTATTATCAGAACCCTGAGAAAGTAATTCACTGTTGCTTTCCGTTGTCCCTAACATGGGGCTATATGGCGTCCATCTTTGGGCACCTTCTATATGTTCTTCGTTGCTTCCTCTTAGCAACATTGTCGTATTCCAGATTATTCCTGACGATGAAAGACATGGTTTCTTTCGAAACGCGTCGAATTGCAATATAATAAAACACGGCATAAGCCCAAAATTCAACATTATGAATAATAACACGGGCCGTGAAAGTCTAAATGACAATTAATAAATAATTGTACATAACAATTCACTAACAATTAAACTGGAGTATTTACACAAATAGTCAGTCTTTTCTTAAACACACCTATATGTTTGGGAAAAGGCTCTAAGACTGCGGCAGGTAGAGAATTCCAATCATCAATGGCACGGTTTACGAAAGAATTTTTACCATAATTTGTTCGCTGTGGTCGGTCCTTAAATTTGAAAGGATGATCGCTCCTACCCATGTAAGTAGGCTTTTCCACACGTTTGCTAAGCTCACCCCATGCTGGTTGATTTGTATACGTGTTGTAGATTTCATCCTCCTAGCCTCAAGTGATTCCCACCCAAGTTTCTTTAACATACGGCTCACACTGCTCCTGGGATTAAAGTCACTGAGCACAAATCTAGCGGCCTTTCTTTGTACCATTTCCAGCTCATTTATGAGCATAACTTGATATGGATCCCAAACCGCCGAGGCGTATTCAAGAATAGGTCTTACAAGTGACAAATATCCTAATTCTTTAGCAGATGTACTACTTCCTTTTAATACCCTCATTACAAAGTGCAGGGATTTGTAAGCTTTAGAAACTACACATCCTATATGACTACTCCATTTCATATCATTTCTTACGTGAACGCCCAAATATTTGCAAGAATCTTCTTCTACAAGTATTTCCGAGCCAATGTTATATTGAAAATCTTGCCTTCGCACTTTCCCTATTTTTATTAGACTACATTTTCTTGTGTTTATTTTCATTTTATTTTCAATCACCCACTTATAGACCAGGTTCAGGTCATCTTGAAGCACTGTATTGTCTTGTGAGTCATGCATCTTCGATATGTTACACAATCATCCGCAAACAATCGACAGTCACTGCGAATCCCATTTGGTAAGTCATTTATAAACGCCAAAAATAACAAAGTTCCGATTACGCTGCCCTGAGGGATACCCGACGTTACGGTATTTTCATCCGATAATCGGCCTTCAACTTTCACTTTCTGGGAACGACCCGTCAAAAATTCTTGGATCCATAAAATTACTCTTCTATCAATCTTCGTCGAAGCTAATTTATGGAGTAGCATGTCATGCGGCACGACATCAAATGCCTTCGCAAAATCTATAACTTCGGCGTCGACTGAAACTCCATCGTCTAAAGATTCGCTAAAATCTTGAAAAAGTGATAGCATCTGACTCTCGCATGTGTAACCTTTCCGAAATCCATGTTGCCTATCATTAAACCATGATAATGTTTCCCACTGTTCCCTCAAGTAGTCGCAAATGAGATGTTCCATCTGTTTACAAACGATGGACGTAAGACTTACCGGCCTGTAGTTGCCCAATTCAAGTCTGCTCCCTCCCTTAAATATTGGGACTACCGTAGCTCTTTTCCAGTCATCCGGGATTTGCGCATTGCTTATGGACACATTAAACATCACCTCTAAGTATCGTGCCATGGTTCTACCTCCTAGTTTAAGTACTTCACTAACAATATTATCAGGACCCTTCGATATATTGTAACGTAATTTTTGTATTAGCTTTACAATTGCTGACTGATTTATTTGGAGAAGTGGAGTCCCTGTTTCACCGTTAAGGTCCAACACACAGCTATTGGATTTATTGAACACACTACCATAAAAGACATTTAATTCATTAGCAATGGCCTTCTTGTCAATAATTAATTTACCATCACCGGACATTATCATCGACAAATTATTTGAATTTCCCTTTCTTCTCCTAACATAACTGTATTTTTTTCCCACCCATCGCCTCCCGAACCAAGTAAACCTTGCATATAATTGTCATGAGCAGCCCTCTTTTTTAAGACGAGCTCTCTTGATAAGGACTTAAATTTCAACATATACTTGTCACTATCATGTCTTTTATTGTATAATTTCCTAATTCTCCGTTTAAGACTCCTGATTTCCCGTGTGTAATACTCAGGATCTGGGTTTTGTCACGTCGCCTGAGCAGAACCATGCGGGGAGAGCGAAGGGCTACTGCGAGTTAGATCACCACCCAGTTGAATGTTGGGAGTCAGGAACCCTTTATCGAGTCGATGCCTCACAGTATTGCTGCCATTCTGAGGGCTCGTGGAAGAACAACTCGTTATTAACATCATATTCCGTCCCTTCCCATGACTATTTTTTAAAGTTTGAAGTGGCAGAAATTTTTAAAATCAAGAAAAATTTCCAAATTTTCAAAACACTCAATTTCCATAACAAGTAATACAATCCACTTGTAGGCCTATCAAAGTGGAGCCATTTTAATACTGAAGGTTGTGTCGTACAATTATGATAATTGCATGTGTTAATTCAGAGGACTGGTAATGCATTCCATGGAATTTCTATGTGTTTACTAATAGAAATGTATTTCAATGGTGGGCCACACTTCAGATTTTCAAAATATCCCAAATATTCTAGTATACAACATTGGACAACCCAAGATTGCGGGTTCAAACCCGGCCAAAGACGTCGGATTTTTTAAGAGCATTAAATACCTTCAGTATGCCTTCCTTCGGAGGGGAAGTATAGCTGGCGGTCCCATGTCATAGATTTATGGCATGTAAAAATCCATCCACTAACTAAGCTTGTGTGAAGCTAAATTCCTAGGTTAGATTTCGTTGAAACGTTCTGTCAAAGTTCCAATGTTCACCACTAGATGTCAGTAACATCTGGTAGTGAACGTTGGAACCACTTGAAATTGAACGGAACTTGTTGCTCACCCCATGGTTGTCCGCTTGAAGCAGCTTTAGTCTCTGGCGAGCCGAACATATCGCCGGACACTCCCGGCTCTAAAAGCCATGCGCTAAATAAATAAGAATGATATATTAACCATTATACAAGGTCAAAATTTGCGTGAGATATTTTGATTGAATTTGGAAAACTGCATAAAAAATAAGCCTTCAGAAAATCAAGGAAGAAGTTCTACAACGACATTTCTTGAAGATACACATTCCACACACTTACTTGATTCCAGCTCCTTAAGTTATAACCTCTTCGTTAGTTCAGTTCTCTTCTTTTAATTACCTCCTCCCTCTGAGATAATGTCTTCTCTCTTTCTGGTTGTGGGGGAGGGTAAGTGCTCTTCGCTATCCGCGCTTTTGGTCTGTCTTTAACGCTCCTCTCATGGTGTAATATCCAGGAAGCATGTTCATCCTAGTTAAATGTTCTGTGTCCGTTGATTTTTCCACAGTTGAAATGGAACACAGCATACATCACCCCAAATTTGAGGGTGTCCAGAGTCCCACATAAGTTAATTGAGAACACCTCCGCCACACAATTGAATTGAAATACTCATTGTTGTTCTGTATTAGGCCATGTTAACACTTAGACAACACGGGTGGGTCGTACAGTTTCTCAAACAATGGATCTAAGTTCAAAGTAAATGTCCACAAGAAATTCAATTAAAATGTTACATGCCACCCCCACTCTTAGTTCAGAAACAACCACTCTGAAAGACATTTCCTTTTGTTAAATGTGTTTTTTTTCGTAGTCATTTTACCCTCCAGGTAGGCTTTTCCCACGGACTCAGCGAGGTCTCCCACCTTTACTGCCTCTACGGGCAGTGTCCTGGAGCTTGACATCGGAACAGGGGATAAAACTGGGGAGGCAGGACTAGCGCCTCACTCAGGTGGCCTCATCTGCAAAGCGAACAGGGGGCCGCATGAGGGATGGGACGGGATGGGAAGATTGGGAGGGATAAACAAGGAAGAACGAAGGAGGCGGCTGTGGCCTGACGGTAAGTACTATCCCGGTATTAGACGAAGTGGGAAACCACGGAAAACCCCTTCGAGGATGGCTGAGGTGGGAATCGAACCCCCTCTACTCATTTGGACCACCCGAGGCTGAGTAGACCCCGTTCCAGTCCTCATACCACTTTTCAAATTTCGTGGCAGAGACAGGAATCGAACCTTCGAGCTCCAGCGAGACAGCTAAGCACGCTGACCACTACACCACGGAAGCGACCTTAAATTTATATTAACTAAACATATTCTTAAAGTAAATTTAGAGAGTTTAGTTTGGATATATCGGAAACTCCCGCTAGCCCGCTCGCCCGCGGCGCGAGCCTGTCTCCCGCCATGCACGTTGCGGCGCCCCGCGCGGCACTGAGTCATTGAGTATAGGAATTTGCACTTACCTAGTTCACAGCTGGTGCTGAAAATGTTCGCCATTCACTGTTACACATCGCTGGCACCTTTTTACGAAACTGGCATTTACTCTCTGAAGTTCCTCAGCACCGATTGACTGTATTTCAGCTGTAATATAGTCTTTAAGCTCATTTATAGTGGAGGGTTTCTCGCATACAATCCATTTTTAAGCATCTCCCACAAATAAAAGTCACATGGTGATAAGTCTGGGCTTCGCGGGGGCCACACGTTCCGACTTGTAATCCTAGTACCAAAAATGCGACGCAATTCTGTCATGGATGCTTCGGCAGTTTGAGCAGTGGCAGAATCTTGTTGAAAATAAGTTGACAATCGCTCTCCGTAAGTCAGTTCGTCAAAAAATTGTTCAAGGATCACATTGAAGTACAAATTTAAGTACAAATTCCTATACTCAATGACTCAGCGCCGCGCTAGCGCCCAATAACGGCAAAGTGCCTGGCGGGGGACAGGCTCGCGCCGCGGGCGAGAGGGCTAGCGAGGGTCTCCGATACATCCAAACTTAACTCTCTGTAGATCAGACTTCCACAATTTGCCAATACTAATTTCATAAGAACGTATTTTTCAAAGTAAACACATACCTGTGGCTTAGTGTCGTGATGTTAAGACCCACGTAAAACTACAAACATGGTTTTTTCAAACATGGTTCATACTCATTAGGATTCGATTAATTCCCTGTGTAAATGTTACTGAATATAGAATTTTTAAGGTTTACTGGTGGGATACATGAGATTTACTTTTATATCACAATTAAAGTCGCAACAAGGTCTTAATTTTATTGATTCGACTTTGTGTCTATTTTTAGCCTACTTTCGATTTTTGCAAAAAATGAAAGTAGACTTATGAGATCAACACAGGGCGAAAAAAGTGTGTCTGTGTGTGTGTGTGTATGTGTGTGTGTGAGTCTGTGTGTGTGTGTGTACTCTGAATGTCTGTCCCCCCCCCCCCCCTATCATTTCGAACACGGTGAATGCGAATTGAACGAAATTTGGTACAAAGGTAGCACTAGCAAAGGACACCTCAGTGTCATGTTTTATATCGCCGCCATCTTGACGGAAACGTAATGGCGGCCACACAAATGTTCAAAGCTTAAATCAAATTACGACTAACCTAATCATCCGATCTCTACCAAATTCTGCAACAACATACCTTTATGGAGGGAGCATCCTTTGACAAATCTAATAGGTCATTAGCCTAATAGTTTGCGGATGGCGGCCATCTTTGTGTCAAAATCGATTACCCCTATTAATTCGAACACGGTGAAACCGAATGGAATGAAATTTGGTACAGAGGTAGCACTAGCAAAGGGCACCCCAGTGTCATGTTTTATATCAACGCCATCTTGACGGAAACGTAATGGCGGCCACCCAAATGTTCAAAGCTTAAATCAAATTACGACTAACCTGATCATCCGATCTCTACCAAATTTTGCAACAACATACCTTTATGAAGGGAGCATACTTTGACAAATCTAATAGGTCATTAGCCTAATAGTTTGCGGATGGCGGCCATCTTTGTGTCAAAATCGATTACCCCTATTAATTCGAACACGGTGAAACCGAATAGAATGAAATTTGGTACAGAGGTAGCACTAGCAAAGGGCACCTCAGTGTCATGTTTTATATCACCGCCATCTTGACGGAAACGTAATGGTGGCCACACAAATGTTCAAAGCTTAAATCAAATTACGACTAACCTAATCATCCGATCTCTACCAAATTTTGCAACAACATACCTTTATGGAGGAAGCATCCTTTGACAAATCTAGTAGGTCATTAGCCTAATAGTTTGCGGATGGCGGCCATCTTTGTGTCAAAATCGATTACCCCTATTAATTCGAACACGGTGAAACCGAATAGAATGAAATTTGGTACAGAGGTAGCACTAGCAAAGGGCACCTCAGTGTCATGTTTTATATCGCCGCCATTTTGACGGAAACGTAATGGCGGCCACACAAATATTCAAAGCTTAATTCAAATTACGATTAACCTAATCATCCGATCTCTACCAAATTTTGCATCAACATACCATTATGGAGGGAGCATCCTTTGACCAAACTAATAGGTCATTAGCCTAATATTTTGCGTATGCCGGCCATCTTTGTTTGAAAATCGATTCCCCCTATTAATTCGAACACGGTGAAACAGAATGGAACGAAATTTGGTACAGAGGTAGCACTAGAAAAGCCTCAGTGTCATGTTTTATATCACCGCCATCTTGACGGAAACGTAATCGCGGCCACCCAAATGTTAAAGCCAGAATGTAATTACGACCAACCTAATAATCTAGTCTCTACCAAATTTTGCAACAACAAATCTTTATGTGGGAAGCATATTCTGACCAAACTGCTAGATCATCAGCCCAATAGTTTGCAGATGGTGGCCAAGTATGTGTGCAAATCGATTCCCCCTATCCATTCAAACACGGTGAAACCGAATTGAACGAAATTTGGTACAGAGGTAGCACTAGCAAAAGGCACCTCAGTGTCATGTTTTATATCGCCGCCATCTTGACGGAAACGGAATGACGGCCACCCAAATGTTAAAAGCTTAAATCAAATTTCGACCATCCTAATAATTTGATCTCTACCGGATTTTGCAACAACATGCCTTTTTGTGGAAAGCATCTTATGACTGACTACAAGGTCATCAGCCCAATAGTTTGCAAATAGCGGCCATGTATGTGTGCAAATCCATTCCCCAGATCAATTCAAACACGGTGAAACCGAATTGAATGGTTTTTTTTACAGAGGTAGCACTAGCAAAGGGCACCTCATATTCATGTTTAATATCCCTATAGCACGTTGTATTTCAACAATCTACTACAACCAACATTCAATTATACTCCTTGAAAAGGACAAAGAGTTATAACAATACACATGCACTTAGGAGAAAGTAGGCTATATGTTCTTTACTGAACATCTTGTTACGTTTCAGTTGATGTACGAGGCCCATCCGGAAATAAAGGTTTCCTATTTATTAAACAAAACATTGTTACATGAATATTGGCATCAGATGTAGCATTTGTTTAGATATTTTTCGACATAATAACCACCAATATTGAGGTACCTGACTTATCGTGGGATAAAAGTTTGTATTCCTGTGTCTCATAAGTCTGCCATCTGGGAATGGAAACAGCGTGAGACATTCGTCTTCAGATCTTCGTTAATGTGAAAATGCTGACCGGAGGTGCAAGAAAAGATGTACATCTATGGTAGCAAGATCAGGACTATAAGGCGGATGATCAAACAGCTCCCAGCTGAACTCCTAGGCGCAGTATTTTGTGGTCGGGTGTCAGATTTTTCGCCTCGCATCTGGCACACAGTTCCTTGAACAGCAGGTGCTTGGTGACGATTTCGTGCAATATCTGCGTAAAATAGCGAAAGATTAGAATATTAATGATTATTTATGCAACCTGTCAAACCAAGCTGAGTGATAAGTTGCCTGTGCTGTATACTTCAAGGGGCCACTTACGTGTGCTTTATCTGTTTTTGCACTCTCTGAGCTGTGAGTGTGATTTATCACTGCTTTTTTCCACTCTTACCCAGGAAAAGTCTGAGCTTGTACCTTAGTTCTAGCCACAGGGCTCCTATCTCATTCCGTTGCACTAATAATTAGATTTACACAAAAGTAGATTACTACTACAGCCTCCCTAGAAACGCAGGTCTCAGGTAATTAAAACAACCACACTCAAGTACAATGGCAAGAAGACCTTAGCACTATAATGAATCAACAAATCAACACCTAAAAAAGATTCAAATAAAAAAAAAAACATAAATAAATAGAAAATACGTAGCCTAAATAAATAAATAAATAAATTAATAAATAAATACATAAATAAATACATAAATAAATAAATGCATACATAAATGAATTAATTAATAAATAAATTCATAAATACATACATAAATAAATAAATTAATAAATAGATCAATAAATAAATACATAAATAAATACATACATAAATAATAAATACATAACTAAATAAAATTCCATTCATGCATGAATAAAATGGAAATGTTGTACCAACTCACCAAGGGCGTTTACAACAAAAAGTCAATAATATCCCTGAACGCAAAACTCAGGCATTATTGCACTGACATAGACCAGAGGCTCTGCATACAGCGGAATGCCTCACTATGAACAAGAAAGGCCTGGTAGAAAGATTGGAGATCATTGAAAGAAAGAAAGAAAGATGATGATGATAATTGTTGTTTTAAGGGGCCTAACATCAAGAAAGAAAGAAAGAAAGAAAAGAAAGAAAGAAAGAAAGAAAGAAAGAAAGAAAGAAAGATCTTGAGTAAAATTCTAGGCCTGATTAAGGACAAAGATGAATATGGACGACGGCATAACCATGAGCTCTATATTCATGTCCAGAAGATCTCTGATGTTATGAGGAAAAGGTGAATTGCATTTTATGGCCACTTGTTAAGAATGAAACCCACACGATTTAAAAAATAAAAAGACCAAACCAGCCTGGTTCGAAGAGGTGGACAATGACCTGCAAGAGATGGAAATTACCTGTGGAGATATTCAAGTTCGCAATCCCCTCAGGAAGAAACTAAACGACCACCAGGGACTTCAAGGAAAGCCAAAGTTGAAGACGGGAAAGATGTGGACGGAAGGAAGAAAAGAGCAACACCGGCAACGTATGAAGGAGCACTGGACAAAGATCAATGCCCAGAGAAGACAGTTGAAATGTCGTGGTCCTTAGTAGGCCGATACGATTAAAGAAGAGAAATAAATAAATACGCTATAGAAAAAGAAAGGAGGATACTTAGAAAAATATTGAGACCATTAAAAACAGAAAGTGGAGAGTCCAGATACAGAAAAAATGACGACCTCTTCAAAAATAAAGAAATTGAAAAAATATACGATACGATCAGGAAAAGGAGGGTTAATTTCATTGGACACGTAATGAGGATGAATAACACCCGACTCACAAAACAAATTTCAGTCATGTATACAAAAGCAAGAATGGTAATCAATGGGTACAAAGTATAAAAAGGGCTATGGAAGAGATAGAAGTAACAATAGATATTATTCAGGACAGACCACTTTTCAGAAATATGATTAAAAAAATTCAAGGGTTTCCAGGAGGAGGAAAAGAAGAAGCGGGTTAATATCTGGACGGAAGAGAGAAGATGGAGACAAGGTGAAGTAACGAAGAACTACTGGAAGGCAAGAAAGGAATAAAGGAAATAAGAGACAGTGAATGCAATGGGTTATTTTACGCGGTCCAAAGATGGCCAAAATCAAGGAAAGAAGAAGAAGAAATAAATAATATATTGATTTGTTCCTAAAGCTCTCTGGTTGTTGTTGTTGACTCATTTAGGGGGCTATGTGATATCGTGGTCAAGTGTACTTGGATGTGCGTGGAATTTGTCTGTGAACCAGTGTCATTGCGAAGACTGTTAAAGTGTGTGTTTAAGTTTCTAACGAACTCGACAATTAGAAATTCAATTAATTTTAATTCTTAATGAAAGAGATAGCCTAATAGGTTGCTTTTACTTAGAAGTTGCAATAGAAACGTTCAAAGCAGGAACTCGACTATGTCATAATCTCCCACTTGACTTGCAATGACGAGGATGACAGATTGTGTTCCGTTTTCAAAGTGGCAGGCTGTCATTCACCTGTCATTCATTAGAACTGTAATAAGCCTTGGTATATGATAAACACACGCTTCACACCTAACGAAACCTGTATTGTGGTCATTAGACATTCCCCGCAACGACCTTGGGATTTCCACGCTCTTGCGTGAGGTGCACAACGACTCGATCTTCACGAATTTCTCATCCACCTTCGCATTCTTTTGGCTAATTTCTGTACTTCTTTTAACCTGATACTTTTCTTTCTGGGTCAATAAAATGCTAAGGTTTCACTTTGAATAATAATGTGAAATTGAATCGTTATTATCTTGTGTTAGGTTACGGATACATACTTGTTGATGTTGATTGTGGCTTCAGGGAAAAGAGTGACCAGTGATATGTTACTTCGTGTTTACTTAGTGAATTCCCACAGTAAAACTCTTACTTCTTATGAAAATGATGTCTTTATCGCAAGTCATGTATTCATAGGGAGAGAGAAATTTGTTTGGGATCTATAATAAGTTGGTATTCACACCAGGAATCGAGAAAATGGATTCACCGTCTTCGAGGAAGTACCTGGCTTGATTGCTAAAGAAGTGGCAGACGCAAAGATTCAAACCACAGTCAAAAATCTTTTCACAGCAAGACGAAGGATGATATCAATAAAACCTTCTGGCTCCTTGATTGTCTCTGCTAAAACCCTTGTTCTTTGAAGTAATATCAACATATAAATAACAAGTAGTTCCATGAAGAACTATACAGCCTATTTTCATAAATCCTGCTCATGTTAATTGTCTCTATCAACATACAACATTTCAGTTTAATTGCTGTAACTGATTCGTAGATATTGAGAACCGTCTAGATATTTCATATGGTCGCCAGGATGGATTTTTATTTTTGTACTATTAGATTAGGATTATTGTGTACGTGTGGTATTCAAACTTCAATCGCATGATTAGAACACAAGAAGTAAAAATGAGATTTTAAAATTACGCACACCAGCCATCTTGTGACTATGCAAGCGATTGAAATAAATTACATGCCAGTGGATCAACATTTGTATAAGCATTTAAGGTGCAACTTTTCACGGCACTCGGATAGTTAATTCGCGAGAAACGTCCATTGAAATATTTATTCTTCGCGTCGCCGCCATGTTGGATTTGTGCTCACCAGGTTACTGAAAGTCCTATGGGTGAACATATATTCATAGTCTCTATGAACATAAAAAATTCAGTTTGGTTGCTGTAAAAGATTCATAGATATTGAGAACCGTCTAAATATTTCGGAAGCTCGCCATTTAGGATTGTTATATGTATAAGCCATAGAGTTATGTACCATTCAAGGACAATTATTGCCTAGCTTCATTATTCAAACTTTCACTTCGATCGCATGATTACGACACAAGAATAAAACTTAATTTTAAAATTTCGCGCAGCCGCCATCTTGAGGATATGTAAACAATTGAATTAAATTAGATGGCAGTGCATTACAATCTGCAAAATCATTTACTGTACCACATTTCACTGCGCTCAGAGAGTTAAATCACGAGAAAAGTATATTAAAATATTTCAAATTCGCTTGGTCGCCACGTTCGTTTTGTACTTTACAGGTTTATGAAATATACATAGGTAAATTTGTATCAGTACCCTTTATCACCGTACAAAATTGCATGATGATATCTGTAATAGTTTCGGAGATATAGAATGTCAGTGAAATATTTCGCACAGCCGCCATTTTGAGGTTATGTAAACAATTGAACTAAATTAGACTCCATTGCATTACAATGTGTATACACATTTGCTGTACCAAGTTTCATTACGTTTGGATAGTTAAATCGCGAGAAATGTCTATTTAAAATTCTCAATTTTGCTTGACCGCCATGTTGGTTTTGTAGTTACCAGGTTTTTGAAAGTCTCATAGGTGAACTTCTAGTAGTTCCCTTTATCACCGTACAACATTTCAGGGCGATATCGGTAATAGTTTCGGAGATTTTGATTGCTATTGAAATATTTCGCACAGCCGCCATGTTGGATTGGTGAGACGTAACAAAATTTGAAGGGCACGGTCGAGGTCGCCGGGAATAGTGCTATGAACTTACCGAGTTTCATTGAAATCGCTCCAGCCGTTTAGATTTTATTAGGGGACACACACACACACACACGCACACACACACGTGCAAAAGGTGATCTCATAAGGCTATTTTTTCAAAATTGAAAATAGGCTAAAAATGCTACGGTGTAAGTTTCACAAAACCCAAGCTCTTGAACCAGAGGGAGTTAGAAGGTGTGGTTTATACAAAAATATTTCTAATCGTCTCAATAGTACAGGAACAATATTGCATTTCTTATAAAGTCATCGGAAATATACTTATTTGTTTATAAAGTGCGATTAAACAAATAAACAAGATGATAGTTCCTATCAAAACTGTGTCGTGTCCAGGCCGTACAACAGTATAGCCAGGCGGGTGATTTATACACATGGGGCGTCACAAGTAACCGATAATAATGTTATTGGTTTTACGTCCCTTTTAACTACTCAGGCTTTTACAGACGCCGGCGATCCTAAATTTTGCCCCGAAGGTAAACTTTAACGTGCCAGTAAATCTACTGACACTTCTTGCTCATATTTGCGCAACCTTAAACGCAAACCGACTGTGCCAGGATTCGATCCTGCAATCTTGGCCACATTAGGCGAGAACGTTACCGCTGCACCAATCAGTAACCGATCGTAACAAATGAGCATTCAAAAGCACTCTGATGTCACAAATATCGGTAATTTCTTTCAAAAGTGCGATTAAACAAATAAGCAAGATGGTAGCCCCTGCCATAACTGTATCGCGATGAGCCCGCATACCAATAAAGCCCGGCGAGTGGTTTATACACAAGCGAGAATAATTCTCACAGTAATGATTATTTTTGAAGATGTTGATAGAAGGGGAAACGATACGATACTTGCGCGGACCAGATACACAATCGTCCAAAGAATCTTGTTTAACCACCTGTAATAAGGACAGTTTATGCTTTCAGAGATGCTGATGGCTGTTTCTTTCTGCCAAATTTCAGAGAACTTTTATGCCGAAGTGCAAATATTACTAAATATCTAATAGTAAATACGTATCTAGTTGACGTAATGTGCTGGATAAAATTAAAAAAAAAGACTAAATACATTAAGAATTAAAGTGTAAAATAAAAATCATAAAATAAAATTACAATATTAGAAGAAATATAAAAATCAATAAACAGAACTATAAATAAATTATGAAAATAAAATTGTAAAAATCAATTCGAAATTAATTAAATAATTCATTAAATCCCTATATATATTATAATTGTGAAAATCTGTGTGTCCGTGTGTTAGTTTGTTACCTCTTGACACTAAAACGGCTGGACGGATTTGGATGAAATTTGAAATGGAGACAGCTTATACCCTGGGATAACATATAGGCATCCTTTCATCCGGAAATAAATCATTGTTCCCGTGGAACAGGCAACATAACTGAAAAGTCACCAAAAATACTCAACCGGGACAAAATATCGAAGTTGTCGCAAAAAGACCGGACAAAGCTCATTTTACGCCCCTCGATGCAAGGAACAATACTCGGTAGGTCCCTCTGGGACACCGAAAACCACATTTTAAGGCCCTAAAACCAACCGTTTCAAAGATATTCGCAGAAAACTATCTTTACTCTGATAAACTGATGAAATAATGGCAAGTCCGTTTCCATGGCAACTGAACCTCACGGTAAGACATCCGATTTTATATATATCCCTGTAGGAGGCAATGCCAATCAATTTGTTATCTTTTTCAAGATATATATGAACACAATAAGAACAGGGTAGCGCACCTGCCTTTCATCCGGAGGCCCCGGGTTCGATTCCCGGCTCCATCAGAGACTTTAGACACTAACGTGAGGGCTGTAACGGAGTAGAAATTCTTTTCAGTAAAATAGACTGGTTCACAATTTTGTAAGTTCACATTGAGGAATGTGACAGTGGGATGCGTTAAGTGTTACGTAAACGGCAATAGCCGCCACAGAGCTTCCTTACTACTGAAATAACGACCACACTGATATTTGTAATTAACTATACGGGATTTGTGATTTGTGAGCCCAGTGTTTATGAAATTGAAAGTAGCTATATCGCTACCTGTATTTAGGAGCCGCTAATGTAGTGTTTAAAAATTAAAAGTGGGAGCGAAGATTTTCTATATATCCCTGTAGGAGGCAATGCAAATCCATTTATTATCTTTTTCAAGATATATATAAACACAATAAGAACAGGGTAGTGCGCCTGCCTCTCATCTGGAGGCCCCGGGTTCGATTCTTGCCTCCATCAGAGATTTTAGACACTGACGTGAGGGCTACAACGGAGTGCACTCAGCTTCGTGAGGACAATTGAGTAGCTGTCTGATAGCGAGGCAGCGCCCTGGTCACGAAGAACGGCCGAGGGGACACGGTACACTGACCACGCGTCACCACAATATCTGCAGGCCAAATGGCTGGGAAGCGGTCGCATGATAGGCCTAGGCCCTTCATGGTCTGTAGTGCCAGGGGTAAAAAAATTAGGGAAAGCGCTTTCTAATACCACCTTTAATTTGTAAACACTACAGTAGCGGCTTCCAGGGGAGTGTGATGGAGCAGTGGCTTAGCTTCTCGCCCTTCACCAGGACGGCCGGGGTTCGAATCCCGGTGACAGCGGGGTGGAATTTTCACCTGGAAAATCACGTGGCGTCAGGAAGGGCATCCGGCCTTAAATCCCCGGCCAAAACCAAAATGAGCCTGGCTGGCTACGGCGACCCCAATTAATTGGGAATAGCTGAAGAAAGTTTTACAGTAGCAGCTACTAAATAAAGGTAGCGATATAGCTACGTTCAATTTCATAAACACTGGGCTCACAAATCCCGTATAGTTAAGTAAAAATAACAGTCTGGTCGTTATTTCAGTAGCAACGAAGCTCTGTGGTGGCTATTGCCGTTTCCGTAACACTTAAGGCATCCCGCCGTCACATACCTCAATGTGCACTTACAAAATTGTGAACCAGTCTATTTTACTGAAAAGAATTTCTACGAGCGAGTATCCACTCCGGTAAAACCACACTCACTACCTTTTCCAAAATTTACACAAGACATGATTTTTAAAGCACTCTTCTGTATGTTGAAGTACAGAGATATACCACATGGAAAGATACAATAAAATGTTGGCAAATCTGAGTTCAAGGAACTGCTGTTCATAATAGACTTTCGGTGCAGGTTATGCGGCCCATGTTCGTAACATGGAATGTTTTCTTTTGACAATGCATCTACACCATGTGCGAGGGCAACGCATTTCAAAGATCTCTAAAAACACAATAAACAGGAAGTTGGAGAAAAATTTTACGTGGGAGCGAAGATTCAAGGAGAAATAATTTCATCTTTGAGATTTGCTGATGACGTCGTCATCTTGACCGATACGCCAGAGGAATTGAATGAGTTTTTGAAGGGTATGGACTCCGTCTTGAGGAAATAATTCATGATGGGAATCAATAAATGTAAAACAAAATTATTGGAATGCAGCCAAAATAAATCAGAAACCTCTATGCACATCAAATTGGCAGGTGAAACGCTACGGGAAGTAGGAGACTTCTGTTAGTTAGGAAGAAAAATAGCCAGTGATGGACGAAGCAAAGAGGTTGGCTCAGGCAAGGACATCATTTCTACAGAAAAGGAATCTGTTGACATCGAATATACATTTAGATATTAGGAAGTAATTTTTGAAAGCTTTTGTCTGGAGCGTGACACTATAAGGAAGAGAAACTTGGACTAATGGTGCAGTAGAAAAGAGGAGAATTGAAGCGTTTGAAATGTGGTGTTACAGGAGAATGATGATGATCAGATGGGTAGATGGGGTAACAAATAAAGAGCTATTAAGACGAGTGGGAGTGGAGAGATGTTTCTGGCGACTGCTATTGAAGAGAAGAAATAGGTTGGTACGACACATATTAAGACACCCAGGAATAGCAAGCTTAGTTATGGATGGGAGGGTTAAGGACAAGAACTGTAGAGTAGACCAGGGTAAAAGAGATTGCCTCGGATGTAGGGTGTGGTAGCGATATAGAGATGAAACGATTAGCTCAGGAGAGGGGGTCATGGAAGGCTGCATCAGTCCAGTCAAGAAACTGAAGACTCAAACAACAACAGTTGGGAATTTTAATTACTTAGAGAGGCATGTGAGGCAAAAGGGTTGTTGGAGAATTTCAATCCCTGGGATGTAACACTGGAAGAGAGTGCATATTGTACATACGGCCAAGGTCAGAGATATTTTACTATAGGTAAGGAAAAATACTTTTGATTCCCGATATTCCGATAGATTTGCCATTCCAGTGTGCAAGAGTGCAGTTCCCTCTTCAAACAATATTCGCAATTTCTAATAACAAAGCGCAATCGCACACACTTAACAGCAGGTGTACAATTGCATCGTCCCCATTGACTTGATCGCGAGCGAAGCCGCGGGTACCTGCTAGTAAATAAATAAATTAAAAATATCAAAATTAAATCTACAAGAACATAAATTAAAAATAAATATTTAGTCTAAACATCAAAATTAGAGAAACAAAAACAACATTAATAATAATAATAATTAAAATTAAAATGTAAAAGCACATAGAAATACAAAATTGTTTTGCCCTATAAGGGGTTTATACAGCTGCAACTGCAGGAAGCTGAAATTCGTTACAACAATAACATGTTTTCGCTTTACACTATCCCGACCGTTTTACATGTCCCAGTGTTGTGTTTCATAATGGTTTGTATTACACAATGCAAGATAACAATAACCGTTCTTGAGTTCATTCTCTTATGGGCTTTGCGACATCGTGGTCTTGCAATCCCGTGTACATGGGTGTGTTTAGAATTTGTGCGATAACCTGTGTCACTGTGATGTCTTTACTAGACTGTGTATTTGGAACTGAGGTTGGATTTTGTTAAGAAGCGGCCGTGGCCTTAAGTTAGGTACCATCACGGAATTTGCCTGGAGTAAAAGTGGGAAACCACGGAAAACCACTTCCAGGATGGTAATAATAATATCGTATGGCCTCGGATGCCGGGTGCAAGCTTTATTATTTGTCGTCCAGAGGGCAGCTTGCATGTCTAATTTTGTTGTTCCTTTCAGTGTTATGAAAGACAAGGAGGTTAGATTTCTAAGCTCCTTGACACTATAGCGCCTTCTAGTAGAGAAAGGAGGAACTTTTGTGTTGGCGGAAAATCCCGAGATTAATTTTACCATTATGAACACGGCCTACTGAATTCAAATGGGTTCATTAACATGCCAACAACGCATGACATGCGTGTCATAATTTTTGTCTCCTTTCAAAAATCACTTGCAAACTTGGGGTCGGTAGTCCCACACGATAACCACTCACCCACCGTGGCAAGCTCCAGGATGGTTAAGGTAGGAATTGAACCCGCCTCTTCGCAGTTTTACCTTATGAGGCTATGTGTACCCCGTTCCAGCCCTCAGACCAGTATTTCATGTCTTGGCAGAGCTGGAAATCGAATTCAGGCCTCCTCGGTGACAGCAAAGAATGTTAGCCACTACTAGCAATAATCAAAACGGACAATAATTTAAATTCGTTCATTATTTTAACCTTTCATGCCATCTACATTAAAAAATGGATTTTAAGTTTTTGAGGCGACTTATTAATTTAATCCCCCAATTCCCTCTCTTTCGGAGCAACTCCTAAATTCATCACTGCTCCCAATGACCAGGGATTCAAACCGCGGGTATCCAAAGTTCATGTCCCCCGATATTGTCGTGGTGTGTCACTTAGCACGATCAACAACGTTACTCGATATTTTCTACTTTGGGTAATATACTTTTCAGCTTAGAAAACTACTGTTCCTCTCATCATAGACTACCCCCCAGGGGCTCACATAGAGTGGGACGTGGGTTAGCGACCATGGGACCCCAGCTGAGTCCGGCATTGCTTCCACTTACTTGCTCCGCTCCGTCTTCTTTCCTATCGACCTCTCTTGGTCAACTCTGACCCCGACGGTATTAGGGTATCCGAGACCTAGGGATTCTCTTCCTTTTACGCCTTAATTGGCCATTGTCGTATTTTTCTGATCCTTGATTCTTCGAGGGGTGAGACCTATTGTTTTCTTTTCATTGTATCTCCTGCCTTCTGCTCAAGGCCCTAAAGAAGGTAGGGTGTGTGTAGCCCCACCACTTATGGTGCACCCAGGATTATGCTACACCCTCAAGGGCTCACGTCTGGTGAGTTCGGGAGTTGGCGACCCCGAGGGCTTCCCAAGCTGGGCCCGGTTATTCTCCTTCTACCATTGTCTTTGGGGCGGTCCCTCTGCTCTTTCCCTTTCCTCTCTACCGTTTGTGGCTCTCCTATCTTCCAGGTCCCTAATTCTCATTCTTCGAGGGTTAAGGTACATTTACTTTCCTCCTGTCTTTTGTTTCCCTTATTCTTATTTTTGTTTTCCATTTTCTCTGTTAGTTCTAGGTTTAGTTTCGTTTCATTTGCATTTTCACTATCACCCAAACCATTAGGGGCCGATAACCCAGATGTTAGGTCCTTTAAAATAATCACCATCATCATCGTAGATTAAAATAAGGTGCTGTTATATTGTCGAAACTGAATTCCAACTACAGTGTGAATAATGAATCAGATTCCCGTTTTAAGATCATGATTGCCGGAGGATATTCCTGTACTAACTTCATTATTGTACACGCCACAGTGGGAAACACAAGCAGGACACGTACTGTTGGAAATGTCAAGCATGCTTCATGCTTTGATCGTAATTACACATGTAGCGATAATGATAACCCTGCATTATCAGGCAATGGGCGTAAGTATGATCATCTGCAAATATAGTCTTTCTCCCAGACTCCTGTCTTAATCTGGAGTATGTTAGCCTAATTTCATCTTCTGAGATATAGGCTAATTAAATTACCTTTTAACCATGTGTGTGTGTGTGTGTGCATGTTCCTCCAAATAAGATTTGGTTAGCTGGGCGTAATTTCAATGATACTCAGTAAGGACTTAAGGGAGGAGGTACACCTTTCAGGGTCAATTTTTAAACTTAATTATTTGGATCACTAATCTTTCATTTGGTGAAAATGAAATGAAAATATCTTCAATACTTCCAGAAATATGCCCCTTAATGTTAGTTGCTGTCGCTTAAGTAGTCTCCTTAAATTCTACCCTTAGGCAAGTTTGAAACACGTTTCCCGAAAACTTAATTTTCACACAGCTTTTACATGATAACTCAAATACTATTCAACATATCTCAATGACATTTTGCATGGCTGTGTTGTACTAATATGAACAATATACATCAAAATATTTTGTGTATCAAGCATACTTCCCATTTAAGAGAATATTTATTCCCCAAGAGAATAAAACATACCCACATTTAGAGCAAGAGTATGAAAAACAAATCTTGAATATGTGTATCAATTTTTTAGCCTACTTTCGATTTTTGCAAAAAATGAAAGTAGACTTATGAGATCAACACAGGGCGAAAAAAGTGTGTCTGTCTGTGTGTGTGTATGTGTGTGTGTGAGTCTGTGTGTGTGTGTGTATGTTTGTGTGTGAGTCTGTGTGTGTGTGTGTGTCTGTGTGTGTGTGAGTGTGTGTACTCTGAATGTCTGTCCCCCCCTATCAATTCAAACACGGTGAATGCGAATTGAACGAAATTTGGTACAAAGGTAGCACTAGCAAAGAACACCTCAGTGTCATGTTTTATATCGCCGCCATCTTGACGGAAACGTAATGGCGGCCTCTCAAATGTTCAAAGCTTAAATCAAATTACGACTAACCTAATCATCCGATCTCCACCAAATTTTGCAACAACATACCTTAATGGGGGAAGCATCCTTTGACCAAACCAATAGGCCATCAGCGTAATAGTTTGCGGATGGCGGCCATCTTTGTGTGAAAATCGATTCCCCCTATTAATTCGAACACGGTGAAACCGAATGGAACGAAATTTGGTACAGAGGTAGTACTAACAAAAAGCACCTCAGTGTCATGTTTTATATCGCCGCCATCTTGACGGTAACGTAATGGCGGCCACACAAATGTTCAAAGCTTAAATCAAATTACGACTAACCTAATCATCCGATCTCTACCGAAATTTGCAACAACATACCTTTATGGAGGGAGCATCCTTTGACAAAACGAATAGGTCATGAGCGTAATAGTTTGCGGATGGCGGCCATCTTTGTGTGAAAATCGATTCCCCCTATTAATTCGAACACGGTGCAACCGAATGGAACGAAATTTGGAACAGAGGTAGTACTAAAAAAAGTACCTCAGTGTCATGTTTTATATCGCCGCTATCTTGACGGAAACGAAATGGCGGCCACACAAATGTTCAAAGCTTAAATCAAATTACGATTAACCTAATCATCCGATCTCTACCAAATTTTGCAACAACATACCTTTATCGAGGAAGCATCCTTTGACCAAATGACTAGGTCATTAGCCTAATAGTTTGCGGATGGCGGCCATCTTTGTGTGAAAATCAATTCCCCCTATTAATTCAAACACGGTGAAACCGAATGGAACGAAATTTGGTACAGAGGTAGCACTAGCAAAGGACATCTCAGTGTCATGTTTTATATCGCCGCCGTATTGACGGAAACGTAATGGCGGCCGCAAAAATGTTCAAAGCTTTAGTTAAATTGCGACGAACATAACCATCCGATCTCTACCAAACTTTGCAACAACATTCCTTTATGAAGGGAGCATCCTTTGATCAATCTAATAGGTTATTAGCCTAATAGTTTGCGGATGGCGGCCATCTTTATGTCAAAATTGATTCCCCCTATTAATTCGAACACGGTGGAACCGAATGAACGAAATTTGGTACAGAGGTAGCACTAGCAAAGGGCACCTCAGTGTAATGTTTTATATCTTCGCCATCTTGACATAAACGTAATGGCGGCCACACAAATGTTCAAAGCTTAAGTTAAATTACGACTAACATAACCATCCGATCTCTACCAAACTTTGCAACAACATTCCTTTATGGAGGGAGCATCCTTTGACCAATCTAATAGGTTATTAGCCTAATAGTTTGCGGGTGGCGGCCATCTTTATGTCAAAATTGATTCCCCCTATTAATTCGAACACGGTGGAACCGAATGGAACGAAATTTGGTACATAGGTAGCACTAGCAAATGGCACCTCAGTGTCATGTATTATATCGCCCCCATCTTGACGGAAACGTAATGGCGGCCACACAAATGTTCAAAGCTTAAATCAAATTACGATTATACTAATCATCCGATCTCTAGCAAATTTAGCAACAACATACCTTTATGGAGGGAGCATCCTTTGACCAAACTAATTGGTCATCTGCCCAATAATTTGCGGATGGCGGCCATCTTTGTGTGATAATCGATTCCCCCTATCAATTCAAACACGGTGAAACCGAATAGAACGAAATTTGGTACAGAGGTAGCACTAGCAAAGGGCACCTTATATTCATGTTTAATATCCCTATAGCACGTTGTATTTCAACAAGCTACTACAACCAACATTCAATCATACTCCTTGAAAAGGACAAGGAGTTATAACTATACCCATGCATTTAGGAGAAAGTAGGCTATATGTTCTTTACTGAACATCTTGTTTAGTATATGTTGTAGCCGTGAAAGCTGCCAACGGCTCAAAAGAACATTTATGTAAATATTTTAAATTGCGGGGTACTTATAACGCTGTCCAACTGTACAAAAATCAGCTGAAATTTTGTTGGTATAATAATGCATGACTGCAAGCATATTATAAAACGTGTTTTGTGCGACAACACGGTCATGTAACCCCGTGTACTTTGGATGTGTGTAGAATCTGTCTGATAACCGGTGTTAATAATTGTGATGGCTGTATTAGTGTGTGTTATCTGTTTTTAATTCAAGCAGGGACTGCAGACAATTTTCAAATAGTTCCTTCTTTTGCTACCAATCGCCACCGTCAACGACAACTGGTTCTATAGTTGGTTACTAGATGCCATCGCAGTCGGCTACTGGTGACGAACGATGGACCTAAAGCATTAATCAAATATAAACTATAATTTAGCATCACACTAGTGTAGTTATTGGGGGGGGGGTTACATGCCATAAATCTATGACATGGGCCCGCTGGCTTTACTTCCCTTCCAAGGAAGGCATTCTGAGGGATTTTTAACGCTCTATAATAATAATATCGTATGGCCTCGGTGCCGGGTGCAAGCTTTGTTACTTGACACCCAGAGGGTAGCTTGCATGTCGAATTTCGTTGTTCCTTGAAGCACTATGAAAGTCAAGGAGGTTAGATATCTAAGCTCCTTGAACACTATAGCGCTTTCTAGTAGAAAAATGAGGAACTTTGTGTTGGCGGAAACTCCCGAGATTAATTTTGCCATTACGAACACGGCCTACTGAATTCAAATGGGTTCTTCGACATGCCAACATCGTATGACATGGTGTCGTAATTTTTGCCGCCTTAAAAAAAAAATCACTTACCACGGCCAGGAGCGAACCTGCAAGCTTGGGGTTTGTAGACCGACACATTGACCACTCACCCACCGTGGCAAGTTCTAAAAAAATCCGACGACTTCAGCCGGGTTTGAACCCGCGACCTAGGGCATAGAAGCTCAGCATACTACCGACAATGGCACCGAAGCCGCTTGGATGTATCATTACCATTGTTGGAGGTGCATGGATGTGAGCTATCTTGAGCAGCAATGAGGGCTTTGGTTTAAGACAGGTATCACAGTAAGACCATTTTGGTATCCTACAAAATTATTTAATGACCGACAGCGGTAGCTACGTGTAGCGCTAGGCTATGGGGTCAAGTTATCTGCGGACTCGATAGACGTGGGTTCGAGCTCCACTGTTGGCCGTCCATGAAATCGTTTTCCGTGGTTTCCCCATTTACAAGTCCAGGAAAATGCTTCTGACAGACCTCGGCCGCTTCCTTCCACATCCTTGCCCACTTCATTCTTTTCATCCCTCATTAACTTCTCTCATGAGGTTTGCGTCTGGAAGGGCATCCAGCCATAAAACCCACTCACCACATAGCCTTTCTTCGCAAGTCATCCCCGATAACGGGAATAAAAAGGTGTAGACATAGGCCCCTACATCATTACTTTTTGGGGGGCGTGGTGGCTCAGCGGTCTAGCTGTAAGCCTCTCACCAAGGCGTTCCGGGTTCGATTCCCGGCCAATGCATGTAAGATTTTCGAAGTGAAATGCCACGTCCTGTGGTTCGGATTCCACGTAAAAAGGAGGTCCCGTGGCTCATGATCTCTAGATTAACGGTCACGTTAAACTACAAGCCGCCTTCCATTACTTTTTGGCTATTATCTAAAATAATAACACTGTTTGGATATTGTGTTTTGAGTGTGAAAGTATTTCCCTATATTTATCTCAATGTACAGTATCTAATCTACGAAAGCCATTTAGTCCATCACATGGAAACTTTATTTTATTGGCGGGAGAATATCTACTTAGTATAAAACGAAGTCCCCGATTCTTGGATGTTACGGGTAATATCGAGAACCACTGGATGGATTTTGATGTGGTTTATACCAGTCTGTAAAGGATATCTCGAGGAAGAATTCTGTAGGAAATAATTTATTTATGATCATAGGAAGCCAAGCAGTAACGATTTCAGTGAAAATGTCGAAGAAAAACCTGGCGTCCGTGCGCTTTTTAGACTTACGCAGGGCAAACCGATAAAAATATCCATATACAATGAGTGTAAGAATTGTTCAGCATGTAAAGTTCTACAAAAAAGTCCACGAGAGCATATCTCTATCTTCAATACATCGCCCACTAGCAGTGCATTTTACGTTTTTATTTCTTCCAACCACCTCCATTCAATTACTGAAACCACACTTCACGAGCTAGCTAGGCGCAAGCCTATCACACCAGTAACAGCCTAGCTAACGGGCGAGCCTATTACCCCAGATACAGCCAGCAGTAAAATGTCGAGTCGTGTTGAGTTAAGACTTCAGAGAAGAGTGGTTGTGTTTGGAGTTTCCCTGGAAGTGCAACTCGGCTTTTCTTCATTTCGTCTGTGAACTTTTCATTCCGATAAGTACACAGTCAAGTTAAGATAGGATGGAAGGGGGATTTGTGTTTCCTGCACCTCGCCATTCTCAAATTACATCTGACAAGAATGCGTTGCACATGCATCTCCATGATAATATAATTAACAGTCCAGTCAGTGATTTTAACCCATCTTGCCAAGACGTAAAACGGATATAGGTCGTAGTTAATTGACATCGAAAAGAAAAGCGCTTATCATGTAATGCATTTATGACTGTTGCCGGGCGAAGCCTGGGCGGGTTGTTAGTACATGAATATATGCCATATGAAAATAGGCTATTTAGTTCTTCACGTAACTACTTGATTTTGTATTTTTTGGTCGACTTTGTGTCTTGGACATCGTGGTCATCCGGTTCGTATTGTAGGGTGTGAGTCAAACTTGTTTGACAATTTGTGTTTATGTGATGATGATGACGACAGGAATGAGGTAGGTACCCCGGGTCTTGAAGTAAAGTAGGTCTACCATCTCGGTAGTTGCCTGTATGGAGTGTGGAAGATCCCGTATAAAATCACACTCAGAATAGTCGGACTTTCTGCTGCTGACCTAACGGCCATGGTGCACGATTTAACGAGCACAGCTACGCCGCGAAGTCGCTAGTGCAAGGATTACAGTCACTGTGGCAAGCGCCTAAGCCCTATCTTGGTCGATTACAGTAGTTATATGATTGATGTACCTGGCGAATATCCCATTGTGTAGCAGCCAACACACATCTGGCCACACCTCATAAAAATGTTTCAAACTGCCTATGTCAGCGGGGACTATTTCATAAGATTTCACTTAACAGCGCCATTAATGACAACGTTACAAAATATTGGGTAATAAAATAAGGCTACACCATCACCGAATTAAGATATGCTTAAACAGTAATGGCTGCTGAGAAATGCGATGGATTCAAGCGTCTGAAGACAGGTTTGGCATGGTCACTCAAAACTCCTACGGTGTTTTTCCTTCCCCTATAGACCTCGTGCGATGAACGTTGCTGCGCTCTGGCGGCAAGCTGCTCAAATATTCTGCATGACTTGCGTGTGAGTTGAGCAACGTGATTAGATTATGTAGCGGAAAGATTGCAAGTTCAAGATGGTAAAACTTCTACAGAGAGTAGAGCGAATCGTTCTGTGGTTGAATGTAACTATCTGCAACGTAATTCTTCGTATTCAGAAACAAAAAACAGCACATTTGTTGAAGGAACGCCTCCTTAATTGTGGTATTTGTTGTCGGCAGTTTTATAAATAGAACACTGACAAGATGTCCTGACAGACCCAGATGTCTTATGTGAAGCCAAACTATTCAGATCAGCGTAAAGAATGGCAGGGTAGCAGATTAACTGCGAGAAGAGAGGCTGAAATCAATGAAGACAGAGAGTAACCCAACACAAGTGAAGTATCGCCATGCTCAGCTGGAGTCCCGCAGTCACCAACCCACGTGAGCCTCTGGGGGAAAATTCACCGTTTCATGAAAATGAGGGATGTGAAGGACGTGTGTTTAAATATGGATTATTATGTAACGCGAGTATATCGACAGACATCAAGACCATAAACAGTGATAAGACTGAGCTGACCTTGTTGTCACCACCACAGTAAACATTGCACGTATTGTCATTAATCACAACATGAATAAGTGCACCAAATCTCCATAAGAGTGGGCCAGTGCTGACCTAGGAATATTCCGTCCGGGTTGCAGTAGCATCAAGGTTGTTCTTTTAGAAATCCACCTCCCCTGCGCAGTATTCGTGCAATAAACAACTCCTGAAGTTCCCTGCTTATTATTTGTGCCCATGTACTTGCGTGTGTGTAGAGATTGATTAAAAGCGTATGTTACTAGGAATCATCCCGGCATTTTCCTGGGGTAGAAGTGGGAAACCAAGAAAAACAACTTGGCCTATCCTATAATAATAATAATAATAATAATAATAATAATAATAATAATAATAATAATATCGTATGGCCTCGGGTGCCTGGTGCAAGCTTTGTTAATTGACACCGAGAGGGTAGCTTGCATGTCGAATTTCGTCGTTCCTTTGAACGCTATGAAAGTCAAGGAGGTTAGATATCTAAACTCCTTGACACTACAGCGCTTTCAAGTAGAGAATGGAGGAACTTTGTGTTGGCGGAAAATCCCGAGATTAATTTTGCCATTGAACACGGCCTACTGTATTCAAATGGGTTCTTTAACATGCCAACAACGTATGACATGAGTGTCGTGATTTTTGTCGCCTTCAAAAATCACTTACCATGGTCAGGGGCGAACCTGCAATCTTGGGGTTGGTAGTCCGACACTATAACCACACACCCACCGCGGCAAGCGGCCTATCCTATAAGATACCTGAGGTGAGAATTGAACTATCCACCTCTCAGCTTTATTTTTTTATTTCTTTATTGCAGTCAAACGGCCATACATGAAGCCTCACAAGTCTGAGTGTACCCTGTTCTAACTCTCAGACCCTCTCGTCTAACTGCATGTAATGTCTATTGGACTTCAACAAAATTTTGTATTCTGTACCTTAAAAGATGAAACTAAGTATATATTCAGTCAACAGGGCTGCCAACTGTAGTGCTCTATCAGGCTACATTATATTTCGAACTAATTAGACATTTCGATATTACCAACTTAATTTCGTCATGATTCTAGACAGGTTCATAAACTGTCTATTAATCATTGGCATGAATCTTAATTTTAAGAAAAGTAGGCTCTTTAGTTCGTCACGGAACTTCTTGTTAAATGTTGAATTGAGTGGCGCTGCTCTTTTTCTTGCTCTTGCTCTTATCCTCGCTCTTTCTCTTTCTCTTGCTCTTAGTCTTGATCTTTCTCCTGCTATTTTTCTTAATCTTGCTCTTTCTCTTGCTCTTAATCATGCTCTTTCTCTTGCTCTTAATCATGCTCTTTCTCTTGCTCTTTCGCTTGCTCTTTCTCTTGCTCTTAATCTTGCTATTTCTCTTGCTATTAATCTTGCTATTTCTCTTTTTCTTATTCATGCTCTTAATCTTGCTCTTAATCTTGCTCTTTCTCTTGCTCTTAATCTTGCTATTTCTCTTGCTCTTAATCATGCTCTTTCTCTTGCTCTTAATCATCCTCTTTCTCTTGCTCTCAATCATGCTCTTTCTCTTGCTCTTAATCATGCTCTTTCTCTTGCTCTTTCTCTTGCTCTTAATCTTGTTCTTTCTCTTGCTCTTAATCAAGCTCTTTCTCTTGCTCTTAATCATGCTCTTTCCCTTGCTGTTAATCATGCTCTTTCTCTTGCTCTTAATCTTGCTATTTCTCTTGCTCTTAAGCATGCTCTTTCTCTTGCTCTTAATCATGCTCTTTCTCTTGCTCTTAATCTTGCTATTTCTCTTGCTCTTAATCATGCTCTTTCTCTTGCTCTTAATCTTGCTCTTTCTCTTGCTCTTAATCTAGCTATTTCTCTTGCTTAATCAAGCTCTTTCTCTTGCTCTTAATCTTTCTATTTCTCTTGCTCTTAATCCTGCTCTTTCTCTTGCTCTTAATCATCCTCTTTCTCTTGCTCTTAATCATGCTCTTTCTCTTGCTCTTAATCATACTCTTGCTCTTAATCTTGCTCTTTCTCTTGCTCTTAATCTTGCTAATTCTCTTGCTCTTAATCATGCTCTTTCTCTTGCTTTTAAACTTTCTATTTCTCTTGCTCTTAATCATGCTCTCTCTTGCTCTTAATCATGCTCTTTCTCTTGCTCTTAATCTTGCTATTTCTCTTGCTCATGCTCATGCTCCTAATCTTGCTCTTTCTCTTCTCCATGCTCTTAGTCTTGCCCTTGCTCTTAATCTTGCCCTTTCTCGTTTCTTATTCGTGCTCTTAATCTTGCTCTTTCTCTTTGTCTTGCTCTTGCTCTTAATCTTGCTCTTTCTCTTCTCCTTGCTCTTAATCATGCTCTTTCTCTTGCTCTTAATCATGCTCTTTCGTTTGCTTTTAATCTTGCTCTTTCTCTTGCTCTTGCTCTTGATCTTGCTCTTTCTCTTGCTCTTAATCTTGCTCTTTCTCTTGCCCTTGCTCTTAATCTTGCTCTTTCTATTGTCCTTGCTCTTAATCTTGCTCATTCTCTTTCCCTTGCTCCTAATCTTGCTCTTTCTCTTGCCCGTGCTCTTAATCTTGCTCTTTCTCTTGTCCTTGCTCTTAATTTTGCTCTTTCTCTTGCTCTTAATCTTGCTCTTTCTCTTGCCCTTGCTCCTAATCTTGCTCTTTCTCTTGCCCTTGCTCCTAATCTTGCTCTTTCTCTTGCTCTTAATCTTGCTCTTTCTCCTGCCCTTGCTCTTAAATTTGCTCTTTCTCTCGCTCTCAATCTTGCTCTTTCTCTTGTCCTTGCTCTTAATCTTGCTCTTTCTCTTGCTCTCAATCTTGCTCTTAATCTTCCTCTTTCTCTTGCCCTTGCCCTTTCTCTTGTTCTTAATCTTGCTCTCTCTCTTGCCCTTGCTATTAATCTTGCTATTTCTCTTGCTCTTAATCTTGCTCTTTCTCTTGCTCTGGCTCTTAATCTTGCTCTTAAACTTGCTCTTTCTCTTGGCCTTGCCCTTAATCTTGCTCTTTCTCTTGCTCTTGCTCTTAATATTGGCCTTGCTCTTTCTATTGCTCTTAATCTTGCTCTTTCTCTTGCTCTCAATCTTGCTCTTAATCTTGCTCTTTCTCTTGCCCTTGCTCTTAATCTTGCTCTTTCTCTTGTTCTTAATCTTGCTCTCTCTCTCTTGCCCTTGCTATTAATCTTGCTATTTCTCTTGCTCTCAATCTTGCTCTTAATCTTGCTATTTCTCTTGCCCTTGCTCTTAATTTTGCTCTTTCTCTTGTTCTTAGTCTTGCTCTCTCTCTTGCCCTTGCTATCAATCTTGCTCTTTCTCTTGTTATTAATCTTGCTCTTTCTCTTGTCCTTGCTCTTAATCTTGCTCCTTCTCTTGCTCTGGCTCTTAATCTTGCTCATAATCTAGCTCTTTCTCTTGCTCTGGCTCTTAATCTTGCTCTTAAACTTGCTCTTTCTCTTGGCCTTGCTCTTAATCTTGCTTTTTCTCTTGCCCTTGCTCTTAATATTGGCCTTGCTCTTTCTATTGCTCTTAATCCTGCTCTTTCTCTTGCCCTTGCTCTTTCTATTGCTCTTAATCTTGCTCTTATTCTTTCTTTTGCTCTTTCTCTTCCTCATTCCCTTCTCATTCTTCTATTCATTATTATTATTATTACTATTATATTTTACGTAGCCTACTTTACTTTTTTCTTTGTGGCCACTATGGACTGTGAGATCTCATTTTTTTTCTTCTTGTTAGCCCACCAGGCATTCATCCTTTCGAAATGGGATTTCTTCCATTCATCCGAGTGAACATATCTCTTGCTGGTTTTTACATCCTCTTGATGAACATGACGGTGTTTTTGTTTCTGAGCAAGATATCTGATACAGAAATTTCAAACATTAACAAGTCCTTATCCATTTCCACCAACCAAAGAGGCATCACCCTTAAACCTCGGAAGTTTAATAATAGACGGTTGGAGAATCTATTGACTGTCATTCTGAGGAGGTGGGCATAGAATGTTATTCTCCGTTTCCGGATTACACGAGATCTTTTCAGTGTGGGAATATATTTCTGAATTACTCCAGAGGTTGTAACCTCCATCTTTGAACTTAGGACCAAGAATTTTATCATTTCAAATGATCTTGTCGACTTCATCGTTATGCTTTGGTCTAAGTTATGCGTTACGGTTACGGCGTGTATGACGTCGTCATGTTGTTCAGTGCATATGCACCGAGTCTGAGTTTACTGCTGGGATCTGGCGTTATGCGATACGGAGACGGCGAGTGCGTGACGTCATGCCGCAGAGTGCACCTCCCGCTCTCTATTCCCTGCACGGGAAGCCTAAGTTAAAGGGTAATGGAGTATGTTGAGTCGGAGTTTACTCCTGGAGTCTGGCGTTATGCGATACGGAGACGGCGAGTGCGTGACGTCATGCAGCAGAGTGCACCTCCCGCTCTCCGTTCCCCGCGCGGGAAGCCTATGTTAATGGGTGATGGAGTCTGTTGAAAGAATCCTGGAAAGCCCTCCTGAGCCTTTCTAACATGTGTAGCATTTGTAGCATGCGTCATTTGACATGATATAAAGTCTAGTCTCTCAGACTGACTGTATTTTTTTCCCTAATGATCGTTCTTTCCTTAAATTCAAGTCTCTCGATAGGGCCATCTGCGTGGTTTGTTTGGCATTCCGCTGCAATACAGTGCTTCCGGTCTAATCACAGTTTGATAGTGTCTTAACTTTGCATTCCTAGCGATGCCCGTTTTATTGTACAGTTGGTATGCGAGGCGGAAGGCTGTTTCGAATGTATTGAATCGTGCTGAGATGGCGAACATTTCAGAATTATTTGGTCCGATCCACTCCCCAAGATATTTAAACTCTTGAACTTTTAAGATTATTATTATTATTATTATTATTATTATTATTATTATTATTATTATAATTATAATAATAACAATAATAATTATTATTATTAATAGTAGTAGTATATTTGTTCTTCTTTTCTTATAGCTCTCTCTGGTACTGTCTATGTCGGTCGAACGTGACGTTGTAATACCGGGATTGTCCCATGGAAGCCAGGACGTTTGTTCACATTGCTCATTCTGGAGCTAAGAAAGGTATGTTAGTCTGGAGTGTGGAATGATAATTCCACCTCGAGAAATGTTAGAGTATATAAAGAATCAATCAATCTGTTCGTCACGATACGTTACGTAAATTTGACAAGTAACCTCGAGTTATTTTGTCTTAATAGCGAAATACTGGTTGATTATGAATAATTTATAAACCATACAGCAGTCTGCCACTAATTATGCCTATCGTGGACTTCCCGATCAGTCAGCGACAACTTTCACTTGATAGCAATTATGTGTTTAAGAGAATCATTGTCAAGCCAAGACGTAATCTCCCAGCTAAACTTCACATTCAAAGAACTAATTGAAATAGATCTTACTGTAGTTGACTTCAGATGAACTGATCGATGATAATGATTAAGTTATCACAGCTATTATATTCGATGCACATGTTTAACTCAAGCATATTAACACGCTTGTCTCCTATTTAGGGGTCTTTGAGTTCGAATCCTAACTGTTGTTGTTAATAATTAGTTTTAGGGGATTGGGATATCTTGGTCAACAGCCCAGTGTACTTGGATGGGTTTCGAATTGTGTCTGATAACATGTGTTTCTGTGGTGACTAGTGTGAGTTGCTCCAATTATTACGGTCGGAGATGGGGTAGGTACCTCGGGACTTGAAAAAAGTCCAATAAAATCTACCTTGATCATGGTGCGCGGGAAGAAAAGGATTTTTGTAGATGGCACTATACACCTTAGTAAGTCCTGTTACAATTATAATTAATAAGGAGAAATATTTCCAGAAATACAATCTAAATAATGTAGGTAGTTAACATTTTTAGAAATTGGTTTGAATCTAATTATCACACATACTTGCAACTTAATTTTTTAGCCTATTTTCAATTTTGAAAAAATAGGCTTATGAGATCACCTTTTGTCCGTGTGTGTGTGCGTGTGTGTGTGTGTGTGTGTGTGTGTGTGATTCGTGTGTGTGTCCCCCCCTAATAAAATCTAAACGGCAGGAGCGATTTCAATGAAACTCGGAAAGTTCATAGCACTATTCCCGGCGACCTCGACCGTGCCCTTCAAATTTTGTTACGACTCACCAATCCAACATGGCGGCTGTGCGAAATATTTCACCAGCATTCAATATCTCCGAAACTATTACCGATATTACCCTGACATTTTCTATGGTGATAGAGGGAACTACTATAAGTTCACTTATGTGACTTTTGAAAACCTGGTAACTACAAAACCAACATGGAGGCCAAGCGAATTTGCGACTTTCAAATAGACGTTTCTCGTGATTTGACCAACCAAACGCAATGAAACTTGGTACAGTATATGTTTATATACATTGTAATGCACCGACATCTAACTTCGTTCAATTGTTTACATAATCACAAGATGGCGGATGTGCGAAATATTTCACCGGCATTCTATATCTCTGAAACTATTAGCAGTATCTCCCTAAAATTTTGTACGGAGATAAAGGGCACTACTGGAAGTCCATCTATAAGACTTTCAAAAACCGGTTAACTACAAAACGAACATGGCGGCCAAGCGAATTTGAAAATTTTAAATAGACCTTTCTCGCGATTTAATGTTCCAAGCGCACTGAAAGCTGGTACAGGAAATATTTATACACATTGTAATCCACTGGTATCTAATTTAGTTCAATTGTTTACATAACCTCAAGATGGCGGCAGTGCGAATTTTAAATTTAAGTTTTTATTTCTTGTGATGTAGTCATGCGATCGAAGTGAAAGTTTGAATAATGAACCTACGCAATAATTTTCCTTTAATGGTACATGACTCTATGGCCTATACATTTAACAATACAACATGGCGACCATCCGAAATATTTAGACGATACTGAATATCTACGAATCTATTTTAGCAATCAAACTGCATTTTTTAATGTTCATAGGGGCTATGAACTTAAGTTCACCTATAGGACTTTAAATAACCTGGTGATCACAAATCCAACATGGCGGTGACGCGAATTATAAATATTCACATGGACGTTTCTCGCAATTTAACCATCCGAGTGCAGTGAAACTTGGTACAGTAAATCCTTATACGAATGTTAATCCACTGGCATCTAATTTATTTCAATTGTTTCCATAACCTCAAAATGGCAGCTGTGAAAAATTTTAAAATCTCCTTGTTTTTCTTGTGTCCTAATTTTGCGATTGAAGTTTGAATACTACACGTTCACAATAATCTGCATGTAACAGTACATAACTCTAGGACCTACATATATAAAATCCAACATGGCGACCATCCGAATATTTAGTTGGTTCTTAATATCTACGAATCTATTACAGCAATCAAACAGAAATTGTGTATGTTGATAGTGGCAATTAACATAAGTAGGATATATGAAAATAGGCTGTATAGTTCTTCACGGAACTACTTGTTATTTATTTATTTATTTATTTATCGTATGGCTTTTATTGCCGGGAGTGTCCGAGGACATGTTCGGCTCGCCTGAGTCTGTAGCTGCTTCTAGCGGAACCCTTATTAGTTTGAGCTACAAGTTCCGTTCAATTTCAAGTAGTTCCAAATTTCGCTACCAGATATCAATGATACCTAGAGGTGAACGTTGGACCTTTGATAGAGCGTTCCGACAAACATGCCATAAATCTATGGCATGGGACCGCCGTCTTTACTTCCCCTCCGAAGAAGGCATACTGAAGGATTTTTAACGCTCTTAAAAAGTCCGACAACTTCGGCCGGGTTTGAACCCGCTATCTTGGGCACAGCAGTTCAGCATGCTACCAACTACGCCACCGAAGCGATGATGAATTTCATAATGTGGCCGAAACCGGTACATATAATTACGGTACATAAATAATAATGTTATTGACTAAAAGTATTACTTTTAGCCTACTTTTCACATTTTGCAAAAATGTGGAAATGTAGATTTATGAGATCGATCCGGGAAAATGTGTTTCTGTCTGTCCGTCTGTCTGTCTGTCTGGCTGGCTGGCTTTGTGTCTCCCCCCTATCAACTCCTAAACGGCTGCAGCAATCGAAACCAATTGTAGTATGAGTAAAGATCCATATCTGAATATCTCAAGCCCATATTTGAAAATGATGTCAGTGCTACCAACTGCTGAAAAACCGCAATTGAAATTTGAGCTCCATGTTCGATATCTTGGAAGTTATGCATGGAAGCTATTCCAAAATTGGCACACGTATAGATAATATTATTTCAGTTTAATTTCCAGGAGGCCATACATGGCAGTGTTGCCAAAATGATTCTAAGCCTGCTGATATGTCCAAATTTAAATGCATATAACTTCTACACTATCAATTAGATTTCAACCAAATTTCGTATGTACAATGTGTACATAATCATATATGACTGAGCGTATTCTTAAGAACCACCAGGGCTACCAACTATTAATAAATGCTCTCTGTATTTTTTATCCAAATACCAATATATTAGAAAGAATGCAAGCCGACAGCTTTAAACTATGCACACGTATAGTACCTCAGATTCTAGATTAATTTGGAGTAACTAATTTCCGTTAATGCTACCAACATGATTCTAAGCCTGCTGATAGGAGCAATTTTTAAATACATGCAACTTCTATACTGTCAATTGGATTTCAACCATTATTCGTATGTGATATGTGTACCATAACAGACATGACTATGCGTATTCTTAAGAGCAACCTCGGTTGCCAACTGTTAGTAGATGCTACCTCTATTCTTTTTACCCTAATATCAATATATCAGAAAGTATGCAAGCCAACAGCTCTAAACTTTGTACACGTATTGTACCTGACATTCTAGATTAATTTGGAGTAACTAATATACGTCAGTGCTGCCAACATGATTCAAAGCCTGCTGAATGGTCCAATTTTAAAACACATGTAACTTCTAAACTAACAAATGGATTTCATTCAACATTGGCGCAACATAAGATCATAACATTTCAGAATATTTCTCACCAGCACATGCATGACACTGTTGCCAACATGATTTCACGTGGACTGATAGATCCAATGTCTAACTGCATGTAACGTCCATGCTATCCATTGGGCTTCAACCAAATTTTGTATTCTTTACGTTAAGTGTTGGAACTAAGAATATATTCAGTCACCAGGGCTGCCAACTGTAGTGCTCTATTAGGCTACAATATACCAGGTACTGTATATTTTGAACTAATTAGAAATTTTAATATTACCAATTTAATTTCGTCATTATTCTAGATAGGTAAATATTGATTAAGCATTGGCATGAATCTTAAATTTTAAGAAAAGTAGGCTCTTTAGTTCGTCACGGAACTTCCTATTTCATTATCATGATGACATATTTCATATCAGCCGGCCTCGGGGATCAGTGACTAGCATCTCTCTGATATAGAATCTCAATCATTTGAACGGGTAAAATGAGTTGTTCAGACATGTTAATAGGTACTTAAGGACTTGTGAATGTTTCCTTCTGTAAAGAATGATAATGATTGGGGCTAGGATTCCAATGATGTAGCATCTTTTATTTTTATAAGTCCAATTTATTAATAAGTTGTACATAAATGTGTTTCAGAGTATTAGGAGCTGAACTAATCATATTTGTTAGGGCATTTTTTCCATTATTCTCAATAATAATAATAATAATAATAATAATAATAATAATAATAATAATAATAATAATATCGTATGGCCTCGTGAGCCGGGTGCAAACTTTGTTATTTGACGCCCAGAGGGCATCTTGCATGTCGATTTTTTGTAGTTCCTTGGAGCGCTACGAAAGTAAGGAGGTTAGATATCTAAGCTCATTGACACTATAGTGCTTTCTTTTCTAGTAGAGAAAGAATAACATTTATTTTGGCGGAAAATCCCGATATTAATTTTGCCACTATGAACACGGCCTACTGAACAAAAATGGGTTCTTTAGTATGCCAACAACGTATGACATGCGTGTCGTGATTTTTGTCGCCTTTCAAAAATCGCTCACCACGGCCAGGTGTGAATCCGCTAGCTTGCGGTTAGTAATCCGACACGATGACCACTCTCCCACCGTGGCAAGCATTTTTTCTCTAAATTTGTGGGATAGGGCATTTTTAGTTTCTTTTTTATTGTATGTTTATGCATTTGAAGTACTTCTTTGATGTATTTTACTTTCTTTTTAAGTTTTCAAGGGCGCATATGTCTATCCCATATTGCTCCTATTTCATTGGGATTGGGGATGGGAAGCGATTTGTTTATTTGTGGCGGATGGTTCTTAAAGCCGGATGCCCTTCCTGACGCCAACCTCGTGAGAGGAGATGAATGAAACTGGTCTAGGAGTTGAAAGGACGTAGCCGTGGTCTATTAGAAGGATTAATCGTGGCATTTGAGTTGATCTGAAAATGTTAAACTGTGGAAAACCATTTCAAGGAATGCCAACGGTAGGGTTTGAACTCATTTGTCTACTGAGTCCGGAGCACCCTGGATCCATGGCATTGTGCCTCAGTGCGCATAGCTACCATGCGCGGTTTCATCTGTGCAAATCTTAAATGCATTTTATAAATTTTACAGAACAATGATTTGGAGATTTTTAGGTTATAACTACATTTCTTCAAGTGTAATTTTCAATGTTTTATCTCCCTCTGTGGTTAACAGCCGTGAGGCTGGTTGGCAGCAGCTCGCTATTCTTCCCATCTCTCCGTCTTCCTCTTCAGTTCACAGTATGAGCCACAACTCATATCTTCCAGTATTTGACTCATGTACTCCAGTCTGGGTCTTCCTCTATAATTCTTGCCGTCTATTGTTCCCCCGATTGTAAGCTTAAGCTGTCCATTTTGTCGCAGATTGTGGCCCACGAGGTGATTGATTCCGTCTTCTTTTTAAATATTTAAGGAAGCATCTTCTCTCTCCCACTCTTCTAAAGACTTCCTCATTTGTGACCATTACTTTCCATCTGATTTTCATAATCCTTCTATAACACCAGGTTTCAAATGCTAGTAGTCTTTTCCTCTCTCTCTCCTATAGTCCAAGTTTCGCTGCCATATAGCGCGACGCTCCATACATAGGTCCTCAACATTTGTTTCCTCACATCAAATGTCTTATAGGACATTAATATCCTAGTTCATATAATGGTACAACGCATTAAAGAGCAGAGTCTGTTTTCCTTGTCTTGAGTTGAAATCTATTTACCTTCATTCAGGTTTCAATAATAATAATGTTATTGGTTTTACGTCCCTTTTAACTACACTGGCTTTTAGAGACGCTGGGGTGCCGGAATTTTGCCCCGAAGGGGATCTTTAACGTGCCAGTAAATGTACTGACACGGCTCCCTCGCATTTGCGCACCCTCAAATGCCAGCTGACTGCGCCAGGTTTCGAACCTGCAACCTTGGGCTCAGCAAGCGAGAACGTTACCCCTGAGCCACGCAGCCCATTCAGGTTTTGCCTCCGTATCTGTGGTGAGTTTTCTCATGTCTTGATTATGTTCTTATCTATACATTATTAACATATTCCACTCTTCGTCTAGACTTAGTGACCCAGAAGACTTATCTGAGTATGAGTAGACCAGGAAGCAGTGCACTAAAGGGGAATACCGTTCATTCATCATCTGACAGACATTTGACGGCTTCCATTCAATGCTCCATTACTTTCGAGTAACTCCCTTAAGAGGTTACTTACAAAAGAACCCGGATTTCAAAGTCCTTCTCATCCGGACATCCTTAAGAACTATCAAAAGAAATTTGTTATGACTTGGTAAACATGACTTTAAATAAACAACTCATCAAGATTTCTCATCCCACTAGAATTTATAGAATGGACTTGGATATTAGAGGTGTTCCATATAGACAGAACTCATACGAGGTAGCAAGTCATGTTCTCGCCATTGAAAGCGGGCTGGATTGACGTGGGCCTTGACATACACACACGTAAAATACACGCGCAGGTGAGCAGCTAAAACTACTGTGCTTCCGGATATGACGTCAAAAATACCACAAAAGACATCATAATATATGTGACCTTGAACTTCAACTAGAGACAGAATTCTTAAGAAAGCGTCGTTAGGAAAGAAATGCATAAGAAATTATTCAATAAACCCGTTATAAGTTATGTTTCATGGACGGAACGAATTGGAAGGATTTCTATTTTCGTGGAAAAGTTGGGAGATCAAACCACAATGAGATGAGTGCCGACATGTAATGACAGGGTAGGAGGGCAATCACTTTCTAAGGTGAGGCTTGCGTGAATCAACACATCGGAAATATGATTACATGTGGAATATTTGCATAATGCATACTACTGTGGTGTAGGCTACTATCATCTGGAGTAAAACCCACAGACAATGTGGGCATGGCTATGGTGCAATGCTTCTGGTGTCTTGTCTTAACCCTTTATAGGACAGGATATTCTTGCACATCTTTTCATTTGTATTTATTATTATTATATATTTTTTCAGATCTGAAAATGAAAATCCACAGTCTGCTTCCAGTCTCCGACCGGGTCAGGAATGGAATGAATGAAGCCCCCACCTAGCGGCGAGGATATGAACTGTGTCGGCTGCCGAGGCCTGACGCACTCCTCTGGGGCAATGATTAAATGAATGACAGAAGAAATGAAATGATAGTGGAGAGTGTTGCTGGAATGAAATTTTTGACAGGGAAAACTGGAGTACCCGGAGAAAAACCTGCCTGCCTCCGTTTTGTCCAGCACAGATCTCACATGGAGTGACCGGGATTTGAACTACGGACCCAGCGGTGAGAGGCCGGCGTGCTGCCGCCTACGCCACTTGTATTTATTTTAATGTAATTTTTATTGTTTTTCCCTAATATTTATTATTATTAATTTTAATTTTTGTTGTCTTTAACATTTTAATGTTCTTAAAATTAAGATTATAAAAGAATAGAATTTTAATTTTTATAAGCTTGCTTATTTTAAATCCTAATATTATTATCATTTTTCTAATTTTGAATTTTAATTGTTTCACCTTTCTTCTTCTTCTTCTTCTTCTTCTTCTTCTTCCGATTCGGCCATCTAAGGACTACGTCATTTCAACTGTTTCTTGCTGCATCGAGCTTTAACATCCTCCCAGTACTTTCGCATTAGTTCTCGATGCTGTTGTTTCCTTTACTCAGTCCACTGCTTGCCTGTTGGAGGCTTAGGCTTTTCTTGGAAACACCGGTGTGCTGTTAGTTTTTGCTTAATGGGGCACGTTCCCATATATCTTTGATGTAATTCCCACTTCTTGCAAATCGTTGTACACCCTAATGAACCAAGCTTCCTTGGTTTTCTTTCTGAGGAAGTAGGTGAAAATTCTATCAGTCTATCGCGCTGGGTTCATTCTTGTTATAGGCCTATGACCGTTTCCTCATGGTGTCAGTTATTTTTTCCACATGGGTGTAAAGTTCGTGGTAGTGCCGTCTCCAATATTCTCCATTTTCTTTTACTGGGCCCAAGATTTTTCTTAGAATTTTCCTTTCTTTTACTTCCAGTCTCTCTATTAGTCCCTTGCGATGCATTTCAAGGCACTCAGCAGCACACAGGGCCTCTGGACGGATGACTCTTAGGTAGTGTCTTAACTTGGCATTTCTTGTTATAAATGGCTTTTGTTAGATTATATGCCATTTCCATTTTCCTGAATCGTGACTCGAAAGCTGCCTTCTCGGAGAGATTGGGGTCTATCCACTCACCCAAATATTTGAACGCTTTCTTTTGCTTGATTTTCCCCTGTCCTACATCCAGCTCTTTTGGCGCTTGTTAGATATTAGTGATGACTTCTGTTTTTTCAAAAGAGATCCTAAGGCCTGTTTTCGCCGCTTGAATCTGGAGTTCCTTACTTTGCACTGCGGCTGCATCTAAGGAATCGGAAAAAATTGCAATATCATCTGCGAATATTAATTTATAATTTTTATTTTATTTTATTTAGCATTTAAATGGTGGTTGGTTCCTCAATTTAGGGGTTGCGACAACGCGGTCATGTAGCCCCGTGTACTTTGGGTGTTGTGTAGAATCTGTCTGATAACCGGTGTTAATTGTGATGACTGTATTAGTGTGTGTATGTGTTTTAATTCAAATAAGGACTGCAGACGGGCAATTTTCAAGTAGTTCCTACTTTTGCCGCCAAACGCCACCGTCAACGACCAACTAGTTCAGAAATTAGTTACCTGATGCCACCGCAGTCGACTCTTGACGACGAACGTAGGAACCTAAGAACGTTAGTCAAATGTTTAACCTATAAGATTAATTTAGCTTCACACAGGTGTACCTAATTAGTGGAAGGTTCTTAAAAATGCCCTAATTCGATGACATGGGACCGCCGGCTTTACTTCCCCTCCAAAGGATGACATACTGAGGGATTTTTAACGTTCTTAAAAAAATCCAACGACTTCGGCCGGGTTTGAACCCGCGATCTTGGGCATAGAAGCACAGCATGCTACCAACTACACCGCCGAAGCCGCTTTATGTTAATGTTCTAAAAACTAAGATTTAAAAGTATTATAATTTTAATTATTAAGAGCTTATTTATTTTTAAATATAATATTTTAATAGGCTTACCATTTAAAAAAAATGTTTTTATTAAAAAATGGTTTCATTTGGTATTCAGTAATATTAAAATTACCAAAATCAAATTTGTTGGTAGACATCAGCATCATTGACAGTATAAATTGTCCATATAGTAGGTCGTTAATAATATATAGTACACTAACCTATAAAGGGTTAATGTATATTCCATCTTGAATTATTGAAAACAATATTGAACAGCATTAGATATCGTTATACTAAGCTCAGAATACAAATTCGCTCTAGCAAGTTTCATTGCACGTGGGTAAAGTTATTTCAAATATTTGAAAATCACTTGGCCGCCATGTTATTTTTGTGTTTCTTATATTTGGAAAGTCCTTTAGCACCATAAAAAATGCCAGTTTGGTTGCTTCATTAGTTTCGGAGATATTGAGAACTGGGGAAATATATGACATAGATGCCATGTTGAATTGTCTTATACTGTATATGCTATATATGCTATTGAATTATATGCCAACAGATGAATATTATAATCTTGGCTCATTATATTAACCTACAATTTCCAACGTTTGATTAGGAATCGAGAAGAAAGTTTTAAAAATTTTCACAGCCAACAATTTTAGGTTATCATAAAATTGAAATAAATTAGACACCAATATAGTCTATTAAACCTTTAGAAGGAGATTATTACGTTGATTCATTATACAAACGTCCACTTTGATCGCATGATTAGAACACACAAAATAAAAACTCAATTTTAAAATTTCGCATAGCCGCCATCTTGAGTTTATGAAAGCAATGGAATTAACTTAGAAGCAAGTAGATTCAATCTTTTATAAACATTTTAACCCACCAAGTTTCATTTCGCTCGGATAATTAAATCGCGAGTAAATGCTATTTAAATATCTTAAATTTGCTTGGCCGCCATGTTGGTGTTGTACTTAAAATGGTTTAAGGTGTCACTTAACGGAACTTACGTCAGTAATTTATATCACTATAAAAAAAATTCAGGGTGATATCTGTAATAGTTTTGGAGATATAGAATGCCGGTGAAATATTTCGCGCGGCCGCCAGGTTAAGTTGGTTGTGAAACGTATTAAAAACATACACACATCAAAAAAAGTTCTGCATCACCTCGGTTCCCAGATCTCCGGCATATAGACGTTGACTGTGTATATTGTATCAAAGATACAGTCCCTTTGACTGTTCATAGATGTCACTAAAACTGCTCAAAGATGTAAACAATCATGCATGAGCAGGGCCTATTAGACGGAGGGGGTACGACAGCCGATCAGTTCCAGTCATTCCACCAGGACGAAGGTACGCTGCTCATGTTGTCTGTAGTTCTACCATGCCTAGAAGGTCAATACCGCAGTTCGATCGCGTCCGCATTGTTACTTTGTGTCAAGAAGGGCTCTCAACAAGGGAAGTTTCCAGGCGTCTCAGAGTGAACCAAAGCGATGTTGTTCGGACATGGAGGAGGTACAGAGATACAGGAACTGTCGATGACAGGCCTCGCTCAGGCCGCCCAAGGGCTACTACTGTAGTGGATGACCGCTACTTACGGATTGCCGCTCGGAGGAACCATGACAGCAATGCCACCATGTTGAATAATGCGTTTCGTTCAGCCACAGGACGTCGTGTTTCAACTCAAACTGTGCGCAATAGGCTGCATGATGCGCAACTTCACTCCCGACGTCCATGGCGAGGTCCAGCTTTGCAACCCCGACACCATGCAGCGCGGTACAGATGGGCCCAACAACATGCTGAATGGATCCCACAGAATTGGCATCACGTTCTCTTCACCGATGAGTGTCGCATATGCCTTCAACCAGACAATCGTCGGAGACGTGTTTGGAGGCACCCTGGTCAGGCTGAACGTCTTAGACACACTGTCCAGCGAGTGCAGCAAGGTGGTGGTTCCCTGATGTTTTGGGGTGGCATTATGTGGGGCCGACGTACGCCACTGGTGGTCATGGAAGGCTCCGAAACGGCTTTACGATACCTGAATGACATCCTCCGACCCATAGTGCACCCATATCGGCAGAATATTGGAGAGGCATTTGTCTTCATGGACGACAATTCTCGACCTCATCGTGCACATCTTGTGAATGCGTTCCTTCAAGATAACGACATCGCTCGACTACAGTGGCCAGCATGTTCGCCAGACATGAACCCTATCGAACATGCCTGGGATATGTTGAAAAGGGCTGTTTATGGACGTCTTGACCCACCAACCACTCTGAGAGATTTACGCCGAATTGTCGTTGAGGAGTGGGACAATTTGGACCAACAGTGTCTTGATGAACTTGTGGATAGTATGCCACGACGAATACAGGCATGCATCAATGCAAGAGGACGTGCTACTGGGTATTAGAGGTAGTGGTGTGTACTGCAATCTGGACCACAAATGCTGAAAGTCTAGCTGTATGATGGTACAACATGCAATGTGTGGGTCTCATGAGCAATAAAACGAGCTGAAATGTTGTTTGTGTTGATCTCTATTCCCTTTGTATTTAACGGTTCCGGAACTCTTGGAACCGAGGTGATGCAAAACTTTTTTTGATGTGTGTATTATAATTTGAAAGGCACGGTCATGGTTGGAAAAAGTAGTTCTATGTCCTTACCGAGTTTATTGAAATTGATCTAGCCGTTTAGATTTTATTAGAGGGATACACACACACATACGGACGAATGGTGATCTCTTAAGCCTATTTTTCCTTTTTTTCGTAAGATGAAATTAGGATAAAATTCTAGTGTATTTAGATTGTAGAAACTGTCAAAATGTGTATATTATAACTTCCAATTTTAAAAATTATTTGGATTTTAATATTATTCAATTCGCAATACCTAGGTAAACTATTAAATTTTTAGCATCTGATACATCAAAATTTTAACTTTAAAGAAATATAGGTAGGAGATGCTTTCATCAAAAACTTGTAATTCATCTTGGCACCAAAAGGTTTAACCATTTATGGGATAGTGGTCTCTATATTAACCACCTGTTATAAGGACAGTTTATGCTTTCAAAGATGCTGATAGTGGAATCTTTCATCCAAATTTCGGAGAATTTTCATGCCAAAAATCTAAAATCAAATATTATATACGTATCTATATACGTAATGAGTTGGATAAAGTTTAAAAACATTTAAGACTAAGAACATTAACAAATAAAGTGTAAAAATAAAATATAAATATAGAAATAAAAATCATAAAAATAAAATTACAATAATAAAAGAGATATAAAAATAAAATAATATACATAACTATGAAAAATTTTCATGACAAACTTAAAATCAGCGCCCAGGGAACTGGAGGTGGAACTAGGAAAAGTTCAGAAGGCAGAAAAGTTTAAATACCTCGGTGAATGGATAGAGCCTAACCTATCAAAGAAGCCATCGTGTCACGCTTTAATAAAATGGAAATGGCATACAACCTGACTAAAGACATCTACAATAAGAGATCGATATCCTTAAACGCCAAAATTAGACATTACTGCACTGTTATTCGACCAGAGGCTCTGTATGCGGCAGAGACTCTAACAATGAACAAGAAAGGTCTAATGGAAAAACTAGAGGCGAAAGAAAGGAAGATTTTGAGGAAAATCCTGGGTCCTATCAAAGAAAACAGCGATTAAAGAAGGCGTCACAACCACGAATTATACAAGCACGTGGAGAAGATCAGTGATACGATTCGAAAAAGAAGGATTGCCTTTTATAGCCACGTGACACGAATGAGCCCAGGCAGGATATCAAAACGGATATAGACGTACTTTCAGGATAAGAAAACCAAAGGGGCATGGTTCACGGAAGTTGAGATAGATATACGTGACATGGAAATTTCCCCTAACGATATCCAGGAGCGTGTTCCACTTCAGGAAAAACTACGTACGCACAAAGGTTACCAGGAAAAGCTGAAGCTGAAGACAGGGAAGGTGTGGTGCCAAGAGAGAAAAGAACAATACCGGATACGAATGCGGGAACACTGGGCGGTAGTTAAAGCTCGGAAGAAGAGACAGTTGAACTGACGTGATCTCTAGTTGGCCGAATCGAAGAAAGAAGAAAAAAGAAAAACTATGAAAAATTATGAAAATAATTGTAAATCAATTTGAAATGAGTTAATTCATTAATTCAATAAAAATATCAAAATTAAATCTATAAGAACATAAATTGAAAATTAAAAATATAAACATTAAAATTAGAGAAACAAAAAATTACATTATTTATAATTATAATAATTAAAATAAATTATAATGAAGAAACACATAAATGTAAAAAATAGTTTTGTTATATAAAGCGTTTTAGAGGAACGTAGGCTCCGTGAGTCACTACGCATGCGTAATAGGCCTACTAGAATTCCAGGCTTCTCCTGTTGCTGGAAGTAGTTCAATGATTGCTACACACTCATCATTCATAACTGTCAAGCAATATGCCAACAATTTATTATATCACTATAATCGTCTGTGTATGCAATGATCCCTTCTGCTGCCGATGACGAAACTCTTTGATCTCCGCGCGGCACTGTGCTGGTGTGTCTGACAAGTCAATTTCTCAACCTATTCAGTCCTCTTGTTAGAGTAACTGTATAATCACAAGATAACATGGTCAGTTAGCAATCTGTAGCGAGAACTCATTACACACAGTCGGGGACATCTGATATGTTTACTGCGAGAAATGTTGCCTAATTTCTCATATCTCTTTTGAAGCTTTCTCTATAGGAATCTGACTTACATCTGTCGATTAGTGTCTTGAAATGCACGACATTGAATATAGATGACTATCGTTGTATGTTTAAGGTTAAGATTAATTTAAAGGTTAGCTGGAAAAGGCAGTTATTAGTTGCTCACGACACGAAGAATTTCAAAAGAAATACATCATAATTACATAGGCGGAGGTCAGAAGCAGCATATTAGGAGAGATGGTTGGGTTGATTCCATAGTTTAGGGGCTGCGACAACGTGGTCATGTAACCCCGTGTACTTTGGATGTGTGTGTAGAATCTGTGTGATAACCGGTATTAATTGTGATAGCTGCATTAGTGTGTGTTGTCTGTGATTCAGGTAGGAGGACTGCAGACGATTATGTTTTTCAAGCAGTTCCTACTTTTGCTACCCAATGCTACCGCCCACGACACTTGGCTGAGGACATGGCTACTAAATGGCTTCACAGTCAGCACCTGGCGGCGAACGATGGAACTAATATAGTGTTATCAAAGTAACCTAAACATTTTGGCTTCACACAAGTGTAGTTCGTGGAAGGTTCCTTTTCATGTCATAAATCTATGACATGGGACCGCTGGCTTTTCTTCCCCTTCGAAGGAAAGCATACTGAGGGATTTTTAACGCTCTTAAAAATCCGACGACTTTGGCCGGGTTTGAACCCACGATATTGGGCATAGAAGCTCAGCATGCCACCGAAGCCGCCTATAAGGAGAGAGTCACAATAGCATTAATAACTGTTGGGTGAGACTTGAAAATCAGATCCCAATGAGGATTCGAGCTTGAACATCCTGCTAACTGGGTGGGTGCATTTAGCCACTTACACCACCACGGACATGACCAGGAATCCGTTCCTACATAAAGAGGGTACTGGGGGTGATTTCATGTATATCGTAGAGATATCTGTGATCTTACAGCGGATTCCTTTGTGACAAAGTAAATCTTCCCTTCAACGGATTCTTTATTAAACGGTAATCTGTCTAAAACAGAAATATTGAATGGTAACGTGAACTTACGGGTGCAAAACGTGTTAAATTTCATTCATTAAACGGTAACTGTGTTACGAGGAAAATGGAAATACGTATTTTAACGCAAAATGAAGCGTATTCGGGAACAAACGTCTATATTATATTTCTTACTTATTGAGAAAAACAGCAATAAAGGTGACTGTATTCCGTGGGACAGGTTAGTTAGTTAGTTGTTGTTCTTATAAGGGGTGGAACTATGAGGTCATCTGCTGCTCTTAACACAGATTAAAGAATACAAATTTGGAATTGAATTTAAAATTTTGAGGTAGTAGGGGAGCAAGGCCGATTCTAAGCCACCCATTTTATTTGTACCCGACTGTACATGTTAAAATAATTAATATCTCTCGAACACATGGTCAGATTTTGACAAATGAGGTGTCGTTGGACTCGAGCTAACGTCCTCTTTCCTATGGACCACTCGTTATATTTTTGAAAAAAAAATTGAAAATTTTTGTTTTTGAAAGTAGGTGATAATTTGAAAACGAAACATGATAGAATGTTGTGCCATGGCTCAAACGAACGGTCTCTATGTCCATTATTTTTATAATAACATTCAAAATTTTTTACAAAAATATAACGAGTCATTCATTCATTTCCGTGCCCGATCATTTCCAGAATGTAGCAACTCCGATGGCCTTGTTGTTTGCCTCGATCAGGTCCTGGGTAGTGCAGGGTTGTTCTAGTAGTGGACAAATGAGCAGGTGGGCTGGGTCTTGTGTTGCTCGACACTCGCAGGACGTGTCTCCATCAGCTGGAAGGATACCCCATTTCTGCATGTTGGTCTTGCAACGAGGGACGCCTACCCTGAGACGATTAAGTGATTTCCAAACAGGGTAAGGCAGGTAATTTCCTGGGGCTAGCTCTTCCTTAACAGGGATATCCGGCGGCAGCTTGCTCTTCCACCTGGAGATGCGGTTAGATTCCGATGTTCCCTCCAGTGGTTGAGTCCTGGCGATGAAACTCTTTCTTGATTTCAGTCGACGGACAACAGCCTGATGATTATGCAGTGGATGACGGGGATCATTAATCTGCTTCGCCCTCTCTGCATCAGCAGCAACAGCCCTTCTGATAGTTGGGGGAGCTATCCCAACAATCGGGTAGAGTTTGTCGACTGGAGTAGGCTTCATACATCCCGACAAGATTCGTATGGTCTCGTTGATGGCAATGTCAATCTGCTTGGTGTGACTGGATGCACTCCACACAGGTGAAGCGTACTCTGCAGCAGACATGCACAAAGCAAGAGCAGAAGTTCTTAGGACGTGAGGACTTGCCCCCCAGGTGGTGGCTGTGAGCTTCCTCAAAATATTGTTCCGTGAACTAACTTTCACCCTGGTCTTATGGCAATGTTTCTTGAAGGACAGTGTTCGGTCAAGAGTAACACCTAGATACACGGGTGATGGACAATGTTGGAGTTGTTTGCCTTGCCATGTAACATCCAGTTCCCACCGAGCTTCTCTATTCCTTAAGTGAAATGCACATACTTGAGTCTTGTTGGGATTTGGCTTAAGATGATTGGCTTCATAGTAAGATCCAAGGGTATCTAGTGCAGAAGTCAACTTTCCCTCCACCTCTTCAAATGTTTTCCCTTGGGCAGCCACTGCAGTATCATCAGCATAGATGAAAAGCCTAGAAGTTCTGGTATGGGCTGATCGTTAGTGTAAATATTAAATAGCACAGGAGCGAGTACACTGCCTTGAGGTAAGCCGTTCTTTTGTATGCGCCATCTGCTCTTTTTACCATGGAGAAAGACTTGGAACCTTCTATTCTGCAGGAGAGTGCCAATAAGGGATGTTAGTTGGTAGTCGTTGGAGGTCTGGTACACTTTCCTCAGCAACTTTCTGTGGTTGATAGTGTCGTAAGCAGCTGTTGGATCGACAAAGGCAACTCCAGTTATCTCACCTTGTTCATACCCATCCTCGATGTATTGAGTGAGGTTCAGTATCTGACTGCAACATGACTTTCCAGATCGAAACCCAGCTTGTTGGGGAATGAACTTGTCTTCAAGGATGCCGCTAATTCGGTTCAGGATAAGGCGCTCGAAGATCTTGAAACAGTGACATAATAAGGATATTGGGCGAAAGTTTTTAGGATCGTTTGGCTCCTTACCAGGCTTAAGCAGTGCAACCAATCGGGCTTTCCTCCAGAGCCTGGGGATATAAAGCTTAGATACACACTCATTAATCATCGTAAGCAGCCATTGTAGGGTGGTCTGGCCGAACTTTTTGATCTGTTCTACTCTGATGTCATCGATGCCAGCAGCTTTATTCAATTTCAACGTGGAGATGGCAGATTCTAGTTCATTCAAGGTGAAAGGTTCTCGTAGGTTATGGTTCTCATGTCCTGAGGTTCGTTCCAGTTGCTCCCGTGAGCTCCGACCTTTAGTCTTCCTGTTCATGAGTAATTGGGTTGCAATCTGGTCTGCTGTTATTGTGGTGAAGTTTCTAGATGTCGTTGGGTCACCGCTGAGGTTTTTCAGGAGATTCCAGGCCCGCCTACTATTTAACTTCATGTCGAGATTCTCCACCAGTGAGGTCCACTTAGCTTTGCAATGTGCTGAGATAGTTTGCAACAAATCCCCGCCAACATGGATAGTATCATCAGAAAATGGGTCTGCCTCAAAGAGATCTTTGTAGTGGTTAATCAGCTGTTTGCTGTTATCAGTCAGTCCTGGTATGTAGCTTGTTCTACAACCTCTTGGGATAGTCCTTCTAGAAACTGTATGGACGCATTTGACAAATGCCTCATACATCTCAGGTTGCGGCGGGATTTTGGCAAGTTCTGTATCAAGCTCTTTGGCAAATCTTTCCCAGTCGGCCTTCTGAAAATTAAACCTTCGCTTGAAAGGCACCTCCTCTGGCACAACCATGGCAATCACTGTGCAGATTATGGGCCTATGTTGGGTAGATGGAATGGGCTTACCCATCATCTTCAAACAACTCCCAGCAACTTTGAATGACACGAAGATATTATCGGGGTTGTAGCCTCTCCTCCATCGGCCACTGTTGAAGGATGCTGGCAGCTTTGGATCATGAATTAGCTGAAGATCATGATTCTCTGCCCAGGTTTCCAGTTTTTCGCCATTTATATCTGAATCTGGGTATCCCCAAGATGTGCTTCGGCAGTTGTAATCACCAATGATGAAGTTTACGTCCTGGTAGTTGAAGTTGGCAGGTTCCTTAAACGTGAAGTCGACATTGGAGGGCTTGTATATAGAAGTAGCGCAAAAGTGTGGTGTAGATATTGAAAGAATCTCGATGTCATCCTTTCCAGTCAGCGAGGCTGATGTGATAATTAGGTTTGGTTTGGTAAAAATGGCACTGCCGTATTTATCGTGGGGCCTTTCCAGAACAAGCTCCATGCCTGCGATTTTGGGCCGATGGCTGTTGTAGCCCCGGTGAGTCTCTTGCATTAGGAGTATGTCACATTTACATTCGTTGCACAAATCAGCCAATAAGGTCTCTTTGGCACGCGAGAATCCCTCGATATTAATCGAGACTATAACAAGTGGTCTTAAAAAAGACCCTTTAGGGAGATTACTACTTCTGTGTTGACCGGTAGTGGAAGAATCTGCCGCTGCTATGCACGTTGCCCAGGATGCGCCCGATTGTACTGGTTTTCCATAGTGTTAATTATACAATCTTCGGGGAGGCTTCTTCCTTGCACCCCGAGTGGTCCATAGGAAAGAGGACGTTAGCTCGAGTCCAACGACACCTCATTTGTCAAAATCGGACCATGCGTTCGAGAGATATTAATTATTTTAACATGTACAGTCGGGTACAAATAAAATGGGTGGCTTAGAATCGGCCTTGCTCCCCTACTTGAGGTGGACAACTAAATTTTAAAAGACCAACAATTAATAAAACAAAAACAAAATATTAAATGAAAATAAAAATTATAAAAAGAAACAAAAATTACGGAAAATCCGTGGGACAAGGTTACGCGGTAAGATGTAACATAGAATTTGTTCCTTAAATCAACACACTGCAGCGCGCACGCTCACTCACTCGCCCATAATGGAAGCGTACAGAATATAATAGCGTTATTTAAAATGTAATGTTATTGTTTGAAACTACTTATAATGTATAGTTTAAGGCTTTCACGGCTCGGAATACTGTTAAGATTATTCTTGATCTTGTGAAAGTAGAGTCTCACAAACTCGGCACTCGGTAACCCAGCACTCCGGATTTCTCGGCCACCCTGACAGGAAAAAAAAAATCATGATTTTTGTTTGTTTTTGTGTTTCCGCACAGAGCGTTATTATGTTTTCTTCCGTCTTCTCCATGAATGGAATTATCGACAGACGCAAAACAAGTTTTGTTGTTGTTGTTTTAAGGGGCCTAACATCTAGGTTATCGGCAGTTAACCAAGGCCTACAGTACATAGTAAGAAAAGTACCGACGACCTGATAAATACAGGTAGTTGTACATTTCAGTACTGTAAATGCACAAACTGTTGGCAGTAAGAAGTAAACAAACGGTTCTCACGCAGAGCGTTGTATTTATTTGATTGCGCATTCCCCGCAATTCTGTTTCTTTGCCTTCTCCGTGACGAGGCTTCAAGAAACAGGTTTCAAAGAGAAACGCAAAAAAACATTACTTTTTTTCCAAAAAGTAAATGGCAATTCTCATTAAGTGAAAAAACTATTTGCCTACGGGAATTGTTTTGTACATACTGTACAGTGTACTTATTGTAAAAATAATTTGTAGGCCTAGTTTTTGTAAGTTTTCTTTTATAATTTACAGTACCCCTTCCTTGATTTTTATGCAGTACAATAGTACAGTAATGAACTATATATTCAAGTACTGTAATTGTAGTGGCTTAATCGTTTTAAAACTTGTGTTTCTGTTGTTGTTGTTGTTGTTTGAGTCTTCAGTCTTTTGACTGGTTTGATGCAGCTCTCCATGCCTCCCTGTCCTGAGCTAATCGTTTCATCTCTACATAGCTACCACACCCTACATCCGAGGCAATCTGTTTAACATATTCTAACCTTGGTCTACCCCTACAGTTCTTGTCCTCGACCCTTCCTTCCATAACTAAGCTTGCTATTCCTGGGTGTCATAGTATGTGTCCTACCAACCTATCTCTTCTCTTCATTAGCAGTCGCCAGAAACATCTCTCCTCTCCCACTCGTCTTAATACCTCTTTGTTTGTAACCCTATCTACCCATCTGATCTTCATCATTCTCCTGTTTCTGTTAAAACAAATAAATGTACCTTTAAACCAAAACAAACAGTGTATTTCGTCTTTTTAACACATTTCTCGATAACCCGGCATTTTCGCGAACTCGGCCACGCTTCGGTCCACATTAGGCCGAGTTTGAGAGACTCTGCTGTATGGCCATGGAAAATAAAATTTGAACTCCTTATTTGGACATCCTCATTCTTCGAGGAGTCTCAAGTCCCCCCCCCCCCCCCCGCCCTCTTTACCTTCTCCTTCCTTACTATTCTGTCCACCGTTCTAATTAATATGGTGCGTTTTTCTACCAAGGTCCATACAGTAGTTTCTGGCTGGTCTCTGGTGACGAACCGGGGAATTTTTCTAGTTTTTGTAAGCTCATTGACACACATTCTTCGGCCACATTGTTTTAATTCTATTACAAAAGGAGGCAAGGTTTCTTTTTATTAAGTTTTATTACGTTTCAAAATACAAGTATGGTGCTTTTCCTTTTGGTTTCAATACAATAATTTTCACTAATTAGCTTAGTAATACACAGCTGATAACACCTCAATAGATTCTTGACGAGAATGTGTTCATTATATCAAATCACTTCACAACGGGAAGCGATGTAACATAGACTTTAGTTCCATTATTTTTTAAAGTGCAATTCGCTGCACAATTTCGGGAATATTAAAGCCATCTTTGAGATATGCTTGAACTACTTGTAAATACGTATTCAGTAAACATTGTAGATGTTTGTTCCACGAATATCTCAAATTACACAAAATGTAACAGTCTTTTGTTCTCATTACGCTTCAAATTGCGAAGTCCGGAATTCAGAGTCAAGAAATTTTCAGTCACCCTGTGAAAGTCTACCTTAGTTAGTTAGTTAGATAGTTATTGGATCTTTAAATGGGTGGAACAGCGAGGTCATGTGCCTCAAATTCTACCTTGTCAGCTGTGACAGTTGATTATGTAGCTAACAAGTAAAGTGCAAATCGGTCTTCGTTCTTCTGTTCTATAACTTACACTTACATGTCGAAGTGTAGGGCTAATTGCCTGTTCCCTGTTCCCCAAGCCATTCTCAATGCTCGCTGTAATGATCTGTTGTTGTTGTTGTTTGAGTCTTCATTCTTTCGACTGGTTTGATGCAGCTATCCATGTCTCCCTGCCCTGAGCTAATAGTTTCATCTCAACATAGCTACCACACGCTACATCCGAGGCAATCTGTTTAACATATTCTAACCTTGGTCTACCCCTGCAGTTCTTGTCCTCGACCCTTCCTTCCATAACTAAGCTTCCTATTCCTGGGTGACTTAGTATGTGTCCTACCAACCTATCTCTTATCTTCATTAGCAGTCGCCACAAACATCTCTCCTCTCCCACTTGTCCTAATACCTCTTCATTTGTTACCCTACTACCAATCAAACGCTTCAATTGTCCTATTTTTTGCTGCACCAATAGTCCAAGTTTCACTTCCTTATAGTGCCACACTCCAGACAAAGGCTTTCAAGAATCACTTCCTAATACCTAAATCTATATTCGATGATCTGCCAATCAAAAAAGATCATTTCCTCGGCCCTCGTCAATTAGCTTAGAATTCAGCTTTTAATTGAGCACTTCTCAACTTACATTACTGACAAAGTTCAGCAGAAGTCATGGTGGCTTGGAAGGCAAGAGTAGTGCTTGATCTTAACGCGAGAGTAGGAGTGATGCAGTGCTGTATTAGTTGCAGAAATACAGCCTCGGATCGCTCATTCTGATAATATACCCATCAAGTTTCAGACATCTTTTCTCGAATATGTCAAAAAAGAATTCCGAGTACTGACGAAGATCCTGAGATTTCCCTTTTATCCAAATTCCCTCAGTACAAACTGGGCCTACAATTCTCCTCAAAATTTTTCTTTCTTGCTTTTATATAACGTTGCTAGTGATCTTCCCCAATGATTAATACAGGAACATCTGCCTTCGACGAAATAGAACGCGTACCGCAATTTTTTCAGATAAATAAGTTATAGGGCACCAGTTAACGGCATTTTAGCCCGGCATTTGCACGAAGAGGAATTGGAAAACCATGTAAAACCACTTCGAGGATGGCTGAGGTGGGAATCGAACCCTCTCTACTCATTTGGACCACCCGAGGCTGAGTAGACCACGTTCCAGTCCTCATACCACTTTTCAATTTTCGTGGCAGAGCCGGGAATCGAACCTCGGACCTCCGGGGTGGCAGCTAAGCACGCTGACCACTACGCAACGGAGGCGACTTAACAATATTAATAATAGTCATAAAAATTACGAGCCTTACAGTATTCGCATATGATGTGTAACATATGACATGTTATCCCTTGTTGTGTGTCTGGCTGCGTGGCTCAGGGGTAACGTTCTCGCTTGCTGAGCCCAAGGTTGCAGGTTCGAAACCTGGCGCAGTCAGCTGGCATTTGAGGGTGCGCAAATGCGAGGGAGCCGTGTCAGTAGATTTACTGGCACGTTAAAGATCCCCTTCGGGGCAAAATTCCGGCACCCCGGCGTCTCTAAAAGCCAGTGTAGTTAAAAGGGACGTAAAACCAATAACATTATTATTATTAGTTATCCCTTGTTAACAGTGAACTCTGTTGGTCATTGAAATAACTACTTGTAAAACTTCAGTGCCAAATCCTGTCCGGTTTTCAGCAAATAAAATATAATGAATATTTTCACACCAAATACAACAACTTGAAGATGATTTATTGTAGGAATATCTTTAATGGGGCCTCCAAACCTTGAACTAAACCGTATGCGATGTACATTCCATATAGCCACATGGCCGACTATGTGACTGCCGGGAGAACAGTGAACATTGTTGGTCATTGAAATAACTACTTGTAAAACTGCAGTGCCAAATCTTGACCGGTTTTCAGAAAATATGTTATAATGAATATTTTCACACCAAACAACGACAACTTGAAGATGATTTATTGTAGGAAGAATATATTTAATGGGGCCTCCAAACCTTGAAGTAATTTTGTATGTGATATAGATTCCACATAGCCACATGGCCGTCAGTACCTCGAGTGCTTACATTAAATAAGAATACAGCAAAAGTATGAAGATTTAATAAATAACAATTGTTTTCAACAAATATGATATAATGAATATGTTCACACCAAAGAATGACAATTTGAAGAAGATTTATTGTAGGAATATCTTTAGTTGGGCATCCAAACCTTGAAGTAAACCGTGTGCGATATAAATTCCACATAGCCCCATGACCGACAGTATTCGTGGTATCAATTTCCGCCACCGCGCGCGCTCATTGTTTCCGTCCCATCCATTTCTATTTCATTGTGTCCGTCCCGTCCATTTCCATTTCATTTTTCAAAATCACCCCCACAAAAAGAAGATACAGTCAGTCTGAGAGACTAGACTTCAAATGACGCATGCTACAAATGCTACACATGTTAGAAAGGCTCATTTCGCTCGAAGCCCCAGGACTCTTTCAACAGACTCCATTACCCATTAACTTAGGCTTCCCGCGCGAGGAACGGAGAGCCGGAGGTGCACTCTGCTGCATGACGTCACGCACTCGCTGTCTCCCTATCGCATAACGCCAGACCCCAGGAGTAAACTCAGACTCAACAGACTCCATTACCCTTTAACTTAGGCTTCCCGCGCGGGGAACGGAGAGCGGGAGCTGCACTCTGCTGCATGACGTCTCGCACTCGCTGTCTCCCTATCGCATAACGCCAGACCCCAGGAGTAAACTCAGACTCAACAGACTCCATTACCCCTTAACTTAGGCTTCCCGCGCGGGGAACGGAGAGCGGCAGATGCACTCTGCTGCATGACGTCACGCACTCGCCGTCGCCCTATCGCATAACGCCAGACCCCAGGAATAAACTAAGATTCAATTACCTTTTAACTTAGTCTTCCCGCGCGGGGAACGGAGAGCGGGAGGTGCACTCTGCTGCATGACGTCACGCACTCGCCGTCTCCTTATCGCATAACGCCAGACACCAGGAGTAAACTCAGACTCGGTGCATATGCACTGAACAACATGATGACGTGATACACACCGTAACCCTAACGCGTAACGGTAGACCTAAGCATAACGATGAAGTCGACAAGATCATTTGAAATGATAAAATATACAGATGTTGTTGTTTGAGTCTTCAGTCTTATGACTGGTTTGATGCAGCCCTCCATGCCTCCCTGTCTTGAGCTAATCGTTTCATCTCTACATAGCTACCACACCCTACATCCGAAGCAATCTGTTTAACATATTCTAACCTTGGTCTACCCGTACAGTTCTTGTCCTCAACCCTTCCTTCCATAACTAAGCTTGCTATTCCTGGGTGTGTTAGTATGTGTCCTACTAACCTATCTCTTCTCTTCATTAGCAGTCGCCAGAAACATCTCTCCTCTCCCACTCGTCTTAATACCTCTTCGTTTGTAACCCTATCTACCCATCTGATCTTCATCATTGTCCTGTAACACCACATTTCAAATGCTTCAATTCTCCTCTTTTCTGCTGCACCAATAGTCCAAGTTTCACTTCCATAGAGCGCCACGCTCCAGACAAAGGCTTTCAAAAATGACTTCCTAATACCTAAATCTATATTCGATGTCAACAGATTCTTTTTTTGTCGAAAGGCTTTCCTTGCCTGAGCCAACTTACTTTTTATATCCTCTTTGCTTCATCCATCACTGGTTATTTTGCTTCCTAAGTAACAGAAGTCTCATACTTCCTTCAGCTTTTCACCTGCCAATTTGATGTTTATAGAGGTTTCTGATTTATTTCGGCTGCATTCCAGTATTTTTGTTTTACATTTATTAATTTTCATCATGTATTCATTCCGTAAGACGGAGTCCATACCATTCAAAAAGTCAATCAAATCCTCAGGCGTGTCGGCCAAGATGACGATGTCATCAACAAATCTCAGAGTTGAAATTATTTCTCCTTTAATCTTCACTCCCACTTTAAAATTTTCTCCAATTTCCTTCATTGCTTGTTCAATGTAAAGATTGAAAAGTATGGGTGATAAGTTGCAGCCTTGCCTTACACCTTTCTGAATACCAGCTTCTCTCTCATGTCGTTCAGCTCGAATGACTGCTGTCTGGTTTCTGTATAGATACCGATTGAAAAGATGTTACACATCAATATCCTGTATTTGTTGATGGACGAAGTTACTGGAAGCCAGGTTTTCTGCCCTTCCTGTAGCGGCGAAGGTACACCCCGCAATGTGTATTCAAGCAGAGCAAAGAGTGTTACCTAACTCCAGCGTTCCGCGTGGAGGAAGCTGCATGCCTGACATTCCAGAGCGGAGTAGATTCATGACCCGCGGCTATACAGTGGGCTGTCTGGTCTGGCCGACAGGTGGCGCGCTCGCACTAGCCGGGGCAGGACTACAGATGACACGCTTCACGCCATGGAGAATCGTAAATTCAGAGCTTTCTTCATTCACATTAGGCTGTAGTCGATAGCCAAGAATATATCCCGTACATTATCATCAACGTCTAGTTAAGAAGCTTTTTCCATCTTCACATGCCTTCCTCATTTCATCAAACCACCTGTGTAATGGGCTTAGTTTTAAATTACAAACAATAATCTTTCGTACCAAAAAAAAAAAAAAACCAAAAAAACAAGAGATTCAGTTTCTTGCTCACAAAACACCAGCAAATTGAATTGAATCCTTCCTTATTAAAGAAGAAGGTAGTGGGAACGTGGTGGAGCAGCGGTCATGCTACGAGGGCTGTATTTTTTCTTCCAGTTCCGATGAACTGTATAAAAATAACAGATTGGCATACCAAACTGATTTTACTACTAAATGTTTGCTTGTTTTATTCTTATGTCTTAACATAAACGTCAAAACGATTGAAACGTTTGTCGTATCCTTGCACCAGCTTTCCAATGCCCTCGGCAAAAAATTCTGCCACCCCTGAGGTGGGTACGTCTGGAGAGTCTCGTGAAGTATTTCCTTTTTGGCGAGGTGTTGCCGCCCAACCGTACCTTCAATTGTCGAGAAAGGTGAAAATCATTCAGTGCTGGTTTAGACTAAACGGCAGATGGTCCAAAACTTCACACTTGAATTCCTTGAAAAAGTTTATCGTAACGTTGGCACAGTGCGGTCGTGAATGATTGACACTTTAAGCCGGAAAAGTGCCTAACGCGGTAATGGAAATAAATTCCGGAAGTGTAGGTGTAAATAACCTAAGACGGATTATCTTATCCATAATACAAAACTATGCACTAAATTTTGAGCGCGACTGTTCTTGCACTAAAGTCCTGCGAAACATTAACTATAGTTTTTCCTCAAGGATGCAGCAGGTATGCTTAGGCTTGATATACGTCCCGGGATAGTTTCGGTATTTTGCTCTTGCTCCGGTGTACCGCCCGGTTTTATCAATGTCCCGGAAAACGGCTGTGAGTTGTTAAAAGTAATGAATGTATGTGTTTGAGAATCTTTTATGAATCGGTATTTTTTCAACAATCAACATCGTTGACTATCGCCCACGGCGTCAAAGAGGTCTTTTGTAATTGTTTTTGTAGTTAGTTGTATTTTTTCAAAAAATAATAAGTAGACCTAATTGTTCAATTAAACAATTTATGAAGTATTTTAAATTTTATTAACACTTCTTTCTAGATGGTAGACCAGAGAAAAAACCTTATAAAGGAAAAATTATATATTTTTATGTAGCAAAAATTCCTTTTTTATTTTTAGAAGGTGTCACTTGCGAGGCTTAAAAAGAGGCTTAAAACTCACCAGTTTGCTTCTAATTTGTAAAAATTTCCCGGGGGTGGATTCCCGGTAAGGCCATCCCATATTAATGTGTTCCGATTTCACTCACCAAAAATATGGCAAGCCTAGGTTTGCTACATTTCTCAACATATGTACCGTTACTTCCTCCAACCCTCTTGTAATACACACAGTTTCCTTCTGACAAATGAGAGTAGAAGTACGAGTAGAAGAAAACAGTGAACTGGAGTAATATTTAAAGTTATTGAAGATCACGAGAAAAACAAATGCCCGGCTAAAGAATTGTGTTGTTTAAAGTGGGAAAACTCAAATTATTTCATAGTAATCCTGTGTGATAATACAGTATTTCTTTGTAGAGTATTTTGTCTTATTGAAACCCAACCCTTTGTAAAACAGAAACCTGCGGAAACGGAAAAATAAATCCCGAATAATTGGGTTCCGCGTTAGACAGGTTTTACTGTACTTAATTAAATGTTCTTTACCTGGCATCGGATGACGTCAACAGCATTAGGGGAGGGTAAGATCAAATCTTCCATTGTGCATGTTGATGGACACAAGGTACACTGGCAAATATATTTAACTATCTGCTGTTCTGCAAGGGATGAATGTGTTGTAAAACCCCACTTCTGCATATTCATCTTGGTTCTATCCACTCCTGCGCGAAGTCTATTCATGCCTTCCACATAGCCCATTCTTCCTTGAGACTAGAAGGAGGGCTTTCCTTTGGAACCATCCAGTTTGAGAAATAGTTGTTTCCTTCCCTGCTCTCTAAGAAATGCAATTCTGGTCTGAGGCCTGGAATGGTTCACTCCGCTTTGTGAGTCAAAACTGAGAAGAGGTGGGATCGATTCCCACCTCAGCATTCTTAAAATAATTTAATAACGAAGCTAAATGACCAGTTTTCTAAATAATCAAGTTGATTCACAACAGAATTGAGATAATGATACAATTCTTTCTGTTTGACGATGTTGAAATGTAAATAATATATGTCGGAAATCTGTATCATAATGAGGATCATTAGAACACTAATTTTCATTATGAAACAGTTTCTCCCACCAATCACAGCTCAAGAAACAGTTGTGTGACCAATTAGGTAAGGATAGCATCGCACCTGCGCTGACTTCTACGGCCTTCTATTTTAAATTTCACTGAGTGGCTCGTGTCATAGTGGGGTATTCGAGGAGGCTATGGTCAAATACAAGGTATTCTCTGCGTCCCATGCGCTCTGTTCAGTACATAAAACTGGCGAGATCTCGACAGATATTTATGAATATTGATGTTCCAATATAAAATAGTTATAATTATCGTCGAACATAAACAGTCGTATGCAACTCGCCTATAATGGTAATTAAGAAACTCGTATGGAAATTATAAAACTCGCTTCTCTCGTTTTATAAACATACTCGTGTCTTAATTATTGTCATTATAGGCTCGTTGCATAATCTACTGATGTACAACCCATCCGCGCATGGCTCATGAAAACGTATGGTCCTACAACACTTGCGATGGAAACCATGCACTGCAAATCTGGTAACAAGATAGGCTATTTGAGCTGATAATTTTCTTCTTCCAGTCTGTCGTTATCATGGCATCCGTCGTGTAAAATTCCATCCAAATATCTTTTTCCTTTGCTATGTGTTCTCTGACTACCTCTTTGAAGGCCGGCGTGGTGGCAAGTAGCATTTTCAAGAGTAGATCTTCTAATAGCATAGTTTCTTTAGATAGTTCGTAAACTAATCTAGATCTTGTGTATCTGGATACTCCCACAGTTGTTTTAAAAAAGCGCGCATTAACCTTTTACAGCGTCCTTAGGTCGGTTGTCGTCACCCTATCTCAAATAATCTCTATCCCTTAAGTCAGAATAGGAATAATTTTGGCTTTGAATAAAGCCTTAGAGTGCCTGAGAAATGTAGCAATGGAGGGATTCAACTGGAACCCCATTTCAGAGCTTTATGTCTTATCTAATGGACCCATAAAAATAAATTAGAGTGCCATATCCCCTCCACGGACGTAAGCGACCTGAATTAGAGGCATTAACGAATACTAAGCAGGTATCCCGAGCCGGAGTTTCCGTGTGGTAGGGTGGCCAGTTCCTTTCCGCTCCTCCTCCTGCTATAGCATCCGGCAGGTTCCCAATTTGCATCATGAGGCTAGGAGACCCCGTACCAGACCATATCAAGACTTTTAATTTCATGGCAGAGCCGAGGATCGAACCCGGTACCTCGGGGGGTGATAGCCAACAATGCTAGCCACTGCACCATGAGGCGGTCAATGGCTCCAGGGAGCGTCCTTTTCACCATGCGCGACCAAACATGGGTTAATCATCTCATCTTCGTCTTGTGAGCCTCATCATGATATTTGACTTAACGGGTTCACCTTGCCAATGATGGTCAGTTTTAGAAGACTCACAACAGTAATCTGAACAAGCTACCTATCAATATTCATCAGGTATTATAAAATGAGCGCTAAAAAGGGAACGCACTACTTGTTACGGAAGGTGTATAGCAGGTTTTGGAGAAGATTAAGGGAAAGTAGTTGGTGAAATCTTGGGCCTGGCACAACGAAACCTGATTCACGTCAGCTCAGCTCAGCTGGACTCGAGCGGATGTGCAGACACGCCCTGGAAGGAGCTTGTTATACTGAGAGTGATACAGTGTGTCTTACCATACCGGCCTAGACAATGAGACCTTTTTCATGAAATCTTGTTAGTTACTCAACTGCTCACACAGCGCTGTTCACCAAGCATTGCACGACTAAGACTTATCTCTACTTAGTGTAAAACAAAGTCCCCGATTCTTGGATATCACGGGTAATCTCGAGAACCACTGGATGGATTTTGATGCGGCTTTCACCATTCTGTACAGGTAATATCGAGGAAGATTTCTGTAGAAAATAATTTATTTATGATCAAAGGGAGCCAAGCAGTAACGATTTTAGATTTCAGTGAATAGGTCGAAGAAAGAACTTGACGTCCGTGCGCTTTTTAAGCTTACGCTGGACAAACCGTTAAAAATATCGATATACTATGAGTGTAAGAATTGTTCAGCATGAAAAATTGTACAAAAAAGTCCGCGTGAGCATATCTCTATCTTCGATACATCGCCCACTATAAGTGTTTTTAGTTTGGACAGGAGGGGGATTTGGCTTGCACCTCGCCATTCTTAAATTACGTCTGACAGGAATTCCTTGCACATTCATAACTGTTCCCGGGCGAAGCCGGGGCGGGTTGCTAGTGACACTATTATATTATCATTATAATTCCCACAATATCAAAATGCAAATTATATCACAAAATAAAATAGCGTGCTAATAAATCTAAGAGAAATTAGACATACCTTGCACCTCGTTACAGTTGAATTCGATCAGAATCACTCGGTTTTCATTAAAGTTTATGCATTTTTCTGCTGAACGGTTTGGAAGTTCGGCAACTGGAAACTAGGACTGTTATTTACTTAAAATATTCATTTTTGTATTTTTGTACTATTTGTGTTCATGATTTCATTACATTGTCAGAATTACCGACAGTAGTGGCTACGCTGGCTAAAGCGCAGCGTTAGGCCATGGGGCCAAGCTCTCTGCTGACTCGGTAGACGCGTGTGTTCGAGCCCCACCGTCGGCCGTCCTTGAAATGATTTTTCGTGGTTTCCCATTTTTCAACACCAGGCAAATGCTGGGACGGTACCTTCTAACAGGCCACGGCCGCTTCCTTCCACATCCTGGCCCAGTTTCATTCATCTTCATCCATTCCATCTCTCATCCTGACGCGCAGGTCGCCCACGGGCGTCGACTAGAAAGACCTGCACTCGGCCTCTCAGGAGGCCACACGAAAAAAAATGTCAGAATTAATGCTTTAATTAGTAGGGTATTCAGTGTACCTATTATAAATAAAAACCGTGAGGTTTCTCACCTCCCCATATTACGAAACCCGGTTGCCTAATACGAGGAAAGTGCACTTTTAAAGTTAACAATAATATCAGAGGGTATCACAACACCAAACGTGCCCATATTTATAATATACATAGTATATCGCCTGAGGTTAACATTGGTGAGAAAACCAAAATTATTCCGTTCCTTCTTATGTCTAATGTGAGCCCTATAAAAAAAACTCCCCATATTTGGCGACTTTCCTCTACCTATTTTTAGAAGATACCTTATGCACTGGACAGCTGAATCCGTGATAAATTGTATAGGTAGCTTCGTAAGTCTCAGAACTCAGGAAGTCCTTTCTAGCAGCGTTACTAGCAGCTTTCAAAGTTTCAAGGTAAGAAAGAAAATATTCCTCTAGCCAGTTTAGGCGACTGACATTTAATGAGAAAAAATGCCCTTTATCTGGATTTCTAGACTGAATATGATGATATGTGATGCTTACGTCATGCATAGCGAACCATTTATTAACGTTTTTCAAAAAAAATGGTTGCTTCTGCGTCCATGAATGTGTACGCTTCCGGGTGCATGCCTATATTTTCTTTTAGTGTACTAATGGCACCAATAACTTCTGACGAGAACACTTCCTTGGCACGCCGAACATTCATTTTTTCAAATTTAGTGGGTTCGATGTGTTTTTTAGTGAGGTGTCTGACCGGTTTGACGATCTCACCCTTTTGCATTGTGTATAGTAATGACAAGTATTTCCCTGAAATTATTCCAGTACCATCAGTCATCTCTCGTTACAGAAACTGCGTTCTAATGTTTCTTTTTAGAATGTGACAATGATCAAAACTAGGGAATACATTCCTAGACTCGTCGTATGGGTGATTGACCATTGGTTGCAAATTCCCTCCCCCTAAATGCCTCATCATTGTAGTGTTAGTTTTGTGATTATCAGAGACAGTTATTATAATTATGAAACCGCATTGTTCAACCTCGAGAATAACGTCCAGCAGGAGTTTATGTAAGTCCCGTCCTGACAGCTGCTTCGTGAAAAAGAAGGCACACGGTATCTGATAATTTGTCGAAAGATCTCTTAGCACAAAACACAACACACGATTAGCTGCTACTTGTTCCCGGCTGTAATTTTGATCCTCTCTTTCCTTTTAATGAGACGGTGTTGGAGTAGTGTCCTTGTACCCGAAGAAGGTGCAAGGTATGTCTAATTTCTCTTAGATTTATTATCACGCTATTTTATTTTGTGATATAATTTTAATTTTGATAATGCGGAAATTATAATGATAATAATTATATAGTGTCACTAGCAACCCGCCCCGGCTTCGCCCGGGAACAGTTATGAATGTGCAAGGAATTCCTGTCAGACGTAATTTAAGAATGGCGAGGTGCAAGCCAAATGCCCCCCCCCCCCCCCCGTCCAAACTAAAAACACTTATAGTGGGCGATGTATCGAAGATAGAGATATGCTCTCGCGGACTTTTTTGTAGAATTTCTCACGCAGAACAATTTTTACACTCATAATATAATGATATTTTTAACGGTTCGCCCAGCGTAAGCTTAAAAAGCGCACGGACGCCAGGCTATTTTTTCGACCTTTTCACTGAAATCGTTACTGCTTGGCTCCCTTTGGTCATAAATAAATTATTTTCTGCACAAATCTTCCTCGAGCTCACCTTTACAGAATGGTGAAAGCAGCATCAAAATCCATCCAGTGGTTCTTGAGATTACACATTTAATATACGTACTGTTCAGCTTATTCCTTATCGCGCCTATAATGGGAGGGGAGTGCGCTCTACCGGCAACGAGTAGAAACTTTCCAATTACATGTTATACATGGGTTCTGACTGGGAATGTCAAGGCCGGTATAGAGCGCAGCTCGTATTCAGTCGGCCGTGGTCTTACAAACTACATCGTTCTCTGGCTTCAGGAACTATACAATCTTATCCATCCATGGTTATTCTTGAGCTTATTTACCGCTGCCCATATTTTAGTTGAGTGTGTGATCCACTTTGCTCTGCAGTCTTATATTAGCCGATGGCGTGGTGGCTGATGATCGCGTCATCTGCTTTTAAAGAGAGAGTAGGTTAAAGGATGTGATACGTGAATCTAAGAACTAGTTATAATTCTAATTTTTGAATTCTGTACATTCTTGTTTGTTATTAGTACCATTACTTTTACTTTATATTTGTTTTACTGTAATACAATTAAGTTGATTTCGTATTTAGGTCTACATCAAATTTGTTAACTATCCAAAATTTGCATAATTAACTGTATTACGATGGGCATATGTCCTCGCTTTTCTGTCTCTTAAAACAAGAATCATCATCATTATCGTCAAGGAAGGAAGTAATGAGTAAAGATATAAAGGAAGGAAGGTAGGATGGAAGGAAGAAAGGAAGGAAGAAAATAAGAAAGGAAGGGAAGATGGAAGAAGAAAGGAAGTAGGAAGGAAGAAAGAAAGGAAGTAGGAAGGAGGGAAGAAAGGAAAGAAGGAAGGATGAAAGGATGGACAGAAGGAAAGAAGGAATAAAAGAAGAAAGGAAAGAAAGAATGAAGGAAAATAGAAAGAAAGGAAGAAGATAGGAAGGAAAGTAGGAAGGAAGGAAGAAAGAAAGTGGGAAGGAAAAAAGAAAGGAAAAAAGGAAGGATGAAAGAAAGGAAGTAGGAAGGAAGAAAGAAATGAAAGAAGGAAGGATGAAAGAAAGGAAGTGGGAAGGAAGAAAGAAATAAAAGAAGGAAGGATGAAAGAAAGGAAGTGGGAAGGAAGGAAGAAAGAAAAGAAGGAAGGATGAAAGAAAGGAAGTAGGAAGGAAGGAAGAAAGGAAGTAGGAAGGAAGAAAGGAAGTAGGAAGGAAGGAAGAAAGGAAAGAAGGAAGGATGAAAGAAAGGAAGTAGGAAGGAAGAAAGAAAGGAAGAAGGAAGGAAGAAAGAAAGGAAGTAGGAAGGATGGAAAAAAGAAGGAAGAAAGAAAGGAGGTAGGAAGGAAGGAAGAAAGGAAAGAAGGAAGGATGAAAGAAAGGAAGTAGGAAGGAAGAAAGGAAAGAAGATTGTTACTTTACGTGACCGTTGATCTCGCACTCATAACCCATTGTATTGTTGTTGTTAATTCATTTTAGGAGCTTTGAAAACCTTGGTTATCATTCCCGTGTAGTTAGGTGTGCGTTGAATTGGTCTGATAACCTGTAGTTAAGCGATGACTGTAGTAGTATGGTGTAGCTGTATTAAGGACAGGGATAGGGTAGGTGCGCTGGAACTTGAAGAAAGGTACTATTCCATCATTTGCCTAAGGGGAGTGTGGGGAACACACTGAGGACAGCTGCTGTCAGTGTTGGGTTTCGAACCATGATCTCCCGACTTGCCGCAGCTGACCGCGTGGTCATGCATCACGATTTAACGAGGACAGCTACTACGAGGAATTACACACTTAACCCAAGAGAGCTCCCTTTCTTACACTAAATTCTAAGCAACGGACTTGACTTTTCACTTCAAATGTCCCAAATGCAGTAACCGGCAATCGAACTCGGTCCGCTTCTGTGGGGAACAAGCTGTTGTTGTTTCACTTGAGGGGCTTGGACATCGCGATAATTCAGCCCCGTGTACTTCTGTGTGTAATTTTGTCTGAAAACCTCTGTTATTTTGATGGCTGTATTAGTGTGCATATTTGTAATTCAGATGAGGATTGGGAAGGAGGCGGCATTGGCTTTAACCCTTTATAAGGCAAAACTCTTTTTTATTTACTTTTATGTGGTTTTAAATGTAATTTATACCAATTATGATAATTATTTATAATCAAAAAACAAAATATCTGGTTGTAGGAATGAATGCAGCACAAGTACAAAACCCCTTAACAGTTGCTTCATACGCTTTTCACAGATGTACTGAGTTCAAATATCTGGGGATTATCATAGACCAGAACAATATGGAAGAAACAGAAATAAAATCAAGAATTCTCACTGGCAACAAAAGACACTGGTCTCTGCAAAATCTCTTAAAGAGTAAAATTATATCTAGAAAAACTAAAGTGAGAATTTATAAAAGCATTATACTTCCTGTTGTCACGTACGGCTCAGAAACCTGGGTATCGTCCAAGCAAATTGAAAGGAAATTACTAACTTTTGAAAATAGAATACTACGACGCATTTTTGGACCGATAGTAGAAAATGACCAGTGGAGAATTAGAACAAATAAGGAATTGCGGGATCTTTACAAAGAACCGGATATCGTGGCCCGTGCCAAAAGCCAAAGACTGCGCTGGGCCGGTCATGTACATAGAAGAAGTAGAGAATTGAATTTAAGAGCAGTTTTTGGAAGGTTTACCCAGAGGCAGGTGACCATTGGGACGACCGAGACTCCGCTGGTGGGACCAAGTCCAAAATGATATGAGAACAAGAAGTTCCGTGACGGACTAAGGAGCCTATTTTTCATGCCAATGATTATTCTACAGTATATGAACCTATCTAGAATAATAACGAAATTAAGTTGGTAATATCGAAATGTCTAATTAGTTTGAATTATTCCTGGTATAATGTAGCCTAATAGAGCACTACAGTTGGCAGCCCTGGTAACTGAATATATTGTTAGTTACATCTCTTAAGGTACAGAATACAAAATTTGGTTGAAGTCCAATGGACGTTACATGCAGTCAGACATTGGATCTATCAGCACGCGTAAAAGCATGTTGGCAACAATGTCATGCGTGTGCTGGTTAGAAATAATCGGATTATGATATCATGTTGCGCCAATTCTGGATGAAATCCATTTGTTAGTATAGAAGTTACATGTATTTTAAAATTGGACCTATCAGCAAGCATAGAATCATGTTGGCAGCACTGACTTATATTAATTACTCCAAATTAATCTAGAGTGTCAGGTGCTATACGTGTGCAAAATATAGAGCTTTTGGCTTGCATACTTTCTGATGTATTGATATTAGGGTAAAAAAATATAGACAGCATTTATTAACAGTTGGCAGCCCTGATTGCTCTTAAGAATACTTATAGTCATATATGTTATGTTTCACATAGGACATACGAAATTGGGATGAAATCCAACTGATAGTATAGAAGTTACATGTATTCAAAAATTGGTCCTATCAGCAGGCTTAGAAACATGTTGGTGGAACTGAAGTATATAAGTTACTCCAAATTAATCTAAAATGTCAGGTACTATACGTGTGCATAGTTTAAAGCTGTCGGCTTGCATACTTTCAGATATATTGGTATTTGGATGAATAAAATAGAGAGAGCAATTATTAACAGTTGGCAGCCTTGGTGGCTCTTAAGAATACACTCAGTCATATCTGTTTATGTACACATATTACATACAACATTTGGTTGAAATCCAATTAATAGTGTAGAAGTTATATGCATTTAAAAATTGAACTTATCAGAAGGCTTAAAATTAATTTGGCAACGTTGCCATATATGGCCTCCTGGAAATTAAACTGAAATAGTATTACCTACATGTGTGCCAATATTGGAATAGTTCCCATGCATACCTTCCATAATATACAACATGGAGCTCAAATTTATATTGCGATTTTTCAGCAGTTGGTAGCACTGACATCATTTTCAAATATGGGATTGAGATATTCCTGTATCTTTACTCACTAAATTTGGTTTCGATTGCTACAGCCGTTTAGGAGTTGATAGGGGGGGGGGGGACACACACAGCCAGACAGACAAACAGACACACATTTTCTCGGATCGATCTCATAAGTCTACTTTTTCCTCATTTTTGCAAAATGTGAAAAGTAGGCAAAAAATCGGAGTCACAGAGGACATTATGGATGATCGAGAAAGATGGCGCCGTGCTGTTGGCGAGGCCAAAAACCTGCTTAGGTTTGAGTGGCCATCTAGGTAAGGTAAGGTAATTACGAGGGAAGATCAAAAAATAAGTTGCACTTCCCATCTATGGCCATTTATTACACCACCTATACAACAGCAACACGCCTATAATGACATGCAATGTAACGTCACTTTTCCACATAGTTTCCAAGAGACTCCAAACATTTCTGCGAACGCACAACCAACTTGTCGATGCCGGATGCATAGAAAGTTCCTCCAGCGTTCTGCAACCACACGGAGACAGCGGCCTTCACCTCCTCATCGGTCTGGAAACGTTGACCACCGAGCTCCGTTTTGAGCTTACCGAACAGATGAAAGTCACATGGCGCTAGGTCGGGACTGTAGGGTGGATGTTGGCAGACCTCCCACTTGAAACGCTGCAGCAGTTCGCTCGTTTGGCAGGCCTTGTGAGGTGTTGCGTTATCGTGCAACAAAATCACACCGGCGCTCAATTTCCCCCGGCGCTTCTCTTTAATCGCTTTACCCAACCGTTGCAAAGTTTGGCAATACGACGCCGCGTTCATCGTCGTTCCTTTCGGCAAGAATTCCACTTGCAGCAAACCCTCCATGTCAAAGAACACTGTCGTCTTAACCATGCACAACACTAATTTCACGATGAATGTCCGTGCAATTCTTCCTTTTGGCCCATAGGAATCGGATTGTCGCACGCAGCTTATATTTGGAGAGAACGTCCAGTCGACGCGCCATTGCATTTGGCCGCTATTCACACCATACAAGACGACACACCACAGCGACCTGCCTAACAGACATGTGGGCAGTGTCTGTCCCTTTCTCCGCTGTGCCCACGTTCACGACGCACAGCGCGCTGCTGCAGCGCGTTAGTGCAACTAACTTTTTGATCCACCTTCGTATTAATAATGCTTTTTTTGTTTATCTAATTTTGATGTTTATGTATTTATTTTTAATTTTCAAGGTATGTTCCTATAAATTTATTTTTGACATTTGTTATTGAATTATTGAATTAACTAATTTCAAATTGATTTTTACAATTATTTTAATAATATTTTTTACAGTTATGTTTCTTATTTAAATTTTTATATTCCTTTAATTATTGCAATATTATTTTTATAATTTTTATTTCTAGATTTATATTTCAATTTTACACTTTAATTGTTAATGTTTTCAGTTTTAAATTGATTATAATGTCGTCCAACACATTACGTCAAGTAGATACGAATATATGTATCTTCTTCTTCTTCTGCTTTTACGGCCTCATTGGACCACTTCAGTCAATCATTTCTTGGTCCTCTTCTTCAGTAAGTTTCCTTTCCGAGTCGCCCAGTAGCTCTTCATTCGCTCTGATCTTCTCAGGCGTTCCTCATCTGTAAATACCCTTTTTACTGTATTACGTTTGTCTATTTTAGCCTGAAATCTTATTTTTATATCTCTCAGTTTTTTAATTTTGTTGTTTTGTTTTGCAAGTCATCCAAGGTTATTTCCAATTCTTTCATATCTTCTCTAATTTCCTTAATCCATCCTACTTGTTGTTTCATATTCCAAAGTTTCACTACAATTTTTCTAGATAATCTGGTTTCTGGTGTCCTCATGATGTGACCAAAGAAAGAAAGCCGTTTCTTCCGAATAGTATCAGTGATGGGCTCCAGTTCTCTGTATACCACTTCATTTGGTATTATCCGCCACTGTCCATCTTTCTGATATTTTTTATTTATGCATGTTCTAGCTATTCTTCTTTCTACTTTTAAAATTTTGTCGAATATATATATATTAAATACCAGCACTTCGGCATGAACATTCTCCGCGATTTGGCAGAAGGATTGAACTGTCAGCATCTTTGAAAACATAAACTGTCCTTATGACAGGTGACCACTATCCCATAAAAGGTTAAGTTAGGAACCAACCCGGCATTAGCCTCGAATACAACTGGGAAAACCACTTCCAAGATGGTTCAGGTGGGAATGGAGCTCACCTCTTCTCAGTTTTTTCCTCACGAGGCTGAGTGTAGCCAGATTCAGCGTTCAGACCAGAATTACATTTCTTGGCAGAGCAGGGATTCGAACCCAGACATCTGGAGGTGACAGTGAAGAATGCTAGCCACTACACTACGAGGTTGTCTGGGAACCAAGCCGCTGGACCTTCATGTCGCTAAAGACGATTGGTGAAAGGTGAGTTGGTTGGTGGTTGGTTCCTCAATTTACTGGCTGCGACAACGTGGTCATGTGGCCCCGTGTACTTTGGGTGTGTGTAGAATCTGTCTGATAACTGGTGTTAATTGTGATAGCTGTATTAGTGTGTGTTATCTGTTTTTAATTCAAGTCAAGACTGCAGACATTCAATTTTCAAGTAGTTCCTACTTTTGCTACCAAACGCCAGCGTCAACGACAACTAGTTCTTAACTTGGTTACTAGATGTCACCGCAGTCAGCTCTTGGCGACTAACGTTGGAACCTATAGCGTCAGTCAAATCTTACGTATAATTTAGCTTCACACAAGTGTAATTAGTGGAAGGTTCTTTATCATGCCAAAACTCTATGGGTTCAAACCCGGCCGAAGTCGTCGGATTTTTAAGAGCGTTAAAATCCCTCAGTAAGCCTTCCTTCGGAGGAAGCCAGAGGTCCCATGTCATAGAATTATGGCATGTAAAAGAACCTTCCAAAAACTACACTTGTCTGAAGCCAAAATTTGTAGGTTAGAATAAATTGATAAAGCTCTATTGGTTCCAAAGTTCGCCACCAGGTGTTGACTGCAATGCCATCAAGTAGCCCAACTCCGCAAGCTAGGAGTCGTGGACGGTAGCATTTGGTAGCAATGGTCTGCAGTTCCTACTTGAATTAAAACAGATAACACACACTAATACAGCCATCACAATTAACACCAGTTATCAGACAGATTCTACACACAGCCAAAGTACACAGGGCTACATGACCGCGTTGTCACAGCCACTAAACTAAGGAATTAATCAACCAACCAAAGGGCAAACAAAGATTCCACTTGGATCGCAAGTGCTACTCCTGCGCGACTGGCTATGGCTGGAACTAGCCTCATTAGCAGGGAAATAGAGGACAGGAACACTTTTATAACGATCTAGTGTGTCTTCAGTGGTTCTACAAAAATAAGAACATTCCGCACGAGAACGTACGTGCATGCTTAAGGAACACGTTTAGAGCTTGGTACAGCTAGACCAAGGATCATGAATCAGGGGCGTGTATAGAGTTTTATTTCGGGGGGTGCCCAACCGGGAGTTAGGGGGCATGGAATAGGCCCCAAAGAATAGGGGGGGGGGGTTTCTCCCCAGGAAACCTTTGTATAATTTGGTGCAAAGTGATGAATTTTAAGGCTATCTAGCATCACTTTTCAACCAATTTGTTGTGATGTTTTATGTTTGGTTAATGTCAAACACAACTAAGACCATTTTATGTTGCTTTTATTAATACAATCATCTTGCTCACTTGATAGTGTTTACATAGAAAAAATTAATGTTTCTGTTTTGATTTACAACTTACACTATAATATAAAGTTAAGGTTTCTTGAAGAATTACCAAATCAGTTCATAACTTCATCGTCAGTGAGATGTATGTCTCTGTGAATAGATAACAATACTAGACCGTTGAGTCTGTTTTAAGAAGCAGAATTTCTTAAGTATGTTTTCAACCAACTCAAACTCCGTTCGGCAGTACCGGTAGCTACGGAGAGAGACAAATTTGCCAAAAGTTTGATAAGGGTATAAAAGTTAGGCAAACAACTTTTGCCACACGCTTCAAGGCCACTCGTTGCTGTTCTTGGTACGTTCATAAGAGCGAAGGCACTGGAGAGTAATACAGTAAGAGGTGGTGTTGTTACACATAAGATCAGAACAAACTGATTTTCATCCTGTTTACACCGCTCTACCGTCGCCTGGCTTTGCAACGTTGCCATACGTCGCTTAGTAACAATAGTACATGATAAGTACGAGTATATTAGCTTTTAATGTTTTAATTCATAAACAAATAATATATTTAACAAAATTTTCGGGGGAGGGGAGTGGGCATGGAATATAAGAGATTAGTCACTTTGGTTATAGGAGTGCCTAGAGATAAAGCCGTCTTGGGCTATGTTGCGTTCTGGCAATTTTGCCAACACAAAGAGAGAAATACCTTATGAATGTTAACTATATCGCACGTAAACTACGGTAGGCTATTGCTTGAAAAAAAAGGAAATTATTGTATTATGTATGCATAATATGAAATATTTATGCGTCTCCAAAGAAATATTTTGCATATGCTTGGTGATTTTAAAAAGAAACATAACAATCAATTACTTCAATGTTGGTAACATATTTGCTAAAATTAGTTCTCTCACGGCTCTAGCATCTTAATTTAATCTTATATCAATTAAATATTGATCTATGCATGTGAACACATGCTCCTAAGTTCGTATAAAATCATCATTTTGAAACGTCCATAACCTCACTTTAAGGGGCCTAGCAACTGGTTTATCGGCACCTAATGGTTTGGATGATCGTGAAAATTAAATGAAACTATATCTAAAACTAACTAAATACTTACAAACTAAAAGACGACATGGAAAACAACAAGTAGTTCCGTGAAGAACTACACAGCCTATTTTCATATATCCTACTTATGTTAATTGCCACTATCAATATACAGAATTTCAGTTTGATTGCTGTAATAGATTCGTAGATATTGAGAACCGACTAAATATTTCGGATGGTCACCATGTTGGATTTTATATATGTAGGTCCTAGAGTTATGAACTGTTACATGCAGATTATTGTGTACGTGTAGTATTCAAACTTCAATCGCATAATTAGGGCACAAGAGGTAACAAGGAGATTTTAAAATTTCGCACAGCTGCCATCTTAAGGTTATGGAAACAATTCAAATAAATTAGATGCCAGTGGATTACCATTCGTATAAGGATTTACTGTAATAGGTTTCACTGCACTCCATGTGAATATTTATACTTCGCGTCGCCGCCATGTTGGATTTGTGATCACCAGGTTATTTAAAGTCCTATAGGTGAACTTAAGTTCATAGCCCCTATGAACATTAAAAAATTCAGTTTGATTGCTATAATAGATTCGTGGATATTCAGAGCCGTCGAAATATTTTGGATGGTCACCATGTTGGATTGTTAAATGTATAGGCCATAGAGTCGTGTACCATTAAAGGAAAATTATTGCGTAGGTTCATTATTCAAACTTTCCCTTCGATCGCATGACTACATCACAAGAAATAAAAACTTAATTTTAAAATTCGCACAGCCGCCATTTTGACGTTATATAAACAATTGAACTAAAATAGATACCAGTGCATTACAATGTGTATACATATTTCCTGTACCAGATTTCATTGCGTTTGGAACATTAATTCGCGAGAAAGGTCTATTTAAATTTTCAAATTCGCTTGGCCGCCATGTTCGTTTTGTAGTTAACTGGTTTTTGAAATTCATATAGATGGATTTCCAGTAGTGCCCTTTATCTCCGTACAAAATTTCAGGGAGATACCGCTAATAGTTTCAGAGATATAGAATGCCGGTGAAGTATTTCGCACATCCGCCATCTTGTGGTTATGTAAACAATTGAACGAAGTTAGATGTCGGTGCATTACAATGTGTATAAACATATACTGTACGAAGGTCCATTGCGTTTGGTTGGTTAAATCGCGAGAAACATCTATTTAAAAGTTGCAACTTCGCTTGGCCACCATGTTGGTTTTATAGTTATCAGGTTTTCAAAGGTCACATAAATGAACTGATAGTAGTTCCCTTTATCACCATACAAAATGTCAGGGTAATGTCGTTAATAGTTTCGGAGATATGGAATGCTGGTGAAATATTTCGCACATCCGCCATGTTGGATTGGTGAGTCGTAACAAAATTTGAAGGGCACGGTCGGGGTCACCCGGAATAGTGCTATGAACTTACCGAGTTTCATTGAAATCTCTCCAGCCGTTTAGATTTTATTAGGGGACACACACACACACACACACGAATCACACACACACGAATCACACACACACGCACACACACACGGACAAAAGGTGATCTCATAAGCCTATTTTTTCAAAATTGAAAATAGGCTAAAAATAAAAATATGGGAAATAAAAGACAAGGGAAAAGGAAATGCTTTCACCATCGAATAATGAGAATAGAGGGACTTGGAAGAAAGGAGAGCAAGGAAAGGCAGAGACGAAAGGGAGAGGAGAGGGACCGCCCTAAAGGCAGTGGAGGAAGGAGAAAACCGGGCCCAACTCAGGAAATCCTCGGGGTCGCCAACTCCCGAACAGCGTGAGCCCTAGAGGGTGTAGCACAATCCAGGGTGCACCATAAGTGGTGGGGCTACACACACCCTGCCTCCTTGAGGGCCTTGAGCAGAAGGCAGGAGATACAATGAAAAGAAAACAAGAGTCTGACCCCCTCAAAGATAGAGGGATCAGGAAAGATGAGACAAGGGCCAATTGAGGCAGGAAAGGAGGAGATTCCCTAGGCCTCGGATATCCTAATACCATCGGGGTCGGAAAAGAACAAGAGTTGACCAAGAGAGGTCGAGAGAAAATATTACAAAGATGAGCCCGGAACAAGTAAGAGGAAGTAATGCCGAACTTAACTGGGGTCGTGGTCGCCAACCACGTCCCACAAGTTGTGAGACCCTGGGGGACGGGTGCGATGGTGCAGTGGTCAAGCTCTTTGCCTATCACCAAGGCAAACCGGGTTTCGATTTCCGGTAAATGTTGAGAAAATTTCGAAGTGAAATATCAACTTCTGAGGTTCGTATAAGTTACCAAGTACAAATAGAGATCTTGTTGATCATTATCTCTTATTAATGGTCACGACAAACAAGAATACTTTCTTCAGATTCAATTGAATAAAATAAAAAGTGCGGAAAAGTAGTATTACGAGCGGCAGACTGAAATCACGAATACATGTGAAGACCTAGCAGTACCTAGGAAATTCATTGCTTAATGGCAGGGACCATCTTTAAAAATATGCTTCCCATGGTGGGTGAGTGGTTCGGAATACCGACCCCAAGCTTGCTGGTTCGCTCCTGGGAGAGGTAAGTGTTTTTTGAAAGGCAACAAATATCACGGCACGCATGTCATACGTTGTTGGCATGTTAAAGAACCCATTTGAATTCAGTAGGCCATGTTCATAATGGCAAAATTAATCTCTGAATTTTCCGCCAACACAAAGTTCCTCCATTCTCTACTAGAAAGCGCTATAGTGTCAAGGAGCTTAGATATCTAACCCCCTTGACTTTCATAGCGCTCCAAGGAACGACAAAATTCGACACGCAAGCTGCTCTCTGGGCGTCAAAAAATGGTTGCACCCGGCATCCGAGGCCATACGATATTATTATTATCTTTAAAAATTACAATGTCTACTAAAATAGTAATCATCTGTCTAAGGAGAATAGATATCGTTCAACCTTTCACAACTGAAGATTAGTTTAACGACTGATTTCTGTACCTCACATAATTTTGCTTCTCACCCTAAATCTCCAGAAAAATTAGGAAGTTAACATTCCCGGAAGGACGATAAGAAAAAAATATTTTTGTATATGATAGCCTGATTCAAGAGGAATAGTTTAGGCTATGTAGCATTAGGCTACACCTCTCAGGTAACCTTAAAGATTGACTTTTGTTCAGTAAGTCGGAAGTACAAGCGCTCCAGAACGGCTTCAATAATACCGAAGTCTATTGTTGCCATGTAATGCGGGCCGTATCACATCGCCCCTACCAATGTTCTGATGCAGAATTGAGAGCTGCTTATAAATTGCAGTCACGGGGAGTAATTAGTGCAAAAAGATTTCTTAGGCCCCTTAAAACAGTTATCATCATGACAATAGTATGCCTCTGTATAAGGGCGATGGTGTTGGCGCAGTATATTGAGGTTATCAGCTGCAATAAGCGTTGGGGCTTTAACATTTACTTTCATTTATTCCGATCCTTATCCTTGAGCGTTCCAGTTCTGTAAAACAAATAAATCCACCGGGCGAAGCCGGATAATACTGCTAGTGAACTGATAAAATTGTAATCATCTGTCAAAGGAGAATAGATATCGTTCAACCTTTCACAACTGAAGATTAGTTGATTTCTGTTCCACATATAATTTTGATTCTCCCCCTAAATCTCCAGCGAAATAAGGGAGTAAACATTCCTGGAAGGAGGATAAGAAAATCTCTCGATCGAATTACCGATAAGTCTAGTAAATTAACTGAGGCATTGCCGTAAGCTTTCTCCTGCAAAGATACATATCTAATTTTAGGCGAAATTTATTCGGTGCTCTATTTATCTTTTATCTTAGAAGATACATTGGAATTAACTTTAGGCGCGTCTAATGAGTGGTTCAGACGATTAGTTTTTGTATTAAAACATAACTCGGAGTAATAATACACATTATACAAGCGTGTCCAGTCGCTCTAGTATATTACTCTATTATTTCATTGCAGAATCATATAAGACAAGATCATCTGCTGCATAATAAATATTTCCTTGTTACAGGTTTTAGGTTTCTTTTTACTTCTTCTTCTTCTTCTTGTTCCTTTTATTATTATTATTCTTTATTTGTTTCACCCAACTTTGGGGTACATGATATCAATCATTTTTTCTTCTTCTTTGTTCATCCTTTCACTGTGGATTCTCTTCCCTTCTTCCGACCAGATGTTCTTGGCTCTTCTCCTTTGCTTTTCCTTGAACCCCTTGAATGCATCAACCGTACCTCGAAACACCTCTCTATTCCAGATCTCATTTGGACTGAGCCTTACTTCCTCCATATTCTTTCTTATTTCATCTACCCATTTTGTAGTCGCTTTTATCATTGTGATGTAATTAAAGATCTTCTTCGTTAGTCGACTATCGCTCATTCTCGTAAGGTGTCCATAGAACTTCAATCTTCTCTTCCGTATGGTATCTGTGATTTTTTTCCACTTGTCCGTAAAGATCCTTGCTTCGCCTCTTCCACCATGTACCATCATTTCTATTTTCGGGTCCTAAGATCTTCCTTAAGATTTTCTTTCTTTCTTCTCCAGTTCCTCTAATTCACTTTTCTTGTTCAGTATCAAACATTCTGAACTATACAATCCCTTAGGTTTGACAACCGTGGTATAGTGTCTTATCTTCGCTCCGTAAGATATTGTTCTTTTGTTGTACCTATTCTGTACTAATTTATAAGCTAATTCCATCTTTCTGATCCTCCCTTTGTTTGCTGCATTATCCAGTCCATTAGGCTGGATCCATTCACCAAGATATTTAAACTTATCCGACCTCTTGATCTTCCCATATTTTGTTTCTAAGTGCTTTTCGTTATCATGTTTGTATTCCATGTATTCTGTTTATTCATACGTGATCCTGAGTCCCGTTTTACCTGCAATTTCGTGTAATTTTTCAAGCATTATTTTCTTTTTTCTTTATTTTCAGCTAGCAATGCCATATCATCCGCAAACGCTAAGCAATCAACCTTCTCACCTTGGTTCTTTGTACCTAAACATATTCCTTCTATCCCTTCTTCTCTCATGGCATTCCTCCATGTTCTCATTATTTTTCCAGGACAACGTTAAACAGAATCGGTGAAAGTCCGAATTTTAAAGGGCTCCGAGATTTCCCCCTGAAATTTAATTTTGGAATCAGTTTCTGTAAATGTTTGAATTATAATCGCCCTTGTTTTGCTATCAATTCCAAATTCTTCCAAAACATTGAATAGGGTTTTGAACTTTTCTTTTGGCCCAGTATTGCCTCATCCTTTGAGATCTTGCTTCCCTTTCTTCGGCAGAGATGTGGATCGTACGCTTTTGTTTGATTTTAACTTGGAACCGTTGTTTCTTATCCTAGGTGATGGTTTTGGCTGTGTTGTCCATGAGCATGGTGTCTGTAATTTGGAGTTCTACGAGGTCTTTCTCAGTTTCCTTAAACCAAAGAGGTTTTGTGTTTTCATTACGAAAGTAGTCGAAGATCTTTTTTGGTTAGACTATTTGAATTCATTTGGAATTGTTATTATTACTATTATTGGTATTATTATTTTCGTTATTTCACTCTTCAGGAGAGCGTTAATATACAAACAATTTTCATGATTATGTTCTGACCCTTTCTTTTTTCTTCCCTAAATCCTCTCATATATTAACTATGCTTCCTCTTTCTCTCTTCTGTCTACTTCTTTCCTGAGTTTATTCTCTTTGTGCGTTTGCTCAAATTTCAGTTTCCTGAGATTTTCTCTGTATATTTTCCTGTCTGCCATGTCTTCTGTCGAGATGTTTATAGTTTCTTGAGTTCTTCCAGGGTTTCTCTTGCCCAATTGGTTTTCATTGTACTATTCATTCAAAAAGAGGGTATATTGGCTTCCATGACCAGTGAATTAAAACTTGGCAATGTTTCTAGAAAACAAATTTGTTCATAGGGAAGTGAAGGCTGCTTGGGGTTTTAGGTCTCGACGTAAAGAGGCACTCGTGCGCCTCATAAAAGGGGAAGTAGCGTGCAGTTCACTTCACCTATTGCGGTCTGGGCACGGAAACCGAGAGCCCGCTGATGAGCCAGCTTGGTGTTCCTAGGCGAAACCCCACACAAGACACGGCACAAACCTAGAAAAGTTGCTGAGTCTTAATTCACCGGCCGTGAAAGTCAATATACCAATACTGTATTATTAATATTATTATACCGGGTGAGTTAGCCGTGGTTGTTACGGCGTGGCTGCAGGAAGTCCATCACATCCGGGAGGCGAGGAGGTTCGAATTCCCCCACTGGCAACCTTGAGGATGGTTTTCTGTTGTTTCCCATCTGCCTTTCAGGCAAATGCCAGGGTTGGTCCCTAACTATAGGCCACAGCCGCTACCTTCCAATTCTTAGTCCTTTGTCTGGAGCGTTGCACTCCACGAAAGTGAAACTTGGGCTATAGGTGCAGCAGAAAAGAGGAGAATTGAAGCTTTGAAATGTGGTGTTACGTGAGAATGATGAAGATCAGATGGGTAGATAGGGTTACAAATGAAAAGGCAATGAGACGAGTGGGAGAGCAAAGATGTTTCTGGTGATTGCTAATGAAGAGAAGAGGTAGGTTTGTAGGACACATACTAAGACACCCAGGAATAGCAAGCTTAGTTATGGAAGGAAGGGTCGAGGACAAGAACTGTAGGGGTAGACCAAGGTTAGAATATGTTAAACAGATTGCCTCGGATGTAGGGTGTGGTAGCTATGTAGAGATGAAACAATTAGCTCAGGACAGGGAGGCATGGAGGGCTGCATCAAACCAGTCAAAAGACTAAAGACTCTAACAACAACAACATTCACACTTTCCTCCCCAGACAACACTCCACACGCGACGGTACTTGTGGCTCACCCTATGGGTGTCCGCATAGAGGCAGCTACTAACTCTGGCGAGCCGAACATGTCCTCGGACACTCCCGGCACTAACAGTCATACGCTAAAAATATTATTATTATTATTTGCCTGTAATTATTTACTGATGCAATAAAGGTCCCCATTAACTTCTGGCACCTTGGCATCTCTAAAGGAACAAAAAAGTAAGCTATATCACAAATAATTCATAATCCCTAAGAAATACATTGTAATACGTGACTATCCGGAGATTACTGGAGGAGCAGGCGAACCAAGTCATGACAAAAGAGAAACTCCTCCGTCTGGGGCGCGGTAGCCTGGGGGTGTCGCTGTAATGGTTTTGGCAGCCACTGGAGCCGGTGATGGATAGGAGCACGCTGGGCACACTTTACAAGAAGATCACTCTAATGGTCTCCAGGGAGATCATCATAACAACGGTGAGAACTGAAGATACGATACTTCACCGTACTGTTGGTAAACCGCAGGCTCATATGGGCTTTCGCCAGGTATTCAGTTTCTGACCACGTTTATTAGCATTAAGTATGGATGCAAAATGTGTCTAAAATTCGTAAAATAATGTATATTCATGTGGTAATATATGTGGCCTGTTTGCCATCTCTTGATGATTGCAGTACATTTGCATTTGTCTGTTTGCACAGGCTAGAGTAAAATGTGACTTTTCACAGATGTCTCAGTCCCACTCATGGATGTGATTATATGGAAGCTACTGAGGTATGGGTGGTGCTTAGTACTGACATTCAGGGCACAATCAGTACCTGTGGATGCTGTGAAATGTTCTACTCATAGAGTTTGTACTGCTGTTCTGACTCACTGAGAAAAGCAATGGCAAACTACCTCACTTTTCTTCTTGCGTAGTACGCCTCAATATAGCGCTGACTTGGGTTTTTGTGGGTATCTACCCACATAGCTAACGGCGGTACTTTTTGGGAATCCAACCAGCCTTAGGGCTGACTACCTAACAGAAGATATGTCTATGCCTCAAAATGTGAAGTTACTCGTTTCCCGTGAAATAAACGCAATATTTTTGGATTTTTGAAAATATAAGTATTTTTATGTTCGACCCTGACTCTTATGTGTTAGAAAACTGTATCATAATGAAGGTCATTATAACACAGTTTTTCATTATGATACAGTTTCTTCAGACAATCAGAGCTCGTTCATTGACCAATTAGGTAACGATACCTTCGCGCATGTGCTCAAAATCCAACATGTCGGACATAAACACAACATCGAACTATAATAAATTACCGACATGGAATACGCCGTCCATATGTTCGCGTAAATAAACTGGCGAATATGAGACACTAAATAGCACTGCACCTTAATATCACCAACGCTAATTTCTACACAGCCTTCAAACGACTCCGGTGACAATATTACTGAGGGACGGCAGATGTCAATATATGGCCTGCATATGGCATTGCAAGCACACAGAGCGCATGCGTCGGTCGTTCAAAGATCTTGAAAGACAGAGATATCAAATCCAGCGCTCGCTCTCCAATCACAAAATTCAAGTGCATGACTCTCAACAGGTATTTATGAACATTTATGTTAAAACATATAATAAAGTTATAATTATCGTCGAACATAAACAGTCGTATGCAACTCGTCTACAATGGTAATTAAGACACTCGTATGGAAATTATAAAACTCGCATACGCTCGTTTTATAAAAATACTCGTGTCTTAATTATATCCATTATAGGCTCGTTGCATAATGTACTATTTCTTAATACATGACCCATCTTTATAGTACAAGTTTTCATTATGATACAGTTTCTCCCACAATCAGAGCTCAAGAAACATTTGTGTGACCAATTAGGTAAGGATAGCATCACACCTGCGCTGACTTCCCCGGCATCACTATTTTCAATTTCACTTCGTGGCTAGTGTCATTGTAGGGTATTCGAGGAGACCATTGTCGAATGCAAGGTATTCTCCGCGTCCCATGCGCTCTCTTCAGGAAATAAAACAGGTGAAATCTCGACAGATATTTAGGAATATTTATGTTCGAACATAAAATAGAGTAATTATAATTATCGTCGCCGGCCCCGTGGTGTTGGGGTAGCGCGCCTGCCTCCCACCCGGCTCCTTCAGCGATTTTAGAAACTGACGTGAGGGCTGGAACGGGGTGCACTCAGCCTCGTGAGGACAATTGAGTAGCTGTCTGTCAGTGAAGCAGCGCTTCGATCACGAAAACCAAGATTAAAGGCCCAGAAGACCCGATGCGCTGATCACGCGTCACCCCAATATCTGCAGGCCAAATGGCTGGGCAGCGGCCGCTTGGTGGTCCTAGGCCCTTCATGGGCTGTAGTGCCAGAGGGGGGGGGGGGGGTATAATTATCATCGAACATAAACAGTCGTATGCAACTCGCCTATAATGGAAATTAAGACTCGCATACGCTCGTTTTATAAACATACTCGTGACTTAATTATTGTCAATATAGGCTCGTTGCATAATGTACTATTTTATTGCGACTTTTCATCCGAACGCTGTGAAACGTAGCACGGTATATCTTCATGCAAGCCTTAATATACTGACGTCTAATTTAATGGAATTTTATGAAAACTTTAAAATGGCGGCTATGCAATTCTTTTTAAATGCCATTTTCATTTCTTGTGTATGAAAATAGGCTATTTAGTTCTTCACGGAACTACTTGTTTTAATTAAAATTAACCATAGTTAGGCCTACTTGAAAAACTTTATTGGTATCAGATACAGAAATATTTAAGCAATATTTCTACCGTGCGTTAAGTATCCTACGTATTAAGTTTGTTAATTCAATTTGCTGATGACATAATAAGTTAGTACTACTATGTTATATTACGGTATATAAAGTAACATGTTTTCATCCCTCAGTGCGGTCGTCTTCGGTATGGGCTGCTTTGCTCTAGCTTAACATACATCATCGTTGCCCGACTCCAGTTTCCAATTAATGTCGATCCATGAACCATTAATCGCTCACAATCGTCTCCCAATCCTGTACATCCTTCTTCACCTGATCTGTCCATTGTCTTCTAGATCTGCCAGCGGGTCTCCTTGCTCCTAGTTCTCTTTCATACTCCCGTCTTGCAGTTTTATTTCCACTCATTCTCTTCATGCAGCCAAACCACTTCATTCTAGCCTTCTGGATCTTTTGTAGTATAGTCTTCTATTCTCACCTCTTCTCTGCTTGCCTCGGTGTGTGAGTGGTTAACGTGTCGGTCTACTAACCCCAAGCTTGCAGGTTCACTCCAGGCCGTGGTAAGTGATATTTGAAAGGTGGAAAAAATTACGACACTCGTGTTACACGATGTTGGCAAGTTAAACCCATTTGAATTCAGTAAGCCATGTTCATAATGGCAAAATTAATCTCGGGAGTTTCCGCCAACACAAAGTTCCTCATTTCCCTACTAGAAAGCACTATAGTGTTCAAGGAGCTTAGATATCTAACCTCTTTGACTTAAATAGTGCTTCAAGGAACAACGAAATTCGACATGCAAGCTACCCTATGGGTGTCAAATAACAAAGCTTGCACCCGGCACCCGGCACCCGAGGCCATACGATATTATTGTTTACCACCAGAATTAAGACACCTATCATATCCTGGGGTTCCCCTCGTTGCGTACTGGCTATCATTCTTGTCTGTCACCGAAGAGGCACAGGTTCGATTCCTGACTCTGCCAAGAAATTGAATTCTGGTCTGAGGTCTTGAATGGGGACACTCAGCCTCGTGAGACAAAGCTAGAAGGGGCGGGTTTGATTCCCAACTCAGCCATCCTGGGAGTAGTTTTCCGTGCTTTCCTACTTCTTCTCCAGGCGAATACCGGGATAGGTCCTAAATAAAGGCCACGACCACCTCCTTCCAATTCCTCATCTGAATTACAACTAAACACACTAATACTGCCATCACAATTACACAGGTTATTAGACAAATCCCACACACACACACACACACACACCAAAGTACACGGAGCTACATGACCACGATGTCACAAAGTTCCTAAATGAATCAACAACAAGATACCTGGGATCAATTTCTGTATTCCTGTGCAGTGGCGTAACTACGGGGGGTAATTGGGGGGTTGAATCCTCCTACCCTCCCCAGAGCCAAACAGGCCAATTAAAAAAAACGTAATTTGCTGAATTTTTTCTTTTTAAATAAGCCAATTCATGGATTGTTACAAATATTGGGGATTATGGAATTTTATAATTTGTGAATATTTATCTTTACTTGCGTTTAGTGTTAGGCCAACCGGACCTTTGAGAGGTGCATATTATAAAATGTATCAACGTGTAGGTTTGCTTTCATTGATTGCCTTATTTTTACCTCCGCACAAAGGAAAAGCAAAAACAAACACATGACCAAATCAGAAATCAAAAAGCAAAATTCAAAAACAAAAGCAAATGCTGAAAAGGAACACGAAACCAAAAACAATAAACATAAAGCAAATAACAAATTAAAAATTAAAAAATTAGAAAACAAACACAAAGTCAAAAAACAATAAACACAAAGCAAAAAGCAAAATTCAAAAACAAAAGCAAATTCAAAAATCTAACTCAAACCAAAAACGAAATTAGTTCAGGTTTGACTCCACATGGAGGGTTGCATCAAAACAGTCAAAAGACTGAAGACTTAAACAACAACCACATGTCATGCACCGTACAAAGTACCGACAGCATTGGCTACGCTCGCTAAAGCGCAGCGTTAGGTAGACGCGTGGGTTTGAGCCCCACCGTCGGCCGTCCTTGAAATGGTTTACCGTGGTTTCCCAATTTTCAACACCAGGCAAACGCTGGGATGGTACCTTCTAACAGGCCACGGCCGCTTCCTTCCACATCCTTGCCCAGTTTCATTCATCGTCATCCATTCCATCTCTCATCCCGACGCGCAGGTCGCCCACGGGTGTCGACTAGAAAGACCTGCACTCGGCCTCCCTGGAGGCCACACGAAAAAAAATGTACAAAGTTATATGGAAATCGGAGGCGACAATATAAAGTTCGTAGTTAGGAAAAACAAACGCAAATATGCTAAATCAAAAGAGTGAATTCTTTCAAATATCTCGGTGAATGGATTACAATAAATAATAATGAGAAAAACAGCCTAACAGTTAGAACAAAGAAAATGAATATAGCTTTCCATCCAGCTCACCAGGAACATTTATAAGAAAAAAGCATTGCCTAATTCTATTAAAAATAAACATTATAATACTGTTGTGAAACCAGAGGCCTTATATGGATCTGAAACATTAAAATTAATGAATAAAGGTGAAATTAACAAAATCATGGTCATGGAAAGGAAAATAATTAGAAGTGTACCAGGCCCTAGGAAAGTAGGAGCAGATTACAACAGACCTAGACCAAATGTAGAAATTTATGAGCATGTAGAAAACATACTACATACCATGCGAAGAAGAAGATAATTTTTTTTGGACATTTACAAAGAATGAACGATGATAGATTGACAAAGAAAATTTTCAATACAATTATAAAACTTAAGATACAGCCAGCTTGGTTTCAACAGACTTTGAATGACCTTAAAGAGGCCAATATACAAATTGAAGACATACCTAATAGACAACTCTTTCGGAACAAAATTAAAACAGTCACCTTCAAGGAGGAACTAGAGCGAAGCAGAAAACAGCCACACAACATTGAGGAGCTCCGGCGACAACAATATGAAAGAATGAAGCAATTTTGGGTGACCGAGAAGAAATCTTATAGCAAAACTTGATGTATTGATTTAACGTGCTCTAATAAGGGCTATTCGATTAAATAATAATAATAAATGTTATTATTAATAATATTAATAATAATAATAATAAGGTAGTCAAAATTCACATGATAATAAGCATGTTTTAAGTAGTTGTTTCGTGCTGAGTAGAGATATAAATACATAAATAATTTTGGGAGTTGTCTAGGCTGAAGATTCTAATTGTTCATTCATTGTGAATATATTTAATAATTATGATCATAATAATAATAATAATAATAATAATAATAATAATAATAATAATGATAATAATAACAATAATAATAATAATAATGGTAGAGATATTTGTGTATGGGAAATAACAATCCAACCTGGGGTACAACTAATAAATCTGCACCCTAGTTGTGCTTATGGGCGGGCATACATATTCATTCACGTGCGTAGTTAATTCAGGATATAATTAAATATCTGTATGTTTTTTGTCTTCATATGGGAGCAGTTGAGGAAAGCAAGTCCTTGGCTAACGTGATGAATGTCCCTAAGGCTTTTTATTTTTCACAAGAGCCATGATTTGCAATGTGGATGGACGCTTTCGCGTGTCAGTGCCTACGAAATCATACCTGAGGTCGACATTTCATAATTACTATCTTAAATTACACGCTGCTCAGCAAGACATTACCTCCCAGCGTACACCTTACCCGTGTAGGCAATTATTATTTTCTGTTAGCTCCGAGGTTCCTCCTAAATACCACTGGGTGCCCATCCTGGGGTTGTTTCCTTTCGTGTACAAAACCAATGAATTTTTAAATAGTTTCCCCCGTTCCAACCTTCAAACAAGACTTAAATTTCGTCACAATACCATTTTTTGCCCGTATTGAAATCTATAATTATTGCTAATTATGGTTTCCACTTTTCAATACAAATTTGGTTGTAATTGTTCACTTTAAATCACACGATACATGTTTCGGCATATTTATGCCTTCATCAGTAGTTCACAGTTTGCTAAAATATTACATACACATATGACAACATCATTTTACACTAACTAAACTCATTTTACATACATAAAATATCGGATTTTCGTCATGACTAATGTTAGATATAAAATTCTCAAAATTCTTAAAATCCAGTTCTTTTATTGAAATCTGGAGTTAAACTCCTTCGTATTTAAAATCCTTGATGACTAGTTTCTTCTAGAAACTGCTATTTCACGATTCTCATAACTGTGGAAGACAAAATAAATTGAACCCCATTAAAACATGCGTAAAAATGTATTAAAAATGTGTCGGAAACCTTGGTTGGTTCCTTAGTTTAGGGGCTGCGACAACGTGGTCTGTAGCCCCGTGTACTTTGTGTGTGTGTAGAATCTGTCTGATAACCTGTGTTAATTGTGATGGCTGTGTTGTAACGATTCGATCCCCAAGCTTTTATATTTATAATAATTAATCTTTTTCGTTTTATTTATATATATATATATATATTAATTTTTTATTAAGTAGTATTCCATGCTACAAGATTTTATCTGTCTGTAAGCAGCTCAAATCATTCTGAACAGATTTCCATTTACGAATGGTTGTAAGGTTAGTTGTCAGAGAGACGTGGGAAGTGACAGGTTCGCTTACATTTCTACAATTGATGTTATGTCCTAAAGAAGGTCCTAGCGCGTGACAAAGGCAGGCGATGCGGTGTCCGGTCACTATTAGTGCCGGTAGTGGGAAATCTATTCTCTACCCCAAATGAATGTAAGAAACCCTTGCTGTTGTGGAGAAATAACTTAAGAAATGGCATTATTCAATAATGGAAATGTCAGTATTCCTGATGAGTATTGTTCGTGAAGGAGCAGTGACTTATAGACTGTGTTTAATTGAAAGGGTTGGACTTAACATTCGCACCCCCAAATGAATGTAAGAAACCCTGGCAGCTGTGTCGAAATAACTGAAGACATGGCATATTCTATAATGGAAATGTCAGTATTCCTGATGAGTATTGTTCGTGAAGGAGAAGTGACTTATAGACTGTGTCTAATTGAAAGGGTGGATTTTAAGAACCATATTATCGACAAAAACTTGAAGATGATATAAATACAGGAGCTCAAGCCAGAGAAGAAGACTTACTATTATTCATTCAGTCACGCCAGTAGTCCTACGTACTGGGAGTCAGTTTAACGTGAGTTGGGAGTCGCCATCAAACCGTCGTTCCCTGAGCATCGACCATCCAACTTTATACATTCAGAGGAAAATATTAGCGAGGCATCATGCTGAAGTACTACAACATGTCAACTACGGGACGGATCAACGAGGACATCAGTCATATTATCTATATATATGACAATTGCGCCACTACAGGTCTAGGTAATAATAATAATAATGCGCGTCAGAGTAGCAGTGGAAGATAAAATCAACAAGGTCGCAAATGGATGGGGGAAAAGACGTCTTGCTCGACCCGGTGCTGGGCCCAAGGTTTTCGGAGCGAGCAAAAGATGATTTCCAAAAAACCAAATGCAAACAAATAATTGCTTAATGCAACAATCAAAAGTGCAAAAACGAGATTCCCATAAAATTAATTCAAGAAATCCCAGAGGCGTGTTAATCGTGCCTTTGTTACATGACAAAGACAAGATTGACGAAATCGAGATAAGGTTAAGGATAAGGAAGGGGAACTTAAATATAAGAAATGAAAAGGCAAGGGAGCTGTATTACTTAAAATATAAAAATGTATTAATGATAAAAGAAAGAGCGTGCACATGAAATAAACAAGTTACTTAAAACAAAGAAAAAAGGTAAGCTAACATAAAATTGATAATACAAAATAAACCCAATACCAAGAATAAAGACTTAAAAACTAAAAAGCACGACAGAACCTGAGTAACAGCTCAACAATGTGAATCTAACGAAACGATACGAACATGAAAGAAAATAAAATGAAACTTACGAAAGCCAGAGAGAAACGCCAAACTTGCAAAAATTCAAAAATCGAATATTAACGAGACGCGAAGTTTTTCATGATGTTATTGTAAACATACCTGAGGGATGGGGGAGGAGTGAGGGGAGTAAAACAAAGGGAAGAGAGATTTCACGGAGGTAGGAAGAAGAGGAAGAAAAGGGGGGATATCATTAAGTTATGTAATACGGCGGAAATCGAAAGAGAAAGAACAAAACAAAAGGAAAAAGAGATATACGGAGATACATTACATTACAATTGACTTGGGACGAAAGAGACCGGTAAAAATCGAAAGCACGCTATAAAAAAATAGGCTTATACTCCCTACATAATGCCGCACCAACGCAACATATAAAAAAAGAATAATATGACATCGGAGCTGGAGAAATCCCAGTTAACCACCGTCACATATATTCTATAAACAAAAGGGACACGTATTAGTGGGACGTTGGACATCAGTCCCGTTACCTCACACATACTGTCCACAAACAAAGGTCCAATTGCTACCAATCAAATGAAACATTTGTGGTACAAAGAGACACCGACGCAAAAGACGAGCACTAAGGCCCGACAGGAAATATATTTAAGCCAAGACGCAGAAACGCAATACTTTCGAATCTTACAGGTATTAACCAAAATAATAAAACTGTGAGGTGGGCACATAACAAAAGCAACAAAAAGAACTCCGCCGTATGACATTACGCAAGGTCCCGGAGATCTGGTTCAAGGATTAAAATACCAACAATAACATCTTGAAAAGGAAAGAGAATTAAGCAAAAGAAGGAACGTTTAACAAAAACAATTACATTGCGGTAGATAGAAATACATTGAGCCGTACTCACATTCCGCTGCGCCATGAGGGTGGGCCTCTGCCCGAATACACACGTTCGCCTTACATCTCGGCGCGTCTAAGACTGAATAAGCTTCTGTCCCCCAGAGAGGGGAGAAGCCTCTCAGAAATATCAAATGCGTAGTTTGGGAGTGGCACCAAACTCGCGTCAAATATTGGCTGAGCCAATAGCAGAACAAATTGCACAACAAAATGCAAGGTAGCAACAACACTAGCCAATACGAGAGAACTAGGTAGTATGTAGCTAGGGGTTGCACAACGTTAGACAGAGAGATACACACAGACAATCTGCGCACTTTTAAACACTCGAGGCGTAATATAGAGATGTCACAACACATGACAATAATAATAATAATAATAATAATCATGATGATAATAATAATTACAATGAATTCTTAAAAATGGTTCAAATTCCACCGCTTTCTCCCCAAAAAAAATTCTTTTACATAACAAAGGCATAAAAGAATTTTTTTCTTTTTCATAACAAAATTATATAAAATAACATTCTTCGATTAGATACATTTGAACAGGGTGAAGGAAAGAAAATTACATCATGTACACTAGATACATACATGAAAATAAAGACATAATAAAATGTTCTCACATTTCTCTTATTCATATGACGCAGCTTAATTAAAAGTTCTTTAAACGTCATAACTTCCATAAAAGGCTTGACGAAACGCAAGTCTCTTTTCTCAAACACACATATATTTTCATACACACGTATTCACGAAGATGTTCACTGATGAGGAAAATTATTCCTTTTTGGTACGAAAGAAAAAAAAAATTTTAGATGAAATTAAAACAACAAAAATTCAAATTATATAAAGGATCAGCACAGGCGTGAAATAAAGGCGGATCCTACCTCTACTGCACGTCAATACGTCACACATATTAAAAATGGATGTACCAAAAAGAAAATAATGATAATAAAACGGTCAATCTTGAGCTAGACTCTGCCAGATGACGTGGAGAAAGCGAAGTCTTCTTAATGGTGACCTTCTGGAAATCAGCCAATTTTCTAATAATAAAAGAAAGAAAAAGGTTAAATCATGATCACAAAAAAAGATAAAGGGGAGCACCCTTTATACAAAATAAGGCTTGCGTCGGGGAAATATTTGGGGTTACATAAGCTGCGTAATAGTGAAAGTGGATTCATTCTGCCAGCTGGAAAGTAAAGGTATGAATAGACATGGTCGTCAGACCATATTACAAAAGAGTAAAGAGCCGTGAACAGGGTCTAAAGGATACACCGGCCACTTCTCAGGTACTCGGAGACTTGCTATCGCCACCGGAAACACTCTCCAAATATATGACAGTTACAGGAAAATAATACACATTATCTTAGAGAAAACATATTAGATTGAAATGATTTATAAAAACATGATATCACAAAAACGTAAAACAGAAGTTACGATAAATAGTAAACAACTATATCAATAAACAAATCACTGTCACTACAAGAAAAGAATGTAAGTCAACAGACCATCTCAGGCGCTGTCGAACAATAGCAAGTCGTGTGTCTGCAGCTCGGACAATGGGCCGGGCCGGCTCCCTACAACAAAAGCAGGCAGGTACCGGAAATTGCCTTAGGCAGAAGTATAGTTCAACACATCTTTCGAAATCCTCCGTGTAACTCAGGCGGCCACGGGTGTCTCCTGCCTAACTAGATACATAGTAGGAGTAAAGGGGGAAAAATGTACTAATAACCTTCATCAAAAGACATTAGATACTAACAAATGAAAAGGAATAATAACTCAAAGAAGCTGTCAAAATAAATTAAAAAAATGCCATCCCGGACAGAGAACGAAAATCCAAATAATTACGTTACAAAATACCTTCCAAAAAAGAACTGACTGAAACCTCGCATAAAACCAATCAAGACCAGACATACAATCAATCAAACACGAAACCCAATAATAAATATTACCAACCCACAAAAATAAAATGGTTACTGCGTCAATATACGGGCCGTAGACCTCAGAGGTACCGCATAAAAAAAAATTAAAGACACAGAGGGTATGGCCTATCCCATACAAATATAAGAAAATTGGGTAATGCACGCCAGAGTAGTTCACACGAACATCAATGTCCCATACCAAGGATGCCGTAGACCTAAAATGGTTGGTATCTCTGAGTAATACTTATCGTATATTTGGTTTGCCAATAAAAACGAATAAATAGTTCGTACGTAATATATATATAGTTTAAATTGAATAGGGTATAAAATCAAAATTGAACTAAATTTGAAACCACCCACAAATAACTGTTGATAAAAATTCATTTAACTCATTGACACACACATTCATCTCAAAATACAACCAACAACAACAACACTACATACATACTCCTTCCCATAAACAAATCAAAATTTCCCCATTACATCAGAATGCTAATATGAGTCGTTGGAACACCATGGAAACTCAAATAACGGACTACAGGTCATCGTGACAAACTTCATCCCATACTAAAGATTGACGAATCGTGTAGAATCTATGTACATCCTAAGTGGGCGTCGAAGCCGTGGGACAGGTCCCATACCCTAATCCCGACGAAGACCTCACCTAGCAGGTTTCCCAACGAAATACACACTACCATACTGGACATATAGTAACATCAAGCTTATATAAACAATTTTAAATGAAAACCAAAATTGAAAATCCCCTGACAAAAATAAAACAATCACCCTCCCTAATTATGAAACAAACTTAACTCCCAATCATAACACACATAATAGCTCAACAGACCATACATAACTGAGACAACAAACACTTTACTAACATCAAACGTTAGTATAATTACGCGAGGCTCAAGGTGGGTCGGGGCGACCGTAGGATTTAAAGAGACGGTTCCCATAAGTGGGCCCACCTTCATTGGGGAAAACTTCGGAGAAAGAGGGGCGGGGGGTTTTAGGCTGTACGGTAATGACAAGAAACCTGTCAGCAGCTGTTCCAGACGGAGACGTATGAAGGGGTGAGGCGAGTTCTGAGAAATATCACAGTTAACAAAGCGACTATTTACAACAAAGGTAAGGACTCAAACCCTTGAGAGAAATGCATTTTCTACTTCACAGAAAGTAAAATAAAAAACGTCCACAACACTGACGAAATGAAAAGGAAGAGAAAGCAAACAAAATTTCCTGTCGCCTTAAAATCACCGTTAACTAAACAAATGTCTACTAGAGGAAGCAAATACATAAAAGTAGGTTACAATACCGTGATGTGTCGTGTTCCAGCGATGCGATGTACTCACTGATATGTTGCCACTGTTCACCTCGAAGCTGGGTCTTTTGGATGTCTTGTTTACTTGAGGGACAAAACCACCTTTCCTTGGAGATGGGTTTCCTGGATGCCCGTAGTTCACACAGAAAGTAACTTCACCCTTTCTTCAGGGGTGGGGAAAAACAATTCACTGAATTCCTTAAACTCAAAGAAAACAAATTTTAATACAATGTAAATGAAGAGAAAAATAATAAAAGGTTAATAACTTGACAGAGGAGGGGGGAACGATTTCGCACGCAACCACGCGATGTGATACCATTGCGCCACTACAGGTCTAGGTAATAATAATAATAATGCGCGTCAGAGTAGCAGTGGAAGATAAAATCAACAAGGTCGCAAATGGATGGGGGAAAAGACGTCTTGCTCGACCCGGTGCTGGGCCCAAGGTTTTCGGAGCGAGCAAAAGATGATTTCCAAAAAACCAAATGCAAACAAATAATTGCTTAATGCAACAATCAAAAGTGCAAAAACGAGATTCCCATAAAATTAATTCAAGAAATCCCAGAGGCGTGTTAATCGTGCCTTTGTTACATGACAAAGACAAGATTGACGAAATCGAGATAAGGTTAAGGATAAGGAAGGGGAACTTAAATATAAGAAATGAAAAGGCAAGGGAGCTGTATTACTTAAAATATAAAAATGTATTAATGATAAAAGAAAGAGCGTGCACATGAAATAAACAAGTTACTTAAAACAAAGAAAAAAGGTAAGCTAAGATAAAATTGATAATACAAAATAAACCCAATACCAAGAATAAAGACTTAAAAACTAAAAAGCACGACAGAACCTGAGTAACAGCTCAACAATGTGAATCTAACGAAACGATACGAACATGAAAGAAAATAAAATGAAACTTACGAAAGCCAGAGAGAAACGCCAAACTTGCAAAAATTCAAAAATCGAATATTAACGAGACGCGAAGTTTTTCATGATGTTATTGTAAACATACCTGAGGGATGGGGGAGGAGTGAGGGGAGTAAAACAAAGGGAAGAGAGATTTCACGGAGGTAGGAAGAAGAGGAAGAAAAGGGGGGATATCATTAAGTTATGTAATACGGCGGAAATCGAAAGAGAAAGAACAAAACAAAAGGAAAAAGAGATATACGGAGATACATTACATTACAATTGACTTGGGACGAAAGAGACCGGTAAAAATCGAAAGCACGCTATAAAAAAATAGGCTTATACTCCCTACATAATGCCGCGCCAACGCAACATATAAAAAAAGAATAATATGACATCAGAGCTGGAGAAATCCCAGTTAACCACCGTCACATATATTCTATAAACAAAAGGGACACGTATTAGTGGGACGTTGGACATCAGTCCCGTTACCTCACACATACTGTCCACAAACAAAGGTCCAATTGCTACCAATCAAATGAAACATTTGTGGTACAAAGAGACACCGACGCAAAAGACGAGCACTAAGGCCCGACAGGAAATATATTTAAGCCAAGACGCAGAAACGCAATACTTTCGAATCTTACAGGTATTAACCAAAATAATAAAACTGTGAGGTGGGCACATAACAAAAGCAACAAAAAGAACTCCGCCGTATGACATTACGCAAGGTCCCGGAGATCTGGTTCAAGGATTAAAATACCAACAATAACATCTTGAAAAGGAAAGAGAATTAAGCAAAAGAAGGAACGTTTAACAAAAACAATTACATTGCGGTAGATAGAAATACATTGAGCCGTACTCACATTCCGCTGCGCCATGAGGGTGGGCCTCTGCCCGAATACACACGTTCGCCTTACATCTCGGCGCGTCTAAGACTGAATAAGCTTCTGTCCCCCAGAGAGGGGAGAAGCCTCTCAGAAATATCAAATGCGTAGTTTGGGAGTGGCACCAAACTCGCGTCAAATATTGGCTGAGCCAATAGCAGAACAAATTGCACAACAAAATGCAAGGTAGCAACAACACTAGCCAATACGAGAGAACTAGGTAGTATGTAGCTAGGGGTTGCACAACGTTAGACAGAGAGATACACACAGACAATCTGCGCACTTTTAAACACTCGAGGCGTAATATAGAGATGTCACAACACATGACAATAATAATAATAATAATAATAATCATGATGATAATAATAATTACAATGAATTCTTAAAAATGGTTCACAATACTTCAAGAGGTGAGCGAAGATCATGATTTATCTCACGTCTCTCAGGCCATGTAAAATCAAGCTTGTGTTCATTTTTAGTTAAATCCATTCATTGTCCTTTATCTGTTGGGCCGCAGTAAATTTTCTTTAAATTCAAATTTGTAACTATTCTTATTGTGTTTTTCTTTTTATATTTGTTACCTAGATTCATTAAATTCATTTAAGTCAATGTCAGGACCCTCATTTATAGTAGTTAGTAATATTATATAAGGCTAACCCAACTATCCTTCATAATGCTGAATCGGTTTGAGTACTTCGGTTTCACTTCGACCGGGGGTAAGATATCGTGTTTTCTGCCAATGAGTAGCTGTGCAATCCCCTTCTTTTGACTATCTAATTAGTCTGGCGCCCATACCAAATCATATCATTTTTAGTGTACAATTCAAGGTAAGTACAAAACAAAAGTGCATATTTTAATTGTGTCTCATTTTCATTTCATTCATCATTTTATGTTAATTTATTTCCCACATATCTCTCAATACGCCCCATTACATTATGGCACCTTAACGTGGCGCTCGAAAACTTGTTCAGTATTTATGAAAGGAAGGTATAAATGTCAGTGCAAGTGTGATTTTGAGGGAGTGAAGTGATTTTGGAAGGGCAATTTTTAAAACGGTGTACTTCGAGATGGCAAATGAGAAACAGAAATCTCCAGATATTCCGGAAGATAAATTCGAGGCAATCATGAGGGCGTTGCGGAACATAAAGAGTAATAATCAGGATCTGAGTAATAAGTTAGAAGCCACTAATGCTAAAATTGAACTTAATAATGAAGAATTAAATAGGAAATATGGTATATTGCAGAAGAGTATTGAGGGGATGAAACAGGAAATCAGAGGTGAAATTAATGAGATGATAGAAGTGAAGGCTAAATATATCATAGAGAAAATGGATAAACAATTAGAAGCAGTAGAAAGTAAGATTGAAAAGAAAATAGTTAAACAAATTGAGGAAAAAATAGCAACTCAAGGTGAGATTGTTAGCAAATTAGTAGAAGCAGAAACTAGGCAGGTGAGAATAGAGCTGGGGGACAAGATTGAGAGAGTCGAGTCTGAATTTCATAGGAAGGTAGAGGAAAATCACTTGAAAAATACCGAGAATTATCAAGAGATTCAAGAGAAACAGAAGGTATTGAGAAGGGAACTAATGAATAAAGAAAGTAATTTCCAAGAAAAGGTGGAAATGGTAGGAACGGTAGACGTAGATGAAAGTAGCTTAAAAGAGGAACGACAGTCAGCGGAGATAGTAGAAGAAATCATAGTAGAGTTGGTAGAAACGGTAGACGTAGATGAAGGTGGCTTAAAAGAGGAACGCCAGTTAGCAGAGGTAGTAGAAGAAAGCATAGTAGAGTTGGTAGAAACGGTAGACTTAAATGAAAGTAGCGTAGGTGAGGAACAACAGTCAGCGGAGATAGCGGAGGTAATAGGTGAAAGCAGGATAGATGTAGAAGAGATTATAGAACGTAATGAGATAGGGGAGAAGTGTAAAGAAAATATAGCAAGGGAAGTAGGTAAAATAAAGAAAGTACTAAGCACTCAAGAAATAGAAATGCAGAAAAACATATATGAAGAGAAGAGGCAGACAAGGGAAGATTTCCAAATTGGTATAGAGGAAATTAATATAAAATTATTAGAGGCAGAGAGGCGTGCGTTAAGTAACAGTCATAAAGACATGGTTATCGAACAAGGTCAGCAGGAGGCAGATTACAGTGAACGAGGAATGCAGATGATAGGAGTTAAAGTCTCTAGGAGTAGGTCAAAGCGGAAAATCCAGGTCACATTGTTAGATGAGATTAGAAAGATATTTAAAAATAAGAATGAAGATTACTATTTGGAATGGAGGCTAGAAGTAGAGATATTAGGCGAAAAGTTAGGAGGAGGGGTTAAGGGTAGCTTCACTGCAGCGATGTATTGTAATGAGGAGATAGAATCTATTGTGATAAAGAGAGAAGGATGTATAACTAGTAAGAAAGGTAGAATCGAAGAAGAAAGTGGTGAGAACGTTAAAATAACAGAGAGAGTAGTTATCTAAGTGTGTAGTACCATGTGTTAATTATCCGTAGGACCTTAATATTCGTGATGAATTACTATTTGATTTATGTGAAGTACCAGAGGAACCAATTAGTAATAAATTCAACTCAGCCGTAGAATTTAGAGTGCGAGGGGCGCACATACCTGTGCTTCTTGATAGTGGGATAGGTAAACATGGTAAACTGCTTAACGATAGGTAGCTTCTATTAATATGTGCGTAGTTGGAAGAAGTATTTAAGTGTATTAAAACAGAAATGATTAGACTATATTGAAAGTAATAACTATTATGCCAACCATAATAATGAGAGTAATAATAATACGAAGAAGTATAATAATAATAATAATAATAATAATAATAAAGTAGAGATGGTTAATTGATTTACGTTGAGGTGGTACAGTGAGAATAAAATTAATAAGTGGATTAAGTAAATATTGATATACAGTAATGTAGTTTCAGTTGAGGACATCGAGATAATCAGGTACTATAAGTGGAGAAATGTAGAAGTGGTTTAAAGTTAACGAAGGTAACGCATAGTGAATTAACCAACATCTGGTGGAGAAAAGAGAGTATTGGATTAATAGGACGTCGGATACATGGAGATGAATATATGTGGATGTGTAAGGTCACATAAATGGTGTAAGGAGGAAGTAGGCTAGCGATATTTAGTGCCATTGAGCATTTGGGGTTTAAGATTTGGTAGTTGGCCAAATGAGTTTATTGTAGTGAGAGTTGAAGAAATAAGTGTGCCAGAGTAGATTGGTATCTCTGAGCAAGAGTTTTTTATGGTGTCAAAGGAACACGTGGAGGTGATGATGGGAGTTTTTGGAATAGGAAGAAGCGCTGTTGTATGCAAGGGAATACAGATGAGAGTTGGTCCAAGTTTTTGATATAGATCGTTATACTGTACTCAATTTATGAACACATCCAAATAGATTACAAAGCTTAATACCTAGTTGAACCACTTCTAACATAAATTGATGATGATGAGCGAGAAGGAATTAATGGTATATTGTGTTATTGTTCGACGCAAGTTTAAAAGTAAAAATAATAATAATAATAATAATAATAATAATAATAATAATAATTATAATTTGGTTGACATAATATTCAGAAGTTATTGAAAGGAATTTGTTATAATTCAAAGATAATTGCTTGAATGGTTGAAGTATTCGGAGAAGAAGTTAATGTATGCAGAGTGGGACTAATTCATGTGAAATTTAAAATGAAGTGGCGGTTTTACTGGTAGTTTATTGGGTGAGAAAGCATTGAGACTTATTGTCAGAAGAGATTTCGGAGGAATCATTTATTAATAATTTTAAATCAGTTAAAGGGATAAGGGGTGCGCGGTGCTACATTTATTGATAGTGAGGTAATCACGGTAATCTGGATTTAAAGGTAAGTCATTTCTTTAGAGGAGAAATTAAAATCTCATGTTATCAGGCGGATTTCGCGGAAGGATAATAATTAAAGAGTATTAAGGCAGGTAACTACGGATAAAACAGGTAAAGGTAAGTGAGGGTTCTATGTATAATTGTACGAGAGATAGAGTTATTAATAACCTGTGTTATTGTGTGTCCGGATAAGAGCAAGTAGGATACTTGGGTAAATATAATATCAATTGACAGAAATTTCATGTGTATGTGGGGTAATTTCATGAGTAATACATATGTACTGACATTTGGGTTGTTTTATGAGTATTGCTAATTGTTCCTTGTTTCTACATTTACATATTAAGCATCACCAGATTGATTCATTGCAACTTCGTAATTCTTTTAAAGAGACGAAAGATAAATTATGTAATTCGTGAAAGTAATCGTGTGCAGTGATGTGTAACGAGTGATATTGTCAGTAGTACAACAACTATGTATTCCTACACTAGGCTGACAGAAAAATTCTACGCTCATTAGCTATAAAGCTAACACGTATGATATGCATACGATATCTCAGTTATTAAAGTGCAACGAAGACGAATTACGTCTAATGCGAAAGTGAAGGGTACATCAATGTCTCTTTCTTTCAGGAATTCATTTAAATAAAACCAAAGACTATATGAACACTTGAGAAGTTGAGAAATGGGGAATGCAAATATAAAATGAAGGGTATATTTTGTTTATATGTATAATTTTGTGGTAGTGTAATTGTATATTGTGATGGTGGAGATTTTTCTTTATGTTGTCATTCTGAAGTGTATTTGTGTATTTTAATTTTGAGTGTAACGTATTTAGACATTTTTTGGCAGAGTGCATTGAAAGAAATAATGTTGTCATTTCATGTAAAATCATTTATTTCAAGGGGCGATTTGTAACGATTCGATCCCCAAGCTTTTATATTTATAATAATTAATCTTTTTCGTTTTATTTATATATATATATATATATTAATTTTTTATTAAGTAGTATTCCATGCTACAAGATTTTATCTGTCTGTAAGCAGCTCAAATCATTCTGAACAGATTTCCATTTACGAATGGTTGTAAGGTTAGTTGTCAGAGAGACGTGGGAAGTGACAGGTTCGCTTACATTTCTACAATTGATGTTATGTCCTAAAGAAGGTCCTAGCGCGTGACAAAGGCAGGCGATGCGGTGTCCGGTCACTATTAGTGCCGGTAGTGGGAAATCTATTCTCTACCCCAAATGAATGTAAGAAACCCTTGCTGTTGTGGAGAAATAACTTAAGAAATGGCATTATTCAATAATGGAAATGTCAGTATTCCTGATGAGTATTGTTCGTGAAGGAGCAGTGACTTATAGACTGTGTTTAATTGAAAGGGTTGGACTTAACATTCGCACCCCCAAATGAATGTAAGAAACCCTGGCAGCTGTGTCGAAATAACTGAAGACATGGCATATTCTATAATGGAAATGTCAGTATTCCTGATGAGTATTGTTCGTGAAGGAGAAGTGACTTATAGACTGTGTCTAATTGAAAGGGTGGATTTTAAGAACCATATTATCGACAAAAACTTGAAGATGATATAAATACAGGAGCTCAAGCCAGAGAAGAAGACTTACTATTATTCATTCAGTCACGCCAGTAGTCCTACGTACTGGGAGTCAGTTTAACGTGAGTTGGGAGTCGCCATCAAACCGTCGTTCCCTGAGCATCGACCATCCAACTTTATACATTCAGAGGAAAATATTAGCGAGGCATCATGCTGAAGTACTACAACATGTCAACTACGGGACGGATCAACGAGGACATCAGTCATATTATCTATATATATGACAATACTTCAAGAGGTGAGCGAAGATCATGATTTATCTCACGTCTCTCAGGCCATGTAAAATCAAGCTTGTGTTCATTTTTAGTTAAATCCATTCATTGTCCTTTATCTGTTGAGCCGCAGTAAATTTTCTTTAAATTCAAATTTGTAACTATTCTTATTGTGTTTTTCTTTTTATATTTGTTACCTAGATTCATTAAATTCATTTAAGTCAATGTCAGGACCCTCATTTATAGTAGTTAGTAATATTATATAAGGCAAACCCAACTATCCTTCATAATGCTGAATCGGTTTGAGTACTTCGGTTTCACTTCGACCGGGGGTAAGATATCGTGTTTTCTGCCAATGAGTAGCTGTGCAATCCCCTTCTTTTGACTATCTAATTAGTCTGGCGCCCATACCAAATCATATCATTTTTAGTGTACAATTCAAGGTAAGTACAAAACAAAAGTGCATATTTTAATTGTGTCTCATTTTCATTTCATTCATCATTTTATGTTAATTTATTTCCCACATATCTCTCAAATCGCCCCATTACAGTGTTAGTGTGTGTTATCTAAGATTCAGGTAGGACTGCAGACGATTAATTTTTTCAAGTAGCTCCTACTTTTGCCACCAAATGCTACCGCCCACGACACCTAGCTGCGGACGTGGCTACTAAATGCCATCGCAGTCAGCACCTGGTGGCGAACGTTGGAACTAATATAGCGTTTGGAAACTAGCCTACACATTTTATCTTCCACAAGTGTAGTTAGGTTCTTTTTCATGCCATAAATCTATAACATGGGACCGCCGGCTTTACTTCCCCTCCAAAGGAACGTATACTGAGGGATTTTTAACGCTCTTAATCGGAAAGCTAGTTCACTTTCTGCCACTCACCCTCGTGTTTTGATGACTGGAAATTTTCCAATAATAATAATGCTAGTCACTGTATGCTACTACGCGCTGAACTATTCGTCTGCTCGTTTATTTCATGAAGGAGTGCTTCAAGGCAATGAAAAGCTTCGGGATAGCACCTGGGCGTCTGTGATTGTGGATGAAGATACTGTGCCTATAAAATACTTTAACTCCTAAAGTCATTTTAATGACGCTAATAAATATTTTATGACGCCCTTACGGAACATCGTCTTCGTCTGGAGCTTCCTACAAGACTGGGCAGACGCTACTCTTACTACCGCGGAATTCCAGTCTTCTACTTTATCTAGACCATCTTAATTAGTAAACATTTCAGTCAGTGTTGCCAACTTCCTCCTGAATCTAAGATACTACTAGGGCATTCGATAGGTAATGGAAACACTGCTATAACATCACAAAGAATATTATTTGCCATGTCAACAATACGTTGCCAAATTCTTGGAAGACGACGCAGTCCATCTGCAGCACCATTTCTGGATATCTCCCTCACTGATCGATCTAGAGCTGTCTGGATGTCAACTCTTGATTGAAATTGAACGGCTCGTAGAGGTTCTTTGATCTTTGAGAATAAGTCGTCATCACAAGGGCTCATGTCGGGGTAATTTGGTGGTGTTCGACAATTATTGGTTTATGAGATATACACAAAGAAACATTGAGTGTGCATAGCGTTGGGTTGGTAACTGAAATTTTGTTAGGACTCTTGATTACATTACACTAAAATTAAATAAATAAATAAAAATTAAAACAATAACCAAAAATAAATAAAACATCACATTTTGAGTTTTTCACTTAGGCCATTTGATAAAATGTAAAAAGAAATGGTCCTCTGTAAAGAGGGAGTTACACCCTTTCGTTTAATCCCTTCCACAACTTTCTATGATTATGGGTTCACGTGATATTTCCAAGCGCTACCTACAAACACTATTACAATACAGGTTAGTGAATTATAGTAACGGTGGGGGTTAGAGTTAGTGTTGAGTTGTTAAGTGTTATCGTTACCTTAAAAAAGCCCAAAAAATGATTCTTACATCTCTAAGGATTAAGGGTAGTAAAACACAAAAATACACTATCATCTCTGTAAAGGCGATAGTTTTATCTTAAGAGTAGAAATATCGTGTTCTTTGACAAGAAGATATAAAGCCCCTTCGTTTAAGCCCTTACACAACTTTCTCTGATTGTTGGTTCACGAGATATCACTAATTGCCGTCTACTGACACTATAACAACTCAAGTTAGTAGATTCGAACCCATCCTGTCCCACTACTCGCAATATCCCTGATTTATTTATTTATTGTATGGCCTGTACTGCCGGGAGTGTCCGAGGACATGTTCGGCTCGCCTGAGTCTGTAGCTGCTCCAGCGGACACCCGTTCAATTTGAAGTAGTTCGAACTTACGCTACCAGATATTAATGATACCTAGTGGTAAACGTTGGAACTTTGATAGAGCGTTCCGACGAAGTCTAACCTAACAGTTTAGCTTCACACAAGTTTAGTCTGTGGAAGATTCTTTTACATGCCATAAATCTATGACATGGGACCGCCGGCTTTACTTCCCCTCCGAAGGAAGGCATACTGAAGGATTTTTAATTTTCTTAAGAAATCCGACGACTTCGGCCGGGTTTAAACCCGCTATCTTGGGAACAGCAGTTCAGCATGCTACCAACTACGCCACCGAAGCCGCTATATCCATGATAATGGTTGCGCACAGGCGCCAAGGAATAAAAAAATACCGTGTAGTAATTAATAATTAGTTTAAAAGACAACTATAATAATGTTATAATGTTATTGGATTTACGTCCCTTTTAACTACTCTGGGTTTTAGAGACGCCGGGGTGCCGGAATTTTGCCCCGAAGGGGATCTTTAACGTGCCAGTAAATCTACTTACACGGCTCCCTCGCATTTGCGCACCCTCAAATTCCAGCTGACTGTGCCAGGATACGAACCTGCAAAGACAACTACGAGGGGCGATGAATAAATTATGGTCTAGGATCATCTCACTACTTATTACATTCTACAGGACTTGTCAAATCTCTGTAGTTATCCAAATTATTAATTTTATTAGTCTATCATTACTATTATATTATTATTATATTTATTATAACTGTTTTAGATTACTTATTCTCCCAGCTCGGCTTCACCCACGGACTGTGCGAGGGATCATTCCTCTACCGTTGCAAGCCCAGTGTCTGGGAGCTGAACACACTTATTCAGCAGATATAACTGGTGACTAACTTGGGTCTAATTAAGGAAGAGTCAGGGAAGGGATTTTAGAAAGATGCCGGCTGTGGACCGGTTGAAAGGAACCGGTGGTGTAAATATGAAACCACGAAAACCATTTTCAGGACGGCCAAGGTGGGATTCTAACCCTGGCTCTCCTGATGGTAGCGAGGCACGAGTTGAGCGCTCCTGGCCACCGTGGCTGGTACTATTATTATAATTGGTGTTAGGGAGTGGTTTTTTCTTTCTTGCTATGAGTCTACGTTCCTTCTTTCTTTCTCTCTGTATTACCTCGACGTTCCGCCATGTCCTGTGCTTCGGATTTCACGTAAAAAGGAGGTCCCGTGGCTCATGATTACATGATTAACGGTCACGTAAAACTAAAAGCTTCCTTCCTTTTTCTTTCTTTCTGTCTTTCTTACCTCGAAGTTCGACCTCTTAAACAACAATAACTAACTAACTTCTTTCTTTCCTTCTTTCTTTTTTTCTCTTTCGTACCTCGAAGTTCCGCCCCGTAAAATAACAATAACTAACTAACTAACTAACTACCTAGGATAGGTCATACAAGATCCACCCACTCGTACCTAATGAGAAGGGAAGACACCCCACTTTGTACCTGTGGAGCCGTTTCACCGTGGCCCACATTTTAACCGAGTGTGCGGATCTTGCTGACTTACGAAGAAACCTTGGTTTGCAGATGACACTCAAACTTATATTAGCCGATGACGTGGTGGCTGCTGATCACGTTATCCGCTTTATAAGTGAGAGTGGGTTAGGGCGATCAATCAAAATTTTCCAGTATAAAACGACTTGTTCGTTTTTGAATGATAATTCCCCACCCCGTAATTTATGTTTATTAGCCTACTTTTCACATTTTGCAAAAATGAGGAAAAAGTAGACTTATGAGATCGGGCAAATGTGTGTCTGTCTGTCTGTCTGTCTGTCTGTCTGTCTGTCCTTCTGTCTGTCTGGCTGTGTGTGTGTCCCCCCCTATCAACTCCTAAACGGCTGCAGCAATCGAAACAAAATTTGGTAGGAGTAAAGATCTATACCTGAATATCCCACGGCCATATTTGAAAATGATGTCAGTGCTACCAACTGCTAAAAAATCGCAATTGAAATTTGAGCTCCATGTTGGATATCTTGGAAAGTATGAATGGGAGCTATTTCAAAATTGGCACACATACAGATCATAATATTTCAGTTTAATTTCCAGGAGGCTAAACATGGCAGTGTTGCCAAAATGATTATAAGCCTCCTGATAGGTCCAATTTTTAAATGCATATAACTTCTATACTATCAATTGGAATTCAACCAAATTTCGTATGTTGTATGTGTACATAACCAGATATGACTGAGCGTATTCTTCAGACCTACCAGGGCTGCCAACTGTTAATAAATGCTCCTAATTTATTTTATCCAAATACCAATATATCAGAAAATATGCAAGCCGACAGCTTTAAACTATGCACACGTATTGTCCCTGACATTCTATATTAATTTGGAGTAACTTATATACGTCAGTGCTACCAACATGATTCTAAGCCTGCTGACAGGTCCAACTTTAAATACATGTAACTTCCATACTATCATTTGGATTTCAACCAAATTTCGTATATGCTATGTGTACCATAACAAATATGACTATGCGTATTCTAGGGAGCAACCAGTGCTGCCAACTGTTAATATGTGCTGTCCCTATTTTTGTTACCCTAATATCAATATATCAGAAAGTATGCAAGCCAATAGCTCTAAACTTTGCACACGTATAGTACCTGGCATTCTAGACGAATTTGGAGTAACTAATATACGTCAGTGCTGCCAACATAATTCTAAGCCTGCTGATAGGTCCAATTTTAAAATGCATGTAACTTCTATACTAACTAATGGATTTCATTCAAAATTGGCACAACAATAGATCATATTATTTCAGATTACTTCTGACCAATACATGCATGACATTGTTGCCAACATGATTTTACGCGCGCTGTTAGATCCAATGTTTAACTGCATGTAACGTCCATGCTATTCATTGGACTTCATCCAAATTTTGTATTTTGTACCTTAAGAGACGGAACTAAGAATATATTCAGTCATCAGGGCTGCCAACTGTAGTGCTCTATTAGGATACATTATGCCAGGTATACAGTATTTCGAACTAATTGGAAATTTCGATATTAGCAACTTAATTTCGTCATTATTCTAGATAGGTTCATATTCTGTAGAATAATCATTGGCATGAAAAGTAGGCTGTATAGTTCTTCACGGAACTTCTTGTTTTTATTTAATTTTTTGTTTTATTAATTTTTGGTCTTTTTAAAATTAGGTGTCCACCTCAAAATTTTGAATTCAATTCCAAATTTGTATTCTTTAATATGTGTTAAGAGGGGCAGATGACCTCGTAGTTCCTTCCCTTAAAACAACAATAACTAACAAGCTAACTAATTTCTTTCTTTCTTCCTTTATTTTCTGTCTGGTATTGTTCGTGGGTGCATAATTATTTCTTTGTTCTGTAATTCGTTTTTTCTTTTCTCTCTTTTTTCCTTTCCCCCAGGGGCTCACATCTAGTGGAATGTGGGTTGGCGACCACGGGGCCCCAGCTGAGTCCGGCATTGCTTCCACTTACTTATGCCGGGCTCCTCTCTGTCTTCTTTCCTGTCGACCTCACTTGGTCAACTCTTGTTCTCTTCTGACCCCGTAGGTATTAGGGTATCCGAGGCCTAGCGAGTCTCTTCCTTTCCCGCCTTAATTGGCCCTTGTCTCAGCTATTCTGATACCCTCCTTCTGCGAGGGGTCAGTCTTCTTTTTCTTTTCATGTTATCTCCAGCCTTCCACCCAAGACCCTCAAGGAAGCAGGGTGTATGTAGCCCCACCACTTTTGGTGCACCCTAGATAATGCTACACCCTCAGGGGCTCACGGCTGGTGAGTTCAGGAGTTGGCGACCCCGAGGGATTCCTGAGCTGGGTCCGTTTTCCCTTTTTCTCCCTTACCTTTGGGGCGGACCCTCTCCTCTTACACTTTCCTATCTGCCTTTCATGGCTCCCCTTCCTTCCAAGTTCCTCAATCCGCATTCTTCGAGGGTTGAGGGCATTTCTTTTCCTCCTGTCCTTTATTTGCCTTATTCTCATTTAGTTTTCCATTTCTTCTTCTAGTATGTAGGTTAGTAGTTAGTTTTAGTTTTAAGTTTGCATTTAATTTTCATCTTCACGATCACCCAAACCATCAGGGGCCGATAACCTAGATGTTAGGCCCCTTAAAACAACAATTATCATCATCATCATCATCATCTTTCTTCCTTGAGTTTTGTTCGATGCTTGTTTCTTTCGATTGTATGTTTGCATTGCCATATGTTTATTTGTTTATTTCTGTTTGATTTGATCGTATGGTATGTTGGTATGTTTGCATAGTTTATATTTTTACGTAGTTGTTTAATTGTTCATTTTGCTATGTTCGTTTATATTTTTGACTATTGGCAACACTGTTTCTACAGGACCAATTCCAGTGCCAGTGAGTGTTGTTTTCATTTCAACACGTCCTCTAATTTCCCCCCATCAGTGGCTCATTAGCGTGCTAATAAACCTTGGTACACCTACAGAGCCGCTATTAAGAGCACACTCCTCTAAATTCACGTATCAGACATGTAAATATTTCCTTAATTAACATCGCGGAATCCCCTGGTTTCTCTCTCCGCCTCTTTACAAACACTTAAGCGCCGACAGAAGGCTAGCCTATTGTGTGCTACCAGTTAGAAGGTACCTTTTTTGTTGTTCCTTTTCGCTATTTTATTTCACCCAACCAGCCTATTCAGGTCACGAATAATGATGATGGTGATGTACATTTGTACGCATGCGTCAGGGCTCCACCTTTGCTGGTGATGACGTCACCACCTCTGCTTTCTTTTAGTCCGGTTTAGATGAGGCAGTCCATCGTTAACTAGCGACTACCACAAAAAGAAACTCACACACACACCTCTACAGACCAATTAAAAATCTGGAGCTGTAAAAGTGGGTGGAGGGGAAGCCCCCATACTTCCCAGAATATGATGGGATGTATAATTAAACTGTGTGCACATGCGAGAAAGGAAGATCAAAAGATACACTGTTTCAGAAAAATGATTGATATAAACTACAAAGTACTTCCAGATAATCCTGGCCATCTGATTTCTCACTACAGTACGTTGTATTTTGAGATTCTTTTGAACCTAATTCCATTTATGAAAATATAGACCTATGAGATCACCTTTTGTCCGTATGTGTGTGTGTGCGTATGTGTGTCTGTTTGTAGCCCCCGCCCCCTTTCCTCCTAATAAAATCTAAACGGTTGGAGCGATTTCAATGAAATTCAGTAAGGACATAGTACTACTTTCTCCGACTCCGACCGTGCACTTCAAAGTTTATTTTGTCTCACCAATGCAACATGGCGGCTGTGAAACCTATTCCTCCGGCATTCTATATCTCCTAAACTATTACCGATATCACCCTGAACGTACGTTGATAAAAGGTTTTAATAAAAGTTCACCTAAGAGACTTTCAAAAACCTGTTAAGTACAAAACGAACATGACAGCCAAGCGAAGTTGAACAATTAAATAGACTTTTCTCGCGATTTAACCACCCGAGAGCAGTGAAATTTGGTACGGTAAATGCTTATACAAATTTTAATCCACTAACATATAATTTATTCAATTGTTTTAATAACTTCAAGATGGTGGCTGTGCGAAATTTTAAAATCTCGTTTTTATTTCTTGTGTCCTAATCATGCGATTGAAGTTTCAATAATAAACCTACGCAATTATCTTCACCTAATAGTACATAACTCAATGACCTACATATATAAAATCCAACATGGCGATCCTCCGAAATATTTAGACGGTTCTCAATATCTACGTATAAGTTATATCACAACATTCAAACTGAAATTTTGTATGTAGATAGAGGCAATTAACATAAGTAGGATATATGAAAATAGGCTGTATAGTTCTTCACGGAACTACTTGTTTTTATTGTTGTTACATGTTGAATAACCTAGTCATTTAGCCTCCTGTACCTACGGTAGCTGTGCTTGGAATGTTTGTCGAATAACCTGTGTTACAGCGATGGCTGTATCAGTGAGTGTATTTGTAATTCAGGTGATGAATGGCTTTATGTTTGGAACGATGCCAGCATTCGCCTGGAATAGAAGTAGGAAAGCATGGAAAACCACTTCCAGGATGACTGTGGTAGAAATCCAAACCATCTCTCCTCAAAAAGATGGTATATTGGCTTTCACGGCCAGTGAATTAGAAGTCAGCAATTTTTCTAGGTTTGTGCCGTGACTTTTGTGGGGGATTTGCCTAGGATACCAAACTGGCTCATCAGTGGGCTCTTGGTGTCCCCGCCCGGTCCCCCACAGGAGTACTGATCTGCGTGCTACCTCCCGTTTTATGAAGCGCACCTGCGCCTTGTTACTGCGAGAACTAAAACTCATGCATCCATAACCTCCCTATGAACGCTTCGAAAAATATGGTATACTGGCTTTCACGGCCAGCGAATTAAAACTCAGCAATCATTCTAGGTTTGTGCCGTGTCTTGTGTGGGGTTTCGCCTAGGACACCAAGCTGCCTCATCAGCCTGGACCACCACAGGAGTAGCTACAGCCTTCATAGGAAGGTCATCACCACGGTGATTTATTCAATAAATATCGATGTTGGTTTTTCACTGCCTTTTACCACAATACACCAGTAACTCAATGAGGACCAACATGGTGGCCACGACAGCCAACACGCGATCTCATGCCTCGATGACATCGGGAGTGCGAGGGTTCGAATCCCACCTCATTTTCACCACCAGACAAATGTCGGGATGGTTCAACAGGTCCATTCCTGACTTCCTTCCAATTCCATTCCCTGACCTCTGATTAATTTGACCCAAGTTAGCAACCAGCTGTCACCATCCCCAGTTGTATTTGCAGACAAAGTGTGTTCAGCTTCCAGACACTGCCTTTGCGACGGTAGAGGAATGATCCCTCGCAGTGTCCGTGGGTGAAGCCGAGTTAGGAGGACAAGCGATTAAATCAATAACTCTACGAGGGCGTGTTGTGCTAAGATTTATTGTAATTCTATCTTGTTAGCACCAAATGCTATACCAGAGGTCTTTATTGACTCGATATGGCACTACTAAGAGTGCAAAATATTTTTCGCGCCACTCAAAAATCCGACTTCGTTGGTCGGATATAAAACCTACGACCCTGGTATCATGAGTATCTCGATGGTGTTTAAGTATATCATCAGAGAAGAAAGTCGAACGTCATCGGCCTGTGTAGGTTCAAATATGCTCTTCTTGGAATGGCAAGGGTGGGAGATAACAAGACACACTGATTTGAATGTAATAGCCGCAACTAATTCGTCTCGATAGAGGCCAAGCCTTCCCACTGAATGATCATCTCCGATACTCGAGATAGCATAAGGCGTAATCATAAAGTTTCGTTTAATGGCCATACAGTCCAGAATGGGTATGCTTATCACCGCGAGCATTGAGACATCCCACTGACGCACCAGGTTGAAGATCTCCATGTAGTAAAACACCGTGTCCTGCTGCGTGAAGAATACAGTAACCGCCTGCTGCACATCCTCGTCCCACAGGAATCGTCGACCCTTCAAGGCCTTTTTAAGGGAACAAAGGCGTGATAATCGCATGTGGAGAGATCGGGACTATAGGGCGGTTACTCGAGTGTCTCCCACTTGAGGTGACGTACCTTCTGCGTTACAACCTTTGCGGTATAGGGACGTGTGTTATCATGAAGCAGCAGCACCTGTTGTCACAGTTTCCTCGGACGTTTCGCCTTAATTGCACGCCGTAATTTCTCCAGTGTTCTACAGTACCGTTCCCCAGTGATGTGGACACCAAGTTGGTGATGACATCACCTTTATATATCTCTTGTAAAGGAATGGAATTATTATTTATGTTCGACCCTGACTATTAGACTATATGTCAGAAAACTGTATTATAATGAGGCTCATTATAACACTATTTTTCATTATGAAACAGTTTCTCCCACCAATCAGGGCTCAAGAAACAGTTGTTTGACCAATTAGATAACGATAGCATCGCACCTGCGCTGAGTTCCACGGCCTTTTAATTTAAATTTCACTGCGTGGCCTATTGTCATAGTAGGGTAATCGAGGAGGCCATGGTCAAATACCAGGCATTCTCTGCGTCTCATGCGCTCTGTTCAGTACATAAAACTGGCGAAATCTCGACAGATATTTATGAATATTTATGTTCGAACATAAAATAGATATAATAATTATCATCAAACGTAAAGAGTCGTATGCAACGTGCCTATAATGGCAATAATTAAGACACGAGTATGTTTATAAAAGGAGCGTATGCATAATGTACTATTATAATACACTAGCAGGTACCCGCGGCTTCGCTCGCGATCAAGACAATGGGGACGATGCATTATTGCTGATAATTGGTTTATTCTATTACAGCAATCGCGGCTACAGGTGGGTAGATTCAAATTCTGAAAATTCTGATACATACAGTATATAGATATGAGCAGCAATGTGGGAATTTTATAGAGTTGTGAACACATTTGAAAACTTAATTTTGGTTTTGCCATCTTCTGCTGAGACATAACGATTTTGTTGTCCGGATACTCGCCAGCACGCCACATACAGTTGTCCATGGGAAAAAATGGTTTTGTCTAAACGTACACCTGGAATGGCAAATCTATCTGAATATGGGGAATTAAAAGTATTTTTCCTTAAGCTATTCTGGGTATAATTTTGCCACGCTTATTGATGATTTGAACGTCAACATGTCGCTATTAATAGATCTATAGTAAAATATCTCTCACCTTGGTCGCTGATGTACATTATGCAGTCACTTCCAGTGTTACATCCCAGGGATTGAAATTCTCCAACAACCCTTTTGCCTCACATGCCTCTCTAAGTAATTAGAATTCCCGATTGTTGTGGTTTGAGTCTTCAGTTTTTTGACTGGTTTGATGCAGCCCTCCATGCCTCGCTCTCCTGAGCTAATCGTTTCATCACTACATAGCTACCACACCCTACATCCGAGGCAATCTGTATAACCCTGGTCTACCCCTACAGTTCTTGTCCTTGACCCTCCCATCCATAACTAAGCTTGCTATTCCTGGGTGTCTTAATAAGTGTCGTACCAACCTATCTCTTCTCTTCATTAGCAGTCGCCAGAAACATCTCTCCTCTCCCACTCGTCTTAATAGCTCTTCATTTGATAACCTATCTAACCATATGATCTTCATTATTCTCCCGTAACACCACATTTCAAACGCTTCAATTCTCCTCTTTACTGCAGCACCATTAGTCCAAGTTTCACTTTCTTATAGTGACTCAAAAGCTTTCAAAAATGACATCCTAATACCTAAATGTATATTCGATGTCAAGAGATTCCTTTTTGTGTAGAAATGTTTTCCTTGCCTGAGCCAACCTGCTTTTTATGTTCTCTTTGCTTCGTCCATTACTGGTTATTTTGCTTCCTAAGTACCGGTAACAGAAGTCTCCTACTTCCCGTAGCGTTTCACCTGCCAATTTGATGTCCATAGAAGTTTGTGATTAATTTCGGCTGCATTCCAATAATTTTGTTTTACATCTATTGATTTTCATCATGAATTCATTCGTCAAGACGGAGTCCATACCATTCAAAAACTCGTTCAAATCTGCTGGCGTATTGGCCAAGATGACGATGTCATCAGCAAATCTCAGAGATGAAATTATTTCTCCTTGAATCTTCACTCCGACTTTAAATTGTTCTCCAATTTCCTGGTTATTGTGTTTTTAGAGATCTTTGAAATGCGTTGCCCTCGCACATGGTGTAGATGCATTGTCAAAGGAAAACATTCCATGTTACGAACATGGGCCGCATAACCTGTACCGAAAGCCTATTCTGGACAGCAGTTCCTTGAACTCAGATTTGCCAACATTTTATTGTATCTTTCCATGTGGTATGTCTCTGTACCTCAACATACAGAAGAGTGCTTTAAAAATCATGTCTTGTGTAAATTTTGGAAAATATAGTGAGCGTGGTTTTTGCCGGAGTGGATACTCGCTAGTAGAAATTCTTTTCAGTAAAATAGACTGGTTCAAAATTTGGTAAGTGCACATTGAGGTATATGACGGCGGGATGCCAGTAGAAATTCTTTTCAGTAAAATAGACTGGTTCACAATTTGGTAAGTGCACATTGAGGTATATGACGGCGGGATGCCTTAAGTGTTAAGGAAACGGCAATAGCCGCCTCAGAGCTTCGTTGCTATTGAAATTATGACCAGACCGATATTTGTACTTAACTATACGGGATTTGTGAGCCCAGTGTTTATGAAATTGAACGTAGCTATATCGCTACCTTTATTTAATAGCCGCTACTGTAGTGTTTAAAAATTAAAGGTGGTATTAGAAGGCGCTTCCCCTATTTTTTTTTACCCCTGGCACTACAGCCCATGAAGGGCCTAGGCCTACCATGCGACCGTTTCCCAGCAATTTGGCCTGCAGATATTGTGGTGACGCGTGGTCAGTGCATAGTGTCCCGTCAGCCGTTAATCTTGTTTCGTGACCGGCGCGCTGCCTCACAGCTACTCAATTGTCCTCACGAATCTGAGTTCAGCCCGTTGCAGCCCTCACGTCAGTGTCTAAAATCTCTGACGGAGCCGGGAATCGAACCCGGGGCCTCCAGATGAGAGGCAGGCGCGCTACCCTGTTCTTGTTGTGTTTATATATATCTTGAAAATGATAATAAATGAATTGGCATTGCCTCCTAGAGGGATATATAGAAAATCGGATGTCATACCTTGAGGTAGTGTTGCCATGGAAACGGACTTGCGATTAGTTCATCAATCAGAGCGAAGATAGTTTTCTGCGAATATCTTTGAAACTGTTGGTTTTAGAGCCTTAAAATGTAGTTTTCGGTGTCCCGTAGGGACATACCGAGTATTGTTTCTTGCATCGAGGGGAGTAAAATGAGCTTTGTCCGGTCTTTATGCGACAACTTCGATATTTTGTCCTGTTTGAGTATTTTTGGTGACTTTTCAGTTATGTTGCCCATTCCACGGGAACAATGATTTATTTCCGGACGAAAGGCAGCCTATATGTTATCCCATGGTATAAGCTGTCTCCATTTCAAATTTCATCCAAATCCGTCCAGCCGTTTTAGTGTCAAGAGGTAACAAACTAACACACACACTCACACACACACACACGGACACACATCATCATCATCATCTTGTACAGTTTCCAGCCCCAGGCTGGGTCTGTTTGGAACATAAGCCTCGCCACTTAGTTCTTTCTTCCCACCACCTCTCCACTGTCACTCTGGTCCAGTCCTCGCCTCTCTTCTTGACACATTCCTCCACTCCTTTCAGCCATCTATCTCTTGGTCTTCCCCTTGGTCGTTTCTTCTGCATCTGCATCTCATGTATCCTCTTGGGAATCTTCTTCTCATCCATTCTCTTTAAGTGTCCATACCACCTCAGTCTTGATGTCTCAATCCTACCTTGCAAGGGCTCCTCTTTCACCATTTCCCTGGCCTTTTCATTCCTCACCCTGTCTCTTCTTGTTACTCCGATCCTACTTCGCAGGAACTTCATTTCACCTGCCTGTATTCTGCTTATGTCTCTTTTCTTCATTGCCCACGTTTCTGAAGCATAGGTCAGTATCGGGATATAGTAGCTTCTGTATAACACTTCCTTGCTTTTTTGTGGGACATCTTTATTCCACACTAAGCTCCTAATGCTTCTCAGAAATGCTTCTGCCTGTCTGCCACGTTCCGTAATCTCTTTGTCATTTCTCCCATTTTCCTCCACTATACTTCCCAAGTACTTGAGACTTTCCACCTTCTTCAGCTGTCCACCTCCAAGAGTTATCCCACTCATTGATCTGTCCTTTTTCCTGGTCGTTAACAGGATCTCACATTTACTGATGTTGAACTTCCATCCGTACTCTCCCACTGTTTCTTCCCAAGCCTTCAGTTGCTCCTGAATTTCCTCCTCCTTGTTTCCCCAGACCATGAGATCATCTGCAAACACCATTGCTTTCATCTTATCTTCTCCTATCTTTCCTGCTACCCGTGTCATTACCTCGTCCATAACCACAATAAAGAGAAGGGGTGACAGCGCACTACCCTGTTTCAGGCCACTCATTTGTCTGAACCAGTCTGTTCTTTCCCCTCCAACTTTCACACAACTCACACTTCCACAATACATCTCCTTCACTCTGCCTACAGTCTCTTTTTCCACTCCCATGTTTTCCATTGCTTTCCAAACCTTCTCCCTACACACACTATCATAGGCCTTTTCGATGTCCAGGAAGGCCATCAGCAGATCCTCTCCAAATTCGTAGTGGTGTTCCTGGAGCTGTCTCACTGAAAATATGAGATCCACTGTTGATCTCCCAGGTCTGAATCCATACTGCTCCTCTCTCAATTTTCTCTCCACTTTGGCTCGTATTCTACTTTCTAATATCTTTTCATATATCTTGGCACAGTGAGGTATGAGTGTAACTCCCCTGTAATTTCTGCACTCCTTTCTGCTTCCTTTCTTAAATATTGGGACTATTAATCCTTTCTTCCAATCTTCTGGGGTCTTTTTCTCCTTCCATATCACCCTCATCACACGGTACAGCCACTGTTTCCCAACCTCCCCTGCTGCCTTCACCATTTCAACACTCACTTCATCCACACCTGGTGCCCTTCCTCCTTTCATCTTGTCTATAGCCATTTCCAGTTCTTTCCAAGTCAGGTCCTTTTCCATTCCTGTGTTGTCTTCTCCATCTTCCAATAATTTGTCTTCCTCCCTATGACCATTTGGATTCAGCAAATCCTCAAAGTACTCTTTCCACACTGTCTTGAGTGCCTCTTTGTTGTGTACCTCATTTCCGTTTTTGTCCATCATTACCACATCCTCTCGCAGACCTCTTCTCTTACTTTTGACCATCCCATAAAGTACTTTCTTATTTCCTCTGCTGTCTTCCTCCATCATCTCTGCCCACTTTACCATCCACTTCTTCCTCTCCTCTGCGACAATCTTGTTTGCTTCTTTCTTCTTTATCTTATAATCTTCCCTTGTCAGATCAGTTCTTTCCTGGAACCACACTCTGAAAGCCTTGTTCTTCCTTCCCACAGCTTCTTTTACTCTCTCATTCCACCATGGTGTCTCTTTACACCGCTTTCTGTTGCTTGTTCTTCCACATACTGCCACTGCAGCTTCCACCATTGTGTTTTTGAATTGCTTCCATTCCTTTTCCCCTGTTTTAGGATTGTCTGTTGGCATCCTTTCCCTTATTATCTTCTGGAATTCTTCCTTGACTTCCTTTTCCTTGAGTTTCCATACTTTGATTCTCCTTTCCTGGTACTCTGTCCTCTTGCTATCCTTAACAACTCCCAGGTTCATTACAAGTATTCTGTGGTCGCTATCTAAGGCCTCTGATGGTATTACCTTTATATCTCTGACACTTCTCTTCATTTCCCAGTCGTACAGCATGTAATCTACCAAAGATTTCTTTGTTAAATCACTGCTGTACCACGTTACCTTGTGGCTTTCTTTCTTCCGGAACCAGGAGTTGCCTACCACTAAACCGTTTCTCTTGCAAAAATCCAGCAACTTTCTCCCTTCTTCATTCCTGCTACCCCATCCTTCTGCTCCCAATACATTTTCATATCCTTGCCTTTCACTTCCTACATGTGCATTCAAATCTCCCATGACAATGATGCTCTGCCCATTCAACTGCTGTTGTAGCTCCTCCTCAAAGTCTTCCTTCTCTTGAGCTGTACATCCAACTTGAGGGGCATATACCTGGGCTATCTCCAGGCTTCTTCCCTTTACAGTTACTCTGATCTTCATGATCCTGTCACTTATTCCATTTACCTCTTCCTTCATTCCATCTCTCACAACTACTCCTACTCCACTGCTCCTTCCTTCACTGTTCCCACTCCAGTACAACCGGTACCCTTTCCTCCAACGAGCTAGAGAAAGGTATATAGAGTGGAAATGGCGCCGCCATATTTGAAGAAGGTTGAACTGGCAGCCGCCATGATATACTTTGTCAAGAGGGTGGGAGGCAGGGAGAGAGAGGCGTGACTAACGAGGCGTAAGATTAGACCTACGTAAGGCCTGACAATTTAATTTGTACATTGAACGAAAACTAACACAATCATCTTACAAGACAATAAGCTACGTTGCTTATGCACAGTACATTGCATGATTCCATTCTCCTTTAAAAATAAAACGTTTTGTTTACAACTGACGCACCTGTTGACCTCTCACGTTGAGCTGTATTTCTGCAGAAGTGTGAAGCCTGCATTTATAATACTGTTTCACAATTCGCTCGATGAGTGAAGCATAGTGAGGCTTTTCCCCAGGTTCAGTAGCTGTAATAGATGGTCAGATTTCAGGAACAGATAACCCGGCAGCATATCATAGACATCTGTCTGCAACTTCAGCATGAGATTGTTCGTGTTATTTCGCAACATACACTCATTCTTCCTGATGACACTCTCAGCTGTTTTACATAATTTCACTACATCATTTGATGGATTCAAAGGGCATACTTTCACGTCTTTCTCTTCAATCAGTCCTTCTTTCAGAACATCTTGACCTGATAAAAGCACTTCTAGGCATTCAATACAAGTAAATTTTTTTAGACACTTGGTGAACGACACTTCCTGCTATGTAATGAACAACATTTCCTCGGTGAATTATAATGTGCACAGTAACCATGATCTGTCTGTCAGCATATTATCGTCCTTCCCATTGACACCATGAATATTTGCTGTTGCAGTTGTCACAAGTAGGTGACAGGCTTACAGTTGGAATTCATGTATGGGCGTACCCTCGCAATTAAACACGTCCTATTAGATGAATTAAATTGTACTGCATTTGGATTATTTCTATACCCACTTCTGGAGCGAATAGAAGAAAAAATAGCTCTAAGTGATCCTGACTCAATCTGCGTGTTAATAAGTATCTGCCGCGGTGGCCGAGAGCGCTAAAGCGCTACCTCGTGCCTCGCTGGCATCGGGAGAGCGTGGGTTCGATTCCCACCTCGGCCGTCCTGAAAATGGTTTTCGTGGTTTCCCATTTTCACCACCAGGCAAATGCCGGGACGGTTCCTTTCAATAGGTCCACGGCCGATTTTCCTTCCAATATCCCTGACCCGTCCTGAAAAGAAAAGTTCATGGCCATTGGCTGCATTAATAAAATTAATTAATACAGATCTTTGTCCCCACACGTATGTTTCTGCTAGTTGTATCACACTTAAGAAATCAATAATCAAACCGTATATTGGCATCTTTCTGCTGGAATCGCAAATAAGCTTTCCATCTGGAATTTCTGAGAAGAAAGTAAGAAAGAAAGAAAGAAAGAAAGAAAGAAAGAAAGAAAGAAAGAAAAAATAAAAGATTAGTAAAGCCTCTTACGTTTCCCATAATTAGTTCAAAACAACGAACTAGATAAAGTATACCTCGTTGGCTTACGAAGATTGATATTTGAACAATATATTTTATTTTATAGCTTGCCACGGTGGGTGAGTGGTTATCGTGTCTGATTACTAACCCCCCAAGCTTGCAGGTTCGCTCCTGGCCGTGGTAAGTGATTTTTGAAAGGTGGCAAAAATACGATACGCATGTTATACGATGTTGGCATGTTAAAGAACCCTTTTGAATTCAGTAGGCTGTGTTTATAATGGCAAAATTAATCTCGGGATTTTCCGGCAAAACAAAGTTCCTCATTTCTCTACTAGAAAGCGCTATAATGTCAAGGAGCTTAGTTATCTAACCTCCTTGAATTTCATAGTGCTTCAAGGAACAACAAAATTCGACATGCAAGCTACCCTCTGGGTGTCAAATAACAAAGCTTGCACCCTGCACCCGAGGCCATACGATATTATTATTACCGTAATTATGATTATGGCTCACAACTATCTTTGCTTAAATTTTAAGACAGCCTAATATATTTACCTACTGCTATCAAGGTCTTCTGCAACAATGCTACCGTATCTGAATGCGAGTGTTCTGTAGTTCCCTGGAAACTACGCTTCTTCGGCGAAGATCTACAGGCCTGCTTCTTCTGCAGATGTGCAGGAAAATTGAAAATTGTAGGTACTGCATTAGGTAGTAGACGTCGCCTTTCATTTGCTACATACATATATTTATCTTCAAAGTGTAGAGAACAAATTAAGCTGTATCTCGTGGGGTGCCATTTATTGCTTTTCATGTTGACAACCCATTGTTTTGTTAGTTCCTGGTTCTGCAAAGGAAATCTGAAATGTAAATATCACACAAACTTAAACTGCTGCATCACGTTTTCGCAAAGGGTCTACCTCATTAATTTATGAATTTGGATGACATTTCTTACCTGAAATACAACACTCCTGTTGTCTTATAACTTCTATTCGTACAATTGAATGACGAACACACTGATGGCATGGTCAATGTATTTTTAAATAAATTTCATTCAAGACATGTTCCCGTTCAGCGCGAACAATCACAACAAGCTCTTGTCAGACGACGTTCTGAATCATGGCCGCCTTAACTCAAGTTGCCTCCACCCAGAGCGCTGCTACGTGGCTCCTTGCCTCTCTATATACCTTTCTCTAGCTCGTTGCTTTCCTCAGTTCTCTGCGACCTTCTCCTTTCCATCTTGTTTCTGCCATGCCCAGTACATCCAGTTTTCTTCTCTCCATCACATCTACAATCTCCTCCACTTTTCCTGTCAGTGTCTGTATGTTTAATGTTCCAACTCGTAGTCCATTAGCATATCCGGGTCGTCGTCGTTTGCATCCGTCCTTTCCGAGGCCTGTTCCTGGTTTGAAAGCAAATATGATATCCACTACTGGCTTGCTAGGCCTATCGTAGCTTCACCAGAACCCCGTCAGCCGTCACTTTTCAGGGTTCCTATAGGGCCTTCACAGCTACCGTAGCGGTCCCGGGGCACACGAAGTCCCCACTGTACTTCACCCCTACAGGCAATCCCCTACTTCATGCCGTTGCCCGTCTCCCGCCACGTGGAGGAGGGGTTGGACTTGTGGGAGACACACGGACACACAGATTTTCACAATTATAATATATATAGGGATTATTATATTATTATTATTATTATTATTATTATTATTATTATTATTATTATTATTCTCAGATGCGATCTCCAGTAAGAAGGAAGTTAGTGTAGCGACAAAACTCAGCATACATCGCTCATTATTAAGGCCGACTTTGCTATATGGAAATGAGAGCAGGATATCTGACACATACACTAGAGGTAACTGACAGGAGGGTAGCACGATTGATCTCTGGGACAAATGGATGGAAGCAATGGCAGGAAGGTACTCGTAATGAAGAGATAAAGTCTAAATTAGAAGCTAGATGAAGCTGTTCGTATGAGCCGACTCAGATGGTGGGATCAACTACAGTGGCGGCCGGTAATAAGGTTGCAGTGATGCACAACGACCAGATTAATTGAAGCAAAACAATTAATACCGTAATAATATATTTACTAATAAAAGCTGTATGTTTCCTTTTATATGTAAGGAAATTAATAATTCTGTTCTTTAATAATTCATGAAATCTTATAGAGTAGTAATTTACTGTGAACTGTCTGAGAAAGCGAAGCGCGCCGTCTAGGAGCCCTCGTTCGTTTGGTCGTTGCCAGCCCCAAGCACCGACCAGATCTCAATAGTGAAGGGTATGGCAGAGATGCTAGACGGAGTAAGCCCTATCCCAACAGTTAACTCGGCTGGTCCTTGCAGTTTGAATGCAAAAAGGGAGCCGAGGCGTGGACGGAGACATCCGTGATGCTCCGTCAACTGCCGATACTAATGTCTTGCAATGTTATTTGCGCGTACTTGTGACACTCGCGGTTCTTTCTCACCCTTGTATATACGTTACGTACGTTGTCTTGTTCTCGTGAAGGTTTTCATGTGTAATACATTAAATCCGATGGCAATGTGATGTTCTCTGAAATGCGACATTATTGATAATAATAATAATAATAATAATAATAATAATAATAATAATAATATCGTATGGCCTCGGATGCCGCGTGCAAGCTTTGTAATTTGACACCCAGAGGGTAGCTTGCATGCCAAATTTCGTTGCTCCTTGAATCACTATGAAAATCAAGGAGGCTAGAAATCTAAGCACCTTGAACACTATAGCACTTTCTAGTAGAGAAATGAGGAACTTTGTGTTGGCGGAAACTCCCGAAATTAATTTTGCCATTATTAACACGGCCTACTGAATTCAAATGGGTTCTTTGACATGCCAACATCGTATGACATGCGTGTCGTATTTTTGCCGCCTTTCAAAAAATCACTTACCACGGCCAGGAGCGAGCCTGTAATCTTGGGGTTAGTAGACCGACACGCTATCCACTCACGCACAGTGGCAAGCTGACATTATTGATGAATGAGGTACATCCATTTTACCGCGCAATTAAAGACAGTTCTCTCTGATATCAATCAGTCTTTTACCTTAACCCCCATCCCCCCTTAATGAAAACAGTGCAACACCCAGAACAATTATCCGCCAGCCGCCACTGGTCAACTGAAGAGAATGGGAGAGGAGAGATTACCTAAGATGTTTATGAGTTTGGCTGTAGAGGGTAAGAGAAGTAGAGGTATATCTAGGAGGCCATGGTCAGATTCAATGTTGAACGATTTTAAAGTGAGAGGTGTAGAAGCAGAGGGGGCTGCTGTGCTAACTGCTAATAGGGGAACACGGAGGTGACTTGTTCTTAGCAAATACATGCTTGCAGACTAGACTGGATGCTGATGTATGATAATTATTATTATAATTATTTTAAGTATTATAACTATTACTTACACCAAGTATATCCGGCACGTGTTGTGCTGAAAGATATGAACAGTATGTGCCTTAATTGTCATCTTCGTCATCGTCAGCATCGAGTCATTTGAATTGAGTGTTGATCCTTGCCATGGTGTCGGCATTTCTTAGCAGGTTTTATCAGCGATAGGGTTGACTGTTTCACCAATCAGAACATGTGGTCACCCATCGAAGTATGATAATTCACAATTTTTCAATCTCCCGCCTTTCGATATAAATTAGAGGAAGAGGTGGCATTAGAAGTGACCGAGGAGTATACGAAATTACTCTTGAGAACTAGCAATTTATGAGCCAACCATCAATCCACTCGCACAAATATAGGACGTCTCCAATACAGCGGTTGTGGGACTTTTCATCGGACTACTCCACGCATGGATATATCCAAGGAAATACGCTCTGATTTAGCTTTCTTATCCATCAATAGCTTGCCACGGTGGGTGAGTGGATAGCGTGTCGGTATACTAACCCCAAGATTGCAGGTTCGCCCCTGACCGTGGTAAGTGATTTTTGAAAGGCGGCAAAAATACGATACGCATGTCATACGATGTTGGCATGTCAAAGAACCCATTTGAATTCAGTAGGCCGAGTTCATAATGGCAAAATTAATCTCGGGAGTTTCCGCCAGCACAAAGTTCCTCATTTCTCTACTAGAAAGCGCTATTGTGTTCAAGGAGATTAGATATCTAACATCTAACCTCCTTGACTTTCATAGTCAAGGAACTACGAAATTCGACATGCAAGCTACCCTCTGGGTGTCAAATAGCAAAGCTTGCACCAGACACCCGAGGCCATACGATATTATTATTATTATCCATCAATGAACTCGTCCAAAATATTATAAAACCCCTGTACAGTACATCTTAATACTGTTGGTTGGTTCCTCAGTTTAGGGGCTGTGATAACGCAGTCATGAAGCCCCATGTACTTTGGGTTTGTGTAGAATCTGTCTGTTAACCGGTGTTAATTGTGATGGCTCTATTAGTGTGTATTATCTGTTTTTAATGCAAGTAAGGACTGCAGATATTCAATTTTCAAGTACTGTAGTTTCTACTTTTGCTACCAAACGCCACCGTCAATGACAACTAGTTTTGAACTTGGTTACTGGATTCCACCGCAGTCGGCTCCTGGCGACAAACGTTGGAACCTAAGAGCGTTAGTCAAATCTAACCTATAATTTAACTTCACATAAGTGTAATTAGTGGAAGGTTCTTTTACATGCCATAAATCTATGACATGGAACCGCCGGCTTTACTTCCCCTCCGAAGGAAGGCATCCTGAGGGATTCTTATCGCTCTTAAAAAATCAGACAACTTCGCACCTTAATACTACATTTGAAAAAGAGAAACTCCATTAAGCCCTTAACTGAATTTCATGTATATTAATAATCTACTAGTTCTGGTATCCTATACGTAGATTAGGACTACCGCTCATTGAACGAAGTATAAATAGATAAATAAATAAATAAGTAAATAAGATCTTCAAGGTAGCCAAGAAGGGTAAAGCCACTGGGTCCTTGTGGATCAAACAAGTTGAGAAGGACCTTGCTGATTACTTAATATTCAGCAAGACACAATAAATGACAGGATTCGCTACCATCAGACAGTTGAAACCAGGCCTTTGCTCACATACATTGCAGAGGTTCACCACAACACGTCCAGGAAATGGTCCGAGGAACGTAAGATAGATTTCAGCAAGAAATTGAAAGATTACTGGTCCAAAAGAAAGGCTCAAGATTTCAGCATAAAAGCAGCCGCCAAACAATCCACCAAAAACACCAGAAGTGGCAGACAGTAGCTAAAGCACAAGCACCGTGGTCCATAGGTGGCCTAAAACGACCAAAGAAGAAATAAATATATGTGTAAATAAATAAAAAATATATTGCGTGGAAACGGCCAACCTGACGATCCTGGAAATGCTCTTGTAGATTTAAAGGAGAATACTGAGAAGTATTTACGGCCCAAGAGTGGTACAGGGAAACTACAGACTAAGATCAAACCAGGAGATGGTATATAAAAGGGTGGAAGACCTGGAAACAACGATCAGGAAAAGACGACTGAGTTTCTATGGACTCAAGGTCTGAATGGATCCAGTAAAGATGAATAGGCTTAACACATCTTTCTTAAAATACACAATCTGAAGAGTCAGGGGATCTGCACCATGCAGATAAAGGACGAACTCAGAACGCTAGAAATCACAGATGAAGACTGTCAAGACAGAAACAAATTCAGGGAAAGACACTCTAACATGAAGGTTCTTGTGGAAGAAAAGAGAGAGCGCAGAGAGAAAGGCGCAACACTCTGAAAGAATGAATGAAATGTGGAGGAAGAGGAAGGAAGAAAGAACGATAAGTAGGGAATTAAGTGATATTTGCGTGGTCCTTACTTTTGGTCGGCTCGCAAGGAAAAATAAATAAATAAATAAATAAATAAATAAATAAATAAATAAATAAATAAATAAATAAAAATAAAAATATATAAATACATAAATAATTAAATACATGAATAAATATATACGTAAATTAATGAATGAATTAATTAATAATAATTGAATAAACCAAAAAATAAATAAATAAATGTTTCAATTGACCTTCGATGTGTGTTATATTTTTGACATTCACTCATTTATCATTTTAGGTTAATAAGACTACATTTAATAACAGTCGAAACATGTCGTCAATATGGAATCAATAATTCATTCCACATGGTTATTGTCACGTCAAAGAATACAACTAGACTAGGCTAAGTAGGTTAAGTAGTCAATCAATTTGACTAAGACTAATTTCAAGTCACTCTTCAGTGATACACAGAGAAGTTATATACGTATTTCGCACTCAGACAAAATCTCTTTCATGCATGTGAGATTTTCGAAGTGAAATGCCATGTCCTGTGGTTCGGATTCCACGTAAAAAGGAGGTCCCGTGGCTCATAATCACGAGATTCACGGTCACGTAAAACTACAATCTTCTTCAAAATCTCTTTCCTGAGTTAACTACTCGATGAATGTATATTACCCAGCTTCTTGAACTGATGTCCTTGTATTCCCAACTCAAGACAATCAATTTGCCTTTTTTCTCTCGTCAGCAAGTAACTGTTTTTAGCATCCACAATTAATTGAAACTTGGAGTTAAATGTACGATATCCATTACTACACAGGAAAAAATACAACCGAACATTCTAAATATAAAAATCTTCCGGTACATGATACGTGCTAGTCAGTTTGGAGTATTTTAGATCTGCTGGTTAGCCATTAATGGTCATGTGTAGCTGTCGCTCTAGCACACACACATACATGTTACTTATCAGCAGTCTGTCTCGAAATAAACGAACGTTCACATAATTTCATCAAGAGGAGAGGAATACCAAATCAGGAATTACCTCACGATTAGCAGTAATAACGTCTTGTTAGCAATAATTACCTGCGCGTGCACGAACGCGTGATGGAGTGTCGTGTAACGTGTCGTCACTGCGTCACGGCAGACATTCTCAAGGTAACTCACTCGCATTTCACGACGCTTACGCCAATTTCGTGATTTTATAAAATGTTTAACGTTTTTATCAAGACACTTTGCATCAACGTCGTTCAGAACATGGACGATTGCCAAGGCTGTTATAATGCTTGGGACACAAAGCTCAGTAGCTTACCAACGAGGGGAGGTTAGGTATAAACCACCCCTCCCTCAGAGATATTTGTTTACTTATCCTTATATTGTCCGACGTATCACCTTTTTTAAACTACCGCTAGTGAAGCTTCTTTAATCCTGTCATCATCAAAAGGCTGCAACCACATTTGTCTCTCACTTGCTGAACGTTTTAAGTCAGCAGACTGTTTAAATTGAAGTCGATGCATCACAGAATACAGATGAGCCTTCCGAGGTCTTCCTCTTCCTTTCTTCCCCAGAACTTTTCCTTCCAGTATGGAGGTCAGGAACTCAATATGACGTAGGGTGTGGACAACACATTTTGCTTTCATCTTTCTAGAGTAATGATACATTTTCGTGTTTCGTCTACTTCCTTGAGGACCCATTCGTTAGTCTTTTTCTCCGACCAGATTAATTTCAGCATTCTTCTCCACATCCACATTTCCGCTGCATCCAGGCGTTGCATGTCCTGTTTCCATAGAACCCAACTTTCACATCCGTATAACAAAACACTCCAGACAAATGTTTTTATGAACGATTTCCCAGTTTTAATGCTAATGTGCCTGCCTGTCAGAAGCTGTCTCTTATTGTCTTGAAAAACAGTATCAAAACAGATACATTTTCAACATAAGTTCGCCATATATTCCAATGTTTTTCAATACTATACCTAGCTAATACTCATCAAGAATGTTTATAACCTAACTGTTTCAACAAACACTAGACTACATATTTTCACAAACAAATTCCTCATTTCTACATTCACGTTTACGTAGCCTGCCTTAACAAGTCAATATTATTATTAACTAGCAGAAGTACCCGCTTTTCAAACGGTCTTCTGTATTAATAACCAGACGTTATCAATTGAGCTACTGTTGCAATGGTTAGGGGCTTTTCATTCCTACATAAGTTTATCAGAACGAAGTTAGTTTTCTGGGCATATCGCAGATACTGTTAATTTAAGGGCCCTAAAATGTGGTTTTCGGAGACCCTTTATAGACTCCCTAGTTTTATGTCACACATTGAGAAGCGCAACATATGCTTTAGTCGTCTTACTAGGATAATTTTAATTCTCGCTTATTTTAGCAAGTATTTTGAAAAGTTTTTCCCTATAACAACCCTTCTCTGATAAGTACGGTGATGAGTTTTATAAATGATTGGTGTATTGACTCATGGTTACAATACCTAATTTTAGGATGCTCCAAGCACCCGAACACGAGTTATAGGCGTACATAAACATAAAGATATATCAACCACAGTGTCAAACAAAATCATCTTTACGATGAACCCGTTTGTTGACAAAAATATGATCAGAGCCTTAAGACGTAGTAGCCTCCGAGCCACCGAGGGACTGAAAATGAGCTTTGTCTCGTCCTTGTACGCCATAATATAATAATAATCATAATAATAATTTAATAATATAGGGGAAGGGTTATAATAAACCTTCAGTACCACACCCGCTCGTATAAATCGCGTGAAAGAATTCTAGAGTACCCCTTGACACTCTTAAGCGCATTATATAGGCTACGTATTGATGAATTTTGCAGCTTAAGTTGGTTCCCTGATAGTCGTCTCCGTAGCGTAGCGGTCAGCATGGTTAGCTGCCACCCCAGAGTTCCTGGGTTCAATTCCCGGCTCTGTCACGGAATTTGAAATGTGGTATGAGGACTGGAACGGGGTCTACTCAGCCTCAGGTGGCCCAAATGAGTAGAGGGGGTTCGATTCCCACCTCAGCCATCCTCGAAGTGGTTTTCCGTGGTTTCCCACTTCGTCTTCGGGCAAATGCCGGGATGGTTCCTACTGTAAGGCCACGGCCGCCTCCTTCCCACTTCCTTGCCTAACCGTCCCACTCATCCAATCCCTTCATCATGCCCTCTGTTCGCTTTGCAGGTGAAGCCGCCTGGGCGTAGTGCTGGTCACACACCTCTGATGTATCCCTGACCAAGAGTCTCAAGCTCCAGGACACTGCCCTCAGTGGCGGTAGAGGTGGGATCCCTCGCTTAGTCCGTGGGAAAAGCCAACCCTGGAGGGTAAAACGATAGCGAAAAAAAAAGTTGGTTCTGTGATAACCTTATAACCGTTTGCAAACTTTCACAGTAATGTAATAAATGGAATAGCATTGTGTCTTACAGAAATAGATGGACTTCTGACGTTGTGTTTCCATGGTTACCGGCTTGCATTCTTTCATAGTTTATGCAATGAAATTAGTTTTCTGAGAATATCTCAAAAACTCTTGGTTTTAGGACCTTAAAACGTGGTTTTCGGCGACGCGTAGGGCCTCCGAGCTTTGTTTCTCACATTGAGACGCTGTAAATGAGCTTTGTCTCGTCTTTCTACGCCCATTTCAGTATGTATTTTTAGGGGGTTGGCCCCCGTTTATGACAGGTGCGAGAAGAGTTAAATCAATGATTACATTCGTGCCTCTGATGGACATATGTACCATATTTTACGTTGATCCACTCAGCCATTTTTGAGTGATGCGCGTACAAAGTTGTACACAAACAAACAGACAGACAGACAAAAATTTTGTTTTTGCACCCATCCGTCATAAACCAGTCTGAAACGCGTTAAAAACTCAAATTTCCGTGGAAATTCAGAAGAAACAGACAAACTTTCATTTTTATAAATAGGGAGATTTTACACAAAATGTCCCTTTTATGAACGGCCATCTTGAATTTAATTTTAAAATGGCGGGAATTTGTGAGTTGCGTGTAATAATTTGACAGATCTGTACGTGCTCATAATTATAAACATAATATGAAATTTATTATTTTGTTTGAATCAGTTTGTTGCAAATCTTCAATTCAACCTAAAATCAAACGAATTCTGAATAGAGTCTTTGGGATAGGCACATTTTCTTGGACTACTACAATGCAGTAATGCTGTCGCATCCCTGTCTTCATTACCACTTCATTACCACATTCTGCCTTTAATTAAAAGGATTTCTGCGAATCCCTGTTTCAACTCACGCAAATTAAGCCATAGAAACCGTGTGTAGAAAAAGATCAAAATCCTCTACGCCACTGGTCCATACAACTATGTTGCTAACACATCCCTCTCAAAAGATGCACTGCACTTTCAATACACAACTTTGATGGTCCTTGTTAAGCCAATTATCAAACGATTCGCGTACAACAAGAAAGAAAGTTACCTCAGAGCAGAATCTTTAGGCATAACGGGCGTTGTGACGTCCAGTGGACCACTCAAGTTATGTAGGTTGGTTGGTTCTTCAGTTTAGGGGCTGGGATAACACGGTCATGTAGCCCCGTGTACTATGGGTGTGTGTAGAATCTGTCTGATAACCGGTGTTAATTGTGATGGCCGTATTAGTGTGTGCTATCTGTAATTCAGGTAACGACTGCAGACGATCAATTACAAGTAGTTTCTACTTTTGCTTCGAAATACTGCCATCATCTACACCTAGCCGTGAACTTGGCTACTAGATGCCACTGCAACCGGCACCTGACAACGAACGTTGGAACTGAATAGAGAGTTAATTAAATCTAACCTACAAATTTAGCTTCACACAATTGTAGTTGTCGCCTTCGAGGTGTAGTGGTCAGCGTGCTTAGCTGCCACACCGGAGGTCCAAGGTTCAATTCCCGGGTCTGCCATCAAATTTGAAAAGTGGTATGAGGAATGGACGCGGTCTGCTCAGTCTCGGGTGGTCCAAATGAGTAAAGGGGGTTCGATTCCCACCTCAGCCATCCTCGAAGTGGTTTTCTGTGGTTTCACACTTCGTCTCCGGGCAAATGCCGGGATAGTAGACTACCTACAGTCGGGCCACGGCTGCCTGCTTCCCTCTTCCTTGTCTATCCCTCCCATTCTTCCCATCCCTCATGCGGCCCCCTGTTCGCTTTGCAGGTGAGGCCGCCTCGGCAAAACGCTACTCCCACTTCCCCAGTTGTATCCCCCGATTCGATGTCAAGCTCCAGGACACTGTCGTTAGAGGCATTAAAGGTGGGATCCCTCGCCGAGTCCCTTGGAAAAGCCTACCTGGAGGGCAAACTGACTAGAAAGAAACAACACCATTTTCGTTTGTGGAAGGTTCTTTTACATGCCATAAATCTATGAAATGGGCCCGCCGGCTTTACTTCCTCTCCAAAAGAAGGCACAATGCGAGATTTTTAACGCTCTTAAAATATCTGACGACTTTAGGCGGGTTTGAATCCACGATCTTGGGCATAGAAGATCAGCATGCTACGAACTACGTCAACGAAGCCGCCTCAAGTTATGTGGTTAGCACAACTGAGCAGATACCGATGCCATAAACTTGCAGACAATTGTTTAATATGAAGTTACTGAAAATGTCAAATTAATTTAAGCGAAAGAAATGACAGAGAGCAAACAAAGAGAAATGATGGTGGTCTCAGGGACTTCACAGCTCTTGCTGAGGGCTAGGATTGACATTGCGCAAGAGATAGTGAAACTGAAATTGAATACCTTAAGGTTTAAGAGTGCCCAATTATTGCTCGGTACCAGAGAAAGTGTGACATTCCTTCAGGTAGTTCAATTATGATTGCTTATAATGAATTCCCTCCTGATTAATCTTGTCGAGGTTGAGCGTAAGGTTCCATACATGGCCTTGAGATGCCAGGACTACCCGCTGATCAGTTCGCGTGCAGTACAGGGAATTAAAGTGGGTCGGCGATCTGTCTTGACCTACTGATAGTATCACTGTGGAGTTGGGCGCGGACCGCAACACTTTTGTATCTTACTTTGTGTCTGTGTGTGATTTACACCTTGGTAAGATCTGGCCCGTGTTTCACGTCCTACCCATAGTATAGGCGGGGGCCTTTGAGAAGGTACAATGCACTAAAAACATCGGTTGGTTGGTTCCTCCGTTTAGGGGCAACGACAACGCGGTCATGTAACCCCGTGTACTTTGGATGAGTGTAGAATTTGTCTGATAACCGGTGTTAATTGTGATGGCTGTATTAGTGAGAGTTATCTGTAATTCAGGTAAGGACTGCAGACGATCAATTTCAAGTAGTACCTACTTTTGCTACCAAATGCTACCGTCACCGACACCTAGCTGTGAACTTGGCTACTAGCTGCCACCTCAACCGGCACCTGGCGGCGAACGTTAGATCTGAATAGAGAGTTAATCAAATCTAGCCTACATTTTTAGCTTCACAAACCGGGCCCGCCGCTTTTACTTCCCCTCCAAAGGAAGGCATACTGAGGGATTTTTAACGTTCTTAAAAAATCCGACCACTTCGGCTGAGTTTGACCCCGCGATCTTGGGCATAGAAACTCAGCTGCTACCAACTACTTCACCGAAGACGAAAAAAACAAGAAGTTCCGTTAAGAACTATACAGCCTACTTTTCATGCCAATGATTATTCTACAGAATATGAACCTATCTAGAATAATGACGAAATTAAGTTGCTAATATCGAAATTTCCAATTAGTTCGAAATACTGTATACCTGGCATAATGTATCCTAATAGAGCACTACAGTTGGCAGCCCTGATGACTGAATATATTCTTAGTTCCATCTCTTAAGGTACAAAATACAAAATTTGGTTGAAGTCCAATGAATCGCATGGACGTTACATGCAGTTAAACATTGGATCTAACAGCGCGCGTAAAATCATGTTGGCAACAATGTCATGCATGTATTGGTCAGAAATAATCTGAAATAATGTGATCTATTGTTGTGCCAATTTTGAATGAAATCCATTAGTTAGTATAGAAGTTACATGCATTTTAAAATTGGACCTATCAGCAGGCTTAGAATCATGTTGGCAGCACTGACGTATATTAGTTACTCCAAATTCGTCTAGAATGCCAGGTACTATACGTGTGCAAATTTTAGAGCTATTGGCTTGCATACTTTCTGATATATTGATATTAGGGTAACAAAAATAGGGACAGCACATATTAACAGTTGGCAGCCCTGGTTGCTCCTTAGAATACGCATAGTCATATCTGTTATGGTACACATAACACATACGAAATTTGGTTGAAATCCAAATGATAGTATGGAAGTTGCATTTATTTAAAGTTGGACCTGTCAGCAGGCTTAGAATCATGTTGGTAGCAGTGACGTATATAAGTTACTCCAAATTAATATAGAATGTCAGGTACTATACGTGTGCATAGTTTAAAGCTGTCGGCTTGCATACTTTCTGATATATTGGTATTTGGATAAAATAAATTAGGAGCATTTATTAACAGTTGGCAGCCCTGGTAGGTCTTAAGAATATGCTCAGTCATATCTGGTTATGTACACATACAACATACGAAATTTGGTTGAATTCCAATTGATAGTGTAGAAGTTATATGCATTTAAAAATTGGACCTATCAGGAGGCTTATAATCATTTTGGCAACACTGCCATGTTTGGCCTCCTGGAAATTAAACTGAAATATTATGATCTGTACGTGTGCCAATTTTGAAATAGCTCCCATTCATACTTTCCAAGATATCCAACATGGAGCTCAAATTTCAATTGCGATTTTTTAGCAGTTGGTAGCACTGACATCATTTTCAAATATGGCCGTGAGATATTCAGGTGTAGATCTTTACTCCTACCAAATTTTGTTTCGATTGCTGCAGCCGTTTAGGAGTTGATAGGGGGGGACACACACACAGCCAGACAGACAGACAGAAGGACAGACAGACAGACAGACAGACAGACAGACAGACAGACAGACAGACAGACAGACACACATTTGCCCGATCTCATAAGTCTACTTTTTCCTCATTTTTGCAAAATGTGAAAAGTAGGCTAAAAAAAGGATATATGATGCACTTTAAACATAAACAATACCGGGTTAGTTAGCCGTGGTCGTTACGGCATGACTGTTGGCAGTCACTCACATCCGGGAGGCGAGTAGGTTCGAATCCCCCCGCCGGCAACCTTGAAGATGGTCTTCTGTGGTTTCCCATCTTCCTTCCAGGCAAATGCCGGGGTTGGACCCTAACTATAGGCCACAGCCGCTACCTTCCAACTCCTCGTCCTTACATTCCCACTTTCCTCCCCAACGGTACTTGTAGCTCACCCATTGGGTGTCCGTCTCGAAGCAGTTACAAACCTGGCGAGCCGAACATGTCCTCGGACACTCCCGGCACTAAAGGCCATACGCTAAAGAAAACAAAAAAAACATAAACAATGCTATATGTATTCAGAATCCATAAAAATTAGAAGCCTAAGGAAATTTCACCATTACACAGGACTTTGTAAGATGAATAAATCGACGGTGTTAATGCAATAACTCGTATCTTACAATGCTACTCTTTCCAATGTATTCCTTATGATTGGTCACTTCTCCGATTTGTATGTAGATGTACCGTCAATAGAACAATAATTCACGATAAGTTCAATTTCCTGTGTAGGACCATAAAGAAAAACGGGTTTTAAATGCCTCACTGCGTAAAAATAGTACATTATGCAACAAGTGTATGGCAACAATTAAGACACGAGTATGTTTTAAAAAACGAGCGAAGATATATAGAACAAATTATCAAAGTTATATTTAATGTTGAATATGTTAATTTAACTCTGGCACATTCCTAGGTGCATAGTAACCCACTAAAGTGATAAACTAAAATCAAGTATTTCATGAAGAACTATACAGCCTATTTGCATATATCCTACTTAAATGTATTGCCTCTATCAACATACACACTTTCAGTTTGATTGCTGTAATAGATTCGTAGATATTGAGAACTGTCTAAATATTTCGGATGCTCGCCATTTTGGATTTATTTTTATATATGTAGGCCATAGGGTTATGTACTATTACATGAAGATCATTGTGTAGGTTAATTATTCAAACTTCAATCGCATGATAAGGACACAAGAAATAAAGACGAGATTTTAGAATTTCGCACAGCCACCATCTTGAGGTTATGTAAACTATTGAACTAAATTAGATGTCACTGCATTACAATGTGTATAAACATTTGCTGCAGTATGCTTCACTGCACTCGCAAAGCTAAATCACGAGAAAAATCTATTCAAATGCTTCAACTTTGCTTGGCCGCCATGTTAGTTTCGTACTTAACAGGTTTTTTAAAGTCACATATGTGAATTTCTAGTAGTACCGGTACCTTTTATCACCGTTCAACATTTCAGGTTGATGTCAGTAATAATTTCAGAAATATAGAATGCCGTTGAAATAATTCGCACTGTCGCCATGTTGGATTGGTGCAACGTAATAAAATTTGAAGGGCACAATCGGAGTTGGACAAAAAAAGTGCTATGCCCATACCGAGTTTCATAGATATCGCATCAGCCGCTTAGATTTGATTAGGGGACACACACACACAGACATACGCAAAGACATTCGCACACACACACACACACACACACACACACACACACACACATGGACAAAAGGTGACCTATAATACATACTTATTTTTATCTACTTTTCTTGTCCTTTTTAGCCGACTTTCGATTCTTGCAAAAAATGAAAGTAGACTTATGAGATCACTACAGGGCGAAAAAAGTGGGTCTGTCTGTGTGTGTGTGTATGTGTGTGAGTGAGTCTGTGTGTGTGTGAGTGTGTGTACTCTGAATGTCTGTCCCCCCCCCCCTATCAATTCGAACACGGTGAGCGCAAATTGAACGAAATTTGGTACAAAGGTAGCACTAGCAAAGGACACCTCAGTGTCATGTTTTATATCGCCGCCATCTTGACGGAAACGTAATGGCGGCCACACAAATGTTCAAAGCTTAAATCAAATTACGACTAACCTAATCATCCGATCTCTACCAAATTTTGCAATAACATACCGTTATGAGGGCAGCATCCCCTGACCAAACTAATAGGTCATCAGCCTAATAGTTTGCGGATGGCGGCCATCTTTGTGTGAAAATCGATTACCCCTATTAATTCAAACACGGTGAAACCGAATGGAACGAAATTTGGTACAGAGGTAGGACTAGCAAAGGGCACCCCAGTGTCATGTTTTATATCGCCGCCATCTTGACGGAAACGTAATGGCAGCCACACAAATGTTCAAAGCTTAAATCAAATTACGACTAACCTAATCATCCGATATCTACCAAATTTTGCAACAACATACCCTTTATGGAGGGAGCATCCTTTGACAAATCTAATAGGTCAGTAGCCTAATAGTTTGCGGATGGCGGCCATCTTTGTGTCAAAATAGATCACCCCTATTAATTCGAACACGGTGAAACCGAATGGAATGAAATTTAGTACAGAGGTAGCACTAGCAAAGGGCACCTCAGTGTCATGTTTTATATCGCCGCCATCTTGACGGAAACGTAATGGCGGCCACACAAATGTTCAAAGCTTAAATCAAATTACGACTAACCTAATCATCCAATCTCTACCAAATTTTGCAATAACATACCGTTATGAGGGCAGCATCCCCTGACCAAACTAATAGGTCATCAGCCTAATAGTTTGCGGATGGCGGCCATCTTTGTGTGAAAATGGATTACCCCTATTAATTCAAACACGGTGAAACCGAATGGAACGAAATTTGGTACAGAGGTAGTACTAGCAAAGGGCACCCCAGTGTCATGTTTTATATCGCCGCCATCTTGACGGAAACGTAATGGCGGCCACACAAATATTCAAAGCTTAAATCAAATTACGACTAACCTAATCATCCGATATCTACCAAATTTTGCAACAACATACCCTTTATGGAGGGAGCATCCTTTGACAAATCTAATAGGTCAGTAGCCTAATAGTTTGCGGATGGCGGCCATCTTTGTGTCAAAATAGATCACCCCTATTAATTCGAACACGGTGAAACCGAATGGAATGAAATTTAGTACAGAGGTAGCACTAGCAAAGGGCACCTCAGTGTCATGTTTTATATCGCCGCCATCTTGACGGAAACGTAATGGCGGCCACACAAATGTTCAAAGCTTAAATCAAATTACGACTAACCTAATCATCCGATCTCTACCAAATTTTGCAACAACATACCTTTATGGAGGGACCATCCTTTGACAAATCTAATAGGTCAGTAGCCTAATAGTTTGCGGATGGCGGCCATCTTTGTGTCAAAATAGATCACCCCTATTAATTCGAACACGGTGAAACCGAATGGAATGAAATTTAGTACAGAGGTAGCACTAGCAAAGGGCACCCCAGTGTCATGTTTTATATCGCCGCCATCTTGACGGAAACGTAATGGCGGCCACACAAATGTTCAAAGCTTAAATCAAATTACGACTAACCTAATCATCCGATCTCTACCAAATTTTGCAACAACATACCTTTATGGAGGGAGCATCCTCTGACAAATCTAATAGGTCAGTAGCCTAATAGTTTGCGGATGGCGGCCATCTTTGTGTCAAAATAGATCACCCCTATTAATTCGAACACGAAGAAACCGAATGGAATAAAATTTAGTACAGAGGTGGCAGTAGCAAAGGGCACCTCAGTGTAATGTTTTATATCGCCGCCATCTTGACGGAAACGTAATGGCGGCCACACAAATGTTCAAAGCTTAAATCAAATTACGACTAACCTAATCATCCGATCTCTACCAAATTTTCCAACAACATACCTTTATGGAGGGAGCATCCTTTGACAAATCTAATAGGCCAGTAGCCTAATAGTTTGCGGATGGCGGCCATCTTTGTGTCAAAATAGATCACCCCTATTAATTCGAACACGGTGAAACCGAATGGAATGAAATTTAGTACAGAGGTAGCACTGGCAAAGGGCACCTCAGTGTCATGTTTTATATCGCCGCCATCTTGACGGAAACGTAATGGCGGCCACACAAATGTTCAAAGCCTAAATCAAATTACGACTACCCTAATCATCCGATCTCTACCAAATTTTGCAATAACATACCATTATGGGGGCAGCATCCCTTGACCAAACTAATAGAATATCAGCCTAATAGTTTGCGGATGGTGGCCATCTTTGTGTGAAAATAGATTACACCTATTAATTCAAACACGGTGAAACCGAATGGAACGAAATTTGGTACAGAGGTAGTACTAGCAAAGAGCACCCCAGTGTCATGTTTTATATCGCCGCCATCTTGACGGAAACGTAATGGCGGCCACACAAATGTTCAAAGCTTAAATCAAATTACGACTAACCTAATCATCCGATCTCTACCAAATTTTGCAACAACATACCCTTTATGGAGGGAGCATCCTTTGACAAATCTAATAGGTCAGTAGCCTAATAGTTTGCGGATGGCGGCCATCTTTGTGTCAAAATAGATTACCCCTATTAATTCGAACACGGTGAAACCGAATGAAATGAAATTTAGTACAGAGGTAGCACTAGCAAAGGGCACCTCAGTGTCATGTTTTATATCGCCGCCATCTTGTCGGAAACCTAATGGCGGCCACACAAATGTTCAAAGCTTAAATCAAATTACGACTAACCTAATCATCCGATCTCTACCAAATTTTGCAATAACATACCTTTATGGGGGCAGCATCTCTTGACCAAACTAATAGGTCATCAGCCAAATAGTTTGCGGATGGCGGCCATCTTTGTGTGAAAATCGATTACCCCTATTAATTCAAACACGGTGAAACCGAATGGAACGAAATTTGGTTCGGAGGTAGTACTAGCAAAGGGCACCCCAGTGTCATGTTTTATATCGCCGCCATCTTGACGGAAACGTAATGGCGGCCACACAAATGTTCAAAGCTTAAATCAAATTACGACTAACCTAATCATCCGATCTCTACCAAATTTTCCAACAACATACCTTTATGGAGGGAGCATCCTTTGACAAATCTAATAGGTCAGTAGCCTAATAGTTTGCGGATGGCGGCCATCTTTGTGACAAAATAGATCACCCCTATTAATTCGAACACGGTGAAACCGAATGGAATGAAATTTAGTACAGAGGTAGCACTAGCAAAGGGCACCTCAGTGTCATGTTTTATATCGCCGCCATCTTGATGGAAACGTAATGGCGGCCACACAAATGTTCAAAGCTTAAATCAAATTACGACTAACTTAATCATCCGATCTCTACCAAATTTTGCAACAACATACCTTTATGGAGGGAGCATCCTCTGACAAATCTAATAGGTCAGTAGCCTAATAGTTTGCGGATGGCGGCCATCTTTGTGTCAAAATAGATCACCCCTATTAATTCGAACACGAAGAAACCGAATAGAATAGAATTTAGTACAGAGGTGGCACTAGCAAAGGGCACCTCAGTGTCATGTTTTATATCGCCGCCATCTTGACGGAAACGTAATGGCGGCCACACAAATGTTCAAAGCTTAAATCAAATTACGACTAACCTAATCATCCGATCTCTACCAAATTTTGCAACAACATACCCTTTATGGAGGGAGCATCCTTTGACAAATCTAATAGGTCAGTAGCCTAATAGTTTGCGGATGGCGGCCATCTTTGTGACAAAATAGATCACCCCTATTAATTCGAACACGGTGAAACCGAATGGAATGAAATTTAGTACAGAGGTAGCACTAGCAAAGGGCACCTCAGTGTCATGTTTTATGTCGCCGCCATCTTGATGGAAACGTAATGGCGGCCACACAAATGTTCAAAGCTTAAATCAAATTACGACTAACTTAATCATCCGATCTCTACCAAAATTTGCAACAACATACCTTTATGGAGGGAGCATCCTCTGACAAATCTAATAGGTCAGTAGCCTAATAGTTTGCGGATGGCGGCCATCTTTGTGTCAAAATAGATCACCCCTATTAATTCGAACACGAAGAAACCGAATAGAATAAAATTTAGTACAGAGGTGGCACTAGCAAAGGGCACCTCAGTGTCATGTTTTATATCGCCGCCATCTTGACGGAAACGTAATGGCGGCCACACAAATGTTCAAAGCTTAAACCAAATTACGACTAACCTAATCATCCGATCTCTACCAAATTTTCCAACAACATACCTTTATGGAGGGAGCATCCTTTGACAAATCTAATAGGTCAGTAGCCTAATAGTTTGCGGATGGCGGCCATCTTTGTGTCAAAATAGATCACCCCTATTAATTCGAACACGGTGAAACCGAATGGAATGAAATTTGGTACAGAGGTAGCACTAGCAAAGGGCACCTCAGTGTCATGTTTTATATCGCCGCCATCTTGACGGAAACGTAATGGCGGCCACACAAATGTTCAAAGCCTAAATCAAATTACGACTACCCTAATCATCCGATCTCTACCAAATTTTGCAATAACATACCTTTATGGGGGCAGCATCCCTTGACCAAACTAATAGAATATCAGCCTAATAGTTTGCGGATGGTGGCCATCTTTGTGTGAAAATAGATTACACCTATTAATTCAAACACGGTGAAACCGAATGGAACGAAATTTGGTACAGAGGTAGTACTAGCAAAGAGCACCCCAGTGTCATGTTTTATATCGCCGCCATCTTGACGGAAACGTAATGGCGGCCACACAAATGTTCAAAGCTTAAATCAAATTACGACTAACCTAATCATCCGATCTCTACCAAATTTTGCAACAACATACCCTTTATGGAGGGAGCATCCTTTGACAAATCTAATAGGTCAGTAGCCTAATAGTTTGCGGATGGCGGCCATCTTTGTGTCAAAATAGATTACCCCTATTAATTCGAACACGGTGAAACCGAATGAAATGAAATTTAGTACAGAGGTAGCACTAGCAAAGGGCACCTCAGTGTCATGTTTTATATCGCCGCCATCTTGTCGGAAACGTAATGGCGGCCACACAAATGTTCAAAGCTTAAATCAAATTACGACTAACCTAATCATCCGATCTCTACCAAATTTTGCAATAACATACCTTTATGGGGGCAGCATCTCATGACCAAACTAATAGGTCATCAGCCAAATAGTTTGCGGATGGCGGCCATCTTTGTGTGAAAATCGATTACACCTATTAATTCAAACACGGTGAAACCGAATGGAACGAAATTTGGTTCGGAGGTAATACTAGCAAAGGGCACCCCAGTGTCATGTTTTATATCGCCGCCATCTTGACGGAAACGTAATGGCGGCCACACAAATGTTCAAAGCTTAAATCAAATTACGACTAACCTAATCATCCGATCTCTACCAAATTTTCCAACAACATACCTTTATGGAGGGAGCATCCTTTGACAAATCTAATAGGTCAGTAGCCTAATAGTTTGCGGATGGCGGCCATCTTTGTGACAAAATAGATCACCCCTATTAATTCGAACACGGTGAAACCGAATGGAATGAAATTTAGTACAGAGGTAGCACTAGCAAAGGGCACCTCAGTGTCATGTTTTATATCGCCGCCATCTTGATGGAAACGTAATGGCGGCCACACAAATGTTCAAAGCTTAAATCAAATTACGACTAACTTAATCATCCGATCTCTACCAAATTTTGCAACAACATACCTTTATGGAGGGAGCATCCTCTGACAAATCTAATAGGTCAGTAGCCTAATAGTTTGCGGATGGCGGCCATCTTTGTGTCAAAATAGATCACCCCTATTAATTCGAACACGAAGAAACCGAATAGAATAAAATTTAGTACAGAGGTGGCACTAGCAAAGGGCACCTCAGTGTCATGTTTTATATCGCCGCCATCTTGACGGAAACGTAATGGCGGCCACACAAATGTTCAAAGCTTAAACCAAATTACGACTAACCTAATCATCCGATCTCTACCAAATTTTCCAACAACATACCTATATGGAGGGAGCATCCTTTGACAAATCTAATAGGTCAGTAGCCTAATAGTTTGCGGATGGCGGCCATCTTTGTGTCAAAATAGATCACCCCTATTAATTCGAACACGGTGAAACCGAATGGAATGAAATTTAGTACAGAGGTAGCACTAGCAAAGGGCACCTCAGTGTCATGTTTTATATCGCCGCCATCTTGACGGAAACGTAATGGCGGCCACACACATGTTCAAAGCTTAAATCAAATTACGACTAACCTAATCATCCGATCTCTACCTAATTTTGCAACAACATACCTTTATGGAGGGGGCATCCTTTGACAAATCTAATAGGTCAGGAGCCTAATAGTTAGCGGATGGCGGCCATCTTTGTGTCAAAATAGATCACCCCTATTAATTCGAACACGGTGAAACCGAATGGAATGAAATTTAGTACAGAGGTAGCACTAGCATAGGGCACCTCAGTGTCATGTTTTATATCGCCGCCATCTTGACGGAAACGTAATGGCGGCCACACAAATGTTCAAAGCTTAAATCAAATTACGACTACCCTAATCATCCGATCTCTACCAAATTTTGCAATAACATACCTTTATGGGGGCTGCATCCCTTGACCAAACTAATAGGTCATCAGCCTAATAGTTTGCGGATGGCGGCCATCTTTGTGTGAAAATCGATTACCCCTATTAATTCAAACACGGTGAAACCGAATGGAACGAAATTTGGTACAGAGGTAGTACTAGCAAAGGGCACCCCAGTGTCATGTTTTATATCGCCGCCATCTTGACGGAAACGTAATGGCGGCCACACAAATGTTCAAAGCTTAAATCAAAACGACTAACCTAATCATCCGATCTCTACCAAATTTTGCAACAACATACCTTTATGGAGGGAGCATCCTTTGACAAATCTAATAGGTCAGTAGCCTAATAGTTTGCAGATGGCAGCCATCTTTGTGTCAAAATAGATCACCCCTATTAATTCGAACACGGTGAAACCGAATGGAATGAAATTTAGTACAGATGTAGCACTAGCAAAGGGCACGTCCGTGTCATGTTTTATATCGCCGCCATCTTGACGGAAACGTAATGGCGGCCACACAAATGTTCAAAGCTTAAATCAAATTACGACTATCTTAATCATCCGATCTCCACCAAATTTTGCATCAACATACCATTATGGAGGGAGCATCCTTTGACCAAACTAATAGGTCATTAGCATAATATTTTGCGGATGGCGGCCATCTTTGTGTGAAAATCGATTTCCCCTATTAATTCGAACACGGTGAAACCGAATGGAACGAAATTTGGTACAGAGGTAGCACTAGAAAAGGCCACCTCAGTGTCATGTTTTATATCACCGCTATCTTGACGGAAACGTAATCGCGGCCACCCAAATGTTAAAGGCTAAAATGTAATTACGACCAACCTAATAATCTAGTCTCTACCAAATTTTGCAACAACAAATCTGTATGTGGGAAGCATATTCTGACCACACTGCTAGATCATCAGCCCAATAGTTTGGAGATGGTGGCCAAGTATGTGTGCAAATCGATTCCCCCTATCAATTCAAACACGGTGAAACCGAATTGAACGAAATTTGGTACAGAGGTAGCACTTGCAAAAGGCACCTCAGTGTCATGTTTTATATCGCCGCCATCTTGACGGAAACGGAATGACGGCCACCCAAATGTTAAAAGCTTAAATCAAATTTCGACCATCCTAATAATTTGATCTCTACCGGATTTTGCAACAACATGCCTTTTTGTGGAAAGCATCTTATGACTGACTACAAGGTCATCAGCTCAATAGTTTGCAAATAGCGGCCATGTATGTGTGCAAATCCATTCCCCAGATCAATTCAAACACGGTGAAACCGAATTGAATGATTTTTTTTTTACAGAGGTAGCACTAGCAAAGGGCACCTCATATTCATGTTTAATATCCCTATAGCACGTTGTATTTCAACAAGCTACTACAACCAACATTTAATTATACTCCTTGAAAAGGACAAAGAGTTATAACAATACCCATGCATTTAGGAGAAAGTAGGCTATATGTTCTTTACTGAACATCTTGTTTGTTCATTCCTTCAGCATAGGCCTATTGTACACATCTTCGTTTCCAAACCTATCCTCAGTTTTGCTCAAATCTGCGTATCAGAAACCACTCCTAAATTCATTTTTGTTTAGTCAATCGACATCAGGATTGAAATTACTTGTGAAATTAACTGGGTTATCCTCGCCCTAGCAGGCCTAATGCAACGAAATACAGTTACTCGCAATGTCCGCTCTTGCACCACTGTCGGCATATTATCACCTCGTAACCATCTAAATTGTCAGTGACCTGAAGAGGTCAGCAAGGAGGTGCGAGCTCTCGACACTATCTCGGACAATGTCTTGTCCAGTGAGGAAGAGTAGAGTTGTATATTCGCACGCACATAACCTACACTGTTATTGCTGCCGGCTTTGTAGATGCTACTCATAGTGTCTGTGTCAGGTAGTGCCGACAAAGACCATGGGAGGTGATTCAGCACGTGTAAGACTGCCCCAACTATCGTGGCGTGACTCTCATCACTCGCGGTCTTTGTATTACATGTCACTTTAAGCTCAGGGATAGCCAAAGGAAATGCAGACACAAATAAGGCCGGGCGCACACAGTAGGCCGTAGAGCAGGGCAGAGGAAGCTGCAAAGTGCAGGTGAGCGCACATTGCCTCACAGTGACGTCGGTTTTCAAGAAGGTTGGTTTGTTGGTTTCTTAGTTTAGGGGTTGCGACAACGCGGTCATGTAGCCCCGTGTACTTTGGGTGTGTGTAGAATCTGTCTGATAACCGGTGATAATTGTGATGACTAGGGCTCGGATTCGAGCATATTTGCATATTTTTTTCCAGAATAGTACACATTGAAAGAAGCCTTTCGGTGGTATTTTCACCTCTCTGGGACCAACAGAATTGAAATTTCTCGAGCATATAAATGCATATTCTTTTGGTTTTCGTGTCTAAATAGTTTGTTCTTTTTCGAATTCCCCACCCCAAATTCGGGCCCTGACCATTCTTAAGGTTCGAAAACAGAAATAATTATTGAAAAGCCTATCTGGTGCGAATAATAGAACCGCAGGTTTTTAACCTTTAGTGAGGTCGTTCTGGTCATTGAAACTTTTATTGATTGATTTAAGAAAATCATTCAAAACTCAAAATATAGAAAAAATTCTTGTTGTACAGACCAATGCAGATCTACTTCAATGACTCGCCTAATTCTGAACATTTTGTAAATGAACTTTTAAACTGTAACTTTTATAAGAAAACTTCTCCTATATATACTTGAAAAACTTGAATGCGAGTATATTGCAGTGTATCATACACACAATTAGAAAATAAAGCTCGTATACAAAGGTATGTTATTGGTTTTCCCGTTTCACTTTCCTTTCTCTAGTTTTTTAGGTAGATTTCATTAGAAAGATAAACTATTGCAATGGGTCCCATGTTTCGACTTCCGGAAAATTTCGACATATCTTCGCGTTTCACATCCCCCAGACCCCAAAACCACCGTCAGTTCAAAAGTTTATATATAATTTATGTATATATGTATCTATCTATCTATATATATGTTGTTGTTGTTTGAGTCTTCAGTCTTTTGACTGGTTTGATGCAGCTCTCCATGCCTCCCTGTCCTGAGCTAATCGTTTCATCTCAACATAGCTACCACACCCTACATCCGAGGCAATCTGTTTAACATATTCTAACCTTGGTCTACCCCTACAGTTCTTGTCCTCGACCCTTCCTTCCATAACTAAGCTTGCTATTCCTGGGTGTCTTAGTATGTGTCCTACCAACCTATCTCTTCTCTTCATTAGCAGTCGCCAGAAACATCTCTCCTCTCCCACTCGTCTTAATACTTCTTTGTTTGTAACCCTATCTACCCATCTGATCTTCATCATTCTCCTGTAACACCACATTTCAAATGCTTCAATTCTACTCTTTTCTGCTGCACCAATAGTCCAAGTTTCACTTCCATAGAGCGCCACGCTCCAGACAAAGGCTTTCAAAAATGACTTCCTAATACCTAAATCTATATTCGATGTCAGCAGATTCCTTTTTTGTAGAAATGCTTTTCTTGCCTGAGCGAACCTACTTTTTATATCCTCTTTGCTTCGTCCATCACTGGTTATTCTGCTTCCTAAGTAACAGAAATCTCCTACTTCCTTCAGCTTTTCACCTGCCAATTTGATCTCCATAGAGGTTTCTGATTTATTTCGGCTGCATTCCAGTATTTTTGTTTTACATTTATTAATTTTCATCATGAATTCTTTCCGTAAGACGGAGTCCATACCATTCAAAAACTCATTCAAATCCTCAGGCTTGTTGGCCAAGATGACGATGTCATCAGCAAATCTCAGAGTTGAAATTATTTCTCCTTGAATCTTCACTCCCACTTTAAATTTTTCTCTAATTTCCTTCATTGCTTGTTCAATGTAAAGATTGAAAAGTATGGGTGATAAGTTGCAGCCTTGCCTTACACCTTTCTGAATACCAGCTTCTCTCTCATGTCCTTCAACTCGATTGGCTGCTGTCTGGTTTCTGTATAGATTGTATATCACCCTCCTATCCCTGTACTTTATTCCAATCGATTTCAAAATGTCAAACAATTTAGTCCAATCAACGTTATCAAAAGCCTTTTCTAAGTCTACAAAAGCCATGAACGTTCTCTTATCTTTCCTTATTCTACCTTCCAAAATCAGTCTAAGACTTAGTACAGCTTCCCTTGTTCCTACATTTCTCCTGAAACCAAACTGGTCTTCACCCAACTCCGTTTCTAACTGTCTCTCAATCCTCTTGTAAATTATTCTAGACAGGATCTTTGAAGCATGAGTAATCAAGCTGATTGTACGGTAATCTTCACATCTGTCAGCTCCCACTTTCTTTGGTATAGGGATGATTACATTCTTCTTGAAATCAGGGGGTACCTCACCTGTCTCATAAATCCTACACACCAAGTGAAATAACCTGATCAGACCTTCCTCTCCTATGCAGCGTAGCAACTCAATCGGTGTATCATCTATGCCTGGTGCTTTGTTCCTGCTTAAGTCCTCCAAAGCTCTATCAAATTCTGATCTCAATATTAAATCTCCTTTCGCATCCTCATCAATTTCCTCCTCCCTTTCCATTACATGATTCTCAATCTCCTTTCCCTTATACAAACTCTCTATGTAAGCTTTCCATCTCTCAACCTTTTCTTCCCTATCTGTTAGAGGCTTTCCATTTGTGTCCTTAATATTACAGCACTTAGTCTTCTTTTCCCCAAAAGTATTCTTAATCCTTCGATAAGCTGTGTCTACTTTTCCTAATTTCAGACAATTTTCTATACCAGCACATTTCTCTTTCAACCATTCTTCTTTCGCTTTCTTGCACTTCTTGTTAACCTCATTTCTCAGACGTCTGTATTCTGCTTTCCCCTTTTCATCTCTTACATTCTTGTGCTTCCGCCTTTCATCCATCAATTCGAGTATATCCTGAGTGATCCACGGTTTTCTACCTATTCTCTCTTTCCTACCAATGTTTTCTTCTGCGGATTTTGTTATTTCATTCCTCAAAAGTGCCCATTCGTCTGCAATTGAAGTTTGGTTAGGGTTTTTCATTAGTCCTTCCTTTATACTCTTCTTGAATCTTCCGTTTACATCCTTCTCTTTCAGTCTGTCTATTGCCCACTTTTTTGGCTTTTGACTTTTCTTCAGTTTCTTCAACTTTAATCTGCATTTCATTACAACCAGATTGTGGTCAGAGTTTATGTCAGCACCAGGATATGTTTTGCAATCCAAAATCTGGTTTCGAAACCTCTGCTTGACCATAATGAAGTCGATTTGGTAACGCCCTGTATCTCCTGGTCTCATCCATGTGTATATTCTTCTATTGTGGTTATTGAATAAGGTGTTAGCTATGACCAACTCATGCTCAGTGCAGAATTCTACCAGCCTGCTTCCTCGATCATTCCTTTCACCTAATCCGAAATCTCCTACTATCTTCCCTTCTCTCCCTTTTCCTACCACAGCATTCCAATCTCCCATTACTATAACATTTTCATCACCCTTGATATACCTCAGAATTTCGTCTATTTCATCGTAGACCTTTTCAACATCCTCATCATCAGCTTGACTGGTAGGCATATAGACTTGTACCACTGTGGTGCAGGTAGGTTTAGTATTTATTTTTGCTACAATAATCCGTTCACTATATTGCTCATAATATTCCACCCGCTGTCCAAGTTTCCTACTCAATATGAGGCCAACCCCTCCTTGGCCATTGTTTGATTTAGTGCTAATGACCCTATAGTCTCCCGACCAAAAGTCCTGTTCTTCCTGCCAGCGCATTTCACTAATCCCAACCAAATCCAACCTCAACCTATCCATTTCCCTTTCTAAGTTTTCTAACCTTCCATTTCCTAGCAGACTTCTAACATTCCACGCTCCGATCCGTAGAATGTCAGAGTTCCTCTTTGTCACTTCTGTGATGTTAACCCCCTCTCGAGTAGTCCCCACCCGGAGATCCGAACGGGGGACTAGTTTACCTCCGGATTGAAATTTTACAAGGGAGGAGGCCATCATCACATGTATTTATGCATAGAGAGGTGCATATCCTCGGGAATAGCAAATGGCTGTAGTTTCCCCTTGCTTTCAGCCGTGCAGCAGGACGCAGTGTAGCCATTATTTGGCTTATATTATCAATATCTTAACCGTCTATAAGACTAGTAAAGAATTGATTTATTCTGAAAGGCTGCTACTCCCTTTCAGAATAAGTAAAGAGCAATTCTACTAACAAAAATACTAACCTTCTACTGTACTAACAATTAAATACCAAAATTCTACTAACGAAAAAATACTAAAGTTCCACCAACAACAAATACTACCACTAAAACAGTCTGTCACCAGACACACTCACATGCAATCACACATCACAGTCTACTGAAACAATGAACTATAACTAATAAACAATGCAACTGTTACCAGACACACTCACACACCAGAGTCTAATAGAACAATGACATATATCTAATAGACAAACTAACTACCTACTTACAACTAACTACATACTTACTGTACTGTTATTTGAATTGACAATATTTACAAAATGCAATTTAGATAGAAAATACTTACAGGAAGAGAGCAAAGATAATGCCAATGGTTATCCTTCGTATAGGAGAAGAAATAATGGACGGATTATTATAAAAACAATTCGAGGCATTAACGTTGAAATCGATCTTCTGACGGTAGACATTTCTGTCTAGTATTTCTGACGTTTCTATCCGGGCCTTTTCCAGGTCATTTTTAACATCTTGTATCCAAGATACGTTCTTCAGTTTTCCAGAGTATGTCAAAATCTTGTGAGTTAACCTTGAAGATGAGAGTCTGTGAATGTGTCCATAGCATTTCAGTCCTCGTTTCCTGATGTCCGCGGCGAGGTTGGATAGTTTTTCCGTGGCTTTGCGTGATTTGAGTCTATACCCTTCTTCACTTTTCTCTGGGCCCAGAATTTTCCTCAAGATCTTTCTTTCCTCCTTCAAGATATTTTCCAGATCACCTTTCTTTTTAAGTACCAAGGTTTCACTTGCATACAGCACTTCAGGTTTAATCACCGTATTATAGTGTTTGATTTTTGTATGTATTGTAACGTGTTTTTCGAGGGTTTTTTATGCAACTGGCATAAGTCAGTAGGAAGCCATTCTATATTTATTTACGCGGCAAATTGTTCAGCCAAGAGAATTATTCATGTTAATTTATTATTATTATTATTAATTTATTATAATTATTATTAAGATATTAAGATATTAAGAAGTCTATCACTATTGAATTCACCATTTTATCTATATTCGATTAAGTGTGCGAATCTTAGTCACTTTGATTATGGCACAAACATTGCAGGATAATTTAACTACTGTATTATAAATTGCTTCAATTGTAGAAAATGTAACACTGCAAGTTAAGAATCTACAACTGCAATGTTAGATTGCTGTTCATTCGTAGCAATAATCGCTTTGTTCTCAAGAAATGAGCCACCGTACTATTGCACACCTTTAAAATAAAAATGTACAGCATTTCACGCCACGAATAACAAACGCAGAAAGGCGAGCCGGCGTAATATGGCGAGAGTATCTTATCTTGGGTGGGACTGTACTGTACATTCCAGTGAGAAGTGAGGATGTGACAGTCTCTTATCTTGGGTGGGACTGTAATGTACATACCAGTGAGAAGTGAGAATATAACAGTCTCTTATCTTGAGTGGGACTGTACTGTACATACCAGTGGGAAGTGAGGATTTAACAGTCTCTTATCTTGGGTGGGACTGTACTGTACATACCAGTGGGAAGTGAGGATTTAAGTCTCTTATCTTGGGAGGGACTGTACTGTACATACCAGCGACTTTCATCTGTTCACACATCTCAAGTCTTTTCTTGGCGGTCAACACTTCAACAATGACGACGAGCTGAAAGAAGATGTTTCCAACTGGTTGAAGACACAGGCGACAAACTTCTATGAAGAAGGTATCCAAAAACTTGTGCCACGCTATGACAAATGCCTGCAAAAGTTCGGCAGTTATGTGGAAAAGTAGTTTAAGAGGTGTAGAATGTTGTGCAATAAATACTTTTTCTGTATCTGTACACAATTTAATTTTATTACCAAACGGAACTTACTTTCTGGACGTGCCTCGTATGTACTCTTGTAACAGAACATAATAATTGCAATAAAGATATTTTCAGTATTGAATAAAATGAAAAAAAAACTGTTTTTCAGTTAAAATTCGTTAAGTTTTATTTGTCTGGTTCTTGTGTTTTCGTTTTTTGAGTTTGCAAAAAAAAATCGTCTCCCGTTTGGGGGGGGGGGGGGTCATGACCCCCGTGACCCCCTCCTTGAATCCGCGCCTGAGTCTAGGCGGCCGTTCATAGTGAATACAACACACACGAATGGAATGTAGGCTACGCGCATATAAATTACAACATTCGTTTGTAATATTACTCAAGTGTAAAATTTAAAGCGAAAGCACACCAGCACTATGGCATAACTGACATAATATGTAGGATGATTTTAACCTTCCGGTGGGTGCTACTGATCTGACGGACGCACCAGTTAATTCTTATCTCATGTTCGTGAACCACCTTTCAGTAGTTACGTCTTTCCACATGACATTCAAGTCCATATCGGCCAGTTTGTCAATGACCCTTCTACACATTTGCTGTTGTTGCAAAAGTGATATGCGAGGCAGATTGCGCCTGACCGAGCACCATTACGTAATAGACTATGTAGAGAACGAATGGGTGTATTCACTAATTGAAGCAAAACTATTCTTCAGCACTTCTTGTTAACCTCATTTCTCAGACGTCTGTATTCGGCTTTCCCCTTTTCATCTCTTACATTCTTGTGCTTCCGCCTTTCATCCATCAATTCGAGTATATCCTGAGTGATCCACGGTTTTCTACCTATTCTCTCTTTCCTACCAATGTTTTCTTCTGCGGATTTAATATATATATCAGTTTCTTGTGGACACGATAACTGCCGTAATTTTGCACCAATCACTTTGAATTTTTTACATAATATGTATCCCTATAAAATCTCGGTCGAGTTCGTTAATGGGCAAAATCGGTCAAGGGGGTAAAAATGGGGGGCTTTTATCGAAAAAGTGAAATATCGCTATAATTCTCTTAATACATGAAATATCGAATCCCTTCAAAGTTCATAATATGTGTCGGATAAGTGCCAAAAATTTATGTCAAATACGTTTTTTGATAGCACCAACCATTGACCAAAGGGGTGGGAAAAAGTGGGTTTTTCGGGAAACATTAATCATATCTCTGTTAATAGGCACAATATCAAAACCGCACAAAATGGACAATATTCCTCCAATAATTATCTAAAACTTTTGTCTGAAAGAATTTTTGATATGACCCACCATTACGCCACGGGGTGAACAAAATGATTTAAATTATAAGAAAATGCCAAGTGCCAAGAGAAGTTGCCATGACAACTTTACTTTTAATTGATAAGGGATGACCATCAGCAGTTGCTATGACAACGCCACTGCACGAGATCACATTCAGTTTTCATATGTCAGTGGGAAGCGACTTCGGTATCGGAACTGGTAGCATGCTGAAATTCTATGCCCAAGGTCGCGGGTTCAAACCCGGCTGAAGTCGTCGGATTTACTAAGAGCGCTAAAAAACCTGAGTTTGCATTCCTTCGGAGGGGAAGTTCCAACGTTCGTTGCGAGTTGCTGATTGAGGTGGCATCTAGTAGCCAAGTTCACAGCTAGGTGTCGTTGACGGCAGTATTTTAGGTAGATTTCATTAGAAAGCTAACTATTGCAATGGGTACCATGTTTCGATTTCCGGAAAATTTCGACATATCTTCGCGTTTCACATCCCCCAGACCCCAAAACCACCGTCAGTTCAAAAGTTTATATATAATTTATGTAATATATGTATATATGTATATCAGTTTCTTGTGGACACGATAACTGCCGTAATTTTGCACCAATCACTTTGAATTTTTTACCGAATATGTATACCCATAAAATCTCGGACGAGTTCGTTACTGGGCTAAATCGGTCGAAGGGGATGAAAATGGGGGACTTTTTTTTTCGAGAAAATGAAATATTGCTATAACTCTCTTAATATGTGAAATATCGAATCCGTTCAAAGTTCATACTATGTGTCGGATAAAGCTCAGAAATTTATGTTTGAAACGTTTTTTGATAGCATCAACCATTGACCAAAGGGGTGGGAAAAAGTGTTTTTTTTCGGGAAACATTAATCATATCTCTGTTAATAGGCACAATATCAAAACCGTACAAAATGGACAATATTCCCCTAATAATTGCGCGAGATCAGATTCAGATTTCCATCTGACTAAGTGTGAAGCGGCTTCGGTGACGTAACTGGTAGCATGCTGAACTTCTATGCCCAAGGTCGCGGGTTCAAAGCCGGCCAAAGTCGTCGGATTTTCTAAGAGCGCTAAAAATCCCTCAGTAAGCTTTCCTTTGGAGGGGAAGTTCCAACGTTCGTTGCGAGTTGCTGATTGAGGTGGCATCTAGTAGCCAAGTTCACAGCTGGGTGGCGTTGACGTTAGTATCTGGTAGCAACATTAGGAACTACTGCTTGAAATTTAGCGTCTGCATTCCTTACCTGAATTACAGACTAATACAGCCATCACAATTCACACAGTTTATCAGACAGATTCTACACTCACCCAAAGTACACGGGGTTATATGACCGCGTTGTCGCAGCCCCTAAACTGAGGAACCAACCAACATCTCTGCGGGAGATATAATTTTGCGTGAAGAAGTAACAGACCGTTACATAGTTACACATCAGTGTCGAAACCTTGCATAAGGACAGTGTGACCACAAGTATAACAAGTAGTTCCGTGAAGAACTGTACAGCCTATTTTCATATATCCTGCTCATGTTAATTGCCTCTATCAACATACAAAATTTCAGTTTAATTGCTGTAACAGATTCGTAGATATTGAGAACCGTCTAAATATTTCAGATGGTCGCCAGGTTGGATTTTTATTTTTGTACTATTATATTAAGATTATTGTGTAAGTGTGGTATTCAAACTTCAATCGCATGATTAGAACACAAGAAGTAAAAACGAGATTTTAAAATTACGCACAGCAGCCATCTTGTGATTATGCAAACAATTGAAATAAATTAGATGCCAGTGGATCAACATTTGTGTAAGCATTTAAAACGTGCAACGTTTCACGGCACTCGGATAGTTAATTCGCGAGAAACGTCCATTTAAATATTTATACTTCGCGTCGCCGCCATGTTGGATTCGTGCTCACCAGGTTACTGAAAGTCCTATAGGTGAACATATGTTCATAGTCTCTATGAACATAAAAATTTCAGTTTGGTTGCAGTAAAAGATTCATATATATTGAGAACCGTCTAAATATTACGGAAGCTTGCCATTTAGGATTGTTATATGTATAGGCCATAGAGTTATGTACCATTCAAGGTCACTTATTGCCTAGGTTCATTATTCAAACTTTCACTTCGATCGCATGATTACGACACAAGAAATAAAAACTTAATTTTAAAATTTCGCACAGCCGCCATCTTGAGGTTATGTAAACAATTGAATTAGATTAGATGGCAGTACATTACAATATGCAAAATCATTTGCTGTACCACATTTCACTGCGCTCAGAGAGTTAACTCACGAGAAAAGTCTATTAAAATATTTCAAATTCGCTTGGTCGCCATGTTCGTTTTGTACTTTACAGATTTATGAATTATACATAGGTAATCTTGTATCAGTACCCTTTATCACCGTACAAAATTGCAGGGTGATATCTGTGATAGTTTCGGGGATATATAATGTCAGTGAAATATTTCGCACAGCCGCCATTTTGAGGTTATGTAAACAATTGAACTAAATTAGACTCCAGTGCATTGCAATGTGTATAAATATTTGCTGTACCAAGTTTCATTACGTTTGGATAGTTAAATCGCGAGAAAAGTCTATTTAAAAGTCTCCAATTCGCTTGGCCGCCATGTTGGTTATGTAGTAACCAGGTTTTTGAAAGTTTCATAGGTGAACTTCTAGTAGTACCCTTTATCACCGTACACAATTTCAGGGCGATATCCGTTATAGTTTCGGAGATACTGAATGCTAGTGAAATATTTCGCACAGCCGCCATGTTGGATTGGTGAGACGTAACAAAATTCGATGGGCACGGTCCACGTCGCCGGGAATAGTGCTATGAACTTACCGAGTTTTACTGAAATCGCTCCAGCCGTTTAGATTTTATTAGGGGGACACACACACACACCTCACACACACGCACACACACGCACACACACACGGACAAAAGGTGATCTCATAAGCCTATTTTTTCAAAATTGAAAATAGGCTAAAAATGGACTCCAAATGACAAGAAGGTTACCGTCCCCGTAAGACAATAAAATGTTTAAAATATGTTTAAAATGAAGAAAAACAAAGTTAATTAATCTCCAATTATAAAATACTTTCACGCGATAAATGAGGTCTGATCCTTCTACGAAAACCTGCATATTCTGCCTATTTTCGCCTATCTCCAAGTTTGTCCGGTGAAATCTACCTCCGCCTTCCGGCGTGCCGAGAGGACTTTTTTTTAACATATTCTGCATATTTAACCGCATATAATGTTCTTTTTTTGGAATATATCTATCGACCATAAAACACATGTTTTTCTAGCATATCTGGAGATTTTGTCGAGCATATCGATCCGAGCCTTAGTGATGACTCAATTAGTGTGCAAACACATTTGCCATTTATTTAATTAATACCACATTTGAAAGGATATCCATTTTTAGCCTACTTTCGATTTTTGCAAAAAATGAAAGTAGACTTATGAGATCAACACAGGGCGAAAAAAGTGTGTCTGTCTGTGTGTGTGTATGTGTGTGTGTAAGTCTGTGTGTGTGTGTCTGTGTGTCTGTGTGTGTGTGTGTGAGTGTGTGTACTCTGAATGTCTGTCTCCCCCTATCAATTCGAACACGGTGAATGCGAATTGAACGAAATTTGGTACAAAGGTAGCACTAGCAAAGAACACCTCAGTGTCATGTTTTATATCGCCGCCATCTTGACGGAAACGTAATGGCGGCCACACAAATGTTCAAAGCTTAAATCAAATTACGATTAACCTAATCATCCGATCTCTACCAAATTTTGCAACAACATACCTTTATAGAGGAAGCATCCTTTGACCAAATAACTAGGACATTAGCCTAATAGTTTGCGGATGGCGGCCATCTTTGTGTGAAAATCAATTCCCCTATTAATTCAAACACGGTGAAACCAAATGGAACGAAATTTGGTACAGAGGTAGCACTAGCAAAGGGCACCTCAGTGTCATGTTTTATATCGCCGCCATCTTGATAGAAACGTAATGGCGGCCACACGAGTGTTCAAAGCTCAAATCAAATTACGATTAACCTAATCATCCGATCTCTACCAAATTTTGCAACTACATACCTTTATGGAGGGAGCATCCTTTGACCAATCTAATAGGTTATTAGCCTAATAATTTGCGGGTGGCGGCCATCTTTATGTCAAAATTGATTCCCCCTATTAATTCGAACACGGTGGAACCGAATGGAACGAAATTTGGTACAGAGGTAGCACTAGCAAAGGGCACCTCAGTGTTATGTATTATATCGCCACCATCTTGACTGAAACGTAATGGCGGCCACACGAATGTTCAAAGCTTAAATCAAATTACGATTAACCTAATCATCCGATCTCTACCAAATTTTGCAACTACATACCTTTATGGAGGGAGCATCTCTTGACCAATCTAATAGGTCATTCGCCTAATAGTTTGCGGATGGCGGCCATCTTTGTGTCAAAATCGATTCTCCCTATTAATTCAAACACAGTGAAACCGAATGGAACGAAATTTGGTACAGAGATAGCACTAGCAAAGGGCATCTCAGTGTCATGATTTATATCGCCGCCATATTGACAGAAACGTAATGGCGGCCACACAAATGTTCAAAGCTTAAATCAAATTACGATTAGCCTAATCATCCGATCTCTAGCAAATTTAGCAACAACATACCTTTATGGAGGGAGCATCGTTTGACCAAACTAATAGGTCATCAGCCTAATATTTTGCGGATGGCGGCCATCTTTGTGTGAAAATCGATTCCCCTTATCAATTCGAACACGGTGAAACCGAATGGAACGAAATTTGGTACAGAGGTAGCACTAGCAAAGGGCACCTCAGTGTCATGTTTTATATCACCGCTATCTTGACGGAAACGTAATCGCGGCCACCCAAATGTTAAAAGCTAAAATGTAATTACGACCAACCTAATAATCTAGTCTCTACCAAATTTTGCAACACCATATCTTTATGTGGGAAACATATTCAGACCAAACTGCAAGAACATCAGCCCAATAGTTTGCAGATGGTGGCCAAGTATGTGTGCAAATCGATTCCCCCTATCAATTCAAACACGGTTAAACCGAATTGAACGAAATTTGGTACAGAGGTAGCACTAGCAAAGGGCACCTCATATTCATGTTTAATATCCCTATAGCACGTTGTATTTCAACAAGCTACTACAACCAACATTCAATCATACTCCTTGAAAAGGACAAAGAGTTATAACAATACCCATGCATTTAGGAGAAAGTAGGCTATATGTTCTTTACTGAACATCTTGTTTTATTACTATATTTAATTATTACAATTATTATAATTAATATTTCATTTTAATTTAGATTTAAGTCACATATGCTATTTTAGTTTTAAATTCTTAATTGATTTTCTTTTTAGGCTGAGGATGCCCCCAATGTAGGTCGAAACATGTACCAATATATAATATATAATTATATTTGTTTATGTATTGATTTGGCGTATAATTTTAAACGTTTAATTCTATTAGTGTGTGTATCTGTTTTAATTCAAGTAAGGATTGCAGACGTTCAATTATTCCAAGTAGTTCCTACTTTTGCCACCAAACGCCACCATCAACGACTAACTGGTTCAGAACTTAGTTACCAGATGCCTCAGCAGTCGGCTCCTGACAACGAACGTAGGAACCTAAAAACGTTAGTCAAATGTTAACCTATATATAATTTATCTTCACACAGGTGTAATTAGTGGAATGTTCTTTAACATGCCATAAATCTATGACATGGGACCGCTGGCTTTACTTCCCCTCCGAAGGAAGGCATACTGAGGGATTTTTAACGTTCTTAAAAAATCCGACGATTTCGGCTGGGTTTGAACCCGCGAGCTTGGGCATAGAAGCTCAGTATGCTACCAACTACGCCACCGAAGCCGCTGTTTTCAAGAAGAATGCAATGTCTAGCTACATCGATGGAAGTTCAGAATCCGATTCTGATGATGAAAAAGATGATATTATATTAATGTATGTCGCATAAAAACGTAAAATGCCAACCTGGAAAAGCAAGTATATAATAAAAGAAGATAAGTCGGTGAATTCACCTTGACTTCAGAATTTTCTGATAAACAGTTCAGTAACCACTTTCATTGTACACTTGGAAAGATGTTTCATACGTTTAGAGACAATGGTAATGTAGATGCCAGAATGATGCTGAACTTCAGTTGGACAGAACATGAAGGAAACAAATCATTCCTAATTGAAATGGATGAAAGGAGGCAGTTAATAGCTTTTGGGGAAATAAGAAACAAAATCATTAGACACACTCTACAACGTAGCCAGTTCTTGCGTAAAATTTTGTATTGAAAATTTCCAGGGAAGAAAGGCAGGTGAAGACAAAGAAAGAAGTATTTGCATTCTGTAATACACAAGTACATTGCAAAAATTATCTTCTTATAAAGCAGTGCCGTAGCAGGGATTTAGGGGGTTCAAAATCCCCCAAAATATTTTACAAATAAAATGTACTATGATTAAGTACGGTACCACAAAAATTATGTTGAAAACAAAAGCTGGAAATGAAATTGCACGTGCATGGAATAATTATATAAGAATAACTAGCTGGTGTTATGTATAAGTGAATGTATGATCATCAGCGTGGCCCTCACCCATTATTTGATTTGCTAAAATGAACTGATCCTGCACACCGAGTAGGCCTATTACCAACCTCTTTGGTTGACTGGACCGTACTATTGACTAAAAAATATGGTATTTTGCATCGTAGACACTGTTATTAATTTAAAATTTAAATTAATATTTGAACAATGCACCTTGCTTAACATTCCATTCCATTCAATTTAAATGCGATTTAACCTCTATAGCATCAATTGGTCTATTAATTTGTATGTGTATGAGTATTGATTTAAATCTCGTCTATTATCGCAGAAGAATAAGATTCAGCTATATGTGACACAAGTACGGCCGGTACTTTTGTATGGTTGTGAAACCTGGGCGACGTCTGCAACAACCGAAGAAGCCAATTCTGCCTTCGAGAGGAAGATATTTCGAAAGATTTATGGACCCGTTTTCAATGCCAGGGATGGTAAATAGGAACGAAGAACGAAGGATGACCTGCATCAGCAGTTTGGAAAACCACAAATTGGCCGAGTACTAGGACAGAAGAGGTTGCAGTGGTTTGGCCACATCTTTCAAGCTGATGAATCGATCCAAAACCGAGACCTTCATTCACAACCTGCTGGAAGACGCCCAAGGGGACGTCCCAGGATCGAGTATTGACAATACTTCAGCAAGTGGAGCCGAATGCGGTGGAAGATGAAGCTAGGGACCGCCAGCGTTGGAATGCTATCTGCAGTAGATACCTCCTCCTTCGTGACTGATTCCTTTGTTACCACTATTTCTCTTCTTTCTCTTTCTTTTTTTCTTCTGCTGTAGGCTTTGAAGTCCCATAAGTACAATAAATGGTGATGTATGAATATTGATTGCGGTGGGGGATATTTAATATTTATACGTTGTGCGGAAAGATAACCGGGCCAGTGGAGGGATGTAACTATCAATCAAACCCTCGCTCCACGAAGAGAAACCCTGAATACGCCACTGTGTGAAGCGTGCAATACTGGGCAAACGAATGTGCTTGCAGAGATTAGATATACGTATAAATGAATTACACGTTTATTTTTGCACACTACATACTGTATTAGGAGTATATTTACTTTACGTATATACGAAGTATTCCTAACATATCTCTTAAACTTCGTAGTCTGCTATAATATGAAAGTTAAAAGATTACAGCCTATTTCATTAAAGCATTACCGTGAAGACACTATCTTCAAAATTAAATAAGACGTTTTATTCACTTCATTACTGGTGTGAGAGGCCGTTATTCATATTAAACGGAAATACTGCGGTAATTCACAACCCAAACTACCAGTAACATAAATTCAGTGCGGTGGTAATGCTGATTTATTGGCTAAGGGCTCGCATCCAGAGATATATAACCAGAAGAGTCAGGATAGCGTGCTGACAGTATTTAATCTTGGTCAAATATAGAATAATAAAGTGATCTTTTACTTAAATAATCCGCAATGATTCATGGTGCTACGTTCACAAAAGTGTCTCAATTTATTCCTCAAGGACTCACAATCTATCAAATATTTGATGGTGATTTTGAGGCTACAAGCTGAGCATAGCAGTGTTTCAAATTACTTACACCAAAGTTTTAATGTAAGAATGACCTGCCTATCTCGCCCATGTTAAACCAAATTCTTGGTACACTTTCCTCTAAATCTGTTTGGGTTAGTTAATTGAATTTTTCAGCGATTACTCTTCTGATCATTCTCTGCAATCATAAGAAGGATTATTGACAAAAACGAAATACTTTTGCCAATATGATTTTCTTTTAAGGTATGATGTTTTAATCCAAAATTATGTCGAAGAATAAATATATTTCATTTTGTATATTATTTAAAGGGATATCCCTTCTTTATACTGTTCATGACGATAATGGTGATACATAAAATAATATTTATGGCCTTATTTTTATTAGTTTTCTTACAAATGGTACCAAAGAAGTGAAAATGTTAAACTGAGAAAAATGAGGTTGAAGACTTTCATTACATTTTGTTACCTCTGACAATTCTTAGAACATTCCTGCCCCATAACTTGCATCATTTCGTCCTTCACTGGTTATTTTTCTTCTCTTACTGTACTTCCTTTAGCTTTTAAATAAATAAATATATAAATGAACAAATAAATAAGTAGACAAATAAATAAAAAGCAATATAAAACAAGAAGTTCCGTTAAGAACTATACAGCCTACTTTTCATGCCAATGATTATTCTACAGAATATGAACCTATCTAGAATAATGACGAAATTAAGTTGGTAATATCGAAATATCTAATTAGTTCAAAATATACCTGGTATAATGTAGCCTAATAGAGCACTACAGTTGGCAGCCCTGGTGACTGAATATATTCTTAGTTCCATCTCTTAAGGTACAGAATACAAAATTTGGTTGAAGTCCAATGGACGTTACATGCAGTTAGACACTGGATCTATCAGCAGGCGTAAAAGCATGTTGCCAACAATACCATGCGTGTGCTGGTCAGAAATAATCTGAAATATTATGATATCTTGTTGTGCCAATTTTGGATGAAATCCATTTGTTAGTATAGAAGTTACATGTATTTTAAAATTGGACATATCAGCAGGCATAGAATCATGTTGTCAGCACTGACTTGTATTAATTACTCCAAATTAATCTAGAATGTCAGGTGCTATACGTGTGCAAAGTATAGAGCTGTTGGCTTGCATACTTTCGGATATATTGATATTAGGGTAAAAAATATAGACAGCATTTATTAACAGTTGGCAGCCCTGATTGCACTGAAGAATACTTATAGTCATATCTGATATGTTACACATAGCACATGCGAAATTTGGATGAAATCCTACTGATAGTATAGAAGTTACATGTATTTAAAAATTGGCCCTATCAGCAGGCTTAGAATCATGTTGGTAGAACTGACGTATATAAGTTACTCCAAAATTAATCAATCATGTCAGGTACTATACGTGTGCATAGTTTAAAGCTGTCGGCTTGCACACATTCTGATATATTGGTATTTGGATAAAAAAAATAGAGAGAGCAATTATTAACAGTTGGCAGCCCTGGTGGCTCCTAAGAATACGCTCAGTCATATCTGTTTATGTACAGATATTACATACAAAATTTGGTTGAAATCCAGTTGATAGTGTAGAAGTTATATGCATTTAAACATTGGACCTGTCAGAAGGCTTAAAATTATTTTGGCAACACTGTCATGGTTGGCCTCCTGGAAATTAATCTGAAATAGTATTATCTACATGTGTGCCAATTTTGGAATAGCTCCTATGCATACCTTGAAGGATATCCAACATGGAGCTCAAATTTCTAGTGCGTTTTTTCAGCAGTTGGTAGCACTGACATCATTTTCAAATATGGACGTGAGCTATTCCGGTGCACATCTTTACTCATACTAAATTTGGTTTTGATTGCTGCAGCCGTTTAGGAGTTGATAGGGGGGGACACACACACAGCCAGACAGACAGACAGAAGGACAGACAGACAGACAGACAGACAGACAGACAGACACACATTTGCCCGATCTCATAAGACTACTTTTTCCTCATTTTTGCAAAATGTGAAAAGTAGGCTAAAAAATTACGAGCCTTACAGCAGTCGCATATGATGTGTAACATCTGACATAGAAGACACCTCACGTGAAATTGTTGATACCGGTATTTTATAACATTATTGGCACAAATAATAATCTATTGTAAAAGTGAGTGTTCTACAGATATTGTAGTTTATAATACGGAACTCATTTTATTAGATGATTTGTAGCTTCCACCAGCACTAGCCTAAATAAAGAATACGATATGGATCAACTATATGAATTGACGCGACACCGCTCATAACCTTAAATTCCTTATAAACAGGTCCTCTTGATTCACAGACCAACACGTAATTTCATATGGATTCTGTTAAAATGAGTCATATTGATATGACAAATATCGTTTAAAATGATAATCTGGTTGCAAAAATATCTACCCCGTCCGGGATTCGAACCCGAGATCTCTAGATTCACAATCATAGTCGCTAACACCACGGCTATGTCGACCACGCAAGTATTGTGTACAAGATGGTGACTTATTTCCACGCCCCAATAATACTGCATTTATATTTCATTTATATTTTATATTTTGCTTGTTTCGATAATGTTCTTGCGTGAAATTGAGTTTAAAATGCCTCATGAATAGGCCCTCTTGTGAGTAAAGAGAATGTATTCAGCAATAGTTCATGAAGGCTTGCTCAATTCTCGTATAACCACAACGATTATATTATATTGATGACTGCATTACCGTTATGTGGGTTAATATTTGAATAGCCATTGGGCAGAAACATAATACCGGCAATGCTGACTACTTACAATATTAAGTCATTTTACCATTTAAATACTGATACGAAGACTTCGAACATGTACCATGTGCTTTGTTTCAATCACTTGACACCAGAGTTCGCATGAACGTTTACCGTTCAGTATATCATATACATTCCACATGGCCGAGAGTACGTCATGGTATCAATTTCCGACACCGCGCGCTCATTGTTTCTCTTACCACTGCCAGCTGGATCTTACCACAGCCAGCAGGATCGATCGATCGAGTTGGCAGTGCGTCTTACACTTCCGTTCGATCCACCACTGCCAGCTAGCACACTTCCGTTCGAGCACACTTCCGTTTGATCGAATGGAAGAGTGCCAGCTGGTGCCACCTCGATAGTTCCGATCCACTTTCTTATCCAGCAACCGATTGGAAAGATGTTACTTATCAATAAATAAACAAATAAATAAATAAATGCGTATTCCAAATTATCTGTTTGAAAATAATTGGACTTGTTTCCATTCTATTTTCATTGCTTTATCAACAACTGATTTTGCACATTTTCACTCGGTCAAATCAAATGAGCCCAATTACATTAGGCGGGAAAACAAGTATTTATACACCCTAGCACGAAAAAATAGTGACAGTCAGTCTGAAAGACAAGACTTTGTATCATTTTAAGTGCTACAAATGCTGAAAAATGCTAGAAAGGCTGGAGGCTTCTCGCTTCGCTGGAAGCCAAAGACTCTTGACATGTTAGAAAATGATCTGCATAATACGTACCTTGCTTATCTTGCTTCAAATTACTCGCGAACGGCAAGTGCAAACCAAGGGCAAAGCAAGGTCAAGCGTGCGGGATGCCGTCACGCTCACCAGAGCGTGCGGGGACGTGTCCCTTCCGTCCCGTCTAAAAACACTTATAGAGATATGCTCTCGCGGACTTTTTTGTAGAAATTTTCATGCTGACCAATTCTTACGCTCATAGTATATTGATATTTTTAACGGTTTGCCCAGCGTAAGCTTAAGAAGCGCACGGACACCAAGTTTGTTTTCTACTTTTTCACTGAAATCGTTACTGCTTGGCTTCCTTTGGTCATACATACACACATCAAAAAAAGTTTTGCATCACCTCGGTTCCAAGAGTTCCGGAACCGTTAAATACAAAGGGAATAGAGATCAACACAAACAACATTTCAGCTCGTTTTATTGCTCATGAGACCCACACATTGCATGTTGTACCATCATACAGCTAGACTTTCAGCATTTGTGGTCCAGATCGCAGTACACACCACTACCTCTAATACCCAGTAGCACGTCCTCTTGCATTGATGCATGCCTGTATTCGCCGTGGCATACTATCCACAAGTTCATCAAGACACTGTTGGTCCAAATTGTCCCACTCCTCAACGACAATTCGGCATAAATCTCTCAGAGTGGTTGGTGGGTCAAGACGTCCATAAACAGCCCTTTTCAACATATCCCAGGCATGTTCGATAGGGTTCATGTCTGGCGAACATGCTGGCCACTGTAGTCGAGCGATGTTGTTATCTTGAAGGAACGCATTCACAAGATGTGCACGATGAGGTCAAGAATTGTCGTCCATGAAGACAAATGCCTCTCCAATATTCTGCCGATATGGTTGCACTATGGGTCGGAGGATGTCATTCAGGTATCGTAAAGCCGTTTCGGAGCCTTCCATGACCACCAGTGGCGTACGTCGGCCCCACATAATGCCACCCCAAAACATCAGGGAACCACCACCTTGCTGCACTCGCTGGACAGTGTGTCTAAGACGTTCAGCCTGACCAGGGTGCCTCCAAACACGTCTCCGACGATTGTCTGGTTGAAGGCATATGCGACACTCATCGGTGAAGAGAACGTGATGCCAATTCCGTGGGGTCCATTCAGCATGTTGTTGGGCCCATCTGTACCGCGCTGCATGGTGTCGGGGTTGCAAAGCTGGACCTCGCCATGGACGTCGGGAGTGAAGTTGCGCATCATGCAGCCTATTGCGCACAGTTTGAGTTGAAACACGACGTCCTGTGGCTGAACGAAACGCATTATTCAACATGGTGGCATTGCTGTCAGGGTTCCTCCGAGCGGCAATCCGTAAGTAGCGGTCATCCACTACAGTAGTAGCCCTTGGGCGGCCTGAGCGAGGCCTGTCATCGACAGTTCCTGTATCTCTGTACCTCCTCCATGTCCGAACAACATCGCTTTGGTTCACTCTGAGACGCCTGGAAACTTCCCTTGTTGAGAGCCCTTCTTGACACAAAGTAACAATGCGGACGCGATCGAACTGCGGTATTGACCTTCTAGGCATGGTAGAACTACAGACAACATGAGCAGCGTACCTTCGTCCTGGTGGAATGACTGGAACTGATCGGCTGTCGTACCCCCTCCGTCTAATAGGCCCTGCTCATGCATGGTTGTTTACATCTTTGAGCAGTTTTAGTGACATCTATGAACAGTCAAAGGGACTGTATCTTGGATACAATATACTCAGTCAACGTCTATATGCCGGAGATCTGGGAACCGAGGTGATGCAAAACTTTTTTTGATGTGTGTACATTATTATCTATAGAATCTTTCCTCGAGATATCCTTTACAGAACCGCATCAAAATCCATGCAGTGGTTCTCGAGATTACCCGTGACATCCAAGAATCCGGGATTTTTGTCTTATACAAACGAAGTAGAAATTGTCGGGGAACACATGCACCATGCAGCCCCTATGACGTCACACACCTCAGTGCATCTAGGTACATTTCGCCCCGTCACCGTAACGTAACGCCAGAACCCAGCGTAACGACGAAGTCGACAAGATCATTTAAAAGGATAATATTACATAAGATATTTATCACAAAATAACACACTTTTATGTGCAAAAATTGGGGTACTTAAAATGTCTGATATGTTTCGATCGTCAAGCGATCATCTTCAGATCTTACCATAACAAATGTACGATTTAATGAATTACATTTATGTACAAATATATACTACGGTCAAGCCTCCGTGGCTTAGGCGGCAGCACGCCGGCCTCTCACCACTGGGTCCGTGGTTCAAATCCCGGTCACTCCATGTGAGCTTTGTGCTGGACAAAACGGAGGCAGACAGGTTTTTCTCCGGGTACTCCGGTTTTCCCTGTCAAAATTTCATTCCAGCAACACTCTCCACTATCATTTCATTTAATCATTGCCCCAGAGGAGTGCGTCAGGCCTCGGCAGCCGGCACAGTCCATATCCTCGCCGCTAGATGGGGGCTTCATTCATTCCATTCCTGACCCGGTCGGAGACTGGAAGCAGGCTGTGGATTTTCATTTTCATATACGACGGTCATTCCATAAGTCATGGCAACTATGATACTGTATATCTTTCCATAATGCTACAGCATGTGCATTGAACCGTTAAAGCCGTGTAATATCCCAATGCCGACAGAAAATAAGGGTTCGAGTGCAGGAGGTAACGGAAAAGGTACAAGTGAAAACCACACACTGGAACTCTGTGTAAATTTGTTTTGCATTAGTACAAATGGAACACAAATCAATCAATTAACATCCATGGCACCGTTTCCAACCATTTGAACACTGATTTTAGAACTTTAAAGGTTCATTCTGTTCCGTATTGATAAACTAATTAGTGTAAACAGGTTAAAAGTTCCGCCTGATGAATTCTTTTATTAATTAAGATCACTGTGTGGTCATTAATGGGACATGTTTCGGGGCCTAATTAATAGTTTTGGCCCCTTCATCAGCCGATATGTCAGAGAACGATACAAGAATATTTTTTGCGTAGCACTTAAAATTCCCTTAAAATTGAAACTTGTATGGTGCACCATAAAGTGAGGTTGAAACATTTTACGCCAAATATAAGTTATGTCAAGAGTCTTATGAACTAGGCCTATAAACACTTTCAATGGACGCCTCACGGTGGTCTTTAGATGTTATTGAAGACACAAATGTAAGGTACCGGTTCGGTACGACAGCAAAAGTTCAGAACACCTTTGTTGGAATCAGCAGTAGGAACACTTAATTCCTCAATACTTCACCAGCAATATAAAGATAATAAAACCAATGAAGTCACTGCGCTGAAATCACATCTTGCCTAATTAAAGCTTGATTCCAACCAAGGTATTCTGAACTGTTGCTGTCGTACCGAACCGGTACCTTACATTTGTGTCTTCAATAACATCTAAAGACCACCGTGAGGCGTCCATTGAAAGTGTTTATAGATCTAGTTCATAAGACTCTTGACATAACTTATATTAGGCGTAAAATGTTTCATTCTCTCTTTATGGTGCACCATACAAGTTTCAATTTTAAGAGAATTTTAAGTGCAACGCAAAAAATATTCTTGTATCGTTCTCTGACATATCGGCTGATGAAGGGGCCAAAACTATTATTTAGGCCTCGAAACATGTCCCATTAATGACCACACAGTGATCTTAATTAATAAAAGTATTAATCAGGCGGAACTTTTAACCTGTTTATACTAATTTGAACACTGTTCAATAACAGACACGGATTTTGATATTGATATAGATATTCATTATACGCCTGCTTTACAATTAATTCACTTTTAAAATGAGTAAAGCAGAAAAAAATTCCATCAGACGGCAAATAGCCTATGTGCCATATTAGTGGTACCTGTTGATGTCATGAGGATATTGTGATTAACGGAATGTTAGGCAATGGTCTATAAGAAAGTAAGGAAATGATGTCTTGTGTTCTTGACACGTACACCGAAGCGATAACTGAGCCAGCTACCTGCTATGTCTGTCCGAGGTAACAGATTGCCTCATCCCCGAGGGGCCGCTCTGGTTAATCTGCAAGAGGTGCCTGCCTACTTCATTAGAATACCACATGATATATAGCACGTACCAAAACTGAATGGATACGTAATGAGTTTCTAAGGAATTTAAACAAGAAGAAAAATTGTTTGCTTGCAAGAACGGTTTAGCCGATGAAATCTCGACTGTGAAAGAGAAACCACATATATCTTACTGAATCAGATTATATCCGACTCCATTTTGCTATCACACTAATTGGTATAACTGAATGTATCAAGTCAGAAGTATTTTCAATCTCTATACTGCTCTTGTCCTCACAGCTGGGGATCTTCTGAGGTATCCTCAGCCGAGAAGTAGTTCATGGATTATTTCATAAATCATCATGACAGACATGGTTATTCTTTTATGAGACGCATTACACCGGGCTATTTTGAGAGGTATGGTTTTGAAGATAATGAAAACTGCATATTAGACTGAAGTGCAAGGAAATTGGAGGTGGTGTGCGAGGTTAATTGCATGGACAAGGATCTTTATGCATCAAGAATATTCAAATATTCTTGCAAGTGAGTATTAAAGAGCACTAAAAATGCGATAAACGTGGTAAAATATGCCATGAAATGCAGCAACACACGCATAGAAGCACGGTTAATGTACATTAAAAAGCAGTATATTACGAATTTAAAATCCGAAAGTATATTTCGTCATTTTCTTATTTCTCTGATCCCCCAGGGGTCATATCTAGTGGGACGTGGGTTGGCGACCGCGGGACCCCAACTGAGTCCAGCATTGCTTCCACTTACTTGTACCGGGCTCCTCTCTGTCTTATTTCTTGTCGACCTATCTTGGTCAACTCTTGTTCTCTTCCAACACCAACGGTATTAGGGTATCCGAGGTCTAGGGAGTCTCTTTCTTTCCCGCCTTAATTGGACCTTGTCTCATCTTTCCTGATACCCTTCTTCTGCGAGGGGTCATCCTTCTTTTTCTTTTCATGTTATCTCCTGCCTTCTGCTCAAGGCCCTCAAGGAGGCAGGGTGTATGTAGCCCCATCACTTCGGGTGCACCCTGGATATTGCTACACCCTCAGGGGCTCACGGCTGGTGAGTTCGGGAGTGGCGATGCCGAGAGATTCCCCTTTTTCCACTGACTTTGGGGAGTGGACCCTCTCCTCTTTCCCTTTACTATCTGCCTTTTATTGCTCTCCTTCCTTCCAAGTCCCTCAATCCTTCAGTATGCCTTCCATTGGAGGGTAAATAAAGCTGTGCCCATGCCATAAATCTATGGCATGTAAAAGATGATGATGATGATGATAATTGTTGTTTTAAGGGGCCTAACATCTAGGTTATCAGCCCCTAATGATCTGGGTGATAGCGAAAATGATAATGAAATGGAAACCAGAACGAAAATTAAGTGAGACGGAAAATACTTACAAAAAGGAACTCAGATTGAAACAACTCACTAAATGTTCTTACAAAAGGGAAGTTAGAACGAAAAGATTCTCAAAAAGAACAGATTGAAAAATACCCACAAAATGTAGGCTAGGTTCAAAATACGTACAAAATGCAATGCAGAGTCGAAATACTTACAAATTGCAATTGAAATTCAAAATACTTACAAAATGCAAATGAGATCGAAAATACGAACAAAATGCAATGGAGGTCCAAAATACTTACAAAATGCAATGGAAATTGAAAATACACAATGCAATTCAGACTGAAGTATCCCAGTTCCAATCCAAATTATTCACAAAGTGCAATTGAAATTCAACATACTTACAAAATGCAATTGAAATTGAAAATGCTTACAAAATGTACGGTAGATTCAAACGACGCATATGGACTGACAATACTTACAAAATGCAATTTAGATTGAAGATACTTGACAAAATGTAATTTAGATTTAAAATACCCACAAATTACAATTGAGAATCAAAATATTTGCAATATGCCCACCAAACAAAATGCAATGTAGGTTTAAAATTCTTGCGAAATGCGGTTTTGGTTGAAAATACTTACGAAATGCAATTGAAATTCAAAATACTCACTAAAATGCCCTGCAACCTACATTGAAAGACTTACTAAAAAAGGAAATTTAGATTGTCAATCTTTACAAAATGCAATTGAGGTTGAAAACAATCGCGAGATGTAATTTAGATCGAAAAAACTTACAAAAGGCAACGTAGATTAAAAAAAACTTAAAAAAATCGCTAAAGGGAATTTAGATACACGGGGAACCAAGTAACAAAAACAGTGCTGGAATCTTAAAGAGAAAAGGAAATATAATGAATAGAAAACAAGAGGTCTGACACCTCGAAGAAGGAGGGATCAGGAAAGATGAGACAAGGGCCAATTAAGGCGGGAAAGTGAAAGACTCCCTAGGCCTCGGATACCCTAATACCGTCGGGGTCGGAAAAAAACAAGAGTTGACCAAGAGAGGTCGACAGGAAAGAAGACAGAGAGGAGCCCGCCACTATTAAGTGGAAGCAATGCCGAACTCAGCTGGGGCCCCGTGGTCGCCAACCCACGTCCCACAAGATGTGAGCCCCTGGGGGAGCATGTAAAAGAACCTACCACTACAATTGGTAGTGTGTAGCAAAATTTGTAAGTTATATTTAGCTGGTTAGAAACGCTCTATCAAGTTCCAACGTTCGCCGCTAAGTGTCAGTGACAGTAGCATCTGGTAACCAAAGTTGGAACTACTTGAAATTGAACTTGATGGGAGCCCTCGGCCGTTGAATCAAAAATACCCAGCTATGGCCATTGGCTGCGATTCCTATATAATATATTCGAACACACTACTACTACAGGCGCTAATGTGATGTGTGCTATCAGACCACACTCCATGCACAACCAAGTTAATGGGTCTGATGACCATAATTTTCCGGCCCCTAAATTAAACATCAAATAAAGATCATAAGTAGGTTGAGGAAAACCGAAGACTACACCTTGTGACGAAAGTTTACCGAACGCCCAGTATGACGTCAAGAGACGACGCAAACGCTTCAACAGAATACAATAATAACTTTTATGTTCGACCCTGACTATTATGTGTCAGAAAACGGTATCATAATGATGGTCATTATATATTTTTCATTATGAAACAGTTTCTCCCACCAATCAGAGCTCAAGAAACAGTTGTTTGACCAATTAGATAAGGTTAGCATCGCACCTGCGTGGAGTTCCAAGGCCTTCTAAACTGTGTTGCCTAGTGTCATAGTGGGGTAATCCAGAAGGCCATGGTCAAATACAAGGCATTCTCTGCGTCTCATGCGCTCTGTTCAGTACATAAAACTGGCGAAATCTCGACAGATATTTATGAATATTTATCTTCGAACATAAAATAGTTATAATAATTATAGTCGAACATAAACAGTCGTATGCAACTCGCTTATAATGGTAATTAAGACACTCGTATGGAAATTATAAAACTTGCATACGCTCGTTTTATAAATATACTCGTGTCTTAATTATAGCCATTATAGGCTCGTTGCATAATGTACTATTAAGTTCGACCATGGCGAAATGTAAATATTTTATGTCAGAAAACTGCCCATCCACTCCAATATTCCTGATCTTCAGAGGAGCCGGTTGAAATCTAGACATCCGCCAGTTAAGTTCGCTCAGAAGCTCACAGAAGGTAATTTCGACCCCTATGCTCAATGGAAGGAAGAATGGATCTTAAAAACAGATGAACGTCTCCGGTCTTTGTTCACATCTAATTCAAGGTTTGATCTCCCAAGAAGAACTTGGACCTTCCTCCACAGGATTCGTTGTGGTCATGGATTCCGTGTTGTGTCTCTCTACAAATGGGGAAAGAGACATCCCCCAAGTGTGTTTGTGGTGCCCCTCTTCAAACCATCAAGCACATTGTAAGGGAGTGTAGTAGAAGAGCCTACCCTGGAGATTGGTTTGATTTTCTAAAGGCCCCTACAGAGGCTCCGGATTGGAAAAGAACATTGGACATTAAAACATAAAGTAGGCCTTCTTGTTTTTGTGTATACATGCCATACGATAAATAAAATAAATGCACTATTATGAGGCTCATCATAGTACAAGTTTTCATTATGATACAGTTTCTCCCACCAATCAGAGCTCAAGAAACAGTTATGTGACCAAATAAGTAAGGATAGCATCACACTTACGTTGACTTCCACGGCCTCCTGTGGCTCATGTCATGATAATAATGTTATTGGTTTTACGTCCCTTTTAACTACACTGGCTTTTAGAGACGCCGGGGTGCCGGAATTTTGCCCCGAAGGGGATCTTTAACGTGCCAGTAAATGTACTGACACGGCTCCCTCGCATTTGCGCACCCTCAAATGCCAGCTGACTGCGCCAGGTTTCGAACCTGCAACCTTGGGCTCAGCAAGCGAGAACGTTACCCCTGAGCCACGCAGCCAGACGGCTCATGTCATAGTGGGCTATTCGTGGGGGCCATGGTATTCTCTGCGTCCCATGCGCCCTGTTCAAAACATAAAACTGGTGAAATCTCGACTGATATTTATGAATATTTATGTTCGAACATACGATAGGTATAATTATCTTCGAACATAAACAGTCGTATGCAACTCGCCTATAATGGTAATTAAGACACTTGTATGGAAATTATAAAACTCGCTTCGCACGTTTTATAAACATAGGCCTACTTATGTCTTAATTATTGCCATTATAGGCTTGTTGTATAATGTACTATTTTAATGCAGCCAACGACGATGTACTTTTTCTTTTCTTCAGGACGATTCAAGGAAGGGATATTGTGTCCAACTGAATACAAAACCCTTGTTTGCTGCTGGAGTGGTTCAATGGAGTAGCTCGTTCCAACACAGCATAAAGTCTCTGGGATGAGTCCACTGCTGCCAAATAAGTGACTTTATGACTTTTCCGAATACTTTGATGACATTTGAAATTCAGTGTTGTTTATATTTAGCGAGATTTAAAATCCCGTCGGTGCAAAAATATTGTATTTCTCTATTCACATCATAGGATTCGAGCGACTTTTAACTACTAGTTTTCCCCCAGGGGCTCACAACTTGTGGGACTTGGGTTGGCGACCACGGGATCTCAGCTGAGTCCGGCATTACTTCCACTCACTTGTGCCGGGCTCTTCTCTGTCTTCTTTCCTATCTACCTCTCTTGGTCGACTCTAAAACTCTTCCGACCCCGACGGTATTAGGGTATCCGAGGCCTAGGGAGTCTCTTCCATTCCCGCCGTAATTGGCCCTTGCCTCATCTTAAATGATACCCTCGTCCTGCGAGGGGTCAGCCTTCTTTTTCTTTTCATGTTATATCCTGCCTTCTGCTCAAGGCCCTCAAGGAGGCTGCGTGTATGTAGCCCCACCACTTTGGGTACACCCTGGATATTGCTACACACTCAGGGGCTCACGGCTGGTGAGTTCGGAAGTTGGTGATCCCGAGGGATTCCTGAGCTGGGTCAGTTTTTCCCCTCTTTCCACTGACTTTGGGGCGGAACCTCTCCTCTTTCGCTTTCCTATCTGCCGTTCATGACTCTCTTTCCTTCCAAGTCCCTCAATCCACATTCTTCGAGAGCTGAGGGCATTTCCTTCCTGTCCTTCATCAAAGCCGCACACGTCCACTTTGGACCACAAATGAGCTGATACCGGAATAGAGTTCTTCAGACAGCTACACATTATGTACATTGCAAAACAACATAAGTTTCCATGAGGAAGTCATTATAATTGTAGGAAGGATATTAAAGCAGTTGCAAAACAGCACCTTTGAAAGTACCAAAAGCAAGACACAATCCCTAGTGAGTTTACTTTATCGTATCAAGAGCTGGTAAAGAAGTACCGAAACCTTACCAGTGATAATACAGACAATGGCAGTGATTAGAACAATATTTCAATGTACTTTGCTCAGAATCTTTATTTTGTTATTATATATCTTAATAAATATAGAGAGTTGCAAAATGACATGTCTAAGTACTTTATATATTGATTTTGAAGAAGTCATTAGACTTACGAAACCAATATCCTCACACAACCTTTCTGGGAGTCGTTTCTAGCACTGGGAAAATGAAAACAAAATCACAAGCCAGTGTACATTTAATAATTAAATAACAAAAAAAAAGGAAAATCTCAAGACTGTGTTCGGTGGACGTGTGCTGTTTTACATATGACTTCTTTAATATTTATTGAAGGGTTCATTTCAAAAAGAGAGAAGTCAAAAAATTGACTTGTTGATATAAATACATTTTCTTCCTCTTCATAGCTAGATAATAGATAGATAAAAAAGTGTTGTGTTGCCCCAGGAAGGAGGGCAAAATGCCCTTCCAGGATTTTCCTGTTCAAGGCCAGTTTTACATATCCCTCCCTATATTATTCTGCTAAGGTCCCATTCCAGTTTTGTACCGAAAATAAGGTCCCATTAACACCAACCTACACATATGGGGTACCTACAGGTTCAGCATAATCCAATGCGTAAGAGAAACGCACTCACTTACTCTTTAAATGCCTCACAATTAAATAAATACCTTAAAACATGTATATTTACAATTAAATAATGAAAGAATGCAACACGGTAACCATGGTAACAGAATCTCACAGGTCCATCTATTTCTGTAAGACGCAATGCCATTCCAATTATTACATTACTGTGAAAGTTTCCAGACGGTTATAAGGTTATCACTGAATCAAATTAAGCTCTAAAATTCATCAATACATACAGTATAATGCACTTAAGGGGGTCAAGGGGAACTCTAGAATTTTTTCACGCAATTTTCACGTGTGAGTGTAGTACGAAAGGTCCTTTTCACCCAACTATAAAGGGTCTCCGAAAACCACATTTAAAGGCCCTTAAATTAACAGTGTCAGTGATATTCCCAGAAAACTAACTTCGCTCTGATATACCTATGAAGGAATGTCAAACCCCTAACCACTGCACCAGTAGCTGAATTGATAAAGTCGGATTATTCATACCAAGGATAAATCAGTCATAGCATTCATGATTGAGATTTTGCTAAGTGTACTCTTTACAACTAGAATATTCGCGGGCCAAGCCGCGACGGGTAATGCTAGTTATAATTAATACGTCAATAAAGAATCAGGCCATCATGGTCATTTTTAAATCATTTTTGGTATCTATAAGTCAATACGAATAAATATCTTGCATTACCTATCATGGTTAACGTTATGACTTCTTTTTGCCCAACCATAATCCTCACTTTCTTTACGTGTGTTGAGAAGACTGAACGTGGCCAATTTCTCCCCCAATGTGATGTTTATCTAAGTTGCACAATGTGTATCTGGGAGGCCCTATGAGACCAGCCAGACCTCCCGCACTCTCTTGTTTACACTTCTATTAACAGCAGTCCCCCCGCTGCGATCGGACCTCCTGATATATTGCATATTACCTGTCACACAAGCAATTGATGTAGATGTTTCGAAATTGCGTGGATTTTAATCAGCTTTTTAAACATACCCTCTGGGCTAAACCAACGTAGTTTCAGAAACAATCAAGAAGGGCGATTTTTCAGAAGAGTAAATAATGTTGGTTACCTATTAGGTATGTGTCTCCCTTGAGACAGAAGTAGGAGCACACATGCTGGTTTCATTAAATGGCTGGCGCATGTGACAGAGGAGCTTGAAATACGGACCAACTTTCAAGTTCCACGCGCGATAACATAGGCAACTCTTTTGTATCTATCAACTGTTAATAGTAACGTACTCATTGGTGGTCAGGTTATTTATTTATCTATTTATTGGTTAACTCATTTATATATTTATTTACTCAATTATTTAGTCGCCTATTTATTTATTTATTTATTTATTTATTTATTTACGTTTTTATTTGTTTATTTATTCATTCATCTACTCATTTATTTATTTATTTATTTATTTACTAATTTATTTGTTTATTCATCTACTCATTTATGTACGTATTTGTTTATTTATTTACTCGTTCACTCATTTATTTATTTATTTATTTATTTACTAATTTATTTGTTTATTCATCTACTCATTTATGTACGTATTTGTTTATTTATTTACTCGTTCACTCATTTATTTATTTATTTATTTATTTATTTACTTGTTTATTTTTATTTATTTATTTATTCATTCATTCACTCATTTATTTATTCATTTATTTATTTACGTATTTATTTATTTACTTATTTGTTTATTAATTTACTTATATATCTATAGACTGACCAATCACCTGTTCACCTTCTTTAGGGCCGATAACCTAGATGTTAGGCCCCTTAAAACAACAATTATCATCATCATCATGTTCACCTTCTGGATAAACAAGAAGGTCCGTACCACTTGGCTGACTGAAGCTGAGAAAGACATCAAAGAACTGGCAATAACAGACCTACAAGAGAGACAAACTGTGAGACATATTCTTAAGGAAGTACGCGGTTCTTAGGAAGAACTTCTAATGAAAGGCACCCCCTTGGTCGGAGGAATGAAAAGAAATACATCGGTAATACAGTAGGTGCGTCAGTGCTGGGCAAAACTCAAAACCCAACAGTTGGACAAGCGTGGTCCCAGTAGGTCCATCCGAAAGGAGAAAAATTGGCATGTTGTCTTAGAATATTTGAAGGCCCACGGTAAGAAGGGGGAATGCCACTCAAAATGTAAAATCGAGATATCGACGCGATCTGGTGGCCTCTTTGCGATGTATTGAAGGGACAATTGTGTCTGGCTAAGAAGAATAAGGGTCGTGAGAAAATTATGTTTGAAGTAGACGCGTACATATTTTATTGATCGCAGCCAATGGCCATACAAGAAAAGAATGTAGAATGAAGAGTAAAACTACGCACAATGTTATTAAGTCAGTTTAGCGTAGTCACACAAGGTCTTTGATCCTGTCTTACAATACTGCATGTAATATCTGTCACATCTCTCACTACATAATTCTTTTTCTTCTTTCTCTCCTCAACCTGGCGGTTGGTGGGTACCATGAATCTCTTCGTCCAAAGGTCTTCTATCCTGAGCCCGCTGTTTGATCAGGTGGTACGGACATCTTCCTCCGATGTCATCAAAGAACTCTGCTCTTGGTCTTCCTCTTCCTGCCTTGCCTTCCATTTTCCCTTCAAGCAGTGTGATGCACCATGGTGAATGCCGCAGTTGGTGGCCTATCCAATTATTTCTTCTTTTTTTGATTGTTTCTGTCAGATTGATGGTTTCTTCTGCTCTTCTTAGAACCTCTTCATTAGTTAGCCTTAGGGTCCAAGATAGCCGTAGCATTCGTCGCCAGCACCACATTTCAAGTGCACATAATCGTTTCTTGTCGGCCTTCAATAGTGTCCAGGTTTCGCAACTATAGGTCGCAATGCTCCATAGTAACTTTTAATGAAGTGTCTTTTGACTTGTAGGGATATGGCTTTGGATGTCAGGAGACTTCTCTTCTTGTTGAAAGCTTCTTTAGCCTGGGTTATTCGAGAGCGGATGTCCTTTTCACACCTCCCATCAGAAGTAATAATGCACACATAATTCACACACACATAAATCGCAAGGGTCATGATATTTCTTATTGAAATGCCTATATTCGGTTCCATAATTATCATTAGCCTACTTTCGATTTTTGCAAAAAATGAAAGTAGACTTATGAGATCACTACAGGGCCAAAAATTGTGTGTCTGTCTGTGTATGTGTGTGTGTGAGTCTGTGTGTGTGTGTGTGAGTGTGTGTACTCTGAATGTCTGTCCCCCCTATCAATTCGAACACGGTGAAACCGAATTGAACGAAATTTGGTACAGAGGTAGAACAAGCAAAGGGCACCTCAGTGTCATGTTTTATATCGCCGCCATCTTTACCAAAACTGAATGGCGGCCACTCAAACGTTCAAAACATAAAATCAAATAGCGACTAACCAAATTATCCGATATCTACCAAATGTGGTAATAACATACCTTCATATAGGACGCGTCTTGTGACCAAACTACAAGGTCATCCGCCGTACCATTTCAGGATGGCGGCCGTGCGAATTATGCAAACTTTATAATCCATATCATGGGACCCACCAGTTCCGATTATCGAGCCGAGAATCGATTTAACTGTTCTAAAGGAAGAGGCACGTTCGAAATTAAAAGTTTATTTTGTAATACTATAGTGCAGAAGTGATTTTAAAAAGCTGAGCCGTCTCGGTAAGAAGACAAGATGGCAGCGGATATCTTGTGCCTGACTTATATCTCACTAATTTGAGTATTGCATGCAATATAGCGTGCTGATACAAAATAAATAAACTTTGTATGAAATGCTTTAGGCCTATATATAAATAATATACTCCAATGATGAAATCGTTAGGTCTAAATCATTATTTGCTAACAAGTTCCATGTAAGTCATTTTATATAGATCAATGTTCGTTGGCACAAATGGCTCCGTGTTAAAGCGTTGGTCTATCACTCATATGCCTGTGGTTCAAACCCCATCAGTGTTAGGTTTTTTGCTTGAAATTTTACATATTTGTTGCTTTGTAATGACTCAGACGTTTTAAAATTAAGCGTTATATTGTGCATATTACGGTGCAAAACATATATTTAATTAAAACATAATTCGCCAGCAGATTTGCTCGAGACATCTAGCAGCCAATAAGGCAACTGCACGCCGGCCTACTTATTAACTTCCAGATTTAATTGAAAAGTTTCTTCTTATGGCCGCTAGAATGCACTCGCCCAGTTAGGATTATATTGTTCGATACTTCTCCACTAGATTTCACGACTGGTCTACATGGGACTCCATTGATAGTATACCATTGGCATTCTATGCGCATCGAATTTGAAGAATGACAAGATGATACTATGATACATTTTTACTTCTTATTTTAAAGGGTTTCTAACAGCCTATTGTGCGTTATTTGAAAATGTTATTTGAAGTAAAGAACAAAACGATTTCACATAGTAACTGAATTCTAGCCGCTGGTGGTAGTTCAGGTTAATAATACTTTTATTTCAGGCAAATAGCAATCGAATATATCCACATAGTTTGTATACACACGTCTCTGTAGGGTCATGGAAATATTTGTTAATTCACTTTGGTTTGTTAAAGCCATGCACAACCAGACGTGTAAAGACATGCCTCAACTCAAAGTTGGATGTTGCCCACGGCAGGTCGATTATGTAATAATAACAATAATAGTAATGTTATTTGTTTTACGTCCCTTTTAACTACTGCTGCTTTTAGATACGCCGGGGTGCCAGAATTTTGGCCCGAAGGGGATCTTTAACGTGCCAGTAAATCTACTGACACGGCTCCCTCGCATTTGTGCACCCTCAAATGCCAGCTGACTGCGCCAGGATACGAACCTGCAACCTAGGGCCCAGCAAGCGAGAACGTTACCGCTGAGCCACGCAGCCAGTCCGGTCGATTATGTCTCCAGATCCATAACATTCTTGAGATACTTCTTATCTATCTTTCTTCAATGATGGTAGTAGTTTTTTCTAGGTTGTGGCGTTTGGTAGAGGTAAATAGTTTCTAAGGTCTTCAACCAAGAAATGATTCTATTATACTCTTTGATAATAACAACGAGTTATGACTATACTCATACATTTAGGAGAAAGTAGGCTATATGTTCTTTACTGAACATCTTGTTTCTTCATACAATGTGCATTATATTTGTTTGGCGTTATCACAAAATGATATTGATCTATTTTTGCAAAATTGCAAGTGGTATCTGCCACACCGAACATCACACACGAATCAAAAGGTTCATGAAATCTCTTATTGGTGCAGACCGCATTATGGAAACCAAGACATGCAAACCTGGTGACATGTCTCAACTCATAGTTAGTCTGAGTCCAGTGCCTATTAGACGCGTATATATAAGTAATGGAACTTTAAAACTCTGAAAGAATAATAAAAATTCCGCCTTTCAATACTATTTATTGCTAATTACTTACAGGGACATGTTTCGAGGGCTAACGCTCCCCCTTCATCAGCCTGTCCAACAAAACTTCAAAGGAACACATTCCTTGTATAAGCACATACAAATCACATGAAGAATAATGGAAATGTTCTCCAATGGATCCAATGGATTTGTATGTGCTTATACAAGGAAAGTTTTCCTTTGAAGTTTTGTTGGACAGGCTGATGAAGGGGGAGTGTTAGCCCTCGAAACATGTCCCTGTAAGTAATTAGCAATAAATAGTATTGAAAGTCGGAAGTTTTATTATTCTTTCAAAGTTATAGTTACGTCAATACGGACCTGAATAATCGACATTATGACTTTAAAACTCGTTTCCTGAACATTTTACATTATTTGACATTCGCCCTTCTTCCCGTGGTCGCTTCATTTGTAGAATTTGTGACCAATGGGAATATTTAAGCACACTCCAATATTTCGCAAAGAAGAAGTACAGGGAAATACGGAACTATAGAAAAGTGTTCCACATATGATAAAGTCTCTTTTTATGTATTTTGGGCCACACAAAAGTGTGGTATTCAGAGATATGAACAGCGAAAGCAATCAAGTCTCAGATACATGGAAGATCGTTTGGGTGGGGTCGTTTCTGGTCTGACCATGACACATTGTTGTCATGAACAGACTGTACATACCTACCTACCTTTCCCCAAGCCAACAGCCTCCCACACAATATTATCTGATACAACATACTTTGCCAAATCCGCTTGGCTCGGCGTGATGTAGGGAATAAGATCGGAGGCTTACTACGTCTGAGATTACACCCAGGAAAAACCAATATATGTTCTGTAGAAGGACAATGCATAAACACTGCACATTATCAGATGGTAAACAATTCCTTTATACGATGAATGTAGTTGACTGCTATCATAACTGGATCGTAAACAATTTGTAGCTGTATGTCTAGTAGTGTTAGATAGGGTGACCAACAGGTAGTAGCGGCCAAAACAATAAAAGGCGAAGACAACTTTAACAGTGAGTTGAAGTACAGTACATGAAATGTAAATGTCATTGATTGAATAAATGGCCAGTTTACCAGCTCTTGATGAATGCAGTACATTTGCATTTGTCTGTTGGCACAGGCTAGAGTAAAATGTGGCTTTTCACCGATGTCTAAGTCTCACTCATGGCTGTGATTACTGAATATGAAAGCTACTGAGGTATGGGTGGTGCTCATGACATTCAGGGCACAGTCAATGCCTGTGGATGCTGTGAAATGTTCTACTCATGGGGTTAGTACTGCTGTTTTGACTCAGTGAGGAAAGCCACGGCAAACTACCTCACTCCTCTTCTTGCCTAGTACACCTCAATATAGGGCTGCCTTGGGTTTTTGTGGGTATCTACCCACATAACCTAACGGCGGTACTTTTTGGGGATCCAACCAACCTTCGGGCTCACTACCTAACAGACAGATTGAATACAATGCCGGAAAATAAAAGAAATTGGGGTGGATAAAGTTACAACAAAATATTTGTCATCAAAAATAAGTAGGCTGAATTTATTTTTCTAAAAGATAATCGGTTTAATAAGAAATATAAATTATTTTGCATCATTCATTCATATTTCACCACTCCACAGCATAGCTATGCGCGTTGAAGTGCCCATCATAACTGCAAGGTGAAGTTGGAAATCCGAAGATTGATCGTTCGAATCCAGTGGCTGACAGAGGACATACTGAATGCGGTTCATCCCTATTTTTCTAAACTTCCTCGTGATGAATGCCACAGTAGTACGGTACCTTATTTCAAATCATGAGCGATCTACCCCAATTCTAGACCCTAATAATTGCACATCCTCTATTAGTTATTATTAATTAATTAATTTTTTATTTATTTATGTTAGGCAAATTCTCCCAATAAATGGAAGACGTTAAGCAAATAACTCAATCAACTTTTTTGGTTCTTGATGTTCCAATAGGCTTTCATTATTTACGAGAAGGCTTGTTTATGTTCTTACGACCACTTTGGCTGTACTGTTTTTGCTTTGGTTGCTCTGATGTACTACCCTACCAGCGAATTGTTACTCGTGGCGAAAATCGGAACTAATGAGCTCCGCCCAGCCACACGCCTGCGATAGACGTGCAGTCTTTGCCAGGGAAACCTTTTCGTATGTCATTTGTGAGCATGATTCATCCTGGGTCGTGTGCTGTGTGGTGTTTTCTCATTGTATGACTGTACATGCATTCCCCTCTTGCCCCGCAACCGCTTGCTGCAGCCATAACGAGGCGAGATGACGTAATGTAGACACTACAGGCCCGCTCCACGTCTAGTGGTAACAAATCCCTGGTAGGGTATTAACTTCCCATTTGTTTACTTTTCGTCTGAAGGTCTCTTTCTGAAATGTCTGTTGAACTTATGTTTTTCGTTTCTGAGGTCCTTTCGAATTTTTTCTAGCCTAGGTGTTGAGTTCTTGAGTGAGGTTACATCTTCTTTCTTTCTTTCTTTCTTTCTTTCTTTCTTTGTTTTGGTCCGCTGTGGACCACGTAACGTCAACTGTTTGCTCCCTAGAGCTTTAGCTCTTCCCCAATATTCTCGCATTCGCTTTCTGTGAGCCTCCTTTTTTCCATCAATCCACTTGTTGCCGGTTTTCAATAATGGCTTTTCAAGGAAGCTCTTGTATGCTCGAAGTGTTCTCTGGATAGGTGCACGTTCCTGGATGTCTTTAAATGCGATTCATACTTCTCGAAGATCTTTTTCAACTTCGATGAACCAGGATCCCTTGGTTTTCTTGTTAACAGAGTAGGATTATTATTATTATTATTATTATTATTATTATTATTATTATTATTATTATTATTATTATTATTATTATTATTATTTCGTTATGCCCAATAAATGAGCGCGTTTGAACTTGTTAGTTGGCATTGTAACGTTTCTGAAATTATGTATTTGGGGTGGTGGGTGTATAGCACACAAGGGAAAACTTTTTATAAACAAGATATTCAGTAAAGAACATATAGCCTACATTCTCCTAAATGCATGGGTATTGTTACAACTATTTGTCCTTTTCAAGGAGTATAATTGAATGTTGGTTGTAGTAGCTTGTCGAAATACAACGTGCTAAACGGATATTAAACATGAATATGAGGTGCCCTTTGCTAGTGCTACGTCTGTAGCAAATTTCGTTCAATTAGGTTTCACCGTGTTTTAATTGATAGGGGGAATCGATTTGCACACATACATGGCCGCCATCTGCAAACTATTAGGCTGATGATCAAAATATGCTTCCCACATAAAGATATGTTGTTGCAAAACTTGGTAGAGATAAAAGTATTAGGTTGGTCGTAATTTGATTTAAGCTTTTAACATTTGGGTGGCCGCCATCACTTTTCGGTCAATATGGCGACAAAATAATACATGACACAGAGGTGCCCTTTGCTAGTGCTACCTCTATACCAGATTTTGTTTAATTCGGTTTCACCGTGTTTGAATAGATAGGGGGAATCTATTTGCACACATAAATGGCCGCCATCCGCAAAGTATGGGGCTGATGACCTTGTAGTTTGGTAAATTCTTCATACATAAAGGAATAATGTTGCAAAATTTGGTAGAGATCAGATGATTAGGTTGGTCGTAATTTGATATAAACTTTGAACATTTGGGTGGCCGCCATTACGTTTTCGTCAAGATGGCGGCGATATAAAACATTACACTGAGGTACCCTTTGCTAGTGCTACCTCTGTACCATATTTCGTTCAATTCGGTTTCATCCTGTTTGAATTGATAGGGAGAATCGATTTTCACACTTACATTGCCGCCATCTGCAAACTATTGAGTGGATGACCTTGTAGTTTAGTCAAAAGACGCACGCCATATGAATATATGTTGTTGCAAAATTTGGTAGAGATGGGATGATTAGGTTAGTCGTAATTTGATTTAAGCTTTGGACATTTGGGTGGCCGCCATTACGTTCCCGTCAAGACGGTGGCGATATAAAACATGACTCTGAGGTGCCCTTTGCTAGTTCTACTTCTGTACCAAATTTCGTTCAATTCGGTTTCACCGTGTTTGAATTGATAGGAGGGGACAGACATTCAGAGTACACACACTCACACACACACACACACACACTCACTCACACACCGACACTTTTTGGCCCTGTGTAGATCTCATAAGTCTACTTTCATTTTTTGCAAAAATCGAAAGTAGGCTAAAGATTTATATTCAAATACAAGCCTCTTCATTCATGACCATACAAAAATCAACATAAAATAAACAGATTCTACATCACTATTCTCCATAGAAAATCCCAACAGCATTCCAATCACTAACCTCAACAAGAATAAACTGAACAACTGACTATCATAAAAGGAATATATACAGACATTAAACTCCATCAAAGCGCAAAGCCCCCTGTTACCCATTTCTGGACCACCACAAAGAATCCCATAGCTCAAGTGCTAGACTCCTTGCAATGGCCCACCAGCAAGAGGTGGCCATGCTACTAACCTGATACAGTATGTTCCTTGAGAACAGGAACCGATTCAGCTTGATGACATTTGCCTTCTTCTTCACCCAAACTTTCTTCATAAACTCACTGCGTTGCCTCTAGAGCATGACATGACGGACTCGGCTACGATGCTCTGCTCCGAACAGTTTTGTTTTTTAGAAAACTGTTCCAGATCATGGGGATTATGAACTTCACTCGCATTCGACACAAATCCTTTAGACGGACTGCATGTGACCCAGGGGCCACTAGTTTCAGATTCCTGGTAGTGTAATGGCCAACAAAACATTTCTTGAGAAAATGCAACGCAGGTTGGAGATCCGATGGTATTCATTAATAATGTTCTAACTAATGATAAAGTTATTGGATTTTATGTAGGTCTACATTGGTTACTTCCCAAACAACCTTCAAACTCGAGTGCACATAATATTTTGGTCGACAGAAGGAGAAGAAATGGTAAACAAATAAAGGATAAGAAAGAAAAGAAATGCCTTCAACCTCGAAGAATGAGGATTGAGGGACTTGGAAGGAAGGAGAGCTATGAAAGGCAGATAGGAAAGGGAAAGGGGAGAGGACCCGCCCCAAAGTCAGTGGAAAAGGGAAAAAAACGGACCCAGTTCAGGAATCCCTCGGGGTCGCCAACTCCCAAACTCACCAGCCGTGAGCCCTTGAGGGTGTAGCACTATCCTGGGTGCATCAGAAGTGGTGGGACTACATACACCCTGCCTCCTTGAGGGCCTTGAGCAGAAGGCAGGAGACAACATGAAAAGAATGTCGCAGGTCGCCCACGGGCATCAACTAAAAATACCTGCACTCGGCCTCTCAGGAGGTCACACGACAAAAACAGATCTCTCATGGGCTATCGTCTTGTTTATTTGTTTAAAAGCACAAGAAGGCTATTTCCACTTGAGAATGATTCAGCGTACAATTGTTAGCCTATATTTCCACAGGAAGCGCTTTTTGTTGTATTATTTATAACAAATTCTAGCAGGCAGAGATATGCTAGTAAATAAGTAATCGGTTTAAGCCAACGATATTTTATGAGCTTAATATTTATGGGAGATTGAAGAATGTTATTTTTAAATCGGCGGATCAGATCGCTAAAGGAGAGGTTGTGAGTTCAAACTAGGACACTGCATAAGAAATTTTACCCTGAACTCGAACCTTGGATCAGAAGTCATGAATAAAATCTTTGACAAGTAGTTTCACCACAAAATTAATCATCACATAAGCCGTTGTTTTATTTCCAAGCATTTAAGATTGTCCAGAAAATGTATAGACAATTTTATTTTATAGCTCCAACCTGATTGCTGATGTTACTAATCATAATACATTTCATGGCTGTGGGAAATGTTGGTCATCCTGGACCTCCATTTTTAGGTAGATTTCGCTAAATGGGAACGATATTTCGTCTTTCGAAAAATTTCGACATATCTTTGCGTTTCACATCCCCCAGACGCCCAAACCACAGTCAGTTCAAAAGTTTATAATATATAATTGATGTATATATATATATGTGTGTGTATATAATACGTACAGTATTTATTTTATTTATCGTATGGCTTTTAGTGCCGGGAGTGTCTGAGGACATGTTCGACTCGCCTGAGTCTGTAGCTGCTTCCAGCGGATACCCTAAAGGGTGAGCTACAAGTTCCGTTCAATTTAAAGTAGTACGTACAGTAGAAACCCTGTAATCCGTCACCTTTGGGACAGAAAGCATGGTCAGGACGCAAGCAAGTAGTTAGGTGAAGAAGGAAAGGCTATTTTCATATATCGTACTTATGTTAATTGCCACTATCAACATATACAATTTCTGTTTGATTGCTGTTATAGATTCGTAGATATTGAGAAACGACTAAAAATTTCGGATGGTCGCCATCTTGGATTTTATATATGCAGATCTTAGAGTTATGTACTGTTACATGAAGATTATTGTGAACGTGTAGTATTCAAACTTCAATCGCATGATTAGGACACAAGAAAAAAAACGAGATTTTAAAATTCCGCACAGCTGCCATCTTGTGGTTATGGAAGCAATTGAAATACATTAGATGCCAGTTGATTAACATTTGTATAAGGATTTACTGTACCAAATTTCACTGCACTCGGATGGTTAAATTACGAGAAACGTTCAAGTGCATATTTTACTTCGCGTCGCCGTCATGTTGGATTTGTGATCACCAGGATATTGAAAGTCCCATAGGTGAACTTATGAACATTAATAAAAAACAGTTTGATTGCTGTAATAGAATCGTAGGTATTGAGAACCGTCTAAATACAGTATATCGGATGGTCGCCATGTTGGATTGTTAAATGTATAGGCCATAGAGTCATGTACCATTAAAGGACAATTATTGCGTAGGTTCATTATTCAATCTTTCACTTCGATCGCATGATTACGACACAAGAAATAAAAATTTAATTTTAAAATTCGCACAGCCGCCATCTTGAGGTTATGAAAACAATTGAACGAAGTTAGATGTAGGTGCATTGTAATGTGTATAAACTTATACTGTACCAAGTTTTAATGCGTTTGATGGGTTAAATCGCGAGAAACGTCTATTTAAAGGTCGCAAATTCGCGTGGCCGCCATGTTGGTTTTGTAGTTACCAGTTTTTCAAAAGTCACATAGGTGAACTTCTAGTAGTTCCCTTTATCACCCTTAAAAATTCCAGGGTGATATCGGGAATGTTTTCGTAGATATTGAATGCTGGTGAAATATTTCGCACAGCCGTCATGTTGAATTAGTGACCCGTAACAAAATTTGAAGAGCACGGTCGGCGTCGTCTGGAATAGTGCTATGAACTTCCCGAGTTTCACTGAAATCGCTCGAGACGTTTAGAAGTTATTAGGCACACACACGGACAAAAGGTGATCTCATAAGCCTATTTTTTCAAAATTGAAAATAGGCTAAAAATAAGTTTTCAAGCAAAAATAGACAAACGTCATACAGTAAAAAGAGTATTTACAGATGAGGAACGCCTGAGAAGATCAGGCCGAATGAAAAGATACTGGGCAATTCAGAAAAAAAAGTCCTCTCGGTACGCCGGAAGGCGGAGGTAGATTTCATCGGACAAACTTAGGGATAGGCAAAAATAGGCAGAATATGCACGTTTTCGTAGAAGGATCAAACCTCATTTGTTGCGAGAAAGTAATTTAAAATTGGAGCTTAATTAACTATGTTTTTCGTAATTTTATGCATATTTTAAACATTTAATTTTATTGTCTTATGTCATTTGGGTTACATTTTTAGCCTATTTTCAATTTTGAAAAAATAGGCTTATGAGATCACCTTTTGTCCGTGTGTGTGTGCGTGTGTGTGTGTGTGTGTGATTCGTGTGTGTGTCCCCCCCTAATAAAATCTAAACGGCAGGAGCGATTTCAATGAAACTCGGAAAGTTCATAGCACTATTCCCGGCGACCTCGACCGTGCCCTTCAAATTTTGTTACGACTCACCAATCCAACATGGCGGCTGTGCGAAATATTTCACCAGCATTCAATATCTCCGAAACTATTACCGATATTACCCTGACATTTTCTATGGTGATAGAGGGAACTGCTATAAGTTCACTATTTATTTAATCGTATGGTGAATTACATAAAAACAAATCACAAATCCAAGTTCAAGTTTTGGAGCCATTCCACAGTACATTCTCGAAGATGAAACAGATCACTAGGGCTCCCGGAGTAGGCGTGTAGAGGGCAGCGCTGGATGATATGGTCCATGGTCTGTTCCTCCTCATTGCATTGACACAATGGGGAATCTATCCAACCCCACTTATGGCATAGGTAATTGCAACGGCCGTGCCTGGTTCTCAGTCTATTGAGGCGACACCATAATTTTCTAGGAAGGTCAAATCCTTGTATTTTCACCGTTGGGTTGATCTCCTGGGCACTAGTTCCTGACGTTGAGTTTGACCATTCGTCCTGCCAGCATTGGTTTAGGTTGAATCGATTTGCCAGAAGTTGGTCGGCCAATAAACTGGTTGGTCTCCTCGAATGAAGTCGCTTCGGTGGTGGGTGGCAGAATTCCTGGTGTATTGGTAATGAGGGAGAAGCATAGATCTTCTTTGCTTCTCTGATCAGAGCTTCCTTCCTCCTCAGGTAAGGTGGTGGAATGTGGCTGAGTACTGGTAGCCAGTGGCAAGGGGTTGATTTTATGGTGCCGGTTATGCAACGCATAGTGTCATTCAGCTTGGTATCCACTTTATGCACATGTGCACTTTCCAACCATACTGGAGCACAGTATTCCGCTGCAGAATAGACTAGACTGATACCTGTTAATCTTAAGCAGTCCGCCGTGGCTCCCCATGAACTACCGCAAAGCTTGTGCAGGATGTTATTTCTGGTGGAAATTTTGTGAGAGAGCTTGGTGAGGTGTTCTTTGTAGCTCAGAGTTCGGTCCAGCGTGACACCTAGGTATTTCGGGAATGGGTTGTATTTCAGTTTTTCACCACGAAATACAACATTTGGCTTGTAGTTTGCTAGTCGGTTGGCAAGATGGAAGCATGAAACCTCTGTCTTAGACATACTTGGGATCAGTCGCCAGGACTTGAAGAACGTTGACATTTTCTCCAGATCGGTTGTAAGAGTGCCTTCTGCATCTTCAAAAGTTCTGCTTTGAGCTACCAGTGCAATGTCATCTGCGTAAATAAACTTAGTAGCTGTTGTTGGTGGCAAGTCATGAATGTACAGATTGAATAGAACTGGGGCCAAAACTGATCCTTGGGGTAGACCATTATTTAGTTTCCTTTTGCGACTTTTAGCATCATCTAGAAATACTACGAACTCTCTTTCACAAAGCATGTTAGAGATAAGATTTGCAATTTCCAAACAGGGGATAGCTTCCAGCACTTTGAGGATCAGTCCATGTCGCCAGACAGTATCATATGCGCTAGTCAGGTCGATAAAAACAGCTGTTGATTTTAGCTTCTTTTGAAACCCTGCTTCAATGTGAGTGGTGAGGGCCAAGACTTGATCAGTACAGCTTCGGTTTTTCCTGAATCCAGCTTGTTCTGGTGGGGTTACAGCTTCAATGAGTGGTGCTATCCTGGCAAGAAGGACTCGTTCTAAAAGTTTATAAATGCAGCTAAGAAGTGCTATTGGACGGTAGTTTTCAGGTCTCTGCTCCGACTTGCCAGGTTTAAGAAGGGCGATCACCTTTGACCGTTTAAACTGCTTTGGTAGGTTGTTGGTCTGAAGAATGAAAGTAAAAAGTGAAGTAAGCCAGCTGATGCTATGTGGACCCATGTTTCGCAGGAATTCATTATAGACGCCATCTGGACCAGCAGCTTTACCAGTTTTCAACATCTTGATAGCGGTTTCAACTTCCTGAACAGAAAATGGCCTAGACAGTTTTTCATTCTTCTGAGCTCTACGTTTGAGTTCGGTGAGCTTTTGTTTCACTGTTTTCGTGTGACATTTATCTCTTTTGGATCGTGTAATGTCCACCATTCTATTTGCAATGGCATCTGGGCTCAAGTTAGTATACTGCTTTTTGGAGACATGTTTCCCAGTAAGACGATTTAAGACTCTCCAAGCCTTTCTGCTCGATTTCGCGAAGTCCATGTTTTTCACTGTTTCTTCCCACTTTTGTTTCCTATTCTTCTCTAGTGATTGTAGCAGCTTCGAACCAACTTCATGATTGCCTGTTGTTAGATATTCTTCGTATAGCGCCTCGCTTTCAGGGTTCCAGCCTGGCACATAGTCTTTTCTGAAACCTCTAGGGATGTTTAATTTAGCAGCTGAAATTACTAGGTTAACAAAGTCATCATAGTTATTGGCAATTGGCTCTAGTTTTGAATCAAATAGCTTCCGATCAAGATCTTCAGAGAATTTGTCCCAATTTGCACGGTTGAAATTCCACCTGGGTAGAGGTACTGAGTTCACCAAAGGTATCTTCGTGCCAGTTTCCAGAAGAACTGGTCGGTGTTGGCTGTTTGGGAAGTTAGACAGTATTTCACGTGCAGTGTTAAGAGACTGATCAAGACAATCCTTGGACACAAATGTTAGGTCGGGATTGTAGTCTCTTCCCCAACGAGCAGAATGGAAGGAGCCTTTGTCTTTCGCATCAAAAACTAGATGCAGATCGGATATTTCTGCCCATTGAGTTAGTACCTCGCCATTATCATCTACTGTGTCATACCGCCAGTTTGTGTGGATAAGTTCACTTATGTGACTTTTGAAAACCTGGTAACTACAAAACCAACATGGAGGCCAAGCGAATTTGCGACTTTCAAATAGACGTTTCTCGTGATTTGACCAACCAAACGCAATGAAACTTGGTACAGTATATGTTTATATACATTGTAATGCACCGACATCTAACTTCGTTCAATTGTTTACATAATCACAAGATGGCGGATGTGCGAAATATTTCACCGGCATTCTATATCTCTGAAACTATTAGCAGTATCTCCCTAAAATTTTGTACGGAGATAAAGGGCACTACTGGAAGTCCATCTATAAGACTTTCAAAAACCGGTTAACTACAAAACGAACATGGCGGCCAAGCGAATTTGAAAATTTTAAATAGACCTTTCTCGCGATTTAATGTTCCAAGCGCACTGAAAGCTGGTACAGGAAATATTTATACACATTGTAATCCACTGGTATCTAATTTAGTTCAATTGTTTACATAACCTCAAGATGGCGGCAGTGCGAATTTTAAATTTAAGTTTTTATTTCTTGTGATGTAGTCATGCGATCGAAGTGAAAGTTTGAATAATGAACCTACGCAATAATTTTCCTTTAATGGTACATGACTCTATGACCTATACATTTAACAATACAACATGGCGACCATCCGAAATATTTAGACGATACTGAATATCTACGAATCTATTTTAGCAATCAAACTGCATTTTTTAATGTTCATAGGGGCTATGAACTTAAGTTCACCTATAGGACTTTAAATAACCTGGTGATCACAAATCCAACATGGCGGTGACGCGAATTATAAATATTCACATGGACGTTTCTCGCAATTTAACCATCCGAGTGCAGTGAAACTTGGTACAGTAAATCCTTATACGAATGTTAATCCACTGGCATCTAATTTATTTCAATTGTTTCCATAACCTCAAAATGGCAGCTGTGAAAAATTTTAAAATCTCCTTGTTTTTCTTGTGTCCTAATTTTGCGATTGAAGTTTGAATACTACACGTTCACAATAATCTGCATGTAACAGTACATAACTCTAGGACCTACATATATAAAATCCAACATGGCGACCATCCGAATATTTAGTTGGTTCTTAATATCTACGAATCTATTACAGCAATCAAACAGAAATTGTGTATGTTGATAGTGGCAATTAACATAAGTAGGATATATGAAAATAGGCTGTATAGTTCTTCACGGAACTACTTGTATAATTGGAGATTAATTAACTTTGTTTTTCGTCATTTTATGCATATTTAAAACATTTTATTGTCTTATGATGACGGTAACCTTCCTGTCATTTGGAGTCCATTTTTAGCCTATTTTCAATTTTGAAAAAATAGGCTTATGAGATCACCTTTTGTCCGTGTGTGTGTGCGTGTGTGTGTGTGTGTGTGATTCGTGTGTGTGTCCCCCCCTAATAAAATCTAAACGGCAGGAGCGATTTCAATCAAACTCGGAAAGTTCATAGCACTATTCCCGGCGACCTCGACCGTGCCCTTCAAATTTTGTTACAACTCACCAATCCAACATGGCGGCTGTGCGAAATATATCACCAGCATTCAATATCTCCGAAACTATTACCGATATTACCCTGAGATTTTCTATGGTGATAGAGGGAACTACTATAAGTTCACTTATGTGATTTTTGAAAACCTGGTAACTACAAAACCAACATGGAGGCCAAGCGAATTTGCGACTTTTAAATAGACGTTTCTCGTGATTTGACCAACCAAACGCAATGAAACTTGGTACAGTATATGTTTATATACAATGTAATGCACCGACATCTAACTTCGTTCAATTGTTTACATAATCACAAGATGGCGGATGTGCGAAATATTTCACCGGCATTATATATCTCTGAAACTATTAGCGGTATCTCCCTAAAATTTTGTACGGAGATAAAGGGCACTACTGGAAGTCCATCTATAAGACTTTCAAAAACCGGTTAACTACAAAACGAACATGGCGGCCAAGCAAATTTGAACATTTTAAATAGACCTTTCTCGCGATTTAATGTTCCAAGCGCACTGAAACCTGGTACAGGAAATATTTATACACATTGTAATCCACTGGTATCTAATTTAGTTCAATTGTTTACATAACCTCAAGATGGCGGCAGTGCGAATTTTAAAATTAAGTTTTTATTTCTTGTGATGTAGCCATGCGATCGAAGTGAAAGTTTGAATAATGAACCTACGCAATAATTTTCCTTTAATGGTACATGACTCTATGGCCTATACATTTAACAATCCAACATGGCGACCATCCGAAATATTTAGACGATACTGAATATCTACGAATCTATTTTAGCAATCAAACTGCATTTTTTAATGTTCATAGGGGCTATGAACTTAAGTTCACCTATAAGACTTTAAATAACCTGGTGATCACAAATCCAACATGGCGGTGACGCGAATTATAAATATTCACATGGACATTTCTCGCAATTTAACCATCCGAGTGCAGTGAAACTTGGTACTGTAAATCCTTATACGAATGTTAATCCACTGGCATCTAATTTATTTCAATTGTTTCCATAACATCAAGATGGCAGCTGTGAAAATTTTTTAAATCTCCTTGTTTTTTCTTGTGTCCTAATTATGCGATTGAAGTTTGAATACTACACGTTCACAATAATCTGCATGTAACAGTACATAACTCTAGGACCTAGATATATAAAATCCAACATGGCGACCATCCGAAATATTTAGTTGGTTATTAATATCTACGAATCTATTACAGCAATCAAACGGAAATTGTGTATGTTGATAGTGGCAATTAACATAAGTAGGATTTATGAAAATAGGCTGTATAGTTCTTCACGGAACTACTTGTTGTCACACTGTCCTTATGCAAGGTTTCGACACTGATGTTGTAATGGGTTAATTTATACTGAATAATGTTAATAAAAGCGCTCCACTGTTGGGCGTTATTAATACGGATAGGTTAATAATTAAATAGTCGCCCACTTTTGGGTGATCAATATGAAACATTTAATTGTGTATTAATTTAATAGTGTATCTGTATTATTGTCAACATCACTAAAAAAATACATAATGTGTAGTATTATGTGTTGCCAGGGCGCCAGACCATTCATATATAATGATCAAAATAATATATTAATCCTCGGTTAAACAGAGGTAGAGCAGCGAAATTCCTATCTCCAGCCGTAGTGAAACTTACGTAATCTAACTTTTCGATAATTAGTTCAGGAGTGTGGTGTTGCCTTATAGTAATTTCTAGCTACTAAAGGAAACCAGTCAAACATTTGAATTTAAAATGAATTTAATATATAAAAACAACAAGTGCAAAAAGTATAAAATACTAAAGATAATAATAATAATAATTTAAATTAAAGAATCTACTGAATTTACTTGTATTATGGGTCTTGATTGGAAATTGGAGTATACTGAGTTAATTGAATAAAATATAGATTGAATTTAATAAGCATGAGAGCCTTCTGATTTAACTGGAGTAAAACTGTTTAAATCGCTCACCGCATTGAATATCATTGTAGTCGGATTTTTGCGTAGAAAGTTCCTGATGGCCCTGACTTCCTCAACGTAATGAATTTATATGTGGATGACGGAATAAATTCCAAAAATCATCCCTGTGACAATAGCCTCGTACACAACCATGTCACAGTTTGATGAGACAGAATGTCTTATCAAATCCACATACTTAAATAGTTAACTGTATTATTTAGCACGCGTTACAAATGAATGTTAATTTCCCAGTCCATCTCGCTAAAAGTTCCACTCTTCTGCTCCACACAGCACCATTCCGTCTTCTCTCAGCAATTCAATAATAATAATAATCCATTTGGGCGGCCGTCATATATATAAAGTTCCCAGGTAAGGCACGTGCCTATCCCCTCTTCTGAAGTCGCTAGGCAATATTAGCCCGTCTTTCACATATCAATAATGACAATACTTCTTTGTAACATTTCTCGGGAGGTCCAGCCCACCTTTTGTATACAGTTGCAAAGGACTCATTCATCGGCCCAGTATTGTTAGTGGCGAGTCTTCATAGAATCCCTTCTTAGCATGATTTGTATACTGGTAGAATGCTTGATGTGAAAGACATAAGTGTATATATATGTCATTACCAAGAAGCCGTGGATAAGCCGGCCTTCCGCGAACACCCTCTTCTTCTCTTGTTCGTATTAGGTAGATTTCATTAGAAAGCTAACTATTGCAAAGGGTCCCATGTTTCGACTTCCGGAAAATTTCGACATATCTTCGCGTTTCACATCCCCCAGACCCCCAAACCACCGTCAGTTCAAAAGTTTATATATAATTTATGTATGTATATATGTATATATATATATATATATATATATATATATGTATATCAGTTTCTTGTGGACACGATAACTGCCGTAATTTTTCCCCAATCACTTTGAATTTTTTACATAATAAGTATCCCATTAAATTCTAGGTCGAGTTCGTTAATGGGCAAAATCGGTCAAAGGGGGTGAAAATGGGGGGCTTTTTTCGAAAAAGGGAAATATCACTATAACTCTCTTAATACATGAAATATCGAATCCATTCAAAGTTTATAATATGTGTCGGATAAGTGCCAAAAATTTATGTCAAATAAGTTTCTTGATAGCACCAACCATTGACCAAAGGGGTGGAAAAAAGTGGGTTTTTCGGGAAACATTAATCATATCTCTCTTAATAGGCACAATATCAAAACCGTACTAAATGGAAAATATTCCCCTAATAATTACCTAAAACTTTTGTCTGAAAGAAATTTTTATATGACCCACCATTACGCCAAGGAATGAGAAAAACGATTTCGGAATTAAAGAAAATGCGAAGTGCCATCAGAGGTTACCATGACAACGCTTCTAAATTGATCAGGGATGAGCTATCAGAGGTTGCCAAGACAACGCCATTGACGAGATCACATTCATTTTTAGCCTACATTTCACACTTTGCAAAAATGAGGAAAAAGTAGACTTATGAGATCGATCCGGGAAAATGTGTCTGTCTGTCTGTCCTTCTGTCTGGCTGGCTGTGTGTTTGTGTCCCCTTCCACCCCCTTATCAACTCCTAAACGGCTGCAGCAATCGAAACCAAATTTAGTATGAGTAAAGATGAATACCGGAATATCTCAAGCCCATATTAGAAAAAAGATGTCAGTGCTACCAACTGCTAAAAAAACGCATTAGAAATTTGAGCTCCATGTTGGATATCATGGAAGGCATACATGGGAGCAATTCCAAAATTGGCACACATGTAGATAATACTATTTTAGTTTAATTTCCAGGAGGCCATACATGACAGTGTTGCCAAAATAATTTTAAGCCTTCTGATAGGTCCAATTTTTAAATGCACATAACTTCTACACTATCAATTGGATTTCAACCAAATTATGTATGTAATATAAGCACATAAGCAGGTATGACTGAGCGTATTATTAAGAGCCACCAGGGCTGCCAACTGTTAATAATTGTTCTCTCTACTTTTTATCCAAATACCAATATATCAGAAAGTATGCAAGCCGACAGCTTTAAACTATGCCCGCGTATAGTACCTGACATTTTACATTAATTTGGAGTATCTTATATACGTCAGTTCTACCAACATGATTCTAAGCCTGCTGATAGGACCAATTTTTAAATACATGTAACTTCTATACTGTCAGTTGGATTTCAACCAAATTTCATATGTGCTATGTGTAACATAACAGATATGACTATAAGTATTCTTATGAGCAATTAGGGCTGCCAACTGTTAATAAATGGTGTCTATTTTTTACCCTAATATCAATATATCAGAAAGTATGCAAGCCAACAGGTCTATACTTTGCATACGTATAGCACCTGACATTCTAGATTAATTTGGAGTAATTAATATAAGTCAGTGATGCCAACATGATTCTATGCCTGATGATAGCTCCAATTTTAAAATACATATAACTTCTATACTAGAAAATGGATTTCATCCAAAATTGGCACAAAAATATATCATAATATTTCCGATTATTTCTGACCAGCATACGCATGACATTGTTGCCAACGTGCTTTTACGTGTGCTGATAGATCCAATGTATAACTCCATGTAACATCCTTTGGACTTCAACCACATTTTGTATTCTGTTCCTTAAGAGATGGAATTAAGAATATATTCAGTCACCAGGGCTGCCAAATGTATTGCTGTATTAGGCTACATTATGCCTAGTATACAGTATTTCGAACTAATTAAGACATTCCGATATTACCAACTTAATTTCGTCATTATTCTAGATAGGTTCATATACTGTAGATTAATCATTGGCATGAATCTTAATTTTAAGAAAAGTAGGCTCTTTAGTTCCGCACGGAACTTCTTGTTCCATCTGACTATGTGGGAAGCGGCTAACTGCTAGCATGCTGAACTTCTATGCCCAAGGTCGCTGGTTCAAAACCGGCCAAAGTCGTCGGATTTTCTAAGAGCGCTAAAAATCCCTCAGCATGCTTTCCTTCGGAGGGGAAGTTCCAACGTTCATTGCAAGTTGCTGGTTGCGGTGGAATGTAGCAGCCAAGTTCACAGTAGGTGTCGTTGACGGTAGTATTTGGTACAAAATTAGGTACTACTACTTAAAATTGACCTTCTGCAGACCTTAACTGAATTAGAGACTAATACAGTCATCACAATTAACACCGTTTATCAGACAGACTATACACACACCCAATGTACACGGGGTTACATGACCACGTTGTCGCAGGCCCTAAACTGAGGAACCAACCAACATCTCCGCGGGAGATAAAATTTTGCGCGAAGAAGTAACAGACTGTTAGATAGTTACACATCAGTTCCAAACCTTGCATAAGGACATTGTGATCAAAAGTATCAAAATGAACCCCAAATATGACAAGAAAGTTACCATCCCCATAAGACAATAAAATGTTAAAAATATGCATAGAAAGACGAAAAAAAGGTTAATTGTAAAATACATTCTCGCAATAAATGAGGTCTGATCCACCTACGAAAACCTGCATATTTCGCCTATTTTAGCCTATCCTCTAGTCTGCCCGGTGAAATCTACCTCCGCCTTCCGGCGTGCCGAGAGGACTTTTTTCTTCAGAAATTATATTCAGTCAAGCGTCTAACTTATTTCAAATATAATGTGTAACGCTCCAAGTCCTTTCAATTGCCATAATTTTCTACATTACCGCATAATAATAGATATAAATATATTAGTTAACATAATAACTAATAAAAGGTAAAATGTCAACTTAAAAAATATTGATGATAATAATAATAATAATAATAAAATATATAAAATTATTTCATTCTGGTCACAAATTGGGACCATCACAATTCTCCCCACAGAATTATGGTATATGTCAGCAATCATATCGCCATACTTCTCCTCAACACTTGTACAAATATGAAATATTATACCCTTCAATGAAATTACAAACATCGACAATATTATACCCTTCAAAGCAATTACCAAAATCAAAAAAATTATACCCTTCAAGTTTTACATATTTATTTAAAAAAATTCATCATTCCAGTCTTTCACTGTTCATAATGTCTTTTTCTTTCTTCCTTACACAATTAAAGCGACCTGTAAACAATGTACATCAAAATACCCTTCACTTTTCTATTCTTGTTTTGAACATAAGTCATCGTTGCACTTATGTATATTTGGGTGGCATACACCTTTGCTTTATATCTTGAGGACGTAGAATTCAATTTTCAGCCTGGTGTCGAACTGAATACACTATGGCCAGTTTGTAGGACTGCCAACTGATCAATTCACTTAATCACTTCACAGCACTTTGTATGTGATGCGAATAACCAGATCTACTCCAGTCTCTCAGGAATTATATGTATCTAGTAACACAGGCATATTATAGAAAAAATGAAACTTTATTAGCTTATATTACCTAAGGCAACATCTTTCAGTGTAAATGTAGGGCGCTAATTTACCCCACATATGTATATATATCACACTCAAATACACAAGCTTATAGCCGACAAAATACGCTTTATATTTCCTCTGTGCGCTTCAAGACACACAATATCATAGAAGGCGCAACACTTCGTCATTACCTGCTCGTTCGGACCACAATCATTCACTTAATATTAAGCGACTTTCCTTACTTACCATCAGTTATACTTCTATTATTCATGAAACATATTTCCTTAATGATCTCACATTTTAGGTCCCGCATAATCGTTTTACTGCATCGTCTAATTACTTACCTTTTTGACCTGACTTACTCACCTTTTTAACCGTAGTTACTCACCTTATTTCTCACAATTACAGTCCATTCTACTCACGATCCCCTTATTTTTCACGATTACACTCCATTCTACCTAAGATTACACCTCATAATCACCTGTAGATACTCACCTTATTTCTCAAAATTCTACTTACTTCTATTCAAGATTACACCTCTTTATCGCCCGTAGTTACTCACCCTATTTCTCAAAACTACACTTCTTTCTACTTAAGATTACCTTTCTTTATCACCCGTAATTACTCACCTTATTTCTCAAAACTACACTTCTTTCTACTTAAGATTACCTTTCCTTATCACCCGTAATTACTCACCTTATTTCTCCAAATTACATTTCTTTCTACTTCAGATTACCTTTCTTTATCACCCGTAATTACTCACCTTATTTCTTAAAATTACACTTCTTTCTACTTCAGATTACCTTTCTTTCGCGGAATCCGTATTCACTCACTTTATTTCTCAAAATTACACTTCTTTCTAGTTAAAATTACCTTTCTTTCGCGGAATCCGTATTCACTTACTTTATTTCTCAAAATTACACTTCTTTCTACTCATGATTACCTTTCTTTATCACCCGTAGTTATTCACCTTATTTCTCAAAATTACACTTCTTTCTACTTCAGATTACCTTTCTTTCGCGGAATCCGTATTCACTTACTTTATTTCTCAAAATTACGCTTCTTTCTACTCATGATTACCTTTCTTTCGCGGAATCCGTATTCACTCACTTTATTTCTCAAAATTACACGTCTTTCTACTCAAGATTACACATCTTAATCACCTGTAGATATTCATCTTTTCTCTCACAATTACACTTCTTTCTACATAAGATTACCTTTCTTTCGCGAAATCCGTATGACCAATAAAAAACTTAATTTCTCCACTACAAAAAATCACTTACCTTTAAATCCTTTTATTAACCATCCTATCTACTGAAATATTAACTGTTCACAAAATCTGCCTAATTAAATTACGAGCATCAAAATATAGCTTTACTTTCCTTTCTGACTTGGGAACTAACCTTAACGAATTAATATATGGGCTAATATAGGGTTCTATAATTTTATCCTGCAACATGCTTTCAATCTGCCTACTCACAGCTTCCTGAAATTTGTAAGGCACGGGGTAGCGATGACCTACAAAAATACTGCGATCATGTACATATAATGAATGTTCGTAGCAATTAGCTAATCCAATACGGTTCTCAAATATATACTAATTCTCTTACAACACCTCCAACAATCGATCCACACGATCACTCTCTAACGCACTCTGTAATGCAGCCTCACGCAAGGAATCCTCTAGATAATCCTTCGTCATCATACTGCCTAAAAATGTAAAAAAACAAGGTTCCCTCTCAAGAGATACCCCAACAATCTCACCAATAACCTCACTACAAATATCGACTCCTTTAGTCGTTAATACCTCCTCAATCATACATATCTTCTTAGAACCACCATACAACTCACTTGAATTATTAAATGACATGATCACATCTTTATCCATCCATCTGAATTTAACACTACCCTCCTTATAACTTAGCTGGACAGAATGTTGCGACATCCACTCAGAACCCCTAATTAATAAATATACCAGATTTGGAATCAATAAACATACCTGTTTAAAATTTCTACAACCACTTGTTTCTTTCCCGCGCAGTTAACACAATAGTAGTTCTAATTGGAATATCCTATATTTTTAATACCATGTTCCTTCCTATTATTATAAAATACTGCACTGATGCAGAAAACCTGACAGCCACTGTCAAAAAGTGTATCGATACACGCCCCTAACACATGTAATTTTTCGACTGAGTAAAATTAATAACGGTAGGTTCTTTAGATACCTCCATAAATTCACTTAATAAATCATTACGGATATTTAGGACATACGGTTCGCTCAAAATAGTAATACCGACTTACATAACAACTCTATCTGGCATTCTTAAGTTCTTATAACCTTCTTCTTCGCTTCTATATTTATTTATAGTTACACTCTCTTCTCTCCTCATAACAATAGTTTCTTCCTCCTCCGTATTATATTTATCAATAATAACACTGTATTTCGCCTTTGCCCCTATTACTTCCCCTATTCTATCTTCTATGGCACGCCACTGCACTTCATAATCTTTCTCACTCTCTTTCATTATATTATCTATTTCCTCTAACAACTTCATTTTCTCCCCTTTCATTTTACTTCTGGACTTACTAATTTCATGCCTTTCCTTCATTTCTCCACTACTATAGCTTAACGACCTTTTTAACTGTTGCTTTTTGCTTCTGCTTTCTTCTATATCCGTCCTTCTTTCGTCTTCTACACTATCTCTCTCCACCATTTCCTCCACCATCGCGCTCTGCTTGTGCTTTTTCTTCCTATGCTTTGGATTACTTATCTCAGCTTTCTGCTCTCCTTGTTCAATAATTATGTCTTTCTGACTGTGCATTAACGCACGCTTTTCTATCTCTGTTAACTTCATATTGACTTCCTCTATATAGGCTCTGACTTCTTCCCCTGTCTGCCTATTTTGTTCCTCTATAATTTTCTGCATTTTTTTTCTTGAGTGCTTATCACTTTCTTTATATTACCTACTTCTATTTCTATCTTGTCTTTAATCTTCATCTCTTCTTTCTTGCTACGTTCCATAATCTCTACCTTCACGTCTTCTACTCTTTCCCTTACCTCTTGATTAATCTCTTCTACTTTCTTGCCTATAACTTCAAACTTTTCCCCTACTTCTATCCTAACTTCAGCTATGGTTTTCTTTAACTCACTTTGCAACTCCTTTCTTATTATTTCTTTGAATTCTGACATATTCTCCTTTATCCTCTCATACTTTTTATTTAACTCCTCATTCACCTATTCCACCTTATCTAGCTTCTGATTAATTTCTTTATTATCTTTACACATCGCCTCTCTTATCTCCCTACTCATCTCCTGATTTTGCCTATTCATCTCCTGATTTTGCTTACTTATTTCCTCTCTCAACTCCCTACTCATCTCCTGATTATTTTTATTGCTATCTTCTAGCTTCTTGTCTATTGCCTTGCTTATCTCCTGATTTTGCCTATTCATCTCCTGATTTTGCCTATTCATCTCCAGAAACATTCCTATGATCTCATCTACTTTATTTTCCGAAATATCCAAAGGCTTTTGTTTCTCCTGCCCTCCACTAGTCTCAGGATTTATTTCAGGATGTACCTCTATATTCGTCTCAGGGTTAACCTCGGGATTATTCTCAGGAATACTCTCAAGATTTACCTCCGACATCATGGTATAATCCTCTACACTCTCAGCCTCAGTACCACTATCAACTTTCGTATAATTAGCTTTCTCGCCTTTACCCCTACTCCTCAATTTCCTTTGTTTCTCATCTGCCATCTCGAAGTACACCGTATAAAGTTTACTGTTCCAAAATTCACCTCACTTTCCTCCAAAATCAATCACTAATAATATACGAATTCACTTCACTTTCCCCCAAAATCACTGTCAATTTGCACTGAATTTACATTCACTCCTTCCGTAAATATCGTTAGGTTTTCGTGCCGCACAGTTGGGGGCCAAATGTAATGGGTTAATTTATACTGAATAATGTTAATAAAAGCGCTCCACTGTTGGGCGTTATTAATACGGATAGGTTAATAATTAAATAGTCGCCCACTTTTGGGTGATCAATATGAAACATTTAATTGTGTATTAATTTAATAGTGTATCTGTATTGTTGTCAGCATCACTAAAAAATTCATAATGTGTAGTATTATGTGATGCCCAGGCGCCAGACCATTCATATATAATGATCAAAATAATATATTAATCCTCGGTTAAACAGAGGTAGAGCAGCGAAATTCCTATCTCCAGCCGTAGTGAAACTTACGTAATCTAACCTTTCGATAATTAGTTCAGGAGTGTGGTGTTGCCCTATAGTAATTTCTAGCTACTAAAGGAAACCAGTCAAACATTTGAATTTAAAAATGAATTTAATATATAAAAACAAGTGCAAAAAGAATAAAATACTAAAGATAATAATAATAAATTAAATTAAAGAATCTACTGAATTTACTTGTAGTATGGGTATTGATTGGAAATTGGAGTATACTGAGTTAATTGAATAAAATATAGATTGAATTTAATAAGCATGAGAGCCTTCTGATTTAACTGGAGTAAAACTGTTTAAATCGCTCACCGCATTGAAGATCATTGTAGTTGGAATTTTGCGTAGAGAGTTCCTGATGGCCCTGATCTTCCTCACGTAATGAATTTATATGTGGATGACGGAAAAATTCCAAAAATTTTCCCTTTGACAATAGCCTCGTACACAACCATGTCACAGTTTGATGAGACAGAATGTCTTATCAAATCCACATACTTAAATAGTTAACTGTATTATTTAGCACGCGTTACAAATGAATGTTAATTTCCCAGTCCATCTCGCTACACGTTCCACTCTTCTGCTCCACACAGCACCATTCCGTCTTCTCTCAGCAATTCAATAATAATAATCCATTTGGGCGGCCGTCATATATATAACGTTCCCAGGTAAGGCACGTGCCTATCCCCTCTTCTGAAGTCGCTAGGCAATATTAGCCCGTCTTTCACATATCAATAATGACAATACTTCTTTGTAACATTTCTCGGGAGGTCCAGCCCACCTTTTGTATACCGTTGCAAAGGACTCATTCATCGACCCAGCATTGTTAGTGGCGAGTCTTCATAGAATCCCTTCTTAGTATGATATTTATACTGGTAGAATACTTGATGTGAAAGACATAAGTGTATATTTATGTCATTACCAAGAAGCCGTGGATAAGCCGGCCTTCCGCGAACACCCTCTTCTTCTCTTGTTCGTATTTTCTTCAGAAATAATATTCAGTCAAGCGTCTAACTTCTTTCAAATATAATGTGTAACGCTCCAAGTCCTTTCAATTGCCATAATTTTCTACATTACCGCATAATAATAGATATAAATATATTAGTTAACATAATAACTAATAAAAGGTGAAATGTAAACTTTAAAAATATTGATAATGATACTAATAATAATAATAATAAAATATATAAAATTATTTCATTCTGGTCACAAATTGGGACCATCACAATGTGTAACTATGTAACGGTCTGTTACTTCTTCACGCAAAATTATATCTCCCGAAGAGATTTTGGTTGGTTCCTCAGTTTAGGGACTGCGGCAACGCGGTCATGTAACCCCGTGTACTTTGGGTGAGTGTAGAATCTGTCTGATAAACAGTGTGAATTGTGATGGCTGTATTAGTCTGTAATTCAGGTAAGGACTGCAGACGGTCAATGTCAAGCAGTAGTTCCTAATGTTGCTACCAGATACTACCGTCAACGACACCTAGCTCTGAACTTGACTACGAGATGCCACCGCAACCAGCAACTCGCAACAAACGTTGGAGCTTCCCCTCCAAAGCAAAGCATACTGAGGGATTTTTAGCGCTCTTAGAAAATCCGACGACTTCGGCTGGCTTTGAACCCGCGAACTTGGGTACAGAAGTTCAGCATTCCACCAGTTACGTCACCGAGGCCGCTTCTCACTTAGTCAGATAGAAAACTGAATGTGATCGTGATTACATGACAATTCCCCACACTGACACTTCCACACACTGCCCAAAATACTGACACTTCCCCACAGCCCTTGGACGCGGTTACCTGTTTAATGACTCAGAAATAATCTCGACTGACAGTTCCCTACACATCCCCCCTAAGGCTATAGGCTTCAGCGATCATCGTTACAGTCGCACCAGTGACAATGCACCTTAACCTTCACCTTTGGAGTGAAGAAAAGCGCTCGGTCTATGTACTTCATTACTAACACGGTCTCGAAAATATCATTGTGGTGTAGTGTAATTTCCGTCAAAATAAAATAGATGCAGAGTCTGATTTCCATCACACTTTATCCAGGCTGTGGTCTGGCAAAATAATAACAAAACCGATCATTTTGGTGTTCTTATCTGTTTGGCGTGTTTAAAATCAGCTTTCTGGGCTTCGTCAGTAGTATTTTTTGGGGTCATATTTGTTCAACAATAATATTAACCTACTCCATTTTCTGTGAATAGGCAACTGCCTTCAGAAAACTTTTAATTTTTTGGTCATTTTAGAACTTTTTCTGAATGTTCTCAATCCGTCCGTCCAGTTTGACATATTTTCGTCTTCTTTTTTTCCCTTCCATGTTGAACTTGGCCTTTACAAATGCGCAGTTTGTCTTCTCAGCTTCCGTCTTCAACACTTTGACAACCTCTTTCAATTTGGGGTGAGGTCTCCCGACAAGATTGTGCAAAATGCGGTGTAAACGAAACAAATATTTAGTTAATCTACTTGCACGATACATTTTTAAAGTGTGCTGCATTATACAGCTGTTTAATATCAGGGGAATATCTTACGCTATACTTATACTTCAAATGCTACTATGGGGAGGAGAGTTTGGAAATTTCTCATTTTTAATGTGCTAGCACTTGTTCTTGTACTCATAATAGCTTTGAAGAGTATTAAACATTTTTGTCCCAAACCTTATATAGTAGTTCAGTAGTTAAAGAATATAATATGTGATTCCAGAGATATTAAAACTGTTAAAAAACAGTAGGCCAAGTTTCAACTTGATCGTTTCCAGAGTAGCCTTGGGGGAGGGAGATGTGTGTGAAAATGTCAGTCGAGATTATTTCTGAGTCATTAAACAGGTAGCCACGTCCAAGGGCTGTGGGGAAGTGTCAGTATTTTTTGCAGTGTGTGGAAGTGTCAGTGTGGGGAACTGTCCGGACACCATGATCGTGTGCAAGTGCGTTGTCATGGCAACGTCTGATGGCTCATCCTTTATCAATTTAGTAGTGTTGTCATGGCAACCTCTGATAGCTCTTGGCATTTTATTATAAGTCCGAAACCATTTTTCTCATCCCTTGGCGCAATGGTCGGTCACATCAAAAATTGTTTCAGACAAAAGTTTTAGGTAATTATTAGGGGAATTTTGTCCATTTTGTACGGATTTGATATTGTGCCTATTAAGAGAGATATGATTAATGTTTCCCGAAAAACCCACTTTTTCCCACCCCTTTGGTCAATGGTTGGTGCTATCAAAAAACTCTTCAAACATAAATTTTTGGACCTTATTCGACACATAGTATGAACTTTGAATGGATTCGATATTTCATGTATTAAGAGAGTTATAGCGATATTTAACTTTTTCGAAAAAAGACCCCCATTTTCACCCCCTTCAACCGATTGTTCCCATTAACGAACTCGACCGAGATTTTATAGGGATACATATTATGTTTAAAATTCAAATTGATTGGTACAAAATTGCGTTAGTTATCGTGTCCACAAGAAAGTGATATATATACATAAATTATACATAAACTTTTTAACTGATGGTGGTTTGGGGTTAGGGGATGTGAAACGTGAAGATATGTCTAAATTTTCCGGAAGTCGAAACATGGTACCCATTGCAATAGTTAGCTTTCTAATGAAATCTACCTAAAAACGTACTGAAGAAATGTTTGACTGAAGTGGTCCAATGAGGCTATAAAATCAGAAAAAGAAGAAGAAGAAACAATCTCTGAACTCAAAAATGACTACTGTACGTATGTATCTATCGTCACTGTACATGATTCAGTTAATGTCTTTCCGATTTCTTCTCCAATCTTTTTTTTTTATTTCCATACGATATGCTGTAGCATACGTAAACATTAAGAAAACACAACATAGCAATAACATGCACGGGTGTATCCCCTAAGCTATTTGCCTAAAGAACGTTCTCATTTCACCTCCAATTTTTATTTTTAACCAGAAAACACTTGTTAGGGTTACTTGAATGCAGCTCTGGGGTTACGTGGAAATCGAACCGGTTCCTTCCTTACCTGGCAGAAAGAGACATTTAACACGTATCTCCACTCCATACCGAACCTAATTGCATTGCCCTTAAATTACCATACTCGAGCCTCTGGAAGTCTGTCTTCCTCTCAATACTACCACCTCTCCGAGAATTATAGTCACCTTCTCCTTGAATGCGCCCGGATTGCCGCCGGTTGCACTTACATATTTCCAGTGCAACATCATCAATGTCTCATAAATTGTACATGCTAATTACAGCAGAGTAAATTGAAATAATCTAAATAAACTATTCAGTTCCATCAAGAAACTTGTTTCTGGCCTTCTACATTAAGTGTATGTGATTTTAGAATAGTTTGTTACCCCTTATAGTTTAACAAATAAATAAAGAATTATCTAAATTACGTTGTATAGGCCTATTAAGTTTTGATTTAATTTTGTACCTAATAATTACAATTAGTTTCACCAGATTTAACTGTCATCAAATAAAATTAATTCTGCCCCTACAACAGCGGTAGCTACGCTAACTAATGCGCAGCGTTCGGCCATGTGGTCAGACTCTCTGCTGACTCGGTAGACGTGGGTTCGAGCCCCACCGACGGCCGTTCTTGAAATGGTTTTCCGTGGTATCCTATTTTCATTCATCTTCTTCATTTCGTCTTTGCCAGCTGACACTGGGTGGGGGCAAATATGGTTCCTCTCCACTTTGTTCTGTCGTTCCACCATTCCTCTTCCGACACAGTGTTCCAATCCAGGTTCCGTTTTCTAATGCTATACTTCACAGAGTACATCCAACGCATTCTTGGTTTTCCTCGTCCTCTCTTCCCTGTCATCCGTCGTTCCAGTGCTCGTCTTGGTTGCCTTTCTTCATTCATCCGTTTGACATGTCCAAACCATCTCAATCTGTTTTGCTCCAGTTTGCCATTTGGTTTCTGTACTCCCAGTTCTTTCCGTATATCTTCATTTCACACTCTGTCTCTCCTCGTTTTCTGGACCATACTTCTCAGAAATCTTATCTCAGCTGCCTGTACTCTGCTCTCATCCCTCTTAGTCATTGTCCAATTTTCTGTTGCATATGTCATTATAGGAACATAATATACTTTGTACATAACTTCTTCAGCCGTAATTGGTATATCCTTGCTCCATACTAATCCCCGTACCTGTTGGTAGAAAGCACTAACGAGTTGTATTCTTCTGCTAATTTCCAAATCTAGTCTTCCATCTTTAGTCAGTTCACTCCCCAAGTATTTGAAGTGTTTCACCACCTCCAATTCCTTATCCCTGACTTTGATTCCTCTTTTTCCTTCTTTCTTACCTCTACTCATCATCTTTGTTTTACTCTTCTCCACATTTATCTTCAATGCCCATTGCTCAATCTTTTCATTTATTACGTCTAACTGTTCTTGTACCTCCATCTCATCCTCGCCCCAGATCACAACGTCGTCTGCAAACAACATTACCTTCATCTTTGCCCTACTATAGTCTTTCATTGCTGCCTTCATGATGTCATCCATCACCAATAAGAACAATAAGGGTGACAACACACTTCTTTGCTTTAGTCCAGTGTCAACTTTAAACCATTCCAATGTCCCGACTCTAGTCTTCACACTACTGTAGCAATCCTATTTTCAAGTCCAGGTTAATTCTGGGACGGTACATTCTGACAGGCCACGGCCGTTTCCTGACCAGTTTCATTCATTCATTTCATTTAGTCTCTCACTACAGTTCGAAGGTCACGCACGGGCGTTGACTAGAAAGACCTGCCCTCAGCAGATAGTTGTTGCAATAGCTTTTGCCTCAATAGCGGCCTTAACGCAACCATGTCTACAATACTGCAATGGCATCATCATCTCATGACATGTGTATAGATGCTGTTTTACTTGGTAAATATTTGTGCAATAGTTCTGACATCCGCCATATATACTGGCCTCCAAACTCACCTGATGTCAACCCCTAAGAGTACTTGTGAAAACGAATGTAAAGGCAAATTAGATGACTAGATACATCAATCAAAGGGAGGTCTTATTAAACAATGGCCTGATATTATTTTGTTCAAAGTCCCTTGTAAGATACTAACAGAGTTCGTTGGCCACGTACTGTATTATGAGATGTAGCAGTTTGGGGAAGATTGCCTCACTGTTCCGTCCCTTAAAATCTCAATAACTAACTAACTAGAACTAGCTGTTACCGGGGAGAGCAATAATCAGGGTCTTCAAAACTGGTAATAGTCACCACCAACTTAATACTACACACCTTTTAACAAGCCACATGGTTGACGTAAGAAATTTTTAGCATATTTTCATTTTATGAAAAAACAAGATGTTCAGTAATGAACATATAGCCTACTTTCTCCTAAATGCATGGGTATTGTTATAACTCTTTGTCCTTTTCAAGGAGTATAATTGAATGTTGGTTGTAGTAGCTTGTTGAAATACAACGTGCTATAGGGATATTAAACATGAATATGAGAAGCCCTTTGCTAGTGCTACCTCTGAAAAAAAAATCATTCAATTCGGTTTCACCGTGTTTGAATTGATATGGGGAATGGATTTACACATACTTGGCCACCATCTGCAAACTATTGGGCAGATGATCTTGCAGTTTGGTCAGGATATGCTTTCCACATAAAGATATGTTGTTGCAAAATCCTGTAGAGACTAGATTATTAGGTTGGTCGTATTTACATTTTAGCTTTTAAAATTTTGGTGGCCGCGATTACGTTTCCGTCAAGATGGCGGTGATATAAAACATGACACTGAGGTGCCCTTTGCTAGTGCTACCTCTGAACCAAATTTCGTTCCATTCGGTTTCACCCTGTTCGAATTGATAGGGGGAATCGATTTTCAAACAAAGATGGCCGCCATCCGCAAAATATTAGGCTAATGACCTATTATTTTGGACAAAGGATGCTCCCTCCATAAAGGTATGTTGTTGCAAAATTTGGTAGAGATCGGATGATTAGTTTAATCGTAATTTGATTTAAGCTTTGAACATTTGTGTGGCCGCCATTACGTTTCTGTCAAGATGGCGGCGATATAAAACATGACACTGAGGTGCCCTTTGCTACTGCTACCTCTGTAGCAAATTTCGTTCCATTCGGTTTCACCGTGTTCGAATTAATAGGGGGAATCGATTTTGACACAAAGATGGACGCCATCCGCAAACTATCAGTCTAATGACCTATTAGATTGGTCAAATGATGCTCCCTCGATAAAGGTATATTGTTGCAAAATTTGGTAGAGATCGGATGATTAGGTTAGTCGTAATTTGATTTAAGCTTTGAACATTTGTGTGGCCGCCATTACGTTTCTGTCAATATGGCGGCAATATAAAAAATGACAATGAGGTGCCCTTTGCTAGAGCTACCTCTGTACCAAATTTCGTTCTATTCGGTTTCACCGTGTTTGAATTAATAGGGGGAATCGATTTTGACACAAAGTTGGCCGCCATCCGCAAACTATTACTCTAATAACCTACTAATATGGTCAAAGAATGCTTCCTCTATATAGGTATGTTGTTGCAAAATTTGGTAGAGATCGGATGATTAGGTTAGTCGTAATTTGATTCAAGCTTTGAACATTTATGTGGCCGCCATTACGTTTCCGTTAAGATGGCGGCGATATAAAATATGACACTGAGGAGCCCTCTGCTAGTACTACCTCTGTACCAAATTTCGTTCCATTCGGTTTCACCGTGTTCGAATTATTAGGGGGAATCGATTTTCACACAAAGATGGCCGCCATCCACAAACTATCAGGCTAATGACCTATTACGTTGGTCAAAGGATGCTGCCCCCTTAAAGGTATGTTGTTGCAAAATTTGGTAGAGATCGGATGATTAGGTTAGTCGTAATTTGATTTAAGCTTTGAACATTTGTGTGGCCGCCATTACGTTTCAGTCAAGATGGCGGCGATATAAAACATGACACTGAGGTGTCCTTTGCTAGTGCTACCTTTGTACCAAATTTCGTTCAATTCGCGTTTACCGTGTTCGAATTTATAGGGGGGGGACAGACATTCAGAGTCCACACACTCACACACACACACTCACACACACACACACACACACACACACACACAGACTCACACACATACACACACACAGACAGACACACTTTTTTTCGCCCTGTGTTGATCTCATAAGTCTACTTTCATTTTTTGCAGAAATCGAAAGTAGGCTAAAAAATAGGCTTATGAGATCACCTTTTTTCCGTGTGTGTGTGCGTGTATGTGTGTCCCCCCATAATAACTTCTAAACGGCTGGAGCTATTACAACGAAACTCGGTAAGGTCATAGCACTATTCTGGCTGACCCCGACCGTGCCCTTCAAATTTTATTGTGTCTCACCACTCCAACATGGCGGCTGTGCGAAATATTTCACCAGCATTCAGTATCTCCGAAACTATTACCGATATCGCCCTCAAATTGAGTACGGTGATAAAGGGCACAACTAGAAGTTCACCTATGAGACTTTCAAAACCTTGGTGACTACAAAACCAACATGGCGGCTAAGCGAATTTGAGACTTTTAAATAGACTTTTCTCGCCATATAACTATCCAAACGTAATGAAACTTCGTACAGCAAATATTTATACACATTGTAATGCACTGGAGTCTAATTTAGTTCAATTGTTTACATAACCTCAAAATGGCGGCTGTGCGAAATATTTCACTGACATTCTATATCTCCGAAACTATTACAGATATCACCCTGAAATTTTGTACGGTGATAAAGGGTACTTTTGTTTGTCGTGTAGCCTCCTGAGAGGCCGAGTGCAGGTCTTTCTAGTCGACGCCCGTGGGCGACCTGCGCGTCGGGATGAGAGATGGAATGGATGAAGATGAATGAAACTGGGCAAGGATGTGGAAGGAAGCGGCCGTGGCCTGTCAGAAGGTACTGTTCCAGCATTTGCCTGGTGTTGAAAATGGGAATCCACGGAAAACCATTTCAAGGACAGCCGACGGTGGGGCTCGAACCCACGCGTCTACCGAGTCAGCAGAGAGCTTGGCCCCTTGACCTAACGCAGCGCTTTTAGCCCGCGTAGCCACTACTGTCGGTTAAAGGATACTGATACAAGTTTATCTATGTATCTTTCATAAACCTGTAAAGTACGAAACGAACATGGCGGCCAATCGAAATTAATATATTTTAATAGACTTTTCTTGTGATCTAACTCTCTGAGCACAGTGAAGTGGGGTACAGTAAATGATTTTACATATTGTAATGCACTAGCATCTAATTTAGTTCAATTGTTTACATAACCTCAAGATGGCAGCTGTGCGAAATTTTAAAATTAAGATTATATTTCTTGTGTCGTAATCATGTGATCGAAGTGAAAGTTTGAATAATGAACCTAGGCAATAATTGTCCTTGAATTGTACATAACTGTATGGCCTATACATATAACAATCCAAAATGGCGAGCATCCGAAATATTTAGACGGTTCTCAATATCTATGAATCTTTTACAGCAATCAAACTGAATTTTTTAATGTTCAATGAGGCTATGAACATATGTTCACCTATAGGAATTTCTGTAATCTGGTGGTCACAAATCCAACATGGCGGCGACGCGAAATATAAATATTTAAACGGACGTTTCTCGCAAATTAACTATCCGAGTGCAGTGAAACGTTGCACGTTAAATTCTTATACAAATGTTAATCCACTGGCATCTAATTTATTTCAGTTGTTTGCATAATCACAAGATGGCAGCTGTGCGAAATTTTAAAATCTAGTTTTTACTTCTTGTGTTCTAATCATGCGATTGATGTTTGAATACCACACGTACACAATAATCTTAATGTAATAATACAAAAATAAAAATCCAACCTGACGACCATCTGAAATATTTAGACGGTTCTCAATATCTACGAATATATCACAACCTTCAAACTGAAATTTTGTATGTTGATAGAGGCAATTAACATGGGTAGGATATATGAAAATAGGCTGTATAGTTCTTCACGGAACTACTTGTTTAATTATTGGGGATATAGAGTGGCAGATCAAGCATGGAGTGTAAATTTGCAAAATAATACAATGAAATGTTTTTTCTGGAGTGGGGCCAGCGGCCGACTGCCGGGCGCGCGCGTCTTCCGCCACCCAAACTAGCTCAGTCCGCAGGGTTGCGTGGAGGCGAGCTAACCAGGGTCATTAAAGTCAGTCACTCAACTTTCATGAATGAGGGTGTGAAGTGTCAGCGCACGGATAAGAAGGTAACATAACACCATCCTGCAAGATTTAATTAAAGAAGCACAGATGTTTTTTTTTTATTTCTTGGGAATCTGGATGACCTCACGTCACCAATATAAAGGTTAGAAAATAGGATTTCACAGAAGATGCTGAAAATGTACTCTTTCAGCTGACAGACAGTAACATTTGAAGTTACATCGTTACATTATGTAGCTACCCATCTACGTGTTTACTGTAATCAATCGAAGCACGAACCTAAGCTCATTTGAAGTTTAATTGTGGGATAATTTAAAATTCAATGTCTACCGATCAATTACCCGTACTCTAGTGGAGCTGGAGAACAATATACGGCAGCAGATATACCTCACAACAGAAGGGAATTACAACGTGCCAACGCTAATTTATTTACACGGTGCAACGCCTGTCTGTCAGCTGAAAGAGAACACTCTCAGCATGTTCTGCGAATAGGTAAGTTCTTTAATCATGATTTGCTGGTGAATTTACCATTAATTAATGTACTTTGTTACGGTTTCAATCTGCGCGCAATCCGCGGCACGAGCTCGGTTGGCTGGCGAAAGGCGCGCGTGCCCGGCATCCGGCCACCGGCCCCGCTCCACCAAAAGAATCTCCCTGTCTATTCATTGAGGTAAACAACCCATACACAAATTTGCAGCAAACTTTCCCAGTTCTTCATACCCAGGGTTCTTTGAAAGTACAGTGTCATCTTCGTTTTTGCCACATCCGCAACTTTATCTTCAACTTGTTTCTCCATTATTGTCAGGGCTGCTAATTCACTAGAATTTAATACTTTCTTGTCGAAATATGTACTATATTGATTTCAGTGACAAAGAATATGGAACATATGTGCTGAACTTCCAAATATGGAAAGTAAATGCTCTACTTTTCAAGACCACATGCCTTGATTCGTAATATAAAATATAATTAAGCTTAACTTCCTATTTACATAGAAATCCGTTCCCCGTTCATAAATTACCATTAGCTATGAATTACCATTCCTGATCTGTTAACTACATCTTCAACTGAATACTACCGCCACTGCAAGAAATATAGCCGCGTTCCTTTGACTGGGTTTAGCACTTGAATACTTCCAGTGCAACATCATCAATGTCACATAAATTATGCTTGGTAATTACAACATAGATAATTGAAATAATTGAAAGGAAACCTATTAAATTACATAAATAAACTTGTTTATGAGCCTGTTCACTCAGACACATGGTTTGTAACTCATAAGGCGTTAGCATGGTTTCATAATTTCTTCTGTGAAAGCCAATATACCATCTTTTTGGAAGCCTTCATAGGGAGGTTAAGGCCGCTTGAACTTTTAGTTCTCGTAGTCAAGTGGTGCAGTTGCACCTTATATAAAGGGAGGTGGCGCGCAGTTCGTCACTCCTGTGGGGGTCCGGGCGGGGACACCAAGAGCCCGCCGATGAGCCTAGCTTGGTGTCCTAGGCGAAACCCCACACAAGACACGGCACAAACCTAGAAGAATTGCTGAGTTTTAATTTACCGGCCGTGAAAGCCAATATACCATCTTTTAGGAAGCCTTCATAGGGAGGTTAAGGCTGCTTGAACTTTTAGTTCTCGTAGTCAAGTGGTGCAGTTGCACCTTATATAAAGGGAGGTGGCACGCAGTTCGTCACTCCTGTGGGGGTCCGGGCGGGGACACCAAGAGCCCGCCGATGAGCCTAGCTTGGTGTCCTAGGCGAAACCCCACACAAGACACGGCACAAACCTAGAAGAATTGCTGAGTTTTAGGAGCCATACGGTTCGTCAAAACTCCTTAAGGTTTCCACCCTTCAAAAGAGCACAGACCGACTGCGTGGGGCAACAGTAAGTTCCTCCACCTCTGTGCCCAAGGTTGAGGGAACAATTACTGGCGGATTTGGTTGGCTTTTGAGGATGTTTATGCACGTGCACACCAACTCAAAACGCAGCTAGGGGAAATGGAAAGTTTGAAGCCAAGATTTTCGAAAAGAGTTCTTCTTCTTCCTCTTCTTCTTCTTCAGGTGCCTCGTCCTCCAAGAACATTGGCGATCAGTAGCACGATCTGCTGTTTGTCCATAGCTGTTCTAAACAGTGACACTGTATTAAGTCCAAACCACTGGCTTATGATCTTTAGTCACTAATACAGTCATCACAATTAACACCGGTTAACAGACAGATTCTACACACACCCAAAGTACACGGGGCTACATGACCGCGTTGTCACAGCCCCTAAACTTAAGAACCAACCAACCGATCTTTAGTCAGGATATTCGTCTGCGTCCTGGACCCCTAATGCCATCAATATTCCCTTGGATAATTAATTGCAAGTGGTGGTATTTGTTGTTGCGCATGCATATACCAAAGTATTCTAGTTTTCTCCTTCTGACGATACTGAGAATTTCGAAGTCTTTGTTTATACGCCGCAGTACTTCCACATTTGTGACTTTAGCTGTCCATGATATCCTTAAAATCCTGCGATACGTCCACATTTCAAATGCTGTCAGTTTCTTACTTAAAACCTCGGTAAGTGTCCATGATTCAACTCCATAGAGCAGGACACTAAAAATGTAGCATCGAAGCAGTCGGGTGCGTAATGACAAACTTAAATCACGGCTGGTCAAAACTTTTCTCATTTTCATGAAAAAACTTCTGGCCTGCTCAATTCTACAGCAAATTTCTTGACTTAAGTCTCAGTTATCATTGATTTAAGATCCTAAATATTTATATGATGAAACCCGTTCAATTCTTTCATTACCAAGTGTAAGAATGCCCTGAATTTCATCTTTGTTTCTGCTAACAACCATCCACTTCGTGTTTTTTACATTTAAATGTAATCCCATGGCATTACTCTCTTCAGAAATAGAATTCAGTAGTGTTTGTAGAACATCAATACTTGTTGCAAGGATGACAGTGTCATAAGCATATCGGATGTTATTAATGATAAATCCATTTAGCTACTCCTTGAGACTTTCCATCAAGAGCATCTTGGAAAATCTTTTCAGAATAGAAGTTGAAGAGGAGTGGAGAATGAATGCAACCTTGGCGAACTCCCTTCATAATCGATACTTCTTCATACAGCTGACCATCAACACGTACAGCAGAACGTTGATTCCAGTACAGATTTCCAATTAATCGGATGTCACGTCCATCTAGTCCTAGGTCCTTGGGCTCTCGAAATATACAGCATCTATATACATTTATGTTTTGATCAGAGAAACGTCTCGTTGCTGACATCTTCAGCAGCCTATGAAGAATTGAGGAACTTGTTTTCAAAACTACACATATCCACAATCATAACTTTTACAGGAGAGACGAAAAACATATATCTTTTAACAGGATTATCAAAATGGAGTAATATATAGTTTGAATGATAGCTAGAAAGAGGAACATACTATCACCAAAAGTGCACCAAATTATACATAGTACAGTACAGTTGTTCTTCCGAAAGCAATGTACGCCTCCGAAACTATATCTTTAGGAGCCCACTCTTAAATTGGTGAAATCGAAATCCAGGAACGAAAAATTCTCAGGAAAATATATGGCCCCGTCTATGTTAATGGTATATGGATTAAAAGGAAAACCACAGACTTGTACACAGTAATCAATAAGTTCACTGATACCGTGCGTATGAGACGATTGCAATTTTATGGTCACATCTGCAGAATGGACAACATCAGATATGCAAAAAACTGCTTGATATAATTAATTCAAAGAAGGTTAAAATCAGTTGGTTAGAAGAAATCAAACAGGACTTAAAGGAAAATACATTACAGAACATATCATGAATCGCAAGATTTTTGGAACTCTAGTTACAAATCACTCTTTCGCCGAAAAAGCTAAAAAGACCACTGGAAAAAGTGGACGGAGGAACGTAAGAAGGGGCATAGTGAGTTCATGAGGAGATTTTGGGAGGAGAAGAAAAGGAAAACACCATCAATCCGAGTCAACAAGTTCAAACGCGCTCCCTAAGTGGGCAATACGAAGAAAGGAGAAGAAGAAGAAGAAGTAGTACAGTACATAAAAAATTATTGATAAAAGATTGATAAACATGAATGGATATACTGTATTCAGTTTTGAAATAAACTATGGAAAGCAGGATATTTCACATAATCTCAAATATTTATCCTAATTCCTGATAATTATTTTGAACATAATATTATGGGGTTTGAGGCCATTTTTCAGTGTTTCTTTGGTAAACAATAGTTTGGTGCTTTTCAGTCGGTCAACACGATTGTGCCCAAATAAGATGTGTTATTCCCTAATCCTGAAAAATATTACATGAGATTAATAAATACACTTCGATGACCACTTTCGATCGTCAAGCGATCATCATCAGATCCATTACCAGTACACTTAGGCTATAAAATCTGCTCTGAAAGTATGGGTGAAAATATTTACAATATGTACACTTATTTAGTTGCAGTATTAGTTGAGATAATGCAACTCGTCAGTATTTGTTAGTTGTGGTCTATGTGATGTTTTGTTAAGATACTGGAAGTGGTGATTGACCTCCAGAAATTGCCTGTTTGGAGTGAATATGTGGTTGTTGTAAATGGTCAATTCAGATTGTATTGTACAGACTACTTATCTGGTTGAGTTTTGTGTGGTCCTGTTGAGAGCAGTTCACTTGGTCACTGTTTGCACTCGACTGAATGGAAATTCCTGTTTGTGAGGGTCCGTTATCTCGCTGGACTGTTCCCCCTCTCGCATTCCTAAATGCTGTGTGTTCCTCGTGCAAGTGCACCTGTTGTGAGTTGCCAAGTCTAGTCTCTCTAATGTGGTGTATGTTACTGTATTCAGGATAGTTGAAGATTTATTTATAAAAACGAGAGACTTTTGCTGAGCACAAAACAATATTCTTGAATTGCACAAATTTTGGGATGAGAGCTATGATGATGAATTCCTGATTTAATATAAACAGATGTTCGCATACAAGAGAAGGAGTGTTTTCAATTACCTCTTTATTTGACAAGTTGCAGTACTTGTGCAGACATTGCTACTGCTAGTAATGACGCCATGAAAGTAAACACCACGTGTCACTCAGCCGCAACGGTTTTTAGCCACCTGTGAAATGAAGAAAAATGGCAATGTGCTTGCTGAATGAAAAGTTAGTTAGTTAGTTAGTTAGTTAGTTGTTGTTGTTGTTGTTGTTGTTGTTTTAAGGGGAGGAACAGTGAGGTCATCTGGCCTTTGATGGACAAGAACAGGAACCGAATGTATTGCACTTGCTTGGAAAGAATTCTCAGTTTTCATGTAACATTCTGGAATTCCCGTTTTACAGATTAGTGTCTACCACCTCGTGTTGTAGTCGCTAGCGCTCTTGGCTGTCTCTCCGTGGGTCCGGGTTCGATTCCCGGCTCTGAAGAGAAATTTAATTCTGGTGCGAGGGCTGTAACGCGGTACACAAAGCGTCGTGAAGTAAAACTGAGAAGAGGTAAGTTCGATTCCCCTCTAAGCAATCCTGCAAGTGGTTTTCCTTGGTTTCCCCCACTGTTACTTCAGGAAAATGCTGGGATGGTTCCTAAATTAAGTCCTTAGCCGCCTCCTTCCCAATTCGATCCCCAATTTACAAATACACACACTAGTACAGTCGTCAGTAAAACTCAGTTTGTCCATCAAGTTTCACATACACCCAAATACACGGAGCTACATGCCCACAATTCACAGCTCCTAAAGCAGACGTTGCCAAACAGCACTTCGGGCGTGCTGGTACTCTGGCACGCTGCCTCATGAGGCAAAACTGGGAAGAGGTGAGTACGATTTCCATCTCAGCCATCTTGGAAGTAGTTTTCCGTGGTTTCCCGCTTCTACAACAGGCAAATGCCGGGATGGCTCCTAAATTAAGGCCACGGCTTCCTCCTTCCCAGTCCTCACCTGGATTACAAATCCACACACTATTGCAGCCACCACAATTACAACGTTTATCATACAAAATCCAAGTATACTGGGCTACATCATGATGTCGTAAAGCCACTATATCAATCAACAACTCCCATCAGGGGCTCACATATAGCGGGACGTGGGTTGGCGACCACGGGGCCCCAGCTGAGTCCGGCATTGCTTCCACTTACTTGTGCCGGCACCTCTCCGTCTTCTTTCCTGTCGGGCTCTCTTAGTCAACTCTTGTTCTCTTTCGACACTGACGGTATTAGGTTATCCGATCCCTAGGGAATCTCTTCCTTTCCCGCTTTAATTGGCCCTTGTCTCATCTTTCCTGATACCCTTCTTCTGCGAGGTGTCAGCCTTTTTTTCTTTTCATTTTATCTCCTGCCTTCTGCCCAAGGCCCTCAAGGAGGCAGGGTATATGTAGCCCCACCATTTCTGGTACACCCTGGATATTGCTACACCCTCAGGGGCTCACGGCTGGTGAGTTTGGGGGTTGGCGACCCCGGGGGATTCCTGAGCTGGATCCCTTTATTCCCCTTTTCCACTGACCCAGGGACAGGCCCTGTCCTCTTTACCCCTTCCTATCTGCCTTTCTTGGCTCTCCTTCCTTCCAAGTCCCTCAATCCTCATTCTTAGGGGGTTGAGGGCATTTCTTTTCTTCCTGTCCTTTATGTGCCTTATTCATTATTTGTTAATCATTTCTTCTTCTAGTATGTAAGTCTGTAGTTAGTATTAGTTATAGTTTTCGTTCTCATATCATCTTTCACTATCACCCAAACCATTAGGGGCCGATAATCTGGATGGTAGGCCCCTTAAAACAACAATTATGATCATCATCATCAATCCACAACAACAAAATGTTTTAATGCTAAGCACGTAATCTTCAAGTACCGATACGCGGAAAAACACGCGAACAAAATGTAGATGTATCGGACAACCATCACATTGGAAGAACAGTTAGATTGTTTGTTTACATTACGTCCGGTGCGAAGGCGATCCCAACTTGACTCGGTCCAACGCACCGGCAGTCAGGGCAGGCAGGCCAGCCAAAAGAGGCAGAATCCAGCCTGCAGTAGTGCGGTGCAACCCAGTAGTACAGTACAGCTGGATGGTTTTGTTCCAAAAACTGTGCTATGGTTGGCTTTTTGTAAATCGTTAGGAAAGCACAAAAAAAGCTTAACTCTGAATTTTAGAATAATTTGCACGATCATTTTGTCGGAAAACTCAAAAAAAAACTTGAAAAGCGTTTTTCTCTGAATCGACGTATTTTAAAGAAAAGTTTTTTAAACAAAAAATGTAGAGCCCATTGTCACCTACAATTCGTCTCATTGAGGTCATGTCATACGTTTCGAAATGCAGAAGCTAGGTGGCGCCAAAGTTTCCAAAAAAGTGTTTTTTTCACTTTTTGTCGTAGAAAAATAGGGGTTTTTTCACAAAAGAGTGAATCAGAAATTTGTTCCTCTCAAAATTGTCTGCGACATTTATTTAAACGTTTGTTTTCTCCGACTTACCGTTCCAAAGTTATAGCGCAGCAAATGCAACGCTGCGTAGTCAAGGCTACTATTGTTACTGCGGAGAGAGCGGTGGGCATAATTTAGACTGGGGCCGGTGTCGGAGAGCTGCCTAAGGCTCGGTTAAACAGGACGCGGGCTGTGTTTGTTAATTAGCTCAAACAATCATATCTATTTCAATCGCAACGTATCAATCATAACTGTACACATATTAATCTTTGTGCCATCTGAATAGTACAATTTTCACACTTCGGCAGACTATAACTTTGGGACGGACAGGCGGAGGAAAAAAATGTTTCAATAAATGTTGTAGACAATTTTGAGAGGAACAAATTTCTGATTCGCTCTTTTGTGAACAAAACGTTTTTTCTAGGACAAAAAAATGAAAAAATACTTTTTTGGAATTTTTTGGCGCCACCTAGCTTCTGCATTTCAAAACGTATGACATGACCTCAATGAGACGAATTATAGGTGACAATGTCCTCTACATTTTTGTTTAAAAACTTTTCTTTAAAATACGTCCATTCAAAGAAAAACGCTTTTCAATGTTTTTTTGAGTTTTCCGATAAAATGATCGTGCAAATTATTCTAAAATTCAGAGTTAAGCTTTTTTTGTGCTTTTCTAACGATTTACAAAAAGCCAACCATAGCACAGTTTTTGGAACAAAAGTTTTTTTTTCTATGCATCTGTCTTGTACTACAGCTAGGACACCGAGCGTGCAAAGGCTGGTCGCACTTGCCTTAAAGCTTGCTTGCAAATTTGTCTTACTTACGGCCATCCTACACGAGCGGGTAAATCGCCACGTTTCGCCCTCCTCCAACCACACTGAAATGTTTCAATTTTCACGTGACCGTCAAAACGCGGCGTGTGACCCGCCTAGAGCAGACCGCACCAAAATTGTGCAATCTTCGCGTGGCGTGTGATCAGAAGATCCTATTATTCTATTCTATTCTTTCTACTGAGAGAAGTATTCTACCCGCATCTATTGAGTGCTGCGACGGACATGGATACAGTAGGACAAGTCGGTTGCGTTGCAGGAATCTTATTGTTAAATGATATGCTTTATAATGAACATAATGGGAAAAAGAGGCGCTGCACAGTGGGTCAAAATCGAAATCTAGGGGGACAACATTATTTTTAGCCTACTTTTCACATTTTGCAAAAATGAGGAAAAAGTAGTCTTATGAGATCGGGCAAATGTGTGTCTGTCTGTCTGTCTGTCTGTCTGACTGACTGTGTGTGTGTCCCCCCCCCCTATCAACTCCTAAATGGCTGGAGAAATCGAAAGAAAACTAAAATTGCTAACATATTCTCTCCATCAATAATTCTCTCACTCAGTGATTACACGTTGGCCTTCAAGCTTTTTTCATGAGGCTGTTACATTTATCATGACTGCTCACCCCTCAGGACACATTTTAAGGTAATACATGGCTTCTGAATTTCAAACTAACCGTAAATGGAAACAACATAGAAATTGATCTGATAGATTCTCAGTTTCAAAGAGACCAAACAGACAGACAGAATAATTGAAGGGCTCATTCCAAGAAACAGACAAGTTCAAAAATTAAAGTTTTCAGAAACTAAAAAAAAAAACTTTACGAGCCTTACAGTAGTCGCATATGATGTGTAACATCTGACATAGAAGAACCCTCACGTCAAATTGTTGATACACCGGTATTTTATAATATTATTGGCACAATTATTAATCTCTTGTAAAAGGGAGTGTTTTACAGATATTTTAGTTTATAATAAGGAACTCATTTTATTAGATGATCTGTAGCATCCACCAGCACTAGTCTAAATAAAAAATACGATATGGATCAACTAGATTAATAGACGCGACACCGCTCATAACCTTAAATTCCTTATAAATAGGCCAATTTGCGAGTAAATGCAATGTGCACAGCAGTAGATCATGAAGGGCTTGCTCAGTTCCCGGACCTCTTGATTCACAGACCAACACGTAATTTCATATGGATTCTGTTAAAATGAGTCATATCGATATGATTAGCAGCAGAGTATCAAGAAGGCAGTGCGAGAAGAATCAAGAAGGCAGTGCGAGAGTAGAAATATCAAGTAGGTAGTGAAGAAAAAAAAGAGGGTCGTGGAATTGTTATGTATTACTAGTGTGTAAAAAAAAAGATTTTTGTGTGTTGATGAATGTCCAGTAGGGATACGATCCAGCTGGCAGTGCGTCTTACACACTTCCGTCGGATCCACTTCCGTCCCATTTTTCAAAATCACTCCCACAAAAATATCCAGCAACCGAGTGGAAAGATGTTGCACATTAAAAAAAACAGTTATGTACTATTACATGATGATTATTGTGTAGGTGTAGTATTCAAACTTCAATCGCATGATTAGGTAACAAGAAATAAAAACGAGATTTTAAAATTTCGCACAGCTGCCATCTTGTGGTTATGAAAACAGTTGAAATAAATTAGATGCCAGTGGATTAAAATTTGTAGAAGCATTTACCGTACCGAGTTTCACTACACTCGGATGGTTAAATCGCGAGAAATGTCCATTTTAATACTTATATTTTGCGTCGCCGTCATGTTGAATTTGTCCTCACCAGGTTATTGAACTCCCATAGGTGAACTTATGTTCATAGCCTCTATAAAAATACAAAAATTCAGTTTCATTGCTGTAATAGATTCGTATGTATTGAGAACCGTCTAAATCTTTCGGATGGTTCCCATGTTGGATTGTAATATGTATAGGCCATAAATATATGTACCATTAAATGAAAATCATCGCGTAGTTTCATTATTGAAACTTTCACTTCCATCGCATGATTACAACACAAGAAATAAAACCTTAATTTTGAAATTTCACACAGCCGCCTTCCCTTAAAACCGCAATAACTAACCAACTAACTTTCAACAATAGTAATATGTTTTTGTAGCAACATATAGGTGTCTCTACTGAACTAGAATGTAGAGGCCTAGATGACGTACACTTGTTGCCATGTTAACCACCGGTTATTGATGAAGGGTTTCCTTGACCACGTTAATAATTAATTGTTAATTAATTATTATAAACGGACCCTTAATCGTAAAAATCCATGTTGATAAATAAATACATAAATAAATGTCCAGTCAATCAATTGGACACATTTAAGTTATATCCGTCTTTAAATCCCCAGCTTCTGTGACTTGTCGTATTTAGCCTATCTTTTTTGTTCTGTAAATCAGCCTGTTGAAGCTTCGTTTGCTCCATCTGACACGTATAGTTTTATTTAACAGGTTTTATAACGATCACTAAATATTAAGCATCAACTGTGACCAAACGGATAGTAGGCAGAAACAGATGGTTCAAGGAGTGCCATGGAGTTATGATGAACGCTCTCTCGAGTTTATCACTATTACTAACGTATCATTAACCATGATTGATCATGTGTTGAAACCGAGCACCTAATGTAATTAGAAGGAAAAATAGTAATAAAAATGCAGACTAGGAAGTACTAGCTCTCCATTCAGTTGTCATATGGGCTTGCATCACTGATAAAAATTAGATCAGGCCACCTGAGGTGGACGTGAGAAGAAATTCAAATTATCCGTGGATATTCGTCGCAATTAAACAACATTTCAATGATGAAATTAAACTATCAAAGCTGTGATTATATCCCGGGCATGCTCAGTATTGTGAAATGTAATTCTCCGGGTTCAGAAATGAGATGTTGTTCTTGTTCATTAATTTAGGGGTGAAATTAAAATGCTATTCAGTTGGTCATCACGATTGTACCCATTTGTAATGGGTGTTAGAAAATAATTACTTGGATCCAAGTGAAACTAAACGAAAGGAAAAGAGAACATGACAGAAAATAACCAAAGAAACCAAACAAACATTTTATTCAGAAAAGGTGAGGTATATTTTCAAATACCTGATCTATGAGCCAAATTCACTTGTACTGTGCATAGATGCACCCCACAATGAGACATGCTTCTGTATTAGACAGCGTGCTCCGGGCTGATGATCTCACTATCGATTACACGTAAGGAAAAGCATCAATTTAAAAATAATGCTTACCCAAATAAGTTTTCTGATATTGGGTCATATTGTGTACTCTAAATTAAGAAAAAGTTATATACAGAGTAAGAAATCATTATGCTAGCAGGAATAAAACTTGAATCCTTTGGCTGTTGTCACCGGTGCTTTATAATAATACAGCTAATGTGGCATCCCAAGTAACACTAGGAAAGTAGACATCAGTGAGCCGGCATTCATTTTGTTGAATTTCTCACGATGGTATTTGGCTATTAGATCAAGTTGCATACTTCAAGTATAAGGCAAATATCTAGATAAATATAAAGTTTTAAAATGTCATGACGCATGTGGAATTCAAAGCAGGAACTTTTGTCTTTGACCACAAAAATCAGCCATTATTAATATGAATTTCATCCAATGGCCATAGCAGGGTATTTTTTAGCCTATTTTCAATTTTTAAAAATAGGCTTATGAGATCACCTTTTGTCCGTGTGTTTGTGCGTGTGTTTGTGAGGTGTGTGTGTCCCACTAATAACTTCTAAACGGCTGGAGCAATTTCAATGAACCTCGGTAAGTTCATAGCACTACATCGGGCGACCCTGACCGTGCCCTTGAAATTTTGTTACGTCTCACCAATCCAACATGGCAGCTGCGCGAAATATTTCACTAGCATTCAATATCTCCGAAACTATTCCCGATATCACCCTGGAATTTTTTGCGGTGATAAAAGGAACTACTAGAAGTTCTCCTATGTGACTTTCGAAAAACTGGTAACTACAAAACCAACATGCGGCCACGCGAATTTGCGACTTTAAATAGACGAAACTCGCGATTTAACCAACCAAACGCAATAAAACTTGGTACAGTATATGTTTATACACATTGTAATGCACCGACATCTAACTTGGTTCAATTCTTAACATAACCACAAGATAGCGGATGTGCGAAATATTTCACCGGCATTCGATATCTCTGAAACTATTAGCGGCATCACCCTGAAATTTTGTATGGAGATAAAGGGTACTACTGGAAGTTCAGCTATAAGACTTTCAAAAACTGGTTAACTACAAAACGAACATGGTGGCCAAGTGAATTTGAAAATGTTAAATAGAACTTTCTCGCGATTTAATGTTCCAAACGCAATGAAATCTGGTACAGGAAAGGTTCATACACATTGTAATGCACTGGTATCTAATTTAGTTCAATTGTTTACATAACCTCAAGATGGCGGCTGTGCGAATTTTAAAATTCAGTTTTTATTTCTTGTATCGTAATCATGCGATCGAAGTGAAAGTTTGAATAATGAACCTACGCAATAATTTTCCTTTAATGGTACATGGCTCGATGGCCTATACATTTAACGATCCAACATGGCGACCATCCGAAATATTTAGACGGTTCTGAATATCTATGAATCTATTATAGCAATCAAACTGAATTTTTTATGTTCATAGGGGAACTGAACTTAAGTTCACCTATAGGACTTTAAATATACCTGGTGATCACAAATCCAACATGGCGGCGACGCGAAGTATAAATATTCACATGGACGTTTCTCGCAATTTAACCATCCGAGTGCAGTGACACTTGGTACAGTAATTCCTTATACGAATGTTAATCCACTGGCATCTAATTTATTTCAATTGTTTCCATAACCACAAGATGGCAGCTGAGTGAAATTTTAAAATCTCCTTGTTACTTCTTGTATCCTAATCATGCGATTGAAGTTTGAATGCTACACGTAGACAATACTCTTCATGTAACAGTACATAACTCTGGGACCTACATATGTAAAATCCAACATGGCGACCATTCGAAATATTTTGTCGGTTCTCAATATCTACGAATCTATTACTGCAATCAAACTGAAATTTTGTATGTTGATAGTGGCAGTTAACATAAGTAGGATACATGAAAATAGGGTGTATAGTTCTTCACGGAACTACTTGTTTTAATGAACACACGTGGGCTCGCAGCTAGTTCGATTTCAAGTAGCTCTAAATTTGGCTACCAGACCTCACTGTCATTGATACCTAGTTACGAACGTTAGAACTTGATAGAGTGTTTCTAAGAAGCCAAATATAACCTACAAATTTGGCTACACACTACCAATTGTAGTGGTGGGTTCTTTAACATGCCACAAAGCTATGACATGGGCCCGCTGGCTTTACTTACTCTCCGAAGAAAGGCTTACTGAAGGATTTTAACGCCCGTAAAAATCCGACGACATCAGCCGAGTTTGAACCCGCGATCTTGGGTATAGCAGTTCAGCATGCTACCGACTACGCCACCAACGCCGCTAAAAGAAATCAACCATTGAGAATGAATGGAGCTCGACCATTAACTATATTGAATAATGATATTTAATCTCCATTCAAGTTTGTTGTTTGAGTCTTCAGTCTTTTAACTGGTTTGATGCAGCCCTCCATGCCTCCCAGTCCCGAGCTAATCGTTTCATCTCTACATAGCTACCACACCCTACATCCAAGGCAATCTGTTTAACATATTGTAACCTTGGTCTACCCCTACAGTTTTTGCCGTCGACCCTTCCTTCCATGACTAACGTTGGTTGGTTCATATGTTTAGGGGCTGCAAAAATGCGGTCATGTAGCCCCGTGTACTTTGTGTGTGTGTAGAATCTGTGTGATAACCGGTGTTAATTGTGATGACTGTATTAATGTCTGTTATCTGTTTTATTTAATTTGAGTACTGCAACTTAGAATTTTTCAAATAGTTCCTATTTTTGCCGCCAAGCACCACCGTCAAGGACTACTAGGTCAAGTTTAGAACTTAGCTACTAGACGCCACCGCAGTCGGCTCTTGTCAACGAACGTAGAAACCTAAGAGCGTTGTTTACATTCTTAACCTATCCAATTTAGCTTCACACAGGTGCAATTAGTGGAAGGTTCTTTAACATGCCATAAATCTATGACATGGGACCGCCGACTTTACTTGCTATTCCTGGGTGTCTTAGTATATGTCCTACCAATTTATCTCTTCTCTTCATTAGCAGTCGCCATAAACATCTTTCCTCTCCCTCTCGTCTTAATACCACTTCGTTTGTAACCCTATCTACCCATCTGATCTTCATTATTCTCCTGTAACACCTAATTTCAAACGCTTCAATTCTCCTCTTTTCTGCTGCACCAATAGCCCAAGTTTCACTTCCATAGATCGACACGCTGCAGACAAAGGCTTTAAAAATGACTTCGTAGTACATAAATCTATGTTCGATGTCAATAGAGTCCTTTTTTGTAGAAATGCTTTCCTTGCCAGAGGCAAGTATTTGCATTTAACTTAGTCTTAATGTGGAAAATAAATCGTTGGGCTCGTATGGGAGTTTGGAAAATCTTATGAGCCTCTCTCTCCCTCTTAATCTCCCACGAAAATGAAGTATGGAATAAACGGTGATTGCAAGGCTGATATGCTGATAACCAAATAATATTCAAATGAAGAAAAAACAGTAACAGGAGACATACGACCTAGCAGTCCTCAAGTTACGCAAGAAAGAGCTGACCCCAACCTCCTAACTGGCTGAGGTCATTGCATGTAATTAAGGTAACATCCTCATTGAAACTGCCAGTGACTGATACTCATCGTCGTGTCCAGCTCTTGATTGGCTTGGACATATTTGGCTACTGGTTTGCAGACCTCCTCCATGCGATGCGTGAGGATTATGGTGCTTCCAGTTTATGAAACCAGAAAGTGGAGAGACCTGTGCGAAGTAGCAACATTCCGGAGATGATTGATGATGTTATCTCCGTACAAGTTCAGGAGCTCCCGGAAGAGGTCGCATTCTCATCTAGATCACACATGTCAAGGGAATTCATTCAGCAACATTCTTTGCAAAATATTCCAGTCTTTTAATTTAATTCCAGTTCATTCTCACGCTACTTCTCCCAAGTCCGATCTGGAATATCAGGCGGAAACCTTGATGATGCAAGAAATACTGATCGCCAACTTGTGTACTTTAAGTAGAATTCAGAGTTTGAATTATACCGCCAATCAATGCTTACACAAATATATCTATTATACAGGGTCTTTCATATAAAGTAAGTATGGCAAGCGGCAGTTTTGTTATTCGCTAGTGCGGTGGCCTTGGCCGAGCTTGTGGCGCGCCATGGCCCCCTGCTGTACTATTGAAAGCGCGCGCATTGTACATAAGAGGGCTGTTTTTTATCAAGTTCCAATGGACTGTATAAAAATAACCACAAGCTCGGCCAAGGTCACCGCATCAGCCAATAACAAAACTGCCGCTTGCCGTTCTTACTTTATATGAAAGACCCTGTATATTGTACATGTTTCCACCTGGTATTGATGTCTTCTTCAGCTCAATTAAGAATGGAATCAATTAAGAATAAATATAAAATACTATGTGTTTATGAGATAAATTTTAATTAGAAGAATGAAATAAAATAATAACGAGATGTTCAGGAAAGAACATATAGCCTACTTTCTCCTAAATGTATGGCCCGGATGTTGATGCCGTAAAAAAGTTTTAAAAATGCACTTAAAATGTTTAACAGGAAGTTCCGTGACGAACTAAAGAGCCTACTTTTCTTAAAATTTAAGATTCATGCCAATGATTAATCTATATGGATCTATCTAGAATAATGACGAAATTAAGTTGGTAATATCGACATTTCTAATTAGTTCAAAATACTGTTTACCTGGCATTATGTAGCGTAATAGAGAACTACAGTTGGCCCTGGTGACTGAATATATTCTTAGTTCCATCTCTTAAGGTACAGAATACAAAATTTGGTTGAAGTCCAATGGATAGCATGGACGTTACATGCAGTTAAACATTGGATCTAACAACGCGCGTAAAATCATGTTGGCAACAATGGCATACATGTATTGGTCAAAAATAATCTGAAATAATATGATCTATTGTTGTGTCAATTTTGAATGAAATCCGTTAGTTAGTATGGAAGTTACATGCATTTTAAAATTGGACCTATCAGCAGGCTTAGAATCATGTTGGCAGCACTGGCGTAGGCCTATATTAATTAGTTACTCCAAATTAATCTAGAAAGTCAGGTACTATACGTGTGCACAGTTAAGAGCTATTGGCTTGTATACTTTCTGATATATCGATATTAGGGTAACAAAAGTAGAGACAGTATTTATTAACAGTTGGCAGCCCTGGTTACTCTTAAGAATCGGCATAGTCATATCTGTTATGGTACACATAGCACACACGAAATATGGTTGTAATCCAACTGATAGTACAGAAGTTACATGTATTTAAATTTGGACCTCTCAGTAGCCTTAGAATCACGTTGGTAGCACTGACGTATATAAGTTACTACAAATTAATATAGAATGTCAAGAACTATACGTGTGCATAGTTTAAAGCTGTCGGCTTGCATACTTTCTGATATATGGGTATTTGGATTAAAAAAAATTGAGAGCATTTATTAACAGTTGGCAGCCCTGGTGGCTCTTACGAATACGCTCAGTTATATATGTTTATATACACATAGCACATACAAAATTTGGTTGAAATCCAATTGATAGTGTAGAAGTTATATGCATTTATAATTTGGACCTATCTGCAGGCTTATAATCATTTTGGCAACACTGCCATGTATGGCCTCCTGGAAATTAAACTGCAATATTAGTATCTATATGTGTGCCAATTTTGAAATAGCTCGCATTCATATTTTCCAAGATATCCAACATGGAGCTCAAATTTCAATTGCGATTTTTCAGCAGTTGGTAGCACTAACATCATTTTCAAATATGGCCGTGAGATAGTCAGGTATAGATCTTTACTCCTACCAAATTTTGTTTCGATTGCTGCAGCCGTTTAGGAATTGATAGGGGGGGGGGACACACACAGCCAGACAGACAGACAGACTGACAGAAGGACAGACAGACAGACAGACAGAAGGACAGACAGACAGAAACACATTTGCCCGATCTCATAAGACTTATTTTTCCTCATTTTTGCAAAATGTGAAAAGTAGGCTAAAAATGATTGCAATAAATTATCTAAAAATTCGAAAAATGCACTATAAAATGGAGAAAATGATCGTATAATAATATACTCACCAATATTTCAAAAATTCGAAAAATGCACTATAAAATAGAGAAAATGAACTGAGACAAGAATATAAACTCCTTCCCCTATCTACCCACAGCTGACCTTGGTCAACAGAGCAGGTAACATTCTATTCCGCTAATAACTGGTTTGCGACGAAAACAAGAGCATCTGTATACCTACGGTACTGTTCTTCTGCATCCAAGATATAGGCTATATTTTTCTACTAATAGCAATACCGAAATATTCTATTCAAATATTTTAAATTATCTTGTATCAGCTACTAGCTTCTTCTTAACTCTGAGAGACGTAACTCCCTCACATAAAGCTGTGACATGACTAAATTGGAAAAAAAAACTTAAAAGGCCGATTTCTCTAAAATATGACCAAACAAATCTACCAATCTTTAAAAATATGCTCTTCAAATGGAAAAATAGCAAATAATGCAAAAATATGCAAAATAAAAATGACATATTTGAAGACGGACCATTAAGTCCGGAGTTTCTATGTACTTCAGCATTGTTTTAGACAACTCAGTTAAAAGATGACATGTCATCAACATCCGGGCCCTAGTTATAACTCTTTGTCCTTATTGTATCACCTCCTAATTTCTTCCAATACGAAGTGCAAATTGGCACACTTGATTTCAGGAGTGGCATTCAAACCTTAGTTTATAATTTACCCCAGCATTTTGAAATATCATCGGCAAACACTCCAAACAACGGTATTCAGTATATTAACACCGACTACTTACAATAATTGAAACTTTGATGCTCTGAACGTATCACTGGGAGGAACATATTTAATATACCTATTACACAGCTAATTTGTAATCGCGCACGGCTAACGGGAAAGACAGGCCATGGCGCGTAAATCAAACCCTTCTGTGACGTAGGCAATGTACTGCTTGATGGTGCTTGTACGTTTAAGTTGAGAGCAATACCACCGGCAGTAAAAAGAACACCATAGAATATTATGTTCGTGAATATATTTCAATTATAAAAACGTTTGATACATTTATGTACGGTATAACGTTCAAATATAAAACCTTGTAGTTTGGGCACAAGACGCGTCCCACATGAAGGTATGTTGTTACCAAATTTGGTAAGATCCGATGATTAGTTTGGTCGTAATGCATTATTACGTTTTGACCATTTGAGAGGCCACCATTAAGTTTTGGTAAAGATGACGGCAATATAAAACATTACGCTGATTTTCCCTTTGCCAGTGCTACCTCTGTATCAAATTTCGTTCAATTCGGTTTGAGTACACACACTCACACACACACACACACACACACACACACACACAGACAGACACACAACTTTTGGCCCTATGTTGATCTCATAAGTATACTTAAATTTTTTGCAAAAATCGAAAGTAGGCTAAAAATGAATATCCTTACAATGTAATATTAATTGTAAATAAATAATAAAAAAAATATTAGGCTACACATTAAATGTTCAAAATACAGTTATAAAAATAACAAATTTTTTGATTGTAAGTGTAAATAAAATATTTGGGTTTATATTAAAAATTCAAAAATATAGACAATTAAATAATTTAGAAAATCAAGTGCCGAATATCAACAAATATTTTAACTCAGTGCTTGAAATGAGTAAAACGAATCTTCATCCGAAATATGGAGTGTGAGTTTAGTATCAGGTGCCAAACATCAAACAAACATTAGACTTAAGTACATCTAGAGTATTTTATTTGTATTCTTAATTGAGCTGAAGGAGACCTCAATATCAGGTGGAAACATGTACAATATACAATAGATATATTTGTGTGAGTAGTCTACTGATTGGCGTATAATTTAAACTTTGAATTCATCTATCAATACGGATATTAACAAACATTTGTGCTATGAATGGCAAATGTATTTGCATTCTACAGTGATATTCTTTTGCTGGAGCTGGACTGGCGTCCGGCTGCCGGGCGCGCGCGCCTACCGCCAGCCAACCGAGCTCGCTCCGCGGGGTTGCGCGAGGTGGAGGCGAGCTAACCAGGGTCATTTAAGTCCATTAAGTCACTAAAATTTCATCAACGAGGGTGTGTAGTGTGTGCGCATGGATAAAGAAGGTAGCATAAACAACAGCTGCAGGATTTAATAAAAGAAGCACAGATGTTCTTTTATTTCTGGGGAATCTGCATGCCCTTACGTCACCAGTTAAAGGTTAGAACTTATCTTTTCACAGAAGATACTAAAAATGTTCTCCTTCAGCTGACAGACAGACATCGTTATATTATGTCGCTATTTCCCCCGCCCGCACCCTATCCCCCTCCCCCTCCGCCCCCCCCCCCCTGCGTGTTTACAGTAATTCATCGAAGCACGGACCTAAGCCCGTTTGTTGTTCAATTGTGGGGTAATTTAACATTCAAAGTGTACCGATCAATTACCCGTTCTCTAGTGGAGCTGGAGAACAATATACGGCAGCAGATATCCCTCACAGCAGAAGGGAATCACAACGTGTAAACGCTAATTTATTTACACGGTACAACGCCTGTCTGTCAGCAGAAGGAGAACACTCTCAGCTTCTCCTGTGGATAGGTAAGTTCTTAAATCATGATTTGCTGGTGAATTTACCATTAATTAATGTACTTTGTTTCGATTTCCACCTGCGCAAAATCCGCGGTGTGAGCTTGGTTGGCTGGCGGAAGGCGCGCGCGCCCAGCAGCCGGTTGCCCGTCCCGCTCCAGCAAAAGAATCACTCTGTACTTTAAGTGGAGTTGTATCAGTAGTAATCGCTTACATTCCACTATCACTCACGTCATTAGGGTCCAAACCCTACAGAGGTGTACACATTATTTGACTCGATGGCAGTTTTCCATTTCCTTTGTACGTTTTGTGACTTAATGCCGTAGATATGTTTGGCAAGGTGCTGATATTATTTCATATGTTTAATCAATCTTCTTCTTCTTCTTCTTCTTCTAAAGTATTCAATCCAGATTGTATTGCGGCAGTTCTCCAGTCGGCTCTATTTATAGCTTTCCTCTTCATCTCTTCATAATATTATTGTTTCTGCATCCTACATCAGATTTGATTTGCTGTACACACAGTATTGTAGGCGTGGTCTTTCTCGACATCTTTTGCCTTCAACCATTCCCTCAAATACCGTTTTCAGCAGGCTATCGTGTCTCAAAATATGTCCTATCAGTCTAGTCCTCCTCTCTATACTTTTCCATAAGGTATAATTTTCATCCACCTTTTTAAATACTTCAGCATTCGTTATTTTTTCTATCCAGCTAATTTTAGCATTCTTCTGTAACACCATTGTTCAAAAGAATTTAACCTCCTTTTTTCATCTTTTCAAATCAATAGTCTTAATAAAATTTTGCTAAAGAATCGGACAGTAAACTAATTTTTTGCAGTTTCCATACTGAATGGAATGATAGCAGATCGGAATGCAACCTGTGAGCAATATGGAATGCGCATTAATAAGAGCAAGACAAAGAGTATGGTGATAAGCGCAAGAAGGAACAAACTAATACACATCAGGATAGGCCAGGACAATTTTGAACAAGTGTCTGTTTTGAAATATCTAGGAAGCATACTAACTGATGATATGAGGAGCAGTAAAGAGGTAAGAACTCGCATTGCTGTTGCTAAAGAAGCCTTCAACAGAAAATTGAAACTATTGTTTGGACGCTTGGACTTGAGGGGAAGAGGCTAGCAACATGTTTTGTTTGGAGTGTGGAACTATACGGAGCCAAGACCTGGACGCTAAGGATGGATGATGAAAGAAGACTAGAAGCGTTTGAAATGTGGTTATGGAGAAGGATGCAAAGGATATCCTGGCTGGAAAGGGTCCGGAATGAGGCGGTATTGGAGCGAGTTGGAGAAAATAGGAGGCTGTTACATACCATCCATACAAGGAAGAGGAACTGGCTTGGGCACTGACTGCCAAGAGAGTGTTTGCTGAGGGATGCTCTCGAAGTATCAGTAAACGGAAAGAGAGTAAGAGGACGGAGAAGGTACCAGCTGGTGGACAGTGTCAAGATAGCAGGAAATTACCACCATACAAAGAGAACGGCTGAAGACAGGACTGCATGGAGAGCTGCTGTGTGAATATCTGCCTAAGGGCAGAGCACGTTATATACAGTATATACCATTAAAAGAGGAGCCATGTGTATTGCAGGATACCACACATCTTGTTTTGATTAGGCTACTTTACTCTAGCTTTCGTGTGAATTTAGACCGGAGAGATTGGGAGCCGTTTATTACCGATTGTCCACTCTTGAACTATTCAAAGATTCGTGGACAATAGATTGAAATCATCTGATTTATAGGGTACATTCCGAATCATCCACCATCCTCCTTACAGCCCAGACCTCGCTCCAAGCGACTTGAACCTGCTTCCTCACTTGAAGGAGCACCTAGGAGGTCGGTGATTTGCTTCATACGTGGAAGTGAAACACTACGCGACAACGTGACTGAACACCCAAGGACAGGAGTTTTACCACGGAGGAATATTCATACTCATCCCACGAAGCGACAAGTGCCTAAACCGATATGAGGACTATGTCAAGAAATAACCTAATGCATGCACTATCCGTTGGCTGTATTGGTTGCATGAAATTAAATGTAGGCTGCACGTTTCACTGCAGGCTTTGTAACCTTAGTTTCTGATCACCCTTCGTATTATTGTTAATTCATTTTAGGATTACATATTACAACAACATTTGAGATTTTATGTTCGACGATGTCGATAAGTAAATATTATATGTCAGAAAACTGTTTCATAATGGGGGTCATTAAAGTACCACTTTTCATTATAACACAGTTCTTCCAACCAATCAGAGCTCAATATTTTCATTCATTGACCAATTAGGCAAGGATAGCTTCTGAAATGCACTCAAAATCCAACATGTCGGACATGAATTACATGATTTGAAAGTTGACAGTGTAACCTATATTGGATCAACCAATGTAAATACAATGCATAAACAAACTGGACAATATTGCAAAAGAAATAGCACTGTACCTTAATATCCGCAACTCCAATTTCTACACATTCGTAAGATTTCGCCGACAATTTTAGTGAATGCCGTTGTTGACATAAACACACCCGAACGTCATAGAGGAAGCAGTTCCACGGAAATTATAATCCAGCCCTCTGTTCAGGAAATGGATTTCTTACTCAAAACATTTCCGCCAGATGTCATAACTTTAATACGAAACATTTTAATTTTAAAGCGTTTGTAACAGCCTTTGTGTTATTTGACCAAAAGAGCAAAATGATACAACTTAGTACCTATGCGCTATCTGTTGGTGCTACTTCAGGATAAACAATGTTTCAAAACTTTGGGATTCGTTATTGGGTAGAGATCAAATGCTGAGCCCACACAATTCCCAAGAAGAATTCAACCGACAAAATGTCGACAGATATTTATGAATATTTATGATAGAACATATAATAAAGTTATAATTATCGTCGAACATAAACAGTTGTATGTAACTCGCCTATAATGGTAATTAAGGATGGAAATTATAAAACTCGCTTCGCTCGTTTTATAAACATACTCGTGTCTTAATTATTGCCATAGTAGGCTCGTTGCATAATGTACTAGTATAGCTATACTAGCTGAAGTACCCGTTCAGCAAACGGCTTTTGGTACTTGCCGGCCTAAAACATTCACATCACACATTAGTAATGTAGTTATGCAATTACCATGATATCAATTAAATCCGTAACTTAACCAGTGGTACCAAAATAGTATTATGAAATATCAACAGTAGTGATTTGATACAATTCCGTGACATTGATGAAGTAGAAAGTGAACCAAGTTAGTCTTTGAGACTAACAATTTCAACATTTTAAATCAACTTAACGACATCGGTAACACCAGTTAAATAAAGCATTTCGAAGTAACCTAATAGAAGGACTGTAATAAAACAATGAGTGACGTGCAATATTTTGATAAGAGAATATGAAATATCAAAGCCTCCGTGGCTTAGGCGGCAGAACGCCGGCCTCTCACCGCTGGGTCCGTGGTTCAAATCCCGGTCACTCCATGTGAGATCTGTGCTGGACAAAACGGAGGCAGACAGGTTTTTCTCCGGGTACTCCGGTTTTCCCTGTCACAATTTCATTCCAGCAACACTCTCCACTATCATTTCATTTCATCTGTCATTCATTTAATCATTGCCCCAGAGGAGTGCGTCAGGCCTCGGCAGCCGGCACAGTTCATATCCTCGCCGCTAGATGGGGGCTTCATTCATTCCATTCCTGACCCGGTCGGAGACTGGAAACAGGCTGTGGATTTTCATTTCAATATGAAATATCCAGACCAACAAACAACTACCTATCCATGGAGATATTGCTGATCTACATGTGAAACGATTACATTCAAGACGTCCATCTATCTGCACAGCGGAGAATCTTGCAACCAACAAATTCAACCTGACTGAGAGAAGGTCTTCTGATTGAAATTCATTTGCCCCTCCAGAGAGTTCAGTAATGCCATGCATAACTGAGAAGGTGCCAGGGTTCACTCAGCCTAGAAAGACCTGGTCGAAATGAAATAGAATCCGGACCAATCACGGTGTATGCGGGGATCTCCTGTACAAGTGAAGGAAAAGATCTTCATCATGTTGCGAGTGCGGTGCTGAAAGACGGACTGTTTGGCACCTAGATCAAGAATGCCCACAAACGTCTTACAGTGGTGAATTCAGCAACTTCTTCCTAGGGACACCACAGGCACTTCATTACGTTTCTAACCTTTATGTCAACTTACAAATAATGCTCATGTATGCCATATAATAAATAAATGAATACCAACACCCAGGACTATCTAATAACCAAAAGCTGAATACCCTCCTTAGTACTATATTACGCCGCCTTCCAACACAATCGAAGTAGAAAACGATGTGTCCTCTTAATTATAATCGAAGAACAGATTTTTAAAGTGTACAGTTTGCCCTGTTAATGTACTATTCCATTCGTCATCACTAGGGCTCGGATCGATATGCTCGATAAAATCTCCAGATATGCTCGAAAACCATGTGTTTTATGCTCGATAGATATGCTCGAAAAACCCATTATATGCTCGATAGATATGCTCGAAAAAACCATTATGCGTTTAAATAAGCAGAATATGCTCGAAAAACACCGTTAATAACTATAGAAAGGAAAGTGGAACGAAAAAACCAATAACATACCGTACCTTTATATACAAGCTTTATTTTCTAATTGTGTGTATGATACACTGCGATATACTCGCATTCAAGTTTTTCAAGTATATATAAGAGAAGTTTTCTTATAAAAGTTACAGTTTAAAAGTTCATTTACAAAATGTTCAAAATTAGGGGAGGGGAAGGGGGGGGGATTGAGGAATTCGAATGAAAACAAACTATTTAGACGAAAACCACAAGAATTTGCATTTATATGCTTCTATTCTGAAAACCGCGGTTTTATGCATTTATATGCTCGATAAATGTCAATTCTGTTGGTCCCAGAGAGGTGAAAATACCATCGAAAGGCTTGTTTCAATGTGTACCATTCAGGAAAAAATATGCAAATATGCTCGAATCCGAGCCCTAGTCATCACTAACGATTAACATCATCGATCACTTACAGCAAACCCCTCGGTGGAAGCGCGTGACGTTTTAACCCTTTATAGGGAAAACTTAATTTGACTTTTGTGTGTTTTTACATTTTAATTTATTTTAATTATTATAATTATTTATAATCTTATTTTTTGTTTGTCTAACTTTAATTTTTAGCCTATTTTCAATTTTGAAAAAATAATCTTATGAGATCACCTTTTGTCCGTGTGTGTGTGCGCGTGTGTGTGTCCTCCCCTAATAAAATCTAAACGGCTGGAGTGATTTCAATGACACTCGGTAAGTTCATAGCACTATTCCCTGCGACCCCGACCGTGCCCTTCAAATTTTGTTACGACTCACCAATCCAACATCGCAGCTGTGCGAAATATTTCACCAGCATTCAATATCTCCGAAACTATTACCGATATTACCCTGACATTTTGTATGGTGATAAAGGGAACAACTATAAGTTCACTTATTTGACCTTTGAAAATCTGGGAACTACAAAAAGGAAGGAAGGAAGCTTGTAGTTTAACGTGACCGTCAATCTTGAGATCATGAGCCACGGGACCTCCGTTTTACGTGGAATCCGAACCACAGGACATGGCATTTCACTTCGAAAATCTCACATGCACTGACCGGGAATCGAACCCGGACCGCCTTGGTGAGAGGCATACAGCTAGACCACTGAGCCACCACGCCCCCTTTGGTAACTACAAAACGACCATGGCGGCCAAGCGAAGTTGCGACTTTTAAATAGACGTTTCTCGCGATTTAACCAACCAAACGCAATGAAACTTGGTACAGTATATGTTAATATACATTGTAATGCACCGACATCTAACTTCGTTCATTTGTTTACATAACCACAAGATGGCGGATGTGCGAAATATTTCACCGGCATTCCATATCTGTGAAACTATTAGCGGTATCTCCCTGAAATCTTTTACGGAGATAAAGGGCACTACGGAAGTCCATCTATAAGACTTTCAGAAACCGGTTAACTACAAAACGAACATGGCAGCCAAGCGAAGTTGAAAATTTTAAATAGACCATTCTCGCGATTTAATGTTCCAAACGCACTGAAATCTGGTACAGGAAATATTTATACACATTGTAATGCACTGGTATCTAATTTAGTTCAATTATTTACATAACCTCAAGATGGCGGATGTGCGAATTTTAAAATTAATTTTTTATTTCTTGTGATGTAGTCATGCGATCGAATTGAAAGTTTGAATAATGAACCTACGCAATATTTTTCCTTTAATGGTACATGACTCTATGGCCTATACATTTAACAATTCAACATGGCGACCATCCAAAATATTTAGTCGGCTCTGAATATCTACGAATCTATTATAGCAATCAAACTGAATTTCTTAATGTTCATAGGGGCTATGAACTTAAGTTCACCTATAGGACTTTAAATAACTTGGTGTTCACAGATCCAACATGGAGGCGACGCGAAATATAAAAATTCACTTGGACGTTTCTCGCAATTTAACCATCCGAGTGTAGTGAAACTTGGAACAGTAAATCCTTATACGAATGGTAATCCACTGGTATCTAATTTATTTCATTTGTTTCCATAACCTCAAGATGGCAGCTGTGCGAAATTTTAAAATCTCCTTGTTACTTCTTGTGTCCTAATTATGCGATTGAAGTTTGAATACTACACGTACACAATAATCTGCATGTAACAGTACATAACTCTAAGACCTACATATATGAAATCCAACATGGCGACCATCCGAATTTTTAGTCGGTTCTCAATATCTACGAATCTATTACAGCAATCAAACTGAAATTGTGTATGTTGCTAGAGGCAATTAACAAAAGTAGGATATATGAAAATAGGCTGTATAGTTCTTCACGGAACTACTTGTTTTAAATTTATGTATAGACTAGCAGGTACCCGCGGCTTCGCTCGCGATTAAGACAATGGGGACGATGGATTATTGCTGATAATTGGTCTATTCTATTACAGCAATCACGGCTACAGGTTGGTCCATTCTAATTCTGAAAATTCTGGTACATACAGTATGTTGATATGAGCAGCAAAGTGGGAACTTTATAGAGTTGTGAAAGTCTGCAGGGTACAATGTTACATTATGTAAACACATTTTAAAATTACGTTTTTGGTTTTGCCATCTTCTTCTGAGACATAACGGTTTTTGTTGTCCGGATACTCGAGATCACGCCTCATACAGTTGCCGATGGGAAAAAATGCTTTTGTCTAAATGTACACCTGCTGCTGTTAAGTGTGTGGCATTGCGCTTTGTTAATAGAAATTGCGGATATTGCTTGAAGAGGGAACTGCACTCTTACACACTGGAATGGCAAATCTATCGGAATATGGGGAATTTAAAGTGTTTTTCCTTAAGCTATTCTGGGTGTAATTTTGCCACACTAATTGAAGATTTGAACGTCAAATAGTCGCTATTAATAGACCTATAGTAAAATATCTCTCACCTTGGCCGCTGATGTACATTATGCAGTCTCTTCCAGTGTTACATCCCGGGGATTGAAATTTTCCAACAACACTTTTGCCTCACATGCCTCTCTAAGTAATTCAAATTCCTGATTGTTGTTGTTTGAGTCTTCAGTTTTTTGACTGGTTTGATGCAGCCCTCCATGCCTCCCTCTCCTGAGCTAATCGTTTCATTTCTACATAGCTACCACACCCTACATCCGAGGCAATCTGTTTAACCCTGGCCTATCCCTACAGTTTTTGTCCTCGACCCTCCCATCCTCAACTAAGCTTGCTATTCCTGGGAGTCTTAATATGTGTCCTACCAACCTATCTCTTCTCTTCATTAGCAGTCGCCAGAAACATCTCTTCTCTCCCACTCGTCTTAATACCTCTTCATTTGTTACCCTATCTACCCATCTGATCTTCATCATTCTCCTGTAACACCACATTTCAAACGCTTAAATTCTGCTCTTTTCTGCTGCACCATTAGTCCAAGTTTCACTTCCTTATAGTGTCACGCTCCAGACAAAAGATTTCAAAAATGACTTCCTAATACCTAAATCTACAGTATATTCGCTGTCAACAGATTCCTTTTCTGTAGAAATGCTTTCCTTGCCTGAGCCAACCTGCTTTTTATATCCTCTTTCCTTCGTCCGTCACAGAATATTTTGCTTTCTAAGTAACAGAAGTCTCCTACTTCCTGTAGCGTTTCACCTGCCAATTTGATGTCCATAGAGATTTCGTATTTATTTCGGCAGCATTCCAATAATTTTGTTTTACATTTATAGATTTTCATCATGAATTCTTTTCTGAAGACGCAGTCCATACCATTCAAAAACTCGTTCAAATCCTCTGACATATCGACCAAGATGACGATGTCATCAGCAAATCTCAAAGATGAAATTATTTCTCCTTGAATCTTCGCTCCCACTTAAAATTTTTCTCCAATTTCCTGATTATTGTGTTTTTGGAGATCTTTAAATGCGTAGCCCTCGCACATGGTGTAAATGCATTGCCAAAGGAAAGCATTCCATGTTACGAACATAGGCCGCATAACCTGTACCGAAAGCTTCTGCAGATTTAACACAAGGCCTTTTCTGAACAGCAGTTCCTTGAAATCAGATTTGCCAGCATTTTATTGTATCCTCCCATGTGGTATATCTCTGTATCTCAACATACAGAAGAGGGCTTTAATAATCATGTCTGGTGCAAATTTTGGAAAAGGCAGTGAGTGTGGTTTTTGCCGGAGTGGATACTCGCTCGTAGAAATTATTTTCAGTAAAATAGACTGGTTCACAATTTTTAAGAGCACATTGAGGTATATTACGGCGGGATGCCTTATACGGTATTATGAAGTGCTACGGAAACGGAAATAGCCGCCACAGAGCTTCGTTGCTACTGAAATAACGACCAGACTGATATTTGTACTTAACTATACGGATTTGTGAGCCGAGTGTTTATGAAATTGAACGTAGCTGTATCGCTACCTTTATTTAGTAGCCGCTTCTGTAGTGTTTAAAACTTAAAGGTGGTATTAGAAGGCGCTTCCCCAATTTTTTACCCCTGGCACTACTGCCCATGAAGGGCCTAGGCCTATCAAGCGACCGCTTCCCAGCCATTTGGCCTGCAGATATTGTGGTGAGGCGTGGTCAGTGCATCGTGTCCCCTCGGCCGTTAATCATGTTCTTCCTGACCGGGGCGCTGCCTCACTATCAGATAGCTACTCAATTTTCCTCACGAATCTGAGTGCACCCCGTTGCAGCCCTCAGGCCAGTGTCTAAAATCTCTGACGGAGCCGGGAATCGAACCTGGGGCCTCCGGATGAGAGGCAGGCGCGCTACCCTGTTCTTATTTGGTTTATATATATATCTTGAAAAAGATAATAGATGGATTGGCATTGCCTCCTACAGGGATACATAGAACATCGGATGTCATACCTTGAGTTAGTGTTGCCATGGAAACGTACTTGCGATTTAGTTCATCAATCAGAGCGAAGATAGTTTTCTGGGAATATCATTGAAACTGTTGGTTTTAGGGCCTTAAAATGTGGTTTTCGGTGTCCCGCAGGGACACACCGAGTATTGTTTCCTGCATCGAGGGGCGTAAAATGAGCTTTGTCCGGTCTTTATGCGACAACTTCGATATTTTGTCCCGGTTGAGTATTTTTGGTGACTTTTTAGTTTTGTTGCCCGTTCCACGGGAACAATGATTTATTTCCGGATAAAAGGCACGCTATATGTTATCCCAGGGTATAAGCTGTCTCCATTTCAAATTTCATCCAAATCCGTCCAGCCGTTTTAGTGTCAAGAGGTAACAAACTAACACACAAACACACACACAGACTTTCACAATTATAATATACTAGCAGGTACCCGCGGCTTCGCTTGCGATCAAGACGATGGTGACGATGGATTATTGCTGATAATTGGTCTATTCTATTACAGAAAACGCGGCTACAGGTGGGTCCATTCTAATTCTGAAAATTCTGATACATACAGTATATTGATATGAGCAGCAAAGTGGGAATTTTATAGAGTTGCGAAAGTCTGCAGGGTTCAATATTACATTATGTGAACACATTTTAAAATTACGTTTTTGGTTTTGCCATCTTCTTCTGGGACAACGATTTTGTTGTCCGGATACTCGAGAGCACGCCACATACAGTTGCCCATGGGGAAAAATGGTTTTGTCTAAATGTACACCTGCTGCTTTTAAGTGTGAGGCATTGCGCTTTGTTAATAGAAATTGTGAATATTGTTTGAAGAGGGAACTGCACTCTTGCACACTGGAATGGCAAATCTATCGGAATATGGGGAATTAAAAGTATTTTCCTTAAGTTATTCTGGGTGTAATTTTGCCACACTTATTGATGATTTGAACGTCAACATGTCGCTATTAATAGACCTACAAATATTTTCATTATTATTATTTTAGTTATGTTCATTATTTTAATTTTTATATTTCTCTTATTCTTCTACTTTCTTCGTTTTGCCCACTTAGGAAGCGCATTTGAACTTATTGACTCGGGTTGATGGTGTTTTCCTCTTCTTCTCCTCCCAAAAACTCCTCATGAACTCACTATGCCCCTTCTTACGTTCCGCCGTCGATTTTTTTCCAGTGGTCATTTTAGCTTTTTCGGTGAAAGAGTGATTTTTAACTAGAGTTCCAAAAGTCTTGCGATTCCTGATGATATCTTCTGTAATGTTTATTTCCTTTAAGTCCTCACCAGCGGCCTCTTACTGTCCTCGCCCGGACCCCCACAGCGAACTGCGCGCTACCTTCCCTTTTATGAAGCGCACCTGCGCCTCCTTACTACGAGAACTAAAAGCTCAAGCAGCCATAACACCCATGTGAAGGCTTCCAAAAAGATGGTATATTGGCTTTCACGGCCAGTGAATTAAAACTAGGCAACAAACTGAAGACGTTTTAATCATTGGACGATCAACAACTCCAAATGAAATTATTTCAAATCTCGCCAACAGAAGACAAAGACAGACAATACTCGTATGGTTTCGCACAAACAATACAAAACTCAGCAATGTTTCTTGATTTATGGTGTGTCTTGTGTGGGGTTGCGCCTAGAAACACCATGTTGGCTCATCAGTGGGTTCTTGGTGTCCATAGAAAGAATGCTGAATTTTAATTGACTGGCCGTGAATGCAAATATACAATACAAACATCCTTTGTCGTACTGATGTAAGGCGGCTTCGGTGGCGTAGTTGGTAGCATGCAGAGCTTCTATATCCATGGTCGCGGGTTCAAACCCAGCCGAAGACGTCGGATTTTTAAGAGCGTTAAAATCCCTCAGTATGCCTTCCTTCGGAGGGGAAGTAAAGCCGGTGGTCCCATGTCATAGATTTATGGCATGATAAAGAACCTTCCACTAATTACACTTGTGTGAAGCTAAATTATAGGTTAGATTTGAATAACGCTCTTAGGTTCCAACGTTCGTCGCCAGGAGCCGACTGCGGCGGCATCTAGTAACCAAGTTCAGAACTACTTGGTCGTTGACTTTGGCGTTTGGTATCAACAGTTGTAACTACTTGAAAATATAATGGCCGCAGTCCTTACTTGAATTAAAACAGATAACACACACTAATACAACCGTCACAATTAACACCGGTTATCAGACAGATTCTACACACTCCTAAAGTACACGGGGCTACATGACCGCGTTGTCGCAGCTCCTTAACTGAGGAACCAACCAACCAAAGTGATGTAAAGTTCATAATTTCTTTTCTTTTTTGGTACCCTAAAATCGTATATCACAATTCATGTAATCAGCATTAAGTTCCTAGCCTGAAGAACTATTGCTGTCAATTCTTCACCAGGTTTTTCCACACTCCCTCCAGGCGAATGCCGGGAGAGTATCTTACTTCAAGTCCCGGGGTGGGGGGACCTGCTATATCGCTGTCCCAAATACCGTTACACACACTACTGCATTCTTCACATAGTCTATATAGAGGATATCAAACAAGTTCAACACACACTCAACTAGATGAGGCTGATGACCAAGGTGTTCCAAGTCCCTAAAATGTATTAACAGCAAAAACAACAACTAGATATTATATAGGCCTATGAATTGCAGCCAATGGCCATAGCTGGGTAATTTTGATTGAACGCCCGAAGGCTCCCAACAAGTTCAATTACAAGTAGTTCCAATTTAGGCCACCAGATGCTACTGCACTAACACCTAGCGGCGAACGTTGGAATTTGATAGAGCGTTTCTAACTAGCCAAAAGACAATTAAAATCCAAAGCCTGCTTCCAGTCGACCAACCGGGTCAGGGATGGAATGAATGAAGCCCCCATCTAGCGGCGAGGATATGAACTGTGCCGGCAGCCGAAGCCTGTCGCACTCCCCTTAGGCAATGACTAAATGAATGACAGATGAAATGAAATGATAGTGGAGAGTGTTGCTAAAATGAAAGTTTGACAGGGAAAACTAGAGTATCCGGAGAAAAACCTGTCTTCCTCCGTTTTATCTAGCACAGATCTCATATGGATTGACCGGGATTTCAACCACGGACCCAGCGGTGAGAGTTTGGCGTGTTGCCACCTATGCCATGGAGGCTTCTTATAACTAGCCAAATATAACCTACAATTCTTGTTCTCTCTCTGTCTTTATTTGTTTAGTCAAGAGGCATCCAGTCGTTGCGCTCGGTTAGCACTTCCGCGCTCGGGGAGCACTGTGCAGTCAGTCTAGCGCTCCTTCCCCTACCACCACTACACTGTGGCAGCGAGGAGACGGACGGACAATGTTCCGACCGCGGTGACTGGATACGTACGTTAAGTCGTGCAGCCGACGACTTTTGTGGGATTGCTAACATCATATTGATAGGTCTGTTTTGCCATACAAAATTAACCGCATTTACAAATCGAATTGTACTCTGATTTTTGGAATGTGCAGGAAACGAACACAAGTGTTAAGTAAAGAATATTGTGATTTATTCCAAACTGAAATGTGAACATATTAGAGAGGATAATTCAACAACATTTTACCAATATGAACAGATAGTACCGACCTTGAGTGATTTTTGCTCCGTCGTTTCTAGGAGCTTCTAGTTTTGAGGGAAACAATCTTCTCCAAATTGGGTACAATATTTCTGGACACAGCTATTCGTAAACAATTGCGCAAGTTTCTATCACTCATCGTTGCACGATGTTGACTTTTGTTAAGCTTAAGAACCGAAAAGAAACGCTCATAAATGAACGTTGAACCAAATATTGCTCACTTCGGTGCAGCGGACAGGCGCGCGCTCAACCAGCCACTACTGAAACTACCTTCCACCAAAGAGCTCGGAGCACTGGCTTAGAGCGCGGCTGAAGCGCTGTGTGGATGGCCCTGGTTAGTTGATTCTGACTCTCCATGACCCCATGTACTAAACTACGCCAATTTCTTCTGTCCTGCACGGCCACTCGAAGATTTTCCAAGCTGGAATTTAGTGCTTCTGTGATGCCATCCATCAATCTCATTGTTTGCCTCCCTCTTCTCCTGTGCCTTCTATCTTCCCCAGCATTAAGGTCTTCTCTAATGAATTATGTTACACACTACCAATTGCAGTGGTAGGTTCTTTTACGTGCTATAAATCTATGACATGGGCCCGCCAGCATACTGAAGGATTTTTAATGCTCTTAAAAATCCGACGATTTCGGCTGAGTTTGAACCCGCGACCTTGGGCATAGGAGCCCAGCATGCTACCGACTACGCCACAGTAGCCGTTACACAACTAGATATAATATTAAGCACTTAACATGATGTGAACGGCGGCTTCGGTGGCGTAGTTGATAGCATGCTGGGCTTCTATGTCCAAGATCGTGGGTTCAAACCCGGCCAAAGTCGTCGGATTTTATAAGAGCATTAGAAATCCCTCAGTATGCCACATTCGGAGGGGAAGTAAAGCCGGCGGTCCCATATCATAGATTTATGGCATGATAAAGAACCCTCTGGGTAGTTTATTGGCTGAGGAATAACCCACCCACCAAGGGAAGATGATTAAAAAAAAGTAAGTAGGTTTTGGATTGGAAAAAAAGGATAGAAAATAGGAGGAGAGTCCCACAAAATTAATAAGTTTAACTTTAAACACACTTAAAGGTGGTTGCCACCGCAAATCCGTTCTCGGATACCTAAAGTGGGTACGAGCTTGGTCGAAGCTGACGGGAACCGCAGCTAAGACTTGGGCTGTTTGCCAAAGAAAGGCTTTAGTGTGTTTCCTCCCAAGCATGCATAAAAGTACTATAGGGAAGGGTGGTGGTCTGGCCTGACAAATAGTAAAAGCTTTATTGAGTATGAACGAGGGCATAAACCTAGGAAGAGCTAGGAAAGCCAGGATCTTGCCTAACTGTAGTATCAGAGAAATGATGAATCCAAAAACAAATATTTAATTTATTTAACAATTCCAAGACGTTTGAGGAAATTAACAAGCATGTAATATAATTTTGACAAACATAGTTCATTTAAATTGTTTAACAAATGGGGTCGCAGACCTCCTAACATTAAATGGTTGCTCCAGGCAATTGACAATTTACAAGGTTTAAAACCTGGTACTAAAATCTTGGTAAGATTTTTAAAAAGGCAATGAAATGATTAAAGTTTAAACATTAAATTGAGTACAAGGAGTGTACTATAGGAAATTTCTGAACGAATATTCTAGAGAGAATAACAACTTCGAAAATAACAATAAGGAAAACATAAAGAATAAAATAGAAGTTCCTACAACTTCTTATATTTAAACAGAATTAATGTTGGTTATTATGCAAATAAGGGCAGGTCACTTACTGTGAAACCTGAAGAGAGTTAAAAGGAAGGTTCTAGACTTCCCAAGTTTGAGTAGGAATCACTAGCCAAATGGGACAGTTTCCATTTCGTGAAACCTGAACATGACTCGCTCAAGAGTTTAAAGAATTGTTTTCCCTGATTATAGGAAAGGAACAATGTGAATTTGAAACTTGTATCACACAAGCAATAATGCAGAATTTAATTAATGTTAAACTAGCAAAGTTGGAAGGGCACTTCGTGAGTGACACCTTATAGAAAAGTTACAATTTTATTAATATTGGTTGTTAGTAGAAGGTTGAGGAAAGATCATTGGGATATAGGATCAATGTTCATGGCCGTATTTAATGTAAACGGACGATCGCGACGCGGTAGAAACTTGGAGCAAGCACTGGTTATCACTGTAGTCTATAAAATTGGATGCAAAGTTCACTATAGAAACACTAAAGTTTATGAGAAAGAAAGTTATTGCAATTATGGAAATAACTGATTGCACTATATAGGTGAGAGTCTATTTCTTGAAAAAGTTGTGATTTACAATTAAATGTACCATAAAACATTCCAGTTTTTCCAGCGGTGGAAGAAAGTTAGCTATTGCAACAATTTGTAAGGAAGATTCCTCATTTTAAATATTATTGTCACAGGTGAGTGAAAAATACCTGACGGCAAGACTCGCAGATAGAGTACAAGATCTCGAAGGTTCCAGAACGACCTTAGTAGAAAAATGGGGTTGAGAAAATCCAACGGAGGAACTAGCTTGATGAATTATAGACAGCGGGTATTAGGTAATATCCCACGTAGTGAGAAGATTTCTCATTTGGCAAGCATAAGAAATGCTGCTTTTCACTCAGATTAGCTTGATTAAACAAAAGCTCAACATGGAAGATCCCGCGGAGGATGATTTTACCCCAAAATAAGTAATTTCGCACTGCCTAAAAAATATAGTTAAAAGCATGTGGTCGGTAAAATCATGAAGATGAGGTTAAAACTTGAAGCAGGTACTTATCTTTGTTGCATGGCGAAGGTGAGGTTCCCTTAACCGATACTTAATGCGCCAACATGGCGTAGAACGTAGAGAATGTCTCTTGGTTAGAGGAGACTGGCCCTAGTAGAGCCCTGACTGATCGAGTCAACTGCCGACTGAGAAGTGAGACCTGCTCAACGGAGCACGGAGGGTCCAAGGAAGGGGAAAAGAGTGGGGGGTAGGAGAAAAAAGGAGAACATATAAACATTGCCAACTTTAAAACAAAAAATTGATCTTCTCTTGCTGAGCCGGTCTTCAAAGAGTTGATAACAGATGATACTAGCACAGCATGGTGAGTAAAAGAGTAGACGTAGTTCTCTTGCTCATGGAGATAATAGCTGGCGATGGCAGTAAAATCTGGTAGCCAGATGGAGAAGGAATTCCTCTTGCGCGAGGAAGAGTTGAAGAGCTTCAGAGATTCGCTGCTATATGACGCTAGGTGGGTCATAGAATATATATCTGGAACAGACTCATAAAAGATATAAGCGACCTGGACCCCTAAGAGAAAACAGAAGATCACTGTTGGTGTTTGACAAAGAGGAAGGAAAGAACATGCAAAAGCAATCAAAATTGTAATCTCAGGTACCGTGTATTCAAAGAATACACCACCCTCCACTAACTACTCTTGTGTGAAGCCAAAATTTGTAGGTTAGAATTGATAACGCTCGATTAGTTCCAACGTTCGCCACCAGGTGCTAACTGCGATGCCATCTAGTAGCCAAGTACGCAAACTAGGTATCGTGGACTGTAGCATTTGGTAGCAAAAGTAGGAACTACTTGAAATTATTGTCTGCAGTCCTTACTTGAATTATAACAGATAACACACACTAATACAGCCATGACAATAATTAACATCGGTTATCAGACAGATTCTACACACACCCATAGTACACGTGGCTACATGACCGTGGGTTCGCAGCCCCTAAACTTTTTTTAGTCGATTTTACCCTCCAGGTTGGTTTTTCCCTCGGACTCAGCGAGGGAACTCACCACTACCACTCTACGGGCAGTGCCCTAGAGCTTGGAACGTCTGGACGGGGGGATACAACTGGGGATGTGGGATCAGCACCTCGCCCAGGCGGCCACACCTGCAAAGCGAACAGGGGCCTCATGAAGGGAGGGGAAGGGTGGGAGGGAGAGGCAAGGAAGAGGGAAGGAGGCGACCGTGGCCTTACACTGGAGACCATCCCGGCATTTGCCCGAAAACGAAGTGCGAAACCACGGAAAACCACTTCGAGGATGGCTGAGGTGGGAATCGAAACCCTTCTACTCATTTGGACCACCCAAGGCTGAGTAGACCGCGTTCCAGTCCTCATACCACATTTCAAATTTCGTGGCAGAGCCGGGAATCGATCCAACCCAAGACCTCCGTGGCAGCAGCTAACCATGCTGGCCGCTACGCTACGGAGGCGACCAGCCCCTAACCTAAGGAACTAATCAACCAAGTTGTGAGCTCTGTACTAAACAGCATTATGTTACTCTCGGTGACCTATAAAATTGATGAAGCAGTTCCTTCCAGACTTCATATAAAATGCAGCCTTGTGAAGGGTAATAAAATAGATTACGACACAAACCGGTAAGTAATATAAAAATTGACTTACTTGTCAACAGCGGACGGAATTCTACAACTCACGTCTTAAAATAGGTTGTGACCTAAACTTTCTGAAGAACATAACATGCAATTAATGTATATCGTTCGTTATAACTGTCAATATAGTGACCGCAATTAAGGATGTTGGCTAAAGAAGGTGTGGTCCGAACATCGTGATCCTTGACAAGAAATAAACAAGCCTTCCCCGTACATAGAAGGTGAAGTAATTTGTGTTATAGCGAAGTGATTAACACTTGAATAAGCTTGCCACGGTGGGCGAGTGGTTATCGTGTCGGAGTACTAACCCCAAGCTTGCAGGTTCGCTCCTGGCTGTGGTAAGTTATTTTTGAAAGGCAGCAAAAATCACGACACCCATGTCATACGATGTTGGCATGTTAATGAACCCATTTGAATTCAGTAGGCTGTGTTCATAATGGCATAATTAATCTCGGGATTTTCCGCCAACACAGAGTACCTCCATTCTCCAACAGAAAGCGCTATAGTGTCAAGGAGGTTGGATATCTAACCTCCTTGACTTTCATAGTGCTTCAAGGAACAACGAAACTCGACAGGCAAGCTGCCCTCTGCGTGTCAAATAACAAAGCTTGCACCCGGCACCCGAGGCATTACGATATTAAACAAGAAGTTCCGTGACGAACTAAAGAGCCTACTTTTCTTAAAATTTAAGATTCATGCCAATGATTCATCTACATGGATCTATACAGAATAATGACGAAATTAAATTGGTAATATCGAAATATCTAATTAGTTCGAAATACTGTATAACTGCATAATGTAGCCTAATAGAGAACTACAGTTGGCAGCTCTGGTGACTGAATATATTCTTAGTTCCATCTCTTAAGGTACAGAATACAAAATTTGGTTGAAGTCCAATGGATAGCATGGACGTTACATGCAGTTAATCATTGGATCTAACAGCGTGCGTAAAATCATGTTGGCAACAATGACTTACATGTATTGGTTAGAATTAATCTGAAATAATATGATCTATTTTTGTGTCAATTTTGAATGAAATCCATTATTTAGTATAGAAGTTACATGCATTTTAAAATTGAACCTATCAGCAGGCTTAGAATCATGTTGGTAGCACTGGCGTAGGCCTATATTAGTTACTCCAAATTAATCTAGAATGCCAGGTAATATACGTGTGCAAAGTTTAGAGCTATTGGCTTGCATTCTTTCTGATATATGGGTATTTGGATTTTAAAAAAATGAGAGCATTTATTAACAGTTGGCAGCCCTGGTGGCTCTTACGAATACGCGCAGTCATATCTGTTTATCTACACGTAGCACATACGAAATTTGGTTGAAATCCAATTGATAGTGTAGAAGTTATATGCATTTGAAACTTGGACCTATCAGCAGGCTTATAATCATTTTAGCAACACTGTCATGTATGGCCTCCTGGAAATTAAATTGCAATATTATTGTCTATACGTGTGCCAATTTTGAAATAGCTCCTATTCATACCTTCCAATATATCCAACATGGAGCTCAAATTTCAATTGCGATTTTTCAGCAGTTGGTAGCACTGACATCATTTTCAGATATGGCCGTGAGATATTCAGGTATAGATCTTTACTTTTACCAAATTTTGTTTCGATTGCTGCACCCGTTTAGGAGTTGTAAGGGGGGGGGGGGGGGCACACAACCACAGCCAGACAGAAGGACAGACAGACAGACAGACAGACACACACACATTTGCCCGATCTTATGTCTACTTTTTCCTCATTTTTTCAAAATGTGAAAAGTAGGCTAAAAATATTAACACTTGAATATGGATACGAACAAGAGGCTTACTGATGACAATGCCACAACAGATGACTTTCTTGTAACACAGTTAAATACTGTATTGCAGCCGAAATAAATCAGAAACCCCTATGGACATCAATTTTGCATGTGAAAAACTAATGGAAGTAGGAGACTTCTGTTACTTAGGAAGCAAAATAACCAGTGATAGACGAAGCAAAGGGGATATAAAAATTAGGTTGGCTCAGGCAAAGAAAGCATTTCTACAGAAAAGGAAACTGTTGACATCGAATATAGATTTAGGTATTAGGAAGTCATTTTTGAAAGCCTTTGTCAGGAGCGTGGCGCTCTATGGAAGTGAAACTTGGACTGTTGGAGCGGCAGAAAAAAGGAGAATTGAAGAGTTTGAAATGTGGTGTTACAGGAGAATGATGAAGATCAAATGGGTAGATAGTGTTACAAACGAAGAAGTATTAAGACGAGTGGGAGAGGATAGATGATTCTGGCGACTGCTAATGAAGAGAAGAGGTACAGTAGGTTGGTTGGACACTTACTAAGACACCCAGGAATAGCAAGCTTAGTTATGGAAGGAAGTGTCGAAGACAAGAACTGTAGGGGTAGACCATGGGTAGAATATGTTAAACAGATTGCCTCGGGTGTAGGGTGTGGTAGCTAAGTAGAGATGACACGATTAGCTCAGGACAGGGAGGCATGGAGTGCTGCATCAAACCAGTCAAAAGACTGAAGACTCAAACAAAAACAGTTGCGTGGTGCGTTAGACTTTGATTAAAAGCGAGCAGAAGTTTGACAAACGTTCACTTATTCTGGAAATCCTTGACAGAATTTATTGCAGCTGATATTAACATAAGGTACTGTAGAAGATGAAACAGCGACCTCTTTGTGGTGTAGCGGCAAATGATCTCGGCTGTCGCCTTGGATGTCTGGGTTCGATTCCCGGCTCTGCCATTAAATTTTAATCCTAATGTGAGGGCTGAAACGGGGTACACTCACGAGGGGACCCGCCTAGTGAAACAACCCGATTTCCCAGAAACATCCCTGAGTGAAAGAGGGTAATTTTACAATCAACATAACATCCTTGTATCCACTAACTTGATAAGAAACATTCATGTAGTAATCATCAATGGACATCAGTAGATAATAATGAAAATATTAAAAAAATATTAACCTACATTAATCGACTTTTGTACACGGGGCCCAAAAGTGCAAAGTCGCAGTGATAACTTCTGCACCACCCCGCCAATTGAATCTATTACGCACTAAAAGGCACGTTAAAGAATGTCGGACACACTTCGACCGTAATTTCCTCGGAATGATCGAGCGTCTACGGATAAAAGCTGTAACATGTGTTCGCTTATTTAGACCCCTCTTTCACTGAGCGAAGTTTTAGGAAAATTGGGTTGTTACACTTGCCGGGTTCCCGTAGTCAGCCTTGTGGGGCAAACCTCAGAATAGAAGGGTTCAATTCCGACCTAAGATATCCCGGAAGTGATTTTCCGTAGTTTCCCGCACTTCTACTCTAAGAAAATGCTGAGATGGTAACTAACTGAAGGCCACGGTTGCCTCTTTCCCAAATCTATCCTGAATTTACGAATACACACACTAGGACAGTCATAATAATAACACAAGTTATCACGCAAATTCTACACCCATCCAAGTACACGGGGATACATGAACACGATGTCGCAGCCTCTAAATTAAGCAACAACAATAAAAGTGAAGCAGCTAATTTATTCCGAAACAGGTCAACTTCTTACGTTGGGTCACAATAATTTACAACCTTAAGGATAAAATGCATAAACGATAACCATTTTAAAAATGGGAACAGATTTATCCGTATTGACTGATGGTTATATTATGTACTTAAACGTACATTTTTCGGTATGTCATTGATACCTTCTTGAGCGTAATTGTTGTCTGAGTCTTCAGTCTTTCGACTGGTTTGATGCAGGTCTCCACACCCTACATCCGAGGCAATAGCCAATGTTTAACATACTGTTTTCTAACCTTGGTCTATCGCTACTGTTCTTATCCTCGACCCTTCCTTCACTAAGTTTGCAATTCCTGGATGTCTTAGTACTGTATGTGACCTACCAACCTATATCTTCTCCTCATTACCACTCACCAGAAACATCTCTCCTCTCCCAATCGTGTTAATACCTTTTCATTCGTAACCCTATCTAACCATCTGATCTTCACCATTCCCCTGTAACACCACATTTCAAACGCTTCAATTCTCCTCTTTTATGCCGCTCCAACAGCCAAAGTTTCACTTCCATATAGCGCCACGCTCCAGACAAAGGCATTCAAAAATGACTTCCTAATACCTAAATCTATATTCGATGTCAACATACAGTATTCCTTTTCTCTAGAAATGCTTTCGTTGCCTGTACTAAAGTATTTATTATGAATTGAATGATATTTAATTTTTAAACTAGATTAACAATGCAAAATATAAAACATTTTGAATTTAAAATAAAATGAAAAACTCACAAATACATTAAATGTCATATAATAAACTGAAAATGTCTACTATTTGACATTTAATCTATTTGTGGGCTTTTTGTTTTATTTTGTATTCAAAATTATTTGTAATGACAATCTTTTCTATTTAGCATTGTTAAAAATTAAATATCATTCAATTACGCTGAAGAAGGTATCAATGACATTCCGAAACATGTACGTTAAAATATTTGTTAAACATCATATTCGCAATATTAGTAAGGCGGATTTCACAATGACATTACAAATAACCTTAGGGATGTAATTTTCATATAGGGCCTTGTGAAAACTTGGTCATCAGACCAAGAATTTGACTGGTAGCATGTTATAAACAAAATTTTAAAATGCTTTTTAGTCGGTCAATACGATTGTACCCAATTATTGTAATGGTTATTATTCCCTAAATCTAAAACTAAAACAAGATGTTCAGTAAAGAACCTATTGCCTACTTTCTCCTAAATGCATGGGTATTGTTATAACTCTTTGTCCTTTTCAAGGAGTATAATTGAATGTTGGTTGTAGTAGCTTGTTGAAATACAACGTGTTATATTGATACTAAACATGAATATGAGGTGCCCTTTGCTAGTGCTACCTCTGTAAAAAATGTCATTCAATTCGGTTTCACCGTGTTTGAATTGATATGGTGAATCAACTTGCACACATACATGGCCGCTATCTGAAAACTATTGGACTGATGACCTTGTAGTTCAGTTAAAAGATGCTTCCCACAAAGCGGTTTGTTTTTGAAAAATTTGGTAGAGATCAAATAATTAGGTTGTTCGTAATTTGATTTAAGCTTTGGACATTTGGGTGGCCGCCATTATGTTTTCGTCAAGATCGTGGCGATATAAAACATGACACTGAGGTGCCCTTTGATAGTGCTACCTTTGTACCAAATTTTGTTCAATTAGGTTTCACCGTATTTGAATTGATAGGGGGTATCTATTTGCACACATACATGGCCGCCATCTTCAAACTATTGGGCTTATGACCTTGTCATTTAGTGAAAAGACGCTCGCAATAAAAATATATGTTGTTGCAAAATTTGGTAGAGATCGGATGTTTAGGTTAGTCGTAATTTGATTTAAGCTTTGAACATTTGAGTGGAGGCCATTACGTTTCCGTCAAGATGGCGGCAATATAGAACATGACACTGAGCTGCCCTTTGCTAGTACTACCTGTGTATCAAATTTCGTTCAATTCGGTTTCACCGTGTTCGAATTGATAGGGGGGGACAGACATTCAGAGTACACACACTCACACACACACACACACACACACACTGACTCACACACAGACAGACACACAATTTTTCGCCCTGTTCTGATCTCATAAGTCTACTTTCATTTTTTGCAAAAATCGAAAGTAGGCTAAAAATAAAAAATAGATCAATAAATTCACTCACATAACTAGTTTTGATCGTCAAGCGATCAAACTCAGATCTTGTACACTCAGGCTTTATATATTTGTCAACGATTATGAGGGTGAAGATATTTACAATATAAGACAAAACCCCAAACCCTCAGACCAGAATTAAATGTCTTGCTATGTTCGGAATATATACATTATAACAACATCTGCTTTTATAAAGTGGCTAGCGTTCTTGACTGTCGCCCTGGAGGTCCGGGTCTGATTCCCGGCTCTGCCAAGACATTTAATTTTGGTATGAGGAATGGAACGGGATCCACTTAGCCTCGTGATGCAAAACTGAAAGGAGGTGGGTTCGATTCCCATCTCATCCATCCTAGAAGTGGGATTCCGTGGTTTCCTTTTTCAGCTTTAGGCGGATGCTGGGATGGTTCCTAAATTAATGCCACTCCCGGTTCCTACCAAATCATCATCTGAATATTACAAGTTCCTACTCTAATAGAGCCATCATAATAACACAGGTTATCAGATCAATTCAACACACGTGCAAGTACACGGGGCTACATGACGACGATGTTGGAAAGCCCATAAATTAATCAACAAAAACATCACTAACCCAAAATCTTTGGAAGAGGTCTGGACTTACTGGACACTTCCCTTGGCTACATCAATGGGTGGGAAGAAACGAACGGAAGAGGGCAACTCTGGGTGATTGGTTGGTTCCTTAGTTTAGGGGCTGCGATAACGCGGTCAGGTAAACCCGTGTACTTTGGGCGTGTGTAGAATTTGTCTGATAACCAGTGTTAATTATGATGACTGTAGTAGTGAGTATTATCTGTGTTTCAGGTAAGGACTGCGGACGATCAATTTCAAGTAGTTCCTACCTTTGCTTCCAAATGCTACCGTCAACGACACTTTGCTGTGAATTGGCTACTAGATGCCACCACAAACGGCACCTGGCGACGAACGTAGGAACTTACAGAGCGTTAATCAAATGTAACCTACAAATATACACAGTTGTAGTTCGTGGAAGGTTCTTTTACATGCTATAAATCTAGGGCATGGGTCCGCCGGCTTTAATTCCCCTCCGAAGGATGGTCTACTGAGGGATGTTCAACGCTCTAAAAAAATCCCAAGACTTCGGCCGTGGTTGAACCTGCGATCTTTGGCATAGAAGCTCAGCATGCTACGAACTACCTCACCTAAACCAATCCCCGAAGTCAGGACAGCCCAACCTACGGCCCCGGGACTATTTTCCTCCGACCCGCTGCACTGCGACTGCGCCGTGTTGTCAAAACTTGGAAACAACTAAAGCCAACTGGACAAAGCAGTGCGCGCGCACCCCTATCCAAAGTAGTTCCAGTCGGCGCACTAAACTAAATTATCATATTCATAATTTGATTATTAATATAATGTGTCAAATGAACATAAATACTCACTCTTTGTCATTCATGCTGTATGAGTGTGTTGAATATCAGAGTAGGCTACTTCTATTTTAAAGGGATTGATTAAAAGTATGTAAATTTATTTTTAGTGTTTTATTTTTTTATCCACTAGATATATACAGGGTCTTTCATATAAAGAAAGAACACCAAGCGGCGGTTTTGTTATCCGCTGCTGCGGTGGCCTTGGCCGACCTTGTGGTGCACCATGGCCCCCTGCTTTAAGCGTGTGTACAATCCTGTATGAAATATTACCCTATAAAAGATGCTGGAAGTGTCGTCCTTCCTGGGTTATACAGGCATTGTATCGGGTAACTACCGAGTGAGTTCTGCCACTGTAATGTTTCTGATCTTTTATTGAGCACCGAGTCAGCAGTGTCAAGCTTATTTACAATTACGTGAATCAGTGCTAGTGAAGGTGGCACTTCATCAGAAAATTGCTGAACAAATGCATCACGTACCCACCAAGCCACCTCGTACTTAAAATAAGTTTTACATACAAAAATACGATGTTGTAATGATAACTGTCTCACCATGTTGGCATCTGAGGTTCAGACTGGTGACTGAACACCTGCACGTTTATTTCAAGGTAAAGTATGAACTATGCACGCGCTTTCAATACTACAGCAGGGGGCCGTGGCACGTCACAAGCTCGGCCAAGGCCACTGCAGCAGCGGGTTACAAATCGGCCGCTCGCCGTTCTTACTTTATATGAAAGACCCTGTATAAGGAAAACTGCATCGATATTAAGAAAACTAAGGTCAGACAGCCAAAAATCTCACCATATTGCAACTATATTTAAAAGAAATTGCCATAAACCCCCCTCCCTCCCCTAACACCCCCCCCCCTCCCCCTGCCCCTCCCCCTCCGAGTGTTATTGGCCCGCAAGGTTCCCCAACTATTTACAATGTGGCCCTTAGTAAAAAGAAGGTCGGTCACCGCTGACCAAAATTAATCAACACAAACATCAATAACCCAAGTTTGGCTCCGTGGCTAAATGGTTAGCACTCTAGGCTTTGGCCCAAAGTGCCCCGGGTTCGATTCCTGGCCGAGCAATCAGGAATTTTAATCTCCTGAGATTAATTCCCGTGGCTCGGGGACTGGGTGTATGTGACGTTTTCATCTCCACTTCATCCTCATTACGACGCGCAGGTCGCCCACGGGCGTCAACTAAAAAGACCTGCACTCAGCCTCTCCGGAGGCCACACGATCATTTTATTTATTAACCCAAAATTTTTGGAAGGGGTCTGGACTTACTGGACACTTCCCTTGGCTACATGAATGGGTGGGAGGGAACGAACGAACGAATGGAACAGGGCAACTCTAATAATGTAGAAAAGGCAGAATTTTGAATCCTGCCTTGCAAACAGGATATCATCCTAGCACCAAACATTTACATGCGTCACTGACTTGAGGTGCTGGTTGCATAACTTGTGGCTCTCACTGTCTGGGCGAGTTGACATGTGTAATCTGCGGATGTTTTTACCTCTCGTTGCTGCAGAAGCTGTTAACTAGCGCGCTACCGCTGGAGAAAGTGCACGCATTCCAGCAGACACGCTCCAGCTCCAAGCCTTGCGACAGATAAATTTATTAGCTTGTTCCAATACACTGGAAAGTAATACAGCACAGAGACCATCAATAAAGGGAGATTTTTGCCTTTCTGACACATGAGTATTGTTGTGTGGGAGTTGTCCGGTGCTCGTAATAATCGCTGGTGTTAAAGGGCAGTAAGAAAGCAGTGAAATAAATCTTAAGGCGGGAAGAGGTATGAGTGTGCAAACTTGGACAGGATATCCCTGGTGCTAGAAGCAGTAAGTTACATTCTATTCAGAGTGGAAGAGGAGTGGCTCTTCTATGTTTGAGATGGTAATATGTTAGTCATCCGCCGCTGGATACCCCAGGTTCAGATAACTAAGAGGCAGATGTTGTTGAAATTCATTATACCAGGTGGCCCATTTGCGCCATGCAATCTACTTATAAGTGTCCCGCATGTACGGGTGATGACCGGGAGGTCTAATAACTGAATTGCTAAGGGGTAACCTAGCAAGCAAGCCGGTTACGTCAGATTGCCATGAGATAACAACCAGACGGCCCCACGCTGCATGTTCCTCAGTACTCCCGTCTAATGCCCCATAGCCGTATGAAGCCTCGCTGGCGAGCGCAGACGGCAGACGTCTAGCTAGAAACACCAGTGCTTACCGTCTACGAGCTTCAACCGCATTACGACGAGTTTCTCCATAGATTAGTGTAATGTCCGTGTACTCATCACTGCTGAATACACCAGTCATCGTCAATATGTTGCCAGCAGCTGGCATGTTGTTGTATCAAATATGAGTCTATTACGATCTCAAATACGAGGCTCCAAAAGGCAATGGGGTGCATTAGACGGGTAGCGATGAGGAACTTGCAGCTAGCGGCCGTCCGGTTGTTATTCCTTCGAATTCTGGCGTAATCGGCCTGCGTTCAGTGTGAAGCCTGTGGAAATCAGTTATCAGACATCCCATACGGCATTAATGTATGTGGGACACCTAAAACTAGATTGCACGGCGCAAACGGGCCACCTGGTAGAATGATTTTCAGTCGGTCACAGCGTTTGAACCCAATTATTTTAGGTGGGGAGTAAAATATTTAAATACCCTGATCTGAAATGAATATTACATGAATTATTAAAAAAAAAATAAGTAGAAGTAAAGTGACATAACCAATTCGATTTAAAACTGAAATACGAATTCAAATTACTTCACCATTTAATTTGGTTGGTTGGTTCCTTAGTTTAGGTGCTGCGACAACGCTGTCTTGTAGCCCCGTGTACTTTGGGTGTGTCTGATAACCGGTGTTAATTCTGATGGCGGTATTAGTGTGTGTTATCTGTTTTATTTCAAGTAAGGATTGCCGACAATAGTTTCAAGTAGTTCCTAGTTTTGCTACCAAATGCTACCGTCAACAACACCTAGCTTGCGGACTTAGCTACTAGATGACATCGCATTCAGCACCTGGCAGCGAACGTTGAAACTAATATATCGTTATCAATTCTGACCTACAAAATTTGGCCTCTCACAAGTGTAGTTAGTGGAAGGTTCTTTTTCATGCCATACATCTATGCCATGGGACCGCCGGCTTTACTTCCCGTCCAAAGAAAGCTATACTGAAGGAATTTTCACGCTCTTAAAAAATCTGGACGACTTCGGCTAGGTTTGAACCCGCATAGAAGCTCAGCATGCTACCAACTACGCCACCGAAGCCGCCACCATTTAATTTAAGAATAACATTTACAGAAGATTTCACAACAAGACTCAATTAAATTTAACAGTTTGTGAATCAAAAACTACAGTAGGCTATATTGATAACAAAATAATTATTCAACAATTTCAAATGGAATATAAGACTTCTTAGTAACAATTCCAATTGAATTGAATAGAACCACTACACGATACAGTTCATTAGAGATTACTTGGAAATCAAGATACAAAATTTATATTGAAGAACACTTCTATATATAAGGTGCGTTCAAAATGTAACGAGCCGGAAGCTGTACTGCGCAAACCTGTGACTACATAGGCTAATCGTGGCGTGTGTAACAAGCTGTGGTTCCGACCAGAGCGTGGAAGGTCACAGCCCGTCGCTAGAGGGCACACGTGCACGTCACGTGACGATACAAAGCGAGCAGCAGCATGCATCAATCGTTCACCGCTGCCAGTCGCATTACAAACAGTGACATGGAGGCGTCAACCGAAGAGCAAAGAGGTAATGTTCGATTTCTGACAGCGGAAGGAGTAGGGCGAACGGACATTCATCGCCGAATGTCACAAGTGTACGGCGAATACTGCATGTCCCTTGAAAGGGTCAAGGCGTGGCACAAGCGTTTCAGGGAAGGACGGGTGTCGTTAGCCGATGATGCCCGATCTGGGGCATCCCCCTGCATAACCGAAGACAACGTCCAGCTGGTTGATGCACTCATTACCCAGGACCGCCGAGTGACAGTGAACGCCATAGACGCCGTGGTCGCACCACGACAATGCACGACCTCATACGGCCAACACAGTCGCGGCACTCCTGCAGAAATTCAAATGGGAGGTTCTCGGTGACCCTCCATACAGTCCAGACCTCTCTCCCTGTGATTACGCCATATTTGGTCCCCTGAAAAGGGCTCTGCGGGGCCAACGATTCACCTCGGACGCCGACGTCCAGCTGTACGTGCGGAAAAGGTTCACATCGCAGCCCAGGGAATTTTATGAGACAGCCATTCACCGCCTCGTGTCACAGTGGGACAAGTGTCTCAACAACCAGGGCCAATAGGCTACATCTAACATACAGGTACTGGTTTCTGTAATTATGCTTCCGGATCGTTACTCTTTGAATGCACCTTATATTAGATTTTTGGATTTGAGTACCTAAAAAATATTTACTAATTTAAATTGCAAAGGCGTCCATTTCAAGATTATGTTATGTTATTATAATAAAATGTATGTAACCAAAAGTCAATATAATGTTGACGCCTACATTAAAACCGCACAAGTTTCAGTCCCATTATGACCTTCCTCAGAGTAATTTAGGACATGTAAATGTGCAAGAACATACACTTAATATAAATTTTGCCATAACAGGGAATTCTAAAAATGTTCTTGTTCCAAGAGCTCACAAATTAAAATTTAAAGAACCAAGTCTGTTACAAAATATGTTAAGAAAAACATGAAAAAGTCTCGATAATAACAGCGTGGAATTGAAGAGATGTGGATGTGAAACTGGATAAGTTGAAATAGTTAGGATATAACTGGTAGTTTAGTTTGTATTTGGGAGGTAGAGAAATAATGGAATGAAAACGTTAGAAATACGAGGTAATGTTATGAATGGGCAAGATGTGTATTGGTTATTTGGTTGCCAAGAAACTACACACATCAAAAAAAGTTTTGCATCACCTCGGTTCCCAGATCTCCGGCATATAGACGTTGACTGTGTATATTGTATCCAAGATACAGTCCCTTTGACTGTTCATAGATGTCACTAAAACTGCTCAAAGATGTAAACAACCATGCATGAGCAGGGCCTATTAGACGGAGGTGGTACGACAGCCGATCAGTTCCAGTCATTCCACCAGGACGAAGGTACGCTGCTCATGTTGTCTGTAGTTCTACCATGCCTAGAAGGTCAATACCGCAGTTCGATCGCGTCCGCATTGTTACTTTGTGTCAAGAAGGGCTCTCAACAAGGGAAGTTTCCAGGCGTCTCAGAGTGAACCAAAGCGATGTTGTTCGGACATGGAGGAGGTACAGAGATACAGGAACTGTCGATGACAGGCCTCGCTCAGGCCGCCCAAGGGCTACTACTGTAGTGGATGACCGCTACTTACGGATTACCGCTCGGAGGAACCCTGACAGCAATGCCACCATGTTGAATAATGCGTTTCGTTCAGCCACAGGACGTCGTGTTTCAACTCAAACTGTGCGCAATAGGCTGCATGATGCGCAACTTCACTCCCGACGTCCATGGCGAGGTCCAGCTTTGCAACCCCGACACCATGCAGCGCGGTACAGATGGGCCCAACAACATGCTGAATGGACCCCACGGAATTGGCATCACGTTCTCTTCACCGATGAGTGTCGCATATGCCTTCAACCAGACAATCGTCGGAGACGTGTTTGGAGGCACCCTGGTCAGGCTGAACGTCTTAGACACACTGTCCAGCGAGTGCAGCAAGGTGGTGGTTCCCTGATGTTTTGGGGTGGCATTATGTGGGGCCGACGTACGCCACTGGTGGTCATGGAAGGCTCCGAAACGGCTTTACGATACCTGAATGACATCCTCCGACCCATAGTGCAACCATATCGGCAGAATATTGGAGAGGCATTTGTCTTCATGGACGACAATTCTCGACCTCATCGTGCACATCTTGTGAATGCGTTCCTTCAAGATAACGACATCGCTCGACTACAGTGGCCAGCATGTTCGCCAGACATGAACCCTATCGAACATGCCTGGGATATGTTGAAAAGGGCTGTTTATGGACGTCTTGACCCACCAACCACTCTGAGAGATTTACGCCGAATTGTCGTTGAGGAGTGGGACAATTTGGACCAACAGTGTCTTGATGAACTTGTGGATAGTATGCCACGGCGAATACAGGCATGCATCAATGCAAGAGGACGTGCTACTGGGTATTAGAGGTAGTGGTGTGTACTGCAATCTGGACCACAAATGCTGAAAGTCTAGCTGTATGATGGTACAACATGCAATGTGTGGGTCTCATGAGCAATAAAACGAGCTGAAATGTTGTTTGTGTTGATCTCTATTCCCTTTGTATTTAACGGTTTCGGAACTCTTGGAACCGAGGTGATGCAAAACTTTTTTTGATGTGTGTATTTGGCTTGGCTGCCAGTTATTAAAGATCTGGGAAGATTGTTCCTCTCAATTTCACCATTTCTTCACATATTTCAAATTATACGGTTTACATCTATTTATTCGCCGAGGCCTGTATGACATTGGGTACTGTACCCGAATTACCTACCATTACCTGTTGAAATCACTCGATGACAGCTGGTTCGTAGAACCTGAAAATCCCCGTCTAGAAAACCCCCCAAGTTCTACCAACAAATAAAGGGATAAAAGGGTAACATGAATACCGAACAGGTTGTATTAAGAATGACGAAGGCTCGAAGATTGAAACTAGCCAAAAAACACAAGATTTCTTTAAGAAGAAAAAACTTCAAACGTGTGGTATACCTATGGCCTTCTTAATACGACCTCCCTTCACTTCTGCAAAGCATCACGCCATAATTAAAATCAAATGAAAGATAAATTTATTGAAAGAATCAACATGACAAAGAAAAAATTGTCGTTGAAATGACCCATCAGAAATCCAAGGTAAATATCTTGGATTATATTCCAGGCATGTAATGTATTGTATGTCTACCCCTTATTATTCCCGTTTTCCAACGGGGTCGGGGATGAGATGCGATGGAAGTATTTGTGGCGATGGTTTTTACGGCCGGATGCCTTTCCTGACGCCAATCTCATGAGAGGAGTTAATGAGAGATGAAATGAATGATGGTGAATGAAACTGGGCAAGGATGTGGAAGGAAGCGGCCGTGGCCTGTCAAAAGGTACCGTCCCAGCATTTGCCTGGTGTTGAAAATGGGAAACCACGGAAAACCATTTCAAGGACGGCCGACGGTGGGGCTCGAACCCACGCGTCTACCGAGTCAGCAGAGAGCTTGGCCCCACGGCCTAATGCTGCGCTTTAGCCAGCGTAGCTACTACTGTCGGTATTCCAGGCATGTAATAAACGGATTAATTCCAAAATGGAAAGTTCATACTGTAAACTAACTTCTAGATTCTTAAACATGAAATTTGTATTACATCTTGATCCCATACACTTGAAAATCTTCGAACTACTTCTGTTCATAAAACGATAAATGTGAGAAATCCTTATTCACATTTCAAAACAATATTACATTAACTTATTAATCAAGGACGAAATTATTATAGCATATTTACAAAATGTACAATTTATACATTATTTTGGAATAATCTCACTTGTTCCCAGCACTGGCTTGTCATCACGACATGCGCATCTGTTCAAATTTACTTATCCATATATCAGGCTTCGCTGGCTGGCTCAGAAATTGTACGCCACGCTACAATACTGTACCCATTACTGTACTCGAAAACCTCAAAAATAATGGTACAGTACCGTACAGATACACTTCCCGTTTGTTTATGTTTCCTTATATCCATCCATCCCTCTCCCCCGCCATTTCTACTTATTTGGACATCCTCATTCTTCGAGGAGTCTCAATTTCTCCCCCCGGCCCCTTTTCCTTCTCCTTCCTCACTACTCTGTCCGCCGTTCTAATTAATATGGTGCGTTTTTTCCACCAAGGTCCATACAGTAGTTTCTGGCTGCTCTTTGGTGAAGAACAGAGGAATTTCTCTAGTTTTGTAAGCCCATTGACACACTTTGTTTAGCCACATTGTTTTAATTCTATTGAAAACGGAGGCAAGTTTCCTACCGAAACGTTTAGAGTTTTAATGTAACTTTTACACGGCAGTATACCAAAAGCATGATTAATTTTAAAGTGTTAATTATTTAGCATTTCATACGTCAACGTTATATTATCTTATATACAGAAAACTTGTATTTTTACTAAACTTGGCTTGGTATCAACAGTTTTAAAATATTGGCAAATGATACTAAAGCCCGTTCTTACAATCTCCAGTAAAGTGACAGTAAACTCTAACTGACAGTTGGCTTTACGGTCGGAATGTTTGATCTTGATTCTTGGCGTAATCTCTTTGTTACGTTACGATTATAAAGAGAAATATTAGATATGGAAGGACAATAATTATCTCCAAATGAGACAATTAAAGGCCTCAAGAGGAAAAGCTTCGTGAAACGGAATCGTCTAAAAAAGTCTTGAACATCTAACTCCTCGTAATAATCACTTCGATTCTTATATACTTTTCGTCTCCTTCTTTAAACAGCATCAGCATTTACGAAACACATGAAATTACGGATAATTCTAGGCATATTGACGATGTAAGTAATCAGCTGGCGTTGAGATTATGATAGAAAATCTGGCAGTAAAGCAGTTTACGGGAGGAGAATCCTCCGGTAAAGTTCACTGCCGGTTAAGGCTTAGTTTACTGTCAGTTTGTCACTAACCAGGTATTGTAAGAATCAAGTTCCAGTAAACTTGCCGTAAAAGTGCCTGAAAAGATTTAACCGGAGATTGTAAGAACAGGCCTAAATGAGACTTAACTGAATGTCTATGGGAACCTGTGTAATTGAACACCATCCCGTCAGTTTATGGCTTTTAATATAAATGATCCATGCACATAATGAACAGTAACAAATGGCGATAATTTACAACCTTGCTTCTCTCGTGTAATTACTTCATGTCAGAACTGATGCTACAATGTGGGTAGATGCTTAAGTTATGTCTTGGCTGAAAGATTTGCACAGTTTCTTGCGTATTTATTCGTCACCACTCAACTTCTTTGATGCGATTAGGGTCATAAAGGACACCAGTCTATAAGACTACATTTGCCATATAGTCACACATCTTATGTTACCTCCAGCCTTGTAGAAACAGATATAACAAGATGTAACTAGTAGAATTGAACAACCTAATTTTCTTAAAATTGTGGCTGGCTGCGTGGTTCAACGGTAACGTTCTCGCCCGCTGCCGCCAAGGTTGCAGGATCGAATCCTTGCGCAGCCAGTTGGCATTTTAAGGTGGGCAAATGCGAGGGAGCCTTGACAGCAGATTTATTGGCACGTTAAGGATTCCCTTCGGGACAAAATTACGTCACACTGGCGTCTCTAAAAACCTCAGTTGTAAAACAGGACGTCAAACCAATAACATAGGCCTACATATCTTAAAATCGCAGATTGAGCCCTAAAGTTATATATTTAAACCTATTTAAAATATAACCATTACCTACGGTCTACACCCACACATTGTCTACCTATCCTCAGCCACCAGATCTTCGACGTAAATACGCTCTCCTCAGGGAATTCAAGAAAATAATGGATAAACCACAACTACCAAAACACTCTAACATTGCTGATGTTCGCCTGTATCGTCTACGATCTTGAAATCCATCAACAAGGACTGCAATAGACTTATAGAATACCAATTTCAACATATCTAAAGAATGGCAGGGAAGACAGGATACTAGGCCTGGATCAACCTTAAAACGCATTGGATCATCGCTGCCACCTGGATTTCAGTTTCCTCGGAAAACATGGTCAACTCTCAACAGGATTTGTACGGGTCATGGTAACTGTGCAGACTTCCATTATAAATGGAAAATATAAGGTGCGTTCAAAAAGTAACGAGCCGGAGGCTGGAATGCGCAAACCGGTGACTACATCGGCTAATCGTGGCGTGTGTAACGATGTGTGGTTCCGACCAGAGCGTGGAAGGTCACAGCCCATCGCTAGAGGGCACGCGTGCACGTCACGTGACGATACAAAGCGAGCAGCAGCATGCATCAATCGTCCAACGCTGCCAGTCGCATTGCAAACAGTGACATGGAAGCGTCACACGAAGAGCAAAGAGGTGTTGTTCGGTTTATGACAGCGGAAGGAGTAGGGGGAACGGACATTCATCGCCGAATGTCACAAGTGTACGGCGAACACTGCATGTCCCTTGCAAGGGTCAAGGCGTGGCACAAGCACTTCAGGGAAGGACGGGTGTCATTAGCCGATGATGCCCGGTCTGGGGCACCCCCCTGCATTACTGATGACAACGACCAGCTGGTTGATGCACTCATTACCCAGGACCGCCGAGTGACTGTGAACGCCATAGCCGCCGTGGTCGGATTGAGCGTCGGAAGTTTGCACACCATCATGAAGGAACGACTGCACTTGCGCAAAGTGTGTGCCCAATGGGTTGCCCACTGTCTTCAACCACACCAGGTAGCATGTCGAATGGCCCACTGTCTTGGTCATCTGCAGCGCTATGCGAGGGAAGGGAATTGGGTTTCTGGCACGAGTGGTGGCTAGAGATGAGTCATGGTGTCATCACTTCGAACCAGAATCCAAACGACAAAGCCTCCAGTGGAAGCATCCAGGCTCACTGCCACCCAAAAAAGGCAAGGCCATCCACACGAGTGCAGGAATGGTATCCTCCAGCTCGTTACTTTTTGAACGCACCTTATAATTTATTCACCTAACTGTGATTGTGGTGCCCCTAAGCAGACCATCCAGCATATCATCACCAAGTGTCCTAAAAGAAAGTACAGTGGCAACGTCAATGATTTCGCTCATGGATCACCAGAGACAATACTTACATAAACAATTTACTGTAGTTTGTCTTCCCTTCCTGAGCTAATTATCACCTGTGTACATATCGTATCCGTAAAGCCATACACTAAATAAATAAATGTCTACAGAATTAATTTGATGATCTTTTTGGAAGCCTTTATAGGGAGGTGAAAAGCTGCATGAGATTTTAGCTCACGTAGTTAAGAAGTGCAGGTGCGCTTCATAAGAAGGGAGGTAGTGCACAGTTCGCTACTCCTGTGGGGGTCCGGGCGTGGACACTAAGAGTCCGCTGATGAGCCAGCTTGGTGTTCCTATGTGAAACCCAATGCAAGACACGGCATAAACCTAGAAGAATTGCTGAGTTTATATCATCATATATATTATTTCAGTAGTATAGATCCCTCCTGCGTCACTCACAAGCGACCGATCGTGAGAAATTAGCATTCAAATGAAAGAGAATAGACATTAGCAGTGACTTATTGCACTATAATTTCAAAAATATCTATAATTTCCAAGGTTACCACGTACTCGTACACGATGAAAAAGTCTATTTTTGTGGCATCACTTTACTAAATGTTTTCTGGGTTTATGCTAAAGGTACAGCTATGATTCTTGTCACATATAAGAAGCGGTATATTCTGAGCTGTTTTTGACCATGTAGTGCTACTTTGCTTTTATAGGATGTGTGAAATGAATACAAATTTGGACAGGTACATTCAAAAAAAAAATGTTGTATAAGTTGCTTCAAGTCCACATTTCTCAGTTGTTTTTCAATCAATTATTCACATATTTCAAATGGATCATGGCAAATAAGTAACCACTTTGTTTCAATATTATTCGGCAGAATGCAAGAAAAAATCCGAACTCTTTCTTTGTAAATTTAATCAAAAATATGTATCAATTTTTCTCTTCCCAATCCATACCTACTATGTTTTGGAAGTGAAAATAGGTTAACATTCAAGTACTCCATTAGGCAAGTTAATGTAAAAAAATTAGCCCTCTATGTTAGATGGTTTCCTAGTTATTGGCACCTAAACATGAAAAATGAGTATTAACGGAAAACAGCTGGCAAAGTTAAAAGTGTGTTATTCAGAGCATGGGACGCTAATTTTATAAAACGAATTTAAGGTAGTTGTAGACATCAAAACCCCAACAAACTATATATATTTGGATTCAGAAAAGAATGAAGAATTTTATGGCGCCAAAATCAAACAATCGATTTTTTCATCATGCAAGAGTACGTGGTGTCCTTAACTATTTTTATTATACTCCTATTCGTTACATATAATATTGTAATCTGTAACAAGTTTGCTACAAAATCCGAAATTCGAAAAATCATACATAAATGCTACAGAACAGTAAATTAAGATTCAAAATGTGAAATATTGTTTTAGCTAATTTTTGTATTGTTAACAACCACAAACTACAACAATAGCAGGCATCGATTAAGAACTGTCCTCTGACAAGCTTGTGTAACAGTTGAAAGTGTACAGCACACACATGTTGTTCATTGCGTAGCGAAGGGGAAGATTTACGATGTCTCAGGAGAGAGAGAAGTGTGCCTATTCCTTTCCAATCTAATCGAGATCATCAAGCAGAGCTCGCGTTAGTGCTGCTACTGTCGATATTGTTGTTCCATTTCGATGCGTGCCTCGAATCTTAATTAAGCCTAGTGAGGCAAACTGTGCTTCATTGTTGTTTAAAAGGGTGATGGTTGATTGGTTGGTTCCTTAGTTTACTTTAGGGGCTGCGACAGCGCGGTCATGTTGCCCCCTGTACCAGGCGCGGATCTAGAGTTTGGCTTGGGGGGGGGGGGGGGTCAGAGAATCGAAATTGTCAAGAAAAATAGTATCACTAAAAACGCAATCACAAAATAAACAAACGTACAAAACCTGACCAATTTTTTTGCAAGCTATATGGATAGAAATTTGATGCGTTTAGCCCACCAAAAATATTCGCACAAATTGCAACGGCGTGTTTTGTGACTTTTACATCGAGCTTCGAGAAAAGTATCAAGGTACGTTACAGTTTCGGCAAGTCGAGTTGGTACCGACAAAGGGAGAAAGTCACAGCTTAAATTGCCAACCAAGCTTGCAGTATGGACGTCGGCAAAATTTTTTGGTGCGAAAAAAGGCCCAAATTCCTATCCGTGCGTTGCTGCACATTCATCGTGACATCACTATAAACATCGATTCGGTTATCACAAGGTTTGCTAAGCAAAATAGACGAGTTGATTTTGTTATAAAAATAATCGTTTTATATAACAGGTATGAAGTTGTAAATATGTACAGTTGTAACAGAACATAATAATTGCAAAAAAGATATTTTCAGTATTGAATAAAATGAAAAAAAAAACTGATTTTCAGTTAAAGTTCGTTAATTTTTATTTGTCTGGTTATTGTGTTCTCGTTTTTTGAGCTTGAAAAAAAATTGGTCTCCGTTTGGGGGTGACATGATCCCCGTGACCCCCCCCCCCCCCCTACCTTGATCCGCACCTGCCGTGTACTTTGGGTGTGTGTGGAATCTGACTGATAACCGTTGTTAATTGTGATGGCTGTATTAGTGTGTGTATCTGTTTTAATTCAAGTAAGGACTGCAGACAACAATTTCAAGTAGTTCCTAATTTTGCTACCAAATGCTACCGTCCACACGACACCTAGCTTGCGGACTTGCCTACCAAATGGCATCGCAGTCAGCACCTGGCGGTGAACGTTAGAACTAATAGAGCGTTATCAATTCTAACCTGCAAATTTAGCTTCACACAAGTGTAGTTAGTGGAAGGTTATTTTACATGCCATTAATCTATGACATGGAACCGCCGGCTTTACTTCCCCTCCGAAGAAGGGCATACTGAGGGATTTTTAACGCTCTTAAATAAATTATACGAGCCTTACAGTAGTCGTATATGATGTGTAACATGTGACATGATCCTACTATGTGTGTACCGGGAGCGCAAATTCCTTGTTGACAGTGAACTCTGTTGGTCATTGAAATAACTACTTGTATAACTCCAGTGCCAAATCCTGACCGTAATGAATCATAATTGTTATTTGCCGTGGCGGAAGCAATCCACTGCCTCCTTGACGCGAGCTGCGGTTTATACCGGCCAGTTAGTGAACCCATGCCAGCGATGTAATTGAAAATGGCCTCGTTTAGCCGATAGAGCGCACTGCCAAGTATAGGGGTGATTAAAAATTAGGTGTGCGTAAGGTATATTAAATGTGTTTCTTCTAGTGATGTGTTTAGACCAACGAAGTTTCAATTATTTTTAGTAGTCGGCGTTAATATACTGAATTCCTACGTTGTTTGGAGTGTTTGTTGATGCGATATAGATTCCACATAGCCACATGGCCGACAGTAAACGAGTGCTTACATTAAATAAGAATACAGCAAAAGTATGAAGATTTAATAAATCGTACTTGTTTTCAGCAAATATGATAAAATGAATATTTTCACACCAAAGAACGACAACTTGAAGATGATTTATTGTAGGAATATCTTATATGGGGTCTCCAAACCTTGAACTAAACTGTATGCGATATACATTCCCTATAGCCACATTGCTTACAGTACGTCGTTGTACCGATCACCGCCATCACGCGCGCTCATTGTTTCCCTTCCCATGCACCTCCGTCCCATCCATTTCCGTTCCATCCATTTCCGTCCCTTTTCCAAAATCACTCCCACAAAACTGTCCAGCTACCGAGTGGAAAGATATTACACATCAAAATCCGACGACTTCGGCCAGGTTTGAACCCGCGATCTTGGGCATAGCAGCTTAGCATGCTACCAACTACGCCACCAATGCCAGTAAAGGGGTGCAACATCAAGGTCATCTTCTCCTTGTAGCTCAAATAATATGACAAATCTACACTTTAAACGAATAGTTCCGTTTCCGTGAAGACCTAAAATACCCTAGTTGAGAAACGACAATCTCATCTACAAACAAACAGTGAGACTGTGCTCAGTCTTCCCCCCAGAGGCTCACAACTTGTGGGACTTGGGTTGGCGACCACGGGACCCCAGCTGAGTCCAGCATTGCTTCCACTTACTTGTGCCGGGCTCCTTTCCGTCTTCTTTCCTGTCGACCTCTCTTGGTCAACACTTGTTCTCTTCCCACTCCGATGCTAGTAGGGTGTCCGAGATCTAGGGAGTCTCTTCCTTTCCCGCCAAAATTGGCCCTTGTCTCAACTTTCCTGATACCCTCCTTCTGCGAGGGGTCAGCCTTCTTTTTCTTTTCATGTTATCTCCTGCCCTCTGCACAAAGTCCTCAAGGAGGCAGGGTGTATGTAGCCTCACCACTTCTGGTGCACCCTAGATATTGCTTCACCCTCAGGGGATCAAGGCTGGTGACTTCGGGAGTTGTCGATCCCGGGGGATTCCTGAACTGGGTCCTTTTTTTCCACTGAATTTGGGGCGTGCCCTCTCCTCTTTCCTCTTTCCTATCTGCCTTTCATGGCTCTTTCCTTCCAAGTCCCTCAAACCTCATTCTTCGAGGGCTGAGGGCATTTCTTTTCTTTCTGTCCTTTGTTTGCCTTATCCTTGATTTGTTTACCATTTCTTCTTCTAGTATGTAAGTCTGTAGTTAGTATTAGTTATAGTTTTAATTCTCATCTCAACTTTCACTATCACCCAAACCATTAGGGGCCAATAAACTAGATGTTAGGCCCCTTAAAACAACAATTTTCATCATCATCTATGTTCTCAGTCATGCTACACAGTAGGTACCATAGGTTATATAAATTGTTTTTCCGGATGCTTAATGATTTAGTATTTTACCACACTTTCTAAGAATTAGTCGTTTCATTTTTATTTTTGGAGGGCAGTAACTTTTAGTGGGTGTCATTGTAGGTTTGGTAGTATTTTGTAGAGCTACTTTGTCTTGTATAAATTTGGATCTGATGATACTTGCTTGACTAGCGAAACATTTCTTCTCTAATAAGCAATAATAATAATAATTCCACAAAATATGGCTTTAGTATCTAGAAGAACTCCAGGGAGCTTGCAAAGTTCAACCATGTCCTGTATATGGATGACCTAAAGCTATATGCTGCCACCAGAGCACAACTAGAGTTTCTGTTGATGATAGTGGAAAACTTTTCGCTTCTTGCGAAATTGGAATTCGGGCTGGAGAAATGTAAAACGCTGAATGTTGTAAAAGGCAAGTTGCAGGAAGGTGTATATGAAACAGCTCAAGGCCAGCAGATTGCAACAATGTTCACTAACGAGACCTACACGTATCTGGGAATGAAGCAAGCCAGACACATAGAACACTCAGTAGTGAACAAGACCTGACAAAGGAATTTTCAGAAGAATTAAGCTTGTTTCTAACATCAGCCTCAACAGTAAAAACTTGGTTAATTCAATCAACTCTTATGCTGTCCCTATCCTTAATTAATCGTTTGGGGTCATCAAGTGGAATAAAACTGACATTGCAAGTCTGGAACAGAAGATAAGAACATCACTGATCAAATCACGAAAACACCATTCCAGGACATCTGTGGAACGAGTCATGCTACCGAGACATATGGGTGGGAGAGGAATTGTTGATATAAACAACCAAGTTGCTCGACAGATCTATGGGGTAAGAAAATACTTCTGTTCTGTATCGAACTATTCGATGCTGCACAAGGCTGTCCCAGAAGCAGATGATTTAACTCCACTACTCTTAAGTCAGCATGAGACTCAAAATCAGGTGCGCAGTGATTTGGATAGATTCAATGCCTGGTTGTCCAAGCCACTGCACGGATGACATCCCAATGAAGTCATCCAAATTCATGTCGACAAGCTAGCGTCGAACTTTTTGTTGATTTCTGGGCAGATGTTTCCTGAAACAGAAGGCTTTATGTTGGCTATTCAGGACCAGGTTGTCCCCGCGAGGTACCACCTAAAGTTCATCATCAAGGATGCATCTGTGCAAGATGACCAATGCAGATACGGTTGCCAATCATCGGAGACTGTTCAGCATATTATTTCAGGTTGTCGCCATTTCGCAGAGACAGAATATAGGAAGAGACATGATTTTGTTGCCAAGATAGCACATCAAGAACTGGATATACACCTTCAACTGCTGAGCCAAGAGAAAGTGCCGTACTAAAAATAAGCTCCTGAAAGTGTACTGGAAAATGACAGCTTTACCGTGTACTGGGATCGTACTGTATTTACAGACCAGTCAGCTGTGCACAACAGCCCTGATCTGGTTCTTGTTGACAAATGCATGAAGCACACCACCATCATAAATGTGGCAATCCCAAACAGTGGCAACATGGTAACAAAACATGTTGAAAAGCTGCCAAAATATAAGATGCGTTCAAAAAGTAACGAGCCGGAGGCTGCAATGCGCAAACCGGTTACTACATCGGCTAATCGTGGCGTGTGTAACAAGGTGTGGTTCCGACCAGAGCGTGGAAGGTCACAGCCCGTCGCTAGAAGGCACGCGTGCACGTCACGTGACAATAATATGCGAGCAGCAGCATGCATCAATCGTCCAACGCTGGCAGTCACATTGCAAACAGTGACATGGAGGCATCAACCGAAGAGCGGAAGGAGTAGGGGAAACGGACATTCATCGCCAAATGTCACAAGTGTACGGCGAACACTGCATGTCCCTTGCAAGGGTCAAGGTGTGGCACAAGCTCTTCAGGGAAGGACGGGTGTCGTTAGCCGATGATGCCTGGTCTGGGGCACCCCCCTGCATTACCGATGATAATTTCCAGCTGGTTGATGCACTCATTACCCAGGACCGCCGAGTGACAGAGAACGCCATAGTCGCCGTGGTCGCTCCACGACAATGCACGACCTCATACGGCCAACACAGTCGCGGCACTCCTGCAGAAATTCAAATGGGAGGTTCTCGGCCACCCTCCATACAGTCCAGACCTCTCTCCCTGTGATTACGCCATGTTTTGTCCCCTGAAAAGGGCTCTGCGGGGCCAACGATTCACCTCGGACGCCGACGTCCAGCTGTACGTGCGGATCTGGTTCACATCGCAGCCCAGGGAATTTTATGAGACAGCCATTCACCGCCTCATGTCACAGTGGGACAAGTGCCTCAAGAGCCAGGGCCAATACTTCTAACATACAGGTACTGGTTTCTGTAATTATGCCTCCGACTCGTTAATTTTTGAACGCACCTTATATAAAGCGCTTTGAGAACTCATAACGAAGCAATGGCACATGGCACAAGTCAGGACAGTTCCTATAATCAATTCCAGCACTCGTGTGATTCTGAACAACTTAAAGGAAATTCTCACTGAGTTGAAATTAGACCCAGGCATTTTAAGATTATTCAGAAGACAGTCATACTTGCGACGTGTCGCGTAGGAAGGCTGTTCTTGTCTAATCAAACCTGAAGGAGTGGGGGAAAAGTGTAAATCTACCAAGTAATGCAGTCACCGAGAATTTGCTCCTTATGATAGATATATGGGATTGTAAATGTTCTCTTTCCGGGGAATATGCTCTCTCTCGATAAAACAGAAAACCTGGAGACCAATGAAAGGAAGATATTGCGGAAAATCCTGGGTCCAGTTAAAGAACACGGCGAGTTCCGAAGACGCCACAACCAAGAGTTATACACACGTGGAGAAAATAACTGACGTGATGAGGTAAAGAAGGATTTCTTTTTATGGTCATATAACCCGAATGAAATCAACACGGCTATCCAACCGAATTTTTGCTTTTCTCCATGAGAAAAAGTCAAAGGTTCAGCGAAGTAGAGAAAAATCTATTGGAGATTGCGATAAGTTGTGAGGATATCCAGGAGCGTGGCCCACTTAGGGAGAAACTTCGAAAACATCGGAGTTTTCAACTTAAGCCGAAACTAAAAACCGGGAAGGCGTGGACGACAGAGAGAAAGGTGCAACATCGATTGCGAATGAAAGAGTACTGGGCCAACATTAAAATGCAGAAGATGATGATGATGATCATTGTTGTTTTAAGGGGCCTATCATCTAGGTTATCGGCCCCTAATGGTTTCGGTGATCGTGAAGATGATAATGAAATGTAAACTATAACTAAAACTAACTACTAACCTATATACTAGAAGAAGAAATGAAAAAAAGGAGAATAAGGCAAATAAAGGACAGGAGGAAAAGAAATGCCCTCACCCCTCGAAAAATGCAGATTGAGGGACTTGGAATGAAGGAGAGCCATAAAAGGCAGATAGGAAAGTGAAAGAGGAGAGGTTCCGCCCCACAGGTAATGGATAAAAGGGGAAAAACTGGACCCAGCTCAGGAATCCCTCGGGGTCGCCAACTGCCGAACCACAAGCCGTGAGCCCCTGAGGGTGTAGCAATATCTAGGGTGCACCAGAAGTGGCGGGGCAACATTCACCCTGCCTCCTTGAGGGCATTGAGTAGAAGGCAGGAGATAACAGTAAAAGATAAAGAAGGCTGACCCCTCGCAGAAGGAGGGTATCAGAAAAGATGAGACAAGGGCCAATTAAGGCGGGAAAGGAAAAGACTCCCTAGTCCTCGGATACCATAATACCGTCGGGGTCGGAAGAGAACAAGAGTTGACCAAGTGAGGTCGACAGGAAAGAAGGCGGAGAGGAGCCTAGCACAAGTAAGTGGAAGCAATGCCGGACTCAGCTGGGTCCCCGTGGTCGCCAACCCACGTCCCACTAGATGTGAGCCCCTGGGAGAAATGCAGAAGAAACCGTTGACATGACGTCGTCCTTAGTTGGCCATAAGGAAGGAGAAATAATAATAATAATAATAATAATAATAATAATAATAATAATAATAATAATAATAATATCGGATTTACGTCTCTTCAAACTACTGTGGCTTTCAGACACGTCAGGGTGACAGAATGTTGCCCCGAAGGGGATCTTAAACGTGTAAGTAAATCAACTGACGCGGCTCCTTGACATTTGCGCACCTTCAAATGACAACTAACTGGACCGGGATTTGTTCCTGCAACCTTGGACACAGCAGGTGATAACGTCACTACTGAACCACGCAGCCAGTCGAGGTAGAAATCAAATCCACCTCTTCCCTATTTTGCCCCACGCGGCTGAGCTTAACACTTTCCAGCCCTCAGACCAGAATTATATTTCTTGGCAGAGCCGGGAATCGAACCCAGGCCTCCGCGGTGACAGCCAAGAATAGTAATCTCTATGCTATAAAATAAGCTATTATTTGAATTGCTTTCCATGATGGTTCCGTATTGACTTACTAAATAGTTTTAAAACAACAAATAAACATCCGCCTTAATCAATATATAAACGAAAGGAAATATAATTAAATTTGCTCCTGGTACATGTTTCAGGGATTAATTGCTTTTATCCCCTTCATCAGCCAATATATTTTAAAGCATAAATATAAAATAGCGTAGCACTCAAAAAACAGATGGCTATTAGACTTAATATGGTGCACCATATAAGTAGGAAAAAACATGACGGAATGAATTCAGCCATTATACACAAGCGAAAATATACGAAGAGAATCAGTGGACAGTTCATTCACATATTGGCTCCAAAACACAAGTCAAAGCTTGAACTGGCAAAAATGGGACCACAATATTTCACCATAGTTCTTCATAATTATTTCAGTCTATAAATTTCCCCTCGGTCCCTTTTATTATGGTTTTTGCTTTTCCTTTGCTTATTTTTAGGTTATGCATTGAGCTACCTCATTGCTATATGAAGTTCTTCCTTCGACGTTCGTTTCGATGGCATGCAGGCATTTAATTTGGCTTATGGACCTGTTAAGCATAAGGTTTCTCCATTGGTTGTGTACATATGGTGAAATATTGTGGTCCCATTTTTGCCAGTTCAAGCTTTGACTTGTGTTTTGGAGCCAATATGTGAATGAACTGTCCACTGATTCTCTTCGTATATCTTCGCTTGTGTTTAATGGCTGAATTCATTCCGTCTCATATGTTTTTTCCTACTTATATGGTGCACCATATTAAGTCTAATAGCCATCTGTTTTTTGAGTGCTACGCTATTTTATATTTATGCTTTAAAATATATTGGCTGGTGAAGGGGATAAAAGCTATTAATCCCTGAAACATATTACCAGGAGCATATTAATTATATTTCCTTTCGTTTATGTATTGACTAAGGTGGATGTTTATTTGTTGTTTTAAAACTATAAAGTAAGCAAGTCGAATCTCATTGGAGTTGTTCTGGATGGACCTCATTGATTTAGGTTCTGTTTACTGCAACATTCTCTGACGTTACAGGCGTGGCGAAGCAGGTGTTACGCAGGTGAAATGGACGACCGCATTACGGCCAGCCGGCTTGTTTGAACATGATACCATCAGAGCAGAGTAGACAGCTCCTGACGTAACTTACGGGTCGGGAGGTTGCGGGTTGCAATCCTGCCAGGGCCAGCTCTCCTCGCCGCTCTCTAAACTAGATCACTTTTACACTAGACGCAGATCTCATTACTCTTCAAGACGTCCTATTCAACAGACTGAGTAATGTCTCTGGAACGAGTGCATGAGCTTTAAACATGCTAAAAGACCTTAGAATGGACCTTCCCAAGTAGCACATGCAAGTACTGGCTGGTTTCAATTCACACAACAGTACAGTAGATCCACCGAGTACCATAATAACGTCTTGTGGTCTCCTTAGAGGCCTGGTACAGTTTCAAGGTTCGTTCGTAGTAGGTTTACCCTCCAGGTAGGCTTTCCCACGGACTCAGCGAAGGATCCCACCCACGGGGATGAAGCTACGATACGAGTAACTGACAACACTGAGTACTCCAGCGCCACCCCACTACGAGCGCTGCTAAGCAATAGTTCGCCTCGTGATTGGTTGATTTTGACTTACTTGACTTCTGTCCTCCAAGGAGCAAAGGGCTTCCACAAGAGCTTTCCAGCCTTGTTATATTTGGTGTTCTCTGTTGTTGATAACATGGCGGCTCCGCATGCTTGAAACACGTTACGGTAACTGTTCATTATCCTGATTTTGAGAGATATTTAAGTCATTTATACGCTAAAACTACTCGCAATAGCAAATATTGTTCCTGGGTAACACGATACTGTCGTATTTCTACAGCTTATCATCGTGATCCATACTTTTTATTCGTAAACGCTTGCCACGGTGGGTGAGTGGTTATAGTGTCGGACTACCAACCCCAAGATCGCAGGTTCGCCCCTGGCCATGGTAAGTGATTTTTGAAGGCGACAAAAATCACGATACTCATGTCATACGTTGTTGGCATGTTAAAGAACCCATTTGAATTCAGTAGGCCGTGTTCAATGGCAAAATTAATCTCGGGATTTTCCGCCAACACAAAGTTCCTCCATTCTCTACTTGAAAGCGCTGTAGTGTCAAGGAGTTTAGATATCTAACCTCCTTGACTTTCATAGCGTTCAAAGGAACGACGAAATTCGGCATGCAAGCTACCCTCTGGGTGTCAATTAACAAAGCATGCACCAGGCACCCGAGACCATACGATATTATTATTATTATTATTATTCGTAAACCATATTTGTCAAATGCGGATGTTGCTCACGCCAAAGAATATGAGTCATACGACATCGGCGTGAACAGTTATGAATAAAACCACCCAGTCCTAAGTCTCATGTTGGTGCGATTTGTTAAAATGGAAATGTGTCCTTAAATAATATACGGATTGGAGTGACCCAGTTAAATAAAATAAAAAAACATAAAATGAAAACATATTTGGGAGCTAATATTTCCATACTGGTAGTTGGCTGCCACAACACTAGGCGTGCTGCAGTAGTTTCTTGTTTCCATGCCTTACCATGCTGCATTCACTTCTATTATATTTGGTGTTCTGTGATCCCACCTGTACCGCCTCTACGGGCAGTGTCCCGGAGCTTGGCATCGGGTCGGGGGATCCAACTGGGGAGGCGGGACTAGCACCTCTCTCAGTCGGCCTCACCTGCAAAGCGAACAGGGGGGGGGGGCTCATGAGGGATGGGAAGGGATGGGAAGAAAGGGAGGGATAGACAAGGAAGAGGGAAGGAGGCGGCCGTGGCCTGACGTTAGGTAACATCCCGGAATTCACCCGAAGACGAAGTAAGAAACCTCGGAAAAACCGCTTCGAAGATGGCTGAGGTGGGAATCGAACAGCTTCTACTCATTTGGACAGCCCGAGGCTGAGTACACCCCGTTCCAGTCCTCATACCACTTTTCAAATATCGTGGCAGATTAGGGAAACGGACCTTGGACCTCCAGGGTGGCAGCTAAGCACGCTGACCACTACGCAACGGAGGCGATATACAGTTTCAAGGTACGATATAAAGAAATCACTCGCCCAACCGATGCCCACATGAAAGCCTTTCATCTCCACAAACTTGGCCCTCAGACCCGCCCAACTAGTTATGAGGGTCCGATGTTAGCATCCTCTCTATGGACAACAGATGTGTTCAGCATTTCCATGTAGTTTAAAGGGGATGATGCCACTAACAATTTTTATTTTTTTGTCGTGTGGCCTCCTGAGAGGCCGAGTGCAGGTCTTTCTATTCGACGCCCGTGGGCGAACTGCGCGTCGGGATGAGAGATGGAATGAATGAAGATGAATGAAACTGGGCAAGGATGTGGAAGGAAGCGGCCGTGGCCTATCAGAAGGTACTGTCCCAGCATTTGCCTGGTGTTGAAAGTGGGGAAACCACGGAAAACCATTTCAAGGACAGCCGACGGTGGGGCTCGAACCCACGCGTCTACCGAGTCAGCAGAGAGCTTGGCCCCATGGCCTAACGCAGCGCTTTAGCCCGCGTAGCCACTACTGTCGGTCACTAACAATTGCATAGCTACCATATTTTGCGTCTGAAAAGTGAAGAACAATAGACTACACAAATATCACTTCATCATCATCATCACGCCTCCGTGGCTTAGGCGGCAGCACGCCGGCCTATCACCGCTGGGTCCATGGTTCAAATCCCGGTCACTCCATGTGAGATCTGTGCTGGACAAAACGGAGGCAGACAGGTTTTTCCCGGGTATTCCGGTTTTCCCTGTCAAATTTCATTCCAGTAATACTCTCAACTATCATTTCATTTTATCTGTCATTCATTTAATCATTGCCCCAGAGGAGTGCGTCAAGCCTCGGCAGCCGGCACAGTTCATATCCTCGCCGCTAGATGGGGGCTTCATTCATTCCATTCCTGACCCGGTCGGAGACTGGAAGCAGGCTGTGGATTTTCATATTTCATCATCAACATCATTTATTTATTCCATTTATTCCATTTATGGGCTTTTAAGGCCTAAGCAGAAGAACAAAAGAAAGAAAAAGAAGAGAAAAGGTTATAACAAAGGAATCAGTCTCGAAGGAGGAGGTAGCCTATCTACTGCAGATAGCATTCCAACGCTGCCGGTCTCTAGCTTCATCTTCCACCGCATTCGTCTCCACTTGCTGAAGTATTGTCAATACTCGATCCTTCCATCGCGTCCTGGGACGTCCCCTTGGACGTCTTCCAGCAGGTTGTGAATGGATGACTCGGTTTTGGATGGATTCCTCAGCTTGAAAGTTGTGGCCTCTTCTGTCCTAGTACTCGGCCAATTTGTGGTTTTCCAAACCGCTGATACAGGTCATCCTTCGTTCTTCTTTCCTATTTACCCTCCATGGCATTGAGAACGGGTCCATAAATCTTTCGAAGTACCTTCCTCTCGAAGGCAGAGATAGCTTCTTCGGTTGTTGCTGACGTCACCCAGGTTTCACAACCATTCAAAAGTACCGGCCGTACTTGTGTCATAGCTGAATCTTATTCTTCTGCGATAATAGACGAAATTTAAATAAGTCATTCAGACTATAGAACACGCGATTAGCCTTTATTATTCGCTGACGCACTTCTTTCGACACTTCACTTCTATTCTTCTATTAGTTTTCATTTATCTTTTCAAGAAGAACGAGACATAACTGCAAAATTAACTAATTATACCAGAACAACAGGAATCATCAATCACGTCATGAAGCCATTCCTTGTCCAAAGGCATACACGCTTGCGTTTGTATAACACATTAGCCAGACCAACCCTATGCTATGGCAGCGATGCGTGGACAATAACATTTCAGGACATCTCCAGACTCACAGCACGCGAAATTAACTTTATGCGCCGAACAGCGGGCTACACTAAATGGGATCATAAGAGAAACGAGGATGTGCTGAAGGAACTAAAAGTGAAACCGATAACTACATACATTTGTGACTACCAAGAGAACTGGAAGCTTCATGTTCAAATGATGGAACCTGGAAGATTACCAAAGGAGATCCTTCGCTACCAGCCACGGGGAAGTAGATCTATAGGACGTCCGATGAAGAGATGGAGGGAAAGTGCAAGATCGTAACGGGACATTTGGCCCAATACTTGGAAGGAAGATGATGATGATGATGGATCCCAAGTAGGCTACCTGAATTCTTGAACTCGTTCAAAAGTATGTCCGTCAACAATAATGGAAGGTTGGAGAGTTTGACGGCGCGATACAACGAGATATTCTGTTTTATCCTCATTTACCACCAGCCCAATATCCTTCGCATTGTGAAGAAATCGGGAAGTATCAGTGCATACTTGCTCCAAGGTATCGCCAAGAATCACAACATCATACATATCAGTAAATGAAGTAAATATTGCAGGACTTTCAACCACGTGTAAAACACGTATGCACTGTTCACACTGAAAGAAAGACTGACATCTATTCTAAAATAAGAGGTAGGCCACTGTATATTGGCTACATTGCGCTAAGGATTTGTCTCGGAGGCTGGAAACTTAACCACATCTTCTGCTTGATGACCGCTACCCTCTTGTCAGACATGAGGCACTTGTAATTGGGGGCAAATCAAACATGAGCCGCTCTGCAACCTTGGGTACAGCAAGCTAGAACGTTATCACTAGGGTTCGGAAGTTTAAGACCTAAAGAAGTGCAAAATATGCAAGCAAATATGCCATAAAACTAGCTAAATATGACGTAAAAGATATAAAATATGACCTAAAAATCTATGAAATTTTTGGGATAGGTAGAGTATCACTAACGTACAGTAAACGTCTTAAGTGCCAAAACAATTTTCAAGTGCATCGGACATGTGATATTTCGATTTAACAAGTGATTTTTTTTTAAATTACTATGTGTATTTGCAATGTATTTTATGCCCATAAGTGTTTTCAATGTGTATATCTGGCTGATGAAGAACAACATTATTGTTCGAAACATGTACCAGTACTAAACAGTGCTAATAATATTACAAGTATTGAAAAGATGGAAATAAGTGTAAGTCATTTAGTGGAATTTAAATTCAATACGGACCTTTATGGATAAAAACAATTTCCTTGTTTGCTAATTGCTTCTGAGCTAAATATATCTACTGGAGTGACATCCTGTTGAAAGGCGGAAGCACACTATCGTCATGTTCCGTGACCTCATGCGTATAGTGTCGCAATCCAACTTGTCCAGAAAGATGTGCTAAAAGACGTCCGTAGAGAAGCGCCTTCTTGGAATCAGATATTCTAAACTTGCTATCTGCCTGTTCCGGGAAAAGAAAGAAAAATATATCTTCTACACTCTTCAGAAATCCTGTGTTTGAAACTCAACACAGATAACACATACCTTGTTAACGACGCCCCAATTTAAACAAAAATGCTGAAATTATAACCAAATATGACTTTAAATCACTAAAATATGACCAAATATGACCAAAACATTAAAAATGGCTGATATATGTATTTATAGGCAACATTAAATTGCTTTAAACATGGTCAGGGACCCGTCATTCAAACTATTTTTTCAGATTTCGGGTAAAATGAGATCAGGGAAAAAATATGACTTTTCCGTAACATCCGAACCTTAGTTATCACTGAACCACGCAGCCAGCCGGTGTGAGAAGAGTATAGGGCCTTTACCAAGTGACGAACTTGATGACATTTAACATAGCCTATATATCAGTGTAAGGAAGCCTCAATGGCGCTAGTGTAAAACATTTACGAGGTGATAGATGGGACAATACAAGGATTCAAGTAAACAAATGTCTTTGAATAGATTTTACTCATAATCTATGTTCTTGAGTGTCAAACTCACCAGAACATCGTTTTGACTCCCAAACCAAAACTTAAAATTAATTGCAGAGCTGTAGGGTACTGGGAATCGAGCCCAGGAACTTTGCCTGAGGACACGGACGCTGGTCGCGTGGTTGCAGTACACTTGGCGTGCAGTCTCCTCATTACGTGAACAGGGGAAACCTGTCGGCTTGCACTACCTGTGTTACGTACCAGTCATTCAACCCACCCGGGACCCACTCACCCACTCCCGACCGTTATACATGCGATGCCATAAAGATTCAATGAAGGTATTCCGTACCTAACACTGTCGCATGATCACGGGTAATTTAACTCTCGCTGTGAATTCATTTACATTTAATTATAATATCATTAGGCCTACGTAGCCATATTGCATTTGTCAATATTTACTGACTAGTACCCATGGTTAACGGTTTCATAGAAGTAACAGAAAGCACTTGAGTCGTCAAGTTACAAAACTCGTTTAATCCACTTGTGAATAAGAATCAATTTCATGAGAAACGTTTCTCTGGACTTTGCCTCGTGTATCATTTGTGTTTGTTGTTATCTACTTTTTGCTTTGTGTTTTTGGCTTTTGGTGTGGTGTTTGCTTTGTGCTTTTGCTTTTGAATTTTACTTTTGCTTTTCTTTCTTGGTTTTGTGTTTTCTGCTTTTGCTTTTTTGAATTTTGATTTTTGCTTTATGTTTCTTGTTTTTTTGCTTTCTTCTTTTGCTTTTGTTTTTGAATTTTGCTTTTTGCTTCGTTTTTTGTTGTTTTGGTTTTGTGTTTGTTTTCTGCTTTTGCTGTTTTTGAATTTTGCTTTTTGCTTTATGTTTCTTGTTTTTGATGTGTAACATCTTTCCACTCGGTAGCTGGACTTTTTTGCGGGAGTGATTTTGGAAAAGAGACGGAAATGGATGGGACGGAAGTGCATGAGACGGAAACAATAAGTGCGCATGGTGGCGGAGATCGGTACAACGACGTACTGTAGGTCGTGTGGCTATGGGGAATGTATATCGCATACAGTTTAGTTCAAGGTTTGGAGACCCCATTTAAGATACTGTATTCCTACAATATATCATCTTCAAGTTTCGTTCGTTGGTGTGAAAATATTCATTTTATCATATTTGCTGAAAACAATTACGATTTATTAAATCTTCATACTTTAACTGTATTCTTATTTAATGTAAGCACTCGATGTACTGTCGGCCATGTGGCTATGTGGAATCTATATCGCATCAACAAACACTCCAAACAACGTAGGAATTCAGTATATTAACGCCGACTACTAACAATAATTGAAACTTCGTAGGTCTAAACATATCACTGGGAGAAACACATTTAATATACCTTCCGCACACCTAATTTTTAATCGCGCCTATACTTTGCAGTGCGCTCTATCGGCTAAACGAGGCCATTTTCAATTACATCGCTGGCATGGGTTCACTAACTGGCCGGTATAGAGCGCAGCTCGCATCAAGTAGGCAGTGGATTGCTTCCGCCACGGCAAATAACAATTATGATTTATTACGGTCAGGATTTGGCACTGGAGTTTTACAAGTAGTTATTTCAATGACCAACAGAGTTCACTGTCAACAAGGGATTTGCGCTCCCGGGACGCACATAGTAGGATAACATGTCACATGTTACACATCATATGCGACTACTGAAAGGCTCGTATACTTTTTTTTTGTTTTTTTTTTGTTTTTTTGTTTTCTGCTTTTGCTTTTGTGTTTGAATTTTGCTTTTATCATTTCAAATGATCTTGTCGACTTAGTCGTTAAGCTTGGGTCTAACGTTATGCGTTACGGTTACGGTTACGGTTACGGCGTGTATGACGTCATCATGTTGTTCAGTGCATATGCATCGAGTCTGAGTTTACTCCTGGGAGACGGCGAGTACGTGACGTCAGACAGGAAAACAGGGTGACTCATAAAGAGGTGTGCAAGATGTCACACAAGAATACAGGGTGACTCCTAAAGAGATATACAAGACGTCATATAAGATACAGACTGACTCCTAAAGAGGTGTACAACACGCCAGATAAGAATACAGGGTGACTCCTAAAGAGATAGACTATACACGACGTCAGATCAGAATACATGGTGACTCCTAAAGAGGTGTACACGGTGTCAGACAAGAATACAGGGTGACTCCTAAAAAGGTGTACAAGATGTCACACAAGAATACGGGGTGACTCCTAAAGAGATATACAAGACGTCATATAAGAATACAGGGTGACTCCTAAAGAGGTGTACAAGATGCCAGATAAGAATACAGGGTGACTCCTAAAGATATATACAAGGGTCCTAGATAAGAATACAAGGTGACTCATAAAGAGGTGTACAAGATGGCAGATAAGAATACTGGGTGACTCCTAAAGAGGTGCACAAGATGTCAGACGAGAATACAGGGTGACTCCTAAAGAGGTGTACAAAATGTCAGACAAGAATACAGGGTGATTCCTAAAGAGGTGTACAAGATGTCACACAATAATACAGGGTGACTTCTAAAGAGATACACAAGATGCCAGATAAGAATACAGGGTATCTCCTAAAGAGGTGTTGCAGGTTGTCAGAGCAAAATACATGGTGACACTTAACGAGGTGTACAGTGTGTTAGATTCAATTCAAATACAGGGTGACCCTTAAAGAGGTTTGCAAGATATCAGATTCAAATAATGGGTGACCCTTAAAGTGTTGTAAAAGATGTCAGACTCAAATACAGGGTGACCCTTATAGAGGTGTCCGCGCGGGAAGCCTATGTTAATGGGTAATAGAGTCTGTTGAAAGAGTCCTGGGGCTTCGAGCGAAGCGAGAAGCCCTCCTGAGCCTTTCTAACATGTGTAGCATTTGTAGCATGCGTCATTTGAAATGATATAAAGTCTAGTCTTTCAGACTGACAGTAATTTTTTGCTTCGTGTTTTTTGTTTTTGATTTGCGTTTGTTTTATGGAAAATCAAAATAAAACATAACAAAATAAAACAAAATAAACAAAACAAAATAATATTAAAAAACAAAATAAAATCAAAAAGAAATTGAAACAAAACAACAACAAAATGAAACAAAACAATTTAATACAAAATAAATCGAAATGAAGTAAAACAAAACAAAATAAAACAAAATAAAGTAAAATAAAATAATTAAATAATTTTACGACATGATCCTTATTCACAAGTGGATTAAAGGAGTTTTGCGCCTGGACGACTCACTTAATGACGTCAAAATCTAGTCCATATCCCATTCACCGTTAGCCTCCGTGGCTTAGGCGGCAGCATGCCGGCCTCTCACCGCTGGGTCCGTGGTTCAAATCCCGGTCACTCCATGTGAGATATGTGCTGGACAAAGCGGGGGCAGACAGGTTTTTCTTCGGGTACTCCGGTTTTCCCGGTCAAAACTATCATTCCAGAAACACTCTCCACGATTATTTCATTACATCTGTCATTCATTTAATCATTTCCCCTGAGGAGTGCGCCAGGTTTCGGCAGCCGGCACAGTTCATACCCGCACCGCTAGATGGGGCTTCATTCATTCCATCCCTGACCCGGTCGGTCGACTGGAAGCAGGCTGTGGATTTTCATCCCATTCACCGAAGAGAAATCCTATCATAGAATAATGGATGTCAGCATTTTAGAGAACCCCACGTTCTCGTTAAATTGTACACCACCGCCACGAGGGCAGCTGCAGCAAGTCGGGAGATCGGAGGTTCGAATCCCGTCGCTAACAGCAGCTATCTTTGGTGTGTTTTTCCCCGGGGTTTCCGACACTCCTTCCAGGCAAAAGCCGGGATACTACCTTGCCTCGAGTCCTGGGGCGCCTACCACATCCCTGTCCCTATTACAACAACACATACATTCAGGTTATCAGACAATCTCAAAACGCACCTAACTACACCGGGCTGATGACCAAGATGTCCCAAGCCCCTTAAATGAATTAACAACAACAATAACAGTAATTTAGAGGACACTCTTGCCCTCTAAATCACCTATAGAAGAGTTGCTTTAGTTGATTCATTTAGGGACTTTGTAACTTCGTGATCATTTAGCATCGCATATTTGGGTGTGTGTAGAATTTGTCTGAAGGGAGCATCTCTTGGTGTAGCGGCTAGCATTCTTGGCTGTCGCCCCGGAAATCATGGTTCAATTCCTGGCTCTGCCTGGAAATATAATTCTTGCCTGAGAGCTTGAGGAAAAACTGAGAATAGGTGGGTTCGATTTCTACCTCTAGTTCAGTCGTTTTCTGTGGTTTCCCCACTTCTACTCCATGCAAATGCCGGGTTGGTGCCTTACTTTAGACCAAGGTCGCCTTCTTCTCAACCCCCCCCCCCCCCCAGGGGCTCACATCTAGTAGGACGTGCGTTGGCGACCACGGGGCTCCAGCTGAGTCCAATTACTTGTGCCGGGCTCCTCTCCGTCTTCTTTCATGTCGATCTCACTTGGTCAACCCTTGTCCTCTTCCGACCCCGACGGTATTAGGATATCCGAGGCCTAGGGAGTCTCTTACTTTCCCGCCTTAATTGGCCGTTGTCTCATCTTGTTAGATACCCTCATTCTTCGAGGGGTCAGCCTCTTTTTCTTTTCCTGTTATCTCCTGCCTTCTGCTCAACGCCCTCCAGGAGGCAGGGTGTATGTTGCCCCACCACTCCTGGCGCACCCTGGATATTGCTACACCCTCAGGAGATCACTGCTGGTGAGTTCGGGAGTTGGTGACCCCGAGGGATTCCTGAGCTGAGTCCGGTTTTCCCCCTTTTATCCATTACCTGTTGGGCGGACCCTCTCCTCTTTCCCTTTTCTACATGCCTTTCATGGCTCTCCTTACTTCCAAGTCCCTCAATTCACATTCTTCGAGGGTTGAGGGTATTTCTTTTCCTCCTGTCCTTTACTTGCCTTATTCTCCTTTTGTTTGCCCTTTCTTCTTCTACTATAAGAGTTAGTAGTTAATTTTAGTTATGAATTCCATTTTATTAACATCTTCACGATCACCCAGACCATTAGAGGCCGATAACCTAGATATTAGGCCCCTTAAAACAGCAATTAACATCATCATCATCATCAACCTTCTTCTCAATCCTCACCTGAATTACATTACACACACTAATACAGCCATCACAATAACACAGATTATCAGACAATGATCACACACTCACTCAAGTACACGGAGATAAATTACCATGATATCCAAGCTCCTCAAATGAAACAAGATCATCGTAGAAAGTGGGTGGCTGCGAGGTGAAGTGGCAAGGTAATGGCTCAATGAGCCCTAGGATGTGGGTTCGAGTGCCTGGGCAGTTAGCTGCCTGTTGGATAGTCATCGCGGAAGCTGCATGGCTTCTAAAAAAAAAATGTTGGTTAAGTGTGTAGAAATATACAGAAATCTAAGGCAGCACTATAATGAGGAGTACTGGGCATAATGAGCAGTGAGCTACTTTGCCTTTGCTTTCCTCAGTATTAGTGGCACTCTTCACAGCTTCGACGGAGAATCACACATCGGTGGAACGCCAAATATTACTCTAGCTTGTGTCAACATGCAAAAGCATAACTACTGCATTTATTAAGAGATGATCAGCAGGCAGAGTTGACATTTGACAGTGCTTATGTATAAGAAGCCCGTGTCTATATTTCCTGGTAAATTACGGTTCCCAAACGGGGCGAAATTCCGAGATCAGAGCGTCTCTTAATGTTCCTGTAGTTGAGAGGGACGCACAATCCTCAAGAGGATAGTTATTATTATTATTATTATTCTTTCTTCGTTTAGGCCAGCTATGGACCACGTCATTTCAACTGCTTCCGTCCTTGGGCCTTGATCTTAGCCCAGTGTTCACGCATTCGCTGCCTCTGAGACTCCTTTCTTTCTTCAGACCACTTCTTGCCGGTTTTAGCCTACTTTCTATTTTTGCAAAAAATGAAAGTAGACTTATAAGATCAATACAGGGCCAAAAATTGCGTGTCAGTCTGTGTGTCTTTGTGTCTGTGTGTAAGTGTGTGTACTCTGAATGTCCGTCCGTCCCCCCCCCCCCCTATCAATTCGAACACGGTGAAACCGAATTGAACGAAATTTGGTGCAGAGGTAGCACTAGCAAAGAGCACCTCAGTGTCATGTTTTATATCGGCGCCATCTTGACGTAAACGTAATCGCGGCCACCCAAATGTTCAAAGCTTAAATCAAATTACGACCAACCTATTCATCTGATCTCTACCAAATTTTGTAACATTATACCTTTTTGTATGAAGAATCTTTTGACCAAACTACGAGGTCATCTGTCTAATAATTTGCAGATGGCGGCCATGTTTGTGTGCAAATTGATTCACCCTATCTTTTCAAACACGGTGAAACCGAATTGAACGAAATTTGGTACAGAGGTAGCACTAGCAAAGAGCAACTCAGTGCCATGTTTTATATCGCCGCCATCTTGACTGAAACGTAATAGTGGCCACCCAAATGTTAAAAGCTTACATCAAATTATGACCAACCTAATCATTTGATCTCCACCAAATTTTGCAACAACATATCTTTTTGTGGGAAACATCCTTTGACTGAACTACAAGGTCATCAGCCCAATAGTTTGCAGATAGCGGCCATGTATGTGTGCAAATCGATTCATCATATCCATTCAAACACGGTGAAACCGAATTGAATGAAATTTTGTACAGAGGTAGCACTAGGAAAGGGCACCTCATATTCATGTTTAATATCCGTATAACACGTATTTCAACAAGCTACTATAACCAACATTCAATTATACTCCTTGAAAATGACAAAGAGTTATAACAATACCCGTGCTTTTAGGAGAAAGTTGGCTATATGTTCTTTACTGAACATCATGTTTAATTTCGCTCTTTCTTGGAATTGGTGGTGTGCTCCAAGCTTTTCCTTTAAAAGGTCACGTTCCATAATGTCTGCGTGGGTGAACCCTACTTCGTGTAAATCCTTGTCTACCTCACAAAAACAGGGGCCCTTGTTTTTTTTTGTTTTTGTTAAGAAAATAGGTAAATATCCGATTGGTGATTATCTCGGGTTTCATACGGGTTAAGTGGCCATAGAAAGATATTCTTCTCTTCAGAATTACTTGAGATATCCTTTCTACAAGATGGTACAGCTCATTGTTATGCCGTCTCCGGTATTCACCATCGTCTTTCAACGGCCCTAAGATCTTCCTGAGGATCTTCCTTTCCTTGGCTTCCAATTATTATTATTATTATTATTATTATTAAGCTCTTCTTCTTTCCTCGATGTTGGCCATCTTTGGACCGCGTAAAATAACCCATTGCATTCACTGCCTCTTTATCCTTTCTTGCCTTCCAGTAGTTCTTCATTACTTCACTTTGTCTCCTTCTTCCCTCTTCCGTTCAGAAGTTAACCCGCTTCTTCTTTTCCTTCTCCTGGAAACCCTTGAAATTTTTACCATATTTCTGAAAAGTGGTCTGTCCTGAATAATATCTATTGTTACTTCCATCTCTTCCATAGCCCTTTTTATACTTTGTACCCATTGATTACCATTCTTGCCTTTGTATACATGACTGAAAATTTGTTTTGTGAGTCTGGTGTTATTCATCCTCATTACGTGTACAAACAAATTAACCAGCCTTTTCCTAATAATAATAATAATAATAATAATAATAATAATAATAATAATAATAATAATAATAATAATAATAATATCATATGGCCTCGGGTGCCGGGTGCAAGCTTTGTAATTTGACACCCAGAGGGTAGCTTGCATGTCGAATTTCGTTGTTCCTTGAAACACTATGAAAATCAAGGAACTTCTAGTAGAGAAATGTGTTGGCGGAAACTCCAGAGATTAATTTTGCCATTATGAACACGGCCTACTGAATTCAAATGGGTTCTTTGACATACCAACATCGTATGACATGCGTGTCGTATTTTTGCCGCCTTTCAAAAATCACTTACCACGGCCAGGAGCGAACCTGCAATCTTGAGGATAGTAGACCGACACGCTATCCACTCACCCACCGTGGCAAGCTCTCATTTTCCTGATCGTATCGTAGATTATTATTAGGCCATTGGTGAGTTAGCCGTGGTGGTTACGGCATGACTGATGGCAGTCGCTCACATCCGGGAGGCGAGGACGTTCGAATCCCCCCGCCGGCAACCTTGAAGATGGTCTTCTGTGGTTTCCCATCTTCCTTCCAGGCAAATGCCGGGGTTGGTCCCTAACTATAGGCCACAGCCGCTACCTTCCAACTCCTCGTCCTTACATTCCAACTTCCCTCCCTCCCTCCCTCCCAAACGGTACTTGTAGCTCACCCATTGGGTGTCCGTCTCGAAGCGGCTACAAAACTGGCGAGCCGAACATGTCCTCGGACACTCCCGGCACTGAAACCATACGCTCAAAAAAAAATTAGGCCATTTTTTTCACACGACACAGGCCCATTAGACCACGCGAAGCAATCATGACTTTTTGTTCTTCCTGTACTTCCAGAACTCTTTCATTCGTACACTAAATGCCGTCTTCCTTTCTTCGGTCCTCTTTGGTCTTTGGGCTCTAGGTGCTGCTCTCTCTCTCTGACAACACTACGCACTTGTATACTTTGTGTCGAAAGACTCTTTTGTCTACGACGTCTTCTTGGTCGACCTGTGTTTTTACTAGATCAATTTTCATTAGCATCATTCAGGGTGTAGAAATCTTGAGCCGCTGTATGTATCTAAGAATATTGTTGTTTAGTCTGGTTTGTGGGGGTCTTCTGATGTGGTCATAAGATTTTAGTCGCCTCTTTCTGATGTCTGCTGCGAGGTTGGACAATTTATCTGTGTTGTCTCTGGAGTGAAGCCTGTATCCTTCATCTGTGTGCTTTGGTCCAATTATTTTCCTTATTATTTTTCTTTCCTGTGTGAGGATTTTTTCCAAGTCGCTCTTAGTGTGTAACGTCAATGTCTCACTAGCATAAAGCACCTCAGGTTTAATAACCGTGTTGTAATGACGAAGTTAAATGGATGTGGACAGACATTATTTGTTGTTTTCGTGGTCACAAAGGACACAATTTAATTCTCTTCTCAACCTCTTGATGGTTTGTACTGTTGCTAGAGAATTATATGTGTTAATGCTGGGTCTCCTACTTGAAGAGGGGCCGATGAAAATAACAGTAATTCCTACTTGAATCAGTTTGCGACAATTCACCAACCCAAAGTGAGAACAAGTACGTACGATGTTGGCATGTTAAAGAACCCATTTGAATTCAGTAGGCCGTGCACATAATTGCAAAATTAATCTCGGGATTTTCCGCCAACACAAAATGTTCCTCCTTTCTCTACTTAGATATCTAACCTCCATGACTTTCATAGCGCTCCAAGGATCGATAAAATTCGACATGCATGCTGCCCCCTTGGCGTCAATTAACAAAGCTTGTACCCGGCACCCGAGGCCATACGATTATATATATAACACATTTCGTAAGATAAATCACTGAAAAAGCAGTAAACGTAATGTGCATGTTTCTTCCAAGCATGATTCTTTGATATTCTCAAGACATAAAATATTCTGTAGTTCTGAAATTCTGATCAATGTGGGTCTCCGAATATTCAATTTGCTCTTCTGAAAACTTATTTTATTTGACCTGAATCTCATTCCCTCTGAGCCCTTCATATTTATTAGGTACTAGCTGAAGTACCCGTGCTACGGGTCATAAGTAAATTAAAATGTGAAGGTGAAAATTAAACGGGGATGGGCGAGATAGGCCTACTGCGCGGAGGGAAAGTAGTTAGTCAGTTAGTTATTGTTGTTTTAAGGAGCGAAACTACGAGGTCATCTGCTCCTGGAGGGAACGTAAGGATGGAAGAAGTTGTCCAACTACACCACTCGGCGGTGACCATGTTTTATAGCACAAATTTAGGTTTTACTCACTAACCGTTTCAGATACACGAAAACTGATAAAGACCTTTCGGATCGAAAATTGTATATGCCATCAAAAGTTTGATATTTCTTAGCGTTCCCTTCTTATTTCAAATGGAAATATGAAAGTTTGTAGCTAAAATGGTCGCCTTTTTCTAATAGTGCAAAGTATCGAAATCAAATTAGCCTAATGTTAACCAGGTAAATCATCTATTTCCATGAAAAATGTCATGTAAATCGGACCAGTGGTTCTTGCGTGATTGAGTAATACACAGACACACAGACACACACCATCTCATTTTTGGCCTACTTTTCACATTTTGCAAAAATGAGGAAATAGTAGACTTATGAGATCGATCCGGGCAAAGGTGAGTCTGTCTGTCTGTCTGTCTCTGTGTGTGTCCATCCTATCAACTCCTAAACGGCTGCAGAAATCAAAACCAAATTTGGTGTGAGTAAAGATCTATACCTGAATACCTCAAGCCCATAATTAAAAATTATGTCAGTGCTACCAACTGCTGAAAAATCGCAATTGATATTTGAGCTCCATTTTGAATATCATGAAAGATATGCATGGGAGCTATTCCAAAATTAGCTCACATACAGATACTAATATTTCAGTTCAATTTCCTGGGAGCCATACAGAGCAGTGTTGCCAAAATGATTCTAAGCCTGCTGATAGCTCCAATTTTTAAATGCATATAACGCCTACACTATTTATAGGATTTCAACCAAATTTCGTTTGCACTATGTGTACTTATACAAATATGACTGCGCGTATTCTTAAGAGCCACTAGGGCTGCCAACTGTTAATAAATGCTCTCTCTATTTATCCAAATACCAATATATCAGAAAGTATGTAAGCCGACTGCTTTAAACTATGCACACCTATAGTACCTGACATTCTAGAATAATTTGGAGTAATAAATATACGTCAGTGCTATCAACATGATTCTAAGCCTGCTGATAGGACCAATATTTAAATACATGTAACTTCTATACTATCAATTGGATATCAACCAAATTTCGAATATGCTATGTGTACCATAACGGTTATGACCATGCGTATTCTTAAGAGCAACCAGGGCTGCCAACTGTTAATAAATGCTGTCTCTATTTTTTACCCTAATATCAATATATCAGAAAGTATGCAAGCCAACAGCTATAAACTTCGCACACGTATTGAACCTGACATTCTAGATTAATTTGGAGTAACTAATATACATCAGTGCTGCCAACATGATTCTAAGCCTGCAGATAGGTCCAATTTTGAAATACATGTAACTTCTATACTAACAATTGGATTTCATCCAAAATTGGCACAACATGAGATCATAATATATCAGATTACTTCTGACCAACACATGCATGACATTGTTACCAACATGATTTTACGTGCGCTCATAGATCCAATGTCTAACTGCATGTAACGTCCATGCTTTCCATTGGACTTCAACCAAATTTTGTATTCTGTACATTAAGAGATGGAACTAAGAATATATTCAGTCACCAGGGCTGCCAACTGTAGTGCACTATTAGGCTACATCATGCCATGGATACTGTATTTCGAACTAATTAGAAATTTCTATATTACCAACTTAATTTCGTCATTATTCTAGGTATATCCATTTAGGCGAATCATTGGCATGAATCTTAAATTTTAAGAAAAGTAGATTCTTTTGTTCGTCACGGAACTTCTTGTTATATATTAGTATAGATAGATAACCGTTGATATTTGAACCAAGGATGCTAGTGCAACAGTACGAAAGTAAGAGGTTATTGACGATCTGAGAATAAACTGTTGACCTGATTGCCGCGGTCTAATTGACAGTAACATCACCTGCTGGCGCAACTTGCTGTTATGGAATCTTTCAGTTTCAAATTTCAAGAGAAGGAAAGTGTAAGGGAACCGGTATCAGAGAAGGATACGTACGATACGAGAGCTGTGATATAGCAGTCAGATTAATAGATCTTCTTCTAGCTGCAATGAGGTAATAGTTCGCTAGTTCCTCCTTAATACATAAACCTTCTGAAAATACGAGCGATTTCATCGTTTCACGACATTTGCTTTCCGTGTTGTATGCTATCTCTGCTGGTAAGTCATATGGGTTTTTGGCCTTTTTCGTCATAGAGGGTGAGTGAGGTGTGACCAGATAGCTGGAAACTTAATGTTTCCTCAGGTCAGTAAGCGCCGGAAGGCGCAGAAATAATGTGTGATACCTTCTGACTTCAAAGAATATATCTATTGAGACCAGGAATAAAATTATAAAATGTTATGTGTTGCTCAGAACCCTGGACAATGGGATGTGCTGAAAAAAGAAGACTTGAAGCTTTTGAAATGTGGTGTTGGCGGCGGATGGGAAGAATTCCATGGACCTCAAGAATGCCGAATGACGAAGTGCTCTAAACCATTAATGAAAAGAGAGCATTTCTCAAAACAATACGGTAACAGCGAGACCAACTGATAGGACATGTCTATCGGCACAATAACATTATGATAACTGAGTTAGATGGCATAATTTGGGGCAAGAGGGGAAGAGGGCGACCGAGACTGCAATACATCAAACAGATCATAACATACGTTAATGTCCATTCACACAGAGACATGAAGAGACTGACTGGCGACAGGGATGAATGGAAGAGAAGGAATGCTGGCGACCAATCTACGGATTGAGAACATGAATGAATGATAGAGAAAACAAGACGAAAAATGCGTCTCATTCATCAACACGACTTCCAAGGTTACTAATGTACATAAACTCAAAACCAAAAGACGAGACATGACAAAGTGGTTTTGAAATTAATGTTGTAGCTTTCAGTCGGTCAACACAAACATCATTCCAATTACTGGAACATGTGAAAAACAAGATGTTCAGTAAAGAACATATAGCCTACTTTCTCCTAAATGCATGGGTATTGTTATAACTCTTTGTCCTCTTCAAGGAGTATGATTGAATGTTGGTTTTAGTAGCGTGTTGAAATACAACGTGCTATAGGGATATTAAACATGAATATGAGGTGCCCTTTGTTAGTGCTACCTCTGTACCAAATTTCGTTCAATTCGGTTTCACCGTGTTTGAATTGATAGGGGGAATCGATTTGCACACATACTTGGCCACCATCTGCAAACTATTGGGCTGATGTTCTTGCAGGTAGCTCAGAATATGTTTCCCACATAAAGATATGGTGTTGCAAAATTTGGTAGAGACTAGATTATTAGGTTGGTCGTAATTACATTTCAGCTTTTAACATTTGGGTGGCCGCGATTACGTTTCCGTCAAGATAGCGGTGATATAAAACATGACACTTAGGTGCCCTTTGCTAGTGCTACCTCTGTACCAAATTTCGTTCCATTCGGTTTCACCGTGTTCGAATTGATAAGGGGAATCGATTTTCACACAATGATGGCCGCCATCCGCAAAATATTAGGCTGATGACCTATTAGTTTGGTCAAAGGATGCTCCCTCCATAAAGGTATGTTGTTGCTAAATTTGCTAGAGATCGGATGATTAGGCTAATCGTAATTTGATTTGAGCTTTGAACATTTGTGTGGCCGCCATTACGTTTCCATCAAGATGGCGGCGATATAAAACATGACACTGAGGTGCCCTTTGCTAGTGCTACCTCTGTACCAAATTTCGTTCATTCGGTTCCACCGTGTTCGAATTAATAGGGGGAATCAATTTTGACATAAAGATGGCCGCCATCCGCAAACTATTAGGCTAATGGCCTATTAGATTGGTCAAAGGATGCTCCCTCCATAAAGGTATGTTGTTGCAAAGTTTTGTAGAGATCGGATGGTTATATTAGTCGTAATTTGATTTAAGCTTTAAACATTTGTGTGGCCGCCATTACGTTTCTGTCAATATGGCGGCGATATAAATCATGACATTGAGATGCCCTTTGCTAGTGCTATCTCTGTACCAAATTTCGTTCCATTCGGTTTCACCGTGTTTGAATTAATAGGGGGAATCGATTTTGACACAAAGATGGCCACCATCCGCAAACTATTAGGCGAATGACCTATTAGATTGGTCAAAGGATGCTCCCTCCATAAAGGTATGTAGTTGCAAAATTTGGTAGAGATCGGCTGATTAGGTTAATCGTAATTTGATTTTAGCTTTGAACATTCGTGTGGCCGCCATTACGTTTCTGTCAAGATGGCGGTGATATAAAACATGACACTGAGGTGCCCTTTGCCAGTGCTACCTCTGTATCAAATTTCGTTCCATTCGGTTCCACCGTGTTCGAATTAATAGGGGGAATCAATTTTGACATAAAAATGACCGCCACCCGCAAACTATTAGGCTAATAACCTATTAGATTGCTCAAAGGATGCTCCCTCCATAAAGGAATGTTGTTGCAAAGTTTGGTAGAGATCGGATGGTTATGTTAGTCGTAATATAACTTAAGCTTTGAACATTTGTGTGGCCGCCATTACGTCTCTGTCAAGATGGCGGCGATATAAAACATGACACTGAGGTGCCCTTTGCTAGTGCTACCTCTGTACCAAATGTCGTTCATTCGGTTCCACCGTGTTCGAATTAATAGGGGGAATCAATTTTGACATAAAGATGGCCGCCATCCGCAAACTATTAGGCTAATAACCTATTAGATTGGCCAAAGGATGCTCCCTCCATGAAGGAATGTTGTTGCAAAGTTTGGTAGAGATCGGATGGTTATGTTAGTCGTAATTTAACTTAAGCTTTGAACATTTGTGTGGCCGCCATTACGTTTCTGTCAATATGGGGGCGATATAAAACATGACTCTGAGATGCCCTTTGCTAGTGCTACTTCTGTACCAAATTTCGTTCCATTCGGTTTCACCGTGTTTGAATTAATAGGGGGAATTGATTTTCACACAAAGATGGCCGCCATCCGCAAACTATTAGGCTAATGACCTAGTCATTTGGTCAAAGGATGCTTCCTCTATAAAGGTATGTTGTTGCGAAATTTGGTAGAGATCGGATGATTAGGTTAATCGTAATTTGATTTAAGCTTTGAACATTTGTGTGGCCGCCATTACGTTTCCGTCAAGATGGCGGCGATATAATACATGACACTGACGTGCCTTTTGTTAGTACTACCTCTGTACCAAATTTCGTTCCATTCGGTTGAACCGTGTTCGAATTAATGGGGGGAATGGATTTTCACACAAAGATGGCCGCCATCCGCAAACTATTTTACTGATGACCTATTAGTTTGGTCAAAGAATGCTCCCCCCATAAAGGTATGTTGTTACAAAATTTGGTAGAGATCGGATGATTAGGTTAGTCGTAATTTGATTTAAGCTTTGAACATTTGTGTGGCCGCCATTACGTTTCCGTCAAGATGGCGGCGATATAAAACATGACACTGAGGTGCCTTTTGTTAGTACTACCTCTGTACCAAATTTCGTTCCATTCTGTTGCACGTGTTCGAATTAATAGGGGGAATCGATTTTCACACAAAGATGGCCGCCATCCGCAAAATATTACGCTGATGGCCTATTGGTTTGGTCAAAGGATGCTCCCCCCGTAAAGGTATGTTGTTGCAAAATTTGGTAGAGATCGGATGATTAGGTTAGTCGTAATTTGATTTAAGCTTTGGACATTTGTGTGGCCGCCATTACGTTTCCGTCAAGATGGCGGCGATATAAAACATGACACTGAGGTGTCCTTTGCTAGTGCTACCTTTGTACCAAATTTCGTTCAATTCGCATTCACCGTGTTCGAATTGATAGGGGGGGACAGACATTCAGAGTACACACACTCACACACACACAGACACACACACACACACACAGACTCACACACACACACGGACTCACACACACACACATACACACACACAGGCAGACACACTTTTTTCGCCCTGTGTTGATCTCATAAGTCTACTTTCATTTTTTGCAAAAATCGAAAGTAGGCTAATAACCAGAAATAAATTAAATGGGATTAAGATTTATATATATACGTTACGAGCTAGTCAAGAAGAAGAAAACTAAGGGATGACGTGTTTCGCATCATCAGATCTAAACGTGGAATTCAAATAAATAGCTCTACAAAACACTACCAAACCTACAGTGATACCTACAGACAGTCTCTGGCCTCCAAATGCAAAATACCAGAAACCCCTTCAGAAAACGTAGTACCCTGTAAGTGTGGTAATTATTACTTAAAAACTGTACCCGGCATGCGTTGAAACGCCAATCAAAGAAAATATTGGCGTTGTAATTTTATTTGTTGAAGTGCTTTTGGATACCCTTTTTTTTAAATTTCAGTTACCTGCCTCTAATTTACTGTAAATTTGATTTACTAATTCAGAAATATTCGTGATAGCGTGCACAACAACAACTCACCAAAGTTTCATCGCAATTGGATGAATGGTAGGCCTATATGGATGCATATAAAGAGCACACACACACATACAAACTATTACGCAATATTCATTTTTATATATAAACTAGCTGAAATACCCGTGCTTCGCTACGCGTCATAAATAAATTAAAATGTGAAGGTGACAGTTAAACCAGGGGATAGGCGAGGTACTGCGCAGAGGGAGATTAAGGATGGAATATTTTGTCCAACTACACCGTTCGGCGTTGACCGTGTAATATAGCACAAATTTAGGTTGTATTCGCTAACCGTTGGAGACACCTTTCGGATAGAAAATGTAATTTTAAACCTCGTATATGCCATCAAAATTTTGCAATTTCTTAGCGTTCACTTTTTATTTGAAATGGAAATATGAAAGTTTGAAACCAAAGGGTGTAGTGACGTCACTAAAATGGTCGCCATCTTTAAATAGTGCAAAGAATTGAAATAAAAGTAGCCTATATGTTAACCAGGTAAATCAGCTACTTCCATGTAAAATTCATGTAAATCGGACCAGTGGTTCTTGCGTGATTGAGTAATACACAGACACACACCATCTCATTTTTAGCCTCGCTTCGCTCGCGTCATAGTCGTGTCATATTGTTATTCAATGAAATGCATGTTTAACCCCGTTAACACCCCTTTAGAACCTGAATATCCAAAAATCCCTCCTTAGTAGAATTTTTCGACACACAACAAACATATCCCCTTCTTCTAACTTTAATAGTTTTGGTTGGTCGATGTGAGTGAACATCCAAAAATCCTTCCTTAGTGGACGTTTTTCTTCCAGAATTTCACCCCTCCCCATAGGCCCCTTAAATTGGATTTATGAAAAAACGGTCGAACACCTACTTATTTATTCGTTTATTTATATTTAAGCTGATTGAAACTCGGAGAAAATCAAACTCCTCGCCTATGTCGTTTAAGAGATACACGCTCCGTTTGGAATCTTTCAACCCCCACTTTTCATCCCTTTCACCTCATAATATACACCAAATCGAAAAACCATTAGACAGGTGTCAGCTTATTCTTAATGATTAGAATATATGCCAAGTATCACATCCCCAAATGAAACCACTCGTGAGATATTGTTATTCAATGAAATGCACGTTTACCCCCTTAACACCTCTTTAGAACCTGAATATCCAAAAATCTTTCCTTAGTGGACGTTTTCGACATACCACGAACATATCCCCAAAATTTCATGTTTCTAACTTCAATAATTTTGGCTGGGCGATGATGAATGAGTGAGTCAGTCAGGACATTTTCTTTCATTTATTTTTCAGAAATTCACCCCTCCCCATGAACCCCTTAAATTGGATTTATGAAAAAAACAAAACGGTCGAACACCTATTTACTTATATAAAGCTGTTTTCCCCCTGAGTTTGATGAGTGAGTAAGTGAGTCAATCAGTTAGGACACTTTCTTTCCTGTTTTTCACCCGATTTTCACCCCTCTCCATGGGCCCCTTAAATAGGATTTATGAAGAAATGGTCGAACACCTATTTACTTATTTTTTAAGCTGCTTTTTTCCGCTGAATTTCAAAATTATCGCCTATGTTGAATAAGAGATACAGTACATGCTCCGTTAAGAATCCTTCAACCCCCAATTTTCTCCCCTTTCACCTCATAATACACACCATATCGATAAACCCTTAGGCGTGTGTCTGCTTATTTTGAATGATTAGTTTATATGCCGAATATCACATCCCCAAATGAAACAACTCGTGAGATATTTTTATTCAACAAAATGCAAGTTTATCCCCTTAACACCCCTTCAGAACATGAATATCCAAAAACCCATCCTTAATGGACTTTTTCGATATACAACGAACATATCCCCAAAATCTCAAGTTTCTAACTGCAATAGGTTTGCTGGGGGATGATGAGTGAATATCCAAAAATCCTTCCTTAGTGGACTTCTTTCCCCAGAATTTCACCCCTCCCCATGAGCCCCTTAAATTGGATTTATGAAAAAACAATCGAACACCAATTTACTACTTTTTCAAGCTGATTTTTCTCCCTGAGATTCATACTTTTTGCCTCTGTCTTTTAAGAGATAATTGCTCCGTAAAGAATCCTTCAACACTCACTTTCCACACATACACCTCATAATATACACCACATCGAAAAACCCTCAGACATGTGCCTTCTTATTCTTAATGATGAGTTTATATGCCGAGTATCCCACCCCAAAGGAAACCAATCGGGAGATATTGTTATTCAATTAAATGCAAGTCTACCCCCTTAACACCCCTTTAGAACCTGAATATCCAAAATTCCTTCCTTAGTGGACGTTTTCGATATACAACGAACATATCCCCAAAATGTCATGTTTCTAACTTCAATAATTTTGGCTGGGCGATGATGAGTGAGTCAGACAGGACATTTTCTTTCAATTATTTTTCAGAATTTCACCCCTCTCATGAATCCCTTAAATTGGATTTATGAAAAAAAAAACGGTCGAACACCTATTTACTTATTTTTGAGCTGTTCTTCCCCCCTGAGTTTGATGAGTGAGTGAGTTAGGACACTTTCTTTCCTGTTTTCTCCCCCAGAATTTCACCCCTCTCCAAGGGCCCCTTAAATTGGATTTACGAAAAAACGGTCGAACACCTATTTACTTATATTTTAAGCTGTTTTTCCCGCCGAATTTTAAAACTTCTCGCCTATGTCGTTTAAGAGATACACGCTCCATTAAGAATCCCTCAACCCCCAATTTTCACCCCTTTCACCTCATAATATACACCACATCGATAAACCCTTAGACATATGTCTGATTATTTTAATGATTAGTTTATATACCGAATATCACATACCCAAGAAACAACTCAGGAGATATCGTTATTCAATGAAATGCACGTTGACCCCCTTAACACCTCTTTAAAACCCGAATATACAAAAATTATTCCTTAGTTGAAGTTTTCGACATACAGCGAACATATTCCCAAAATTTCATGTTTCGACCTTTAATAGTTTTCGCTGGGCGTGATGAGTGAGTGAGTCAGACAGGACATTTTCTTTCAATTATTTTTACCAGAATTTCACCCCTTCCCATGGGCCCCTTAAATTGGATTGATGAAAAAAACCTTGAACACCTATTAACTTATTTTTAAACTGTCTTTTCCCCCTGAGGTTTATGAGTGAGTGAGTTAGTCAGTCAGTTAGGACACTTTCTCTCCTTTTTCCCCCCAGAATTTCACCCCACCCCATTGGCCCCTTAAATTAATTTATGAAAAAACGATGGAACGCCGATTTACTTAATTTTTAGACTCATTTTTTTCGCTGAGTTTCAAATTTCTCGCCTATGTCGTTTAAGAGATAGGCCTACACGCTTCGTTAGGAATCCTTCAACCCCCTCTTTTCACCCCTTTCACGTCATAATAATACACCACATCGAAAAACCCTTAGACATATGTCTGCTATTATTAATGATTAGTTTATATCCCGAGTATCACATCCACAAATGAAACCACACGTGAGATATTGTTATTCAATGAAATGCAGGTTTAACCCCCATAAGACCCCTTTAGAACCTGAATATTCAAAAATCCTCCCTTTGTGTATGGTTTTGACATACAACGAACATATCCCGAAAATTCCATGTTTCCAACCTCAATATTTTTGGCTGGGCGATGATGAGTGTGTGAGTGAGTCGGGACATTTTCTTTCAATTTTCTTTTCTTCAGAATTTCACCCCTCCCGATGAACCCCTTGATTTATCAAAAAAAACTGTCGAACGCACATTTACTTATTTTTAAGCAGTTTTTCCCCCTGAGTTTGAAGAGCGAGTGATCAATCGGTTAGGACACTTTCTTTCCTGTTCTTTTCCCCCAGAATTTCACCCCTCCCCATGGGCCCCTTAAATTGGATTTATGAAAAAACGGTCAAACACCTAATTACTTATTTTTATGCTGATTTTATTCCGCTGAGTTTCAAACTCCTCGCCTATGTCGTTTAAGAGATACAGGCTCCGTTAGGAATCTTTCAACCCCCCACTTTTCACCCCTTTCACCTCATAATATACACCACATCGAAAAACCCTCAGACATATGTCTTCTTATTTTTAATGATGAGTTTATATGCCGAGTATCACATTCCCCAATGAAACCAATCGGGAGATATTGCTATTCAATGAAATGCAGGTCTACCCCCTTAACTCCCCTTTAGAACCTGAATATCCAAAAATCCTTTCTTAGTGGGCGTTTGCGGCCCTTGAGGAAGCTGCATACCAAATTTCATTCCAATCCGTTGGGTGGTTTCTGAGATTTCGTGATGAATGTGTGAGTGAGTGAGTGAGTGAGTGGTATTTGACAAATATCTAGTAGATAGTGTCAAGTCTTTGTTATGCTATACGCGGTTGACAGTGCTGTGTGATCAGTTGAGTAACTAACGGGATTTCAAGTAAAGCTCCTCATTTTCTATACCAGTAGTGCAGAGCGCAATTGGCATCCAGTCGGCCGTGTCTCGACTTGAGCTATGTTGCCATGGAAACTATCTGCCTTGCCATTCCTTCATGAGTATATTTTATGAATTTATTAGCCTTTGCTCGAGTGCAAAAGGGCCTAAATCAGAAGAATGAGAAAGACTATCAAAAATTCATGTAGCCAGCGGTTCTTTCTGGGTCCTAAACTATGTGTATGCAAAATTTGGTTGAGATTGGTGGAACGGTGTAGATTTGTATACGGAACCAACCCACCCACATACATACATGCAGACTTTCACTTTTATATATAAGATAAGGCATTAAGCACCGAAAATTGAACAATTTATTCCAATGTTGCAAAACGTAGAGATGACTATCCCAACAACAACAAAAACGTTTTCCTCACCCAAACTAAACTATTAAATCATAATTTATCAAGAATTCCAAATATAATGAATAACGTGGCTAAATGGACTGAGTGAAATTTACAAATGCTTCTAATTAATTTAAATTATAAATACCTTTATTCTAGACATAAGTGAGTAAGAGTGTTTGTGTTTGAACTGTATATTCCCATGCCTGTTACCACTTGTGAAACTTCGAGGTGGATGTCCTTAAATCTAGTGTTAATTAGTTAGTTAGTTAGTTAGTTAGTTTATTTAGTCGGTTAGTTGGTTTGTTGGTGACTTAGTTAGTAAATTGGTCAGTTATCTAGGATTTGCTAGGATCAGGTTCGTATTGGGAAGGCGATCTATTAAATATCTAGTGTCTAGGGGGTAGGGTTAATCAATATTATCTACAAGTGTAGACCTGTGAGAACTTTTGATAACATCTCTGAGAGATCTTAAGGACTTTCTTAGGGTCTCTAGATACTTTAATGTGCAGATGATTGTTTTGGTACTGCTCCCTCGCGTTTGTGTATTCCCAAGCGTATTTTGAGAAAGGCTCCGCCTAAGAGCCTTGAATCACCGTGCCTGCTGCAGACTATGGAGAATTGCCTGCTGTGTCCTTAAACTTGAACAGCAAAAGATCTTCTTGCGACATCAAATATGCTGTTGTGGCTGTACGTTTCTGGTGGTGTGACTTGTTTAAGGAGGAACTTACAGTTTAATGAGACAAAACAATAACGATTTTAATATAATAATTAAGGACCGGAAGTTCATGCAAAATCATATTTTTGCATATTTATGCTTTTTTTTTTTTTGGCACATTGCATTATATTTTTCTCATTTGCCTGTATAAGTGCATATCTGTGCTTCAGAAGGGTGTGTATTCTAATTTCCTGTTGTTCTAAAGCACTTTTTGTTATTTCATGTTCTTAAACTCGACTATATACGACTTATTTCGATTCGGACTCCGAGAGACAAACGCAGAATAATACTGAAATTATTTTAATACCTGGTACGTTTCAGTCCTTTTGCAAGTTAATATCAATTATTTTTATTGAGCATTTACTTTGTAAATATTGTAAAATTACTTTCATTTAAAAAAACATCAATGGCTATTAGAATTGCATATCAGTTATACTTAGAAATGAACATAATTAAAATTATTGATAGTCAACACCGCTTGAAGTAGGACTGCTCTGCTGTATGGTTTAATAGCTCCCACACTCGACTGGTAGATGTCCAGCTACATCACTCAATGAGAGTTAGCCTATATCTGGTGCATTACACCCCACTCCTGTCCAGTGGTTACCGGTTCTGAGCAACATTGAACCTCCTTACATCAGACGGAAGAGATCCCTTGCTAGAGTATGGTCGAGGATTCTGATGAATAACTCTTTTCCATCCATCAGAGCACATACGAAAATGCCGTAACGAGACTGAAGTCCCGGAAACCTGCTCGGAGGACAGCAAAGGAATTAACTGCCATGCCTTTCAGACCTAAGGAGGCATGGAAACAAGAATGGTCTCAATCATTCTCGTCAGGCATTTCTATCAGAAATCCAACAATAAAACTGGCTGGGTTCAATCTCCCTCACTCCTCCTTAACAGGATACGCTGTGGTGTTGGAAGAAGTGCTTCTGCTCTCCACCAGTGGGGTTGGCTGAAGTCTCCTGCTTGTGACTGTGGGTCTGAAGTGCAAACGATCGTGCACATTGTGAAGGACTGCCCTTTGCGAGCATTCTCTGGATCAATCGAAGACCTCCATCGTTTAACCCCTGACGCACTCACTTAGTTGGAGAGACTGGACACACGTCTGTGAGAGGCTACCACATTGCCGAAGCCGTTTTCACATTTCTTTGTTTTCCTATATCTTATCTAATATATAAAAGTGAAAGTCTGTATGTATGTGGGTGGGTGGTTGGGTATGTGGGTTTGTTCCGTATACAAATCTACACCGTTCCACCAATCTCAACCAAATTTTGCATACATATAGTTTAGGACCCAGAAGGAACGGCTGGCTACATGTATTTTCGATAGTCTTTCTCATTCTTTTGATTTCGGTCCTTTTGTACTCGATCAAAGGCTAATATAAAGTCATAAAATATACTCATGAAGGAATGGCTAGGCAGATAATTTCCATGGCAACATAGCTCAAGTCGAGACACGGCCGACTGGATGCGAGTTGCACTCTGTACTACCGATATAGAAAATGAGGATCTTTATTTGAAAACCGTTAGTTACTCAACTACTCACACAGCACTGTCAACCGCGTATAGCATAACAAAGACTTGACACTATCTACAATATAATTTCCGCAATATCAAAATGCAAATTATATCACAAAATAATATAATATTAATATCCCCTGGCAATACAGCCCATGAAGGGCCTAGGCCTACCAAGCGACCGCTGCCCAGCCATTTAGCCTGCAGATATTTGGGTGACGCGTGATCAGCGCAATGGGACTCCCGGCCGTTAATCTTGGTTTTCGTGATCAGGGCGCTGCCTCACTGTCAGACAGCTACTCAATTGTCCTCACGAGGCTGAGTGCACCCCGTTCCAGCCCTCACGTCATTTTCTAAAATCCATGACGGAGCCGGGAATCGAACCCAGGGCTTCTGGGTGGGATGCAGGTACGCTACCCCTATACCACGGGGCCGGCCACAAAATACAATAGCGTGATATTAAATGACAGAAACCAAACATACCATTGCACCTTATTAAAATAGAATTCCATTAGGTTCACTCGATTTTTATAAACCTTTATGAACTTTCCTGCTGGCAAGACCACTGCAGCGGTCTGGTTTATCAGTGGAGAGGATTACAGTTCTGAGAAATGCAATCCAAACATTTCATACAATAAATTCTTTCCACTGTGAATACAACTTAAACCAGACTTTCAGTTTTCATTGTAGAAAAAGATATTGCTGAAATTGTAATTCGATGATGATAGTTGATGTTAAAGGGCCTAACACGGTGGCTATAGGCCTCTTAATTCTTTGGGATGAAAATGAAGAATGATGATAAAATGAACACTAGAACTAAAAATAACTACAACTTACAACCAAATTACGGATTAGGAGAACAAAAGGATACAAAGGAAGGAATAAGGGAAATAAAATGCAGGTAAATGAAATGCTCTCAACCCTCATAAAATGAGAATTGACGGATTTGGTAAGGTGTGCCAAGAAAGGCAAATAGGAAGGGAAATAGGAGAGAGACCGCCCCAGAATCACTGGAAGAAGGGAAAAAGCAGATCCAGCTCACGTATCCTCCCAAACTCAACAGCCGTGAGCCCTTGCGAGTGTAACTTATCCAGTGGTTGGGCTATACACACCCTGCCTCCTTTATGACCTCGTGCAGAAGGGAGGAGATATGATGAAAAGGAAAACAAGCGATCTGACCCTTCGAAGAATGAGGGATCAGTAAAGATGAAACAAGGTCCAATTAAGGCGGGAATTTGAAAGACTTCTTAGACCTCAGATATCCTAATACCGTCAGGGTCGGAAGAGGACAAGAGTTGACCAAGGGAGGCCGACAGTAAATATGCCAGACAGTACCCCGGCACAATTAAGTGGAAGCAATCGCGAACTCAGCTGTGGTCCCCTGATCGCTAACCAGCGTCCCACAAATTGAAAGCCCCTGAAGGAGGGGTAGTGTCGTAATGTCGTAAGTGAACGAGAAGTGACCAAGGGTGGTCGACAGGAAAGATGACAGAAGGGAGCCGGGCACAAGTAAGTGAAAGCAATACCGCACTCAGCTGAGGTCCCGTGGTCACCAAACCCACATCCCATTAGTCGTGAGCCCCTGGGCGATGTACTGAAGAATGATTCAACAGAATCGCAAGAAAACATTATGATACCCATTTTTCAAAATAGAACTTATGGATATGCACTGGACTGTTGATTCCGTAGTTAATTGGATATCATCGTAGGTATCAGAGGCAAAGAAGTCACTATCATGTGCGTTACTAGCATTGGTCAACTACTATCCCGGCATTTGCCTGGACAGAGTGCAGAAAAACCACACTCAGGATAGATTCGAACCTACGATGTCTGGACTTGCTACAGCTGCCTTCGCAACCGTGGTGCACGATTATACGATCACAACTACGGTCCGGGACTCTCAAAATGACGACTACACACAACAGACGAAGGAGTGTTTGTGTCCGGAACAAAGTTATCGCCGGAAATCACGTAAGACAATCATCTCACCTAACTCTGTCTCACGTAAACTCGGGAAATGAAAGCACACCTCCTGTGAGGGACCAAGAGTAGTGTTGAATGCGACATCTTCCATCGGTACTTGCAACTGGCATATGTAATGCCATTGTAGATATGTTTTGTTCTCTTTCATAATAGCTTTAAACTGCCTGTATATTTAACATAAGACAAGAAAGGTTGCAGCACCATTTTCACTGCCAGCTGGATCGCATCCCCCCCCCCTCCCCCGCTGCTTTAAACTGCATGCCCATTCGACACTCAAACGTGTACAGGATCTTTTCACAGTAGCGCTCCATTCGTATTTACGTCTTTTTGCAGAACTAGCACTGACGTTATTTCGTTTCTTACAACCGTCTATTTGACGTTTTGGACTTCGCTAAACCCATAAAATATTAAACAATAGACAAATCATTTTCTAAATGAAAAGTTATCTTAACTTCAAGTAAGTTGTCCTATTTATTAAATTTATATTCATTCAATGTCATTTAAATTATATTGAATAATGATTTTAATATATTTTTTAATCTTAGTCACATTTATAATTATATTGGTTTTTTCCATTGCTTTGTTTTTAGACACCATATACTTTGAGCTAACCTCTTTACTTTCCACCACGTCGTGTTACTTGAAGCCGCTTTGATTGGAAAAGGTTTATGGATCCTTAAGCATACAGGCTCTTCATTAATTATATACAGATTGGTGAAGTAGGGGAAGGTACCTCAGTATAGGACACTTAAGGTTCCTTTTGTATAATAACTTAAGGAAAGGGTGAAATTAAAATTTAAAATTATTTTTGAAAACTTGATTTGATTCTCTTTCATTGTAGCAAATCATCTTTCCACATTATATACTGATATAAAAGAATTTAAAACATTTATAAATCTCACATTTTTCACAATTCAAAAACGAGGCACACAGTATCGGACAGTCTCAATATAGTAAGATTATTCTATTATTATGCTCATGTATGTACAGTATATCCATCTTACTTTTTAGCACATATGTCACATTGATAATAATGAAGTGTCCCTTCAAGGAAACCTTTGCAAATATTGCACTGGATCCAGTCCTCACTGAAATTCTCACCACAAATTATGCAGTGGGTTGTTTCGCAATCAAAATTCAGTGCCTTCCTAGCTTTTTTCCCCAATTACGCCAAAGATTGTAAATTCAGTTCAACACGCCTTGAGTTCACATTATGCTTTGTATATAATATAATAATAAACTTAGGGAAAGCATTTCCAAAAATTAACATAGAAATTAAATTATTACATAATTGTGACATAAATTCAGTTCTGAAAATTTGTCTAAACATGTTTATATCAGCGTCTTGCTCATCAGAAAACGTGCTTTGAAATGCACCCATGGCAGTTTTCATTTGTCTCTCTTTGGTTGGAGAAATTAATTTCAATATGTCACCTAATGTATTCCTAGGGACACAGAACTGCTCACTTGCGTACCTAATGCTCATTTTAGCCCCTCTTACTTCATCAATTGCTAATTTTATGTTTTCCATCATCCAGATTCACCTTTATACTCCCATATTTGTCTGAAACAAACGAAGGTATTGTAAGAATTGGTAAGAAAACTTCGGGTACGTTTGTCCGATACTGTGTGCCGGAAGCTTGTGCGAAATTGGGTGCCCAACACGTAAAACTTGATGGGTCATCATACGTAACACATTTAAACAAAACCTACGCCATCATCCACATTTCTTCATTAACGTATGGTTAACAATCAACAACCCTTAAAATATTTCACTCATCAGTATTAAGGTGCCGAACAGGTTCACAAATTATCTTCGTGCAGCAAGAAAGAGTCACAAAAGAGAGACCATCTCACCACGTGCTTACTTCTTTGTTTATAGACACCCAATGGTCACCCTCCAACGTACCTCGTGAAGGGTCAGTACTACCACCACAGAAGTTTCCGCAACATTGTACTGAACATCAGAAACTGACACTGTCCGATATTGAGTTCCGTCCGATACTGGGGTACCTTCCCCTATTAATATCAGCGGCGGTTCGTGGGGTGTAAGTTCGGTGCCCCAACACACGCTCGTGGGCAGTAAACGTATACATTTTGAATAGGTGTGTTGGGTCATTTAGCTAGGATGAAATCTGGTATGTCAAAAGTGGTTGGGGTTGATTGCTTGAAAAAATTAATTTTTATCCTCCTCCTTCCATTTAGAAAACAGAGTTTCTCCTAAAATACAAACTAAATCTACGGACGGTTCCATGTTAAAACACGCCTTGGAGGGAACACTATTATTTTACACTATAAGAAAATATTTGAATACTATATACCCAAAGAACGACCTCTCACTCTACATACCGTACTCGTACTTATACTTATAACATAACTGAATTTCAAACGCACTTCCCCTCCAAACATACACCTATAATTATGTTATGATTAAACACAGTAACTATAAAAACACCAAGAGCTCACTCTTTTAGCTGTGCTACTGTATGCTTTTCAAAAGCGCTTATTCTATTTACACTTCACTCACAATAAATGTGCCACATGGCCACGAATCACATTTTAACAGCCCAATTTTTACTATAAAAGAATACTTCGTACACCTCACGTTCAAATCTATAACAAGCTTCTTGGTTGGTTGGTTGGTTGGTTGGTTGGTATCTAAGTTTAGGGGCTGCGACAACGCGGTCATGTAGCCCCGTGTAGAATCTGTCTGATAACCGGTGTTAATTGCGATGACTGTATTAGTGTGTGTGTTATCTGTTTTTAATTCAAATAAGGACTGCAGACGATAAATTCAAGTAGATCCTACTTTTGCCGCCAAACGCCACCGTCAACGACTTCTAGTTCAGAACTTAGCTACCAGATGCCACCTCAGTCGGCTCTTGGCTCTTGGCAACGAACGTAGGAACCTAAGAGCGTTGTTTACATTCTTAACCTATACAATTTAGCTTCACACAGGTGTAATTAGTGGAAGGTTTTTTAACAAGCCATAAATCTCTGACATGGGACCAGCGGCTTTACTTCCCCTCCGAAGGAAGGCATACTGAGTTTTTTTTACGCTCTTAAAAAAATCCGACGACTTCGGCCGAATTTGAACCCGCGATCTTAGGCATAGAAGCTCAGCATGTTACCAACTACCCCACCGAAGCGGCCAACAAGCTTCTTATTACAGCTGTTGGAACAGTAGCCACAACTCTCGCGACAAAATATACTAGTCAATATGTCTTTGCGTGATTGTGTTTTAGCGTGACTGAGATACTAACATTTGTTTATTAATTTTAAGGTTCGTATTCGCGAATATCAAAATGTGTACGAACAATGAGTGTAAGTGGCTGTGCTCGAAATTTGGCCTAAAAACTGATGAATGCCTCAACACCAAAAATAACTTAAAAATCAATTTGGTTTAAGTACCGTGATTAGTTCGGCATCATTTTAATAGTTCCCAAGATGTTCCTTATTTGGTATAACGAGCACCTTCAGACATCTGTAATCAATTTAATCAGTATTTCAGCGCATTATTACGTTTTGCCGCGTCTTTCTTACAAAACTAGCCTTGCATAGGTGCTCTCATATTTCTATTTAAATTCGATTTTAAAACGAGAACGCAGCTTATTTGTGCCAAGTACCGTGATGTATAGAGTGTATTCTGCCTATCCAAGAAAAAATATTGACTTGTCATTTAAGTTTTATGTCACTAAAATCCAAGACAATTGTTGGAGTGGTTTACGGCTTTAAAAGCATAGGAACAGACATTTTCTTACTACCCCAATTGGGCGCGACGTTTGGCTTCAGTAGCTTGCACTAGGCAGCGCAGCGAATGCATCTCATTCCGTTCTTTCCTCCATGTCGAGGAGCGAAGAGCTCGCGTTTTATATTCGGGTGCATTCGGTTAATATCGTCACGGCTCGTGCGAGGCAGCGAAACATTCCTGTTGCTTGACGGGCTGCACCAAGCGAAACATTCCTGTATATATACTGGCAGGCGGTTTGGCGCGTTGTCATGGCAACCGTTCAGTTATACGTCACAAGTCAGCCCGCATTGCTGTGAGCATTGGAAGGGCTGCACTCACAACGCAAGGCGCAATCGTGAAGAAAATTGACTGCGGGGCTCGTTTAATTACTAATAAGTATGAGCGCTACGCCGGTTGTGTAATCACAACATATAAAGCGCACTCTTCGTTCTTTTTAACGGATACGGTAGGGTTTAAAGAGGAAATATAGGGATTCAGAAAATGATAGATAATTGTTTTGAGAAATGTTAGTGCAGCTGGGCTGTACCTGATGCACCTGAAAAGCCGCTACTGATTGATATTCCAAGTCTGCCATTTCAAACTTTTGACCTATCTTACGAAATACTTTAGGGGCTAAAGAAGAAGCCCAATGTGTTCTCAATCAATGCATCTCATTTGACATTATACTGGGATTATACGTTTCTGCTTTTACTTTAACTAGGTGAGATAGGTTAGTTGGTTCCTCTGTTTAGGGGCTGCGACATCGCGGTCATGCAGCCCCGTGTACTTTGGATGTGTGTAGAATCTGCCTGATAAACGGTGTTAATTGTGAAGGCTGTATTATTGTGTGTTGTATGTAATTCAGGTAAGGACTACAGACGGTCAGTTTTAAGTAGTTCCTACTTTTTCTACCAAATGCTACCGTCAACGACATCTAACTGCAAACTTGTCTAATAGATACCCCCGTAACCAGACGTTAACCCTTGGAACTAAATAGCGCTAATAAAATTTTACTTTCACACGAGTGTAGTTAGTGGAAGGTTCTTTTACATCACATAAATCTATGTCCTATGACATGGGCCCACCGGCTTTACTTCCCCTCCGAAGGAAGGCATACTGGAGGGATTTTTAACGCTTTTCAAAACTCCGATGGCTTCGGCCGGGTTTGAACCCGCGACCTTGGGCATAGAAGCTCAGCATGCTATCAAATATGCCACCAAAGCCGCCCAATATGGGATAATAGGCATGTAAATACAGCAATACTGTTACCTAATATGCAGCTATAGTAGCCTACACACTGCTTTATGTACATGAATAAGCCATTTCTCATTAATCACACCATTTGTGCGGGGTTAAAATTCGTAAGTATATTTGACTCCAGAATGATGACTTTATATTCCAAATATTGAATAATTTAAATGCTGTTTCCTTTCAAAAAGGTAGATGCAAAATTTTAAAAATGAAAGAGAACGATGTGAACAAGACGTCTAATTTACACCAATTACAAGAGAAATAAAGACTATCAGGAAAGTACTGTAATTGTGAGACTAGGTCCTTGACAAATCACATCCTCTTTGTTATTGATGCATTCCCTACTACGTTATTGTACTCCACAGTACCTTTCGCCTAGATTTGCAGCGAGTTGATATTGCACTTGATTAACTCCAGAGCCCAGGATAACTATGTTTTCAACTCACTTAGGGGCAAAATGAATATACTTTGCATAATATATTGGCATGTATCTTTCTATAACGTGTAAATACACCTCTCGGGCAACGCCGGGTAAAATAGCTAGTATATATATATATATATATATATCATACTAATATATAAAAATGAGATGGTGTGTGTCTGTCTTTCTGTCTGTCTGTCTGTCTGTTACCTAATAACGCAAGAACCACTGGTCCGATTTAAATAAAATTTTGCATGGATGTAGCTACAATACCAGGTTTACATATAGGATACTTTTAATTTCGATATTTTGCACTATTAAGAAATGGCGACCATTTTAGTGACGTCACTACACCCTTCGGTTTCAAAATTTCATATTTCCATATCAAATAAAAAGAGAACGGTAGGAAATAGCAAACTTTTGATGGCACATACGAGCTTTGAAATTTAATTTCCTATCCGAAAGGTCCTTATCACTTTTCGTGTATCTCCAACGGTTAGCGTCTAAAACCTACTTTTGTGACGTCACTACACCCTTTGGTTTCAAAATTTCATATTTCCATTTCAAATAAAAAGAGAACGCTAAGAAATAGCAAACTTTTGATGGTATACACGAGCTTTAGCATTTAATTTTCTATCCAAAAGGTTCTTATCACTTTTCGTGTATCTCCGACGTTTAGCGAGTATAACCTAAATTTGTGCAATAAAACACGGTCAACACCGAGCGGTGCAGTATATCTCTATATATATAAATAGAAAATTTGTCTGTTTTTTTCTGAATTTCTACGGAAATTTGAGTTATTTACACGTTTCAGACTGTTTTATGATAGATGCGCGCGAAAATAATGTTTTGGTCTGTCTGTTTGTTTGATTGTCTGTGGACAAATTTGTTCCCTCATAACTCGAGAACGGCTGGGTGTATCAACGTAAAATTTGGTACAGATATTCATCAGAGGCACGACACTAATCATTGATGTAACCCTTCTCCGTACCTCTCATAAAAGGAGGCCTACCCCCTTAAAATGCATGCTGAAATAGGAGTAGAAGGACGAGACAAAAATCATTTTCAGCCCCTCGATGTGAGAGACAAAACTCGGGGTCCCCGAAATCCACATTTTAAGGCCCTAAAACCAACCGTTTTTGAGATATTCCCAGAAAACTAATTTCATTTAATAAACTAATGAACGAATACAAGCCGGTAACCATGGCAACAGATTCTCAGAGGTCCATCTATTGCTGTAAGACGCAATGCAATTCCATTAATTACATTGGTGTGAAAGTTTGCAAACGGCTAGAAGGTTATCACGGAACCAAGTTAAGCTGTAGAATTCATCAATACGTATAATGCGCTTAAGGGGGTCAAGGGGTACAGTAGAATTTTTTCACGCGATTTACCCCTCCGGGTGTGGTACGGCAGGTCTATTATATTCCTATTCCTATATTATATTATTATTATTATATTATGGCGTACAACGAGGCCCCCTCGGTGCCAGAAACAAAACTTTGGGGCCCTAAAGGGTCCTCGAAAATTACATTATAAGGCCCTAAAACCAAGAGTATCTGAAATATTCCCAGAAAACTAATTTAATTTAACAAACTAATGAAGGAATGGAAATCGCTAACCATGACAACATTATCTCAAAGGGTGGCATCCAACTTTCCATCTATTCTGTAAGAAGTAATGTCACTCTATTTATTACACTTCTGTGAAAGTTTGCAAATGGCTATACGGTTATCACGGAACCAACGTAGACTGTATAATTCATCAATGCAATTAAGGGGGTCAAGGGGTAACCTAGATCTTTTTCATGCAATTTTCACGTGCGACATATAGTACAGAAGGACTATTATATCTCTAAACATTTGCAAAGTGAAATGCCATGCCCTGTGGTTCAGATTCCACATAAAATGGAGGTCCCGTGGCTTATGATCTCGCGATTAATGGTCACGTAAAACTACAATCATCCTTTATATCTCCAAACAGCAACATTATTTTCAAAAATTCCTGAATTGAATCAGCATTTTTTGCGGCTTTTAGGAATTTAGGCCATTTGAGACTAAAGAACCTGAATTTTCATGCACCAGAAGCCTTTATAATTTATGAAAGAGGTCTTCCTGTGTATGTGGACCTAAAACAACGTAGAGGGTCATTTTTTATGTGAGGTGTATTGCGTTTCGTCTACAAGTCTTTCAATTCTATTTCACGTCAAGAAGTACAAGTTAGGTGAATTTAGTTTGAGAGCAAATTTTAGCTAATCTTTCTTTTGTCGACATGCGGGTTCATCGTAAGGATGATTTTGTTTGATACTGTATGGCAGATATACCTATATTTGGATATCTGGGTGATTGTTGTAGACAATAGAATTGTCCGTCTGTCTTTCTGTGTATCTTTATGTACGCCTATAAATCGTGTTCGTAGGCGTGGTGCATCGTAAAATTAGGTATGGTAAACATGAGTCAATACACCAATCATTTATAAAACTCTTCATCGTACTTTTCAAACAGTAGAAGGGTGAATATAGGGAAAAACTTCTCAAAATATATGCTAAAATAGGCGAAATATAAAAAATTATCCTAGAAGGACGATCAAAGCATATGTTGCGCTTCTCAATGTCAGACACAAAATTCGCGAGTCTATAAGGGGTCTCCGAAAACCACATTTTAAGGCCCTTAAATGAACAGTGTGTGTGGTATTCCCTGAAAACTAACTTCGTTCTGATAAACTTATGAAGGAATGAAAAACCGCTAACCATTGCAACAGTAGCTCAATTGATAATGTCTGGTGTTAATTTATAACACCGTTCGAAGGACGGGTACTTCTGCTATACTAATATATAAAAATGAGATGGTGTGTGTCTGTCTTTCTGTCTGTCTGTGTGCTACTCAATAACACAAGAACCACTGGTCCGATTTAAATGAAATTTTGCATGGATGTAGCTGATTTACCAGGTTTACATATAGGATACATTTTATTTCGATAATCTGCACTATTAAAAATGGCGACCATTTTAGTGACGTCACTACACACTTTAATCAAAACTTCATATTTCCTTATCAAATAAAAAGAGAACGCAAAGAAATAGCAAACTTTTGACGGTACATACCAGCTTCACTTTTCGTTTATCTCCAACGGTTAGCGAGTAAAACCCGCATTTATGACGTCACTACACCCTTTGGTTTCAAAATTTGATATTTCCATTTCAAACAAAAAGAGAACGCTAAGAAATAGCAACCTTTTGATGGCATACATGAGCTTTAACATTCAATCTTCTATCCAAAAGGTTCTTAACACTTTTCGTGTATCTCCAACGGTTAGCGAGTAAATCCTAAATTTGTGCAATAAAACACGGTCAACACCGAGCCGTGCAGTATATCTCTACATATATAAATAGAAAATTTGTCTGTTTTTTTCTGAATTTCTATGGAAATTTGAGTTATTTACACGTTTCAGACTGTTTTATGATAGATGCGCGCGAAAATAATGTTTTGGTCTGTCTGTCTGTCTGTTTGTTTGATTGTGGACAATTTTGTTCCCTTATAAATCGAGAACGGCTGGGTGTATCAACGCAAAATTTGGTACAGATATCCATCAGAGGCACGACACTAATCATTGATGTATCTCTTCTCTGTACCTATCATAAAAGGGGGCATACCCCCTTAAAATACATGCTGAAATAGGAGTAGAAGGACGAGACAAAGCCCATTTTCAGCCCCTCCAAGTGAGAGATAACATTCGGGGGCCCTAAAAACACATTTTAAGGTCCTACGTCCAACCGTTTTTGAGATATTCCCAGAAAACTAATTTAATTTAATAAACTACTGAACGAATGCAAGCCGATAACCATGGCAACAGATTCTCAGAGGTCCATCTATTGCTGTAAGACGCAATGCAATTCCATTAATTACATTAGTGTGAAAGTTTGCAAACGGCTAGATGGTTATTATGGAACCAAATTAAGCTGTAAATTTCATCAATATGTAAAATGCGCTTAAGGGGGTCAAGGGGTAGTCTAGAATTTTTTCACGCGATTTACACCTGCGGGTGTGGTATGGCAGGTCTATTATATTCCAATCCCTATATTGTATTATTAGTAGTAGTATTATATTATGGCGTACAACGACGAGACAAAGCCCCTCGGTGCCAGAAATAAAACTCTAGGGTCCTCGAAAACTACATTATAAGGCTCTTAAACCAACAGTTTCTGAAACATTCCCAGAAAACTAATTAAATTTAATTTAACAAACTAATGAAGGAATGCAAATCCGTATCCATGACAACATTATCTCAAGGGGTGGCATCCAACTTTCCATCTATTTCAGTAAGAAGCAATTTATTACATTTATTACATTTCTGTGAAAGTTTGCAAATATAAGGTTATCACGGAACCAACGTAGACTGTATAATTCACCAATGCAATTAAGGGGGTCAAGGGGTAATCTAGGATTTTTTCACGCAATTTTCACGTGCGACATATAGTACAGAAGGTCTATTATATCTCCAAACAACAACATTATTTTCAAAAATTCCTGAATTGAATCAGCATTTTTGCGGCTTTTAGGAAATTGGGCCATTTGAGACTAAAGAACCTGAATTTTCATGCACCACAAGCTTTTATAATTTATGATAGAGGTCTTCCTGTGTATGGGGACCCAACCCAACGTAGAGGGTCAGTTTTTATGTGACGTGTATTGCGTTTCATCTACAAGACTTTCAATTATATTTCATGTCAGGAAGTACACGTTAGGTGAATTTAGTTTGAGAGCACATTTCAACTAATCTTTTTTCTTTTCTTTTTTTTGTCAACATACGGGTTCATCGTAAGGATGATTTTCTTTGATACTGTGTGGTAGATATACCCATATTTGGATTTCTGGGTGATATGTTGTAGACAATAGAATTGTCTGTCTGTCTTTCTGTGTATCCTTATGTACGCCTATAACTCATGTTCGGATACTTGGTGCATCGTAAAATTAGGTATGGTAAACATGAGTCAATACACCAATCATTTATAAAACTCTTCACCATACTGTTCTTACAGTAGAAGGGTGGATATAGGGAAAAACTTCTCAAAATACATGCTAAAATAGGCGAAATATAAAAATTATCCTAGAAGGACGACCAAAGCATATGTTGCACTTCTCAATGTGAGACAAAAAATTCGCGAGTCTATAAAGGATCTCCGAAAACCACATTATAAGGCCCTTAAATTAACAGTGTGTATGATATTCCCAGAAAATTAACTTCGTTCTGATAAACTTATGAAGGAATTACAAGCCGCTAACCATTGCAACAGTAGCTCAATTGATAATGTCTGTTGCGTCTCTAAAAGCAACAGTACTTAAAAGGGATGTAACACCAATAACATTGTTATTATTATTATTATTATAATGTCTGATGTTAACACCGAACACCGTTCGAAGAACGGGTACTTCTGCTAGTATATATATATATGTAAAAAAGGAATAACTGTCCGTTCGTCTTTTATGCGTTCATAAACCATTCATCCGATTGCGATCAAATTTTGGTGAGTTGTTGTACAGACTTCCGGGAGGTTTATAGGCATAATTAATCCATAACAAAATAGATAGCGCGCGAATAGTTTAAACAAATGCGTAATGGCGATGCGTTCATATACAATTCATCCGATTGCGATCAAATTTTGGTGAGTTGTTGTGCACAGTCCCGGAAAAGTTATAGGCGTAGTAAATCCAATTTAAATAGATGGCGCGCGAGTAGCTTCAACAAAATGGCGTGCGTTTGTTTCAAGAAAGTCCCACATGTGTTCATATACCATTCATCCCATTGCGATGAAACTTGGGTGAGATGTTCTATACACTTCAGGTAAGGTTTCTGGCTCAGTGAATCCACTTAACAATAGGTAGCGTACGAGTAGATTCAACAAATGAGCGACGACGGGCGATGCGTTTCAAAAAGTCCTGTATGCGTTCACATAGCATTCGTCCGATAGCGATAAAACTTGGGTGTGAGGTTGTGTACACTACCGGCAAGGTTTCTGGCTTAGTAAATCCATGTTATAATAGGTAGCACACGAGTAGATTAAACAAATGAGCGACGACGCGCGAAGTGTTTCAACATAGTCCCGTATGCGTTCATATACCATTCGTCCGATAGCGACTAAACTTGGGTGAGTTGTAGTGTACACTCCAGGGATAGTTTCAGGCTTTGTAAGTCCATTTTACAATAGGTAGCACACAAGTAGATTCAACAAATGGGCGAAGACGCGCGAAGCGTTTCAACAAAGTCCCATATGCGTTCATATACCATTCGTCCGATAGCGATGAAATTTGGGTGAGATGTTGTGTACACTTCAGGGAAGGTTTCTGGCTTAGTGCATCCACTTTACAATAGGCATCGCACAAGTAGATTCAACAAATTATCGACGGCACGCGAATCACTTAAACAAAGTCCCGTAGCATTCTAATACCATTCATCCGATTGCTATGAATCTTTGGTTGAATTGTTGTGCACACTCCAGGAAAGGTTTCTACTTAGTACATCCTTTTTACAATAGGTAGCGCACGAGTAGATTCAACAAATGAGTAACGGCGCGCGTATCGTTAAAAAGACATTCGTATGGGTTCATATACCATTCATGCGATTGCAATGAAATTTAGAGAAATGTTGTTTCAACTCCTGCAAAGATTTCTGATTTAGTAAATCCATTTTACAATTGGTAGCGCACGAGTAGATTCAACTAATGAGCGACAGCGCATGAATCGTTTCAACCAAGTCCCGTATGCGTTCATTTACCATTCATTTGATTGTGATAAAACGTTGGTGAGTTGAGTACAGTCCTGCGAAGGTGTATGCATTAGTAAATCCGTTTTGCAATGGGTGGCGCACTAGAAGATTCAACAAATGAGTGTAGGCGCGTGAATCGTTTAAACAAAATCCAGTAAGCGTTCATATGCCATTCATCCGATTGCGATGAAATGTTAATGAGTAGTTGTGTACACGCCAGGGAAGGTTTTCTACTTAGTAATGTGCCCTTTTAGCAAGAAATATGCCAATCACAGTATACCAGCGTAGCTCAATTCGGAATTTCGGGGCAGCGGTAAGTTCCCCCACTCTGTGACTCACATATTTTGGATTAATTAGAGGATACACTTGCAAAAATAACAACAAAATCAACTCCTATTTAAACACATTTAATTAATAAAATTAATGGCGCTACAAACACTTTAACAATTTAATTACTGACCCATAATCATCTACTTGTTCCAAATGAACAAGGAATCACAAATATAATAAAACAAATATTGTATTTAAAACATATGGTTTCCACATAAACCAACAATTCCTACTTAGTCTTACTTCCATAAAGCATTAACTGCGAGTTTTATATAACTCTGAGCTCTTTTGGCTCCATGCATTTACATAATAATGGTGTCATTCTTGTACACCTCAAACACTATCCTTTATATTTTCTTATTTCTCAAAAACAGATATATAATTACATTTAAATTTTATGTTAATTATCTAACTCAATATTTTGGGCATGTCCACACATTCAGTTGTTATCATCTCTCTTTATTTCACAAATATATTAAGGTAATCAGGAAATCAATTGTGTACTCCAGAGCGTGAAGATACTTGACACAGTCAAAAAACTATAGTTACTCCCGAACTCAGTTGCCTTCAATTAACTCGTGGAATCCTACGTTCATACATCATTACAATAGGGATTGTTATTTATCTCTTATGTCTTATAAGACCATTATCATATAAGAAACTACGATCTGAACAGGCAAACGAAAATATCAATCTACAAGGACCTCGGTTCAACGCCCGGGTCGTTAACAACTTTAAACACTCCTGGTGTATTCATTTCTCTTTACAACATCTTACGAGACGGTCTCTGGTCCCTCTCGCTTTAAGAGAGCTAGACCCTTCTACTTGGGCGCGATTTATGACACGGAGGGGTGACGGCGACTCCCTCTCTAACCCACGTTAGTATCTTATTTCCAAGGCTTTCAAAACAAACCTTTACATTATATTCAGTTCTGGGGAGAGACCGGGCTTTTACTGTACCGTACTCATTCAAACAACTATTCTTTGGTTCAAAGACCATTTTCGTAACCTTGGCATTTATTAATTATGAGAGGGTCCTCATTGATTGGGAAGATTAATACACATACGACGACGAAGAATTAAGGGGCTTTTATCATAAGACGATTCTGCGTTCGAATCTCTTCACGTGCCTCGGGAACCATTCCCTTACAGAGGACTTATACAAAATGCGATTTAAAGTCGGCCGTGGCCCATATGACATACGCTCTATAATACCATATATTAGCTCCCTTTTTTTTATACATACACAATGCCTCGTGATACTATGTCACAAATAGAGGACTTATACAATTATCAATTCACTGCAATCAACTACCCTCCATAAGTAATTTACCAAGTATTTTAACCTCTACGCGTTCCTAGCATGACATTTTAATACTATTTTGCTCATTTGCGCTATGCATTATTTTAAGCCGAATTGTCTTCCCAAGAACTGATAAATCTCATTAGTAACAATTCATATTATTTTAATTCTCATATTAATCTTTTCCGTTGCCGATAAATCGCTCCCTTTTTAAAATATTCCATTGAACATCATATCTTACACATACATTAAGGCTTTAACGCTCTTATGTTCATATCAATTTATTTGATCTTTATTTAACATTTCCATATTTAATTATTATTATTATCTTTATTCTTTACACAAGCTCAAAAGCTATTTCTTTCATATCTCAACTTTACTTTATTTCAATATCTTTCATGATAATTAGTGATATTTCGCTTGCTCTTATGACATTTGTTAAATACATTAACCCTTTATTCACATATCTCCTCTACGGGATTTATTCTTTACATAATTATTTATAATTTCTCAATTTTTTATTATTGTTCAGACCGCGTTCTTGCTTATTCAGTATTTATTTCTTAACACACATCCCTTTTACTCAAAAACTCCGGTGGATTTGTACACAACCAATTTCTGACACCAAAATAGAATGAATTTAGTACTCACATGTTTTAAGATCGTCCCATGATCTTTATTCTTGCGCGGTGCTTCATTTTGGGCCCACTTTGAACTTTTTACTCCATATTAAAGGAATTCATCTTATGTATAAACACTTTTTGACATATATTTAAAACACTTAACATTGACGACATTATTATACACTGACGTGTCCCTTTTCAACACATAATAAACACTAAAAATATTATTAACACACAATCTTGATTATTTTACACTTCACAATTCTCGATCACTAGGCCGTATTTCTGAGCCTATCACACGTGATCTTCTTAAATTCCCGTTTCCAAGGGTGAAATTTATTCGATGTCGGCTTCCTATCCTGCAGAATGCGAAAGTCTCGAAACATCTACTGTTCCCTGGAGTCCCAATTCTGCTACTCCTATCCTGGATGACCGGCTATTTATCTAGCTTGAACGGCTTCTTTGTAGATCTGTCTATCGATCCTAACGAAAGTCTATTCGGATCGAGGTTTCCTCAATGACCTATAGATTTAGTTTATAGCAGCTAGTACTTCTCGAGTCTAGTACTTTTAGAATAGTTCGCCTGCTTTCTGGAGATAATGTTTATAGTCTCCTATCTTCTCTATTTGATAGGTTCTAGCACTCCTACGTTTCTGATGTACGTTCCGAACCTTATTCTGTTCTTCCCTTTTTGGGTTCTTTAATTTAGATGACAGTTTATCTTTCTGGTACGGTACTTCCGTACGTTATGATCTATTCGTTCGTCTATTTAACGACCTATCGCCTTTAAGTCCGACGTTCGCAGCCTGCTCTGACTATAATTTACGAACTTTCACTATAACTTGTATACAGTCGGGCCTAAATCCTGTAATTAGGATTTTCCTAATATTTCAATACGGCGATACTTTAAAATTCTTCTTGACCACTCCTTATGGAGGCAAGCAAGTCGTTAATACTGCGATGCCTATGGCTATCGGTTATTACTTCTGCGGTGTAACACAGCGTTTCTCCCTCAAGGAGTACTGGTAGCTGTTTTCGATGTGACGCAGAGTTACGCCCCACACGGCTGTCTGAATACTGATGTGCTGATGATCCAGCGTCACGTCCCCTCACGGACTGTCGGGATGACTGCATGCGTAGTAACCCCCTCACGGGTTGTCAGGATAACTGCATTTGGTGTGTGATGGAGCACAGTGACGTGCCCTCAGGCCGTTTGAAACTGCATGATTGGCTTGGTAAAGCCCGAAGCTTTATACTATTTTACTACAAAAAAATAAGACTCTAGCCTTTTCTGTGGTCAACTTCTAAAATAATGGTGCCACAAATATAAAAATTATACCTTCCGAAAGCTCGTCTTCTCAATGTCACATACTCTCATTGTACCTAAGAATCGATCGTGCAATTCGGAGATATTAATTAATTTCTCGTCCTCAATTGTGTGGGTGTTGCATTTCTTTTGCTCTATCCCCTCCACAGAGGCCGTGGTACTTCCCCAATGACGTCGTCTTACGTTAGCAGTTTTTTCTGCGCAATTATTAAATGGTTTCTCTTTACTGAAAAATCTCTCATTCAAAATGATTCACTGTACTGTACTTGTTTACTCATTATTATGCTCGTAAACGTGTTAATTTTAATTATTCCTCTTCTGGCGCATAAGCGGTGTTGTCATTTTACAGCAACGTCAGCTTGATTTCCGATTCAGGCTTCCTTGTTTAATCCTGGGAAATTTCCACTCGGTTATTAATACTCGTGACTCGCTCCCTTCAGAATGTCAAGAGGGGTGATATCATCCTCTCAAACACCTGGTCCTCGTTAGTTGCACAACCTTATGCTGGCCTCCTAGCTTGATCTTCCTTTAAGTTACATTAGAAACTATACGTTTCTTTGATTTCTTCCTCAAATGCATGGATTCGCACACCTTGGACCCTATAGCATATGGGTTCAGTAAATCCATTTTACAATAGGTAGCGTGTGAGTATATTCAACAAATGGGTGACGGCGCTCGAATCGTTTCAACGAAGTCCCGTATGCGTTCATATATCATTCATGTCATTGCGATGAAACTTTGGTGAGTTGTTGTGCACGCTCCCATGTTTATGTTGTTGTTGAGATAGTTAGTCAATTTTACAATAGTTTAGAGGTGGTTAACGGAAAATAAATAAATATTGGGAATCCAAATGCACTTCAACAAACAAACTTACAACGCCAACACTTTCTTTGATTGGCATTGCAACGCATGCCGGGTACAGCTAGTATATTTATATATTCTGTGACCCGATTGTCAATTGTATCATCATACGCTAATAATAATAATAATAATAATACCACTCGAAGTTCCATTAAGTTTTTTTTCCTATCATTTATAACCGTTTCTTAGTTGAGATGTTTAAAACAATGTGTAATTATATGTCCATCAGTTCATATTTTCTTTTTATTCAAAATAGAAACGCTGATGAATAGGGAGTGAGTTATTTCATAGTGCATATGTTTTGAAACGTGACGCATATTTGACCAATCATTGGTACATTTCTGCATGCATATTTATCCATTCAACAGTGCATGAACTTCCAGTCTTAATTGTATTATAACTGTGCCTGGACAACATTAATTATATTCATTTGAAAGAAGTGAAGTTTAAAATTTTCAAAATTCAAATCGTAACTATTTTGATTAATTTTTCAAAATTTGGTTCTTGCTTTGCACTGGTCTTCACTGTTTCCCCCATATCTTCCATGTTTTAGGAATTTTTGGACTTTTCTTTTATTAAGGAGGGTGTTAATCCTTCAGCTACAAAATGAATCTCACTGAAACCGTTGTGGCTTTAATTAGTCTTTCCAAAATACGTCAAAATATTTTGATTTCGCTCAAAATAAAAATGAAATAATAACGCTTAATTAATGGACAGATCTGTAAATGAATCAGATTCATTTTTTAGCTGAAGGTTTGGTTGGTTGGATCCTTAGTTTTGGGGCTGCGAAAACGCGCTCACGTACCCCGTGAGCTTTGGGTGTGTGTAGAATTTGTCTGATAAACGGTGTTAATTGTGATGGCTGTATTAGTGAGTTTTTGTTTTTAATTCAAGTAAGGACTGCAGACGATAATTTCAAGTAGTTGCTACTTTCGCTACCAAATGCTACCGTCAACGACACCTACCCCTGAACGTGGCTACTACTAGATGCCATCGCAACCAGCGCCTGGTGACGAACGTTGGAACATAAGGGCATTAAACAAACAAACCTTACCTACAAAGTTTGCTTCACACAAGTTTAGTTAGTGGAAGGTTCTTTTACTTGCCATAAATCTATGACATGGGCCCACCGGCTTTACTTCCCGTCCAAAGGAAGGCATACTGAGGGATTTTTAACACTCTTAAAAAAACCGACGACTTCGGCCTGGTTTGAACCCGCGATCTTGGCCATAGATGCTCAGCATGCTACCCACTACGCCACCGAAGCCGCCTAGCTGAAGGTTTAACACTCACTTTTAAATAAGAAACGTCCAAATAGTCCTATAAACATGGGAGATATGCGGGAAGTGATGAAGATCAGCCCAAAGCAAGAACCACATTTTGAAGAATTGTTAAAAATAGTTAAAATTTGAATTTTGAAAATATAAAAGTTTGCTTCTAATACCAAGATGTGTGTGTTCCCTTGGATTTGTTTTACAAGATTTATTATTTGATAGTTTAAAGCAGCCAATGGCCTTAAAATACAACGTAATTTCTATAGACAACAAACGCATGATTACTACTACTACTACCTAGGTATTAAAAACACTGTAAATTAGTCTTCATCACTGCTGTACTCTAAAAGTGATTTCGTTCGTTTGGAACATTCACTAAAATGGTATCGTGAGCAGGATTTGTGACACAATTTGCCTACAAATTCTGGTAAAGGGTCGTGAAAGGCTGTTCTGTTGCAATGTTTATGGTGATATCCATGTATCGCTAGTCTTATCGCTGCGTATCGTGACGTTTGGTCCAGTCCAATTCCGGTTGAGCATCGCGTCAGTTTTGTAAAATTCTGTCGGTATATCATTCCTCTTTTGTTATCAATTTTGCTTTACTTGTGATTCTTGTCGGGTAGCTGGAAGTAAGATGAACCAGATTTATGGTAGGCACATTATTGTTTTAGCTCCACCTTAACAGTTACAATGTGTAGGAATAGGTCAATATGTCTGTCATTTTGTTTGCTACCTACTGTACTGTAACAGTCCCAATCGGAGATAAGGGTATCTTGTTGCTTTACCTATGATTAACCGAGGATTCTATAAATATATATTTGGTTCATTATATGTTAACGACCTGGCGCCTAACGACACATTACGAGAATGTACTGTTTTTGAGATGCTGAACAACAAACCATAATAATTTCAATTTATACAGTGGAACTGAATTTTATATACATTACTTTTGGTCGCCTAAAATGTGGGGCGCATACAGAGAGACAATAACCATTACATTTGTCACCCAATAGTAGGACTTGTTGTTGTTGATGGTCAATACATTTTAAGTAGGCCTACGTCTTAACAAGGACTGAGAAACATCTCGACTTTTCATTGCTTACGTTTTAGCGGTCACGAAGTAAAACACTAACAAGAAGTTCCGTGACGAACTAAAGAGCCTACTTTTCTTAAAATTTAAGATTCATGCCAATGATTAATCAATATGGATCTATCAAGAATAATGACGAAATTAAGTTAGTAATATCGAAATTTCTAATTAGTTCGAAATACTGTATACCTGACATAATGTAGCCTAATAGAGAACTACAGTTGGCAGCCCTGGTGACTGAATATATTCTTAGTTCCATCCCTTAAGGTACAGAATACAATATTTGGTTGAAGTCCAATGGATAGCATGGACGTTACATGCAGTTAAACATTGGATCTAACAGTGCGCGTAAAATCATGTTGGCAACAATGTCATGCATGTGTTGGTCCGAAATAATCTGAAATATTATGATCTCGTGTTGTGCCAATTTTGGATGAAATCCATTTGTTAGTATAGAAGTAACATGTATTTTAAAATTGGACTTATCAGCAGACTTAGAATCATGTTGGCAGCACTGGCGTAGGCCTATATTAGTTACTCCAAATTAATCTAGAATGCCAGTTACTATACATGTGCAAAGTTTAGAGCTATTGGCTTGCATACTTTCTGATATTGATATAAGGGTAACAAAAATAGAGACACTATTTATTAACAGTTGGCAGCCCTTTTTACTCTTAAGAATTGGCATACTCATATCGGTTATGGTACACATAGCATACACGAAATTTGGTTGAAATACAAATGATAGTATAGAAGTTACATGTATTTATATTTGGTTCTCTCAGCATGCTTAAAATCATGTTGGTAGCACTAACGGATATAAGTTACTAAAAATTAATATAGAATGTCAGGTACTATACGTGTGCATAGTTTAAAGCTGTCGGCTTGAATACTTTCTGATATATGGGTATTTGGATTTTTAAAAATTGAGAGGATTTATTATCAGTTGGCAGCCCTGGTGGCTCTTAAGAATACGCTCTGTTATATCTGTTTATGTACACATAGCACATACGAAATTTGGTTGAAATACAATTGATAGTGTAGAAGTTATATGCATTTGAAATTTGGACCTATCAGCAGGCTTATAATCATTTTGGCAACACTGCCAACACTGGAAATTAAACTGCAATATTGTTATCTATACGTGTGCCAATTTTGAAATAGCTCCCATTCATACCTTCCAAGATATCCAACATGGAGCTGAAATTTCAATTGCGATTTTTCAGCAGTTGGTAGCACTGACATCATTTTCAAATATGGCCGTGAGATATTCAGGTATAGATCTTTACTCCTACCAAATTTTGTTTCGATTGCTGCAGCCGTTTAGGAGTTGATAGGGTGGGGGGGGGGGGACACACACACACAGCCAGCCAGACAGACAGAAGGACAGACAGACAGACAGACACACAGAAGGACAGACAGACAGACAGACAGACAGACACACATTTGCCCGATCTCATAAGTCTACTTTTTCCTCATTTTTGTAAAATGTGAAAAGTAGGCTAATAATTTACTAATACCTGGAGTTATCATGTGTTTGCATTCAAAATAGAATATTACATAATTCAGATGGAACATTTCGAATGTAACATAAAAACGATCACGCTTACTAAACAGGAATGGAAGCATGAAAATATTACCATCGTCTTCTGAAGCCGAAGATGGTACCGGGATATGAATCAGGTTTATCACTGAAGAAAGTTAGTGGTTTGACCACTACAGTGCTAAAATATAATTTCATTTTTAAATTATCGCAAGCATTATGCTAATTTTATATGCTGAAGCCGACAGAACCAGCCGGTACAAGTAAGGCTAGCATGTCAACTACATTCACCTGTTCTCACCGCGTTTTGCCGACATTGTCTGCCATCTACGGGCCTTGTTTGTCACTGCGAGGCGAATCAACACCGCTGGTGATAGTTGCAATAAGGTCGTTGTTGACGCAGTCGCCGGATTTTTTAAGAGCGTTAAAAATCCTCAGTATGCTTTCCTTCGCAGGGGAACTAAAGCCGGCCGCCCATCTCATAGATTTATGGAATGTAAAGGAACCTTCCACTAACAACAATTTTTTGTGAAGCTAAATTTGTAGGTTATATTTGATTAACGTTCTATCAAGTTCCAACGTTCGCCGCTAGGTGACGTGTTGCGGTGGTATCTAGTAGCCAAGTTCGCGGTTAGGTGTCGTTGACGGTAGCATTTGGTCGCAAAAGTAGGAACTACTTAAAATTGATCGTCTGCAGTCCTTAGCTGAGATAACACAGACTGATACAGCCATCACAATTAACACTGGTTATCTGACAGATTCTACACACACCCAAAGTACACGTGGCTACATGACCGCGTTGTCACAGCCCCTAAACCGAGCAACCAACCAACCAAGGCCATTATTGTTTAATTGGAGGGACTTAGACATCGTGGACATTTAGCAACATGTACTTGTGTGTGTTTAATTTTGTCTGATAACCTGTGTTCCGAACATAAGCTGAGATGATCTGCTACTCTCATATTAAATTAGCACTGCCCCTTTTAATTTAATTGGTTCAATAACCAATAAATTAAGCAATTAGTATTATTATTCCTTGCACAAAATAAATCATTGCTCAACAAATACGCTGGCAATGGTTAGTGACATATCATTGCCAGTTGTAATATTTTATTCAATCACTAAATCATTATTATTATTATGAAGTTTTCCCCTCAAAACGGAGTAAAAGGAGCCCGGATTACGGGCACCAGTTTCCAACTTTGTGGTTTCCCGCATTCACCTTTCCATGAGACTAGTAGTACATTTTACTGTCGCCACTAGGTGATATATGACTGACCGAGAGTACTACTACTTCCATTCTGAGGGTGGGGTACACTCGGCCCCTTGAGGCTGTGATCGCTCTTCAATACAAACAAATTTCAATGGGCGCCACTCATATACATGAAAATGAAAATCCACAGCCTGCTTCCAGTCTCCGACCGGGTCAGGAATGGAATGAATGAAGCCCCCATCGAGCGGCGAGGATATGAACTGTGCCGGCTGCCGAGGCCTGACGCACTCCTCTGGGGCAATGATTAAATGAATGACAGATGAAATGAAATGATTGTGGAGAGTGTTGCTGGAATGAAATTTTTGACAGGGAAAACCGGAGTACCCGGAGAAAAACCTGTCTGCCTCCGTTTTGTCCAGCACAGATCTCACATGGAGTGACCGGGATTGGAACCATGGATCCAGCGGTGAGAGGCCGGCGTGCTGCCGCCTAAGCCACGGAGGCTCTGTACTCATATACACAATGAGAATAAAATAGAGAACACGAAATCTCTTCTCCCGGGCATTAAGACAATATGACTTGCTTATGGCAAAAATATCATAGGCCTCTTATTCTCAATGAATCTCTACAACAACTTTCACATATAAGATCCTCTTTCTTATTAGTTCCAATCTTTGCAGAAAGATACTCAGACTTCCCTTCATCTCCACAAAACATAGCCTATCTTCTTTATATAATTTTACACAACCAAATCACCAAAAACAATAGAAAACACAAGAAAAAATTGACAATCTTAGAAAGAAATATCTTTGCAGATATGGAACTCAAATGAGATGGCCTCCCTATCTCACTGCCAGACTATTACAAAGAATCCCATAGCTCCATGCACTAGATTCCGTGCTATGACCCAGCAGCAAGATGTGGTCATGCTACAAACCTAAAAGTAACCTAAAAATGAACAGTGACAAGGCATACCTGAGAAGAGTTGGGTTCGATTCCCACCTCAGCCCTCCTAGAAGTGGAGGTTTCCCGTGGTTTCCCCACTTCTACTCCAGACAAATACCGCGAAGGCCACCTTTTTCCCAATCGTCACCTCAGTTACAATTTCACACACTTCTACGCCACCACAATAACACTGGCTGTCATAAAACTCCACACACACCCAAGTAGGATACATGGGGCAGAAATGACCACGATGTTCGAGAGAAGTTCCGAAAATAATGTTCGTCATTTTTTTCGCAGGGTCCCTTTATTACCAAACTGACATTCACCATGACATCTTGAACAATACACCTTGCACTATTCTCCGACATAGTCGACACCGCTGGTTGGTTGGTTCCTTAGTTTAGGGGCTCCGACAACGCGGCAATGTAGCCCCGTGTACTTTGGGTGTGTGTAGAATCTGTCTGATAACCGGTGTTAATTGTGATGGCTGTATTATTGTGTGTTACCTGTTTTAATTCAAGTAAGGACTGCAGATATTAATTTCAAGTAGTTCCTACTTTTACTACCAAATGCTACCGTCCACGACACCTAGCTTGTGGACTTGACTACTAGATGGCATCGCAGTCAGCACCTGGTGGAGAAAGTTGGAGCTAATAGAGCGTTATCAATTCCATTCTACAAATTTTGGCTTCACACAAGTGTAATTAGTGGAAGGTTCGTTTTCATGCCATAAATCTATGACATGGGACCGCCGGCTTCACTTCCCCTCCTAAGGAAGGCATACTGAGAGATTTTTAAGGCTCTTAAAAAAATCGACGACTTAGGCTGGGTTTGAACTCGCACCCTTGGTCATAGAAGCTGAGCATGCTACCAACTACGCCACCGAAACCGCCTAAGTCGCTACCGATACTGAGACACTTGCTGTAGCGTTCAATCAGATTGAAGAAACCACTCTGGTTAAACTTGGTGCCCTGCGATGCAAGGAATTGTCGCACAGCCTGCTCCGGGGACAAGTTTCTCGTTACCCGTCTTGCGGACACTTTTCAGTAACCCAACACATCATAGAGCATGTGATAGGCCCGGGCATTACCATGTGGAAATGGAGGGACGCCCACTTTAATCTTCATCCTCCACACTCTGCCAATTTTCACTGATCATGCAACACCAGCGACCGACCGAATGATAACTGGCACGCCGGTCTGCTGCTCCTCTCTCTTCATCGGTGCTCTGCGCATTCGCCGTTCCCCCTCCACTGACTCTCCTTACGTCGTTCAACCAGCCATGAGTGTGGATTCTTATAGTGATTGTTTGAGTCACTTGGTGTACCATCTAGTCGTGCAATAAAATTACCCCCAAGGTCTCACATCTCGTGGGACGTGTGTTGGCGACCACGGGACCCCAGCTTAGTCCAGCATTGCTTCCACTTACTTGTGCCGGGCTCATCTCCGTCTTCTTTCCTGTCGACCTCCCTTGGTCAACTCTTGTTCTCTTCAGACCCCGACGGTATTAGGATATCCGAAGCCTAGGGAGTCTTTCACTTTCCCGTCTTAATTGGCCCTTGTCTCTTCTTTCTTGATACCCACATTCTTCGAGGGATCAGCCTTCTTTTTTTTAATGTTATCTCCTGCCTTCTGCCCAAGGACCTCAAGGAAGCAGGGTGTATGTAGCCCCACCACCTTTGATGCACCCTGGATAGTGCTACACCCTCAAAGGGTCGTGGCTGGTGAGTTTGGGAGTTGGCGATCCCGAGGGATTCCTGTGCTGGATGCGTTTTTCCCCTCTTTCCCCTTTCCTATCTGTCCTTCATGGGTCCCCTTCTTTAAAAGTCCTTCAATCCCTATTCTTCGAGGGTTGAGGGCATTTCTTTTCCTCCCGTCCATTGTTTGTCTTATTCTTTATTTGTTTACCATTTCTTCTTGTAGTTTGTAAGACTGTAGTTAGTATTAGTTATAGTTTACATTACATTCTCAATTCTCATCTCATCTTTCTCTATCACCCAAATCATTAGGGGCCGATAAATGTTAGGCCCCTTAAACAACAATTATCATCATCATCAATAAAATGACGAAAGTTTCTTTCCTAAATTTTTTCGTGCAAGCCCATAAAACCGACAACAACATACATCGAATGCTTCGGTGGCGTAATTGGTAGCATGCTGAACTGCTGTGCCCAAGATAGCAGGTTCAAACCTGGCCGAAGTCGTCGGATCTTTTAAGAGCGTTAAATCCTTCAGTATACCTTCCTTCGGAGGGGAAGTAAAGCCGGCGGTCCCATGTCATAGATTTATGGCATGTAAAATATCCTTCCACAGACTAAACTTGTGTGAAGCTAAATTGTTATGTTAGATTTCGTCAGAACGCTCTATCAAAGTTCCAACGTTCACCACTAGATGTCATTGATAACTGGCAGTGAAAGTTGGAACTACTTGAAATTGAATGGAACTTGTAGCTCAACATAAGGGTGTCCGCTGGAAGAAGCTACAGACTCAGGCGAGCCGAACATGTCCTCGGACATTCCCGACACTAAAAGCCATACGATAAATAAATAAATCGATTGCTTAAACAATCGCAAATTAAAACCTACATGGCCTAGTTTAGTTCTGTTCAATTGAAATTAACAACAGCATAGAGTGATTGAGAATGCCGTACCTTTCTGTTTATAAATGCTGTAAGTAAAAGTGAAGGAACGATTGATTTAATTCGAACTAAGTGGAATGTTATTGCAACCCTCGACTGTTTGTTTGTTTATTTGTTGTGAAAGGTGGCACTCACTCTTCTGTTCAAGAGAGGTTAGGTTCTGATATTGTGTAAGCGAGATATATGGCATTACTGGATGCTGGGTAGATCTCGCGTTTACTTCGAGACCGACACCGTGCCTTCACCGTAAATCTTTCAATCACAGTCCGGTCTCGAGGTCTAGTGGATAGTTGATATTGCAATTTATTGGTCGGTCGACACCAGTGGCGTAATTAGGGTTTGATTCCGGAGGGGAATGAGCTAAGTCAAAATTATATTAGGGGGTGACGCTCAGACATAATCAAAGAAAGCAAATATAGGCTAAAATCCCGAAGTTTCTAAACCTCCTAGTCTATCTAGATCTGATTATCTTTTGGTTTTATTAGCATTTAATACGTTATATTGTGTATTTGCACTATGGTTGACAGATTTCAAGAATGGAAAATCGGAACACACGTCCCAAAACAATGTTTGTTTTCAATCAAGGTTGTTAAATGTTGTAATAAATAATACACATAAGTAGGATATAAAGGCCGAAGCTGGTGCAGGGGCTAATGCGCAAGATGGCCGTCACGCGCAACTGTCCTATGTTATTCCTATGGAGGGGTCAGTCATAGCTGGGGCAGGGGCTAATGCGCAAGATGGCCGCTACGCCCTGAGACCGTGAATGACGACACAGGGAGAGGTAGGCCGTGTATTTGCTAAATGGAATATTTATTATTATTATTATTATTATTATTATTATTATTATTATTATTATTATTATTATTATTATTAATATTATTATTATTATCTCTTTATTTACTCAACTTACAGTCGGTACCATGACTCATATCGGTACATTACGTACAAGAAAATGAGTCAAGTAACACTTAAGCCTATTGCATACATTTTCGAATAGCATAGATGTTTGACAGTTAATTTTGTCTTCTCTTCTTATCTTCCACGTCTCTTTTTCACAAGAGGGTCCAAAGAAAAATCCTAATGTGTATTCAAAAACCCTCTAACGATGCTGCAGGTTTTCAGAATTGCAGCCTTTTGTGCAATAGTATGGGTGAATATGGGAAGATTTAGTGTAGCTAGATTTACTGAAAAGGATTTAGGTGTCAGGCCAGTGGGAGAAAGGAGGAAAGGAAGAATCGTCACATTTTTTTGTCTCCAGATTCTAGCAACCTCCATAGCTAGAGGAGTATATTTTTCAATCTTTTCTCTGTATTTATGGTGGATATTATGGTCATTCGGAACAGATATGTCAATCAAGTACGTGTGATGGTTCTTCTTATCAGTTAAAGTTATGTCTGGTCTATTATGAGGAGTTGTTTTGTCTGTTTGAATAGTGCGATCCCAATACAGCTTGTAATCTTCGTTTTCCATCACACTTTCTGGAGAGTATTTGTAATAAGGCGTCCTGTCGTGTATGAGAGATCGGTTTAGGGCGAGTTCTTGATGAATGACTTTGGCAACATCGTTATGCCTCTCAGTGTAAGATGTTGGCGCTAGAATTCTGCAGCTGCTGGTAATATGCTCTATGGTTTCTGGACCGGTATTGCACTTCCTGCATTCGTCATCTATAACAGTCTGATCTTTCAGGATGTGTTTCCTATAACTTTTTGTGGTGATAACTTTGTCTTGTATCGCCTGGTTAAATCCCTCAGTTTCTGGAAACAGCTCTCCCCTTGACAACCATGTGTTCGAAAGCTGTTTGTCAATATTCTTGTCATTGCACTGGTTGTAGAATCTGCCATGAAGTTCTTTTCCAGCCCATCTCTGCACCTTCTCTCTGTTCAGTGTGTTCTTGTCTTTCATGACGAAATTTCCTTCATGGAGATTCAAAGGAGTGTGGTTGAAGTCAGCTTGTGCTACCGCTCGATGTAAAACACTGGTATCTTTCCGAGAATGAAAGTAATTCCTTAGATGTATAACTTGTTGATTGTGCAGAGTTATCGCATCAAGAATACCTCTGCCTCCTTCATTTCTGGGTGTTGTTACTCTCTCTATACAAGCATTGGGATGCAACATTCTGTGTTTCGTAAGCATAGTTCTTATTGTGCGGTTAATGTTCTCTAGGTCTGTTTGAGACCATTTTAAAACACCAAACGAATACATCAGCACAGATATAGCATATGAATTGATAGCTTTTGTTAGGTTATGAGCACTAAGCTTGGTTTTCAGCAGAAGTCGAAGTCTATGATTAAATTTCTGGTAGAGTTTCTCCTTCTGAGATTTACTGTCGATTCCAACTACTTGCTCAAATCCTAGATATTTATATGTTTCATCTTTCCCCATGCTGTCTATTCGCTCATCAGCTGTTATGCTTATTCCCTCTGTTCTACGCCACTGTCCTTTGTTGATGCTGTTGATTTTGCATTTGCCAGTCCCAAACTCCATGCAAATGTCCTTCGAAATGTTATCTGTTATATTGATGAGTGATGTCAGTTGGTTCCTATTTGCTGCATACAATTTTATGTCATCCATATAAAAGAGGTGATTTACTTTGAGAAGATTTTGTTTATTTTCTTTTATTTGGTATCCGTAGTTGTTCATCTTTAGAATCTCTGATAAAGGGTTGAGACATAAACAAAACCACAGTGCACTTAAGGCATCACCTTGAAATATACCACGTTTGATGGGTATGACCTCTGTTTCAGTGGTAGTGATGTTAGATTTCAAGATGATTTTAGTACGCCAAAATTGCATAATGATAGCAAGGAAGTTGATGAGTGTCTTGTTTACCCGGTATATCTCAAGGGTATGGATGAGCCAGCTGTGGGGCACCGTATCGAATGCTTTTCTATAGTCGATATAAGCCAAGAAGAGGTTACGTTGTTGCTTCTGTGCTTGGTGTATAATCACACTGTCAATGGTGAGCTGTTCCTTGCAGCCTTGGCCGCCTCTCTTACAACCCTTTTGCTCCTCTGTCAAGATGCTATGCTGGTACATGTGACCATAAATTACATTTGTGATGACCGATGTGATGATCTTGTAGAGCGTCGGCAAACAGGTTATTGGTCTGTAGTTTTCTGGATTAGCTGAGTCAGCACTCTTAGGCAATATGTAGGTTCGTCCCTCTGTGAGAAAGTGTGGGAACTCTTCGGGATCATAGATTACCTGAGTTACAAGATCAGCTAATTTTCTGTGTGTGCTAGTAAATATTTTGTACCAATAGTTCTGAATTTTGTCTGGTCCCGGAGATTTCCAGCTGTGTGTTTTGCTGATGGCTATTTGGATGTCCTGTTCATTAATGACTAACTCTTGCGTTTGATTAATGCGTGAGTGCTTCTCGTTGATTTTATGGATCCATTCTGCATCTTCTTTATGCTGCACCGGGTTTGACCAAACATTACGCCAAAAGTTGCTTATTTCCTCCTCATTCGGTGTTTTAGAGATTGTTGGTTCACGGCTGCCATCAAGATTCGCGTAGAAAGTTTTCTCATTAGCTCTGAAGAGATAATTTTGTGTTCTTCTCTGATAACTTTCTTTGTATCTCTTGAGTTTTGCTGCTTGTACTGCCAGTTTTTGCTTATAGTCGTCCATGATATTCAGGATTTCTTGCTTCCCTTTGTTTTTTATGTTCGGAATTATCCTCATGATTTTTGAAGTGATCTTTCGAGTTCTATTATCTGAAGCATATTGTGTGAGCAGACCTATTACATTACGCAACGACATTATTTTATTATTGATTCGTCGTTCCCATGGAGGTATTCTTTCTGTACGAGGACTGAAGTTTTGGTTGCTGGGCACCTGGTTATGGAGTGATAACACAGTAACAGCTGCGCAGTATATGAGCAAATGGAAGTCCGTAAGATTATCTACTGTTTCTAAGAAAGCTGCCAAGCAATTGTTAAACATCCTCAATTATTTGTCTGCTATTATTTTTAAATCTTAGCTTGGGAATAATACTCCTTGAATTTGGATCACTATCTTCCCATTTCATTAATTCTGTCTGTAAAATATTCATCACATTTCTACGATCCTCCAGTGTGTTACTATTGCCTTCAATTTCGACTACGGAAGATTTATTACTTTTTGCAGTACCTTGACGTGGTGTGGTGTCTATGTTAACGGCAGGATGAACTTCATTATTGGTCTCCTGCATGGGTTGTAGTTCTGAGAGAACCCCATCTTTAATCTGTTGAATTTCAAATTCGCTTAGGAGACTGTTCCTTATTATGGTTCTACGCTGATCACTTACTCGCTGTTCTGTGATATTCAAATGGGAGTATTTACTTATAAACTTAGAATGTAGAGAAGTTCTATATCCAGTCAGATTTCTTTCCATGTCTGTAGCTAGGAAGTAGAAACGCATGACGTCTGTATTCATTTCACGTGTCCATTGCATGCGTTGTCTACTGCGGCCAGCCTTGGTGGTTGCAAATGAATTCTGCAAAGCACTTTCGGCGGTGCTGATCTGTTGATGTTGGGTATCAGCAGAATTTTCGTTGGCAGCGGGGGTTTCTTCAGATGAAATGGCAGTTGTCCGCTGCATCCACAACCTGCCATTACTGGTGGCTTGTAAACTGTCACGTCCTGCGCCAGAACTAGACGTGCCCGGACGATCCTCCGGTAGCGGGCGTTTAATTAATTCAGAATTCACCATTGTCGTAAGACACTGGGTATTGCCTTTTATACCTATGGCAAGGTTTACAACATTCCTGTGAATGCCAGTGTGTTAGTTTGACTGATCGACCGAGGTTCTTTGTACATATGTGATCCAACTGATATCAATTCACTCGATCGTAACCTCCGTTTCTAATGAAATACACGACATTACACAATGAATATCTGTTATAGGGGCTCAATTGGACTACTTGAGTAAACGGAGTAATAAACACACAATACAGGGCATAGATTAAACTATTTTAAACGAAGTATTTGTGGTAATGTTAACCTAACCTGTACCAGCAATCCCTAGGCAACCACGTAAACAAGTTTCATGCACAGACATATGATGTCCAAATATCACTATAAAAACCTCGCACAATCACTATTAAACACTGTGTACTGTCAGTAAGTCACTAATAAACATCTTCCAAACCATAAAACATTCAAGTAGACATGAAATAACTAAACAAACTATATAAATAGGAGGAGCCTCGATCCGATCAGCCTCACCAAGTCACAGCCTTCTATTATTATTATTATTATTATTATTATTATTATTATTATTATTGCCACCCGTGGACGGCCAGGGAGGATGGGCCTACTTACCTGTATTTAGAGGTCCGCCTCTCTTCAGCAACCAAAATCACCTCCAGATGACATGTCCCAAGAGAAGAGCTCCAAAGGGGTGGAAGGAAAGTGGAGAAGGGGAATGCACAGGCTATTCTACAGACTCCCCCAATAACCGACAGAACTGCTGCCGACGAAATAATGCCACAACAGCTGCTTAAAAATTAAAATAAAAATTTAATGTTAAAATTTAAAGGAGCACCTCCACCAGAAACAGAACATGCTTGCTTGCAAAACAAAAAAAGACAAGAATTAAATTAAAAATTAAAATGTTATAAAGGCCAAAGATTAAAATAAAATTACAGGCATGATTAAATGAGAAAGGGCTTGATAATTTACAAGGGAATGCAATACCGATCCGACATGCGGAGATCCAAGCCACGATGAAACGAGAAATTAAAAATTAAAATTAACCAAATAAAATAGGATCAGAAAATAATTCAAAATTTGCATGACGGAGAAAAACACAGGAACATTTACCAAAAACACAAAGTTAAACCAACAAGATTAAATAAATTAAAAAAATTAAGCTAACACCTCAACACGTTAGAGCTTCGCGGTCGGCGCCAAGAGACTGACCTCGAGACCAGAATGCATTTCGGCAAAACAAAAAAACAAACATGGCCACTAAAAACAGGAGACCGCATGCCCGATCGAATTACGGCAAACAATTTAGCAAAACTAAATTTTAAAATCAGCAGAAAGAAAAGAACGGAGGAAAACAATTACGTCTAAACACTATTAACAAGAGGGAGGAGCCACGGATCTTAAATCAGATAAATAATATGCCAATCCCAAGATTGCCAAAGGAAAATAAATAATAATATAAAACGTAAAATAACCTTAGAAATGTGTCTCCAGAAGGTACGATGAAAACAATAACTTTTTTTTATATCAGGTAACGTTGACAAACAGAAATATTAGGCCTATAAAACAAAATAAGGTACAGAATTAAAACATTACTATACGACGATATCGGAGCTCCATAACAATAATAAATATAAATATAATTCAACGTACCTTACATCCTTCTCATCGGAGACACAATGAAAATAAAATAATTAACACACAATATAAATAAAATATAATCTGGCACTTGATTGCCTTTAAAATGGCTAACAGGCCCATGCGCCGTCTTGATGTCACAAGCACTCCTGTTGTATCCAGATGCGATTTACTTTGCATATTTCCTCTTCACGGCGGAACGATGAAATTAAATCCTTATGTAGCACAGGCGTCTCCTTTTCTTGAATTTGTATTCATTTTTGGTAAAAGCTAGGGGCCAAGGCTCCCCTAGCACAACGGATAGATACTGTTCCAACCAGCTGGCTTGTTGTTTGCAAGACGACAGACCACGAACTCCACAAGATGGCGGAGAATCGCGCGTCAGATACCGAACTGCATTCATGTAAATATTCATCGTCCAATCAAGGCTTGACACATCAATCAACAATGTCATTATTAAGAAAATAATTTTGGCGGTATCATGAAGTATATATATTCTTTTGTTTATGACGTAGAATTTAATTGCCATCAATTATGCCACGAAAAGGAAGAGTTTTATAGGGCACAACTAACGAGTAGTGTATTTGCCGGGGTTCTGGCCCCTCCACTTCCACACCCTCCACACAAGATGGCGGCAGCCCAATAACTCCCGAACCCGTGGTCGGATTTTGACGAATGAGGTGTCATTGAACTCGGGCTGATACCCCCTTTCCTATGAACAACATATTTCAACCCCAAAAATAAAACCTACCCCCTACTAGGCGGTGAAATTGTAATTTTTTTAGAGAATCTCTCTTTCCAATTGCAACATGTGAGAGTTTGAATGCTAATATGGAATGAAAAGTTGTTCTACACAAGAGACATGTGTGCGGTGGAAAGCCACTATGAATTAGCATGCCCACTCATGGCTTTTGAAGAGGGTGGGAGAGCGGTTCCCTGTGGACGGGTCCTTGTTGACAGGTCCCTGTGGACGGGTCATTGTTGCCGGGTCATTGTGGACGAGTCCTTGTGGACAAGTCCTTGTGGACAGGTCCTTGTGGACAAGTCCTTGTGGACAGATCCTTGTGGACGATTCCTTGTGGATGAGTCCTTGTTGATGAGTCCCTTTGGACTGATCCCTTTGGACCGGTTCCTACGGACTGGCTCATGAATTTATTTAAATTATGTCAAAAGGCCTAACTACATTTCGCGCGTGTGTTGAACTGACGTTGTTCACTAACCCCCGACTACTATAATGGGATAACGATATGAAAGGAAAGTGACGAAATACATGTGAACACGTGTGAGATGACCTTATTACCGTCCTCCTTGTGAAACAAGTCACATCGTGTTTTGGTTCATACGTGAGAAAATGCAAGTTCATGTGTCATATGACCTAACACACAAGTGTACACATGCGCACGTGCACGATAAGAGCTAACAAGTCACAACCTGTTTTGACAGTGGTGGGAATGAGGCTAGAGACATGTACAAGTAGTCAAATTACTCCGGCAGACAACCCCTTTCCTATGGATAACTTATTTCCACTCAAAAATAAAATCTACCCCTACTAGGGGGTGAAATAATATTTTTTAGGTAAAAGTCGCTTTCCATGTGCAACATGTGTGAGTTTGTATGCCAATATGAAATTAAACTCGTTCCACATAAAGTGCATGCATACAACTGAATGCCGCTATGATTTATCATTTTTGTTTTTTGTTTTACGAATACGCAATTGGGGTTTTTGTAAGAGGGCGGGCTTTTTGAATAATGATTTATAGATACGTTTTTTTTTTACAAATTAACCAAAGATCCAAAAACTAATAGGTCATCGGCTTTTTAATATCTTATGAACTAAGAAAGCTAGGGACTTGTATGTAGGGTCGTTGGACTTGGGGTGACGCCCTGTTTTTGAATGTATTATTCATTTTTTGTCAAAAGGGCCTAACTGCACTTTCGTTAATATCTCGCTAACTAATAATCACAGAGGGTCAAGTGAGGTGTCATAGGACTTAAAATGGCCAACCCCTCCCCATGACCAATGAATTTACAAAAAAAAAAAAAACAGCATGGTCATTAACCTAAGATTTTATCAACTAATAATCAGAGAGGGACAAGTGAGGTGTCACAAGACTCAGGATGGCCAACCCTTTTCCATGACCAACGAATTTGCTCAAAATACCCAAAACAGCAAGGTCATTGACCTAAGATTTTATAAACTTATCAGTAGAGAGGGTCAAGTGTGGTGTCATAGGACTACGAATGGTTAACCCTTTCCCATGACCAATGAATTTACCTCAAAAATTCAAAACAGCAAGGTCATTGACCTGAGATTTTATAAACTACTAATCGGATATCAACATGTGAGGTGTCATAGGACTTAGAATTGTCAACCCTTTCCCATGGCTATTGAATTTACCCAAAAATACCCAATACATCAAGGTCATCGACCTGAGATTTTATAAACTTATAATCGGATATGGACATGTGAAATGTTTACAGTGAGTGATGAAACATAGCTAGGTAGTGAAAGAATTATTGTAGGCTACATGTATGGTGACTGACAAATCTTTCACCATTGGAACTTGTTTTCAGATCAAACTGCAGTACAGAGAGAGTATAGGTTGTAGGTATGGGATAATAAATGACAAATGGTGTATACAAAATCTGATTTATCGATTCAAGAAATAAGAGTAGACAATCTTTAATTGAATGGTTAAAGAGGATAGCTAAAATCCAAAATGGTGACTACATTGAACTAAACTGAACCACGTTGAGTCAAACCCAACCAAACCGAACCAAACTTAATCAAAAACAAGCCAATGGTTTAAGTGTAAAACTTGTGGGTGAATGTGGTCATTGGTAATGTCAGAAGGGAAAGGGATAACGCTCTACCTATAGAGGGTAAGGTAAAGCTAGTGCATGATGCTAATGCACACACACAAGTACATGAACCACACACAACTATCCTATGCAGTTATTATGGGTTGACTGTTAAAACTTGCTCAGTGGTTACTGGGACAAGATGGTCGCTACACACAACAAGCTTTAAATACCTGAGGCTAATAATCTATACACACACTCACACACACTTGTTCTAAACTAAACTGTCTTGGTGGCAGAGCTCACACAGTAGGTAAATGACAGAAATGCTTGGCTAACAGAAATACAATCATTTTCGGTTGTCTAATGTTACCAGCTAAACATTACGTGCTATAGTAGTGAGCACATGTGCCTCTTTCACTGGAGATCTTAACTCGATTTATAGCTCTAAGGCCTAGAACGAATCAATCTCCGTTTGAGAGCTAACTGACAAATTGCTGTCAATAGATGAAGTATTAAACAAGGAAACCTCTTCTCTTTTGATCTCAGAATTATGAGTGATGGCAATAAGGTTATATTCGTTTACCACTTCATGGCGACCGAAGATTTGACAGGACTTTAACAAGCGTGTATAAACTTTGTTGAATTACAATTTGATAGTAGCGAGTATAACTGTGCCTGTATAATCCAGTATACCGTATCCTGTTGTTTACATCCGTAGCCCGTAATTATGGCCGGTACACAAATAACTAAGAGGAGAGCGGTTATCCGCACATTGTTCACGAAAGCTTGCAGTGCTTTAGACGAACTACTGACGCAGAGAGATGCAGATTTACAATTAATAAGTGCGCGTTTATTAGTGCTCGAAGAAAGAAGACACGAGTTATCGGAGCTGGACAGTCAGATTTGTGAAAACATCTGTGCTGAAACAAAGGAAGAGGAGATCGAAGAAGTACTGATGGCGGAAATGGAGAAAGCAGAGGAGTATACCTTACGTTACCACAGCATTAAAGGTAAGGCCTCTGATCTGATAACAAGGAATAGCGCTGCTCATACTTCATCTAGTTGTGTTGGCGATCGTTCGGGAAACGAAATATCTCTTCGCCTACCTAAATTAGAATTGAATAAGTATGACGGGGAAATAGCCGGTTGGATCTCATTCTGGTCACAGTTCTCACAAATTGACGAGTGTCAGTCGTTAAGTAAGGAGGAAAAATTTCAGTACTTGATTCAAGCCACGAAAGAGAACTCTCGAGCACGCGCGGTTGTTGTGAGTTTCCCTCCCTCAGGTGAAAATTACGGAAAGGCCATTCAAACACTTAAGGACAGATTTGGACGTAATGATCTCCTTATCGAGTATTATGTACGGGAACTACTGAGTTTAGTTATGGAAAGGAAGACGGTCAAGATCAGCATTTTGTATGACAAACTAGAAACTCAATTACGGGCACTAGAGTCATTAAATGTGTTCTCGAATAATTATGCCGCATTATTGTTTCCGCTAATAGAATCGTGTCTGCCCGCAGACATACTGAAGGTGTGGCAACGTTCCAATGAACCCAATAGGACACTGAAGGAACAGATGGATAATTTAATGTTGTTTTTGAAGAGAGAAGTAGAAGGGGAGGAGAGAGTTGCAATGGCAAATAATCAGTCCCTTTCCTACAACCAAGCTAAGAGTCCAGGAAAATCGCATGATATGGACAAAGTTAATTTTGCTTCTGCGATCGATCTTGCCAGTCTGAGCATTGAATCTGACACTCAGAAGTGTGTATTTTGTAAAGGGGTGAATCATTGTTCCACAGAATGTCTCCATGCACAAAAAATGTCCCTTGAAAACCGAAAAGATGTTCTGTATAAAGATAAGCGCTGTTTTTCTTGTACCAAAGCAGGCCATTCTGCACAGCAGTGTCGAGCACGATGTGTTATTTGTCGTGGACGACATGTACCATTATTATGTCCAGCTGTTCAGAAGTATCAAGCAGAAGAGAAAGGTTATGTTGAGGGGAAGAATTCTGAGATCAAAAGAGAAGAGGTTTCCTTGTTTAATACTTCATCTATTGACAGCAATTTGTCAGTTAGCTCTCAAACGGAGGTATATCTCCAGACTCTGTTAGTTTACGTTAAGAATGGTGACAAAATCAGGAAGGCCAGGTTACTGATAGACAGTGGATCCCAACGTTCGTATATTTCTAGTAGTTTGGCTGAAGAAATGAACTACTCTCCGATTGGGGAAGAGAGCATTATCCACTCTCTTTTTGGTGGTAAGCCAACAGGGGTAGTTAAGCACCGATGTTACAAGGTGCACTTACTCAGCTTGAATAACGACTTTGCATGCAATTTCGTAGCGTTAGACCAAAGGACAATTACAGCTACGATTCCATCAGTAGAAGTCAGGAAAGAAGTGAGGGAAGAATTACTAAGAGAACACATTCCGATGTGCAGAGATTCTGTAGCTCCTATTGACATCTTGATAGGTTCTGACATTGCGGGAAAGTTGTGGACAGGTAAAATTAAGACTCTACCTTCTGGACTGGTAGCCATTGAAACCTGTTTAGGATGGACGGTAACGGGGAAGAAGAAGGTAGTAGACACCGTGGGAAAAAAGGAGCTAGCGAAGCATGCAAGTATTGCGAATGCAGTCACTGCACTCAGTATTACTCAGCTACCCGTATCTGATCTGTGGAAAATGGAGACCATTGGGATAACCGATCCTGTAGAGAACACCACAAAGGAGGAGAAGAGGATGTCAGCACTGAGGTATTTCAAAAATACGGTTGCTTTTGTAGATGGCAGATACGAGGTACGTCTTCCATGGGGGAGAGATGCTCCAGACCTTCCAACCAATCGAGGGATTGCAGAAGGCAGATTGATTCGAATGACCCGAAAATTAAAGGCAAAGCCTGGTCTCTATGAAGAATATGACACTATTTTACGAGATTGGGTGAAAGAAGGCATTGTGGAAATGGCGAGGGATCTATCTACTGGACACTATCTTCCTCACCGTCCAGTGCTGAAGGAAAATAGTACAACTACGAAAGTGCGTCCCGTGTTCGACGCATCGGCGAAGGAGAGAGGTTTGCCATCACTGAACGACTGCCTTGAAGAAGGACCTAACCTTATTGAAATCATACCCGAACTACTCTTGAGGTTTCGGCAACGAAAGATAGGCATCACAGCTGATATCAAGAAGGCATTTTTACAGATAAGTGTACACCCAGAGGAGAGAGACTACCTGAAGTTCCTGTGGTATGGTAATAATAGTGAGAAAGACCTACAAGTCCTTCGTCATGCCAGAGTGGTGTTCGGTGTTACCAGTAGCCCGTTTCTTCTTGGAGCAGTAATTGGCTACCACCTGGAAAAATATATGGAATCAACTGATCCAAAGGAGGCTAATATTGCATCATCATTGAAGAACAATTTTTTTGTTGACAATCTGGTGACAAGCCTCGATCGAGCAGAAGAAGTTGAGGAATTCGTTTACCTTTCAAGGACTATCATGGCGAGGGCCGGGTTCGACCTTCGGGGATGGGAGTCAACCGGAGACGGATCTTCTCAGGAGTCTTCACTGCTTGGCATTAGGTGGAATCGCCAAGACGATACTCTGAAGATCAATATGGATTGGTGGGAGAGATCGTGTGAAATAGGAGATTTGACGAAGAGGACTATTCTTTCAATAATCCACCGCATTTTCGATCCGATTGGACTAACCATTCCAGTAACGATTAGGCTGAAACTGTTAATTCAAGAGTTATGGACCAGAAAGTTGGGATGGGACGAGCCTATCGACAAAGATACTCGACGGCGGTTGGAGAAGTGGCTAAAGGACTTGCCTCACTTAAGAGAAATTGAGGCGATACGTCACCTTGGCAATGAGGAGGACATCTCACTACACGTATTTTGTGATGGAAGTCAAAACGCATATGCAGCTGTTGTCTTTATCAGGAGCAGTTATCAGGGAGAGGCACATCTTCGGTTAGCAGTAGCTAAAGCAAGAGTAACACCGCTTAAGCCCCTGACCATCCCTCAAGTGGAATTATTAGGAACTCTTATTGGAGCGCGTCTGCTGAAATCAGTTCAAGAAAGTCTAGGTTGGAAAGAAGTAGCTGTTTATTGTTGGACCGACTCAAGTACTGTACTAGCCTGGATTCTTGGCAACGGAGACAAGACAGTATTTGTTAGGAACCGAGTGAAGGAGATAAGGGAGCTCACTGATGCACGAAGCTGGAGACACATACCAGGGGATTTGAACCCCGCAGACCTACCCTCAAGAGGATGTACTGTCGCACAACTAATCGAATCCAAATGGTGGGAAGGGCCTAAGTGGCTTGTTGAAGGAGAAGAAAACTGGCCTGAATCTTCTATACGCTATGAAGTGGTAAACGAACATAACCTTATTGCCATCACTCATAATACGACATGGCTGTATCACCGGTTCAGTAAATATGAACAAATTGTGCGGATGGTGGGATGGATCTACAGATTTCTCAACAACTGTCGACGCAATGAAGTTAAAAGAAGTGGTCCGTTATCGACAAATGAGGTGGCTACAGCCGAAGAAAATTGTTTTGTTCATTCAAAAAGAGTCCTTCGAATTCCCAGACAATCAGAGACTTAAGAGCCTTGAAGTATTCCAAGATCAAAAGGGCATAATTAGACTCAAGACACGGATAGTCGAACGTGTGGATAAGGGTCCGTTCAAACTACCAGCCGTGCTACCTTCCGAACATCCGTTGGTCAAGAGGTATGCAGAAGAAGTGCATTGTAAAAACAATCACCCCGGTCCAGCAACTCTCCTAGGTTTGTTACGCGAGAGATTCTGGATCCTTAAAGGACGCCAGTTGGCGAAGGGAACAGTCAAGAGATGTGTTGTTTGCCGACGTTTTCAAGCAAAAAACTTAGACACTCAGTCTCCTCCTTTGCCAGATCTTCGAGTTAACGATGCGGCCATATTCGAAGTCATTGGAATAGATTTGGCAGGACCCTTGTATATTCGTGATTCATCGAAGACATGGGTTGCTCTATTCACTTGTGCTTGCTACCGAGCTGTACATCTGGAACTAGTTCCGTCTCTGTCAACTGAAGCATTCATAAGAGCACTGAGGCGTTTTATCGCACGGCGTGGTCGACCTAAAGTGATCATCTGTGATAATGGAACAAATTTTCGAGGAACGTGTAATGCTCTTGAAAGGTTAGACTGGGAGAAAATCGTTACCTACAGCACTGGAGAACGCATAATTTGGAGGTTCAATCCGCCTACGGCGTCGTGGTGGGGAGGCTTCTGGGAACGATTGGTGAGCCTGGTGAAGCAAATTTTACGGAAGACATTGGGGAAGGCTTCATTGTCTTGGGATGAGCTTCAGACCATACTTATTGACTGTGAAGCAGTGATTAATGCAAGACCATTGACTTATACGGCAGAAGATAATAGAGATCCTATTCCATTGACCCCATCCATGCTACTGCAAGAAGTACGAGAGACAGGAGTTCCTGACCTGGACTGCATTGAGTCAGCAAGCATCACTCGGAAAATTCGGTATCTGCAAAGACTGAGAGAAGAGCTAAGAAGACGCTTCCGATCAGAATATCTGGGGCAGTTAACCTGGACCAAGCGGCGCGAAACTAGAAAGCCTATAATTGGAGAGGTGGTTATAATAGGATCGGACAATCGGAAGAGAATAGATTGGCCTTTGGCAAGAATTGAGCAGCTCATTCCAGGGCGAGATGGAAGAGTCCGGGTGGTTCAACTAAAGACTAGCAGTGGTACTGTTGTACGTCCTATACAGAGAGTCTACCCCTTGGAGGTCCAGTCCTGCACCGAGAGTTACCAAGAAAAAACCCACTTCATGGACGATGATGACAAGGATGTGTCCAAATCCCCTGAAGAATTGAGGACAAGAGCAGGAAGAAAAGTGGCCCCTCCTAAAAGACTAGATCTTTGATTTCATGTTACAGAGGAGAAGGAATTCAGTTGACATACATTGTACACCTGTTTGACACTTTGATAATTTCCAATTTTGAGAAAATTGTAAATTAGGTGGGAGTATGTTGAGAAAATTGTAAATGTTAAGGTGGTAACGTTTCGTTCCTATGTACAAAACTCTTTGGTTTTACTATTCCGTGAATTGTTGTTAACATATTTGTTTGTGAATAAAAGTTGGTTAGAAATCTTTGAATCTCAAAAAAGTGTTCCAGATAATGTGTAGTTACAACTAAAAGAACAAAGGGTATGGTGACGCAGTGGTTAAACTGGTAGCCTTTCACTAAGGTAGACTAGGGTTTGATTTTAGGTTAATATGCATGTCATAAACAAACAAATAAAAGCAGAGATAATGTTTAAAACTGATTACACTTGTCTCTTTTCAAATTATTACTTAGATTACAAATACAAACGTGGACTGCGTTTGACATACAGTTAATGCTTCCTATCACATACTAGACTGTAAGAAAGCCAAACAAGCAAAAGGCGTAGGTAGAGCAGTGGTAAAATCGCTATGTGTAGAGAAATACCTAACGGTTTTATGAACTGGCATGTCGCATAAACAGTACAGAATACAATCCAGCAACCATAATTTTTATCTCGTGGACAAGAGAAAACATATATAGAGAGAGAGATATACAGAAAGCTTGTGTGTGGGTAGCATTGGTTGTTTGACCAGAGAAAATACGGTGAGGTAGGGTGGGGAGAGGGAGAATTAGCACTTAAATATGAATGGAAAATAGATTTTTTTCAATCGTTTTGTTTTTTCAAATGCAGTGGTAGATAGCCGTTTTTTGTAAAACATTCTTACTTGCAGTAGTAATAAGCCTCTATGGTTCCGCTAACACATAGATAGACTGCATTATTGCCATGGTCAAGCACTCACATTAAAATCATTTACAAAATCATAAAATGAAAAATAAAAAATCTCGTTTTGGAAATATCGTTTTTCAACAAACACACAAAATAAATATATAAAAAATTTGTAAACAGCAAAATGGAAAATCCATGTTTCCATATAGACAAAATTTAAAAACCTTAAACGGACATTTAAGAAAATATATGCAAATGGGAAATTGACAAATGTGTAAATATGAAAATGGAAAAATCCATGTTTCCATATCATGAAATTGAAAAACTTCAAACTGTCATTTTTAAAAATGCAAATGGAGAATTGACAAATTGCAATGTGTGAAATGTGAAATTGAACAAATGGCTATCATTATTTAAAATAAAAGAACATGGTGCTCTATGGTTGAGGTGTGAATCAAACCCTCTCTAGTTATTTGGACCACTCGAGACTGAGTAGACTAGTTTTAGTTGTCATACCACTTTTAAAAGTTTGTGTTAAATCTAGGAATTGAACCCAAGAGCTTGTAGGGGGGATCCAAGGTTATAATATGTTAAACAGATAGCCTTGAATGTAGGGTGTGGTAGTTATATATAGAGATGAGACGTTTCGCTCAGGGCAGGGAGGCATGGAGATCTGCATCAAACCAGTCAAAAGACTGACGACTCAAACAACAACATGTAGAGCTCACCAAAATAATGTTGTGTAACGGTAAATGTTAGTCAACGAACAGTAATGCATTACTAAAACCCATGACACGATACCTAAGAGCTTTTCTAAAATTATTTTAAAATGCCTTCAACCCTATATTAAACACCCAGTTCACAAGGCTCATAACTGCAATGTTATGATCAAACAAAACAAAATCTATATTTCAAAACAAACAAGTGGTTTTGTCAATGTATACTGGAAAAAGTTTTATAAACACTCAAGTCCACAAAATTAATTAAATTAGTAACTGTCAGGTTGACCGAGTGGTTATGGTGTTTGACTTAAGTTCAAATTTTCTGTACAAGAAAGCAAGGGTTCGAATCCCTTACCTGATATAACTATTACCTCAACATGGCTTGACCACACTATATTATTGTGTACTCGGTACACAAACCATAGATAGAGTGTATTGTTTAAGGTCACTCTCTTTGCGAACATAGTCAGAGACTGTTGATGGTTAACAATTGCATTAATAGTGGGACATAGGGATGGCAATTAAGAAAAACAGACAATACCCATACACTATTTTTATTTATTTAATGCAAGTACTTGTACAATAGTTATATACAAACTACAACTCTCTTTTGTCTATTACTATCTAGTCCTTTTCGATCCACTTGCATAACAAGACAGATGACTTTGTAGTTCAGCCCCTTAAACCAACAACAACACTACCTCTTGCATAGTCTGTGATGTTGATGACTCTTGAGGCGTGGAAGATGGATACAACATAACTTTTACAACAGGTGTTAAACGTTGCTCAACAAACAATGCACTATTTTGAGTAGCAACATCTTTCTCTTGTACTAACTTATTAGCATTCTGATGATTTTTTGCCAACACCATCAGTGTTTTGTCTGGAGCACTACATTGATGATCACTCTCACTTAAAACCACACTATTTCTACTTTTCATATTGCTTCGACATCTTGTTGACCTCTGTTTTGAGCATCGCCAGAATATTATTCCTTTTACATTTTGTCGTCTATAGTTATAAGAGTAGCCTTTATAGAGTACACGTTGTTTACCTCGGTTAGTTGTAGTAAGTTCCATAGTAGTAACTAACCTGTTAGTATGATTTGCACACTATAAAGGTTATCTCTGTTCTGGTAATAGAATTATTTAGCGTTGGCTTTCATATTTAATATGTACAGTTAAAAGTGATAGAAAAGTGGTAGAAACGTGGTAGCAAAGTGGTAGACATGTGGTAGACAATTGGTAACATAGTGGTAGAAAAGTGGTAGCAAAGTGGTAGCAAAGTGGTAGAAAAGTGGTAGAAAAGTGGCAGAAAAGTAGTAGAAAAGTGGTAGCAAAGTGGTAGAAAAGTGGTAGCAAACTAGAAAAGTGGTAGAAATGTGGCAGAAAAGTAGTAGAAAAGTGGTAGCAAAGTGGTAGAAAAGTGGTAGCAAACTAGAAAAGTGGTAGCAAAGTGGCACAAAAGTAGTAGAAAAGGGGTAGCAAAGTGGTAGAAAAGTGGTAGCAAACTAGAAAAGTGGTAGCAAAGTGGTAGCAAAGTGGTAGAAAATATTACATGTATTGATAAGAAATAGTTTAAGCGGTTACATGGATTCATTACACTATAATTTTAGCATCACGAAGCTCATTTTCTATATCCAAAAGTTCTTCCTCATATTTAGTATGACCAGCCTGTTTACAGGTATGCAAGTACTGAAGCCGCTGGATTAGCTTATTGGGATTGTTCCAGTAAACAAATTTAACAAATGATTTTTTTTGGTGTAAACCATTATCATCATCATCATCATCATCATCATAATCATCATCATCATCATGGTTATCATCATCAATATAATTATCATCAATATAACCATCATCACTATTACTATCTAATCCTTTTTGTTCATCTTTCAATGCAACAACCTTTGGCATAGTTTGTGTTGTCTTTGATAGTGTTAGAGGTTTCTTACACGTTAACGACTGTCCTAACACGTCTTTTTCAGGAGATAATAAATGCTCTTTAACAAACAGAGCACTCACTATCTTGAGCCACATTATGTTTTTCTTGGTCTTGCTTTTTTTACCTTGGTTAGAGTATTTTGTCCATTTAAATGAGTATTATTTTGAGATTTACAATGATGATCGATTGAAATAAGTATGTTGGAGCCTTTTGTTTTAATCATTCCTCGACACTTTTTAGATCGTTGTTTCGAACAGCACCAAATAACAGTTCCATTTTTATTAGTTCTTTTTACAATATATGCATATCCTTCATAGTAAGCACATGGCTTACCATAGCTAGTCGTTGATACTTCCATGTCAACTGTTAAGCATAAACTAATCTCTAGTAAAGTTAACTCGATAATAAAAATGATAGTTTGTAGTATGTGCAGTTTAAAGTAAGAGCAAAAGTGAGAGTCAAATGGTAGAAAAGTGTTAGCAAAGTGGTGGAAGAGTGGTAGCAGTTTATAGTAGTCATGATCTTTTTTACCAGAATGTGATTTGAGTAAATGTAATTTCTAAACCTTAGCAGTGAGTAGTCAGTTAGTCTTGGTTCAGACAAGCGTAAACAGTTCTCCAATGAATCAGAGATCAAGATTTTCATTATGAAACAGTTGTGTAACCAATTAGGTATCGGTACTTGATAGCTTCACGCATGAACAAAAATTCCAACATATCTGACATGAATTACATGATTTGAAAGTTGACAAAGAATATCCAATCAACCATTGTAGTTGCAATGTCAAACACAAAGACAAAATCAGCATGAACTTTTAAGTTACAGGAAAATTCTATGAAATAGACTATGCAGGAAATTTGGAAATACACATCAGAAGTTTGCAACACCATCGTTCTAGCCTATATAAATTATCGACATGGAAAGTGTGCACTGCCCCTAACATTAAACCAATTTATCAATAACGCAAGTCAACAATCAAAACATTTTGTGTTGAGTCTATCATTTAATGCATATATTCTGTCTACATTGAACAGTAACAAAAAACGCCATTCATAATTAATTAAGTTTGCTTTAATTCATTATGTAATGATAAATACATATTTAAAGTTTTGGCTGACTGTTCAGGGTGAATCGGCTTTGAACACACAAGAGAGGGAATATTTTAAGACTTAACCTCAGCTCACCTATCATAACCTAAATTTACCTAACCTAACCTTGTCATATAGGTAAGAAACGGGTCAAGCTATGCTTTCGACTACCGAGTTTCAGCTACTTTTCAAGGTTACTCTCCCGAACATTGCCGGAGACTGCTTATAAACACCTATGTTCCCACGACGGCGGCGCGCAACGACTTACATGACGCGCTTCCCCCTTTTCATTGATCCCTGTTGATTTGTCCCTTTGGACTGGTCCCTGTTGACTAGCCCCTTTGGAAGGGCCCTTTTTGAATGGAGTGATTTTTGACGGGTCCCTGTGGACAGGTCCTTTTGGCTGATCCCTTTGGACCGGACCCTTTGACATAATTTGGATAATTGCATGGGCCAGTCCATAGGTACCAGTCCAAAGGGATCGGTCCAAAGGGATCAGCCAAAAGGACCTGTCCACAGGGACCCGTCAAAAATGACTCCATTCAAAAAGGGCCCTTCCAAAGGGGCTAGTCAACAGGGACCAGTCCAAAGGGACAAATCAACAGGGATCAATGAAAAGGGGTAAGCGCGTCATGTGAGTCGTTGCGCGCCGCCGTCGTGGTGTTTATCAGCAGTCTCCGGCAATGTTCGGGAGAGTAACCTTGAAAAGTAGCTGAAACTCGGTAGTCGAAAGCATAGCTTGACCCGTTTCTTACCTATATGACAAGGTTAGGTTAGGTAAATTTAGGTTATGTTAGGTGAGCTGAGGTTAAGTCTTAAAATATTCCCTCTCTTATGTGTTCAAAGCCGATTCACCCTGAACAGTCAGCCAAAACTTTAAATATGTATTTATCATTACATAATGAATTAAAGCAAACTTAATTAATTATGAATGGCGTTTTTGTTACTGTTCAATGTAGACAGAATATATGCATTAAATGATAAACTCAACACAAAATGTTTTGATTGTTGACTTGCGTTATTGATAAATTGGTTTAATGTTAGGGGCAGTGCACACTTTCCATGTCGATAATTTATATAGGCTAGAACGATGGTGTTGCAAACTTCTGATGTGTATTTCCAAATTTCCTGCATAGTCTATTTCATAGAATTTTCCTGTAACTTAAAAGTTCATGCTGATTTTGTCTTTGTGTTTGACAATGCAACCACAATGGTTGATTGGATATTCTTTGTCAACTTTCAAATCATGTAATTCATGTCAGATATGTTGGAATTTTTGTTCATGTGTGAAGCTATCAAGTACCGATACCTAATTGGTTACACAACTGTTTCATAATGAAAATCTTGATCTCTGATTCATTGGAGAACTGTTTACGCTTGTCTGAACCAAGACTAACTGACTACTCACTGCTAAGGTTTAGAAATTACATTTACTCAAATCACATTCTGGTAAAAAAGATCATGACTACTATAAACTGCTACCACTCTTCCACCACTTTGCTAACACTTTTCTACCATTTGACTCTCACTTTTGCTCTTACTTTAAACTGCACATACTACAAACTATCATTTTTATTATCGAGTTAACTTTACTAGAGATTAGTTTATGCTTAACAGTTGACATGGAAGTATCAACGACTAGCTATGGTAAGCCATGTGCTTACTATGAAGGATATGCATATATTGTAAAAAGAACTAATAAAAATGGAACTGTTATTTGGTGCTGTTCGAAACAACGATCTAAAAAGTGTCGAGGAATGATTAAAACAAAAGGCTCCAACATACTTATTTCAATCGATCATCATTGTAAATCTCAAAATAATACTCATTTAAATGGACAAAATACTCTAACCAAGGTAAAAAAGCAAGACCAAGAAAAACATAATGTGGCTCAAGATAGTGAGTGCTCTGTTTGTTAAAGAGCATTTATTATCTCCTGATAAAGACGTGTTAGGACAGTCGTTAACGTCTAAGAAACCTCTAAAACTATCAAAGACAACACAAACTATGCCAAAGGTTGTTGCATTGAAAGATGAACAAAAAGGATTAGATAGTAATAGTGATGATGGTTATATTGATGATAATTATATTGATGATGATAACCATGATGATGATGATGATTATGATGATGATGATGATGATGATAATGGTTTACACCAAAAAAAATCATTTGTTAAATTTGTTTACTGGAACAATCCCAATAAGCTAATCCAGCGGCTTCAGTACTTGCATACCTGTAAACAGGCTGGTCATACTAAATATGAGGAAGAACTTTTGGATATAGAAAATGAGCTTCGTGATGCTAAAATTATAGTGTAATGAATCCATGTAACCGCTTAAACTATTTCTTATCAATACATGTAATATTTTCTACCACTTTGCTACCACTTTTCTAGTTTGCTACCACTTTTCTACCACTTTGCTACCACTTTTCTACTACTTTTGTGCCACTTTGCTACCACTTTTCTAGTTTGCTACCACTTTTCTACCACTTTGCTACCACTTTTCTACTACTTTTCTGCCACATTTCTACCACTTTTCTAGTTTACTACCACTTTTCTACCACTTTGCTACCACTTTTCTACTACTTTTCTGCCACTTTTCTACCACTTTTCTACCACTTTGCTACCACTTTGCTACCACTTTTCTACCACTATGTTACCAATTGTCTACCACATGTCTACCACTTTGCTACCACGTTTCTACCACTTTTCTATCACTTTTAACTGTACATATTAAATATGAAAGCCAACGCTAAATAATTCTATTACCAGAACAGAGATAACCTTTATAGTGTGCAAATCATACTAACAGGTTAGTTACTACTATGGAACTTACTACAACTAACCGAGGTAAACAACGTGTACTCTATAAAGGCTACTCTTATAACTATAGACGACAAAATGTAAAAGGAATAATATTCTGGCGATGCTCAAAACAGAGGTCAACAAGATGTCGAAGCAATATGAAAAGTAGAAATAGTGTGGTTTTAAGTGAGAGTGATCATCAATGTAGTGCTCCAGACAAAACACTGATGGTGTTGGCAAAAAATCATCAGAATGCTAATAAGTTAGTACAAGAGAAAGATGTTGCTACTCAAAATAGTGCATTGTTTGTTGAGCAACGTTTAACACCTGTTGTAAAAGTTATGTTGTATCCATCTTCCACGCCTCAAGAGTCATCAACATCACAGACTATGCAAGAGGTAGTGTTGTTGTTGGTTTAAGGGGCTGAACTACAAAGTCATCTGTCTTGTTATGCAAGTGGATCGAAAAGGACTAGATAGTAATAGACAAAAGAGAGTTGTAGTTTGTATATAACTATTGTACAAGTACTTGCATTAAATAAATAAAAATAGTGTATGGGTATTGTCTGTTTTTCTTAATTGCCATCCCTATGTCCCACTATTAATGCAATTGTTAACCATCAACAGTCTCTGACTATGTTCGCAAAGAGAGTGACCTTAAACAATACACTCTATCTATGGTTTGTGTACCGAGTACACAATAATATAGTGTGGTCAAGCCATGTTGAGGTAATAGTTATATCAGGTAAGGGATTCGAACCCTTGCTTTCTTGTACAGAAAATTTGAACTTAAGTCAAACACCATAACTACTCGGTCAACCTGACAGTTACTAATTTAATTATTTTTGTGGACTTGAGTGTTTATAAAACTTTTTCCAGTATACATTGACTAAACCACTTGTTTGTTTTGAAATATAGATTTTGTTTTGTTTGACCATAACATTGCAGTTATGAGCCTTGTGAACTGGGTGTTTAATATAGGGTTGAAGGCATTTTAAAATAATTTTAGAAAAGCTCTTAGGTATCGTGTCATGGGTTTTAGTAATGCATTACTGTTCGTTGACTAACATTTACCGTTACACAACATTATTTTGGTGAGCTCTACATGTTGTTGTTTGAGTCGTCAGTCTTTTGACTGGTTTGATGCAGATCTCCATGCCTCCCTGCCCTGAGCGAAACGTCTCATCTCTATATAACTACCACACCCTACATTCAAGGCTATCTGTTTAACATATTATAACCTTGGATCCCCCCTACAAGCTCTTGGGTTCAATTCCTAGATTTAACACAAACTTTTAAAAGTGGTATGACAACTAAAACTAGTCTACTCAGTCTCGAGTGGTCCAAATAAGTAGAGAGGGTTTGATTCACACCTCAACCATAGAGCACCATGTTCTTTTATTTTAAATAATGATAGCCATTTGTTCAATTTCACATTTCACATATTGCAATTTGTCAATTTTCCATTTGCATTTTTTAAAATGACAGTTTGATGTTTTTCAATTTCATGATATGGAAACATGGATTTTTCCATTTTCATATTTACACATTTGTCAATTTCCCATTTGCATATATTTTCTTAAATGTCCGTTTAAGGTTTTAAAATTTTGTCTATATGGAAATATGGATTTTCCATTTTGCTGTTTACAAATTTTATATATATTTATTTTGTGTGTATGTTGAAAAACGATATTTCCAAAACAAGATTTTTTATTTTTCATTTTATGATTTTGTAAATGATTTTAATGTGAGTGCTTGACCATGGCAATAATACAGTCTATCTATGTGTTAGCGGAACCATAGAGGCTTATTACTACTGCAAGTAAGAATGTTTTACAAAAAACGGCTATCTACCACTGCATTTGAAAAAACAAAACGATTGAAAAAAATCTATTTTCCATTCATATATAAGTGCTAATTCTCCCTCTCCCCACCCTACCCGCCGTATTTTCTCTGGTCAAACAACCATTGCTACCCACACACACACAAGCTTTCTGTATATCTCTCTCTATATATATGTTTTCTCTTGTCCACGAGATAAAAATTATGGTTGCTGGATTGTATTCTCTACTGTTTATGCGACATGCCAGTTCATAAAACCGTTAGGTATTTCTCTACACATAGCGATCTTACCACTGCTCTACCTACGCCTTTTGCTTGTTTGGCTTTCTTACAGTCTAGTATGTGATAGGAAGCATTAACTGTATGTCAAACCCAGTCCACGTTTGTATTTGTAATCTGAGTAATAATTTGAAAAGAGACAAGTGCAATCAGTTTTAAACATTATCTCTGCTTTTATTTGTTTGTTTATGACATGCATATTAACCTAAAATCAAACCCTAGTCTACCTTAGTGAAAGGCTAACAGTTTAACCACTGCGTCACCATACCCTTTTTCTTAGTTTGATTCGTTCTAGGCCTTAGAGCTACAAATCGAGTTAAGATCTCTAGTGAAAGAGGCACATTTGCTCACTACTGTAGCACGTAATGTTTAGCTGGTAACATTAGACAACCGGAAATGATTGTATTTCTATTAGCCAAGCATTTCTGTCATTTACCTACTGTGTGAGCTCTGCCACCAAGACAGTTTAGTTTAGAACAAGTGTGTGTGAGTGTGTGTATAGATTATTAGCCTCAGGTATTTAAAGCTTGTTGTGTGTAGCGACCATCTTGTCCCAGTAACCACTGAGCAAGTTTTAACAGTCAACCCATAATAACTGCATAGGATAGTTGTGTGTGGTTCATGTACTTGTGTGTGTGCATTAGCATCATGCACTAGCTTTACCTTACCCTCTATAGGTAGAGCGTTATCCCTTTCCCTTCTGACATTACCAATGACCACATTCACCCACAAGTTTTACACTTAAACCATTGGCTTGTTTTTGATTAAGTTTGGTTCGGTTTGGTTGGGTTTGACTCAACTTGGTTCAGTTCAGTTCAATGTAGTCACCATTTTGGATTTTAGCTATCCTCTTTAACCATTCAATTAAAGATTGTCTACTCTTATTTCTTGAATCGATAAATCAGATTTTGTATACACCATTTGTCATTTATTATCCCATACCTACAACCTATACTCTCTCTGTACTGCAGTTTGATCTGAAAACAAGTTCCAATGGTGAAAGATTTGTCAGTCACCATACATGTAGCCTACAATAATTCTTTCACTACCTAGCTATGTTTCATCACTCACTGTAAACATTTCACATGTCCATATCCGATTATAAGTTTATAAAATCTCAAGGTCTATGACCTTGATGTATTGGGTATTTTTGGGTAAATTCAATAGCCATGGGAAAGGGTTGACAATTCTAAGTCCTATGACACCTCACATGTTGATATCCGATTAGTAGTTTATAAAATCTCAGGTCAATGACCTTGCTGTTTTGAATTTTTGAGGTAAATTCATTGGTCATGGGAAAGGGTTAACCATTCGTATTCCTATGACACCTCACTTGACCCTCTCTACTGATAAGTTTATAAAATCTTAGGTCAATGACCTTGCTGTTTTGGGTATTTTGAGTAAATTCGTTGGTCATGGAAAAGGGTTGGCCATCCTGAGTCTTGTGACACCTCACTTGTCCCTCTCTGATTATTAGTTGATAAAATCTTAGGTTAATGACCTTGCTGTTTTGGGTATTTTGGGTAAATTCGTTGGTCATGGAAAAGGGTTGGCCATCCTGAGTCTTGTGACACCTCACTTGTCCCTCTCTGATTATTAGTTGATAAAATCTTAGGTTAATGACCATGCTGTTTTTTTTTTTTTGTAAATTATTGGTCATGGGGAGGGGTTGGCCATTTTAAGTCCTATGACACCTCACTTGACCCTCTGTGATTATTAGTTAGCGAGATATTAACGAAAGTGCAGTTAGGCCCTTTTGACAAAAAATGAATAATACATTCAAAAACAGGGCGTCACCCCAAGTCCAACGACCCTTCATAAAAGTCCCTAGCTTTCTTAGTTCATAAGATATTAAACAGCCGATGACCTATTAGTTTTTGGATCTTTGGTTAATTTGTGAAAAAAAAAAACGTATCTATAAATCATTATTCAAAAAGCCCGCCCTCTTACAAAAACCCCAATTGCGTATTCGTAAAACAAAAAACAAAAATGATAAATCATAGCGGCATTCAGTTGTATGCATGCACTTTATGTGGAACGAGTTTAATTTCATATTGGCATACAAACTCCCACATGTTGCACATGGAAAGCGACTTTTACCTAAAAATTATTATTTCACCCCCTAGTAGGGGTAGATTTTATTTTTGAGTGGAAATAAGTTATCCATAGGAAAGGGGTTGTCTGCCGGAGTAATTTGACTACTTGTGCATGTCTCTAGCCTTATTCCCACCACTGTCAAAACAGGTTGTGACTTGTTAGCTCTTATCGTGCACGTGCACATGTGTACACTTGTGTGTTAGGTCATATTACACATGAACTTGCATTTTCTCACGTATGAACCAAAACACGATGTGACTTGTTTCACAAGGAGGACGGTAATAAGGTCATCTCACACGTGTTCACATGTATTTCGTCACTTTCCTTTCATATCGTTATCCCATTATAGTAGTCGGGGATTAGTGAACAACGTCAGTTCAACACACGCGCGAAATGTAGTTAGGCCCTTTGACATAATTTAAATAAATTCATGAGCCAGTCCGTAGGAACCGGTCCAAAGGGATCAGTCCAAAGGGACTCATCAACAAGGACTCATCCACAAGGACTCGTCCACAAGGACCTGTCCACAAGGACTTGTCCACAAGGACCTGTCCACAAGGACTTGTCCACAAGGACTCGTCCACAATGACCCGGCAACAATGACCCGTCCACAGGGACCTGTCAACAAGGACCCGTCCACAGGGAACCGCTCTCCCACCCTCTTCAAAAGCCATGAGTGGGCATGCTAATTCATAGTGGCTTTCCACCGCACACATGTCTCTTGTGTAGAACAACTTTTCATTCCATATTAGCATTCAAACTCTCACATGTTGCAATTGGAAAGAGAGATTCTCTAAAAAAATTACAATTTCACCGCCTAGTAGGGGTAGGTTTTATTTTTGGGGTTGAAATATGCTGTTCATAGGAAAGGGGGTATCAGCCCGAGTTCAATGACACCTCATTCGTCAAAATCCGACCACGGGTTCGGGAGTTATCGGGCTGCCGCCATCTTGTGTGGAGGGTGTGGAGGTGGAGGGGCCAGAACCCCTGCAAATACACTACTCTAACGCATTCTAGCGGAGAAGAAGGAACCATTTGAAGGAACCCCGAAGTCCGACAGCAGGTGCCATCTCGTGTTCACAAACGGGAACAAGTCACCAGGCGGTCGATTCAAAATGTCATGAATTCCATCCAGGGGTAAATACATGTTTGAAACGTTGGGACGGGCTCTTGCACGTAACAATTATCATTATTAGGTAATTATTGATTGATCATGTATAATCAAGACCTGCCTTATATTTCCACTTTAGGTGTAGTGGCTAGCATTTTAGCTGTTTCCCTAGAGGTCTGGGTTCGATTCCCGGCTCTACCAAGAAATTTAATTCTGGGCTGAGGGCTGGAACGGGGTACACTCAGCCTTGTGAGGCAAAAGTGTAAAAAAGTGGGTATTGATACCCACCTCAGCCATTTTGAAAGTGTTTTTTTGTGGTTTCCCACTTAAACTCCAGGCAAATGCTAGGATATATCTTAACTGAAGGCCTTGGTTGCCTCCTTTCCAATCCTTATGTATTAAAGAAGAATTACATAATCAAATACAGAAAATTAAAACTAGATATTGCTGACATATCATATAGGCCTATGGCACCAGCTTTTCATTTGAACGACCCTTTGCTAGGATATTTTATTTGTAAGGACCTTTCAGATAAAATTCACTACAATTTTCGTCATAATTGTAATATGTGAACAATTCTTGTTTTATCTAACTAATGGAGCTTCTGTTTCTACCATCTCTCCATTTGATATTCATGACAGAAAAAACTCTCTTCGTAAAAGAATTGGAGTGTAAAATGCTGAGTATTAACTTCACAACGACTAAGATATTCTTTAATTTTGTTTCCCCCTAATAAATTTATAACATGTACCCATATATCTGACACAGATATAGAAATCATTTTCTCTTTCAAACTTGCACCTGTATCGCCAGAAAACAAGCTAGATATAACAATCAATTTTGTAGCGGGACATTTGAAAATTGGTGCGAAATTGAATATATTATGAAATTAAACAAGAAACGGAATATTTGGCGTTCCGTTAAAGATTAAAACAGAACGCGGAACAAAACAAGAAAATACGGAATTATTCCAGATAAAAAAGGAACGTCTGGTAACCTTTATTAGCACTTTTCAATTAACGAAAGCTTTCCAGTCGATCAACAAAAATTGTGCCCAATTACATTAGGCGGGAAAACAAGTATTTACATGCCCTAACCTGAAATAAATAAGATATTACAAAACAACACGCTTTTAGGTACAATAATGGGGATTCCTTATGGACATTTGGAGAAAGACTTTATAAAACTTGAAATTTTCTAAGTTTTTCTCACGATCAAAGTGCCCGATCAAGTTTATTTTCTGCATACTTATAGGAGCTTATGAGTTAAAAGCTAAGAAAAATGAATGTAATCAGAGTAAAAATAAAATAATAGGCTATAAAATAAATGAAATATCTCTGCCTAAACAGGGTTACAAATCTCATACAAAAAACACAGTTCATGGACACAAAATCAACAGACATGCTCCCACTAGAAACCAAATATGGGAAAATAGCACAAGTGGAAAGTTTCAAATACATAGGAGTGATTATACAGAAAACAGGACTGATAATAATAATAATATCGTATGGCCTCGGGTGCCTGGTGCAAGCTTTGTTAATTGACACCCAGAAGGTAGCTTGCATGTCGAATTGCGTCGTTCCTTTAAACGCTATGAAAGTCAAGGAGGTTAGATATCTAAACTTCTTGACACTACAGCGCTTTCAAGTAGAGAATGGAGGAACTTTGTGTTGGCGGAAAATCCCGAGATTAATTTTGCCATTGAACACTGCCTACTGAATTCAAATGGGTTCTTTAACATGCCAACAACGTATGGCATGAGTGTCGTGATTTTTGTCGCCTTTCAAAAATCACTTACCACGGTCAAGGGCGAACCTGCAATCTTGGGGTTGGTAGTCCTACACTATAACCACTCACCCACCGTGGCAAGCAGTACTAAACTTGGCATCCAATGAAGACAGGATCGCTAAATTGCAGAAAGCATACGGACTTGCAGTACATGGAACCACTACATTTAAAAAAAAGTATTTCCATCAATGCCAAATTACGACATTATCGTACAGTAGTTTTACCAGAGGCCTTATACGCTTCAGAAACGACATCAACCAAGGGACGAACAAAAATCAATGAATTAGGAAATCAAGAGAGAAAAATTCTGAGAAAGATCCACGGGCCAGTTCAGAAAGAGGGAATGTGGATAAAGAGACCGACAATAGAACTGTACAAACAGACAGAGACGATTACAAACAACATAAGGAAAAGGAGGGCAAAATTTTAGGGTCATATATAATAGGATGACCGAAAACAGACTGACCAAGATTTTTTTAAATATAGTTGCGAATAGTACACTAAAAAGCAATTGGGTAAAGGAAACCATGCAAGACCTCAAGAAACAAAACATCTCTACAGAAGACATGACAGACAGGAGCACATACAGAGAAAAACTTAGACAACAGAAGTTTGAGGAAACTCCCAAAACCAGGAAAGAAGTGGACGGAGGAGAGAAAGAGGAAGCATAGTGTGTAGCCTATATGAGAGGTTTTGGGGAAAAAGGAAGAAAGGGCCAGAATAAAACATGGAAATTGATAGTGTTGTAGCGCACTCCTTGTGGGGAATTAACGACTGAATAAATAAATAATAAAAGAAAAATCTGAAATAGGGCTTAGAAAATTGACGTAATCAAATATTGACGAAATTTAAACCAACATTAGCAAAGTTCCTCATTTCTCCACTAGAAAGCGCTTTAGTGTTCAAGGAGCTTAGATATCTAATCTCCTTGACTTTCATAGTGATTCAAGGAACAACGAAAATCGACATGCAATCTACCCTTTAGGTGTCAAATAACAAAGCTTGCACCCAGCACCCGAAACGATTCCATCCCCTAGAACTATAGGTATTAATGGAGCTCCTCTTACCAAGGTAAATACATTCCGATACCTAGGCTCACGATTGAATGGCGACAGCTCTGTGAATGAAGATGTGCGAGCACGAATCAATGCGACTTGGATGCGATTCAGAGATGTCACCGGTGTTCTTTGTGATAAGAAGATTCCTATCCGCCTAAAATCAAAGATATACCGCACAATGGTGAGACCAGTTGCATTATATCGTACCGAGTGTTGGCCAGCATGTCATGGAAATGCGGATGCTGCGAAGATCATTAGACATTTCTCTGCTCGACCATATCCCCAACACAACGATTCGACTTACAGCTGGCGTGGCTTCAATCAATGAGAAAATGTAGGAATGGAGACTCCGTTGGTATGGGCACGTTGTCCGTGCACCACAAAGTTCAGTCATCGGCTCGGCCTACCATCCAACGGTCGACGGCCAGAGACAGCGTGCGAGACCAAAATTGCGGTGGCTGAACACTATTAACGCAGATTTACGATCAAGAAACTTGAAATCGCGCGAAGCATTAGATCGCAAGAAATGGCGTGCATTGATCCAAAAAGTGGACCCCGTTCCTATGGGATGACGCTAAGAAGAAGAAGAAGAAGAAGAAGAAAAAGAACATATTTATACAGCTATAGATTACAAATTTTATCATTAACCCCATTAGGAGCAAAAGGTACCTAACTGGGGGGACATTTACAATTTTATCATTGATCCCATTAGGAGCAAAAGGTACCTAACTGGGGGGACATTTCCAATTTTATCATTAATCCCATTAGGAGAAAAAGGCACCTAACTGGGGGGACATTTCCAATTTTATCATTAATCCCATTAGGAGCAAAAGGTACCTAACTGGGGGGGGGGGACACTTCCAATTTTATCATTAATCCTATTAGGAGCAAAAGGTACCTAACTGGGGGGACATTTTCAATGTTATCATTAATCCCATTAGGAGCAAAAGGTACCTAACTGGGGGGACATTTCCAATTTTATCATTAATCCCATTAGGAGCAAAAGGTACCTAACTGGGGGGGGGGGACACTTCCAATTTTATCATTAATCCTATTAGGAGCAAAAGGTACCTAACTGGGGGGACATTTTCAATTTTATCATTAATCCCATTAGGAGCAAAAGGTACCTAACTGGGGGGACATTTCCAATTTTATCATTAATCCCATTAGGAGCAAAAGGTGCCTAACTGGGGGGGGGACATTTCCAATTTTATCATTAATCCCATTAGGAGCAAAAGGTACCTAACTGGGGGGATATTTCCAATTTTATCATTAATCCCATTAGGAGCAAAAGGTACCTAACTGGGGGACATTTCCAATTTTATCATTAATCCCATTAGGAGCAAAAGGTACCTAACTGGGGGGAGACTTCCAATTTTATCATTAATCCCATTAGGAGCAAAAGGTACCTAACTGGGGGGGACACTTCCAATTTTATCATGAATCCCATTAGGAGCAAAAGGTACCTAACTGGGGGGACATTTCCAATTTTATCATTAATCCCATAAGGAGCAAAAGGTACCTAACTGGAGGGACATTTCCAAATTTTTTGTGTCTGTAGAAACAATAGTGTACATTTATAATTTTAAAAAAATATTTTGCCAAAGACAAAATAACGAAAAATGAACGTTAATACTGTAATAGGACTACGCGTTTCCCAGTATTTATTTTTCACTGACTATTCCTCCCACTCTTCACCGTATCTCCTTGGGGGGAATGGCGCGACACTACAATTTCGACAGGACCGAAAGTGTACACTGTTGTGTAATCATCCATCATAGAACAATAACGAAGTATTTTTCTCCAGCCATCCCACAACCACTCAGATAAACTGATGGTCAACCTCCTAAAGTATGGGGAGCAATATTCTCCGGAGCAACCTGGACCGAATTAAATCGTCAAACAATGTACAGTTCGATAATACAAATCGATAAAATAACAGTAGCATCTGCCATTGCTTGCAAATGTAATTCACCGATCCTACTCGTATTTCGCATACTGTATGCTCGTCTTCCTGTTCTAGCCGAAGGTATATGAAGATTAGATGCTACCTCACTCCCTTCTTGAGGCCTGCAACAATGCGATAATGAGTTAAGTACATAGAATTTATTTCGACTTCAAGAAATAAGTACTTGATGTAACACTATAATATAGACTAGTAGTACTCAAGGTGTTCCCAACTGGTGTTCCGAAAGATTTCTGAAGGGTACTCCTGAAGCACGGCCTGAATAACAAGTGTCATTCCACTGACAATCAAATCAGTATGTTGTAATTTGGTAGCTTTAAGATTACAGCTCCATAATAGCCCTTGTCTGCCTCTTGCGTCATGGGATCATGGATCTGCCTTAAGGTATTATGTCAGTATTCAGAGCGCTGTCTACTCTTTGAACATAACAATAATTAAAACTGACGTTACTTGCTTCTGTCGAGGTCAGAGGTGTTTCTTTAAATTACTTTCTACCACTAAGATACAGATATTCCCAAACAGTGATTATTATGCTACAATATCATAATCTTTGACACTGCAATTTGATTGTAGTTGTTTAAGAGGTGACATATAGCTTAAGGAATCTGAAACAGTAACGATTTTTATATTGAAACCCTGCCTTTCATAGAAATAAAGATAGCTTTGAAGCCATTTTTCTGTGTTACTTTATTAACAATTAGCTTTCAGTCGGTCAACATAATGGAATATATGAAAAAAAAGTAGTACCATGAAGTGCTGTATAGCCTATTTTCTTATATCCTACTTCTGCACGAAATAACATACTAAGATGCCTAACAGGAAGGACATGGGATGCTCACTCCACAACTCACAGAACTTCAGCCCTTGGACTGAGCTTCTCAGCTGCTGAATATGCAGCACCAGTTTGGCTTTCTTCTCCACATTCCAAAGAGGTGGATATAGCTCTGAATGAGACCAACATCACTTCAGAAGATCTACTCTCTTATTGGAATTTCCCCACCTCATGTCCGAAGAATGGTAGCCTTCAGCATCTGAGAAGAAACAGCAAGAAACCGATTCAAGCCATCCACTTTTCGGTTAAAAACCAGCCCGACTGAGACTTAAGTCCAGAAACAGCTTTTTGAGGGGAGTAACAGCCCTCGAAGGCTCACAAGAAGCTGACCCTGTGAAGATATGGAAGACAGAAATCAAAGACCCAATAATTCCTCTATCAGAAACAAGATGTTCAGTTAAGAACATATAGCCTACTTTCTCCTAAATGCATGGGTATTGTTGTAACTGTTGGTTCTTTTCAAGGAGTATAATTGAATGTTGGTTGTAATCAGTGGCGGCTCGTGACTTTCTGGACTGGGGGTCCATAGAAAAGAGCACTCACTTCCAATGGCGGACCCTTAATCTACTACAAAGATAAACAGTATACATGTGGTACCTCAAACATCGTACAGATAGTTATGAACATTACAATGAGCGATTTCAAACACAGTGAGTTCAAATCATTCGCCTCAACCAGAACTTGAACCCTGGATCAGCATTATTAGTGAAGATCAAAGTTTTCTGTCTTGATCTTTCTCTCTCAAACACACATCTGTATGACAGGCTCCATCTGGTAATAAGCCTGGTTAAGAACATGCAACACTTCAAATCTTACAGCAATCGAGTATCAGATTGAAATGGCTCACAAAATGAAGAATGGATATACTTATAAAAGGTAAAGGAAATTTAGAAGGAAAATACTCATAAAATGAACTTAGATTGAAAAATACGCACGAGATGTAGTTTAGGTTCAAATTACTTACAAAATGCAATGTAGATTCGAAATAATCAACAAAATGCAACTGAAATTGAAAATATTTACAAAATGCAATTGAAACTGAAAATACGTACAAAATGCAAGTGAGGTTCAAAATACTTACAAAATGCAATTGGAATTGAAAATACACAATGCAAGTGAGATTGAAAAAGGCCGATTCAGATTCAAAATACTCACAAAGTGCAATTGAAATTCAAAATACTTGCAAAATGCAATTGAATTTGAAAATGCTTACAAAATGTATGGTAGATTGAAAATATTCACAATATGGGGAAGCCCGCGATTCAAAATACTGTACTTAAAAAATGCAATTGAGATTGAAAATACTTACAAAATGGAGTTTAGGTCGAAAATACTTACAAAGTGCAATGTACAGTAGATTGAAAAAAATTACAAAATGTGGTTGAGTAAAAAAACTCACAAAATGTTATTTAGAGATACCGGGAGCCAACTCAATAATACAGGGCAGGAATCCTAAAGAGAAAAGGAACTATAATGAAAAGAAAAAGAAAGCTGATCCCACAAAGAATGAGGGATCAGGAAAGATGAGAAAAGGGCCAATTAAGGCGGGAAAGGAAAAGACTCCCGAGGCCTTGGATACCCTAATACCGTCGGGGTCAGAAGACAACAAGAGTTGACCAAGAGAGGTGGACAGAAAAGAAGACAGTGAGGAGCCCGGCACAAGTAAGTGGAAGCAATGCTGGACTCAGCTGGGGTCCCGTGGTCGCCAACCCACGTCCCACTAGATGTGAGCCCCTGGGGGACGCGTAAAAAATAATCGAATGACACATTCACTAATTTCAAGCAGTTAATAGGCACAAGGAAATACTGAAAGTAATTTACGTTTCAGCTCTTGACAGTGTGACTAACTTAAACCTGAGAAAATAGTGGAACTACAGTAGTGAATTGGGTAACTCCTGAGCGTAACAACTAACAAGACAACTTCTTCCACTATTTTAATGGTATTATTTCAATTTAACTGAATCGTTTATTTAATTAGCCTTCAAATACAACAAATAGCCAGATAGTTTACTTTATGTAGATACATTAATGGATAAATTTCGGACGCATATAAACAGTCTAATGTAGCAGCCATGAAGCACCAATTCAAAAGTTCCCCTAGTGAACACTTTCGCTGTATGTTCACAAACCTGGGACCAGCTTGTTAAAGACCGTTCAACATGGCGCCGGACCATCCCGGCTGCTGTCAAAATGTTTGAAGAAGAACGTCGTAGAAATGTTAAGGCCAAGCGACAAGCACGAAAGCTCCGTGCAGCACAGCCACGCCCTCCACCAACAGTTCTGTGTGATCTGTGTGGACGTTTGTTTCATGCACGCATTGGGCTGTTCAGTCACCGCAAACATGCCCACAGACCTCAACCTTAGATTAGTATAGACTGTTTTGGAAGAAGATGTATACTCGGAAACGAGTTAAAGCCGACGACGACGATGTTCACATCAGGGGCTGTCAACCAGATAGGATTTATTTGGTACCATTGGTGTAGTACGTCAGTCAGCCGATTGGAACGCTGTATATCGTGTTGCCAACATATGCATGATACAACGTTGAAATTAAAAGTAACAAAATATCCCAATATTCAGTTAACACATTTACTGAATATACTCTGAAGTCTTGACCGACATTTCCTTGTAGTTATCTTGCTCACAGGCGATAATTACGGCACTTTTCATTAAATAAACATTATTTCTACTGGGTTGGCGGCATTGAAATCATGGCGGCTCTGTTTATGTGTTGAATGCTTGGTATGGTGTCGTGTTGTGAAATGATATTGGCCGTAAATAAGCTACTGTCTTCTTTCTCATCTTTCTTACACCACATCCACTTCGTGGTAATGAGAAGTGATCAGTTCTTCTTCTGCTACGGCGAGTAAGTACGCTTATTTTAAGAATTTAAGTTTTGTGTTTCTCTAGTGGCTGTGAAAAATATAGGCCTAGTTTTGAATTGATATTAGACGCAGGTGACATTCTACTTGACATAACAATTAACTTTCACTATTATTTATCCCATAGGTAGACCTAACAAATTCTGTGAACTGTGCCTATCACCGGAAGAAGGAAAAAAACAAATCGTAAATCGCTGTTCTTGAAATAGCAGAGGAATATATGGCAATTACTCTCCTAAGAAATGATCCAGTCTATGACCAGGTAAGAAGTCTGTGTTACCGTAATGTTTTGGCAGTGGGTGGTGGAACTAGGTACTGTGGGTTCTCGTAATGGATTTTTTAATAGGCCTATAATGTAGACCTACGATAGAGTACAATATGAATAAGATTGGGTTCCAGAAACCATTGCAACAACTTGATTACAGCTCGCAGAGATATTAAAATGGGCCTATTGCATGTGTGTGTACTGAAGTTCTTGAGGAGTGTTAATAATCAATTAATTAATTTCACATTGCAATAGAATATAAATCTCATGATTCATGACAACGTGTCTAAGCTTTAATTTTTTCCCCTTCCTTGAATTTCAAATTATTACAGTATTCAAAACAGATCAGTTCTTGCACATGTTAGTTAGAATAGGTAGAAATGCCATGTAGGACTGTAATTACAGGTTATTAAAACTTAACACACACCCCCATGGTCTAATAGGTCTAATGGCCTGTATCATATAGTCTTACCAATGTGTAATTATATACATTAATATACATTAATGTGTTCTTGTCCTGTGGAACCAAATCCAACGTGAAAATCCTTTTGTTAAGTCATGGTGCTAATGTAGACTACTCGTGTATAGTTCTGCGACCCAAATACCATTCAAATGCACCTGTCCTCCTCTAATAAGCCAAGAACAAACAAATGTGTAGATGTGTTTCCTTGCATATTCATGCTATGTGCTCTTTTTATTTATTTTTGTAGATACACAGGGAAATAAGCTGTACGGTTTATGTTATGGTAGGAATGCAGTGTTTGGCCTGGGTGTTCAGTTGGTCGAATTGGTAGTAATGGCAATACTGATGTAGGACTGTAATTACAGGTTATTTAAACTTAACATACACCCCCATGGTCTAATAGGTTTAATGGCCTAGGATCATATATTCTTACCAATGTGTAACTATATACATTAATGTGTTCTTGTCCTGTGGAACCAAGTCCAACGTGAATATACTTTTGCTAAGTCATGGTGCTAAACTAGTCTACTCGTGTAATGTTCTGCGACCCAAATACCATTCAAATGCACCTGTCCTCCTCTAATAAGCCAAGAACAAACAAATGTGTAGATGTGTTTCCTTGCATATTCATGCTATGGGCACTTTTTATTTATTTTTGTAGATACACAGGAAAATAAGCTGTACGGTTTATGTTATGGTAGGAATGCAGTGTTTGGGCTGGGTGTTCAGTCTGTCGAATTGGTAGTAATGGCAATACTGATGTAGGACTGTAATTGAAGAAAATCCACAGCCTGCTTCCAGTCTCCGACCGGGTCAGGAATGGAATGAATGAAGCCCCCGTCTAGCGGCGAGGATATGAACTGTGCCGGCTGCCGAGGCCTGACGAACTCCTCTGGGGAAATGATTAAATGAATGACAGATGAAATGAAATGATAGTGGAGAGTGTTGCTGGAATGAAATTTTGACAGGGAAAACCGGAGTACCCGGAGAAAAACCTGTCTGCCTCCGTTTTGTCCAGCACAGATCTCACATGGAGTGACCGGGATTTGAACCACGGACCCAGTGGTGAGAGGCCGGCGTGCTGCCGCCTAAGCCACGGAGGCTTGCCAGGACTGTAATTACAGGTTATTAAAACTTAACATACACCCCCATGGTCTAATAGGTTTAATGGCCTAGGATCATATTATAGTCTTACCAATGTGTAACTATATATATTAATGTGTTCTTGTCCTGTGGAACCAAGTCCAACGTGAAAATCCAATAAAACCATGGAACCATTGGCCCGATAACCCCACCCTCATCTGCCAATTTTTATTTTATACTCTTGGTAGTAAGTGTTAGGTACTGTCGATGATATTCTGTAACAGCGAGATAGATACAAGACAAATATAATTGATTTATTGTATGCCAATGTAATGGTTGATATACCTATAGGTAGTATTTTATTCCCACAAGTTATTTACAATATTTTTCAACACGTAGGATGCCGATGTCTAAACTTACATGGAGGGATTTTTTCATCAATTGATTCTGTAATAAGACCACATTGTGGTGTGGTTGCTGCCACTCCTGAGGTCCTGGGCTAGTACCCAAGCTTGATTAAGTAATTTAATTCTGGTCTGACTGTTGGAACGGCGCACACTCATCTTTGTGAGGCAGAACTGAGAAGAGGTAGGTTCGATTCTCACCTCGGCCATCCAAGAAGTGGTTTTCCAAGGTTTCCCCACTTCCACTCCAGGCTAACGCTGGGATGGTTCCCAACTTAAGGCTACGGCTGCATCCTTTCTAGTCCTCACCTGAATTACAGGAAGTATACACACTACTACAGATACCACAATAACACAGATTATCATACAAATCTTACACTCCCCCAGGGGCTCACATCTCGTGGGACGTGGGTTGGCAACCACGGGGCCCCAGCTGAGTCCGGCATTGTTTCCACTTACTTGTGCCGGGCTCCTCTCTGTCTTCTTTCCTGTCGACCTCACTTGGTCAACTCTTGTTCTCTTCCGACCCCGACGGTATTAGGGTATCCGAGGCCTAGGGAGTCTCTTCCTTTCCCGCCTTAATTGGCCCTTGTCTCATCTTTTCTGATACCCTCCTCCTGCGAGGGGTCAGCCTTCTTTTTCTTTTCTTGTTATCTCCTGCCTTCAGCTCAAGGCCCTCAAGGAGGCAGGGTGTATGTAGCCCCACCACCTTTGGTGCACCCTGGATATTGATACACCCTCAGGGGCTCACGGCTGGTGAGTTCGGTAGATGGCGACCCCGAGGGATTCCTGAGCTGGGTCCGGTTTTGCCACTTTTTTCCATTGCCTCTGGGGCCTTTTCGTGGCTCTCCTTCCTTCCAAGTCCCTCGATCCTCATTCTTCGAGGGTTTGAGGGCATTTCTTTTCCTCCTGTCCTTTGTTTGCTTTATTCTCCTTTTGTTTTCCATTTCTTCTTCTAGTATATAAGTTTGTAGTTAGTTTCAGTTACAGTTTACATTTGATTTTCATCTTCACGATCACCCAAACCATTAGAGGCCGATAACCAAGATGTTAGGCCCCTTAAAACAACAAATATCATCATCAACAAATCATACACACTTCCAAATACATGGGGCTAAATGAATATGTTATCGAAAGCCCTAAATGAATTAATATCAAAAACACAATGATTCTTTTAAAATGTAGTTAACTTATAGTAGGTGCAAACATACACATGTCAGCAAATTCAAGTTCCCCGTTTCAAGTATTAAGTTACATATTTATTAAGTTTACTGTTTCAACATACACACTGGTATGTGTTGTAGGAATTTGCGATTCATCGGTGTCAGCCATTACATCAAGGAGGAACTAGGTCCATTATTGTGTGCTGGATCCTACTGTTATACTTTGGCAAGAAAGAAGAAAAGGAACATGCCTCCTTTTTTTTTTTTTTTTTTTTTTTTTTTTTTTTTTTTTTTTTAGCGTATGGCTTTTAGTGCCGGGAGTGTCCGAGGACATGTTAGGCTCGCCAGTCTTGTAGCTGCTTCGAGACGGACACCCAATGGGTGAGCTACAAGTACCGTTGGGGAGGAAAGTTGGAAGGGAAGGGCGAGGAGTTGGAAGGTAGCGGCTGTGGCCTATAGTGAGGGACCAACCCCGGCATTTGCCTGGAAGGAAGATGGGAAACCACAGAAGACCATCTTCAAGGTTGCCGGCGGGGGGATTCGAACCTCCTCGCCTCCCGGATGTGAGCGACTGCTATTAGTCATGCCATAACCACCACGGCTAACTCACCCGGTGGAACATGCCTCAACACATACTTTTAGGAGGACCAGATTTGATTACTGTATTTTGGCTAAGTTTGATCTTGACTCTCGCTGTTATCTTCTCTTCGTTGACAACTTTTTAAATAAAACATGATGAATTCTAGCAGTATTGAGTGTTTTTCTTGTTTTTCATTGAAAGTCCTATTTCTCCTTTCCCCTTCACAGCACGTCATGGAATGTACTGTATTAGTGTGCGATTTTATTTATTATTTATCGTATGGCTTTTAGTGCCGGGAGTGTCCGAGGACATGTTCGGCTCGCCTGAGTCTGTAGCTGCTTCCAGCGGACACCCTAAAGGGCGAGCTACAAGTTCCGTTCAATTTCAAGTAGTTCCAACTTTCACCACCAGATATCAATGATACCTAGTGGTGAACGTTGGAACTTTGATAGAGCGTTCTGACGAAATCTAACCTAACAAATTTTGCTTTACACAAGTTTAGTCTGTGAAAGGATCTTTAACATGCCATAAATCTATGACATGGGACTGCCGGCTTTACTTCCCCTCCGAAGGAAGGCATACTGAAGGATTTTTAACGCTCTTAAAAAATCCGACGACTTCGGCCGGGTTTGAACCCGCTATCTTGGGCATAGCAGTTCAGCATGCTACCGACTACGCCACCGAAGCCGCTTAGTGTGCGATGATATTTTTTGATGTAGCCTACTTACTGCATTTCATCCTTCAAAATTTTTAACTGGATATATTTTAAAGGGCATATGAAATGAATTACTGTATAGAAATTTTGTGATATCCAATTCTTTCTTTCCCCTAATGAATTTGGCACTAATTACACTAACAATTTTAGTGCGATGAGGATCTGGTTACACCACCTGTTTCCTTAGCATTCTCTCTTAAAATTTTACTGTTTTAAAATATGAATTTTCTCCCTTACCAGTACTTTTCCTTTGTAGTTTTTTCTAATAACTAATTGGTTATAGGCCTACTTGGGCCATTTTTTTAGCTGAGTAATAATATGCTGCAGGCCTTGTAGTAGCCTATCTTTTGTCACCAATGCAATATGCTCCTATTGCAACTGAAATAAATTTAAACCTGTATATTAGTGATGAGGTTATGTCCTAAATGCTGTAATTGTTCATTTCAAAGTTCTGGAATTCACAATTTCCCACTTTGGTATTATTTTTATATTTTTTTTTCTGTTATTGATATTTCGAATGTGATTTATTTCTTGTATCATATTATTATCTCCACACTTAAAAACGTGCCATAAGTATTGGGAGATTGTGTTTTTCGGAACACTGAAGTGAGCAGATCATTTAGGACGAGATTATTTAGCGGAACTAAGGGAAGGGGCAGGGTGGAGGGGAGGGGGCGGGAGAGTTAGTGTTTACGAGATCTGCTCATAGGTGGCACTACCGGTCAACTTGTTGCTAGTACATCAGTCATACACCAGACAGCACTGAAGTCCTAGGTACCAAGAATTAGCATGGCTGACGGCCATCTGTAGTAAGGTAATCTGTGGTTCACATTGGCCGCATTATTTTATAAACCGGTCAAGAGATGACAGAGTGTATAACTTTTCCGCAACCTCGAAGGGCTTGCGTCGCTGGACTAGTGAACGAATTCAGCAATCTTACTGCGCAGTCGTGTAGGATGGATACAAGTTTGGCTTGGTTTCCTGCGCCGGCTTCACAACTTCGCGCTCGTTACCTGCATTTGAACTCCGCGCTGTTTTCTGACAAATATTTCTGTTACGTATAGGGACTAAATGCTAAATATATTGTCAAATTTAATGGGGGTTAATTGCGCCATTGCGCTATAGCAAGAACCGCCACTGGTTGTAGTAGCTTGTTGAAATACAACGACCTATACGGATATTAAACATGAATATGGTGTGCCCTTTGCTAGTGCTACCTCTGTACAAAATTTCATTCAATTCAATTTCACCGTGTTTGAATTGATATGGTGAATCGATTTGCACACATGCATGGCCGCTATCTGCATGACCTAGTAGGTTAGTCAAAAGATGCACGCCATATAAATATATGTTGTTGCAAAATTTGGTAGTGATCGGATGATTAGGTTCGTCGTAATTTGATTTAAGCTTTGAACATTTGGGTGGCCGCCATTACGTTTCCGTCAAGATGGCGGCAATATAAAACATGACCCTGAGGTGCCCTTTGCTAGTGCCACCTCTGTACCAAATTTCGTTCAATCCGGTTTCACCGTGTTCGAATTGATAGGGGGGGACAGACATTCAGCGTACACACACTCACAAACACACACAGAGACTCTCTCTCTCTCTCACACACACACACACACACACACAAAGACACACAATTTTTCGCCCTGTGTTGATATCATAAGTCTACTTTCATTTTTTGCAAAAATTGAAAGCAGGCTAAAAATGGCACCTGGTCACAAATTGCCATATGGTAGGCTACTTGGAAAATATTCAACAGGCTGAGGACGGAGATTTCACGGCGCAAGAACACACTCAAGAAATGGGACATGCTCATTAACAATGATGAGTTCGGCGACTGCAGCATGTTACAAAATCCAGGACACCTGCTGATCTGCCCCTCGATGGAGGACATATGTTCAAAAGACGAATTGATGACTGCAAATACTAATGCTGTAACTGTTGGTACTTACTGGCAACATGTAATTTGATTCGGACACGGAAAAAAAAATAACCTACTTATGTCAATTGCCTCTATCAACATACAAAATTTCAGATTGATTGTTGTAATAGATACGTAGATATTGAGAACCATCTAAATATTTCGGATGATCACCATATTGGATTTTTATATAAATGCAGGCCTTAGGGTAATGTACTATTACATGAAGATTATTGTGTAGGTGTATTATTTAAATTTCAATCACATGATTAGGACACAAGAAAAAAAGCATGATTTTAAAATTCTGCACATCCGCCATCTTTTGGTTATGAAAACAATTGAAATAAATTAGATGCCAGTAGATTACAATTTGTATAAGCATTTACCGTGCCAAGTTTCACTGCGCTCAGATGGTTAAATCGCGAGAAACGTCCATTTAAATATTTACATTTCGCGTCGCCGCCATGCTGGATTTGTGATCAACAGGTTATTAAGAGGCCCATAGGTGAACTTATGGCCATGTATTCTATCAAGATACATTATTTCAGATTAATTGCTGTCATAGATTAAAATATATTGAGAACCGTGTAAATATTTTGGATGGTCGCCATGATAGATTTTTGGCTTACTTTTCTCATTTTGCAAAAATGAGGAAAAGTAGACTTATGAGATCGATCGGGGAAAAGGTCTGTATGTAGGTCTGTCTGTGTGCCACCCCCCTCCCCGTCCCCTATCAACTCTAAATGGCTGCAGCCATCGAAACGCATTTGGTAAGAGTAGAGATCAATACCTGAATATCTCACGGCCATATTTGAAATTAACGTCACTGCTACCAACTGATGAAAAATCGCAATTACAATTTGAGCTCTATGTTGGATATCTCAGAAGTTATGCATGCGAACTATTACAAAATTGGCACACATATAGATAATAGCATTCCAGATTACTTTTCAGAAGTCTATATATGCCAGTGTTGCGAATATGATTCTAAGTCTGCCGATAGGTGACATTTCTATATGTATGTAACTTCTATACTATCAATTGGATTTCAACCAAATTTCGTATGTACTATGTGTACTATAACAGATATGACTGTGTGAATTCTAAAGAGCCACCAGTGCTGCCAATGTTTAATAAATTATCTCTCGATATTTTAACCCTAATAACAATATATCAGAGAGTACGCAAGAGCTCTAAACTTTTCACACGTATAGTACCTGACATTCTTGATTAATTTGAAGTAACTAATACACCTCAGTGCTGTCAACATGATTCTAAGCTTCCTGATAGTTTCAATTCTTAATTACATGTAACTTCTATACTAACAAATGCGTTTTGTCCAAAGTTGGCAATGTAATAGATCGAAATATGTGAGAATAATTCTGAGCTTCACATACATGACATTGTTCCCAGCATGATTTTACGCGCACTGATGTATCCAATATAAAACGGTATGTAACGTCCATAGGCCTACTATCCATTAGATTTCAGCCACATTTTGTATGTGCATTCTACTCCTTAGGTGGTGGAACTAAGAATAAATTTAGAGTGACCAGTGCTGCCGACTGTAGTATGTTACTCTATTAGGCTACACTATTTCAGGCATATTTCAAACTGCAGTAGTTAGAAATGTTAGTGTTACCAACTTGATTTCGTCACTATTCTAGATAGGTCTATATAGATTGACATGAATCTTATATTTTAAGAAACGTAGGCCTAGGCTCTTTAGTTCGTCACGGAACTACTTGTTAGCCTGTTTTCAATTTTGAAAAAATAGGCTTATGACATCACCTTTTGTCCATGTGTGTGTGTGCGCGTTTGTGTGTCTCTCCCCTAATAACTTCTAAACGGCTGAAGCGATTTCAATGAAACTCGGTAAGTCCATAGCATTATTCCGGACGACCCCGACCGTGCCCTTCAAATTTTGTTACGTCTCACCAATCCAACATGGTGGCTGTGCGAAATATTTCACCAGCATTCTATATCTCCGAAACTATTCCCGATATCATCCTGGAATTTTTCACGGTGATAAAGGGAACTACTAGAAGTTCACCTATGTGCCTTTTGAAATACTGGTAACTACAAAATCAACATGGCAGCCACGCGAATTTGCGACTTTTAAATAGACGTTTCTCGCGATTTAACCAACCAAACGCAATAAAACTTGGTAAAGTATATGCTTATACACATTGTAATGCACCGACATCTAACTTGGTTCAATTGTTTATATAACCACAAGAAGGCAGATGTGCGAAATATTTCACCGGCATTCTATATCTCTGAAACTATTAGCGGTATCACCCTGAAATTGTGTACGAAGATAAAGGGCACTACTGGAAGTTCATCTATAAGACTTTCAAAAACCGGTTAACTACAAAACGAACATGGCGGCCAAGCGAATTTGAAAATTTTAAATAGACCTTCCTCGCGATTTATTGTACCAAACGCAAAGAAATCAGGTAAAGGAAATGTTTATACACATTGTACGGCACTGGTATCTAATTTAGTTCAATTGTTTACATAACCTCAAGATGGTGGCATTGCGAATTTTAAAATTAAGGTCATAGTTCTTGTGTCGTAATCATGTGATCGAAGTGAAAGTTTGAATAATGAACCTACGCAATAATTTTCCTTTAATGGTACATGACTCTATGGCCTATACATTTAACAATCCAACATGGCGACCATCCGAAATATTTAGACGGCTCTGAATATCTACGAATCTATTATATCAAACAAACTGATTTTTTTAATGTTCATAGGGGCTATGAACTTAAGTTTACCTATAGGACTTTAAATAACCTGGTGATCACAAATCCAACATGGCGGCGACGCGAAGTATAAATATTCACATGGACGTTTCTCACAATTTAAACATCCTATTGCAGTGAAACTTGGAACAGTAAATTCTTATACGAATGTTAATCCACTGGCATTTAATTTATTTCAATTGTTTCCATAACCACAAGATGGCAGCTCTGCGAAATTTTAAAAACTCCTTGTTACTTCTTGTGTCCTAATCATGCGATTGAATTTTGAATGCTACACGTACACAATAATCTTCATGTAACAGTACATAACTCTAGGACCTACATATATAAAATCCAACATGGCGACCATCCGAAATATTTAGTCGGTTCTCAATATCTACGAATCTATTAAAGCAATCAAACTGAAATGTAGTATGTTGATAGTTGCAGTTAACATAAGTAGGATATATGAAAATAGGCTGTAACTTATAGTTCTTCACGGAACTACTTTTTTAAAAATACGGTATATACTTGTAACCCTTACCCCACTACATTTCGCTTCAGACCCTATCTCTTTCCTCATTCTCCTTGTTCCCTTTCTTTCCTCCTACACTGCACACCCCATTACGTACACCGCTATTCTCCTTAACTCACGTTCTCACTGTGCCACGATGATATTAGCCTACTTTCGATTTTTGCAAAAAATGAAAGTAGACTTATGAAATCAACACAGGGCGAAAAAAAAGTGTGCTGTCTGTGTGTGTGTGAGTGTGTGTGTGTGTGAGTCTGTGTGTGTGTGTGTGTGTGTGTGTGAGAGTGTGTGTACTCTGAATGTCCGTCCCCCCCTATCACTTCGAACACGGTGAACGCGAATTCAACGAAATTTGGTACAAAGGTAGCACTAGCAAAGGACACCTCAGTGTCAAGATTTATATCGCCGCCATCTTGACGGAAACGTAATGGCGGCCACACAAATGTTCAAAGCTTAAATCAAATTACGACTAACCTAATCATCAGATCTCTACCAAATCTTGCAACAACATACCTTTATGGAGGAAGCATCCTTTGACCAAATTAATAGGCCAGTAGCCGAATAGTTTGCGGATGGCGGCCATCTTTGTGTCAAAATCGATTCCCCCTATTAATTCGAGCACGGTGACACCGAATGGAACGAAATTTGGTACAGAGGTAGCACTAGCAAAGGGCACCTCAGTGTCATGTTTTATATCGCCGCCATCTTGACGGGAACGTAATGGTGGCCACACAAATTTTCAAAGCTTAAATCAAATTACGATTAACCTAATCATCCGATCTCTACCAAATTTTGCAACAACATACCTTTATGGAGGGAGCATCCTTTGACCAAACTAATAGGTCATTAGCCTAATATTTTGCGGATGGCGGCCATCTTTGTGTGAAAATCGATTCTCCCTATCAATTCGAACACGATGAAACCGAATGGAATGAAATTTGGTACAGAGGTAGCACTATCAAAGGGCACCTCAGTGTCATGTTTTATATCACCGCCATCTTGACGGAAACGTAATCGCGGCCACCCAAATATAAAAAGCTAAAATGTAATTACGACCAACCTAATAATCTAGTCTCTACCAAATTTTACAACAACATATGTTTATGTGGGAAGCATATTCTGACCAAACTGCAAGATCATCAGCCCAATAGTTTGCAGATGGTGGCCAAGTATGTGTGCAAATCGATTCCCCCTATCAATTCAATTACGGTGAAACCGAATTGAACGTAATTTGGTACAGAGGTAGCACTAGTAAAGGGCACCTCAGTGTCATGTTTTATATCGCCGCCATCTCGACGGAAACGGAATGACGGCTACCCAATTGTTAAAAGCATAATTCAAATTAAGACCATCCTAATAATTTGATCTCTACCAGATTTTGCAACAACATGCCTTTTTGTGGAAAGCATCTTATGACTTGACTACAAGGTCATGAGTCCAATAGTTTGCAAATAGCGGCCATGTATGTGTGCAAATCCATTCCCCATATCAATTCAAACACGGTGAAACCGAATTGAATGTTTTTTTTTTTTTTTTACAGAGGTAGCACTAGCAAAGGGCACCTCATATTCATGTTTAATATCCCTATAGCACGTTGTATTTCAACAAGCTACTACAACCAACATTCAATTATACTCCTTGAAAAGGATAAAGAGTTATAACAATACCCATGCATTTAGGAGAAAGTAGGCTATATGTTCTTTACTGAACATCTTTTTTTTTGTTTATTGTTATTAATAGTCACTATCTTAATCTAAACCGAACCAAGTGTTACTTGATGGTAGTGGACAGACAGCGTGCATTATCTCGGCCCTTCCAGCTAATACGAGATATCGATCTCAAGGAAGAAATAGTCTACCTAGGAGTTCGCATTTCCACTAAGGGTAGGCCTAGCTGTGAAGGAGAAATTAAAAGAAGAATAGGCATGGCTAAGGCAGCACTGTATAATCTAACATGAATATGGAAATCTCTTCTCTCTATATATACAAATGAAAGTTTGTCTCTTTTTTCTGAATTTCCACTCAAGTTTGAGTTATTAACGCGTTTCAGACTGGTTTATGACGGTTAAGCGCAAAAATATTTTTTTTGTCTGTCTTTCTGTCTGTCTGTCTGTCTGTCTGTTTGTCTGTCTGTGTACAATTTTGCACGCGTGTCACTCGAGAACGGCTGAGTGGATCAACGTAAAATTTGGTACAGATGTCCATGAGAGGCACGAAAGTAATCATTGATGTAACTCTTCTCCATACCTCTCATAAATGAGGGCCTACCCCCTTAAAATACATGCTGAAATGGGCGTAGAAAGACGGGACAAAGCTCATTTTCAGCGTTTCAATTTCATATTTTAAGGTCCTAAAACCAACAGTTTTTGAGATATACCCAGAAAACTAATTTCATTTATTAAGCTATTGAAAGAATGCAATCCGGTAACCATGGCAACACGTTCTCTGAATTCCATCTATTTCTATAAGACGCAATGCCATTCCATTTATTACATTACTGCGAACGCTCGCAAACGGCTATAAGGTTATTGCGGAACCAACTTAAGCTGTAAAATTCATCAATACGTATATAATGCGCTTAAGGGGGTGAAGGGGTATTTTTGAATTTTTTCACGTGATTTACACGGGCGGGTGTGGTACTAAAGGTCTATTATATCGCTATCCCTATATTAATCAATTATTATTATGATTATTATTATAATATGACGTACAAGGACGAGACAAAACTCATTTTCAGCCCCTCGGTGGCTTGGAGGCTACTAAGTTTTAAGGCTCTAAAACTACGTTTCTGAGATATTCCCAGAAAACTAATTTCATTTAATAAACTAATAAATAGATGACGAGTACAGAAGAACACCAAATCAGGAGATATATAAATATACTGAGAAAATCACAGATGTGGCCAGGAAGAGACGTCTGGCTTTCTACGGACATGTGTCATGGATGAACCCAACAAGACTAACCAACCGGCTTCTCAACTACTGGGGGAAGAGAAAGAGCTTGACACCGTCGCTAACAGTAGTTAACAAGGATATCCAAGAACTGAAGATAATGAAATGTGATATTCGAAGCCGATCACATCTCAGAAAGATACTTAAACAGAAGAATTTTCAGGACAGACTACTCTGTAAGAAAACCGGCATCATCTGGACAAAAGAGAGAAAGGAGAAACATAGCCAGATAATGCGCGAATATTGGGCAAACATCAAGTCCCTCGCCAAACTAAAAAGTTGAACGTCGTGGTCCTTAGCTGGCCCATCCGAATGAAGAAGAAGAAGAACAAGAAGAAACTAATGAAGTAATGCAAGCCGGTAAACATGACAACAGTATCACAAGAGGTGACATCCAACTTTCCATTTATTTCTGTAAGAAGCAATGCCACTCAATTTATTACATTTTTGTGAAAGTTTGCAAATGGCTATAAGGTTATCTTGGAATCAAACATAGACTGTAAAATTTAACAATGCGGTTAAGGGTGTCAAGGGGTACCCTAGAATTTTTACACGTGACTAACACGTGCGATATGCGATATGTTGCACAGAAGGTCTATTATATCTCCAAACAGCAACATTATTTTCAAAAATTCTTGGATTGGAACAGTGTTTTTTGCAGCTTTTGGGACTTTGGGCAATTGGTGGCTAAAAGTCCCGAATTTCCATGCACCACAAGCCTTTATAATTTATTAAAGGGGTCTTCCTGGGGATGGGGACTTTCCACTACGGTGAGGGTCAGTTTTAATTTGACATATATTGCGTTTCGTCTACGAGGTTTTCAATATTATTTTCACGTCAGGAAGTAGCCTACACGTTAGGTGAATCTAGTTTGAGAGCACATTTTAAGTTATCATATCTTTGTCGACAAACGGGTTCATCGCAAAGATGATTTTGTTTGATACTGTGTGGTTGATTTATATTTATGTTTAAGTACGCCTATAATTCATGTTCGGGTGCTTGGAGCATCGTAAAATTGGGTATTGTAACCATGAGTCAATACACCAATCATTTAGAATACTCTTCAACGTACTTCTCATAAAAGAGTGGGTATAAGGAACAACTTTTCAAAATACATGCTAAAATAGACGAAAAATAAAAATTGTCCTAGAAGCACGACCAAAGCACGCTTCTCAATGTGTGACACAAAACTAGGGAGTCAATAAAGGGTCTCCGAAAACCACATTTTATGGCCCTTATATTAACAGTGTCTGCGATATACCCAGAAAACTAACTTCGTCCTGATAAACTTATGATGGAATTACAAGCCCCTAACCATTGCAACAGTAGCTCAAATGATAACGTCTGGATATTAATACCGAAGACCGTTCGAAGAGCGGGTACTTCTGCTAGTATCATCATATTACCAAGGGAAAAAAGAAACGACTGGTTCAATCTTTGGTATTTCCTATCGTCACGTATGGCTCTGAGTCCTGGATCATAAATGCTGCATGCCGTAGGAGAATCGAAGCATTCGAGATCAGTGGCGGACTGGCTCTCGAGGGCCCACTCGGGAGTTCTTACAGAAGGCCCCCTCCCCCTCCCCGTACCCCCGTAGTGGGAAATGTAGGGAAAATAGGCAAAAAATAATTCCTGTTTTTTTCGTTTAATTTTACTTATTGAACACAAACACAATAAACATAAACAATTGAAGCAGAAAACAGCTTAGTAGCTAATTACAGAGGCAATTTGCTTGAACAATAAAATCACAGCAACAATCGCGAAAGTTCAGAGGATGTTCTAGCAACACTATCTATAATTTTGTCTTTGTCAATCGACGCCACCAGATCGTACTCGACGTTCATCAAAAACAGAGGTTCAAATATCTCTTGCGAAATCGTGGACCTTAACTTAGTTTTGACAATCTTGAGTTTTGAGAACACCCTCTCACAAGTTATTTGCGTGCAAGGTAGTGTCAGAACGAATTGATAGACGCAATACAGATTAGGAAACAGTCCTGATTGCTGGACAATATCCCGGACGATATTAAACGCACACTTTAGACATCTTTTACATTTAGGATAACTTTCTTTGATCTCGTCAGATTCTTCATCAACATCAACATTTAAGTCAGTTTCAAGGGGAACATCATCTTTGCTAGGCTCAAATGTTTCATTTAAATATTTGGTTAAGGAAGAGTACTGCGCCGCAAAAGTTTTAAATTCTTTGGATAGTGTACCTTTATCTACCTTAGCTAATTTTGCAACTTCCCTTAACGCGTTTTCAGGCAACCCGTTTGTGATAACATCATTAAAATTTTTAGGATCTAAGCAAGCACAATCTTTGAGAAGATCAGCGTTAGCAATAAATCTACGATCTATGCTAGACTTAGCTACATCGAGAATATTCAAGTACGTCTCAATCCTGTACACAACTTTTGGATTTTTTGGTCTTTCGTCATCAGCTTGTTCACCAGCCATTTTTTTTGGTTCTTTTGATATTCTTTGGTTTAAAGTCCTCCTGCAAATGAAAATCCTCCACCAGCCACATCGGGATCATGTAAATTCCTCAATCTCTGGTTTAAAAGGGCAGCAAAATTTTTGCTCTTCTCATACAGCGACTCAAAGTGTTCGTCGCTCCTTTTTTTTCTCAATCTCTTTTGCAAGTTTTTCCACCATATTGAACGCGGTCAAGTAGTTTAAAGACTTAGATTGTAAATATTTTGACGCAACTGAACTCGCCTTAAAAATATCTCGGTACACAGCAGCAGTTAAAATGTTCTCAAACTTGCTCCAGTTTTTTAACAGTGCATTTGCTAGAAACTTTGTTTTTGCGTCAAAAGTCGAGCCCCGTGAAACAATTTTGAACAAGGCTTCCAATAAAATAGCGAATTTTGAAGTAGAAATCGATTCCTCGTGAACATCTAGATCTATTTGAGACGAAAGAGCTTTGTCCTTGCTCCACCACCTGGTTTTTCCGATAACCTGTAACCTGCTCATTTTCCCATGACCAGACTCAGCCGGCTTTTTACTTCCCTTAGAACATCCATACGCTTATGCGATTCGGAGAAAAACACTGCTGTTTTCTGCACTAAACCGAACAAGTTTTCGCTAGAAAGGCAACATTCGGTCGCGTCTACCATGACTAGATTAAGAACGTGTCCAATGCAGTGCGTAAACAATTTGTCTGGATTCAAAATTTTAAAGTGGGTTTGCAATCCCTCGTACTTAGCTGACATATTGGCAGCGCCGTCAAATGAACAACCATTCAGTTTTACGATTTCTGCTTTCATTTCGGAAAATTCTTTACAGATGAGATTGTAGAGAGCTTTTCCTCTAGAGTCATGAACAGCGAGCAAACGAAGCAATATTTCATGAACTTTTCCGTGTAATACGTAACGCACTACCACAGCCATTTGATCCAAAACAGAAACGTCCTGAGTGGAATCAACAAGAAGACCAAACCACGTTGCTTCCTTTAAATCTGAGATTATCTGTGCTTGCAAGCATTCGCCAATAGCTTTAATTAACTTGTTAATGAACGTTTTTGACAGAAAAGTGACCAGAGACCCTCTTCCTGCTGAAGGTTCTCCCCCTTTTTCTTTTCGTTTTTCCTTCATTCGCTTACTAAGCTCAATGCACGTATTGATATGTTCTTTGAGTACGACATCATAGTCTTTAGGAAATAACACCAACTCTAAAAAGTTGCCGTGGTTAACAGACCTATCCTCCAAACTATAGGAAGCCTCATCCGACGTTCCTCTATAAGCAAGCCCTTGCCTCCCAACAAACACAATTACATCAGTCAACCTCTTTACAATTTGGCGCCTTAGCTCAACCTCTTGTCTACGCATTTCCCTAAGATTGACATCAATGCAACTAGTAATGTCCCTACTAACGGCTGCTTGCAACAAAGCATCACAGGCATTTAAGTGATTCTTGGATTTCTCATGACTATCAACAGAACTGTAAACATGTTTCGCGTCTTTTACGTCATGACCAGTAGCAAAGCTGGATAAGTTACCTCGAAAGTCAATGTTTCTCCCAAAAACCATGCATGTTGTGCAGAAAATTTGCTTTTTCTCACTGCAATACGAAAGCCACTTGCGCTTTATTTTCTCGCCTGATGGCAACGTATAAAAGTAAAGTTTGTTTGTTGCAAAAGGCAACTTATAAGGACACTCTTCCGAAGAAGGCTGAATCGGATGATTTTTTTAATGCTAATTTGGCATTAACACTAGAATCCTTTGCGGGAGGTAAAACATCTATAAGAGACACGTACGCTGAATGTGGCTCGCGCTTGCTTCGAGGGAAAGAACTATTGCTACTACAACCTTCTTTTTCAGATTTATTAGCCTTGTTAGTTTGTTCTGTATCCTGGTTCCCTGAAAAGGCCGAGCTGTGTTCGGCACTGTTATCTTTTGCTTCAATTTCAATGTCCACGGCACGCTCACTATCGGGAGTTGAGAAAGCCTCTACCTGAAACGGTACCGGTACGTCGTCGCCAGCGTTCTGCTCGTTTGTTGAAGAAGCGCTCGCGGTGCCCTGTAAGTCCGCGGGCTCTCGAGACGTACGAGCGTTAACCCCGGCTGTGGCTTCTCGATAGGCTTCGCTCGGAAATGACACTGAACTCTGCTGGCAGCCTCCACTGTTTTCTCCATCGACCCCATGGGATTCCTTTGGATGAGTTGACAGAGCAGAAGGAGGTACCGGTACGTCGTCGCCAGCGTTCTGCTCGTTTGTTGAAGAAGCGCTCGCCAGCGTTATTAGTTCGCTCGGTTATTAGTTCCGAGTCCGTCGCCTTTGTTCTTATCACCGTCCTCCGAGTCCGAGAGCGGTTTGTCGACGACACCTCGGCTTTCTCGATCTGTGAAAGCAAAAACAAACTTACTTTATACATCTGAAAGGAGCGATGTGCACGTTTTAAAGCACGAGTTTTAGAACATAGCGTTATAAATCAAAAATATTTTATGTATGAATTAGGAAAAAATAGTGTTTTCTTCACAGTAGACGACAAAATTAAAAAAGAAAACCCTGTGCACAGGAATTTTTAAATTGCAGAAGAAAAGAAGTACGTTGAAATTGCAGCTTGCTAACCTTGCACAGCGCAAAGCGAAAGTCAAGTCATAACTCAAATTACGTAAGACATTTTTTTCCCAATTTGCTATCCGTGCCAACCCCAACCCTACAACAAGGTTGTGTTTCATATAGATGTTAATATTCCATCAGTAGAATTTTCTCGAATCCCCTCCCCTTCCTCTTGCAAGATTTTCGTTTCGTAGAGAAACTTGAATAAATCAACGATAATTTACGACCTTTGCAATTTAATGACCTGTTCTCCCCTTTTAAAAATATTGCCACTAAAAAGGATCATTATCGCATCAACTCAGAGTAAAAGTGATTTGATTAGGTATCGTTCAGTTTTTTTTTTTACAAAATGAGCAAAATAAAAATACATTTAGGTTCTAAGTATTTACTTATCTACAAGTCCACACAAAGTACCGCACCACGTTTCGTCGTTAAGAGATACGGTATCATCTTCTTAAGAACGTAGCAAAAATTCTCACGCGCAAAATCACGCCCGCACGCCAACCTCCCTCGCCGCCTTCCCTACCCTCCCGTGAAAAGTTGCGATGAGATTTTCTCCGACCCTCGACCCTCCCCCTTTCCAATTACGTGATTTGCGTATGACCCTTTGACGACATATGGTTTCTTAGAGTTGACATAATTTTTATAAATTATATTAGTAATGAGTGTAAATGCGAACAAAACACTGCATTTATTTTAAACATAGTACTACATACCTGTGCTCCTTGCTTCGTAATCAAGCACAGTGAACAGTTTCTTTTGCTTAGGATCTGATCCAGCAGCTTCCAGAGCACTTCTCTCGCGTATTTTCTTCTTTTCGTGTCCGCATTTGCGTTGTTGAGGCTTCCTGTTTGGTTGCGGCATTGTCGTCGAGCATTAGTCTATCGTTGCATAGTTTTGGGGATTTCCGGTATCTCTTATTTACAGGCCCTTTTCCCATAGACACATCAGATCAGTCAATAGTTATTCCGCCCCAAAGTAATCCAGGGTAAGACTTCGCTTCACGTTAACAATCAGACGCACACTCGATTCGCACTGCACTTAATGGCAAACTTGTTTATAACGACTGCGGTAGGCACTTCAAAAAGCTTTATCACATCTTAATTGCACTGTTAAGGCTCCTGGGAAGGCAACAAAAAATCACAGCAGCGCGTAGGTTAAAACAATAGGGATGTCACCAACTCGTCAAGAGACGCTGCCCAGCCTCGGCTCGATCACCATGCGCGCGCAGGTGCAGGCAGGGCCTCGGATTCGGATTCCGTAAACTTCGTCAGCGACTTTTTGCGATTGTAGCGAAGCAGGCAGTGTGATGACCTAAGCTGATAACATGGCTGTAGTACCGCCTGCTCCGCTACGATCGCATAAAGTCGCTGACGAAGTTTACGGAAACAAAAATCCATCGCTACAGAAAGATTGTGCAGATTCCAAGCTTTAATTTGTTATATAATATCTCAGTACAGCACAAAAGGGAAATATTGAAAAGTTGCGAAAACAAAATGGGTTCCTTCGCAAAATCAAACGTTCGGGCCTACTGTAGAACTCTTAACGGCTTTCGGTCGGAGCTGTGCGTGGAAGAACGATGTCGGAGCATATTTTAATCGCTCGGCGTTCGTTTTTGCGCAGACTTTGCCAAGTTCAATGATATTCTATATATATTAAGGATTGTAAAGGTGTTCGTCGCACATTGGTACTCGTTGGTGCAAGGTTTATATCTCGCCTTAAACTTGCGGATTTTCATTTTTTTGTCTAGTTTACGTACAGTTAAAACAATTATATTGAGTGCTATATCTATGTGTTATAGAACCATATTTTAGGAAAAATTATGACCTTTCCAAATATGTACATGGTTATAGGGGTTTAGTAACGTTAACCCACAAAAAATTGAAAATACGCGAACCCTAGCTGTTAGCAGAGGCTTTTTTTTTGTAGAAAAACAGTCGACTTTGAACGCTCATTCTGCCCTCAAATAATAATTTTGTTTCAAAATTTTTGTCATCACATGAAGCTTTGGACCTTTATGAAACAAATAAGATCGATATTTATTTAAAATTGACTCTTTCGCAAACGCCTAATTCCCCCCCCCCCCTCCAGACCACAGTGCACCGTCCTGGCAGGCGACGCGACTACCCAGGCGGGTGTTTCCGGAACATTAGCTTTTGCATTTTTTTGGAGTAGTGATTGTTCTGTCTTAATAAAACAGAACAGGAAACAAAAGAGCCACTTGGAGCGGCGTAGGGGACATCCATTTTTTTAAAATCAAATTGAGACGTTGGCCGTCTCCTCAGAAGCATCCAAACGCTGGCGTCTCAATGTAACAGAATGCGTTTCAATATGAGAGGGCTTGGGTCTTAGTCCGAGACAACAGAAAGGGGCCCCGAGCTGAAAGGGGCCCTTAGCTGAAAGGGGCCATGAGCTGAAAGGGGCCCTTAGATGAAAGGGGCCCCTAGAAAGCCAAAAATTTGTTTTAAAAATGAAAGGACCAAAATAAATTAAAACAACACTAATTTGATTAAAGACCTCGATCGATTCATTTTATTTCAATAGGGAGGTGGTGTGTTTTTTAGCTTCAACCAGTGGCCCAAGGACTCTTTAAGTTGCGGCTATCATTACGGCCCACACAAAATCCCGAAAGGTAGTGCTGCGGCTCAATACAAATTTTCGGTAGGCCGGGGGCCCAAGGGCCCCCGACCCACCGAGGGCCCACTCGGGGATCCCCGAGTGCCCGCCCGGGCCAGTCCGCCACTGTTCGAGATGACGTGCTATGGAAGAATGCTACGAATATCGTGGGTAGCAAGAAGAAGAAATGAATGTATTCCTTAGGAGCTAAGGATTGCTCCTTAAGCACGCTTACTCCTAAACATCCAAAGGCAAATGTTGAAATTTTTCGGCCATGTCATCCGGCGAGATGGTATTGAGAAGTGTATCATCCAGGGTAAAGTTGACGGATAATGGTTGAGGGGACGCGCCCCGAACCGGTACCTTGACCAGATAAAGAGTCTGACTAATCTGCCACTTCAGAAATTAATGCACACAGCAGAAGACCGCGGTGCATGGCGGGTATTGTTAATAGAATTGCGTGAAGGGTCACGACGTAGTCGAACTACGACTAAGAAGAAGAAGAAGAAGAAAACGAACAAGAATCTTCTATTTTATTTAGCCCGCATATATGTCTGTGAGTATTCAACTTTGTAACTGTGCTTTATTGTTGAATAAACGGGGCTCGTGTGTTGGGCTCGGGCGGGGTGTGGTGTTGGGGTCTCTCCTTGGGGCCGTCTTGGATCGGGGTTGCCCTTCCACCAGTTTCATCCTCATTACTCTATGGCACGTATGTACGAACATAGCCTACTTTCTCCTCCACTTATCCCTTCTATTAACATTATTCCGGCGCCTTCGGTGTCGTAGTTGGTAGCATGGTGAGCTTCTAAGCTAACTACGATGGCATCTAGTAACAAAGTTCATAACTACTGTAGTTGGTCGTTGACGGTGGCGTTTGTTAGCAAAAGTTGGAACTACTTGAAAATCGAAAGTCTGCAGTCCTTACTTGAATAAAAAACAGATAACACACACTAATACAGCCATCACTATTAACACCGGTTATCAGACAGATTCTACACACACCCAAAGTACACGGGGCTACATGACCGTGTTGTCACAGCCCCTAAACTGAGGAACCAACCAACCAACCTTATTCCATCCCAATGGCCTTTGCCTGCCAGTCCAGCCGACGACCCACCTACTCCCACACCTCGCGTGGCGGTAGGAATGAAAAAAATATATACGAGCCTTACAGTAGTCGCATATGATGTGTAACATGTGACATGTTATTCTACTATGTGTGTCCCAGGAGCGCGAATCCCTTGTTGACAGTGAACTCTTTTGGTCATTGAAATAACTACTTGTATAACTCCAGTGCCAAATCCTGACCGTAATGAATCATAATTGTTATTTGCAGTGGCGGAAGCAATCCACTGCCTACTTGATGCGAGCTGCGCTCTATACCGGCCAGTTAGTGAACCCATGCCAGCGATGTAATTGAAAATGGCCTCGTTTTGCCGATCAGTGCACTGCCAAGTATAGGCGCGATTAAAAATTAGGTGTGCGGAAGGTATATTAAATGTGTTTCTTCTAGTGATATGTTTAGAACAACGAAGTTTCATTTATTGTTAGTAGTCTGCGTTAATATACTGAATTCCTACGTTGTTTGGAGTGTTTGTTGATGCGTTATAGATTCCACTTAGCCGACCGTAGATCGAGTGCTTACATTAAATAAGAATACAGTAAAAGTATGAAGATTTAATAAATCGTAATAGTTTTCAGCAAATAAGTTATGATAAATTGAATATTTTCACACCAAATAACGACAACTTGAAGATGATTTACTGTAGGAATATCTTAAATGGGGTCTCAAAACCTTGAACTAAACTGTATGCGATATACATTCCCCATGCCACATGGCCTACAGTATGTCGTTGTACCGATCACCGCCATCACGCACGCTCATTGTTTCCGTCCCATGCACTTCCGTCCCATCCATTTCCGTCCCTTTTCCAAAATCACTTCCCACAAAAATGTCCAGCTACCGAGTGGAAAGGTGTTACACATCAATAACACACATTGTTGTTGCTGTTGTTGTTGTTTTTGTTGTCTCCTTCACTTTGCAGCTTGGTTTTAAATTATTCAGGTATCCTCAACGACACTGCAGTCGCTACATAAATACCACCTTGTCACGACCGCGACTTGATGCTTGGCTCTTCAGCATTTTACTACGTACAGTAGCATATAACAGGAAGCTGAACATTACCTGTTACCTGAATAATTCATTTTCACCAGTAGGCATGTTTAAAGCATCTTCTATGTTCACGACACTTGTTGTCATGCATGCGTGTGAAATGGTTTTATTTTATTTTAATGCCGTCCAAGAATCCTTCTTCCAGCAGATGCGACAGGTAGTCTGACTTGCAACACGTAGTGATGTGCTGTACCAGAAGCCGGTTCTTGAAGAAGCTTGTCTCACTCACTGCTGGGAATCCTTCAGCAATGCGAGATTTATCTGCACTCTTCTCTCTAAGGCAACTCACACGACATCTAGTAAGTAGAAATTTCACTTAAGGTGTAAATATACCTTATTTACAGCATATCAGGAAAGGATCTGCTTATGTATATCTTGTGAATAAAGAATGTCGTTGATGATTTGGAGGCTTTGCGGCATCATAGTAATGTAGTTGGGTGTGTTTGTAGAATTTGTCTGATAACCTGTGTTACTGTGATGTCTGTACTAGTGTGTGTATTTGTAATTGAGGTGGGATTTGGGTAGGAAGCGTCCATGGCCTTCAGTTCGGTATCATCCCGGCATTTGTCTGCAGTAGATGTAGTAAACCACGAAAAACCACTTCAAGGATAGCTAAAATATGGAATCGAACCCACCTCTTCTCAGTTTTACCTCACGGTGGGTGAGTGGATAGCGTGTCGGTCTACTAACCCCAAGCTTGCAGGTTCGCTCCTGGCCGAGGTAAGTGATTTTTGAAAGGCAGCAAAAATTACGACACCATGTCATACGATGTTGGCATGTCAAAGAACCCATTTGAATTCAGTAGGCCGTGTTCATAATGGCAAAATTAATCTCGGGAATTTCCGCCAATGCAAAGTTCCTCATTTCTCTACTAGAAAGCGCTATAGTGTTCAAGGAGCTTAGATATCTAACCTCCTTGACTTTCATAGTGCTTCAAGGAACAAGGAAATTCGACATGCAAGCTACCCTTTGGGTGTCAAATAACAAAGCTTGCACCCGGCACCCGAGGCCGTACGTTATTATTATTATTATTAATATTAATATTATTATTATTACCTCACGAGGTTGAATGTACCCCGTTCCTGCCCTCAGACCAGAATTATATTTCTTGACAATGTTATTATACCTTTGAATCTCGTAATTGTCATAAAATATAACCAACTCACATGGTTCCTATTCTGTTACAAAAAACAGTGGAATTGAATTAGCATTAGGTTGGTTGGTTACTCAGTTTAGGGGATGCGACAACGCGGTCATGTAGCCCCCTGTACTTTGGGTGTGTGTAGAATCTGTCTGATAACCGGTGCTAATTGTGATAACTGCATTAGAGTGGGTTATCTGTTTTTATTTCAAGTAAAGACTGCGACAAGCAGATGTATCAAAACTTAGGGCATTCGAGATGTGGTGTTGGCGACGACTACTAAAGATACCTTATACTGATAAAGTCATGAATGAGAATGTTCTCAAAAGAGCGAAGGAGACGTGTACCTTGGTTGAAACCTTAAAAAAAAAAAAAAAAAAGGAATACTTTTGTTGGCCATTCGATTCGTCATTCTGACTGGTGCACCACACTCTTCGAAGGTAAACTAGAAGGAAAGAGGAGTAGAGGAAGACCAAGGACTCAATTTATCGACAGCATTAAAGGCAAGCACACTTATTGGCATTTGAAACAACAGGCCAGAGATAGAAGACGTTTTGGAAGACATGCTTGTTACCCACCAACCTAGCGGTTGAGGAGAAGAAGAAGAAGAAGGACAGCAGACATTTAATTTTCAAATAGTTCCTACTTTTGCCGCCAAACGCCATTGCCAACGACTACTAGTTCAGAACTTGGTTACTGGATGCCATCACAGTCGGCTCCTGGCGACGAACGTTGGAACCTAAGAGCGTTAGTCAAATTTTAACCTATAATTTAGCTTCACACAAGTGTAATTAGTGGAAGGTTCTTTAACATGCCATAAATCTATGACATGGGACCACTGGATTTACTTCCCCTCCGAAGGAAGGCATACTGAGGGATTTTTAACACTCTTAAAATATCCGACGACTTCGGCCGGGTTTGAACCCGCGATCTCGGGCATAGAAACTCAGCCACCGAAATCGCTTGAATTAGAAGTATCTCAATAATTAAAGCACTCAATAATTTTCCAGTTACATCTAAATAATACAACCTCCATGTGCATTTCTAAGTACACATAACAGGATAAGTATATAGATATGGCAAAACAATCACGGCGTACATTGTATTACTAAATAAAAATAATAATATCATATGCTTCGCGTGCTGGGTGAAAGCTTTGTAATTTGACACCCAGAGGGTAGCTTGCATGTCGAATTTCGATGTTCCTTGAATCACTAAGAAAGTCAAGGAGGTTAGATGTCTAAGCTCCTTGAACACTATAGCGCATTCTAGTAGAGAAATGAGGAACTTTGTGTTCGCGGAAACTCCCGAGATTAATTTTGCCATTATGAACACGGCCTACTGAATTCAAATGGGTTCTTTGACATGCCAACATCGTATGACATGCGTGTCGTATTTTTGCCGCCTTTCAAAGATCACTTACCACGGCCAGGAGCGAACCTGCAATCTTAGGGTTGGTAGACCGACACGCTATCCACTCCCCCACTGTGGCAAGCTATGTTACAACTGAGGACCTTTCATGCAAAAGCCGCCATGTCCAATTTCTGACATTTTTAATCTGTATACGCCATTATGTGCGCTTATTTGTCATAAGCAAAACCCAACATTTTATGTCACAAATAGGCGGCTTCGGAGGCGTAGTTGGTAGCATGCTGAGCTTCCATGCCCACGATCGCGGGTTCAAACCCGGCCTAAGTCATCGGTTTTTAAGAGCGTTGAAAATCCCTCAGTATGTCTTCCTTCGGAGGGGAAGTAAAGCCGGTGGTCCCATGTCATAGATTTATGGCATGTTAAAGGACCTTCCACTATTTACACCTGTGTGAAGCTAAATTGTAGGTTAGGTTAAATATTTGACAAACGCTCTTAGATTTCGACGTTCATCGCCAGGAGCCGTCTGCGATGGCATCTGGTAACCAGTTCTGAACTAGTAGTCATTGACGGTTGCTTTTGGCGGCAGGAACTACTTGGAAAAATTCAATGCCTGCAGTCCTTACTTGAATTGAAAACAGATAACACACACTAATACTGTCATCACAATTAACATAGGTTATCAGACATATTCTACCCACACCCAAAGTACACGGGGCTACATGACCGCGTTGTCGCAGCCCCTAAACTGAGGAACCAACCAACGAACCTATGTCACAAATGCATGTAGAAATTTGCAGTTTCAAGCAATAACCGCCAAGTCCATCGGATCATGGCAAGCAATAACCGCCAAGTCCATCGGATCATGGCAAGCAATAACCGCCAAGTCCATCGGATCATGGCAAGCAAGAATCGCCAAGTCCACAGGAGCCAATGAAACTGCTCATCCGTCTCACGTGACCTAGCTCATGTCCTTATTCTGCATAACCATAACTAATGCAATTAACTATTATTATTGAATTTACATTTGTGAAATATTTCATTGATTGCAGACACTTAGCTTCTCATTCATCTTCATGACAGAATTTTGAATTGAGGATAACTATCGTGTTCCAACCAAAACCCTCCTAGTCCAAAATTCAATCCACATTTACAGCGAAAATAATAGGTATACGTTTATTTTTCTTTGCTCATATTATTTCCAGACCCCTTACATATCACTTGTCCAATACACACACGTTAAGTACAAATTGTAAAGCAGAGGCACGTTTTTATCAATTTTCGAAAATTCTGTCAGTGTGGACTTGACGGCTTTTGCATATAAGGTCCTGAACTAACGTTTGAACAATTCCATTCATTTCAACTCCGATGCAAATTTAACTGGCTTGACAAGAGAAAGCACATTAGTTCGAGTGAAACTTCTAATACAAGGAGTCATTCATATAACAACATGGAATGATTAAGTCCTTATGAAGTACAGTATATAGATATATTGTGAAGCTATCCGAACTACAAGGTAGAAATCTCATATCCCTATATCTATGTTTACAATTTCCCCACCATCCATCGCAACTCCAATGATACAGTTCAGAAATGACTCCTGCTAAGTATTTTTGAAATTAAAAATGAGTATTTAGATTTTTCACTTAATCAAATTCCTCTTCTTCTTTCGTTTCACCTTCTTTGGGGTACGTTAGATCAATCATTTCTCTGTGTGTTGTTCTAACCTTACTGACCAGTTTCTCTTCATTTTTTCTGATTTTCTTTTCCTCTCTTCTTCCGACATGATGGGTTTGGATTTTAGTGCGTTGTTGTTTGTTTTAGTCATCAATCTTTTTGATGTGTTACATCTTTCCGCTCGGTTGCTGGATAGTTTTGTGGGAGTGATTTCGAAAATTGGGGACGAAAGTGGATCGGAACGATCGGGCTGGCAGTGGTGGATCGAACGGAAGTATGCACGGCCCGCTCGATCGATCGAACGGAAGTGTACTAGCTGGCAGTGGTGGAAAACGGAAGTCTCCACTGCCCGCTCGATCGATCGAACGGAAGTGTACTAGCTGGCAGTGGTGGAAAACGGAAGTATGCACTGCCCGTTCGATCGATCGATCCAGCGGGCAGTGGTAAGAACCAGCTGGCAGCGGTACGAGAAACAATGAGCACGCGGTGTCGGAAATTGATACCATGACGTAGCCTACTCTCGGCCATGTGGAATGTATATGACATACTTAAGGAAAACGCTCATGTGAACTCTGGTGTCAAGTGATTGAAACAAATGACATGGTACATGCTCGAAGATTTCGTATCAGTATTTAAATAGTAAAATGCCTTAATATCAAACATTGTAAATAGTCGGCATTGCGGGATTATGTTTCTGCACATTGGCTATTCAAATATTAACCCACATAACGGCAATGCAGTCATCAATATAATATAATCGTTGTGGTTATACGAGAATTGAGCAAGCCTTCATGAACTATTACTGAATACATTCTCTTTACTCACAAGAGGGTTTATTCACAAGGCATTTTAAACTCAATTTCACTCAGGAAGATTATCGAAACAAGCAAAATATAAATGAAACTTAATTCCGTAATGCAGTATTATTGGAACGTGGAAATATATCACCATCTTGTGCACAAAACTTGCCTAGTAGAAATAACCGTGGGGTTAGTCCTTATGACTGTGAATCTAGAGATCTTGGGTTCGAATCCCGGACGGGATAGATATTTTTGCTACCAGATTATCATTTTAAGCGATATTTATCATATCAGTATGACTCATTTTAACAGAATCCATATGACATTACGGGTTGGTCTGTGAATGAAGAGGACCTGTTTATAAGGAATTTAAGGTTATGAGCGGTGTCGCGTCTATTAATCTAGTTGATCCATATCGTACTCTTTATTTAGGCTAGTGCTGGTGGAAGCTACAAATCATCTAATAAATTGAGTTCCGTATTATAAACTACAATATCTGTAAAACACTCCCTTTTACAATAGATTAATATTTGTGCCAATAATAGTATAAAATACCGGTGTATCAACAATTTCACGTGAGGTTTCTTCTATGTCAGTTGTTACACATCATATGCGACTATTGTAAGGCTCGTTTTTTCCCCTTTTTTTTTTTACGAAACTTTGTAATCTGAACATTGTAGGCCTATATATTTTTGCAATGTGTAATTCATAAACATCGTAATTAATTAATCCTATGTTGTTTGAGTCTTCAGTTTTTTTACTGTTTTGATGCAGCCCCCAAGCCTCCCTGTCCTGAGCTCATCGTTTCATCTCTACATAGCTACCACACTACGTCCGAGCCAATCTGTTCAACATATTCTAACCTTGGTCTACCCCTACAGTTCATGTCCTGAACCCTTCCTTCCATAACTAAGCTTGCTATTCCTGGGTGTCTTAGTATGTGTTTTACCAACCTATCTCTTCTCTTCATTAGTAGTCGCCAGAAACATCTCTCCTCTCCCACTCGTCTTAATACCTCTTCGTTTGTAACCCTATCTACCCATCTGATCTTCGTCATTCTCCTGTAACACCACTTTTGAAACGCTTTAATTCTCCTCTTTTCTGCTGCACAAATAGTCCAAGTTTCACTTCCATAGAGCGCCACGCTCCAGAAAAGGCCTCCAAAAATGACTTCCTAATACTTAAATCTATATTCGATGTCAACAGATTCCTTGTTTGTAGAAATGCTTTCCTTGCCTGAGCTAACCTACATTTTATATCCTCTTTGCTTCGTCCATCACTGGTAATTTTCTTTCCTAAGTAACATAAGTCTCCTAAGTGGGCAGGATCTGAGGATGAACGCTCGACGTTCGAAACATGTCATCTATTTTAAGTTTCCCCATTATTGTACATAAAAGAGTGTTATTTGTGATAAATATATTATGTAGTGTTTTCACGTTAGGGCATGTAAATACTTGTTTTCCCGCCTAATGTAATTGGGCATCAGCAATTTGTGTTGACCGACTGAAAAGCTTTCTTTATATGTGAATAGTAGTCTGTTACGTATACAAGTATAAGGTGCGTTCAAAAAGTAACGAGCCGGAGGCTGGAATGCGCACACCGATGACTACATCGGCTAATCGTGGCGTGTGTTACGAGGTGTGGTTCCGACCAGAGCGTGAAAGGTCACAGCCCGTCGCTCGAGGGCACGCGTGCACGTCACGTGACGATACAAAGCGAGCAGCTGCATCCATCAATCGTCCAACGCTGCAACCGAAGAGCAAAGAGGTGTTGGTCGGTTTCTGACAGCGGAAAGAGTAGGGGGAACGGACATTCATCGACGAATAACACAAGCGCATGGGCGAACACTGCATGTCCCTTGCAAGGGCCAAGGCGTGGCACAAGCGCTTCAGGTAAGGACGGGTGTCGTTAGCCGATGATGCCCGGTCTGGGGCACCCCCTGCATTACCGATGACAACGTCCAGCTGGTTGATGCACTCATTACCCAGGACCGCCGAGTGACAGAGAACGCCTTAGCCGCCGTGGTCGCTCCACGACAATGCACGACCTCATACGGCCAACACAGTCGCGGCACTCATGCAGAAATTCAAATGGGAGGTTCTCGGCCACCCTCCATACGGTCCAGACCTCTCTCCCTGTGATTACGCCATGTTTGGCCCCCTGAAAAGGGTTCTGCGGGGTCAACTATTCACCTCGGACGCCGACGTCCAGCTGTGCGCGTGGAACTGGTTCACATCGCAGCCCAGGGAATTTTATGAGACAGCCATTCACCGCCTCGTGTCACATTGGGACAAGTGCCTCAACAGCCGGGGCCAATACTTCTAACATACAGGTACTGGTTTCTGTAATTATAGGGGCAGATAACCTCGTAGTTCCGCCCCTTAAAACAACAATAACTAACTATCTTTCTGTAATTATGCCTCCGGCTCGTTACTTTTTGAACGCACCTTATAGTAGTAATAGTGGTGGTGGTAGTTACTCTTACATCACAATTAGAGCTAAAATGAAGGCTCTTAAATATGCTAATCTTATACATCTTTTTCCAAGGTTTCTTACCTTTGCGCACGAATGAGTTGAGTATTTCATCAAGGAAAGGGAAACAAACCGCTTAGTTTTTTTCTGATTCTGGCGCCTAAGTGATTGCAAAAAGTAACCTTTGCTTTGACACACACAGCGTGCAAAAGTTTCGGAGAAGTGCTCGTAATATTGAAGCGAGGCCACGCTGCAAAGTGTCGCCAATACTTGAGAGTACTGTTACATCGACTCATTAAGGTGAAACTAATAATTATGACGTGTTGAGAGTTAATGACTCCTCCCTGAAGCTGGCCAGCACTGTGGAAAAGTTGGCAAGGCTCTCACCTACTCGGCCTAAGGTTGTGCTTTCCATTCCCGGCAGGACTGTTTGTATCTCGAGGGTGCTTAAACCTGCAACAGTATACTGGACTTCCTTTTTGATGTGAAACATCTTTCCACTCGGTTGCTGGATATTGTTGTGGGAGTGATTTTGAAAAATGGGACGGAAGTGGATCGGACGGGAGTGTGTAAGACGCACTGCCAGCTGGATGGCATTGCTGAACACTTTCAGTCTGACGGTAAACGCTCGTGCAAGCTCTGGTGTCAACTGATTGAAACAAAGCACATGGCACATGTTCGAATTCTTCGTATCAGTATTTAAATGATAAAATGCTTCAATATAAAGCATTGTAAGTAGTCGGCATTGCCGGTATTATGTCTCTGCAAAATGACTATTCAAATATTAACCCACACAACGGTAATGCAGTCAACAATATAATAGATTCGTTGTGTTTATACTAGAACTGAGCAAGCCTTCGTGAACTATTGCTGAATACATTCTCTTTCCTCACAAGAGGGCCTATTCATAAGGCATTTTAAACTCAATTTCACGCAGGAACATTATCGAAACAAGCAAAATATAAATGAAAATTAATCCCATGATGCAGTATTATTGGTACGTGAAAATAAGTCACCATCTTGTGCATAATAATCGCGTGGTTGAAATAGCCGTAAGGTTAGCATCTTTGACTGGAAATCTAGAGATCTCGGGTTCGAATCCCGGTCAGGTTAGATATTTTTGCTACCAGAATATCGTTTTAAACGATATTTATCATATCAATATGAATCATTTTAACAGAATCCATATGAAATTGCGTGTTGGTCTGTGAATCAAGAGGTCCAGGAACTGGGCAAGCCTTTTCTGATCTACTGCTGTGCACATTGCATTTACTCGCAAGTTGGCCTATTTATAGGGAATTTAAGGTTATGAGCGGTGTCGGGTCTATTAATTTAGTTGATCCATATCGTATTCTTTATTTAGGCTGGTGCTGGTGGAAGCTACAAAACCTCTAATAAAATGAGTTCCGTATTATAAACTAAAATATCTGTAAAATACTCCCTTTTACAATAGATTGATATTTGTGCCAATAATATTACAAAATACCAGTGTATCAACAATTTTCCGTCCATGAAATGGTTTTCCGTGGTTTCCCCATTTTCAACTCCAGGCAAATGCTGGGACGGTACCTTCTGACAGTCCACGGCCGCTTCCTTCCACATCCTTACCCAGTTTCATTTACCATCATTCATTTCATCTCTCATTAACTCCTCTCGTGAGGTTGACGTCAGGAAGGGCATCAGGCCGTAAAAACCATCCACCACAAATACTTCCATCGCATCTCATCCCAGACCCCGTAGGAAAACGGGAATAATAAGGGGTAGACATACAATACCGGTGTATCAACAATTTCATATGCGGTTTCTTCTATGTCAGATGTTACACATCATAAGCGACTACTGTAAGGCTCGTAAAGTTTTATTTTCGTGCAATTCTTGTTTTGATGACCTTCACAACCTCTCGCTGCCATGACTTCTCTTAGATGTTGAAACACTTTCAATTTTAGCACTTCCCAGTAACTTTTGCTCTTATCCCAAAATGTGTGTTTGGTGCATTCCATGCTCCAGTAGACCGCATCGTTGTGTAGAGGCTAGCATATTTAGCTGTCACCGTGGAGTCCCGGGATCGATTCCCAGCTCTGCCAAGAAATGTAATTCTGGTCTGAGGGCTGGAACGGGTTACACTGAGCCCTGTGAGACAAAACTGAGAAGAGTTGGGTTAGATTCCCACTGCCGTCATACTGGAAGTGTTTATCCGCGGTTTCCTCACTTCTACTCCAGGCGAATGCAGGGATGGTGCCTAACTGAAGATCACGGTTGTCTCCTTCCCAATGGGGCGTGGTGGAGCAGCGGTCAAGCTGTTGGCCTCTCACCACGGCAGGCCTGGTTCGATTTCCGGTCAATGCATGTGAGATTTACAAAGTGAAATGCCATTTCCTGTGGTTCGGATTCAACGTAAAAAGAAGGTCCCGTGGCTTATGATCTCTCGATTAACGGTCACGTAAAACTACAATCTTCCTTCTTCCTCCTTCCCAATCCTCATCTGAATTATAACTACACACACTAATAGACTACAGTTGTCTCAAAAACACAGGTTATCAGACATATTCCACACATACACCTAAGTACACGGGGCTACATGACCACAACAGCAGTGCTCCAGTGATGGAGGTATGTATGTCTACCCCTTATTATTCCCGTTTTCCAACGGAGTCGGGGATGAGATGCGATGGAAGTCTTTGTAGCGGATGGTTTTTATGGCCAGATGCCCTTCCTGACACCAACTTCGTGAGAGGAGTTAATGAGAGATGAAATGAACGATGGGGAATGGAACTGGGCAAGGATGTGGAAGGATGCGGCCGTGGTCTGTAAGAAGGTACCGTCCCTATATTTACCTGGAATTGAAAATGGGAAACCACGGAAAACCATTTCAAGGACGGCCGACGGTGGACCTCGAACCCACGCGTCTGCGCTTTTGTGAGCATAGCCACCACTGTCGGTTGCTCCAGTGATGGATGATTGTTATTGTATTTCTTATCATCGACAATTTTTTTTTGCGCAAAGAGATGATAAAGAGTGAAGTTGCTTGACTAAAAAGCGACGAGCATACTTTACAGATAATCCAATGGAATACGCTGTGTTGAATCTCCTGATGGCTGGCGCCTTCTAGGATTTATGCTCTTATTTTAGTTCTCCTTGATGATGGCGTATAAGAACTAGTTGATGTCCACGAGCACCTCACATTAATGTCTGTAATTAAGTAGAAATTAACCCTAATGATAATGTAGTTTTAAGTAGTGAGTCGTATAATTTTTAAATTTCCATACGATCCGTTATGAAATAATAACCATTATAGGCTATCAACACGAAGTTCTGCGAACTACTCAAGCACCTTTATTCTTCCACAAGGAATTAACGTCAATCAATAGTTACTCGAAGATCCATGAAGCGCTAAAACCCATTAATTTTATGGTTGGAATCGCCATGGGACTACCATGAACATTTTTAAACGATCTTTTAATGGTAAAAATGATAAATGTTTTGCCAAATATGGATCTGCTACTTAAGAATCAAACAAGTAGACTATGACCATCAAGTTGCAATAATTTACTGTTTAAGGTAAGATAATTCCCTCTTTTCCAACTTTGCTAATTTCATACATGTTGTGATCTATATTTCTGAGATTATCGTACTTAGTAAACTTGGAAGGGGAAATGGATATGTTGAGGTTGGACTTGGTTTGGATCAGTGAAATGCGCTGGAAGGAAGAGCAGGACTTATGGTCAGGAAGCTATAAGGTCATTAGCACTAAACCAAACAACGGCTATGCGGGCGTAGGTCTCATATTAGGTAGAAAACTTGGACAGCGGGTGGAATAATATGAGCAATATAGTGAACGGATTATTGTAGCAAAATTCAATTCAAAACCAACGCGCACCACAATGGTACAAGTCTATATGCCCACCAGTCAAGCTGATGATGAAGATGTTGGAAATGTCTACGAAGAAATAGATGAAATTCTGAGGTATGTCAAGGGTAATGAAAATGTTATAGTAATGGGAGATTGGAATTCTGTGGTAGGAAAAGGAAGAGAATGGAAGATAATTGGAGATTTCGGATTAGGTGAACGGAATGATCGAGGAAGCAGGCTGATGGAATTCTGTACCGAGCTTGAGTTGGTCATAGCTAACACCTTATTCAATAACCACAATTGAAGAATATACACATGGACGAGACCAGGAGATACAGGGCGTTACCAAATCGACTTCATTATAGTTGTTGTTGTTTGAGTCTTCAGTCTTTTGACTGGTTTGATGCAGCTCTCCATGCCTCCCTGTCCTGAGTTAATCGTTTCATCTCTACATAGCTACCACACCCTACATCCGAGGCAATCTGTTTAACATATTCTAACCTTGGTCTACCCCTACAGTTCTTGTCCTCGACCCTTCCTTCCATAACTAAGCTTGCTATTCCTGGGTGTCTTAATATGTGTCCTACCAACCTATCTCTTCGCTTTATTAGCAGTCGCCAGAAACATCTCTCCTCTCCCACTCGTCTTAATACCTCTTTGTTTGTAACCCTATCTACCCATCTGATCTTCATCATTCTCCTGTAACACCCCATTTCAAATGCTTCAATCCTCCTCTTTTCTGCTGCACCAATAGTCCAAGTTTCACTTCCATAGAGCGCCACGCTCCAGACAAAGGCTTTCAAAAATGACTTCCTAATACCTAAATCTATATTCGATGTCAGCAGATTCCTTTCTTGTAGAAATGCTTTTCTTGCCTGAGCCAACCTACTTTTTATATCCTCTTTGCTTTGTCCATCACTGGTTATTCTGCTTCCTAAGTAACAGAAGTCTCCTACTTCCTTCAGCTTTTCACCTGCCAATTTGATGTCCATAGAGGTTTCTGATTTATTTCGGCTGCATTCCAGTATTTTTGTTTTACATTTATTAATTTTCATCATGAATTCTTTCCGTAAGACGGAGTCCATACCATTCAAAAACTCATTCAAATCCTCAGGCTTGTCGGCCAAGATGACGATGTCATCAGCAAATCTCAGAGTTGAAATTATTTCTCCTTGAATCTTCACTCCCACTTTAAATTTTTCTCTAATTTCCTTCATTGCTTGTTCAATGTAAAGATTGAAAAGTATGGGTGATAAGTTGCAGCCTTGCCTTACACCTTTCTGAATACCAGCTTCTCTCTCATGTCCTTCAACTCGAATGACTGCTGTCTGGTTTCTGTATAGATTGTATATCACCCTCCTATCCCTGTACTTTATTCCAATCGATTTCAAAATGTCAAACAATTTAGTCCAGTCAACGTTATCAAAAGCCTTTTCTAAGTCTACAAATGCCATGAACGTTCTCTTATCTTTCCTTATTCTACCTTCCAAAATCAGCCTAAGACTTAGTACAGCTTCCCTTGTTCCAACATTTCTCCTGAAACCAAACTGGTCTTCACCCAACTCCGTTTCTATCTGGCTCTAAATCCTCTTGTAAATTATTCTAGACAGGATCTTTGAAGCATGAGTAATCAAGCTGATTGTACGGTAATCTTCACATCTGTCAGCTCCCACTTTCTTTGATATAGGGATGATTACATTCTTCTTGAAATCAGGGGGTACCTCACCTGTCTCATAAATCCTACACACCAAGTGAAATAACCTGATCAGACCTTCATCTCCTATGCAGCGTAGCAACTCAATCGGTATCTCATCTATGCCTGGTGCTTTGTTCCTGCTTAAGTCTTCCAAAGCTCTATCAAATTCTGATCTCAATATTAAATCTCCTTTCGCATCCTCATACATTTCCGCCTCCCTTTCCATTACATGATTCTCAATCTCCTTTCCCTTATACAAACTCTCTATGTAAGCTTTCCATCTCTCAACCTTTTCTTCCCTATCTGTTAGAAGCTTTCCATTTGTGTCCTTAATATTACAGCACTTAGTCTTCTTTTCCCCAAAAGTATTCTTAATCCTTCGATAAGCTGTGTCTACTTTTCCTAATTTCAGACAATTTTCTATACCAGCACATTTCTCTTTCAACCATTCTTCATTCGCTTCCTTGCACTTCTTGTTAACCTCATTTCTCAGACGTCTGTATTCTGCTTTCCCCTTTATATCTCTTACATTCTTGTGCTTCCGCCTTTCATCCATCAATTCGAGTATATCCTGAGTGATCCACGGTTTTCTACCTATTCTCTCTTTCCTACCAATGTTTTCTTCTGCGGATTTTGTTATTTCATTCTTCAAAAGTGCCCATTCGTCTGCAATTGAAGTTTGTTTAGGGTTTTTCATTAGGCCTTCCTTTATACTATTCTTGAATCTTTCGTTTACATCCTTCTCTTTCAGTCTGTCTATTGCCCACCTTTTTGGCTTTTGACTTTTCTTCAGTTTCTTCAACTTTAATCTGCATTTCATTACAACCAGATTGTGGTCAGAGTTTATGTCAGCACCAGGATATGTTTTACAATCCAAAATCTGGTTTCTAAACCTCTGCTTGACCATAATGAAGTCGATTTGGTAACGCCCTGTATCTCCTGGTCTCATCCATGTGTATATTCTTCTATTGTGGTTATTGAATAAGGTGTTAGCTATGACCAACTCGTGCTCAGTGCAGAATTCTACCAGCCTGCTTCCTCGATCATTCCTTTCACCTAATCCGAAATCTCCTACTATCTTCCCTTCTCTCCCTTTTCCTACCACAGCATTCCAATCTCCCATTACTATAACATTTTCATCACCCTTGATATACCTCAGAATTTCATCTATTTCTTCGTAGACCTTTTCAACATCCTCATCATCAGCATGACTGGTAGGCATATAGACTTGTACCACTGTGGTGCAGGTAGGTTTAGTATTTATTTTTGCTACAATAATCCGTTCACTATATTGCTCATAATATTCCACCCGCTGTCCAAGTTTCCTACTCAATATGAGGCCAACCCCTGCTTGGCCATTGTTTGATTTAGTGCTAATGACCCTATAGTCTCCTGACCAAAAGTCCTGTTCTTCCTGCCAGCGCATTTCACTAATTCCAACCAAATCCAACCTCAACCTATCCATTTCCCTTTCTAAGTTTTCTAACCTTCCATTTCCTAGCAGACTTCATTATAGTAAAGCAGAGAATTTGAAACCAGATTTTTGATTGTAAAACATATCCCGGTGCTGACATAAACTCTGACCACAAACTCGTTGTTATGAAATGCAGATTAAAGTTGTTAAACTGAAGAAAAGTCAAAAGCCAGAAGGGTGGACAATAGACAGACTGAAAGATGAGGATGTAAACGAAAGATTCAAGAAGAGTATAAAGGAAGGACTAATGAAAATCCCTAAACAAACTTCAATTGTAGACGAATGGGTACTTTTAAAGAATGAAATAACAAAATCCGCAGAAGAAAGCATTGGTAGGAAAGAAACCATGGATAACGCAAGATATACTAGAATTGATGGATGAAAGGCGGAAACACATGAATCTAAGAGATGAAAAGGGAAAAGCAGAATACAGACGTCTGAGAAATGAGGTTAACAAGAAGTGCAAGGAATCGAAAGAAGAATGGTTGAAAGAGAAATGGGCAGGTATCGAAAATTTTCTGAAATTAGAAAAGTTGAAACGGCTTATCGTAGGATTATGAATACTTTTGGGGAAGAGAAGTCTAAGTGCTGTAATGTTAAGGTCACAGATCGAAAGCCCCTAACACATACGGAAGAAGAGGTTGAGAGATGGAAAGCTTACATAAAGTGTATAAGGGAAAATAGATTGACAATCATGTAATGGAAAGGAAAAGGAAATTGATGAGGATGCGAAAGGATATTTAATATTGAGATCAGAATTTGACTGAGCATTGGAAGACATAAGCAGGAACAAAGCACCAGACATAGATGATATACCGATTGAGTTGCTACGCTGCATAGGAGATGAAGTTCTGATCAGGTTATTTCACTTGATGTGTAGAATTTATGAGACAGGTGAGGTACCCTCTGACTTCAAGAAGGTTATTATCATCCCTATACCGAAGAAAGTAGGACCTGACAGATGTGAAGATTACCGTATAATCAGCTTGATTACTTATGCTTCAAATATTCTGTCTAGAATAATTTACAAAAGGATGGAAAGCCAGAGAGAAACTGAGTTGGGTGAAGACCAGTCTGGTTTCAGGAGAAATGTAGGAACAAGGGAATCTGTACTAAGTCTTAGGCTGATTTTGGAAGGTAGAATAAGGAAAGATAAGAGAACGTTCATGGCATTTGTAGACTTAGAAAAGCCTTTTGATAACGTTGATTGGATTAAATTATTTGACATTTTGAAATCTATTGGAATAAAGTACAGGGATAGGAGGGTGATCTACAATCTATACAGAAACCAGACAGCATTCATTCGAGCTGATGAACACGAGAGAGAAGCTGGTATTTAGAAAGGTGTAAGGCAAGGCTGCAACTTATCACCCATACTTTTCAATCTATATATTGAACAAGCAATGAAGGAAATTGGAGAAAAAATAAAATGGGAGCGAAGATTAAATTAGAAATAATTTCAACTCCGAAATTTGCTGATGGCATCGTCTTGGCCGACATGCAAGAGGATTTGAATGAGTTTTTGAATGGTTTGGACTCTGTCTTGAGGAAAGAATTCATGATGAAAATTAATAAGTGTAAAACAAAAATATTGGAATGCAGCCGAAATAAATCGGAAACCTCTATGGACATCAAATTGACAGGTGGAAATCTAATGGATGTAGGAGACTCCTTTTACTTAGGAAGCAAAATGACCAGAGATGGACGAAGCAAAGAGGATATAGAAAGTAGGGTGGCTCAGTCAATGAAAGCATTTCTACCGAAAAGGAGTCTGTCGACAGCGAATATTGATTTAGGTAATAGGAAGTCATTTTTGAAAGCCTTTGTCTGGAGTGTGTCACTCTATGGAAGTGAAACTTGGACTATTAGTGCAGCAGAAAAGAGGAGGATTGAAGCGTTTGAAATGTGGTGTTACAGGATAATGAAGAAGATAAGATGGGTAGATAGGGTTACAAATGAAGAGGTATTAAGACGAGTGGGAAGGAGAGGTGTTTCTGGTAATAATAATAATAATAATATTATCGTATGGCCTCGGTACCGGGTGCAAGCTTTGTTAATTGACACCCAGGGGGCAGCTTTCATGTCGAATTTCGTCGTTCCTTTGAACGCTATGAAAGTCAAGGAGGTTAGATATCTAAACTCCTTAACACTATAGCGCTTTCTAGTAGAGAATGGAGGAAATTTATGTTGGTGGAAAATCCCGAGATTAATTTTGCCATTGAACACGGCCTACTGAATGGGTTCTTTAACATGCCTTTCAAAAATCACTTACCACGGCCAGGGGCGAACCTGCAATCTTGGGGTTGGTAATTCGACACGTTAACCACTCACCCACTGTGGCAAGCGGTGTTTCTGGTGACTGCTAATAAAGAGCAGAGATAGGTTGGTAGGACACACACTAAGACACCCAGGAATAGCAAACTTATATATAGAGGAAGGGTCGAACATAAGAACACTAGGGGTAGTCCAAGGTTAGAATATGTTAAACAGATTGCCTCGGATGTAGGGTGTGATAGCTTTGTGGAGATGAAACGATTAGCTCAGGACAGGGAGGCATGGAGAGCTGCATCAAACCAGTCAAAAGACTGAAGATTCAAACAACAACAACAACAACATTGCACTTACCATTACCAATATCAATCAGCATCATTCATTTAAAACTCTAAGATGTATGTTTCACAAAACTCAAGCTCCTAAACCAGAGATAGAAGATATCGTTTGCACCAAAATCTTCCAAATCGTCTCAATAGTTTATTTTTTATTTAGTCAATTTACCCTCTAGGTTGGTGGTTCCCACGGACTCAGCGAGGGAACTCACCACTACAGCCTCTATGGGCAGTGTCCTGGAGCTTGGAACATCTGGTCAGGATGGATACAACTGGGGAGGTGTGATCAGCACCTCGCCCAGGCGGCCTCACCTGCAAAGCGAACAGGGGCCTCATGAGGGATGGGAAGGGATGGAAGATTGGGATGGATAGGCTAGGAAGAGGGAAGGAGGCAGCCGTGGCCTTACAGTAGGTACTGTACCCGATATCCGGATAGTAGGCTGTCAGATATCCGCCCCCTCAATCGGATTGCCAATAATCAAACGCACCGGCACAGCTACATCAATGAAAATGGCACTGACAGATACTATCGAGATTAGAGCACAATAGTTAACAAGAAATTATTGTGGAACACACCAAAATATACGGGGGTTCATACTTACCTTTACTTACCTCTTAAATTTATCTCGGGGACTGGGTTGTCAACTGGATCACTTAAAGTATGCCCTCACAATAACCTCCACCAAGATATTTAAAATGAACCAGAACGAAGACGAGAAACTTTAAACTGCACAATAATTTATTTCACATAAAGAATGATTTAACAAAAATGAAACAACAAAATCCACGTGGCAATCAGAAGCCATCGACCACATAACCATGTCCTCCTGTAGGACCTGTATTCTCTACATATAATGTTTCAGCTTTCTCAAGCTCATAGCAACGTAAAATAATAATGCACTGGGGATGGAAACGGGATTTGGGATGAGACACATATATCAATTGTTTTGCGTGTTTATATACTTCACATTTTATTTATAGCCACAAGGCTATTATGGAACGTCCTTGGCCTCTGTAACACAGTTGTCCGGGCCAGCTGCAAGGCACCTGCATTGTCAAAGCGGACTCCCGTTCGTTCAACCCTAGCATAAGCGTGTTACCACAGAGCTTGGCTCTCCTTTTCAAACACGTAAATGTTCACATCTCAACTGAAATATTATCACGCAAATGTCTTACATGTTTCATTCAAACACCAGTGGATTCCTCCAATAATCCCAAATCATGATTAATTGTTCAAACCACTTGCTTAACTTGCGTTGTTTAGAGTATAAAAACAAAACTCTAAATGTTAATAACAAAAGTTCATTAATTATTTATAACAATAATAAATTGTTTATAACAATGCCGAATGACAATTGAAAATTTTATACACGCCTGTATTAATCACTATCATTTCAAATTATTATCAAAGATATTTACAAAATTATTTTACAATATTATATTGTTTATATTATTTATACAAGAAATACATTAAACCACACGTTTATCCGGTTGATAATTACTCAAATCGTGGTGATATAATCGACCAATGAAGGTTAGTTATATTTAACTGTCAAATTCAGGTTTAATAAGGTTTAATAATAATTATTAATATTTGTGACTGTAACCTCCATTCAAAATCTTTATCTCAAATTAATTAACACTCTTGTTAATTTTAACAGTATCTTCATATGAATAATCTTCAAAGAACAAGAACAATACAACCAGCGGGAAAATACTTCGCTCATAACGCACAAAAATGGCACAAAAATTGGCCCAAAATTCATCATATATCTTCATATATATGGCATAAAATCTTCCAAACTACACACAAAAACCTCCACTTATTAATTCATCAACTTCATTCATTATTGTGGGAACCTCCTTCATTATTCAAGGGCATTACTCAACAGCGACTTTTACACGTCCACTGAACTAACGATTATACATCCATTGTTCCTCTTTAAAAATTCTTATATTCATCAATTGTAATAATGACTGTTATTATTTAACCTTCGTGGGTTTCATTCATGAATCGATATGAAGTAAAAATTTGCCAATCACAAATAAATTTAATAGCAAATACGATTAGACACTCCTGCCTGGTCTATCAAAATTGAGATTAACATCTTCAAAGTAACGCAGTATAAAAATACTATTTTCAAACAAAGTTCATCTAAACTGCAAAATAGTCGAATAGAATACAATTAGATTGTGGAATGCAAACATTATTGTTCCAATCTATAATTGAGAAAAACTCCTATCAAATGTTCATTACTATAGTGTATTCAATAAATTGTAATAAAAGTTCATATTTCATAAAATTGTCTATAATGCAATGATAAATGTCTATGTTGCAATCATGTTCATAAGACGACTAGTATTTCAAAGATCGTCGATATCGTAATAGATTTTAACGCTCTAAAATCTTTTAATTATTCTTCTTTCTTGAGGATGACAGAAAATTGGTCAAAGTAATTTACTGAATAGAATTACTTTAATAAAATGACACGCTGTCTGAATTCAAATCTGTCATAGCAAATCGTTAACTTTACAGTCAAATCGTGACTACAAAAATATGCAAATTACTGAAAGACTCTAAATCATCAGTCTCAACTGATCCAAAATTATTAAGTATGCCAATGACATAGCAATGTCTCAAAAATCGAAGAAAAAGGCATAAATCATCGAAGTGTACTGAGTACAGAAATATCAATCAAGAAAATGGGGCAAAAGATAGGACAGAAAATATGGGAAGAATGGTTGCTCAGATATCGCTACAAGACTCAAATAATACAAGAAACGTTCACGACTACCTTATCTGTTGATTGAAGATCTAGAGGAAAGTTTTCAACGAAAACTGCTGTTGGTTCCATTTCACCAGCGTAAAGATGTGCTCCGTCCTCGAACCTGGAATCAGCGTGCTCGGAGAATCGAACTGCTTCCTCCTCCGAAATTGCACTGCTCCGTGGATACGAAAAACATCCTTCTGGCAAAACTCTTCTTTGTGCGCCGGGACAACCCTGGCCTCTCTTGAAAGTTCCCTGAAGTTCTTGCAGGAATTCGCCATGAAGTTTATTGTAGTTATTTCCGCAGAAATATTCATAGTTGTGAAGTATGAAAATATTTCCACTGTTATCTGGTATAATTCAGCGATGGATTCACGATGCATGAGTGTAGTTGGATGTTCACTACATGCTCGCTTTTGTAGAAAGACGATTAACGAAGTTCCATGCTGTTACTTTACTCCAACGATATATGTCCCAATTGCATTAAAGCCTTAGCCTTCCATCTCAACTACTGTTATAATCATCGAAAGCACTGCAAGATTATAATGTTCCATAGTCGAATGTATCGTTGTAATACCAAACGTATTCTCCAATATCACTGTTGCACTCCACGTGTCAGCCGTAGTGTATAATGTGGAATTTTAAAAGTGTTTCTCATGTGGCGAGAAAATCACTTTTGTTGGCAGCCTTAAAGTTCCAATATCTTTCGAAGTATAACTGTGAAATTGTTCAAATCTTCTACACACCTCAATGTTATACTGCCCAATAGAATTATAATGCAGGCTGAAGTTAGCGCTTGATATCTTGACTGGTGGAAACGTTAATGTGAGCGTTTCAACTTCACCTAGTTTCGAGCAGCGTAAAATGGAACTGCTCCGAGTTCGTTCGATGCGTCGGGCTTTAACCACGCTAAAGACAACTTACTTCACTGAATCACTTGAAAATAACTATATATCACCAGAAATATATATGCGATCTGACATAGGAGATCTGAGAGCTCCTCTCTCCTGTGCACGACCTTTTATCAACTTCTTAAGGGGCGTATCCATCCCTTCCATAGCCTGTTGCTGCGTCATTGCTAGAAGTTTTAACTTTGGCTATACTTGACGGATTTTCAAATTTCAAAAACTCAAAATTAATTTCTTCAAAATTCCAAATCAATGCCATAACTGAAAATAGATTTCCACAAATCTGCATGCCAAAAGTAATCAAATATCGTAGTTTCAGCAATCTCCGTCTTCCTTCCAAACTATCGTTCATTGGTTCGAGTCTCTCCTCCAATAGCGTAGCTTCTTCCTTAGCACAATACCTTGTTTCCTGCGACTGCGTCGTAAATCTCAGATCTTTCTCGAACAAAATCATGACGTCACCAAGAATCTCAGCTCAATCAGCCTACTTGTATGAAATCTGCGTCATCCGTGCCTACGTCATGAATATCCACGTCATAACTATGACATCCATAACTTGACTCATATTTTCCAATACAGCCACCGTGGTCTCAATATAATTCAAATTACGGGGGCATTCTCCCTTCACCACGTTTTAAAAACAGTTGCAAATTGTTTTTAAACTCTGTGTTATAAATATCTCAATTCACTTGAACACGAAATTGAATTATTATTGGCTTACTCTTGGATAATATTTCTTCAAGTTCCCAGCATTGAAGATGCCATAAACGACATTATTCTCATCATCGTAGAGTTCATAACAATTGTTTCCATAGGCATTCGTAATTCTGAACGGACCCATGAATACTATTCCAAACTTGGGATAGATTTTCTTACCTACGTCAGCCTTGACAGGTCTGCGTAATAATACCAGATTTCCAATTTCTAAGGGAGCACCAAAACGTTTTCCAGCTACTCTTTTCAGTCGTTTTTGTGCTGCTTTCTGGAGTTGTTCCTTCGCTCTGTCTATTCTCTGCTGCCTTCCTAGGTCGGGATCTCTAGGAACGTGGTTAAAAAGATTATCCCACGGCCTTTCTGGGTTTCTTCCTAGATGAAGTCTCATTGGCACCTCTCCTGTGCTCTCCTGCACTGTAGAATTTAGACATTCCTCAATAAGGGGTACAAATCTCACCCAACCAGAATGGTCATTCGGACACAAAATTCGACAGAATTTCGAAAATTCAGCCATATATCTTTCCGAAGAATTCGATTCCGGATATCGCACGCTTGAAAATATGTGCTTAATACCAAGCCTTTCCATATCTGCAGCAAATTCTAAGGATGTAAACTGAGCTCCATGATCCGAAAGTAAATATTCTGGTTTACCAGCTTTTGGAAATACAGCATGTTCCAGTCTGCTTACAACGTTCCTCGTGTTAGCTTTTTGCATGGGACTCATTGTTACAAAATTTGAGAAGACATCCACGGTAACCAACAGATACTGATTACCCTGATATCCCTTCGGACAAGGACCAAATATGTCTGTCGCCATGAGTTCATTCGGTTTAGAGGGAATCATCGCCTTAGGTTTTCCTTTCAATAGAGCGGAAGCATACTTTGCTCTTTGACATTTATCACATGAACGAATTACATTAGCAATGCTGGAACGCATGTTAGTCCAAATAAACCTCTCTTTAAGGGTATCAAGAGTTTTATCTAAACCCGCATGTCCAGTTGCGTGATGAGCTACCCACACTAAATTGACAACAAGTTTAGGTGGCACGACTATTCGAAGCTTTGTATGCGCAGAGTCAGCATACTTACATACGATGTCTCCACTCAAGACAAAGTGTCGTGAATCTCTCTGTGTAGCTGCATAGTCAACATCAGTATTGTCCATGTAACCCTTAAGAAACCTGTACATTTTCCTGATTGGAGCGTGTCTCTTCTGTGACACACCGATTCGGGCTAACCTCCTAACGGTCTCTTGGTCTTGCTGCTCCAATTGTACATGGTGTATCTGCACATTTTTGATAGGGTTACGTGATAAAGCATCAGCCAGTAAGTTATCTTTCCCAGGCTGATGGATGATAGTGGCGTTAAACTGTTGGGTGAACAAAGCCCAACGTGTCAATCTATCACTAGACATGTCAGTTTGCAGCATAAACTGAAGTGCTTTGTGATCTGTAATAATGATAACCTTGTGTCCCAGCAACATTTTTTTCCAAGCTTGCAAAGCTGTTACAAAAGCTAACGCTTCTAGTTCTGTCGTAAAGTAATTTTCCTCGTGTTTCTTTAACTTCCGACTAGTGAACGCATTGTAGTGCTTGTTGCCTGCCTCGTCTTTTTGGTATAAGACTGCACTAATGCCTATTCTTGATGCATCAGACTCTATATAGAACACCTTCTCCAAGTCTGGGTACTCCAGTTTGACGTTGTTTCTGAGCATCTCCTTTGCTTTCTCAAAAGCCTCGTCTGCTGCGGTACTCCATTTCCAACTATTATTTTTCTTGAGTAAATCATACAGAGGAGCCATAATTTCAGAGTATCTCGGACAGTGGCTGCTAATGAATTGGCAAGCGCCTACAAATTCTCTGACTTGTTTCACCTTAGTTGGCTTTGGGAATCTTGTGATCGCATCTACTTTCTGCATGTTTGGATGATATCCATCTTTATCAATGGTATGCCCCAAGTAATTGATCTCCTTCTTCAAGAATTGACATTTTCCAAAATTGACCTTGATATTGGCCTCCCTTAATTTTTCAAACAACTTTCTCAAGTGCACTAAATGTTCTGCGGCGTTGGGTGAAGCTACAATTAAATCGTCAATGTAGCAGATTACATTCTCCTTTACTTCGTCAGTGAGCTTGCTATCAAGTGCTCGAATGAGTGCTGGTCCACTGTTGACCATTCCAAAAGGCATTCTCACAAAGACCCATGACGTCTGGTCAAATAGGAATCCAGTGTACTGCATACTTTCTTCCTCCAGTTGAACTTGGTAAAACGAAGATGTCAAGTCAAGAACACTGAAACATGCTCTCCCTTTGAACTTTCTAAGCAGATCTCTAATCTTAGGTGGTCGGTCATTTTCTGGAAGAATCTTCAAGTTGATGGTCCGAGCATCGAGACAAAGACGTATCTGACCATTACTTTTCTTCACTACAGTGATGGGGTTTATGTAAGACGACGCCTGTTTTTTAATAATCCCGTCTACCTCCATTTTTCTGATCAACCCTCGTACTTCTTGATAGTATTTCTCAGGTATGGGGTATATTCTCTTCTGGTAAGGGGTTTCATCGGTCAGCCTTATCTTATACTTATAGTCTTTAATCAATCCAGGCTTTTCATCAAAAATATCTTGGAATTCCTTTATCAAATCTTCAAATTCCCCCTGAATTTCTTCAAATCCTTCAGTTTTTCTACTGGGTATTTCTGTTATATTCTCTACGTCGTTAATAATGGAATTTAATATTTCTTCCCTAAGGTCTATCTCCAGACTGTTTTTCACGTCCTGTTCTTCGATCTCTTCTGTGATCATGTACCCATCATTAAAGCTAATACTTCTATTCTTCATATCAATAATGGCTCCAACCTTCGATATAAAATCGATTCCTAGCACAATATCGAAATGGAACTTGTTAACCACAATGGAGATCTGTTCACAATTCCTTCCATTAATTTCAAAGTTCAACAGTACTTGGATCTTGCATTTCACTGCTTTGTCTTGGAAAATTCCTCTCACTTTGACGGTAGAACCTGGTAAAACTGTCATGTTTTCTCCTTTTAACAGACTTTGATAGCATTCATCAGAAATGATAGAAATAATTGCACCAGTATCCATAAGAGCTTTATACTGTTGGCCATCTATCAGTACAGAAATAATAGGTAATGCACATGGTCTTTCCTCTTTGACGATTCCCCTCTCTTCTAATAAATCTTCATCAGTTACTTCGTAAATTTCGTTAATGGTAATCAGGTGTGGTGTGGCAATGTATTCATGGTTTCTCACTGTCGTTGAGAAATCGGCGTTTTTTTTGTGTTACCAATCTCAAAGTTCCCCTGCTGACTTGTAGAAGGACCAGGATCGATCACTACATCCTGTCTTTTCCTTTGATTTTCAGCTTCCTTTTCTCGTAATTCCTTCAGATACTGCTGACTTTCTTTCTCTCTTTCCTGATACTTGTCGGGTTCATAACCTGACCTTGAGAATTCTGATTCTGATTCTGGTACTGGTTATTTCTGTTATAATTTCTATTATAACCATTGTTGTAGTATCTACCTCTTCCGTTGTTGTAATTCCCTCTATTATTATTCCAGCCTCGTCTTTGCTGATATGGACGGTAACCTTGGGATCTGTGGTTGCGGAAATAATTATTCCTGTGAGGACCTACATTTTCAGTTTTTCCTTCCTCAGGCTTATCAGTTTGTTGCACTTGATCCATGTAGACCGTATTAACGTCTTTGAATTCGTGCCTCTGACCTTTTTGTACCAAATTTGGCATTGGACTCGTGTAGTCAAGCCTTCTTAACAATTCGTCCATGCTTGTCAAATCTCTAATGTTTGACGATATGATCAGTCTTCTTACCTCCACAGGCAGCATACGTGAAATCGCATCTATCAACTGCTCTGTTCACAATGGGGGTTGCAAAAATCTCAAGCGTGATAGTTGACTCGTGAAGAAATCAGCGTACCGTGTTGGAAGAGTACCTGAATACTTCCTCGAGTATACCTCAGCTCTTAGTGAATTCTGAGCTTCTATTGACCAGAATCGTTTAATCAGTGCCTCTGCAAATTCGTCAAAATTGCTGAAAGTGTACCGAAATGCTCTAAACCATTCGAGGGGTCCTCCAGCTAGAAATCTTTCTACGATTCTCATCTCTCTCTCTCTAGGAATGTGGGCTTCTATGAAATAGTCTTTAAGATTCCTGATATATTCAATCGGTGTGAGACTATCAGTGTTGCTAAATTTTTGAGGTTTGTCTTCAAAATTCCGGATGACTGTCACATTTCTCGGATATGAATCCATATAATTCCTCCCACTATCACGATACTTCCATTCAGGTTCAATATTCCGATCCTCTTCTTCTTCCCTGAATCTGGATATACGTTCCTCAGGACTAATATCTCTCTCTTCTGTATTAAGGTTACCTCTTCTCACGTAATTTCTCTCCTCTTCACCAGTCAATCCTTCGGTATCCTTGTCTGTGATTTCCGTGATGACTTTAATAATCAACTCTTCCTTATAGGTTTCCATCATGCTAGCTTCTCCTAGTCTCAAATTCTGCAGCTTGCTCGTAGTTTCATTAACATCAGAGACAACCTTATGAATCTGTTCCTCTAACGCAGTTTTTAATGCTTGCACGTCCTGACCTATTTGAGTTCTATCCTCTACCTGTTTTTCGGATAGCGAATCCATCCTTACATTCAAGTCTTTCCTAATCTGAACTACTTCGTTATTAATGTCTACCTGTGTACTGGCAAGTTTTCTTTCAATTCGTTCCTGAATCTGATCTACATGTTCCCCACTTGACCTGTTCCATTCATCTTTCCACACTGTTACATTTGCAGTTAACATTTCTGCAATATCTACTTCGATGTCCTCCTTAAGTAAACGATTGTGATCTAATACTTGGGTTCTCATGACTTCTACATCGTATTTTAAACCAGCTAAAGAAGCTGTTGTCCTAACAGACTCGTCAACTAATCGAGTTGTTAATGCACTAATGTTACGAGTACAAAGCATTTTTGAAGTTTCAATGTCCTCCCTAACTTTGTTAACATCAGTCTGAACTTTAGCAATGTCTACAAAAACAGTATTGACTTCTACTTGTATTTTATTGATATCGCTTTGCATATCGTTAACATCTGAATGAATATTATTGATGTCTACTTGAACATTTGATACATCAGTTCGAACATTACTAACCTCTCTTTGAACTTCTTCTACTTTGTCTTGCACAGTAGCAACATCATTCCTTACAACAATTACTTCAGCTCTAGCACATGAAATATCACCCCGGACATTGGCAACATCAAGATTCAACATGGTAAGATCTTTTTGTACCTTAGAAACATCATTTTTAACATCAGACACATCTTTATGCACATTGGATAAATCTTTATGGACATTGGACACGTCTGTGCGCATGTCAGTTACAGCATTCTCGATTCCCTGGGTACTGATCTGTAAACGCGACACATTATTTTCTAGGTTTGCAGAACTGGTCTGAATAACTTTCAAATTTTCATCCATCCTAGTAGACAAATTACTAGCATTCTCCTTCATCATCTCCTGCATTCGACTAGTATTCCTAGCTTCCATTTCCTGCATGCTGTTATTCATGCTAGCTTTCATCTCCCTAGCACTTTCATTCATGCTAGCTTTCAACTCCTCTAACATCATTCTCATACTCTCATCTGCCATTTCAATAATATTTCAATAATAAACTGCTTTAGGGACATACATCAAACAGAGCAAAATAACAACACCTGAGCAACATTTTTCACCATATATAAAATTTGAGCAATTTTCTGTCTTAAATCTAACTTATAATTACCTTATAATTAACCTTCGTAGACACTTCATGTTGAAATAAACTCAAGCACATGTTCAAGTTTCTTTGGTTCATTTTAAAATATCATAACACAAATAATTTACATTTATAATCCAAATAGTTTAATTTTATCTTTAATATGACTATACATGTCATAAGCCGGTCAAATAAAATAAGATTCCAGATCATAGGCGATTTTTCTAAGTTTCCTGCCTATTTAACCTCTCTCAAGTTGTATAAGATCTGATCTTTTCTGAGTGTAATTTTCCTAATACAACACAACATTTATTCCTATATAATCACACTCTCAAATTCTACAATTGGCCAAGACATCTAACAAAGAATCTACCTCTTTATTTGAGTCTTCACAATCCCTTTGACATCGATAACTTGGTAATCCAATGTTATTCGAACACTCCACAAAAATTGCGGTGTCAATTCTACTGCAATAACTTGGTAATCCAATGTTATTCAGTCAAACGTGCCAATCGAGACAATCGAGCCCCACACGTTGATTGCGCCAATCCTAATTGGTAATCCAGTTTTGTAGAACAAGCCCCACGTTTTAGGGTCGCCAATCCTACTGTACCCGATATCCGGATAGTAGGCTGTCAGATATCCGCCCCCTCAATCGGATTGCCAATAATCAAACGCACCGGCACAGCTACATCAATGAAAATGGCACTGACAGATACTATCGAGATTAGAGCACAATAGTTAACAAGAAATTATTGTGGAACACACCAAAATATACGGGGGTTCATACTTACCTTTACTTACCTCTTAAATTTATCTCGGGGACTGGGTTGTCAACTGGATCACTTAAAGTATGCCCTCACAATAACCTCCACCAAGATATTTAAAATGAACCAGAACGAAGAAGAGAAACTTTAAACTGCACAATAATTTATTTCACATAAAGAATGATTTAACAAAAATGAAACAACAAAATCCACGTGGCAATCAGAAGCCATCGACCACATAACCATGTCCTCCTGTAGGACCTGTATTCTCTACATATAATGTTTCAGCTTTCTCAAGCTCATAGCAACGTAAAATAATAATGCACTGGGGATGGAAACGGGATTTGGGATGAGACACATATATCAATTGTTTTGCGTGTTTATATACTTCACATTATATTTATAGCCACAAGGCTATTATGGAACGTCCTTGGCCTCTGTAACACAGTTGTCCGGGCCAGCTGCAAGGCACCTGCATTGTCAAAGCGGACTCACGTTCGTTCAACCCTAGCATAAGCGTGTTACCACAGAGCTTGGCTCTCCTTTTCAAACACGTAAATGTTCACATCTCAACTGAAATATTATCACGCAAATGTCTTACATGTTTCATTCAAACACCAGTGGATTCCTCCAATAATCCCAAATCATGATTAATTGTTCAAACCACTTGCTTAACTTGCGTTGTTTAGAGTATAAAAACAAAACTCTAAATGTTAATAACAAAAGTTCATTAATTATTTATAACAATAATAAATTGTTTATAACAATGTCGAATGACAATTGAAAATTTTATACACGCCTGTATTAATCACTATCATTTCAAATTATTATCAAAGATATTTACAAAATTATTTTACAATATTATATTGTTTATATTATTTATACAAGAAATACATTAAACCACACGTTTATCCGGTTGATAATTACTCAAATCGTGGTGATATAATCGACCAATGAAGGTTAGTTATATTTAACTGTCAAATTCAGGTTTAATAAGGTTTAATAATAATTATTAATATTTGCGACTGTAACCTCCATTCAAAATCTTTATCTCAAATTAATTAACACTCTTGTTAATTTTAACAGTATCTTCATATGAATAATCTTCAAAGAACAAGAACAATACAACCAGCGGGAAAATACTTCGCTCATAACGCACAAAAATGGCACAAAAATTGGCCCAAAATTCATCATATATCTTCATATATATGGCATAAAATCTTCCAAACTACACACAAAAACCTCCACTTATTAATTCATCAACTTCATTCATTATTGTAGGAACCTCCTTCATTATTCAAGGGCATTACTCAACAGCGACTTTTACACGTCCACTGAACTAACGATTATACATCCATTGTTCCTCTTTAAAAATTCTTATATTCATCAATTGTAATAATGACTGTTATTATTTAACCTTCGTGGGTTTCATTCATGAATCGATATGAAGTAAAAATTTGCCAATCACAAATAAATTTAATAGCAAATACGATTAGACACTCCTGCCTGGTCTATCAAAATTGAGATTAACATCTTCAAAGTAACGCAGTATAAAAATACTATCTTCAAACAAAGTTCATCTAAACTGCAAAATAGTCGAATAGAATACAATTAGATTGTGGAATGCAAACATTATTGTTCCAATCTATAATTGAGAAAAACTCCTATCAAATGTTCATTACTATAGTGTATTCAATAAATTGTAATAAAAGTTCATATTTCATAAAATTGTCTATAATGCAATGATAAATGTCTATGTTGCAATCATGTTCATAAGACGACTAGTATTTCAAAGATCGTCGATATCGTAATAGATTTTAACGCTCTAAAATCTTTTAATTATTCTTCTTTCTTGAGGATGACAGAAAATTGGTCAAAGTAATTTACTGAATAGAATTACTTTAATAAAATGACACGCTGTCTGAATTCAAATCTGTCATAGCAAATCGTTAACTTTACAGTCAAATCGTGACTACAAAAATATGCAAATTACTGAAAGAATCTAAATCATCAGTCTCAACTGATCCAAAATTATTAAGTATGCCAATGACATAGCAATGTCTCAAAAATCGAAGAAAAAGGCATAAATCATCGAAGTGTACTGAGTACAGAAATATCAATCAAGAAAATGGGGCAAAAGATAGGACAGAAAATATGGGAAGAATGGTTGCTCAGATATCGCTACAAGACTCAAATAATACAAGAAACGTTCACGACTACCTTATCTGTTGATTGAAGATCTAGAGGAAAGTTTTCAACGAAAACTGCTGTTGGTTCCATTTCACCAGCGTAAAGATGTGCTCCGTCCTCGAACCTGGAATCAGCGTCCTCGGAGAATCGAACTGCTTCCTCCTCCGAAATTGCACTGCTCCGTGGATACGAAAAACATCCTTCTGGCAAAACTCTTCTTTGTGCACCGGGACAACCCTGGCCTCTCTTGAAAGTTCCCTGAAGTTCTTGCAGGAATTCGCCATGAAGTTTATTGTAGTTATTTCCGCAGAAATATTTATAGTTGTGGAGTATGAAAATATTTCCACTGTTATCTGGTATAATTCAGCGATGGATTCACGATGCATGAGTGTAGTTGGATGTTCACTACATGCTCGCTTTTGTAGAAAGACGATTAACGAAGTTCCATGCTGTTACTTTACTCCAACGATATATGTCCCAATTGCATTAAAGACTTAGCCTTCCATCTCAACTACTGTTATAATCATCGAAAGAACTGCAAGATTATAATGTTCCATAGTCGAATGTATCGTTGTAATACCAAACGTATTCTCCAACTTCACTGTTGCACTCCACGTGTCAGCCGTAGTGTATAATGTGGAATTTTAAAAGTGTTTCTCATGTGGCGAGAAAATCACTTTTGTTGGCAGCCTTAAAGTTCCAATATCTTTCGAAGTATAACTGTGAAATTGTTCAAATCTTCTACACACCTCAATGTTATACTGCCCAATAGAATTATAATGCAGGCTGAAGTTAGCGCTTGATATCTTGACTTGTGGAAACGTTAATGTGAGCGTTTCAACTTCACCTAGTTTCGAGCAGCGTAAAATGGAACTGCTCCGAGTTCGTTCGATGCGCCGGGCTTTAACCACGCTAAAGACAACTTACTTCACTGAATCACTTGAAAATAACTATATATCACCAGAAATATATATTATTATTATTATTATTATTGCCTTTATTGGTGGCGCAGTTAGGGCTCTTGGCCCTCTCTTACACTTAACCACATTAATACAATACAATAAACATATTATGGTGACAAAATTAAACAATAATAATTGACATTGATCATGACTTGCACACTCTCATTCACTCATCCAGTCTTACTTGTTGTCGGTCAGCAATGTTCAGCAGACTGCCCCAGCAGGTGGTCTTGAATTTAGATAGTGAGGTGGTACCCCTGACACTGGCTGGAAGGGTATTCCACAGCCTAGACCCCACCACATGAAAGGAGTTATTGTATATAGAGGAGCGATGAATAGGAATGGAGAGGGAAGAACCAGAGCGTGTATTATAACCATGGAAAGAAGACAAGTACTTGAATTTATTTGATAAGTATAGTGGTCTATCGTCAGACAATAATCGGAAAATCTGGACAAGAATGTGATATGATCGACGTAGTTCAGGTTTCAGCCAGGAAAGAGCGCAATAATAGGGAGTGATATGTTTATCATAGCTCAGATCGTAGATAAATCGTATGCAAGAGTTCAGAGCTCGTTGAAGTTTCAAAGTTAATGTTTTGGTTGCGTCTACAAGAATAACGTCACAGTAGTCAAGAATAGGAAGTATTAGTGTCTGTATGAGTAGGATTCTTACTTTGAATGGTAAAATATCTTTTTTTCTTTTGAGGGAGTGGAGCGTTGCGAAAATCTTCTTGCATACATTCTGTACATGTTCAGACCAGTTAAGAGTCTGATTTATTATCACACCTAGATTTTTCACTGTAGGACAGTATGGAATTTCATTGTTGTTCAGTACAATTGGGGGAATAATTTGATCTCGGAGTGACGTCAATAGTTTTTGAGAGCCAATTATGATAACTTGTGTTTTGGATGGATTCAGAAGAAGGGAATTTTCCTGAGAATATTTTCCAAGTCGTTGAAGGTCAGCGTTGATAGTTTCAATTGTCAATGGAATGTCATTTGTCTTGCAGTGGGAGTATATTTGCAAATCATCTGCATATAGGTGATATTTGCAATTTTTCAAATTAGATGAGATGTCATTGATATATAGTACAAAAAGCAAGGGCCCTAATACACTACCCTGTGGGGCGCCTGACTTTCTGCTTAGCCACTGAGAAGTTTTATCCTGGGTTACAACACGTTGCTGGCGATTATTCAGGTATGATGCGAAAAAGTTAATTGTCTGCTGGTCGAAGTAATAAAATTCCATTTTTTCAATAGTGTCTGAGTATTTATGGTGTCAAAAGCACTGCTGAAGTCGAGAAGGGTGAGGATTGTCACCAGTTTTTGGTCCATTGCGTGTCTAATGTCGTCAGTCACTTTGAGTAATGCTGTTGCGGTGCTATGTCCCTTCTTGAAACCTGATTGCAGAGGGTCTAAAAGAGAACGGCTATTCAAATATTCAAGCACTTGCTCATGAACCAGACGCTCGAGGGCTTTTGAAAGTGCAGGTAGAATGGATATTGGCCGATAGTCAGATGGAAATAAAGGTTCGGTTTTCTTAGGAATAGGGATAACATTGGCTTGTTTCCATAGGGAGGGAAAGGTGTTAGTTGTAAGACTATGGTTGAATATGTGAGTAATAATTGGTAGAACGGCACCGATGATATTATGTATGAAGGATATGGGAATATCATCAACTCCTCTCGCTTTTGATTTTATGGAATATAGTAACTTTTTTACTTTGTCTGCCGTAACCGGATGGAAAGTAAAGAGCGGGTGGTCAGGTAGTGGGTGAAAAGAATCATGGGGTGTTGAATTAGTTGGTACTCTCTCTTCAGTGAAATATTCATTTAACTCATCAAGCGGTATGTCTGGTACATGTGTCTGTTGCTGCTGTTTGCCTATACCTAGAGAACGCATATTATTCCAGGCATTCCTTGTATTCATCTTCTTTGTCACGTTTTGTATGTAGGAGAATTTGGCGTTTCTTACGAGCTGCTTAATACGATTTCTGAGTACACGATAATTTTCAAAATCAGTTTCGTCACGGGTACGTTTAAAACGCCGGAATAGTGCATCACGCTGTGCCATCATACTTTTAATGTTATCATTTAACCATGGGCATGCTGGGCGAGTAACTTTGATCGAATGTTTAGGGGCATGTTTGTCATACAGACTAATAATAAGAGAATTTAACTTGTTTACTTTTGCGTCAATGTTATCTAAGAGTAATATGTCATTCCAGGGAAGGTTGTATGCGTCATGTTTTAAGTCATCCATATTAATATTTTTCATGTTTCTAGTGATAATATTTTTAGGTGTGTACTTAGGCACACGTAGGGAGTACGATAGGTAAATTAGGTCATGGGTGGAGATAGATGGTACGGGTATTTGCCCGAAAGTTTCAACTCTGTCGAGATTGCTTGTCACAAGATGGTCAATCAATGTATGTGATTCGTATTTATCAGAGTAAATGTGGTTTGTAGGTTCTAGGGGAAGAATAGTCATGTCGCAGGAAGCGAACAGGTTTTTTAATTGTTTGGTCTCATACGTCTGTGTCAGTAAATTGGTATTGTAGTCACCCACGGCTATTACGTGTTCGTAGCTTGGAAGTAAGTCGAGCAAGCGGTTTTCAAATTCACTCATGTTTGTTATTCTTGGCGGCTTATATACAACAGCTACCAGAGTCTTTTGTTGGCCAACAATTACTTCAACAAACATGAATTCCGGTCCTGGTTGTGTGCTAAGTGTTGATACACATATTACCCGTCTTTTTAAGTCGCTTCTACAGTACATGGCAACCCCGCCTGCTCGCCTCCCATCATTTCTGTCATGACGTTCCAGCGAGTACCGATTTAGTTCCACCATGCTAGACGGGATGTCAGGTTTTAACCAACTTTCACTTATGCAGAGGATGTGGATATTGTTTTTGTTTATTATTGCCTGTATTTCGTCGTGATGCGCAACCAGCGACAGAGCATTAATATGGCAACATTGTAATGAATGTTTGGATGAGGAAAGTGCCTGTTTTAGAAGAAAGCCAGTGGTGTAAGGGGAGGGAGGGGGTTGGTGTGGGCTAGGCTGGCCAAGGTCAGTTAGCTCATTCATACAATAGCTCAGCTGGGTAACGGGAGATATATCTTAAAATAGAAGAAACCTACCTGGACCTCCCGCTGCACACTGCCGACCGCAACCAACGCACACACACATACACACACACACTTATTACTAAACTTGTCTAATATAAACATTACGCACATGTTCATTTCACTTCACTCTAATATCCCGCATTAGCTCAACGTTTTCCAGCTCCCTAAATGTGGTGACGGTCTTCTTAGTTCCATCAGGGAGGTGTATTAAAACGCGGCCGTCCTGGGTCCAGACTCGGGTGGGTCCGAAGTGGTCTCTCGCTGCATTTAAGATAGTTTTCCGGGTTTTTGTGAGGGATTCAGTAATAAGAATCTTGGTTCCCTTTAGGAGGCGCTTGGACTTCCAGATGCGATCTCGCTCGTGGTAGCGGAGGAATTTTACAATAATAGGGCGTTTCCCAGTGGCTACCACTTCAGCTGCTGTTCGCTGCGGCCGCCCAATCCTGTGACATCTATCCAGGCTCTCCATAGGGAGGTCCACGTTCAACTTCGTCTTGATTGTGTCCCTCACCTTCTCGTACACATGAATATGCGATCTGACATAGGAGATCTGAGAGCTCCTCTTCTGTGCACGACCTTTTATCAACTTCTTAAGGGGCGTATCCATCCCTTCCATAGCCTGTTGCTGCGTCATTGCTAGAAGTTTTAACTTTGGCTATACTTGACGGATTTTCAAATTTCAAAAACTCAAAATTAATTTCTTCAAAATTCCAAATCAATGCCATAACTGAAAATAGATTTCCACAAATCTGCATGCCAAAAGTAATCAAATATCGTAGTTTCAGCAATCTCCGTCTTCCTTCCAAACTATCGTTCATTGGTTCGAGTCTCTCCTCCAATAGCGTAGCTTCTTCCTTAGCACAATACCTTGTTTCCTGCGACTGCGTCGTAAATCTCAGATCTTTCTCGAACAAAATCATGACGTCACCAAGAATCTCAGCTCAATCAGCCTACTTGTATGAAATCTGCGTCATCCGTGCCTACGTCATGAATATCCACGTCATAACTATGACATCCATAACTTTACTCATATTTTCCAATACAGCCACCGTGGTCTCAATATAATTCAAATTACGGGGGCAGTACCATCCCGGCATTTGCCCGAAGACGAAGTGGGAAACCACGGAAAACCACTTCGAGGATTGCTGAGGTGGGAATCGAACCCCCTCTACTCATTTGGACCACCCGAGGCTGAGTAGACCCCGTTCCAGTTCTCATACCACTTTTCAAATTTCGTGGCAGAGCCCGGAATCGAACCCAGGACCTCCGGGGCGGCAGCTAACCATGCTGACCGCTACGCTACGGAGGCGACATCGTCTCAATAGTACAGGAAAAATCTTTCATTTCTTGAAAAGTCAACGGAAGGTTTATAAGGTGCGTTTAAACAAATAAAAAAGATACGAGCCGTACAATAGTCGCATATGATGTGTAACATCTGACATGTTATCCTACAAAGCTTGGCCATTCTTTAAATGTTAATTTACGCTCCATTTTCATACTGTAGTTGTATAGATTGAATTTGAGATATACTACTGTCACACTTGTTTGAACAAACATCACATATTATATTGTAAATTAAGAGGAGGAATGAAACCATATTCTGTAACCTATCTTAATAATGTTCAATACAATCAAATTTCCCAACTCCTGCTTGGTTCAAAGTTTTGTAATAAAAATTAGATAAATCCTGATTTTATGTAGATTCTGTTAAAATGATGCATTATGTTATGATACATATCGTTTAAATCGATAACCTGGCAGCAAAAATATTTGCCGGGACTGGGCATCAAACATGAGATCTCATGATTCGCAGTCCAAGATCTTATCCGCGCAGCCATTACAACCACAGATATTTGGAGTACAGGACAGGTACTCATTTTCATGTGCCTGGAATGATATGGAAGTTTTTTTTATGCTCCATTAATATTTTTCTTTTTTTCTTTCGAGAATGTTCATGCGTGGAATTGAGCTTTATTAGTTGGAGGACAAGAATGAGGTTACTGAAGGTTATCTGAAGTGCCAGCCAGGCCTTTGGATTTGTAGTGATTTTGTAGAAGTCGTCTGGGAGTTTTATTTATATGATTTATGTATGAAATATGAGGGATATAGGGGGTGGCATACCCCAGGTGTATAACACAGTAAAGAGAATTCCTCTAGTGGTCTATGAAAGGCTAGCCCAGTTCCCGTATAAAATCATCGATATATATTACGTTGACCACTGCATTACAGCAATGTGGGTTAATATATCAATAGCCATTGTGCAGAAACATATTACCGGCTTGGCCGACTAGTTACAATGATTCATATAAAAGCATTCCATCATTTAAATACTGATACGAAAACATGTGGTTTGTGTTTCAATGAGTTGACACTAGAGTTCGTATCAGCGTTTACCGTTCAGTACAAAAGGATTGAGGAAAGTTAGTCGGCGAGTGGATGCCCATCACTTTTATCCAGAGATTGACAAACAGTGACTTAATAAATCATAATTGTTTTCAGCAAATATGATATAATGAATGTTTTCACACCAAAGAACGACAACTTGAAGATGATTTATTGTAGACATATTTGTAATTGCGCCTCAAAACCTTGATGTAATCCGTGTTTGATTTACATTCTCTAGCTGGCAGTGCGTGTTACACTTCCGTTCCATTCACCACTGCCAGCTGGATCGTTCCAGACATATTTGTAATTGCGCCTCAAAACCTTGAAGTAATCCGTGTTTGATTTACATTCTCTAGCTGGCAGTGCGTGTTACACTTCCGTTCCATTCACCACTGCCAGCTGGATCGTTCCCTTCAAATTTTATTGTGTCACACCAATCCAACATGGTGGCTGTGCGAAATATTTCACCAGCATTCAGTATCTCCGAAACTATTACCGATATCACCCTGAAATTTTGTACGGTGATAAAGGAAACAACTAGAAGTTCACATATAAGACTTACGAAAACCCGGTAACCACAAAACCAACATGGCGGCCAAGCGAAGTTGAGACATTTAAATACACTTTTCTCACGATTTAACCATCCAAACGTAATGAAACATGGTACGGGAAATGTCTATACACATTGTAATGTACTGGCGTCTAATTTAGTTAAATTGTTTACATAACCTCTAAATGGCGGCTGTGTGAAATATTTCACTGGCATTCAATATCTCCGAAACTATTTATGATATCACCCTGAAATTTTGTTCGGTGATAAAGGGCACTGCTGCAAGTTCATCTATGTTACTTTCAAAAACCTGTAGAGTACAAAACGAACACGGCGGCCAAGCGAATTTGAAACATTTTAATAGACTTTTCTCGTGATTTAACCATCTGAGCGCAGTGAAATGTGGTACATTAAATGAGTATACATATTTTAATGCACTGGCATCTAATTTAGTTCAATTGTTAACATAATATCAAGATGGCGGCTGTGAGAAATTTTAAAATTAAGCTTTTATTTCTTGTGTCGAAATCATGCGATCGAAGTGAAAGTATGAATAATGAAACAACGCAATAATTTTCCTTTAATGGTACATAACTCTATGGCCTATGCATATAACAATTAACAAGATGTTCAGTAAAGAACATATAGCCTACTTTCTCCTAAATTTTTGGGTATTGTTATAACTCTTTGTCCTTTTCAAGGAGTATGATTGAACGTTGGTTGTAGTAGCTTGTTGAAATACAACGTGCTATAGGGATATTAAACATGAATATGAGGTGCTTTTGCTAGTGCTACCTCTGTACCAAATTTCGTTCAATTCGGTTTCACCGTGTTTGAATTGATAGGGGGAATCGATTTGCACACATACTTGGCCACCATCTGCAAACTATTGGCCTGATGTTCTTGCAGTTTGGTCTGAATATGTTTCCCACATAAAGATATGGTGTCGCAAAATTTGGTAGAGACTAGATTATTAGGTTGGTCGTAATTACATTTTAGCTTTTAATATTTGGGTGGCCGCGATTACGTTTCCATCGAGATAGCGGTGATATAAAACATGACACTGAGGTGACCTTTGCTAGTGCTACCTCTGTGCCAAATATCGTTCCATTCGGTTTCATCGTGTTCGAATTGATAAGGGGAATCGATTTTCACACAAAGATGGCCGCCATCCGCAAAATATTAGGCTGATGACCTATTAGTTTGGTCAAAGGATGCTCCCTCCATAAAGGTATGTTGTTGCTAAATTTGCTACAGATCGGATGATTAGGCTAATCGTAATTTGATTTAAGCTTTGAACATTTGTGTGGCCGCCATTACGTTTCCGTCAAAATGGCGGCGATGTAAAACATGACACTGAGGTGCCCTTTGCTAGTGCTACCTCTGTACCAAATTTCGTTCATTCGGTTCCACCGTGTTCGAATTAATAGGGGGAATCACGTTTGGCATAAAGATGGCCGCCATCCGCAAACTATTAGGCTAATGGCCTATTAGATTGGTCAAAGGATGCTCCCTCCATAAAGGTATGTTGTTGAAGAGTTTGGTAGAGATCGGATGGTTATGTTAGTCGTAATTTGATTTAAGCTTAAAACATTTGTGTGGCCGCCATTACGTTTATGTCAATATGGCGGCGATATAAGTCATGACACTGAGATGCTCTTGGCTAGTGCTATCTCTGTACCAAATTTCGTTCCATTCGGTTTCACCGTGTTTGAATTAATAGGGGAATCGATTTTGACACAAAGATGGCCGCCATCCGCAAACTATTAGGCGAATGACCTATTAGATTGGTCAAAGGATGCTCCCTCCATAAAGGTATTTATTTGGAAAATTTGGTAGAGATCGGATGATTAGGTTAATCGTAATTTGATTTAAGCTTTGAACATTCGTGTGGCCGCCATTACGTTTCAGTCACGATGGCGGCGATATAAAACATGACACTGAGGTGCCCTTTGCTAGTGCTACCTCTGTGCCAAATTTCGTTACATTCGGTTCCACCGTGTTCGAATTAATACGGGGAATCAATTTTGACATAAAGATGGCCGCCACCCGCAAACTATTAGGCTAATAACCTATTAGATTTGTCAAAGGATGGCTCCTCCATAAAGGAATGTTGTTGCAAAGTTTGGTAGAGATCGAATGGTTATGTTAGTCGTAATTTAACTTAAGCTTTGAACATTTGTGTGGCCGCCATTACGTTTCTGTCAATATGGCGGCGATACAAAACATGACACTGAGGTGCCCTTGGCTAGTGCTATCTCTGTACCAAATTTCGTTCCATTCGGTTTCACCGTGTTTGAATTAATAGGGGGAATTGATTTTCACACAAAGATGGCCGCCATCCGCAAACTATTAGGCTAATGACCTAGTCATTTAGTCAAAGGATGCTTCCTCTACAAAGGTATGCTGTTGCAAAATTTGGTAGAGATGGGATGATTAGGTTAATCGTAATTTGATTTAAGCTTTGAACATTTGTGTGGCCGCCATTACGTTTCCGTCAAGATGGCGGCGATATAAAACATGACACTGAGGTGCCTATTGTTAGTACTACCTCTGTACCAAATTTCGTTCCATTCGGTTGTACCGTGTTCGAATTAATAGGGGGAATCGATTTTCACACAAAGATGGCCGCCATCCGCAAACTATTACGCTGATGGCCTATTGGTTTGGTCAAAGGATGCTCCCCCCATAAAGGTATGTTGTTGCAAAGTTTGGTAGAGATCGGATGGTTATGTTAGTCGTAATTTGATTTAAGCTTTGAACATTCGTGTGGCCGCCATTACGTTTCAGTCAAGATGGCGGCGATATAAAACATGACACTGAGGTGCCCTTTGCTAGTGCTACCTCTGTACCAAATTTCGTTCCATTCGGTTCCACCGTGTTCGAAATAATACGGGGAATCAATTTTGACATAAAGATGGCCGCCACCCGCAAACTATTAGGCTGATAACCTATTAGATTTGTCAAAGGATGCTCCCTCCATAAAGGAATGTTGTTGCAACGTTTGGTAGAGATCGGATAGTTATGTTAGTCGTAATTTAACTTAAGCTTTGAACATTTGTGTGGCCGCCATTACGTTTCTGTCAATATGGCGGCGATATAAAACATGACACTGAGATGCCCTTTGCTAGTGCTACCTCTGTACCAAATTTCGTTCCATTCGGTTTCACCGTGTTTGAATTAATAGGGGGAATTGATTTTCACACAAAGATGGCCGCCATCCACAAACTATTACGCTGGTGGCCTATTGGTTTGGTCAAAGGATGCTCCCCCCATAAAGGTATGTTGTTGCAAAATTTGGTAGAGATCGGATGATTAGGTTAGTCGTAATTTGATTTAAGCTTTGAACATTTGTGTGGCCGCCATTACGTTTCCGTCAAGATGGCGGCGATATAAAACATGACACTGAGGTGCCTTTTGTTAGTACTACCTCTGTACCAAATTTCGTTCCATTCGGTTGCACCGTGTTCGAATTAATAGGGGGAATCGATTTTCACACAAAGATGGCCGCCATCCGCAAACTATTACGCTGATGGCCTATTGGTTTGGTCGAAGGATGCTCCCCCCATAAAGGTATGTTGTTGCAAAATTTGGTAGAGATCGGATGATTAGGTTAGTCGTAATTTGATTTAAGCTTTGAACATTTGTGTGGCCACCATTACGTTTCCGTCAAGATGGCGGCGATATAAAACATGACACTGAGGTGTCCTTTGCTAGTGCTACCTTTGTACCAAATTTCGTTCAATTCGCATTCACCGTGTTCGAATTGATAGGGGGGGGACAGACATTCAGAGTACACACACTCACACACACACAGACACACACACACACACACACACACATACTCACACACACATACACACACACATACACACACACAGACAGACACACTTTTTTCGCCCTGTGTTGGTCTCATAAGTCTTCTTTCATTTTTTGCAAAAATCGAAAGTAGGCTAAAAATGGCGATTATCCGAAATAGGTTGACGGTTCTCAGTATCTACGTATCTTTTACAGGAATCAAACTGAAATGTTTTATGTTCACAGAGGCTATGGATATAAGTTCACCTATATGACGTTCAGTAACCTGGTGAGCACAAATCCAACATGGCGGCGACGCGAACTATAAATGTTTAAATGGACGTTTCTCGCGATTTTACCATCCGAGTGCAGTGAAACTTTGCACGTTAGATGCTTAAGGTACAAAAGTTAATCTACTGGCATCTAATTTATTTCAATTGTTTTCATAACCACAAGTTGGCAGCTGTGCGAAATTTTAAAATCTCGTTTTTACTTCTTGTGTCCTAATCATGCGATTGAAGTCTGAATACCACATGTAGGCTACACAATAATCTTCATGTAACAGTACATAAATAAAAATCCAACCTGGCGACCATCTGAAATATTTAGACGGTACTCAATATCTTCAAATCTATCATAACAATCAAACTGAAATTTTGTATGTTGATAGAGGCAATTATCATGAGTAGGATATATGAAAATAGGCTGCATAGTTCTTCACGGAACTACTTGTTTTACATATAGATTTCATCAAATTAGTAAGTTTTTCTTAAATTATTTGGATCTGGGGGGGGGGGGGGGGGGAGGTTCCCCCTAATCACCCCCCGTAGTTACGCCACTGGTTATTGGTGATTACTCACGTCTTTAGAAGTTTATCTTTTAAACATACTGTGAAGATTTTGTTGTTTTTGTTTGAGTCTACAGTCTTTTAATTCGTTTGATGCACCTCTTCATTCAGTCCTGTCATAGGCTAATCGTTTCATCTCTACATTACTACCATACCTTACATTCGAGGCAATCTGTTTAACATGTTCTAACCTTGTGTCTCACCAACCTATTTCTTCTTTTCAATACCGTACATTCTTCTTCTTCTTCTTCTTCTTCTTCTTGTCGTGCTTTTCTTTAAGCGTATAGCTTTTAGTGCCGGGAGTGTTCGAGGACATGTTCGCCTCGCCAGTTTGGTAGCTGCTTCGAGGCGGACACCCAATGGGTGAGCTACACGTACCGTCGCGTGTGGAGTGTTGTCTGGGGAGGAAAGATTGAATGTAAGGACAAGGAGTTGGAAGGTAGCGGCTGTGGCCTACAGTTAGGAACCAACCCCGGCATTTGCCTGGAAGGAAGATGAGAAAACGCAGAATACTATCTTCAAGGTTGCCGGCGGGGGGATTCGAAACTCCTCGCCTCCTGGATGTGAGCGACTGCCAGCAGTCATGCCGTAACGACCACGGCTAAGTCACCCGGTTCTTGCCGTGCTGTTTTCTATCGAAGGTTGGCTGTCATCATGGCTATTGTATTATTTGAGTCTGCCCCACGGAGAGGGTCGTTGTGTTCTTTTCATACCAGTCCCTGATGTTTTTTTAGCCACGAGATTCTCCTTTGGCCGGTCAACGCTGTCCTGAGATCTTCCTCTGAATCACCAACTGCAAGATCCAGTATTTTTCGTAACGCATCACGTGACCGAAATATTCGAGTTTCCGCTACTTGAGGAAAAGGAAGGACTGTTTGCCATCACTTGATGAATGCAGTACATTTGCATTTTGTCTGTTGGCTCAGGCAAGAGTAAAATGTGACTTATCACCGATGTCTCAGTCTCACTCATGGCTGTGATTACAGTCAGTGCCTGTGGATGCTGTGAAAGGTTCTACTCATTGGGTTCGTACTGCTGCTCTTACTCAGTGAGGAAAGCAATGACAAACTACCTAACTCCTCTTCTTGCCTAGTACGCCTCAATATAGTGCTGCCTTGAGTTTTTGTGGGTATCTACCCACATAACCTAACGGCGGTACTTTTTGAGGATCCAACCAGTCTTCGGGCCGACTACCCAAAGGAGCACTTCCGTATTCTTCTTTAACCTTCACATCAGCTTGCCACGGTGGGTGAGTGGATAGCGTGTCGGTCTACTAACCCCAAGATTGCAGGTTCGCTCCTGGCCGTGGTAAGTGATTTTTTTGAAAGGCGGCAAAAATACGACACGCATATCATACGATTTTGGCATGTCAAAGAACCCATTTGAATTCACTAGGCCGTGATCATAATGGCAAAATTAATCTCGGGAGTTTCCGCCAACTGAAAGTTCCTCATTTCTCTACTAGAAAGCGCTATGAAAGGCAAGGAGCTTAGATATCTAACCTCTTTGACTTTCATAGTGATTCAAGGAACAACGAAATTCGACATGCAAGTTACCCTCTGGGTGTCAAATTACAAAGCTTGCACCCGGCACCGAGGCCATACGATATTATTATTATCACCTCAGTATTCCTCATTCTTTCGGTCCACGGGATACGTAACATCCACCAAAACACTCGCATTTCCAAGGATTTCAGCTCCTTGCACAGGGCCTAGGGTAGAGTCCACCCTTACATTCCATACATTAGTGTGGGAAGAACACATCCCCTGACCATTCGCAGCCTAAGATCTGGACTGCGGTTACTGAGGAGCTTCTTTATTTTAACCCTTTATAGGGCAAAACTCTTTTTTAAAATTTTATGTGTTTCTACATTTTAATTTATTTTAATTATTATAATTATAAATAATGTTATTTTTTGTTTCTCTAATTTTATTATTTATATATTTGTTTTTAATTTTCAATTTATGTTTCTATACAGTAGATTTAATGTTGATATTTTTATTGAATTAATTAATTAACCAATTTCTAATTGATTTTTACAAATTTTATTTTCATAATATTTTTATGGTTATGTTTATTATATTAATTTTTATATTTCTTTTTTATTGTAATTTTACTTTTATGATTCTTATTTCTATATTTATATTTTATTTTTACACTTGAATTGTTAATGTTTTTAGTTTTAATTTTTTCTTAATTTATTTCCAACACATTGCGTCAAGTAGATACGTATATCATATTTGATTTTTAGTATTACTAGCTCTTCGGCATGAAATTCTGCGAAATTTGGCTGAAAGATTCAACTATCAGCATCTTTGAAAGCATAAACTGTCCTTATGACAAGTGGTTAATATAGAGACCACTATCCCATAAAGTTAGTTATTTATTGTTGTTTTAAGGGGCGGAACTACGAGGTCATCTGCCCCTACTATCCCATAAAGGGTTAATGAAGGTTGGTCTCTGCATGCTCAATTCTTGCCTTGATCACTAGACCGAGTTCCCATATTTCATTCATATTGCACCAAAGGTACTTAAAGCGTCGAACACGCAGGTCGCCAGAAATGTATCTCCTCTCCCACTCGTCTTAATACCCCTTCATTTGTTACTCACCATCTGATCTTCATCAGCCTCCTGCAACACCACATTTCAAACGCTTCTTTAGCACCTTCAATGGCGTATTGGGAAATATGCTGAACTGCTGTGCCCTAGATAGTGGGATCAAACGCGGCTGAAGTCGTCAGATTTTTTAAGAGCGTTAAAATCCTTCAGTATGCCTTCCTTCGGATGGGAAGTAAAGCCGGAGGTCCCATGTCACAGATTTGTGGCATGTAAAAGATCCTTCCACAGACTAAACTTGTGTGAAGCTAGATTTCTTGGTTAGATTTCGTTGGAATGCTTTATCAATGTTTCAACGTTCACCACTAGATATCAGTGACATCTGGTAGTGAAAGTTGGAACTATAAGGTGCATTCAAAAAATAACGAGCCTGAGTCTGTAATGACGACATCGGCTAATCGTGGCGTGTGTAACGAGGTGTGGTTCCGACCAGAGCGTGGAAGGTCACAACCCGTCATTAGAGGGCACGCGTGCACGTCACGTGCCGATACAAAGCGAGAAGCAGCATGCAACAATCGTCCAACACTGCCAGTCGCATTGCAAACAGTGACATAGAGGCATCAAACGAAGAGCAAAGAGGTGTTGTTCGGTTTCTGACAGCGAAAGGAGTAGGGGGAACAGACATTCATTGCCGAATGTCATAAGTGTACGGCCAACACTGCATGTCCCCTGCAAGGGTCAAGGCGTGGCACAAGCGCTTCAGAGAAGGACAGGTGTCGTTAGCCGATGATGCCTGGTCTGGGACACCCCCCTGCATTACCGATGACAACGTCCAGCTGGTTGATGCACTCATTACCCTGGACCGCCGAGTGACAGTGAACGCCATAGCCGCCGTTGTCGGATTGAGCGTCGGAAGTGTGAACAACATCATGAAGAAACGACTGCATATGCGGAAAGTGTGTGCCCAATGGGTGCCCCACAGTCTTCAACCACACCAGGAAGCATGTCGAATGGCCTACTGTCTTGCTCTTGGTTGGACGATTGATGCATGCTGCTGCTCGCTTTGTATCGCCACGTGACGTGCACGCGTGCCCTCTAGCGCCGGACTATGACCTTCCACGCTCTGGTCGGAACCACACCTCGATACACACACCACAATTAGCCGATGTCGTTACCGGTTTGCGCATTCCAGCATCCAGCTCGTTAATTTTTGAACGCACCTTATACATGGAATTGAACGAAACTTGCAGCTCACCCTATGGGTGTTGGTTTGAAGCAGCTACGGCCTCTGGCAAGCCGAACATGTCCTCGGACACTCCCGGCACTAAAAGCCATACGATAAATAACAATAAACCAATGCTTCTATTCTTCTCTTTTCTGCTGCGCCAATACTCCAGTTTCACTTCCATAGAGCGCCACGCTCCAGGCATTATTAGGAGCCAGTGCAATAATGGGTGTCTGTTTTGAGTGCAACAAGGCGGTGTACAGGCAAGACATCAATGCAAAAATTCAATGTGCTGTATGTAAAATCTGGTATCATAATTATTGTGTAAATTTAAAAGAAGATGATCTCAAGTCCATAATTTCTTCGCACAAACAATGGAAATGTAATAAGTGTCCCGAGAAGAAGCTTAGCCTACATGAAGAGGGAAAGAATCAGTTAGCCCTACCTAACAACGACGAAGTTTTTAACTTATTGACTAATTTAAACAAAGAAATCTCTGAGTTAAAGGAATTGTGTAAACAGAGGGAAACTGATTTGGAGAGGTCGTTAGATCTGGTGCACGAGAAATTGGACGAAAATATGGAAACCCTGCGGAAACAAGCAGAAACTATTAAAGATTGCAGGCAAGCAATTGAAGAGATGCATCAGGAGAACCTAAAGTTAAAGAAAGAATACTTGGACTAAAATCAAGGCTTACTGATTCTGAGCAATACTCAAGGATCAATATGATAGAAAGACATGGTATACCGTCAAACCCTGCAGAGGACACAAACAGATTGGTTCAAGAAGTCGCGCGAACACTCCACGTGGAACTGTAAAAGGAACATATTGACGCTTGCCACAGACTTCCCCCTCGTAACAATTCCCAGATTGCGCCTATAATCGTGAAATTTACAAGACGTCACTACAAAGAAGAAATCCTCAGACAACGGAGAATTAAACGTAATCTGAGTACCCTTGACCTTGGATACACCTACAACAACCCGGTGTATATAAATGAAAGCCTTTGCGGGGAGCGGAAAAAACTTCTAGCGAAGGCAAGGGAATTGAAACGAGTGAAGGACCTAAAGCACTTATGGACAAAGAATGGCAGAATACTCATGAGGAAACACGACCACTCTCAGGTAATCTCCATCAACACTGAAGAGGACCTTGACAAACTTTAACCTGAACATTGAAGATGACTCATAAGAAAAAAGAAACCATCATTTACTACCAGAACGTAAGAGGACTACGGACCAAATCCAATACTTTATTTTTAAATACACTCTCAAATAAATATGATATTATTTGTCTTTCAGAAATATGGCTTCTTGAGGGTGTAAACAGTTCTGAGCTCTTTGATGACAGATATATTGTGTATAGGAAAGACCGAGATTTTTCTTTAAGTTCCAAGAAAGATGGTGGCGGAATTTTAATAAGTGTTAAAAGTACAATACACTCGAAGAGAATGCCAATGTTAGAATCGGAAACCGAATCATTATGGATTAAAGTTTCATTCAACAATAGGGAATGTTATATATGTGTTCCATACTTTCCGCCGAATTCCAATATAGAAGCATACAAATAATTTTATGAGAAAATAGAAGAAAATATGCAGTTATTTAAAGATTACGATATTTGTATCATTGGTGACTTTAAGTTACCGGCAGTAACTGATAAAACTTACAATCTATGGAAGGGTTCAAACAAATCCAAAGAGTTACAGAATTGTTTGCACCTGCTGAATGCCAGGCTGTTTAACGATATTAAGAATGTTAATGGGAGAACTCTTGATTTAATAATCAGTAACATTGACCAGTTGCATATCCAGGAAGAAACCGACCCCTTAGTCCGATTAGATGAAAATCATCCAGCATTGCAAATTATATGCAAACAGGGGAAAATAACCGGATCACATGAATGTTCAACCTATGAATATAACTTCCTCAGGGCAGACTTCTTAAAATTGTATGAATTAGTGAAAAAATGCAATTGGGATAACATGAATAATTGTAGAAATGTAAACGAAGCTGTTGATATCTTTTATGACAAAATATACTCTATAATTTACCAGTGCGTTCCAAAGATTAAACATTACAAGCGCACATATCCTGTTTGGTTCACTCAGTCTATAATATCAAATTTAAAGCTAAAGGAAAAATATAGAAAAAAGAAAAATTTATCCGAATATTACTTGAATAATTATACTCAACTTAGATCTAAAACTAAAATAGTATTAAAAAGCATCTGATGACTATGTAGCTCTTACTGAGCGGAACATGGAAAAAGATAGCAATAGCTTCAGAAACTTTATAAAAAATAGAAAGGAGCGTAAAGGATCAGGATTGGCGATGGAATATGAAGGTAAAGAATATTGTAAATCACTGGAAATTGCCAATTGTTTCGCTGACTATTTCAAATCAGTATATTCGCAAACTATTCCCAACTATAATTTGAACACAAACAGCAATAACGTAAAGCAACATTATTTTCAAAATTAATTGGTTATATCTGAAGTCACCGAGGATATGGTTGAATTCGCCATTAAGAAACTAAAACCAAAAAAGTCAGCGGGGCCTGATGGGTTACCACCATACCTCTTTAAAGGCTGTAAGGAATATATTACTAAACCACTGATTATAATATACAATCTCATACTGAAGACCAGCACATTTCCAGATAAATGGAAACATACAAAAGTAACACCAATTCTAAAATCCGGAAACTCAGTTCAGATTAAGAATTACAGACCTGTAGCTGTATCGTTATCTCCGGCTAAGATATTTGAGATTATCTTGTATAGTCATATTTTTCAACATGTTAAAGTGATCATTTCCCCAAATCAGCATGTATTTATACCAAACAGGTCAACCGTGACTAACCTTATTAATTTTACGCAATTTGTATCCACGGAGCTAGATCACAAAGGCCAAGTAGATGTAATATATACCGACTTTCAAAAGGCATTTGACAAAGTGGATCTTGACGTACTCATCTCTAAACTATCAACGTATAATTTTTCTGAACCACTGTTTCGTCTGCTGATTTCATACCTGAAGAATAGAGCACAAGTTGTGAAATATAAAACGCAACTATCCAAAACATTTCCCACCAACTCAGGAGTTCCTCAGGGATCTAACTTAGGACCATTACGATTCTTATTATTTTTATACGACATCTCTGATAAAGTTCAACACTCAGAAATTTTATTGTTCGCAGACGATATAAAATTATATAAATCAATACGTGACCCTTACGATTGTATCAAACTTCAAAATGATTTAAATTGACTAAACATATGGACGAAAGGAAATAAACTGTCATTTGTTGTTGTTTGAGTCTTCAGTCTTTTGACTGGTTTGATGCAGCTCTCCATGCCTCCCTGTCCTGAGCTAATCGTTTCATCTCTACATAGCTACCACACCCTACATCCGAGGCAATCTGTTTAACATACTCTAACCTTGGTCTACCCCTACAGTTCTTGTCCTCGATCCTTCCTTCCATAACTAAGCTCGCTATTCCTGGGTGTCTTAGTATGTGTCCTACCAACCTATCTCTTCTCTTCATTAGCAGTCGCCAGAAACATCTCTCCTCTCCCACTCGTCTCAGTACCTCTTTGTTTGTAACCCTATCTACCCATCTGATCTTCATCATTCTCCTGTAACACCACATTTCAAATGCTTCAATTCTCCTCTTTTCTGCTGCACCAATGGTCCAAGTTTCACTTCCATAGAGCGCCACGCTCCAGACAAAGGCTTTCAAAAATGACTTCCTAATACCTAAATCTATATTCGATGTCAGCAGATTCCTTTTTTTGTAGAAATGCTTTCTTTGCCTGAGCCAACCTACTTTTTATATCTTCTTTTCTTCGTCCATCACTGGTTATTCTGCTTCCTAAGTAACAGAAGTCTCCTACTTCCTTCAGCTTTTCACCTGTCAATTTGATCTCCATAGAGGTTTCTGATTTATTTCGGCTGCATTCCAGTATTTTTGTTTTACATTTATTAATTTTCATCATGAATTCTTTCCCTAAGACGGAGTCCACACCATTCAAAAACTCATTCAAATCCTCAGGCTTGTCGGCCAAGATGACGATGTCATCAGCAAATCTCAGAGTTGAAATTATTTCTCCTTGAATCTTCACTCCCACTTTAAATTTTTCTCTAATTTCCTTCATTGCTTGTTCAATGTAAAGATTGAATAGTATGGGTGATAAGTTGCAGCCTTGCCTTACACCTTTCTGAATACCTGCTTCTCTCTCATGTCCTTCAACTCGAATGACTGCTGTCTGGTTTCTTTATAGATTGTATATCACCCTCCTATCCCTGTACATTATTCCAATCGATTTCAAAATGTCAAACAATTTAGTCCAATCAACGTTTTCAAAAGCCTTTTCTAAGTCTACAAAAGCCATGAACGTTCTCTTATCTTTCCTTATTCTACTGTCATTTAACATCAGTAAATGCTAGCAAATTAATTTTACTATGTGAAAAAATTACATAAAGTTTCACTATAACATTGACGGGGAATGCTTACTGAAAATTCATGAAGTTCAAGATCTGGGAATTGTATTTACCAATGATCTGAATTTTCAAAGGCATATAGAGAAAATTGTCTCTAAAGCACATAAATGTATGGGATTTGTAATAAGAAATTCATTTAATTTCTCCTATGGGATTTTAATATTGCTCTATAATGCCTTCATCAGATCACAACTAGAATATGCTTCAGTTATATGGAATCCATACAAATTGAAACATAATAAGCTTATAGAGAACATCCAAAAGAAATTCTTAAAATATGTATATTACAAAAGATTTGGCTATTATCCCTCTTACGAATCGTACACATTTATATTACAGTCCTTCAATGTCAGAAAACTATCTCAAAGGCAAAATTGTCAGGGCCTGCCTTTTCTCTATAAAATAGTAAACAATAAAATTGACGACGCTAAAATTCGAGAGAGAATTACGTTATATGTACCAGCTGTGAAACCTAGTAGATTCCGAAACATTTTCTTTATTCCGAGAGTTCACACAGACAACCATAAAAACTCGCCGATTAACAGAATTTTATCCCAATATAATAAAGTTCATCATCTTGACATAGATATTTTCAGTATGTCAGAAAACCAGTTTGCAGCGTCCTGTTATAAACTGCAAGATGTCTTGTAATATATTGTACTATATTCAGCCCATTTCCTTCTCATACCTAACCTTCCTTTTCTTCTTCTTCTTCCTCTTATTTATAACGTGTTTCTCTATCTATATCTTCCCTTAATGTATCTTTTGTTTTTCTATTTATATATTGTTGTATATTATATGATTCTAGTAGTGAGCAATGTAATTGGGGCTTCCTGTAATGTTCACAACATAAATAAATAAATAAATAAATAAATAAATAAATAAATAAAAGGGTTTCAAAAATGACTTTCTAATACCTAATTCTATATTTGATGTCAACAAATATAGTTTCTATTGAAATGATTTCCTTGTTTGAGCCAACCTACTTTTTATATCCTCTTTGTTTCGTCCATCACTGTTTACTTCTCTTCATAAGTAGCAGAAGTCTCCTACTTCTTTTAGCATTTCACCTGCCGATTTGGCGTCAATAAGGGTTTCTGATTTTAGATCATACTAGCGGGCCCATCCGAGAACTCTCGCATGTGTATAAACCCCCCGCCTGGCTTTACTGTTATACGGGCTTTCTTAAATAAATATATATTTTTAAACGCACTTTCTAAAGAAATTGTCGATATTTATTTCATCACTGCTGCTGGTTGTGTGCGCCCCATGTGTACAGACTACCCGCCCGTCACTAGTGCTATGCGGCTGTACGCGACAGAGTTCTGCCAGGGGCTATCGACTTGTTGATTTGTTTAAAAGCACTTTATAAACAAATAAATATATTTTTGTTGACTTTTCATTAAATGCAAGATTTTACCTGTACTATTGACACGATTTGGAAGATTTTGGTACAAACCACACCTTCTAACTCCCTCTGGTTTAGGAGCTTGAGTTTTGTGAAACATACACCTTAGCGTATTATACAGGATGATTCTTATTAACGTTTAAAACTCTCTGTAGCGACGTAGATGGTATTGAGGCAAGTAATTTGAGATAAGACACTTAGGGTCGCAAGTGTCCGGAAATGCCTAAACAGTGAACAACAATGACGTCATCAGGTGACGGCTCAGCTCCATCGATCAGGCCCGTGCTCTCTTACGCACACAAAAGCAAACGTTGAATAACATATTACTATGGTTCTGTGTCCTGCTTCCACTTGAAAAGAGAAGAGAGAGAACAAAGAAAGCTGATGGATAGGTCCCGGATTTGAACCTGGAACCCCACGCGCCCAAGTCGCACACGCAGACTCGGACCCAGAGTGATATGACATTCAACGTTTGCTTTGGATGCGTTGGTGTGCGTAAGAGAGCACTAGCCAGACCGCTCGAGCGTAGCCGTCACCTGATGACGTCATATGTTTAACAATTGTGGTTCACTTTTAAGGTATTTCCGGACACTTGCCATCCTAAGTGTCCTATATCAAATAACTCGTATCAATGTCATCTACGTCGCTACAGAGAGTTTTAAACGTTAATAAGAATCAGCCTGTATATATATAGATGTTTTCCAAAATTCATTCAAAAGTACCCTTAAGTGACAAATAACTTGAGATGCCTGGTAAATCCTTTTTATTAGCCTACTTTCGATTTTTGCAAAAAATGAAAGTAGACTTATGAGATCAACACAGGGCGAAAAAAGTGTGTCTGTCTGTGTGTGTGTATGTGTGTGTGTGTGAGTCTGTGTGTGTGTGTGTCTGTGTGTCTGTGTGTGTGTGTGTGAGTGTGTGTACTCTGAATGTCTGTCCACCCCCCCCCCCTATCAATTCGAACACTGTGAATGCGAATTGAACGAAATTTGGTACAAAGGTAGCACTAGCAAAGGACACCTCAGTGTCATGTTTTATATCGCCGCCATCTTGACGGAAACGTAATGGCGGCCACACAAATGTTCAAAGCTTAAATCAAATTACGACTAACCTAATCATCCGATCTCTACCAAATTTTGCAACGACATACCTTTATGGGGGGAGCATCCTTTGACCAAACCAATAGGTCATCAGTGTAATAGTTTGCGGATGACGGCCATCTTTGTGTGTGGTGCATTCTTGGAATACACGGTACCAGAGATTATAATTTTCAATGCTTTTGCATGTTCTTTCCTTCCTCTTTGTCAAACACCAACAGTGATCTTCTGTTTTCTCTTAGGGGTTCAGGTCGCTTATATTTTGTATGAGTCTGTTCCAGATATATATTCTATGACCCACCTAGCGTCATATAGCAGTGAATATTTGAAGCTCCTCAATTCTTCCTGGTGCAAGAGGAATTCCTTCTCCATCTGGCTACCAGATTTTACTGCCATCGCCAGCTATTATCTCCATGAGCAAGAGAACTACGTCTACTCTTTTACTCACCATGCTGTGCTAGTATCATCTGTTATCAACTCTTTGAAGACCGGCTCAGCAAGAGATCAATTTTTTGTTGTAACATTGGCAATGCTTATATGTTCTCCTTTTGTCTCCTACCCCCCACTCTTTTCCCCTTCCTTGGACCCTCCGTGCTCCGTTGAGCAGGTCCCACTTCTCAGTCGGCAGTTGACTCGATCAGTTGAAGCTCCTCTCGAGCTAGCCTCCTCAAACCAAGAGGCACACACTCTTCTACGCCATGTTGGCAAGGTAGTTGTCATCTAGGGAAACTTCGCCTTCAACATGAAATCAAGATAAGTACCATTTTAAAAGTTTTAACCTCATCTTCATGGTTTTAACTTCCACGTGCTTTTAATGATACTTTTATAGACAGTGTGAAATTATTTACTTTGGGGCAAAAATCATTCTTCGTGGGATTTGCCATGTTGAGCTTTTGCTTGTATAAGCCAACTTTACTAAAAAAAGAGCTTTCTTAAGCTATTCAAATGAGAAATCCTCTCACTACGTGGGATATTACCTAATACCCGCTGTCTATAATTCATCAAGCTAGTTCCTCCGTTGGATTTTCGCAACCCCATTTTGCTACTAAGATCGTTCTGGAACCTTCTAGATCTTGTACTCGATCTGCGAGTCTTGCCATCAGGTATTTTTCACTCACCTGTGACAATAATATTTAAAATGACGAATCTTCCTTACAAATTGTTGCAATAGCTAACTTTCTTCCACCGCTGGAACCACTGGAATGTTTTATGGTACATTTAATTGTAAATCACAACTTTTTCAAGAAATAGACTCTCACCTATATAGTGCAATCAGTTATTTCCATAATTGCAATAACTTTCCTTCTCATAAACTTTAGTGTTTCTATAGTGAACTTTGCATCCATCTTTATAGACTACAGTGATAACCAGTGCTTGCTCCACGTTTCTACCGCGTCGCGATCGTCCGTTTACATTAAATACGGCCATGAACATTGATCCTATATCCCAATGATCTTTCCTCAACCTTCTACTAACCACCAATATTAATAAAATTGTAACTTTCCTATAAGGTGTCACTCTCGAAGTGCCCTTACAACTTTGCTAGTTTAACATTAATTAAATTCTGCATAATTGCTTGTGTGATACAAGTTTCAAATTCACATTGTTCCTTTCCTATAATCAGGGAAAACAATTCTTTAAACTCTTGAGCGAGTCATGTTCAGGTTCCACGAAATGGAAACTGTCCCATTTGGCTAGTTATTCCTGCTCAAACTTGGGAAGTCTAGAACTTTCCTTTTCACTTTCTTCAGGTTTCACAGTAAGTGACCTGCCCTCTTTTGTATAATTCTCATATAGCAATTCTGTATAAATATAAGAAGTTGTAGGAACTATCTTATTTTTCATGTTTTTATTATTGTTATTTTCGAAGTTGTCACTTTCTCTAGAACATTCTCTCAAGAATTTCTTAAGGTACACTCTTTGTACACCAATTCACGTTCAAACTTTAATTACTTCATTGTTTATTTGTTTAAATCTTATAAAGATTTTAGAAACATGTAAGGTTTGAAACCTTGTAAATTGTCAATTGCCTGGAGCAAACGTTTAATGTTGAGAGGTCTGCGACCCCATTTGTTAAAAAGTTCAAATGAACTATGTTTGTCAAAATTATATTGCACGCTTGTTAATTTCCTCAAACTTCTTTGAATTGTTAAATAAATTAAATATTTGTTTTTGGATTCATCATTTCTCTGATACTACAGTTATGCAAGATCCTGGCTTTCCTAGCTCTTCCTAGGTTTATGCCCTCGTTCATACTCAATAAAGTTTTTACTATTTGTCTTGCCAGACTATCACCCTTCCCTATAGTACTTTCATGCATGCTTGGGAGGAAATACACTAAAGCCTTTCTCTGGCAAACCGCCAAAGTCTTAGCTGCGGTTCCCGTCAGCTTCGACCAAGCTCGTACCCACTTTAGGTATCCGAGAACGGATTTTCGGTGGCAACCACCTTTAAGTGTGTTTAAAGTTAAACTTATTAATTTTGTGGGACTCTCCTCCTATTTTTCTATCCTTTTTTCCAATCCAAAATCTACTTCCTTCTCTTAATCATCTTCCCTTGGTGGGTGGGTTATTCCTCAGCCAATAAACTACCCAAAATTTGGTACCAGAAACCCGGGAGAGTCCATTTGCTATGTCCATTGTTTGTCAAGTGTCATTTGACAATACTTTGCATATTACTAATATCTGCTTTGGATTTTTCAGCTATAACTACATCATGCAAAGCCTGTGAATGGGAAAGAGGCCGCTCCTGTCTCCTATGGTGTGTCCCGTTCTTTCTACCCATTCGCTGCTGCAAACTTGACAGCATCTCCAAGGTTCTACAGTTTCGTGAGTTGTATTTCAATTTATTCTCTTTATCATGGCTCCTACTGAAAAAGATGAAACTCTCATTGCTAGACGTTCTTCCTATAAAGGGCAACTCACTAGATTCAGAAATTTCATCAGCAAGTTAAATCCCGCCGAGTGTGATTTAGACATCTTGACACATCGCCTTAAGTTGTACGAACGGTCTTATGATTATTATGATCAAATTCAAACCGAGATTGAATCCGCTTGCCCAGAACTTCAATCGGATCGGGACGAGGTCGAACCCTTGTACTTTGAAGGGATTGCAAAGGCCCACCAACTGATCCGCAATATCTCAGAACTGGACACTAGGGTCATCAATCCGGCCCAGTTCGCACCCGCTTCAGTTCACAAGAACAAACCGAAACCGTTACTTCCTAAGATAAGCCTACCGCACTTCTCAGGCAAGGAAGGTGAATGGTATTCTTTTTACGAACTTTACTGCTCCCTAATTCATGAAAATACTGAGATCCCCGTTATTCATAAATTTTATTTCCTGCGTACGTCTTTGGAATCTGAGGCCTTAGCCTTAGTGGAGTCACTGCCTTTAAGCGCAGACAACTACCACATCGCCTTTAATCTCCTTAAAGAGAGGTATGGCAATTTACGTTTGAGTGTAGCTCGCCACATACGTTGTCTCTTCAACCTACCAGCCGTCAAACCTAATGACGTCACCTCTTTAAGAGACCTCTTAGACTCTATACAGTTGAATGTCAGAGCATTATACCAACTTAAGCAGCCTGTCAAAACATGGGACACCATACTCATTCATCTGGCTACATCAAGATTCGATTTTTCAACTTTAAAGGCTTGGCAAATTGAACTCGCTCGCAAGGAAGAATTTTCCTTCGAACACTTAATCTCGTTTCTTAACAGCCGATGCCAAGTTCTTACAGCACTCGCATTTCAGTGCGAAAAGGTCGAAACGAATCATCAGTCTCACATTTTTGAGAAAAACCTTGCTTTTTCAAAGGGTCATCAGCCTCCATCTGTCGAGAACAAGCAAACCCGTTCTGCTTCTCTCAATCATGCAAGAGAACATATCAGGCCGCTTAACAAATCATTAAAATGCACGCTCTGTAAAAAGCCTCACACATTGTATTTGTGCAAATCCTTTAAAGAATTGTCTGTCGAAGATCGAAGGAAGTTTGTCTTCAATAGCAAACATTGCTTCAATTGCTTGTCACCTAAGCATTCTTCTTCGAACTGCACGTCATCCAATCTCTGTTTTCATTGCAAAAAACCGCATCATTCTTTATTGCACGTTCATGATAAATCGAGGTCATCAGTACCTGCCTCTTCAAGCTCCATGCAGAGCAGCTCCGAACAAACTAATGCTTCTTCCTGCATTTCTAACGCCGAACCTTCTCACAGTGCGCAAACCCTTTTGACCACTGTACAATTCGAAATCCAAGATAAATTTGGAAATTGGTTTAGAACCCGTGGTCTTCTCGATTCCGCTTCAACTCATAATTTTGTTTCGCAATCGTTGATTAAAAAACTAGGTCTTTCGTCATCGCCTACTTCTATCAGTGTGACCGGCATTGACAATTTGAAAACTCAAGTTTTGCAGTCTTCAAAATTGAAAATCAGAGACGTTTGCCAAAGAAACACCAATCTTAATGTAAACTGTCTCATTCTTACCAGTATTGGCAAGGACACTCCAAGTCACTCTATCAATACTTCCGGTTTAAACATTCCTTCGCACTTAAGGTTAGCTGATCCTCAGTTTAATGCTCAAGGTCCCATTGATGTACTTTTCAGTGCCAATGTTTTTTGGAAGTGCATTCGCAAACAAACACGCAAGTTATCTTCAACCGTGGTCGCCAGAGACACCAATTTTGGTTGGGTTATTACTGGTGAAATTCAGCATCCCAGTGTTCAAACCAAAGCGCAATGTCATTTCGTTACAGCTGACATAAATCCCATTTCTGAAAAAGAGAACGCTCATGTTTCAGATCTCAATATTTTTGAAAAACACTTGCCGAAACGATGTCTTATCATGAACAACTGCGCTACCTCTGTAAGTTGTTTAAATGGTTTTTCCTTCTTCCCGCACAAGATGGCCATTCAAGTTCGCCTTGTTTTGTGTTACTTCGTCTACCTTCTCGTGTCATTTTTTATAGCAGGTAATTGCTTAAACTCTTTCTCGAAAACTATCTTCCCCTTGTGTAAAACCATGGCTATCAGTCACCATCACTTTGCTGTAAGCCATGTTTCACTTCTTTCGTTATTTAGAAGGATGGCCACGGTCGGCTCCTCCCTCCTTCCTCACAATTGGAAGCCGCTTTTGAAACCGCTTGAAAATCTGAATTCTCTAACATCAAGAATAACTATTCTTATGCATACCCTTCTTCTCAATGTCCCGGCTTCACTTCCTATTTCGGAAGAATCAAGCTTTTTCCTGTCGAAAATTGTCTGATTCCGTGATCCTCTCAATCATGCGAAATTGATTTCCTACTCTATTTCATATATCTTTAAATTGCTTTTTCACGTCCAAGTTACGATTGACTGCATGCCGTCCAACCTGAATATCTGCTTTAAGTTACAGCTGATTCAACTAGTGTTGTTTGTTTATTCCGAACTGCTTGTTTTTCAAACTTGTTTGTATAAAAGCCCGAGGAAGGTCAAGTCACTGTTCATTTCCTGTATGCTTGCTAAAGGTCAAAGCAAGTTTCTCTTATCTCAACTCTGGCTGATTGCCAACCATTGTCTGGCGAGTCGCTACTGCAAGTACAGAAGTCGCTCACCTACTTCCCAAAATAAACTTGTTCCAGTTAAGGACTCTTTCAGCTATTTATATGCCTTATCTCGTTGTACTATGTGTGTCAAGGCCGCGCTTGCTTACGTCTCTCACTTACTCACGCTCGTATCTTACAATTGCTTCGATTCTTGCTTCAAAACTTCGTTGCGTATTTCTCACGCGCTCATGTATTGCACTCTGCTCACATATTTTGAAATCTTATTGTTCATTAATGAACAAACTGGTTTTTTCTCGTCGTCACATTCGATGTGTTTTTGCATTTATACTTGTCACGTCACGTTTCTCGCTGACTTAAGTATTTTTCTGAGTAACCCCTTTGATACTTATTATGACTTAAGGTCATTGTTTATGGCTACTAGGTTGTTACCTATGGCGTTCTTGCTTTCTACTCGCATAGTTTCTTTGTTTATTTGGTATATTCTTGTCCTGAATAGATGTACTTGTTTCTATACGCTTTTTTAAACTTGTCAATTCTTCTTTCTCATCGTATCGCAATCTTTACTAGTGCTTTATTTCTCTCAGCTTCCAGCTATTTCGTGATTGAAAGTGTTGATAATTCACGCCTTTTAACTCCGCTTTCCAATGACCCTGATGACCTGCTTCCAGTCTCCCCTGGTCACTTCCTTATCGGCACTTCTCTTTCTGCCCTTCCTCCTCTTCCCAATTCTTACAGGGATTCCAATCTACCTATCGCTTGGTGTAAACTTGAAGCCCTCCGCAATTCTTTTTGGAAGAGATGGAACTTGGAATATTTAACTTCCTTGCAACGGAGGCAGAAGTGGTTTCTTTCCAGTCCCGACATTAAGGTGGGAGACTTGGTCTTAGTTAGGGATGTTTCACCCCCCCCTAGTCTGGCCTTTTGGAAGAAAGACCGAGTGTTATCCTGGAAGAGATGGGAGAGTCAGGGTGGTCAGAGTTTTGACCACTAATGGTCAGATCACAAGACTACTTCTCTGCAATTGCTTATTACCTTTAAATGTTACTTGTTTTTCTTGTTCGCTGTTGGTGTCTGCCCCTCCCAGTATGGTGCATTCTTGGAATACACGGTACCAGAGATTATAATTTTCAATGCTTTTGCATGTTCTTTGCTTCCTCTTTGTCAAACACCAACAGTGATCTTCTGTTTTCTCTTAGGGGTTCAGGTCGCTTATATTTTGTATGAGTCTGTTCCAGATATATATTCTATGACCCACCTAGCGTCATATAGCAGCGAATATCTGAAGCTCCTCAATTCTTCCTGGTGCAAGAGGAATTCCTTCTCCATCAGGCTACCAGATTTTACTGCCATCGCCAGCTATTATCTCCATGAGCAAGAGAACTACGTCTACTCTTTTACTCACCATGCTGTGCTAGTATCATCTGTTATCAACTCTTTGAAGACTGGCTCAGCAAGAGATCAATTTTTTGTTGTAACATTGGCAATGCTAATATGTTCTCCTTTTGTCTCCTACCCCCCACTCTTTTCCCCTTCCTTGGACCCTCCGTGCTCCGTTGAGCAGGTCCCACTTCTCAGTCGGCAGTTGACTCGATCAGTTGAAGCTCCTCTCGAGCTAGCCTCCTCAAACCAAGAGGCACACACTCTTCTACGCCATGTTGGCAAGGTAGTTGTCATCCAGGGAAACTTCGCCTTCAACATGAAATCAAGATAAGTACCATTTTAAAAGTTTTAACCTCATCATCATGGTTTTAACTTCCACGTGCTTTTAATGATACTTTTATAGACAGTGTGAAATTATTTACTTTGGGGCAAAAATCATTCTTCGTGGGATTTGCCATGTTGAGCTTTTGCTTGTATAAGCCAACTTTACTAAAAAGAGCTTTCTTAAGCTATTCAAATGAGAAATCCTCACACTACGTGGGATATTACCTAATACCCGCTGTCTATAATTCATCAAGCTAGTTCCTCCGTTGGATTTTCGCAACCCCATTTTGCTACTAAGATCGTTCTGGAACCTTCTAGATCTTGTACTCGATCTGCGAGTCTTGCCATCAGGTATTTTTCACTCACCTGTGACAATAATATTTAAAATGAGGAATCTTCCTTACAAATTGTTGCAATAGCTAACTTTCTTCCACCGCTGGAACCACTGGAATGTTTTATGGTACATTTAATTGTAAATCACAACTTTTTCAAGAAATAGACTCTCACCTATATAGTGCAATCAGTTATTTCCATAATTGCAATAACTTTCTTTCTCATAAACTTTAGTGTTTCTATAGTGAACTTTGCATCCATCTTTATAGACTACAGTGATAACCAGTGCTTGCTCCACGTTTCTACCGCGTCGCGATCGTCCGTTTACATTAAATACGGCCATGAACATTGATCCTATATCCCAATGATCTTTCCTCAACCTTCTACTAACCACCAATATTAATAAAATTGTAACTTTCCTATAAGGTGTCACTCTCGAAGTGCCCTTACAACATTGCTAGTTTAACATTAATTAAATTCTGCATAATTGCTTGTGTGATACAAGTTTCAAATTCACATTGTTCCTTTCCTATAATCAGGGAAAACAATTCTTTAAACTCTTGAGCGAGTCATGTTCAGGTTTCATGAAATGGAAACTGTCCCATTTGGCTAGTGATTCCTGCTCAAACTTGGGAAGTCTAGAACTTTCCTTTTCACTTTCTTCAGGTTTCACAGTAAGTGACCTGCCCTCTTTTGTATAATTCTCATATAGCAATTCTGTATAAATATAAGAAGTTGTAGGAACTATCTTATTTTTCATGTTTTTATTATTGTTATTTTCGAAGTTGTCACTTTCTCTAGAACATTCTCTCAAGAATTTCTTAAGGTACACTCTTTGTACACCAATTCACGTTCAAACTTTAATTACTTCATTGTTTATTTGTTTAAATCTTATAAAGATTTTAGAAACATGTAAGGTTTGAAACTTTGTAAATTGTCAATTGCCTGGAGCAAACGTTTAATGTTGAGAGGTCTGCGACCCCATTTGTTAAAAAGTTCAAATGAACTATGTTTGTCAAAATTATATTGCACGCTTGTTAATTTCCTCAAACTTCTTTGAATTGTTAAATAAATTAAATATTTGTTTTTGGATTCATCATTTCTCTGATACTACAGTTATGCAAGATCCTGGCTTTCCTAGCTCTTCCTAGGTTTATGCCCTCGTTCATACTCAATAAAGTTTTTACTATTTGTCTTGCCAGACTATCACCCTTCCCTATAGTACTTTCATGCATGCTTGGGAGGAAATACACTAAAGCCTTTCTCTGGCAAACCGCCAAAGTCTTAGCTGCGGTTCCCGTCAGCTTCGACCAAGCTCGTACCCACTTTAGGTATCCGAGAACGGATTTTCGGTGGCAACCACCTTTAAGTGTGTTTAAAGTTAAACTTATTAATTTTGTGGGACTCTCCTCCTATTTTTCTATCCTTTTTTTCCAATCCAAAATCTACTTCCTTCTCTTAATCATCTTCCCTTGGTGGGTGGGTTATTCCTCAGCCAATAAACTACCCAGTGTGAAAATCGATTCCCCCAATTAATTCGAACCCGGTGCAACCGAATGGAACGAAATTTGGTACAGAGGTAGTACTAACAAAAGGCACCTCAGTGTCATGTTTTATATCGCCGCCATCTTGACGGAAACGTAATGGCGGCCACACAAATGTTCAAAGCTTAAATCAAATTACGATTAACCTAATCATCCGATCTCTACCAAATGTTGCAACAACATACCTTTATGGGGGGAGCATCCTTTGACCAAACCAATAGGTCATCAGCGTAATAGTTTGCGGATGGCTGCCATCTTTGTGTGAAAATCGATTCCCCCTATTAATTCGAACACGGTGCAACCGAATGGAACGAAATTTGGTACATAGGTAGTACTAACAAAAGGCACCTCATTGTCATGTTTTATATCGCCGCCATCTTGACGGAAACGTAATGGCGGCCACACAAATGTTCAAAGCTTAAATCAAATTACGATTAACCTAATCATCCGATCTCTACTAAATTTTGCAACTACATACCTTTATGGAGGGAGCATCCTTTGACCAATCTAATAGGTCATTCACCTGATAGTTTGCGGATGGCGGCCATCTTTATGTCAAAATTGATTCCTCCTATTAATTCGAACACGGTGGAACCGAATGGAACGAAATTTGGTACAGAGGTAGCACTAGCAAAGGGCACCTCAGTGTCATGTTTTATATCGCCGCCATCTTGACTGAAACGTAATGGCGGCCACACGAATGTTCAAAGCTTAAATCAAATTACGATTAACCTAATCATCCGATCTCTACCAAATTTTGCAACTACATACCTTTATGGAGGGGGCATCCTTTGACCAATCTAATAGGTCATTCACCTAATAGTTTGCGGATGGAGGCCATCTTTATGTCAAAATTGATTCCCCCTATTAATTCGAACACGGTGGAACCGAATGGAACGAAATTTGGTACAGAGGTAGTACTAGGAAAGGGCACCTCAGTGTCATGTTTTATATCGCCGCCATCAGGACTGAAACGTAATGGTGGCCACACGAATGTTCAAAGCTTAAATCAAATTACGATTAACCTAATCATCCGATCTCTACCAAATTTTGCAACTACATACCGTTATGGAGGGAGCATCCTTTGACCAATCTAATAGGTCATTCGCCTAATAGTTTGCGGATGGCGGCCATCTTTGTGTCAGAATCGATTCCCCCTATTAATTCAAACACGCTGAAACCAAATGGAACGAAATTTGGTATAGAGGTAGCACTAGCAAAGGGCACCTCAGTGTCATGTTTTATATCACCGCTATCTTGATGGAAACGTAATCGCGGCCACCCAAATGTTAAAAGCTAAAATGTAATTACGACCAACCTAATAATCTAGTCTGTACCTGATTTTGCAACACCATATCTTTATGTGGGAAACATATTCTGACCAAACTGCAAGAACATCAGCCCAATAGTTTGCAGATGGTGGCCAAGTATGTGTGCAAATCGATTCCCCCTATCAATTCAAACACGGTGAAACCGAATGGAACGAAATTTGGTACAGAGGTAGCACTAGCAAAGGGCACCTCATATTCATGTTTAATATCCCTATAGCACGTTGTATTTCAACAAGCTCCTACAACCAACATTCAATCATACTCCTTGAAAAGGACAAAGAGTTATAACAATACCCATGCATTTAGGAGAAAGTAGGCTATATGTTCTTTACTGAACATCTTGTTTTTATTAATTTAGTCAATTTACCCTCTAGTTTGGTGGTTCTCATGGACTCAGCGAGGGAACTCACCACTACCGCCTCTATGGGCAGTGTCCTGGAGCCTGGAACAACTGGTCTTGATGGATACAACTGGGGAGGTGTGATCAGCACTTCGCCCAGGCGGCCTCACCTGCAAAGCATACAGGGGCCTCATGAGGGATGGGAAGGGATGGAAGATTGGGATGGATAGGCGAGGAAGAGGGAAGGAGGCGGCCGTGGCCTTACTGTAGGTACCGAAGACGAATGGGAAACCACGGAAAACCACTTCGAGGATGACTGAGGTGGGAATCGAACCCCCTCTACTCATTTGGACCACCCGAGGTTGAGTAGACCCCGTTCCAGTCCTCATACCACTTTTCAAATTTCGTGGCAGAGCCGGGAATCGAACCCATGACCTCCGGGGCAGCAGCTATCCATGCTGACCGCTACGCTACGGAGGCGACCCAGGTAAATCTAGTTTCACCTATTGTTCACCCGTTGTAGCTGAAGAGATCTGACCATCTGAAACTCATTTTAATGGAGTGTTCTTATAAACTGATGAAGTCGATCTCCGGTTGACGTTTCCGTGCAACGTTCCAAATATTTGAAGCCTAGATTTTTAGCCTTCTATTGCTCGCCCCTGACAGATATTCCTGGTCATTAACACGTAGGTGACATTACAATTATTTTGAAGTGCCAGGTATGGTTAGACAAACTAGTTTCATGCCTCATCTGTTCTCAAGAAACAGATACATAATTATGATCGGCAAGAGATAAGCTGGAATGAGAGCATTCTAAACACCGCTCGTGGTATAATTACATACTGTAGTCAGAGCCGCCCGCTACTTTCGCTTCCAACACCCTTGAGCATCAGGGTGACCAGGCTTATGAAACAACTGCACTGCGCTATGCGAGACATGAACTCCAGCGATGCGTAACGATTTCGCCCGGCATACATTGCAAAAAGTACTGCTAGATACGTGAAGAAATGCGAGTATATTTTTAGCCTACTTTGCACATTTTTTAACAAGAAGTTCCGTGACGAACTAAAGAGCCTACTTTTCTTAAAATTTAATATTCATGCCAATGATTAATGACGAAATTAAGTTGGTAATATCGAAATATCTAATTAGTTCGAAATACTGTATACCAGGCATAATGTAGCCTAATAAAGCACTACAGTTGGCAGCCCTGGTGACTGAATATATTCTTAAGTCAATTTCTTAGGGTACAGAATACAAAATTTGGTTGAAGTCCAATGGATCGCATGGACGTTACATGCAGTTAAACATTGGATCTAACAGCGCGCGTAAAATCACGTTGGCAACAATGCCATGCATGTATTGGTCAGAAATAATCTGAAATAATATGAACTATTGTTGTGCCAATTTTGAATGAAATCCATTAGTTAGTATAGAAGTTACATGAATTTAAATTTGGACGTCTCAGCAGGCTTAGAATCATGTTGGTAGCACTGACGTATATAAGTTACTCCAAATTAATATAGAATGTCAGGTACTATACGTGTGCATATTCTAAAACTGTCGGCTTGCATACTTTCTGATATATGGGTATTTGGATTAAAACAAATTGAGAGCATTTATTAAAAGTTGGCAGCCTGGTGGCTCTTAAGAATGCGCTCAGTCATATCTGTTTATGTACACATAGCACATACGAAATTTGGTTGAAATCCAATTGATAGTGTAGAAGTTATATGCATTTAAAATTTGGACCTATCAGCAGGCTTATAATCATTTTGGCATCACTGCCATGTATGGCCTCCTGGAAATTAAACTGCAATACTATTATCTATACGTGTGCCAATTTTGAAACAGCTCCGATTCATACCTCCCAAGATATCCAACATGGAGCTCAAATTTCAAATGCGATTTTTCAGCAGTTGGTAGCACTGACATCATTTTCATATATGGCCGTGAGATATTCAGGTATAGGTCTTTGCTCCTACCAAATTTTGTTTCGTTTGCTGCAGCCGTTTATGAGTTGATAGGGGGGGACACACACAGCCAGACAGACAGATAGAAGGACAGACAGACAGACAGACAGACAGACAGACAGACAGAAGGGCAGGCAGACATACAGACAGACAGACAGACCGACAGACAGACAGACAGACAGAAGGACAGACAGACAGGCAGAAGGACAGGCAGACATACAGACAGACAGACAGACACACATTTGCCCGATCTCATAAGTCTACTTTTTCCTCATTTTTGCAAAATGTGAAAAGTAGGCTAAAAATGAGGAAAAAGTAGACTTACAGTATGAGATCGATCCGGGCAAATGACTGGTTGGTTGGTTGGTTCCTTAATATAGGGGCTGCGACAACGCGGCCATGTAGCCCCGTGTACTTTGGGTGTGTGTAGAATCTCTCTGATGTTGTTGTTGTTGTTAGGTAGTCAGCCCGAAGGCTGGTTGGATCCTCAAAAAGTACCGCCGTTACGTTATGTGAGTAGATACCCACAAACACCCAAGGCAGCGCTATTTTGAGGCGTTCTAGGCAAGAAGAGGAGTGAGGTAGTTTGCCATTACTTTCCTCACTGAGTCAGAACAGTAGTCCTAACTCTATGAATTGAAACTTTCACAGCATCCATAGGCACCGACTGTGCCCCAAATGTCATTACTAAGCACCACCCATACCTCAGTAGCTTCCATATAATCACAGCCATGAGTGAGACTGAGACATCGGTGAAAAGTCACCTTTTACTCTAGCCTGTGCCAACTGACAAATGCAAATGTACTGTATTCATCAAGAGATCTCTGATAACCGGTGTTAAATGTCATGACTGTATTAGTGTGTGTATCTGTTTTAATGCAAGTAAGGACTGCAGACATTCAATTTTTCCTAGTAGTTCCTACTTTTGCCGCCAAATGCAACCGTCAACGACCAACTAGTTCTGAACTTAGTTACCAGATGCCACTGCAGTCGGCTCTTGACGACGAACGTAGGAACCTAAGAACGTTAGTCAAATGTTTAACCGATATATAATTTAGCTTCACACAGGTGTAATTAGTGGAAGGATCTTCAATGTGCCATAAATCTATGAAATGGGACCGCCGGCTTTACTTCCCTTCCGAAGGAAGGCATACTGGGGGATTTCTAACGTTCTTAAAAAATCCGACGACTTCGGCTGCAGTTATCAAAACCAAATTTGGTATGAGTAGAGACCTATACCTGAATATCTCACGGCCTTATCTGAAAATGACATCAGTGCTACCAATTGATGAAAAATCACAATTGAAATTTGAGTTCTATGCTGTATATCTCAGAAGTTATGCATGCGAGCTGTTCCAAAATTGGCACACACAGATACAGACATACCAAATTAATTTTCAGGAGCTCATATATGACAGTGTTTCATTTATGATTCTAAGCCTGCTGATAGATCCGACATTTAAATCAGGGCTGGCATGCGAAACGAAATGCATTATCAATTTAATTTAGCGTCGCGAAATGAAATTGTTCAATGGAATAACATTTCGCTCCTGGCGCGAAATGATATTTGTTACAGACTTTTAATTTCGCTCCTGGCGCGAAATTATATTCATTACGGACTTTTAATTTAGCTCCCGGCGCGAAATGATATTTGTTACAGACTTTTAATTTCGCTCCTGGCGCGAAATTATATTCATTACGGACTTTTAATTTAGCTCCCGGCGCGAAATGAAATTCGTTACAAACTTTTAATTTCGCTCCTGGCACGGAATTAAATTCATTACGGACTTTTAATTTAGCTCCCGGCGCTAAATGAAATTTGTTACAGACTTTTAATTTCGCTCCTGGCGCGGAATTAAATTCATTACGGACTTTTAATTTAGCTCCCGGCGCGAAATGAAATTCGTTACAGACTTTTAATTTCGCTCCTGGCGCGAAATTAAATTCATTACAGACTTTTAATTTCGCTCCTGGCGCGAAATAAAATTTGTTAACGACCATCAATTTCTTTCCCGGCATTTAGTCCCCCCCCCCTCCGGCCTGAAATTAAAATGCATGGAACATTTCATTTTGTTTCTGAAATGAAATTTGTTTCTTTTCTTCCCCGAAAGCCTTATTTGTTCCCGCGTCCTACACCTAGCCACCATCTACATTCGTCCCTACCACCCCATCCCCAAAGACTGCATTACCCACGTGTCTGAAGTCTTCCCCCATTTAATTCTAATGGCCGACCTCAACCTTCATTCCCGTTCGGCCCTAGAACTTCATAGCCTAGACATCTACCTACGTCACATCGACGCCACCCTCGTCCCTCTCCCAGAATCTACCCGTCCTTCCTCCAATACCACCCCGACGCAGTCACTGCTCATAACTCCCTCCGCCATCTGTTTGACGTGTCTGTCCTGCCACTCAAAGGAGGTGATCATGCCCCCGTTTTACTCAACTTCCCTCTTCCCCCACTACCACCTCCCAGGATGGTCCAGAATTTCTGCACAGCAAACTGTCAGGAATACCGCACCTACGTCAACAATCACCTCCGTGCGGACCATCTCCCACTGGATAACCAGACGACGGTCGACGCATATACTGCACACATAGATACTATACTACGACAAGCCTGCCAGGTAGCCATCTCCCTCATTCCAACGACCCCGTGCACTACATTTGAGTCGTCCAGTTGCAAAAATCGTTTAATCCACTTGTGAATAAGGATCATGTCGTAAAATTATTTATTTAATTATTTTATTTATTTTACCTCATTTTATTTTGTTTTATTTTATTTTGCTTTATTTTGTTTTGTTTATTTTTTGTTTTACTTTATTTCGTTTTATTTTGTTTTAAATTGTCTTGTTTTATTTGTTTTATTTTGTTTTTGTTTTTATTTTGTTTTGTTGATTTTGTTTTATTTTGATTTCCCAGAAAACAAATGCAAAACCAAAAACACAAAACACGAAGTAAAATGCTAAATTCAAACACAAAAGCAAAAGCAGAATAAAAAAGAAACACAAACCAAAAAGCAAAATTCAAAAACAGCAAAAGCAGAAAACAAACACAAAACCAAAACAAAAAAGACGAAGCAGAAAGCAAAAGCAGAACAAAAAAGCAAAATCAGAAAACAAGAAACATAAAGCAAAAAGAAAAATTCATAAAAGCAAAAGCAGAAAACAAACACAAAACAAAAACAAAAAAGGCGAAGCAAAAAGCAAAATTCAAAAACAAAAGCAAAAGCAGAAAACAAAAAACAAATAACATAAAGCAAAATTCAAAAAAGCAAAAGCAGAGCACAAACACAAAACCAAGAAAGAAAAGCAATAAGTCAAATTCAAAAGCAAAAGCGCAAAGCAAACACAAAAACACCAACCAAAAGTAGAAAACAACAAACACAAAAGATACGTGAGGCAAAGTCCAGAGAAACGTTTCTCATGAAAATGATCCTTATTCACAAGTTGATTAAACGAGTTTTGTAACTTGACTCATTTGCATTTGACTGTTGGCACGGGCTAGAGTAAAATGTGGCTTTTCACCGATGTCTCAGTCTTAAACATGGCTGTGATTATGTGGAAGCTACAGAGGTATGGGTGGTGCTTAGTAATGAAATTCGGGGCAGTCAGTGCCTGTGGATGCTGTGAAGGGTTCTACTCATAGGGTTAGTACTGCTGTTCTGACTCAGTGAGGAAAGCGATGGCAAACTACCTCACCCCCCATCTTGTCTAGTACGCCTCACTATAGCGCTGCCTTGAGTTTTTGTGGGTATCTACCCACATAACCTACCGGCGGTACTTTTTGAGGATCCAACCAGCCTTCGGGCTGACTACCTAACAGACAGACGTCAGGACTTTGAACATCGTACAGAACATTATTTAACTCTCGAAACGAATATACTGTATTTTAATTTCAACAACGAAATTAAATGTTTCATGCATTTTAAATACACGTCGGAGAGCGAAACTTAATGCCGTTTGGGAATTTTATTTCGCCTCGGGAGCGAAATTAAAAGTCTGTAACGAATTTTATTTCGCGCCGGGAGCGAAATTATAAGTCTGGAACTAAATAAATTTCGCGCCGGGAGCGAAATTATAAGTCTGGAACGAAATTAATATCGCGCCTGGAGCGAAATTAAAAGTGTGGAACGAAATTAATTTCGCGCCGGGAGCGAAATTATAAGTCTGGAACGAAATTAATATCGCGCCTGGAGCGAAATTAAAAGTGTGGAACGAAATTAATTTCGCGCCGGGAGCGAAATTAAATGTGAGGAACGATATTAATTTTGCGCCGGGAGCGAAATTATAAGTCTGGAACTAAATTAATTTCGCTTCGAATTAAGTTTCGCTTTGATTTAATTACGCGCCGACAATCATTATCATTTCGCTCCCGAATATCGCGCTTACGGCGAAATTAAATTATTTTCGTCCCCACAGCCATGAATTTAATTTCGCATGCCAGCCCTGATTTAAATGCATGTAACTTCTATACTATCAATGGGATTTTAACCAAATTTATTATGTGCTTTGTGTACCATAACAGATATGACTATGCGTATTCTTGAGAGCCAGCAGGGCTGCCAACTGTTATTAAATTAAATTTTAAGAAAAGTAGCCTCTTTAGTTCATCACGGAACTACTTGTTAACAGATATTAAGACTCCCATTTGTTTAAAGAACGAGAAATCCACGAATGCCGAGTGATAATTTTTTCATTTTTTATTTAATCGATTTACCCTCTAGGTTGGTGGTTCCCACGGACTCAGCGAGGGAACTCACCACTACCGCCTCGACGGGCAGTGTCCTGGAGCTTGGAACATCTGAACGTGATGGATACAACTAGGGAGGTGTGATCAGCTGGTCGCCCAGGCGGCCTAACCTGCAAAGCGAACAGGGGCCTCATGAGGGGAGGGATTGGAAGGTTAGGAGGGATAGGCAAGGAAGAGGGAAGGAGGCGGCCGTGGCCTTGCAGTAGGTACTGCACCCGTATCCACGTGGTCTTCCCTGGTGAAATCCGAAGAAAATGCAGGATCGTAGAATCTGGAAGCCCCGGCTGAAATAACCCCCAAGACACCACCACCAAGGATCGACCATCGATAGGAATACCACAAAAATTAAAAGAATGTGACAAGAAGATGCCAGTGGTCGACGAAATAAAAAAGGAAAAATAGCCCAAAGTGAGCTAACAAGACTCTTAAAAATAATTAAATTAATCTAATCTCGGGCGCGTTACAAAGCATTCTAGCTAATGACCCACTGGTCCTCGTAGCACATCCTAGTTCGAATAGAAATCACTAAGTCACACGTACGAATTTTTAAAATTTAACAACAGTTTATTAACTAAACCCGCAGTGTCGTGAAGTAGAAACTCCACTGAACAAAAGTATATAATATTATGCCTCTGCCGAAACATGAAAAATGTGTTTAAGTGACAACCGCTTAACTAGGCCACACAAACTGCCTAACGTCGCATCATTATCATCGAAGTTAAGATAAAAAAAAATTACACACAAAAATATTATAATATGATCGTAACCCTTTTTGACACAAATATAAAATACCCTATTCAATCGTAGCAATTTATATATACATAATTTTCATAATTACACTTCAATTCTGGGAGTTAGTTGCGCCTAGTATTATTCATCTCTGTTACTTTCATGTATTCATATACATTTATGTGATTTCAATTTCAAGTCTGTTCCGTCCTAAACGACAAACAATTAAGCTAATCGGACGTCATGTTTTAATTATGATGACTATGTTTCATTTCACTTTCTAACAGATATTAGACTTTCTATCACTCAATATTTTAGTTATTAATATCTCAAGTTTATACAAGTATTAATATTACAGTCTTTCCAATTAAACTCTACTCTAAAAACAATTGTTGCTAAGTTTTTAACAAATTATTAACGATGTTTTTACAATACTTGGTTTCTTAAATGTTGGATTCAAAATTGTACATTAGCTTTCCACTGGCTAAAATCGTGACTCAATTTCACGTTCAAAATAATACACCGTAGTGTACTCAGCAATAGCTCCATAGCTAATTCAGTGCCGGAAAAACTGATATTGACTATCCACAGATGACTAATATCTCCTAAATTGCAATTCAAATACGCAGACAAAATTCCGTTATTACCATATTATCGCTCAACAGCTCTTAATAATTTCCAAACATTTCAAATATTACACAAGATTTTATACAATCATAGATAAATATATTGCTTCAAATTAGCCAAAAGTTAACGTGTCGAGAATAATCTTTATCAGAACAGTGATAAAATATTGTATTCACAAGTCTAAATAACTGTGTGAGAATTCGAAAAATCTGTCATCTCGATTATGACTTACATATATTTTAAACATTTATTTCTTTTCATTGCATATCATTACTAATTACACTTTCACAAACAAAGTATTTCTTTCAATATTTCTCGACCGACCACTGTGAAAAGAACGATTCAGTTTTCGCCTAATTGAAAATAATAAAACTGGAGATCCTCCTAAAAGGAAACACGTCAAAACCTACAGCATGGAGAAGAGCCTATCTTGAGAAGGTACAAGTTAACCATTAGATTTGAACGCTTAACCAAGTTGGAGTTCCTCATAAGAATCAACAAAAATTTAAAAACTGAACGAGCTCACTAAGGGTGTCGAAATAAATAAAAAATTCAAAAATCTGGATTACCAGAAATAAATTCGCACAATCGCAAATCATCATACTAGAAATCACTATGTTCCATCTCAATGCTCAATTCGACAAAAATATAGACCGGCATGTCTATCAAATAAACTTGCATGAGCTTTCAAAAATGTTCGATATCAAATTCAAAAAGTCCAGAGAATTTGTTCAAATCGAATTCACGTATACGTTGGATATGGGACATCTGCTTGAGTTAGAATTATTCTTATATAATTTTTACCGTAGTCTTCTTCCTAAAATTTTCTCATGTTGTCTTCCCAACATACTATATTCTTCTTTTTTTTCCCAAATTATATCTTAATACAGGAAACGTAATGTTCAAAATAACACTTCAATAACTACTTAATTGAACTACAAAGTACCGACAGTAGTGGCTACGCTGGCTAAAGCGCTGCTTTAGGCCATGGGGCTAAGCTCTCTGCTGACTCGGTAGACGCGTTGGTTTGAGCCCCACCGTCGGCTGTCCTTGAATTGGTTTTCCGTGGTTTCCCATTTTCAACACCAGGCAAATGCTGGGACAGTACTTTCTGACAGGCCACGGCCGCTTCCTTCCACATCCTTGCCCAGTTTCATTCATCTTCATCCATTCCATCTCTCATCCCGACGCGCAGGTCGCCCACGGGCGTGGAATAGAAAGACCTGCACTCGGCCTCTCAGGAGGCCACACGACAAAAAAAACTGCAAAGAGAAATACATACTCGGACAGAAATGATTAAAGAATCACCCTAGCCCTCAGCTTTATTTCTTAACTACTTTAATCAAAATTGTTGAAAAGGAGCCCTCAAAAGCATGACAAATTCATACTGTCCACTAAAAGAAAACTGCCAGCTACCTTGTTGAAGTTCTAGTTGAATGGATTGAGAATGCTAGAACACATACTCCTGTCAAGGATCGAACCCTCATCTGCTCAGCTGCACCGGTCACGAAACGACTGGACATCAAGAAGACCCGATTACCGGTCGCGAACGAGATGAAGCTAGCAGATGTTCGTTTGACAAAGTTCATTGTTCTATCACTTGCTAAAGAGCACGATAACGTTGATGTAGTAAGCCAAAATAGCATCATTATGTAGAAGTACGTATTGTCATTCCAACTTTCACAATCTCTTCAATCTTCTCTTATAAAGCCTTGTGCTGTAGTTGCTCATATTGGGATCAAGTAATTTTCCTGAGTATTCAATGCTGCTATGTGTCACATTCCTTGTCTGTATTTAGCCCATGTTCTGCATCTTCATAACGCAGCAATATCTCTCTCTTCTCATATCATTTATCACAATCATGGCTAATGCTGTTTGTACTGTACTGCAATGTAGAACAAGTTGTTATGATATTGGCTTGAGAAGAAGTTATCATACGTGAATGCAAGTTCACTGTGCTCAAATTGAAGGTTAACACTGTCTGAAACTATAATAAGATCAGACGAAAATCCTATCACGTTTTGTACTGTAACACGTATACGTCAGTTCAACTCCACGTTACCGAACAAACACGCTTTCACGGCAACGCACGCACTTGTACTTAGACCAGAGAGATGTGACCCTCCTGGCTGAAATTGTATTCTCTAATCAACTCTTCATCTGCTCCCGTAAATCATACTGTCTCCAGTTGATCCACAATGCACCTCGTTCTCTGAACGATAGTGACAATCGATATATATACATTGCCGAGTTCGATAATCACCTGTTATAGTACTGTACGTATTTATACTGATATAAAAATTCTCAGTTATTATCCTTTGTCCATAGGATGCATTTCCCAATCTTTGTTTCATACTGCAAAGCGTATGTTACTTTACCACAGTGTGCAATATAACGACAGTGGTGCTGTCTCCATCTTGTATTCAATACAGGAATTACAGATGTCTGGCATGTGGTCTTCACTTTGTATGGCGGGCTGCTGGCTGCTCCTAACCTCGCCACAGTCTCACCGCGCACCTGCATTTCAAAGAATGTCGCAGTACTGCCAACAGTGTTATTGCCAACTTAACCTATTTCCAACTAAATGCAAAATACGGTTTCATCTCCCTTCCAACACAACAAATAAAAGTGTGACAATACTTTTATTTCATCTTTCTAGATATTCTCAATATGAAGAGTATTTTCTCATTGCTCTACCTTTCTATGGTATTTCCTAAGGTTTTTCGCGTTGAACTTCCCTAATTCCACATCAGTAAGGATGTCCCTGACTTCCTCATAGTATTTGTCGGGAATGGGGTATAATTTTGCCTGATAAGGAGAATCATCAATTAATCTTATTTGATACTTGAAATCTCTAATCAAGCCTGGCTTGTCGTCAAATATATCAGTAAATTCCTCAATCAAGTCATAAATTTCTGTTCTACTTCCGCATATCCCTCGGCCTGAAGGGCATAATGCTCTCTCTCTTGCTCAACCTGATTTATCATATTATCCAAAATCTCTTCTCTCACTAAATTCTCTACATCATATTCGGGATCCATATCATCAGATACTATCTTCCTTATAGCTTTTTCCTGGAATTTGTTTATCCTCTTATTCATATCTATGACCATTCTGGCTTTAGTGATAAAGTCAATCCCCAGAATAATCTCAAAGTTTATGTTCTTTACAACGATAAAGATATGTTCAAACATTCTTACATTAATCTTGAATTTTAGTAGAACCTGCAGTTTATATTTTATTGACTTGTCCTGGAATAATCCCCTGATTTTTACTAACGAAGCCGGTAACATCTCGAATTGCTGTTCTTTCTCAAGTTTAATAAAGCAATCTCCGGACATCAAAGAAATGACCGTTCCCGTATCAATAAGAAATTTACATTGTTGATTTCCCACGGAGATTTCGATAATCGGTAATTCCGATTTGTTTTCCACAAATCCTTCCTTTTCCTCATACAACAGATCTTCGTCTGTTACCTCGTGGACGTCATGACTTACAATGTTGAACGGAGATGAATAATCATTTACTTCCTCTTGGAATCTAAAATTGACTTTTTTTTCATCCGGACGCCTCTCTTGCCTCTCAGCTTGTTGGCTTGTCCCTGGTTCTTCATCACTTTCCGTGTCTCTTCGTTTGTTGTTTCTCTCTTCCCTTTTTTCTCTGTCTTTTCTAGACAGTTGTTTTTCTTCTTGTGTCTGATAATTCTTATCACGGTAGTTTTTGTACCTGGAGTAACCCTGCTGGTTATTTTGTTGCCTTTGGAAATAGCCCTGTCTATCTTCATTGACATAGCATCTACCGTCATTATTCTGGTTTCGGTATATATTATTTCTCTGTTGATTCTGTTCTCTGTCAGAATATATGTTGTTGAATCGTTCATTCCTTTCCATATCTTGATAAGGTCTGTATCTATCCTGGTCTCTACTATACTGATATGACCTTTGTTGACCTCGATAATAATTAGACTGATAATTCCTATATGGCTCTTGATTATTCCTATAATCTCTCTGTTGGTCATAATACATATTGTTCCTATTGTGACCTGTCCATTTTGACTCACTTTGACCTGTCTTTTCGGTTTGTTGAGGCCTGTCCATTACCACAGCGTTCACTGTTTTACTTTCCGTTCTTCCGTTTTTCATAATCGTGGGTGGAATGGATGTATGATCCAGCCTACGAAGTAGATCGTCCATCGTGGCTAAATCGGCTACTTCAGACGACACAATGTTACGCCTGACCTCTACCGGTATCTGTCCCGAAATGGTCTCTAGAATTTCTTCCTGGGTCAAAGGTGGTTCAAGAAAACGGAGTTTGTCTAACTGTGACATAAAGAATTCCGAGTAGCTAGTAGGACCAGTACTACTCTACTTCCTCGAGTATATCTGAGCTCTCACAGCATGTTGAGTTTCGATTGACCAAAATCGCTTTATAAACGATTCTGAAAACTGCTCGAAGTTGTCAAACGTGTAACGAAATGCACGAAACCAATTTAAAAGACCATCTGCTAAATGCCTTTCTACAATCCGTAGCTCCCTGTCTCTGGCTACATGATGTTCCACAAAATAGTCTTGTAGATTTCGTATGAACTCGATCGGAGTTAAGCTTTCTGAATTAGAAAAGTTTTTAATTTTCTCTTCATAACTCCTCACTATTGTGACATTAGACCTGTCGTTGGGTGTCGATGTTCTAAAGTCTCTAGGAGCATATTCGTGAGTACTCGTATTGGGGACCTCTATCCTTTGTCTAGGCTGTTCCACAACTCCTGTCCCATTTGAACGAGCTATGAAATTCCTTGCTGGGGACCCATCACTTGGATTCTGAACTATACCTGCCCTATCGGAATTCATAGTGCTTTTTAGTGACTCGAATTGTGCCTCAAACTCGCTTCTTAAAGCATTAACATCAACATGTTCACTTAAGTTGAATTTGGATAACTCCTCCCTGATTTCATTCAACTCTGATGTTTTTTTTCTCTCTCCGAATTTACATCTATCCTGACCTGATCTAACTTGAGAGTTACGTTCATAACCTGAGATTCAAGATTTTCCCTAAGGTTATTTATGCTATCGGTATTTGTTAACTGAACTGAATCGCTCCTTTTCTCAGCGTCTTCTCTTGCCTGAGAAATATCCTTTTCAACCTAACTTCGGCCTTAGCAACCTTTAATTCCAATTCGGATTTGACATTGTTAATAACATCTTCATTAATCTTTGTAACTTCACCTCTTATTATTGTTACTTGTTCACTAACAATGGCCTTGAGATCGATTTCAAGATCCTTTCTCAAAACCTTGTTGTGATCATCAACTTTTTCCCTCAATAGAACCATGTCACCCTCTAATTTTGATAAGGTCCTTTGTGTGGTGATAGCCTCGTTAGCAAATTGTAACTGATGGGCATCTAAACTATTTTGATTCTCTTTTTGGTTGTTTTCCAGTTCCAGTCTAACATTTCTGACGTCCTCCTTAATGCCAGAAATATTTGACTGCATGCTGGTTACAATTTTTTCCATATTGACAATTTTAGCCTCAGCACTAATTATCTTTTGCTGAGTAGCATCAAGCTTAGCCTCTGTTGTGGCTACACTAGAGCGTACGTGGCTACCCTCTACATTAACATTGCTTATATCTAACTGTACAAGCTTTACGTCTTCCAGAACACTATCTACACTGGTTTCTACATCATTTATTTTTTCCTTAATTTCTTTGGATCTGTCAGAAATTTTGCGGTTACTATCCTCTAAACGCTTAAGGGATAAGTGAAGCTGGGACATGTCAGTTTGAACTGAGTTTGTATTTTTAGTCACTGTTTCGTTTAAGTTGTCCAAGCTAGTTTGAGCATTTGACTTAATATCAGCTAAGTCCTGCTTCTGTTTGCTTAGCTTTTCCTGCATGGCGTGTAACAACGCCACGACATCGTCCATAGTCGCCGCACCTGACATCATACAATACTAAATGGAGAAATACAGGAATGCAACACATGTATAGCAGAATTGACATTCGCAGAATGACCCCTTACACCAATATGAACAATATAGTTTGTTTTGCATCTATACTTATTAACTAATTTAAATCTATTAGAAAATAGGAGGTATATGCGCATAGTGATTCATATTAGAACAAATTAAAGTTATAATCGCAAGTCTAGCTTATTAAATTTATTATTAAATAGAAGTGAATTTAGTATGACTGATGATCTTCCAATTACCATCGCCGGTAACAATCATAAAATGGCCGACAAGCATGGAGTGAAAAATGACCCCCATATCCTGCCCCGTATGACCACGTTGATCTATAAAAGTTTCCAAGGCGTGTCTATTATGAACAAACCGTAAACATGAACAATTACATTTAAAGCAAAGCAGAAATATCTAACGAATTTAAATTAGCTGACGATAATTCTATCTGTATACCAGGTAGATTGAGTAAACTCAAGTCCACGTTTCTAAGAAACGCGAATTCCCACGAACTCTATAATCGTAGCAGTGCCAAAGACAAATGCTGACGACTAGAAATTCGAACAAGTCAACTCGTTAACCGCATGAAAAATGGGTTCTTTTACGAAGATGACTATTCATAATAGTGCTCGAGAATGCCTACTCGAATGTCACAACGATAGGGTCTCCAAATTAATGTGCCCATCCACTACGGCATCCGAATTAAAGCAGTTCGATCGCCACAATAGTTGGGTCGCCATATTAATGTGCACCCGTATCCATCTTACCTGGTGAAATCCGAAGAAAATGCAGGATCGTAGAATCTGGAAGCCCCGGCTGAAATAACCCCCAAGACACCACCACCAAGGATAGGAATACCACAAAAATTAAAATAATGTGATAAGAAGATGCCAGTGGTCGATGAAATAAAAAATGAAAAATAGCCCAGAGTGAGCTAACAAGACTCATAAAAATAATTAAATTAATCTAATCTCGGGCGCGTTACAAAGCATTCTAGCTAATGACCCACTGGTCCTCGTAGCACATCCTAGTTCGAATAGAAATCACTAAGTCACACGTACGAATTTTTAAAATTTAACAACAGTTTATTAACTAAACCCGCAGTGTCGTGAAGTAGAAACTCCACTGAACAAAAGTATATAATATTATGCCTCTGCCGAAGCATGAAAAATGTGTTTAAGTGACAACCGCTTAACTAGGCCACACAAACTGCCTAACGTCGCATCATTATCAACAAAGTTCAGATTAAAAAAATACACACAAAAATATTATAATATGATCGTAACCCTTTTTGACACAAATGTAAAATACCCTATTCAATCGTAGCAATTTATATATACATAATTTACATAATTACACTTTAATTCTGGGAGTTAGTTGCGCCTAGTATTATTCATCTCTGTTACTTTCATGTATTCATATACATATATGTGACTTCAATTTCAAGTCTGTTCCGTCCTAAACGACAAACAATTAAGCTAATCGGACGTCATGTTATTAATTATGATGATTATGTTTCATTTCACCTTCTCACAGATATTAGATTTTCTATCACTCAATATTTTAGGTATTCATATCTCAAGTTTATACAAGTATTAATATTACAGTCTTTCCAATTAAACTCTACTCTAAAAACAATTGTTGCTAAGTTTTTAACAAATTATTAACGATGTTGTTACAAACCTTGGTGTCTTAAATGTTGGATTCAAAATTGTACATTAGCTTTCCATTAGCTAAAATCGTGACTCAATTTCACGTTCAAAATAATACACCGTAGTGCACTCAGCAATAGCTCCATAGCTAATTCAGTGCTGGAAAAACTGATATTGACTATCCACAGATGTCTAATATCTCCTAAATTGCAATTCAAATACGAAGACAAAATTCCATTATTACCATATTATCGCTCAACAGCTCTTAATAATTTCCAAACATTTCAAATATTACACAAGTTTTTATACAATCATAGATAAATATATTGCTTCAAATTAGCCAAAAGTTAACGTGTCGAGAATAATCTTTATCAGAACAGTGATAAAATATTGTATTCACAAGTCTAAATAACTGTGTGAGAATTCGAAAAATCTGTCATCTCGATTATGACTTACATATATTTTAAACATTTATTTCTTTTCATTGCATATCATTACTATTTACACTTTCACAAACAAAGTATTTCTTTCAATATTTCTCGACCGACCACTGTGAAAAGAACGATTCAGTTTTCGCCTAATTGAAAATAATTCAACTGGAGATCCTCCTCTAAGGAAACACGTCAAAACCTGCAGCATGGAGAAGAGCCTATCTTGAGAAGGTACAAGTTAACCATTAGATTTGAACGCTTAACCAAGTTGGAGTTCCTCATAAGAATCAACAAAAATTTAAAAACTGAATGAGCTCACTAAGGGTGTCGATATAAATTTAAAAAATCTGGATTACCAGAAAGAAATTCGCACAATCACAAATAATCATACTAGAAATCACTATGTTCCATCTCTATGCTCAATTCGACAAGAATATAGACCTGCATGTCTATCAAATAAACTTGCATGAGCTTTCAAAAATGTTCGATATCAAATTCAAAAAGTCCAGAGAATTTGTTCAAATCGAATTCACGTATACGTTGGATATGGGACATCTGCTTGAGTTAGAATTATTCTTATATAATTTTTACCGTAGTCTTCTTCCTAAAATTTTCTCATGTTGTCTTCCCAACAAACTATATTCTTCTATTTATTCCCATATTATATCTTAATAAAGGCAACGTAATGTTCAAAATAACACTACAATAACCACTTAATTGAACTACAAAGTGAAATACATACTCGGACAAAAATGATTAAAGAATCACCCTAGCCCTCGGCTGTATTTCTTAACTACTTTAATCAAATTTGGTGAAAAGGAGCACTCAAAAGCATGACAAATTCATACTGTCTACTAAAAGAAAACTGCCAGCTACCTTGTTGAAGTTCTAGTTGAATGGAGTGAGAATGCTAGAACACATACTCCTGTCAAGGGTCGAACCCTCATCTGCTCAGCTGCACCGGTCACGAAACGACTGGGCATCAAGAAGACCCGATTACCGGTCGCGAACAAGATGAAGCTAACAGATGTTCGTTTGACAAAGTTCATTGTTCTATCACTTGCAAAAGAGCACGATAACGTTGGTGTAGTAAGCCAAAATAGTTTCATTGTGTAGCAGTACGAATTGTCATTCCAACTTTCACAATCTCTTCAATCTTCTCTTATAAAGCCTTGTGCTGTAGTTGCTCATATTGGGATCAAGTAATCATCCTGAGTATTCAATGCTGCTATGTGTCACATTCCTTGTCTGTATTTAGGCCATGTTCTGCATCTTCATAACGCAGCAATATCTCTCTCTTCTCATATCATTTATCACAATCATGGCTAATGTTGTTTGTACTGTACTGCAATGTAGAACAAGTTGTTATGCTATTGGCTTGAGAAGAAGTTATTATTATACGTGAATGCAAGTTCACTGTGCTCAAATTGAAGGTTAACACTGTCTGAAACTATTATTTATTTATTTATCGTTTGGCAATAAAAGATTTCAGAGAAAGTTACAAAGAAAATCACTTTAAAATCTACTGTACATTATTTTTACTATTTACACTATTTATAGTCTCAGGTCTAATGAGTCTATCCATTGGACCACGTCAGGTGTTGCCCACAGGAAGTCGATCCAGTCCCCTCCATATGCCCTCAGAGGACAGTCAGTTGTAATGTGTTGGATGGTTTGATTAGGAGCACCACAATCATACTGAGGAGACGAAATTTTTCCCCATTTGAACAAAGTTCCATTGCATACTCCGTGGTTTGTCCGAATCCTATTGAGGGTTGCCCAAGCCCTCCTAGGCAGATCGGAACCTGGAGTGGATGTTCTTGTAGGGTCCAGGAAGGAGCTCGACTCAGGACAATCTTTTAGTGTCCATTCAGTAATGCACTGCATGCTGGAATCAAAATGGTTTCTTACAAGCCTCTGGGCATGACAAATGGGTGGCTTCCTGGATTTGAGCCTGTTCATTTCGAGAGAGGGGATGTCTTCATGAATTGGTAGTGTAGGGTGATCCATGATCTTGTAGTACTCCCGTAGCAAGGCAACTTCTCTACGAAGGTGGGGTGGAAGAATATTGCTGAGGGCTGGAAGCCAATATGCTGGTGTAGTTCTTATACAACCAGTGATTAGTCTCATGGTGTTGTTCAACTGGGTGTCAACGAGTTTGACATGTGGGCTATTGAGCCAAACTGGGGCGCAGTATTCAGCCACAGAGAAGACTAGACCTAAGGCAGAGCATCTTGTAGTAGTGGCAGAAGCTCCCCAAGATGTTCCACATAGCTTTAGCAATATATTGTTGCGGCTTCTAATTTTAGCTGCTGTGCTCTGGAGGTGTTGCTTGTAAGAGAGTGTTCGGTCAAGTATTACTCCTAAGTACTTTGGGAACTTGTTATATTTCAAAATCTTCCCTTCGAATTTTACATCGAGTTGGGTATTAGCCAATATGTTGCTGAAGTGGAAACAAGATACCTCAGTTTTTGTAGCACTGGGTTGCATCCTCCATTTGTGGAAATATCTTCCAAGTTTAGCCAAATCATCTTCAAGTACATTTTCCAAATCTTCCATATTTTGGTGTCTAGTGGCCAATTCTATGTCATCAGCATAACAAAACTTTTTTGAGTTTGTTTCTGGTAGATCCGATAAGTACAGATTGAAGAGGAGAGGAGCCAGTACTGAACCCTGCGGGAGGCCATTAGTTAGTTTCTTTCGTTTGCTGATTTTTGATCCCAAGACAACCTGGAAATGTCTGTTGTTAATCATATTCCCAATAAGCTGGGCCATGGATTTACAGGGAATCACTTTTAGGAATTTATACAGTAGACCTTCTCTCCAAACTGTATCATATGCAGCAGTTAAATCTAAGAAGGCAACGGCTGTTTTCTGGTGAAGTTGGAAACCAGCTTCTATGTGAGATGTAAGAGCGAGAACTTGATCACAGCAACTTAGGTTTTTCTGGAAACCAGCTTGCTCAATGGGGATGTCTTGGGTGATACAGGGGCTGATTCTGTTCAAAATCAGTCTTTCAAGAAGCTTATAGGTGCAGCTAAGTAGGGCTATAGGTTGATAGCTCTCAGGCAAATCTTTTGGTTTCCCAGGTTTTAAGATGGCAATTATTTTGGATTTCTTAAACTGCTTTGGGAGTATTCCTGTTCGGAGAATATCAGAGAAGAAACGAGCCAGCAATTTTTTTGCATTGTTTCCCATATGTATGAGGAACTCTGGATGGATACCATTAAAGCCAGGTGCTTTTCTAGCTTTCATGTCCTTCAAGGCAATGTTGATTTCTTCATGAGTGAAGGGTCCAGAGTATGCAGAATGAGTTGGTGAAGAGGCTTTGAGTTGTTTTAATTTTCTTTTCACCAGTCTTGTGTGATTTACAACCTGAGTGATTCTGGAAGTTGAGACAATGTGCTTAGCAATCTCATCTGGTGTAATATTAGATTTCTCTTTTATTATTGGTGTGCTACCCCCAAGTTTCCGCAGTAAGCTACAAGCTTTTCTACTGGAGTGACGAAAATCCATCTCTTCAACAGTCTTGGGCCATTTTTCCCTGCGTGCCGCATCTAAGCTTCGTAACAGTTCATCCGCTACTTCACGGTCTCCATTTCTTAGATATTCATTGTAGAGTGTATCACTCTGCTGATTCCATCCTGGAACATACTCTTTCCTGAAACCTCTTGGAACGTATTTCTTTGCCACAGAAGTCACCAGGCCAACAAACCTTTGATAGCAACTGCTTTTTGCCGGAATAAACCTGATGCATTTATCTAAGTCGGTTGAGAACTTCTCCCAATCTGCCTTCAGGAAGTTCCAGCGAGGATGAGGAAATGATGTAATTAATTGGATAGATAGCCCTACTTCTATAAGTACTGGTCTATGTTGGCTTCGTGGAAAGTCAGCTAGTACTCTTCTTGTTGTAGGTAGGAATTGGCCCTTGTTGTCACTAGAGACAAAACATAGATCTGGGTTATGTTCATTCTTCCAAGCAGCAGATCTGAATGTCCCCCGATCTTTTGCATCAAAGATAAGATGTAGGTTGAGTTCATCAGCCCAGTCAGAAAGAGCAACACCGCAGTCATTATTCTTGGCGTATTTCCAATTTTCATGGTGACTGTTGAAATCACCAGTCAGAAAGAGCAACACCGCAGTCATTATTCTTGGCGTATTTCCAATTTTCATGGTGACTATTGAAATCAGCAGCATAAATTGCAGGATGGTTCGCAGGTGAGAGAACAGTAGATGGCCAAGGAATTGTAGGTGGCTTGTAGATATTTACAACTGTAATATCTTGCAGTTTTACTACAACAGAATGAATGTTGTTGTCAGAAACTATAATACGATCAGACGAAAATCCTATCACGTTTTGTACTGTAACACGTATACGTCAGTTCAACTCCACGTTACCGAACAAACACGATTTCACGGCAACGCACGCACTTGTGCTTAGACCAGAGAGCTGTGACCCTCCTGGCTGAAATTGTATTCTCTAATCAACTCTTCATCTGCTCCCGTAAATCATACTGTCTCCAGTTGATCCGCAATGCACCTCGTTCTCTGAACGATAGTGTCAATCGATATACATTGCCGAGTACGATAATCACCTGTTATAGTACTGTATGCATTTATACTCATATAAAAGTTCTCAGTTATTTTCCTTTGTCCATAGGATGCATTTCCTAATCTTTGTTTCATACTGCAAAGTGTATATTGATTTACCACAGTGTGCAATATAACGACAGTGGTGCTGTCTCCATCTTGTATTCAATACAGGTATTACAGATGTCTGGCATGTGGTCATCACTTTGTATGGCGGGCTGCTGGCTGCTCCTAACCTCGCCACAGTCTCACCGCGCACCTGCATTTCAAAGAATGTCGCAGTACTGCCATCAGTGTTATTGCCAACTTAACCTATTTCCTACTAAATGCAAAATACGGTTTCAGTACTGATACCGTATTTTGTAATGAGTTGGATCTATGTTGGACAGGTGTGTACTCAGGTGCATTCCTCCGGCGCTATTTGCACGGCACACAGCGCATGGATACACTGTGGCGAGGTTAGGAGCAACTAGGCAGCCCGCCCTACATCTGTTAGCACGTGCTTTGTTTTAGTACAAGAGAGGTCTACAAAATGGAGACGGCAGTAACGTCAATCTGATGCAACATGATATACTTTGATATAGTAGCCATGAAACATAATAGTAATTGACAAATGCATTATCTTTAGAGAAGAGGAAACTTGAGTGTATTTCACACATAAATAAATGCAGATAACAAAATATCAGAATATTTTCGAACATGATCCAGTGTCGATATCGATAGTCAATATCGTTCCTCAACGAACAGCACTATGGGTTTCGCAGAGCAGTAAGCAAAGATCTGCCCAGGCAGAGACACGAGATTGCAATATACTTCGCTGGAAGTACGACACTCATATCGTGCGCAAGTAACGCGGACGTGTATTTACTTAAAGTTAGACAGTTCGTACCGCAAATTTTTGTGTCTCAGCTTATTATAGCTGAAGACTGTGTTAAACTTCATCATCAGGAGCAGTGAACTTTGTATTCACCGGGACTTGTGTGATATTTTATATGCCAGTACAAGACTTTATTCTACAACAGTACAGTTTACAGTATACAAGCATATTATCATTATTGTTACGTGCAAGAGCCCGTCCCAAAGTTTTCAAACATGTATCTACTCCTGGATGTAACTTCATGACATTTTGAAACGACCGCTTCGTCGCTTGGTTCCGTTTGTGAACACGAGATGGTAGCTGCTGTCGGACTTTGGCGTTCTTCACGTGGTTCCTTCTTCTCCGATAGAGTGTGTTGGGGTGCCTTATAACTCATCCTATTCCAGTCATGTTGAAGGCTATTTATTATATTCTACGTCATAAACAAAAGCCTTTATATCCTTCATACCGCCAAAACATTTTAGTGGTGTCGTGTGAATATTATTTGGTTTTCACATTGTCGTAATATGTGGCTAAATTTAATTGGTCCAATTTAAATAAACCTGGTGCATGCTGGGTGGCCTTCGTGGCTTTTGTCATCCATCTTGTGAATAATAGTTGTGACTGATCGCTGGGTGAAAAAAGATCTACGCATATTGTGAATCTCGCCAGGGCGAGGGCTCTGCCCTCGTCCAAGACAACTTGGGGAAAATATCCCAGTGTTTAATGATACATGAAGTATTAGTGAGCAACGATCATCTGTGATAATCGTGTAAATGGTTTCTTCGGCCTTAATATGGAATGGCGATGTTTTGGTGTGCATATCTTCGACTGCGTCTGGAAGCCATCTCCTCTTCATTTTATTTCTTTAGTGATATAAATCCTTTAAGGATTTCTAAGTAGTGAGGTAAAAATTAGTGTTTCCCCTAAAGGTACGTTTTGTATTTTTATTATTTTAAATTATTGGAGCTCCATATTTTGCATGGTGTACTGAGTGTTTGTTTTGGTTCTGAAAGGTTGACCTTGGAATAGATATGTCACCTATGAAAATGTAAATTTTTTGTTAAACTATATTTGTCCGTGGAACACTACTGTTTTTCTTCTTATTTTATTATTTGGCATCTGGCTAAGGCATTTTCTTCTTATAATATTATGGTACTGGCCAGACGAATCTATTAACACTAGGCCTAAATTGGTTCATTAGTCGGTCGGTTTTTAGTCTGATCCGTTGCCTGTAAAACTATTTGATCTCGTAGTATCGTGAGTTTGTTTATATCTAGCTGTTTTCTCACTGGAGAAGATTTAATTTAAAAATGTAAATTACGCGTTTCACATAAATTCGTACTGATGTACCTTCATCTGTTCTTGGTCGCCATGGTTACTTGTTGACAGATGTGCATTGGGGGTTTTTGTTTTTCGGGCGTGTGTTGAAGTGCACGTTCTTGGGTCATGGTGATGTTCGTTAACTTATTTGTTTTAAATTTCCTTTTGTTTTCCTTTTTTTTTTTGGAGTTTCTTGGTACTCCTACGTTATTCTTTCGTTACCTTGTTTATGGTAATAAGTTTGCACTAGTTTTCTGATTCTCCAAGGCCCTCATGGTCCAGTTTGGGAATATGTCTGGTGCTTATTTAGTGTTTTTTGGTTTGTAGCTGTTTGTGCTCTTACCTCAAGTAATTGTTTTTTTGATATTGGCCTTAAATATGTATTATTTCTACAGTGAGAATTCTAGCTGAGAATTTATTTTATATTTAAATTTAGGCTACCTGATGCATGTTCTGTTTTCTGGTGGAGGTGTTTTCTTTTTAAATTTTAACATTAAATTTTTATTTTAAATTTTTAAAAAACTGTTGTGGCATTATTTCGTCGGCAGCAGTTCTGTTGGTTATTGGGGGGTGTCTGTAGAATAGCCTGTGCGTTCCCCTTTTCCACCTTCCTTCCACCCCTTTGGACCTCTTCTGTTGGGACATGTCATCTGGAGGTGATTTTGTTGCTGAAGCGAGGCGGACCTCTAAAGACAGGTAAGTAATCCACCCTGGCCGTCCACGGGTCAATTATGACTTCAGAACAGAAGTTGATTGAACGGATACTTCACCAAGACATGACTATGTCACTTATGGACTAAAATGGAAAGCAGGAATGCAATGCAATAGTGGAATTGTCTGCTTAGGATGATCACCAGCACCAAACATGGATTATTATAAAAGCAGATAACTCTTTAAGAAGCGGTGGAAGACGTCTTGGCGATGTTTATTGTACATTCATACTGTAACTGCATGAAATATGATGGCATACTACGAATAAGCTCCAGCTATATCTTGGGAACGTGTGAGAGCGATGAACTTGTTTCGCGAACAGCTGTGTTTCCTTTTCAAACGTTCGGACTCGGGTTCGCTTCTCTACAAGATCCAGTCGTATCGAGGACTACGCGAGCTCATGAACGAGGGTTCAGTTCCAGAATGAGGACGGTGTGTTTCTCGCAAACTCCTATTTAAACCTGATGGCAACGTACAAGGTAGCTGACCACCCATTTTCATAGTAGACAGTATGGATTAGACATACTCTAGAGTGTTCCTTTTCACCAATTTTTCTTAGTAGTTAGAAAATGCATTCCAAGGCTAGACACGATTCTCTATCGCTTCTGTCTTGTAGTGTATTTTATTTTTGTAGTTAACATTAATATATTATTATGCTAATTTTTATGCATTAATTCACTTCTCTTTCTTTCTAAATTTGAGCATTTAATGGAATTATATAACTTGTTGAGAAGATTAATATGAAGAGTAGGGAGAAGACTACGATAACTTTATATAAGAATAGTAGTTAGCAAGCAGATGACCAATACGCTACGTATACTTGAAGATTATTTGAATAGACATTTCTACGAATTTCGAATTTTGAATTTGAACACTTATGCATTTCACGCGAGTTTCTTTAATAGACGTGCGGGTCTATTTTTCTTCAAGTGCAGTATAAGTATGGAAACATAATGATATATAGAGCAGATATTTGCGATTTATGGATTAATTTTGGCAATCTACAGCTTTTGAGATTTTTCTTTTACGAGTTGTCTTAGACACTATTAGATCCTTCAGTTTCTATTTTTTTTTTCATGATTCGTTTGTTGAACTCCATCCTGGTTAAGCGTTGGATTCTAATAGTTTTCGTGTACCTTCTTAAGACAGGCTCATTACAATGGTGTAGGATATTGCGTGTTTCTTTGGGCGAGGATCTCCAGTCGAGTTTTTGTCTAGTAGAGCTGAATCGTTCTTTTAACAGTGATCTATCCACAATTTCTTGAAAGATATAGTTATGAACATGAGATTATAATGAGAAATAAATTATTATTGTAAAATGATTGCATAAAATATTTTCGTTACAAAGCGAAATGATAATGTCGAAAATTCTCAAGCATTGTTATTTGAACAGCTGATTATATTATATTTGCCTTAGTTCTGATAAAAATTGTCCATGATACGTTAACTTACGTTAATTTGATGCACGGTATTTCATGACTTTTATGTAAAAGCTTAGTTGAACTTGATGATGTTTGGAAAAATGTTTACAAGCTATGGAGAGCTTATCTATGAATGAAGCAACGTGTGTTTGCGAATTTGATTGTTATAATGAGATATTAGACATCAATGGGTGATCTATGTCATTTTTCTCTCCGGTATAAATTAGCTATTGAGCTATGTCTGAATGCAATTATGTGTATATTTTGAACGTGCAGTATAGTCACGTATATTAATACTAGAAGGCTAGTATGAGGTTAATACATCCAACATTTAAGTAAAACTGCATTGTGATAATTGTTCTAGAATGGATTGTTCAAATTAATAACATTTGTTTTTGGAGAAAGGTTAATTGGAAAGACGAGTAATAATATTGATATAATCCTGTAATAATAACCACTAAAAGCTTTAGAGATAATAATAATAATAACATGAATAACTATGTGATTTAAAATGTCCTTAACATTTTTATGCTATGATAATGCGTTCGATAAACTTAACCATTCGTCGAACATGCCATGATTTGACTTTAACTAATACTATAGAATGCTTATTGATGGGATCGAATTTATTACTGATGAAGAATTTGAACGTGTACTTCTTCTTTATCTTTTGCGTTTGTCCCACCTTGTGGCAGGGTCCGCTATGTGGGATCGTAGTCTCCATTTCCCTCGGTCATGGGCCATGTCTGGATGAAGAATTTGAACGTGTACAATAATGTATAAATGTAAATAATATCATAAACTTTGAAGATCATTTAAATATGTAACGAGTGTATATAATAATGTTTAAATATTTTTGAAACTGTCTTAACATGCGATTAGGATGCTGCATCTTGATAGCATTTTTGATTATGTTTCGATGCTAATGTCGTTATGAGATTTCTACGCTTCAGTAGAAGCGAATTATTTTGTTTAGTGGAGAGATAGTCCACCATGCAACAGTCTTTAGATTAATAAACTGTTGGTCAATTTTAAATACTTCGGATGTCTTGGTCATTTATACTAGAAATAGGATGCCCTACGAGGACCAGTGGTTCAGTTTTTAGGATGCCTAGCGCCACGCTCGAGATTAATTCAGTCATTTTTAGAGTCTCGTTAGCTCACTTTGAGTTATTTTTCGTTTTCATTTCATCGACCACTGGCATCTTCCTATCGCATTCTTTATAAGAGAGGTATCCTTATCCCTGGTTGATCCTAGTTGGTAGAATTTTAGGGGCATTTCAGCCTGGCGCTTCCAGATTCTACGATCCAGCAGTTCCATCGGATTTCAACAGGTAAGACCACGTGGATACGGGTGCATCTTAATTGGCGAACCCATAACGTGGGGAATTCGAATTGGTATTCTCGAATAACCTAGTGGTTAGCCGATTTTAATTGGCAAATCCATTTATGGGACTAGATATTTTATTTTTGCTTTAAAAGTAACTGTTAATGATTACGGCATGATCATAAGAGATATTTCCTGGAACTTTTATGGATCAGCGTGGTCATATGGAGGCATGATATGGGGCCAATTTTCACTCCATGCTTGTCGGCCATTTTATACTTGTCACCGGCGATGATATTTAGTGGATCATCAGTCACATTAATTTCATTTCTTTTTGATAATAAATTAATAAGCTAGATTTGCGAGTAGAATTTAATTATTTTTAGTATAAATTACCAAGCACATACACCTCCTATTTTATAGATATTCTTTACTATTAAGTTAAGAAGCCAAACAAGTTATATTATTCATATTGGTGAAAAGGGTCATTCTGAGTGTGTCAGTTCTACTATATATGTATTGCATTCTTATATTTCTCCATTTTATATTTTATAATTCTGTCAGGTGCAGCAACACTAGATGATGTAGTAGCTTTACTACATTCAGAGGATACAGTAATACTACAGTATAAACATTATATACAAGTATATAAATATCTAGTAACTCCACAAACGAAACTAGAAGTCACAGTTGGATGTCCGGAGCAGCATTACGTCCGTAGGTGCCCTACACGTGTCCCCCGGGTGGTGCTAAATAAGAAACAACATTGGCTGCTGGACAAAAAGAATTTTCTTGCGGATATCCCAGCAATTTGAGGATACAACGTTACTCGCGCGAGCTACATATGTAGCCCAAACAGTTATTGGATCTGATGAACTTGCACACGTTATTTTTGGTGTTTCGTTTTAATAATATGATAAATAGTTGTATATTGTTAGGGCCCTAAGGTCACTTAGCGCCCTTAACAGAGATATGCACATACACCAAGGAACCTACAACTAGATCTCCACTCCAGACATCTATCTACAATTACCCAGTACATCTACGCCAGCTACACTTATCTGCCCAACACCCTACATTATTTTCACCCTTAAAAATACCCCTAGGCTGTAAGCAACAGCAACAATGTCACACTTCTTACCACACAAGCCAGCAGAGCTAAAACATAGTTCTTCCACAAAGGCTTACCACATCTCATAAACATCAACACTGGAACTGACTGCCACAGCTATGAGGAAACGCACAGTCAGCAAACCTAAAACACATAAATGGACTTCCGAAACAGGAGAGGGGGTCTGTTGCCTCCAGGATTGCTGCCCGAGTGAAGTGTGCCGTCTCCGTACTTCAGGTGAGTGTGTACATCTCAGGGTCTACAATTAATCGTTATCCTTCCCCATTTCCGCACCTAATTACATTGTACTCATACTTATTTGAAAGCTATCCCTACTTTCAGGGGAGCATCTATATTCACACTACACCTCTTAGTAAGCTAATGCACTGTTATTATCAAAGCCCAATTGTTCTTATTGTGATCTAACCCTACTTCACGGCCTGCTTCCCCGCACACAACTTATTCATACACCAAAGTACTTGGGTCAGCGTTATTAGTTTACTTGCTCCAGCCGACCTTGTCCTCTAGCGCGCATTGCTCGTAACGCAGTGTCAGCAGCAAGTCTTAGCTTTAATCGTTCCCCCTTTAATTTGCCACACGTTACCTTTACCCCGCGGGAGCATCCCTCGATTTTGGTCCCTCATTCCTTGAAGCTTTACCCTTTCATCCGCCACGCCTCCAACACTCATCCATCGATCCCTCACACCAGCCGAAGTTCCCTATAATTACACACCACCCTCCACACCTACTCACCCCAGGTTCTGCCGCCACAACAAGGGTAAAACAATATAGAAGTATTTTAAGCTAACTCTGATCATTTTATGTAGGCTTTTGTTTTCATATGGAGAGAAAATACAAACCTAAGAAGAAAATTCAAGTTTATCCTACATCTTCGGTAAAACTGCAACAGAAATAAAACTAACAGGACCAGAAAAGTTTAATTATTTTTATGTAAACCTGAATACTTACATTAGTATATATTTGGATTGCAATTTAACAAAAAATACTAGGTTAGATAACTTCCTTAGAAAATCAGCACTTATTATGTACAATTTCAGTCTTTTCATTTATTTTTTCTCGAATGTTTGAAATTAATTTTTGCCGTTTTGGCTACAATCTACAGCCCAGGAAATCCATAAGCATGCTCGCACAAATTTGACCCTCAATCATTCTGCGCAAATAGACACAATGATCCGAGAAGATTTTCCTTGCACTTTGCGCATCTGTTGCTTGTTGATTTATCCGTTCCTCGTCCACACAGGAAGCAACAACCTACTTTACTTCCCCTACACTCGACCTATCACTACTTTCATCTAAACACTGGCTGATTTGAAAGTCGTCTACATGGCCACCTCCTGTGAGACAACGTTTCCTTTGCACGCTCAATTCTGAAACAGCAATGCTCGCGCGGGCTACTATTGTAGCCCAGACGACTTCTAATGCATCTGGTATGAGTTTGGTGCAATTAGTGCAGTCAGAAACACACCCGTCTTTTAAATACAGCATCAACAAGCAGCTACAGAGATTCTCAATATTCCTAGCAAAGAATATACTCTGCGCTACACCTGTAGCCTGCGCATGTAATCGATGGTTAAGAAACATTGATCAGTCAAGGAACAACGAGCAATGATTACAGGTAGGAGTCCCAAAAGTAATGCGACACTCATAGTCGGACAGAATAGCTGTTATTTTCAGTTGCTTCTCATCAAAATGAAATGTTTTTCAGTCGGTCAACAAGATTTTACCCAATTGAAGACCTCAAGAAGAAAAGGATGAGGGTCCACTAATTTTAAATCAAAATTGAATTTACGGTGAATTAGATATCAGTATATTAAGGCTTGTATGAGAGCCTCTGTGGCTTAGGCGGCAGCACGCTGGCCTCTCACCGCTGGGTCCGTGGTTCAAATCCCGGTCACTCCATGTGAGATTTGTGCTGGACAAAGCGGAGGCAGACAGGTTTTTCTCTGGGTACTCCGGTTTTCCCTGTCACAATTTCGTTCCAGCAAAACTCTCTACTATCATTTCATCTGTCATTCATTTAATCATTGCCCCAGGGGAGTACGACAGGCTTCGGCAGCCAGCACAGTTTATATCCTCGCCGCTAGATGGGGGCTTCATTCATTCCATTCCCTGACCCGGTCGGTCGACTGGAAGCAGGCTGTGGATTTTCGTTTTCAAGGCTTGTATGAAGATATATCATGACAAGTTTCACAGTGCTAGGATGAAAAGTTACGAGAAAAATCCATTTAAATAATTAAATTTCCCGTCACCGCCATGTTGGTTTTTGTACTCGCTAGGTTATTGAATGATCCATAGGTTAATGACCATGTTAATGACCTTTATACCGGGTGAGTTAGCCGTGGTTGTTACGGCGTGGCTGCTGGCAGTCGCTCACATCCGGGAGGCGAGGAGGTTTGAATCCCCCCGCCGGCAACCTTGAAGATGGTCTTCTGTGGTTTCCCAACTTCCTTCCAGGCAAATGCCGTGGTTGGTCCCTAACTATAGGCCACAGCTGCTACCTTCCAAATCCTCGTCCTTACAAGCAAAAAATCCTTCCCAGAAAACATTCCACACGCGACGGTACTTGTAGCTCCCCATGGTTGTCCGCATAGAAGCAGCTACAAACTGGCGAGCCGAACATGTCCACGGACACTCCCGGCACTCATGCCATACGCAAAAAAGAATAAAAAGAAAAAACTACCTTTATCGACATACAAAGTTTCTGTTTGATTGCAGTAATAGATTTGCAGATACTGAGAACCATCTAAATATTTCGAATGGTTGCCATGTTGGAGTTTCATATTGTGTAGGCCATAGAGTTATGTACCATTATATGAAGATTATTACGTTGGTTCATTTTTCAAACGGTCACTTTGATCGCATGATTAGGACACAAGAAATTTTAAAGTTTCGCACAGTCACCATTTTGAGGTTATGTAAACAATTTAACTAAATTAGATGTGATTGCATTACAATGTGAATAAACATTCGCTGTACCACGTTTCACCGCGCTCGAATGGTTAAATTTCGTGAAAGTTCTTTTTAAAGGTTTCAAATTCGCTTGGCTGCCATGTTCGTTTTGTACTTACAGTAACTGTTGAGGAGATATATAATGCCAGTGAAGTATTTCGTGCGGCTGCCCTGTTGGATTGGTGAAACGTATTAAAATTTGAATGGCACGCTCGAGTTCGGACGAGGTAGTAGTGTGCGCTTACCGAGTTTCATTGAGATCGCTGTGGTCTTTAGATAGGGCTGCCCTGGGCATGAATGACCATTTTTATGGTAAGAAAGACCTGCCTATCTCACCTATGTTAAATCTTCAAATTTTTGGTTCACTTTACTCAAAATCTGTTTGGGTTAGCCAATTGAAACATTAATGGATTACTGTTTGGATCATTATCTGCAATAATAAGAAGGATTATTGACAAAAACGAAATACTTTTGCCAATATGAATTATTGTTTAAGTTACTGTACTATATTTTAATCCAAAATTAAGTCAAAAAATATTTATATTTCAATTTGTATGTTATTTAAAGAGTTAACACTTCTTATTACTGTTCATTAGGATGATGTTGATACATTAATACTAATATGGACCTATCCTTATTAGTTTTCGTACAAATGGTACCAAAGTAGTGAAAAGTGTTAAACTGAGAAAAATGAGGTTGAAGTTTTTCATTACATTTTGTTACCTCTGACAATTCTTAGAACATTCCTGCCCCATAACTTGCATAATTTCGTCCATCACTGGTTATTTTGCTTCTCCTACTTCCTTTAGCTTTTAAATGAATAAATAAATAAGTAAATAAAAACAATATAAAAAATAAGAAATACGTATTTCAACTTATCTTTTTTCAAATAAGTGGACTTGTTTCCCTCTTCAAATCAACGATCCAATCATACTAATATATAACAAGATGTTCAGTAAAGAACATATCGCCTACTTTCTCCTAAATGCATGGGTATTGTTATAACCCTTTGTCCTTTTCAAGGAGTATGATTGAATGTTGGTTGTAGTAGCTTGTTGAAATACAACGTGCTATAGGGATATTAAACATGAATATGAGGTGCCCTTTGCTAGTGCTACCTCTGTACCAAATTTCGTTCAATTCGGTTTCACCGTGTTTGAACTGATAGGGGGAATCGATTTGCACACATACTTGGCCACCATCTGCAAACTATTGGGCTGATGTTCTTGCAATTTGGTCAGAATATGTTTCCCACATAAAGATATGGTGTTGCAAAATTTGGTAGAGACTAGAATATTAGGTTGGTCGTAATTACATTTTAGCTTTTAACATTTGGGTGGCCGCGATTACGTTTCCGTCAAGATAGCGGTGAAATAAAACATGACACTGAGGTGGCCTTTGCTAGTGCTACCTCTGTACCAAATTTCGTTCCATTCGGTTCCACCGTGTTCGAATTAATAGGGGGAATCAATTTTGACATAAAGATGGCCGCCATCCGCAAACTATTAGGCTAATAACCTATTAGATTGGTCAAAGGATGCTCCCTCCATAAAGGTATGTTGTTGCAAAGTTTGGTAGAGATCGGATGGTTATGTTAGTCGTAATTTAACTTAAGCTTTGAACATTTGTGTGGCCGCCATTACGTTTCTGTCAATATGGCGGCGATATAAAACAAGACACTGAGATGCCCTTTGCTAGTGCTACCTCTGTACCAAATTTCGTTCCATTCGGTTTCACCGTGTTTGAATTAATAGGGGGAATTGATTTTCACACAAAGATGGCCGCCATCCGCAAACTATTAGACTAATGACCTATTCATTTGGTCAAAGGATACTTCCTCTATAAGGGTATGTTGTTGCAAAATTTGGTAGAGATCGGATGATTAGGTTAATCGTAATTTGATTTAAGCTTTGAACATTTGTGTGGCCGCCATTACGTTTCCGTCAAGATGGCGGCGATATTAAACATGACACTGAGGTGCCTTTTGTTATTACTACCTCTGTACCAAATTTCGTTCCATTCGGTTGCACCGTGTTCGAATGAATAGGGGGAATCGATTTTCACACAAAGATGGCCGCCATCCGCAAACTATTACGCTGATGACCTATTAGTTTGGTCAAAGGATGCTCCCCCCATAAAGGTATGTTGTTGCAAAATTTGGTAGAGATCGGATGATTAGGTTAGTCGTAATTTGATTTAAGCTTTGAACATTTGTGTGGCCGCCATTACGTTTCCGTCAAGATGGCGGCGATATAAAACATGACACTGAGGTGCCTTTTGTTAGTACTACCTCTGTACCAAATTTCGTTCCATTCGGTTGCACCGTGTTCGAATGAATAGGGGGAATCGATTTTCACACAAAGATGGCCGCCATCCGCAAACTATTACGCTGATGACCTATTAGTTTGGTCAAAGGATGCTCCCCCCATAAAGGTATGTTGTTGCAAAATTTGGTAGAGATCGGATGATTAGGTTAGTCGTAATTTGATTTAAGCTTTGAACATTTGTGTGGCCGCCATTACGTTTTCGTCAAGATGGCGGCGATATAAAACATGACACTGAGGTGTCCTTTGCTAGTGCTACCTTTGTACCAAATTTCGTTCAATTCGCATTCACCGTGTTCGAATTGATAGGGGGGGGACAGACATTCAGAGTACACACACTCACACACACACAGACACACTCACACACACACACAGACTCACACACAGACATACACACACACACACACAGACTCACACACACACATACACACACATAGACAGACACGCTTTTTTCGCTCTGTGTTGATCTCATATCTCTACTTTCATTTTTTGCAAAAATCGAAAGTTGGCTAAAAATGAGATGGTGTGTGTCTGTGTTTCTGTCTATGTGTATATTACTCAATCACGCAAGAACCACTGGTCCGATTTAAATGAAATTTTGCATGGATGTAGCTGATTTACCAGGTTTACATATAGGACACTCTTGATTTCGATATTTTGTACTATTTAAAAATGGCGACTATTTTCATATTTCAATTTCAAATAAAAAGATAACTCTAAAAAATAGCAAACAGGTGATGGCACTACGAGCTTTAAAATTTAATTTTCTATACGAAAGGTCCTTATCACTTTTCGTGTATCTCCAACGGTTAGCGAGTAAAACCTAAATATGTCTTATAAAACCCGGTCAATGCCGAGCGATGTTAGTCTATGTTAGTCTCTACATGAACTGTTTTATTTATAGAGGTAGTTTTTGGAGTCCGAAATGAGACGTGATTTTGAGTCTAATTTTATACTCTTCGTGCCGGTTATTGTATGTGAGTATTTGGATCTTTACGCTGTTTCACAATGTTATAATGCTTTCTACTTTGCACGATATGCTTTCATACTTTTTATTGATTTGTTTTTCGTTAAATGAATATTTTAATTTGCCAATATTTATCAGCTTTTTGCCGTTTTTTACCATGATCAGAAACCCTAATTCACAGACGAATGTGTCGAAGACTAACGACTGTCACAATAGTTTATTTAGTGTTCATATTAATCTTACTGCAGAACAGGGCAAATTTATTTCAATATATTTGGTATTTTGCCTCTCACGGCCAATAAAAAAACGCACAAAAACGGCGTAGAACTAGAAAAGTTGCTGAGTTTTAATTGCTTGGTCCTGAAATTCAATATACAATCATTTTGGAAGCCTTTATAGGGAGGTGAAAGACTGTTTTAGTGTTTAGCTCTCGCAGAAAAGTAGCAGAGGTGTTCTAAATAAGAATTGAGGTATCGCACAGTTTGCTACGCCTTTGGTCCGCAAATTGAACACAACAGCCCGCTGATGAACCATCTTGGAGTTACTAGGCGTAATCTCGCACAAGACACGGCATAAACTTAGAAAACATTTCTGTGATTTATTTGTTTTTGTTATTATTACTTGGGATGATTGAAGTTGGTTCCGTTACTGTTACTCTTTATCATGACATGGTACGTTGTTTCCGCAATATTACTTATTGCGGATATGATAATTTCTATCAAGTTTGATGTATTTTTAGCATAATGTTTAGGCCTATATGTTTAAATATAGTATGAAGACGTTAAACGATAGGTGTTCAATATTGAAGACAGGTTATTTAACTTTTACTACATAGAAGCTGATATTTATTTCCAATATATAAACACACTTTCTCACCTACAAAGCGGAGGCAGACAGTCTTTTCTCCGGGTACTACGGTTTTCCCTGTCACAATTTCATTCCAGCAACAATCTCCACTATCATTTCATTTCATCCGTCATTCATTTTATCATTGCCCCAGGGGAGTGCGACAGGCTTCGGCAGCCGGCACAGTTCATGTCCTCGCTGCTAGATGGGGGTTTCATTCATCCATTCCCTGACCCGGTCGGTCGACTGAAAGCAGGCTAAGGATTTTCACTTTCCTACCTCTGTTTAATAATTTCGTGAGTGAAAATGCATGTAGTCTACACATGTAGTTGGTAACATGGAAATATCATAACTACATTAGGAATGTGTGATTATATATATTAATGATTTAGGCCAGCAAGTACTAAAAGCCGTTCGAAGAACGGGTACTTCAGGTAGTTATTAATAAATAGGGCAGATTACCTCGCTGTTCCGCCCCTTAAACAATATTTCTTCAATAGGTCAGTGCAAAATCACAGTGATTATATTATTATGACGATGTTCAGTAACCACTGGTAACATAAACCATGCAGGAAGTTGTCATTGTCACCAACACAATGTCTGCGCTCAACAAAGCAGACAGGAAGTGAGTTCAGAATTCTAACTTTAGGCCTAATAGTTCAGAAGTTATACGCAAAAACATAAATCTCTGTAAAAGTGGACGATGTCATTCATGGTGCAGGATAGTCATTTATATCTTATAAAATGACTATTTTCATACATTTTACAAATTCCTGTTCTCTGCATTGTATATAACTAAAACACCAACAAAATAATTTTTCATTTCTTTCGCCCCTAGCCGGGTCTTTCTTACCTTAACTCCAGGAAAACACCAAAGATGTAACCTATTTTCTCAACTTCTAAAACATTCCCATCTGAACAACTTATTCAACGAGATTTACATCTCCCACACCAAGCCAAATTAAAAAGAAACACACTGCGACGCGATTATTGTTATTGTCAAATAGCTTAATAAGATTGTTCAAGCGCTCCATTATTAACTAGCAATTTAAACATTAATAGTTATTTTCTTTAAGGTGGAAACTGGGCATGTGTGGCGTCATATTTAGTAGAATACTAACATAAATAATAATATTAATAATCATTCCCATTGTTACCAATATCCTATGGTCTCAACTAACGTTGTATAGATATTTCTGTTGAAAGCACTGAGGCGATCTACTTTCAAATATTGAAGTTCTGTTTAACACTGCCATCTAGTAGCGGAAAACAAATCTCTACTATGTGACCTGCAGGCTAGGTGAGATTTAAAACTCTATTAGGCGATTTAATTAGTTCACCTCATGGTGCAGCAGCTAGCGTTCTTGGCTGACACCTCGGAAGTCCGGGTTCATTCCACAGTTCTGCCAAGAAATTTAATTCTGGTCTGAGGGCTGTAACGGAGTACACTCAGTCTCGTAAGGCAGAACTGAGAAAAGGTGGGATCAATTCCCAACTCAGCCCTCCTAGAAGTGGTTTTCCGTAGGTTTCATACTTCCATACTTCCTAACTTGTGGGCATGTGTATCACTAACCTTCGGAATTAACAAATATCCGATTTAGAGTATGACTTCAAATGTCAACTGTATTAATTATACAACCAGAAAAATATTATTATCAACCACAAATATTTATTATTATTATTATTCCAGAAAAATAGAAAAATAATAATTATTATTAAATCCCATTATTATTATTATTATTATTAATATTATTATTATTATTATTATTATTATTATTATTATTATTATTATTATTATTATTATGTTCAAAACTTGGTTTAAAGTTATCAAACTGTTCGGGGAATATCACCCTCGACTTCAAAATGATGGATAGCTATCCATTTCTCAACTTAGATTAATTTTTAAATCTCAAATTATGACGGCTAATGACACACATACACACACAGACACGCTGACAAACGGTGATCTCATAAGCCTATTTTTTTTTTCATAAATGAAAATAGGCGAAAAAGAAACAGTCCTCGTCATTAAAATGATCCAACTGCTCCAATATAGTTCCTCCTATCAGGCATTCAATTTTCTTGCATTGCTTCGGTACCAAAATCTCCTTCGTTTTTGAGGTGGTGATTTTATTATCATACTCCCTACATTTTTGTTAACCCTAGAACGGTATCGCTAATTGCTACGTTGCTATCGGTAGCACCATGCATCAGCGACGACTAGGATTCTAGAAACTGATAATAAATACCACTTAAGTCAACTTTTATTTCACTCTCCAGGATAGCAGAATGGAGACTGTTTTTGAATAATTTTGTTTGATTTCTGTTAAGTTAATTTTCGTTTTTGAATTTTGACTAATTTTTTATTTAATTATTTATTTATCATCTTACGAGCGGACGGATCCCTTCCTAAGAGAGTCCTCCAATCTCAACCCACGGGAAAACGCCCGAGAGGACGCCCGAGAACACGATGGAAGGATCGAGTGACGACGATCCTTCAAGAAGTGGAACCGACAACTGCGGAGGATGATGCTAGAGACCGGAAAAGATGGAGTGCCATCTGCAGCAAATACCTCCTATCATGATTGACTGACTTTCCTTTTATTGGATCGCTTTTGCGTTTTGTAATACTTTTTCCTTTGTAATATTTTTTGTTCTTGTAATATTTGTAATATTTATCTATACCTTTTGTTATTCTTCTGTAGGCCTCAATGGCCTGTTTAATGCAATAAATGATGATGATGATTTATTTATCTTTTTGGAATTTATGAGCTGGTTTTCACTAATTTTGACTATGTGTGATTGTTCTCTTCTTGGAGTTTTACAAATTTCGATTTTTGGACTGTTTGAGCTTTGTTGACTAATTTTGACTGTATTTTTTAGCCTACTTTCGATTTTTGCAAAAAATGAAAGTAGACTTATGAGATCAACACAGGGCGAAAAAAGTGTGTCTGTCTGTGTGTGTGTGTATGTGTGTGTGTGAGTCTGTGTGTGTGTATGTGTGTGCGTGAGTCTGTGTGTGTGTTTGTGTGTGTGTGTGTGTGTCTGTGTGTGTGTGTACTCTGAATGTGTGTCCCCCCCTATCAATTCGAACACGGTGAATGCGAATTGAACGAAATTTGGTACAAAGGTAGCACTAGCAAAGGACACCTCAGTGTCATGTTTTATATCGCCGCCATCTTGACGGAAACGTAATGGCGGCCACACAAATGTTCAAAGCTTAAATCAAATTACGACTAACTTAATCATCCGATCTCTACCAAATTTTACAACAACATACCTTTATGGGGGGAGCATCCTTTGACCAAACCAATAGGCCATCACCGTAATAGTTTGCGGATGGCGGTCATCTTTGTGTGAAAATCGATTCCCCCTAATAATTCGAACACGGTGCAACCGAATGGAACGAAATTTGGTACAGAGGTAGTGCTAACAAAAGGCACCTCAGTGTCATGTTTATATCGCCGCCATCTTGACGGAAACGTAATGGCAGCCACACAGATGTTCAAAGCTTAAGTTAAATTACGACTAACATAACCATGCGATCTCTACCAAACTTTGCAACAACATACCTTTATGGAGGGAGCATCCTTTGTCCAATCTAATAGGTTATTAGCCTAATAGTTTGCGGGTGGCGGCCATCTTTATGTCAAAATTGATTCCCCCTATTAATTCGAGCCCGGTGGAACCGAATGGAACGAAATTTGGTACAGAGGTAGCACTAGCAAAGGGCACCTCAGTGTCATGTTTTATATTGCCGCCATCTTGACGGAAACGTAATGGCGGCCACACGAATGTTCAAAGCTTAAATCAAATTACGATAAACCTAATCATCCGATCTCTACCAAATTTTGCAACTACATACCATTATGGAGGGAGCATCCTATGACCAATCTAATAGGTCATTCGCCTAATAGTTTGCGGATGGGGGCCATCTTTGTGTCAAAATCGATTCCCCCTTTTAATTCAAACACGGTGAAACCGAATGGAACGAAATTTGGTACAGAGATAGCACTACCAAAGGGCATCTCAGTGTCATGATTTATATCGCCGCCATATTGACCAAAACGTAATGGCGGCCACACAAATGTTTAAAGCTTAAATCAAATTACGACTAACATAACCATCCGATCTCTACCAAACTTTGCAACAACATACCTTTATGGAGGGAGCATCCTTTGAACGATCTAATAGGCCATTAGCCTAATCGTTTGCGGATGGCGGCCATCTTTATGTCAAAATTTATTCCCCCTATTCATTCGAACACGGTGGAACCGAATGAACGAAATTTGGTACAGAGGTAGCACTAGCAAAGGGCACGTCAGTGTCATGTTTTATATCACCGCTATCTTGACGGAAACGTAATCGCGGCCACCCAAATGTAAAAAGCTAAAATGAAATTACAACCAACCTAATAATCTTGTCTCTACCAAATTTTGCAACACCATATCTTTATGTTGGAAACATATTCAGACCAAACTGCAAGAACATCAGCCCAATAGTTTGCAGATGGTGGCCAAGTATGTGTGCAAATCGATTCCCCCTATCAATTCAAACACGGTGAAACCGAATTGAACGAAATGTGGTACAGAGGTAGCACTAGCAAAGGGCACCTCATATTCATGTTTAATATCCCTATAGCACGTTGTATTTCTACAAGGACTAAAACCAACATTCAATCGTACTCCTTGAAAAGGACAAAGAGTTATAACAATACCCATGCATTTAGGAGAAAGTAGGCTATATGTTCTTTAGTGAACATCTTGTTTGTATTTGAACTAAGTTTTTATTTTTGTGTTTTTTTAGATTTTAAGTACCGGTACCGTATTTTTTCGTTCTTATTTTTACTTCTTGAACTTTTTTTGACAACTTTTGAAAGAAAAAAATATCGAACTAAAATAAATGCTCGTTCTGCTCGTCCATAAATATCGAATCGTTTAAATCTGAGTAAAAAAATCAACTCTGGTCCTATCTCAGGTTTCGAAAGAAAATATTTGCAAAAGCAAATAAACATATCGATGACTATAGAGAAAAAAAGATATGTGTTGGCAAGACTGTAGAAAGTACTAGAAAAACCAACTAACTACGCATAGGAATAATGTAAATTGCAGCTTACATTCTTGTAGGTCTTGATGGTAGAAATCTGAACTGAACCGGACTACTCAGTCTTCCTGTTGTATGTCCCATTAGGACGCGTACTTATATTCTCGTATCAGCTTCCATGTTATACCCACAAGCTGTTTACGCAGACATAGTGGCGATTATAATGTCTTGCAGAAAAATGTTGGCAACTTCAAGAGCTGAAGTGTAGTTGACAGGGGTCTGATCTAAGCGATCCATAATGAAATAATTACCAAGACCCACTGTGATACAATCAGTATTCCAATACTCTTACAATCTTTTCAGCACTATTATAAATTCTGTCGAGTTGGCTGGGCAAAGCTTCTCACTTTTCAGATCGCACAAGGCTAAACCTGTATTCCCATTCGGCTTTCGAATTGTAATATGCAAGAATGGTTTTGAAGTTACTGACTTATCTTGGCTAGTACAACTATTGGATATAAATAATCCAGCTATAAGTGAATGTGAACTGAAGAAAAAGTTGTAGACATAGTCTACCATATGTCCAAGTTGTAGCGGTAAGAATTACCAAGTGCCACAGACTTATTTCACTTCTATGAAACCGAAATAAGTTCTAAACTCACTCGAAATAGTTTAACACTTTCAGTAACCGTGTACTGTCGAAAATTCTAATTCCACAGCTTGTGCTGTGAGTTGAAGTTTAAATGCAACCATGTGCTCGGCGATAATAACGATGTTTGAAGTTCGGTGATAGTCAAGCGGCTAGAGCGCTTACGTAGCGTAGCACGACCAAGTCAACGGAGTGCTTGTGACGAAGTAAACCTACCTCTGCCTGCGAGGCTCGCCTTATATACCCATCCGCTTGCTGGCTTGAGGTCACTGCGGCGAAAACGCTGGAAATAAAACAGCTCATAACTCGGCTTCTGTTCGATCAATTTCTTTGAAACAAAGCTCATTCTTCTTCTCTTGTTCTTGCCAGTAATCTGATATAGTTTTCATGTTTCCATCTCAAAGGGAAATATTTAGTGACATATAGCCTCGACTATGACGCTCTCCTCCTAAGTCACTTACCCACTTATTGGCTGTAAATTCCTTCGAAAAGCTTCAAAGAAGGTTTGGAGCGCGCTATTCAAACATCCATATCCGAACTTAGAATCGTGGCCTGTTCCCTCAAATCTAGGTTCACGGCTTGTACCCTTCAATCTAGGCAACTGGATTTGGGCACAGTACTTTTACATGAAGATTATTGTGTAGATGTAGTATTCAAACTTCAATCGCATGATTAGGACACAAAAAGTAACAAAGGGATTTTAAAATTTCGCACAGCTGCCATCTTGTGGATACGGAAACAATTGAAATAAATTAGATGCCAGTGGATTAACATTTGTATAAGGATTTACTGTACCAAGTTTCACTGCACTCGGATGGTTAAATTGCGAGAAACGTCCATGTGAATATTTATACTTGGCGTCGCCGCCATGTTGGATTTGTGATCACCAGGTCCTATAGGTGAACTTAAGTTCATAGCCCCTATGAACATTAAAAAGTTCAGTTTGACTAATGTAATAGATTCGTAGATATTGAGAACCGTCTAAATATTGTTATACGTATAGCCCATAGAGTCATGTACCATTGAAGGAAAATTATAGCGTAGGTTCATTATCCATATTTTCACTTCGATCGCATGATTACGACACAAGAAATAAAAACTTCATTTTAAAATTCGCAAAGCCGCCATCTTGAAGTTATGTACACATTTGTACTAAATTAGATACCAGTGCATTACAATGTGTATAAACATTTGCTGTAGGCCCTGCCATGTTTCATTGCATTTGGATCGTTAAATCGCGAGAAAAGACTATTTAAAACTTTCAAATTCGCTTGTCCGCCATGTTCGGTTTGTAGTTAACTGGTTTTCCAAAGTCTCATAGATGAACTTCCAGTAGTGCCCTTTATCTCCGTACAAAATGTCAGGGTGATACCGGTAATAGTTTCAATGATATAGAATGCCGGTGAAATATTTCGCACAGCCGCCCTCTTGAGGTTATGTAAACAATTGAACGAAGTTGGATGTCAGTGCATTACAATGTGTACAAACATATGCTGAACCAAGTTTCGTTGCGTTTGGTTGGTTAAATCGCGAGAAACGTCTGTTTAAATGTCGCAAAGTCGCTTGGCCGCCATGTTGGTTTTGTAGTAACAACGTTTTCAAGAGTCACATAGATGAATTTCTAGTGGTTTCCTTTTTCACCGCAGAAAGTTCCAGGGTGATATCGGTAATAGTTTCGGGGATATTGAATGCTGGTGAAATATTTCGCACAGCCGCAATGTTGGATTGTTGAGACGTATCAAATTTTGAAGGGCATGGTCGGAGTCGTCCGAAATCGTTCTATGAACTTACCAAGTTTCATTGAAATCGCTCTAACGGTTTAGATTTTATTAGGGGGGACACACACACGAATCACACACATACACACACAGACACGCTGACAAAAGGTGATCTCATAAGCCTATTTTTTTTTTTCATAAATGAAAATAGGCGAAAAAGAAACAGCCCTCGTCATTAAAATGATCCAACTGCTCCAATATAGTTCCTCCTATCAGGCATTCAATTTTCTTGCATTGCTTCGGTACCAAAATCTCCTTCGTTTTTGAGGTGGTGATTTAATTATCATACTCCCTACATTTTTGTTAACCCTAGAACGGTATCGCTAATTGCTACGTTGCTATCGGTAGCACCATGCATCAGCGACGACTAGGATTCTAGAAACTGATAATAAATACCACTTAAGTCAACTTTTATTTCACTCTCCAGGATAGCAGAATGGAGACTGTTTTTGAATAATTTTGTTTGATTTCTGTTAAGTTAATTTTCGTTTTTGAATTTTGACTAATTTTTTATTTAATTATTTATTTATCATCTTACGAGCGGACGGATCCCTTCCTAAGAGAGTCCTCCAATCTCAACCCACGGGAAAACGCCCGAGAGGACGCCCGAGAACACGATGGAAGGATCGAGTGACGACGATCCTTCAAGAAGTGGAACCGACAACTGCGGAGGATGATGCTAGAGACCGGGAAAGATGGAGTGCCATCTGCAGCAAATACCTCCTATCATGATTGACTGACTTTCCTTTTATTGGATCGCTTTTGCGTTTTGTAATACTTTTTCCTTTGTAATATTTTTTGTTTTTGTAATATTTGTAATATTTATCTATACCTTTTGTTATTCTTCTGTAGGCCTCAATGGCCTGTTTAATGCAATAAATGATGATGATGATTTATTTATCTTTTTGGAATTTATGAGCTGGTTTTCACTAATTTTGACTATGTGTGATTGTTCTCTTCTTGGAGTTTCACAAATTTCGATTTTTGGACTGTTTGAGCTTTGTTGACTAATTTTGACTGTATTTTTTGTATTTGAACTAAGTTTTTATTTTTGTGTTTTTTTAGATTTTAAGTACCGGTACCGTATTTTTTCGTTCTTATTTTTACTTCTTGAACTTTTTTTGACAACTTTTGACAAATTGTGATTGTTTTAAGCGTTTTGTGGATTTTGACAAATTTTTATTTTTTGTGCGTTAGAATTTTTTTTAAATTTTGATTACCGTTACTTTGATTTTTTGACTAATTTTGACATTCTTTTGTATTGTGACTATTTTTTTAATTTTAAGTATTTTTCGTTTTTTTTTTTTAATTTTTGACAAATTTTGACTAATTATGGTTGTTTTTGCTGGTTTTTATGGATTGTGACTATTTTTTATTACTTTGTGTTTTTATTCTATTTTGACTACTTTGCTTTGAATTTTAGGTCTGACAAACACTGTTTGGGATTGGACAAAAGGGAAAAGTGGGGGAAACAGAAATGTATCCCGTGTTCGTCGCGGAGACGAACGCTACCAAACTAGGGTTAAAGTTCTAAAATGTTTGTTTTTAAGCTTTGGATGGCGTCTATCATAACAACCAGGTATCAGTATATGCTAGATTGCTGAAGTAGACTATATTAATGTAGAGAGAAAGTTTTTTTTAATTATATAAATTAAATGTTTTTATATTTGATTTGATTTTTCATGATGTTTAATTTATTTTTCTCTTTTTAACGTAATACATTTGACATGTGTAGTACCCAATTATGTAATATGTACGAGGTCCATCCACAAATTAAGTTTTCCGGGTATTTAAATAAACAAAACTATAGTTACGTGGAAAACTCAATTGGCACCAGATGTACCAACATTTGAGCTTCTTTTTTTCGACATAATCCCCACCAGGATTGAGACACCCGTCATATCTTGGAATCAACCTTTGTATTCCTGTGTCGAAGAATGCTGCCGCCTTAGAATGGGATCAACGTGTGACATTCTTCCTCAGCTCTTCGTCAGTGTGAAAATGCTGAGTGAAGAACAGGAATTTCATGATGTGATAGAAAGCAATAAAAAGAAGTTCCGTGACGAACTAAAGAGCCTACTTTTCTTAAAATTTAAGATTCATGCCAATGATTCATCTGTATGGATCTATCTAGAATAATGACGAAATTAAGTTGGTAATATCGAAATTTCTAATTAGTTCGAAATACTGTATACATGGCATAATGTAGCCAAATAGAGAACTACAGTTAGCAGCCCTGGTGACGGAATATATGCTTAGTTCCATCTCTTAAGGTAGAGAGTACAAAATTTGGTTGAAGTCCAATGGATAGCATGGACGTTACATGCAGTTAAACATTGGATCTAACAGCAAGCGCAACATCATGTTGGTAACAACGACATACCTGTATTGGTCAGAAACAATCTGAAATAATATGATCTAGTGTTGTGTCAATTTTGAATGAATTCCATTAGTTAGTGTAGAAGTTACATGCAATTTAAAATTGGACCTATCAGCCTGCTTAGAATCATGTTGGCGGCACTGGCGTAGGCCTATATTAGTCACTCCAAATTAATCTAGAATGCCAGGTACTATACGTTTGCAAAGTTTTGAGCTATTGCTTGCATACTTTCTGATATATTGATATTAGGGTAACAAAAATAGAGACAGAATTTATTAACAGTTGGCAGCCCTGGTTACTCTAAAGAATCGGCATAGTGCTATCTGTTATGGTACACATAGCACACGCGAAATTTGGTTGAAATCCAAATGATAGTATAGAAGTTACATGTATTTAAATTTGGACCTCTCAACAGGCTTAGAATCATGTTGGTAGTACTGACGTATATAAGTTACGACAAATTAATATAGAATGTCAGGTACTATACGTGTGCATAGTTTTAAGCTGTCGGCTTGCATACTTTCTGATGTATGGGAATTTGGATTTAAATAAATGAGAGCATTTATTAACAGTTGGCAACCCTGGTGGCTCTTTAGAATATGCTCAGTCATATCTGCTTATGTACACATAGCACATACGAAATTTGGTTGAATTCCAATTGATAGTGTCGATGTTATATGCATTTAAAAATTGGACCTATCAGCAGGCTTAGAATCATTTTGGCAACACTGCCATGTATGGCCTCATGGAAATTAAAAAGTCCTCTCGGCACGCCGGAAGGCGGAGGTAGATTTCACCGGACAACCTTGGGGATAGGCGAAAATAGGCAGAATATGCAGGTTTTCGTAGAAGGATCAGACCTCATTTATTGCGTGAAAGTATTTTATAATTGGAGATTAATTAACTTTGTTTTTCGTCATTTTATGCATATTTTAAACATTTTATTGTCTTATGATGACGGTAACCTTCTTGTCATTTGGAGTCCATTTTTATACTTGTGGTCACACTGTCCTTATGCAAGGTTTCGACACTGATGTGTAACTATGTAACGGTCTGTTACTTCTTCACGCAAAATTATATCTCCCGCAGAGATGTTGGTTGGTTCTTCAGTTTAGGGGCTGCGACAACGCGGTCATGTAACCCCGTGTACTTCGGGTGAGTGTAGAATCTGTCTGATAAACGGTGTGAATTGTGATGGCTGTATTAGTCTGTAATTCAGGTAAGGAATGCAGACGCTCAATTTCAAGCAGTAGTTCCTAATGTTGCTACCAGATACTACCGTCAACGACACCTAGCTGTGAACTTGGCTACTAGATGCCACTGCAATCAGCAACTCGCAACGAACGTTGGATCCTCCCCTCCAAAGGAAAGCATACTGAGGGATTTTTAGCGCTCTTAGAAAATCCGACGACTTTGGCCGGCTTTGAACCCGCGACCTTGGGCATGCTACCAGTTACGTCACCGAAGCCGCTTCACACTTAGTCAGATGGAAATCTGAATCTGATCTCGCGCAAGTGCGTTGTCATGGCAACGTCTGATGGCTCATCCCTCATCAATTTAGTAGTGTTGCCATGGCAACCACTGATAGCTCTTGGCATTTTCTTATAATTCTGAAATCGTTTTTCTCATCCCTTGGTGTAATGGTGGGTCATATCAAAAATTCTTTCAGACAAAAGTTTTACGTAATTATTAGGGGAATATTGTCCATTTTGTACGGTTTTGATATTGTGCCTATTAAGAGAGATATGATTAATGCTTCCCGAAAAACCCACTTTTTCCCACCCCTTTGGTCAATGGTTGGTGCTATCAAAAAACTTATTTGACATAAATTTTTGGCACTTATCCGACACATATTATGAACTTTGAATGGATTCGATATTTCACGTATTAAGAGAGTTATAGCGAAATTTCACTTTTTCGAAAAAAGCCTCCCTTTTTCACTCCCTTCGACCGATTTTTCCCATTAACGAACTCGACCGAGATTTTAAGGGTATACATATTATGTAAAAAATTCAAAGTGATTGGTGCAAAATTACGACAGTTATCGTGTCCACAAGAAACTGATATACATATATATATACATACATTATATATAAACTTTTGAACTGACGGTGTTTTTGGGGTCTGGGGGATGTGAAACGCGAAGATATGTCGAAATTTTCCGGAATTCGAAACATGGGACCCATTGCAATAGTTAGCTTTCTAATGAAATCTACCTAACAGCAATATTATTATCTATACGTGTGCCAATTTTGAAATCGTTCCCATTCATACCTTCCATGATATCCGACTTGGAGCTCAAATTTCAATTGCGATTTTTCAGCAGTTGGTAGCACTGACATCATTTTCAAATATGGCCGTGAGATATTGTTTTAGATTCCTTAGTTGGGGGTAGTTAGGGATAAAACACTTGTGTTACTGTGATGACTTGGAAAGTAGTTCCTAGGTGAGGATAGCTTCCCGTAGCTGGGAGAGCTTACCAGTGTGGTGTGTTGATCAGTGTCTAACGCTAGGGGGTGTTCCTGCAAAGATGCAAGTGTTGATTAAGGGATGGACCTCTAAATGCAGGCTAGTATACCGGCCTGCCAGCTGGACGCTATGAGTAATACAATAGGCGTGCTTATGTCAGCGGCTTGACGTTATGTAGTCGAGTCAGGTGCGGGAAACACAATGGAGTCTGACCAAGCAGTTACTGGCTACTACGGTCACGGACAATCGTGACGAAGGTCAGGAAGGGTATGGGGATGTGAAGAAGAGTGTAATTAGTAGTAATTATTAATGCAATGTGTAACTTACTGACCAAGTGTTTATTGGTCAGTGAGTGTGAATTTGCAAGTCCCTCTTGGGGGAATGTAGGTAATTATACAAGTAGAGTGTACAGAATTATGAGTGGGTGTTTACAAAGTAAAGGATTCTGAGCACTTGCTGAGTCTCACCTGATGATGCAACTGGAACAGATGTCGGCTAGGGCCTTCGGCGACGCACACTGTATAACAGATGATGGCTCCAATAAGGACTCCTTTCTTATAGTTCTTGCCGTTGCGTGGTCAGCATTCCGCCGACGTAGCTGCCCCAGTTAGTTGTTGTGTAGATGTTTATGTATGTGTCGCAAGTAGTTGGCTAACCTCCCAAGCTGGGTGGCCGCCTCTTGCTGTGTAAAGGTAATGTTCTGGTCTTATGATGTTGCCAGTTGGGGTGGTTTTAGTGAAAGATGGGGGGTGGCTTTCAGGGGTACTGCCCCCCCCCCCCGGGCTGTACAATATACAGGTATAAATCTTTACTTCTACCAAATTTTGTTTCGATTGCTGCAGCCGTTTAGGAGTTGATAGGGGGGGACGGACACACACACACACACAGCCAGACAGACAGACCGACAGAAGGACAGACAGACACACATTTGCCCGATCTCATGTCTACTTTTTCCTCATTTTTGCAAAATGTGAAAAGTAGGCTAATAACTTTGTTGGTTTTACGTCCTTTTTACCTTTTAGAGACGCCGGGGTGCCGGAATTTTGCCCCAAAGGAGATATTTAACGTACCAGTAAATCTACTGACATGGCACCCTCACATTTGCGCACCCTCAAATGCCAGATGACTGCGCTGCGATGCGAACCTGCAACCTTGGGCTCAGCAACTGAGAACGTTAATACCGCTGTGCCACGCAGCCAGTTGTGAAAGAAAGAATGGAGATCAGGACTGTATGGCGGTTGGTTGTTTCCTTAATTGAGGGGCTGCGACAATGCGGTCATTTAGCCCCGTGTACTTTAGGTGTGTGTAGAATCTGTCTGATAAGCAGTGTTAATTGTGATGGCTGTATTAGTATGTGGTATCTATTTTTAATTAAGGACCGCAGACATTCAGTTTCAAGTAGTTCCTACTTTTGCTACCAAATGCTACCGTCAACGACACCTAGCTGTACACCTGAATACTAGAAGCCACCGCAACAGGCACCTGGCGTCGAACGTTGGAACTTAAGGAGCGTTAATCAAATCTCACCAACAAATTATGCTCCCACAATTGTAGTTAGTGGAAGGTTCTTTTATATGCCATACATCTCAGACATGGGCCCTCTGAAGGAAGGCATTCTGAGGGATTATTAACGCTCTTAAACATTCTTACAACTTCGGCCGGGTTTGAACCCACGATCTTGGGCATAGATGCTCAGCATGCTACCAAGTACGCCACCAGGGGCGGTCCCAAGGGGGGGGGGGGCAGGGCGGCCATGCCCCCCCCCCAAAGGTCTTCAAAAATAGAAAGAAAAAAAGAAAATGAGAAAGAAAAATGAGAAAGAGAAAGGCAGAGGAGAGAGAGAGGGAAGAGAGAAAAGGTTTGACTTGACAGTTCTAATTTTGACATCACAGGACCTGCCTGTGAGAGTGAGACCAGCCCTCCAGACCCCTTAGAAAATGAAGGAAACTTCCGTGAACTCCTTCAGTTTCGAGTCGAAAGCGGCGACGAAACTCTTCGTAGCGACCTTGAAAATGCATCAACACGGGCTACGTATATTAGTAATAGGACACAAAATGAACTGATTAAGTGCTGTCGTGAGGAAATCCAAGAAGACATTGTTCGGAAGGTGAAAGTAGCAGCATGTTTTCCGTCATGTTCGATGAGACATCAGACATTTCCCTAAAAGAACAGCTTGCATTGTCACTTCGCTAGTCCACGAAGAAGAGGTGCACGAAGATATTTTGACATTTGCGAACGCCTACGAGTCTATTAGGGAGGACGATATTCCAGGCGGAGAAACAAAATTGTCAGGCCTTGCTCTTGGTCACGCTGTACAAGATCTCACTACAAAGCTCTCACTCGATCTTAAGCTTTGTGTTGGGGTAGGCACGGATAACTGTTCGGTGATGTCATCGGAAACGAAAGGTGCAGTACAGGAACTTTTGAAAGCGGCACCTTGCTGTTCTAGGTGTCCATGCTACAATCACGCCCTTAACAGCAGCTTCGCGAAAACTTCAAAAGTAGTGCCCACTCGTAATGGTACAGCATTGATGAAAAATGCAATTAACTTTGCTAGATCATCTCCTAAAAGATACAAAGCTTTTTTTTTGTCAGTTCTGGGCGAAGACTTTGGCAAACTGTGTGAAACGAGGTGGAGTGAAAAACATGATGGCCATTTACAGTTCGAGAGACTCTTAGTTAAGATAATTCGAACGTTAGAAATCATGGCAGAATGGGAGGACAGCGACACACCGAGTGTAGCTGAATCCCTCATTCAATCATTGTGTGATACGCAATTTGTGGTTTCAATGTTGTGACTGTGCAACGTCCTAAGTAAAACCCGGCCTTTGAGCCTTCTTCTTCAGGACGATTCATTGGACTTGGTGATGGCTTCCACGGGTGTCATGGACACCATCGAGGCGCTTTCAACTGCACGTGAGAACGCTGAACCGTACTTCCGAGATAATATTTTGCAGAAGAATTGGAGTTTGAGGTGGCGTTTCTCCGAAGAGCAGGCAGAAGGAAGCGGTCCAACGTTCCAGCTGACATTGACGCACCCGAAGAGTTCTACCGCCGAACTGTCTTCATTCCGCTGATCGAGCATGTGGTGCAGGATATCAAGGAACAATTTCCAAATGAATCTTTGGCCGCATTCGACTTGATGCCTGCAATCTGCGTTGACAAACCGGCTGAAGACCCAACAGTGGTGCAATGTTTGGAGGCTCTTCGTATCAAGTATCAGCCTTTGCTAATTTCCGACGGGCGCCACTTGCAGGGAGAGTATGCTGTATGGAGACAGCGATGGTTGGGATTGAAGTCGGCAGGGAAGAAATTGCCATCAACTGCAATTGAGTCAATGGTACTGCTCGAGTCTAAGCTGCGTGAACCTGAGAGGAATGTGCATCGCGGACTATGAGAAATGGAGTTGACGAGTGATGAGGTTTCTCGGTGCGTGCATAGTACCGAACCAAATACATTGGTCGGTGACTCACTGACTTATTCGTAACACCACACTGGTTTCAGAAAAGACCCTATGTTAGCAGTATTGGAATAGACGAGTATGTCAGGTAACACGGCGGGCTGTCGACAGGCTTCTCAATTCACGCCTGCTCCTACCCTGCCTGTGCCCTTCATCCTGCAAGTTCTCAGAGCTTGGAACCGGGCAGTAGCTGCTTCTCAAATCTTGACACATACAGTCAACACTCTCCTACAGGTTTTGGCGACGTTGCCTGTGAGTAACGCCGCTCCCGACATTGCGACGGCTGAAGGACTGGCTACGGTCCCGAATGCCGGAAGAAAGGCTAACCGGACTGGCTCTGTTACATTGCCATCGGTCAACGAAAGTCAGTGTGGAGAAAGTAATTGATCGGTTTGCCAAAATGAAGACAAGGCGATTGGATTTTGTTCTTTGATCAGATACCTACAATAAACAGATTTAAATTTTATTATGTGTGTTCTCTTTCTAGAGTCTATTCGACCCTCTCCTCGATTTTTATAAAACTAATAGGTTATTATACGAATTTCAGTCCTTATGATATTATGCGACATGCTACCAGTAAAAATTAAAGATGGCCTACTGTATATAAAATAGGACGGATGCCTCCCCCCTCCTTATGGGCTTAGGGCCCCCTCCAAAAGTTAGCTGCGACCACCCCTGTACGCCACCGGACTGTATGGTGGATGATCGAACATTTCCCAGCCGAATTCCTGCAGAACAAATGCTGTACGTCGAGCTATATGTGGTCGAGCATTGTCATGGATCCAGTTTTTCTTACACCTCAAGAAATACCTTCCTCCGGTCAGCATCTTCACAGTGAGGAAGTGTTGATCACGAATATCACACGCTGGTTCCATTTCCAGGCCGCAGACTTCTACGACACAGGAATATAAAAGTTGATCCCACTATATAACTAGTGTCTCAATTCTGGTGGTGATTATGTCCAAAAATAACTCAAATATTTCTCTATCTCGAACCAATATTTGTTTTCACTTAACTATTGTGACAGCCCTCAGCCCTTATAAGGCTGTAACACCCTAAAACCCCAATAATTCCTCACCAAAGGAATTTGAGGAAGAGATTAGAGACAGCGCAATTATTAGATAACACACAGGTGAAGCAACTATTGCCTCACGGCCACAACACTATAACTGCTAGTTTGCAACATTACCCAAACAACAATTTCAGGAATACAAACCAATACTGCTGAACACGCGCGACCTAGATGAGGCTTCAAATACGAAAGACACCCACGAGGCCGGGTCAGACCAGTGGGACCGAAGGGTTAGATCACTGTGTCGACGGACGGAAGTTGGCCGTCCTCCGGTGGTATCGCCTCCCGACGGGATTCGACTTCCAGACACATCGCCGCCATGGGTAAATGTGTCAGCTTTTCCGTTTTTCCTCCTCTGCCTCTTTAACATCAATTTCCCCCTTTGCTTTATTGCATTAAACCCTAAGTTACTACTAAGGAAGCTCTCTTTCATTCGCCCCGTTATCGTAATCCCAGTTCCCTTCTTTGCAATTGCACCACGGCCTGCGACCAATCACTGACGCAGCACGTAACCAGCTGTCAGCGCAAGGTCACATACGCGTGCCATTGCCCCAGCAGATGGACTGCGTACCAATCTATAAGGAGTACTCATCCTGAAGCTACTGTCATTTCCTCTACACTCGTTCATCCCAACAAACACTCACACATCCCCTCACAGACACATCCCGCTCTAGGAAGTTACCCTCTTACGCAGCTATACCCCCATTACACTACTACCCTTTCACCAAGCATCGCCAACCTACCAGAGAGGGTGGCGACCTGAACGCAACGTTTTCTTTTTATTAAGAAAAAGGGAAACTTAATTTCTTGGAGGCTCTCGTAGTTACAATGTATCATAATATGCAAGACTAGCATTACCCGTCGCAGCTTCACCCGCGAATATTCTAGATGTAAAGAGTACACTGAGCAAAATCTCAATCACGAATGCTATGTCTGATTTATCCTTGGTATGAATAATCAGACTTTATCAATTCAGCTACTGGTGGTGTGGTTAGGGGTTTGTCATTCCTTCATAGGTATATTAGAGCGAAGTTACTTCTCTGGGAATATCACAGACACTGTTAATTTAAGGGCCTTTAAATGTGGTTTTCGGAGACCCTTTATAGTCGGGTGAAAAAGACTTTCGTGCCACACTCACACCTGAAAATTGCGTGAAAGAAATCTAGAGTGCCCCTTGACCCCCTTAAGCGCATTATACTGTATGTATTGATGAATTTTACAGCTTAATTTTGTTCAGTGATATATTGCGTCTTACAGAAATAAATGGACCTGTGAGATTCTGTTACCATGGTTACCGTGTTGCATTCTTTCATTATTTCTTTGTAAATATACATGTTTAAGGTATTTTTTAATTGTGAGTCATTTAAAGAGTAAGTGAGTGCGTTTCGTTTACGCATTGGGTTGTGCTGAACCTGTAGGTACCCCACATGTGTAGGTTGGTGTTAATGGGACCTTATTTTCGGTACAAAACTGGAATGGGACCTTAGCAAAAAAATATAGGGAGGGATTCTTCAGTGAATCGTGGAATGTACTGTATTCAATAAACGAGTACAATACATACTTACAGCATAAGAAATTCAACTTAAATTTAAAAACACTTATTATAATCATTTTTTACGTCTTTATGCCCTACTCAGGAGCACGATTGAACCTGCTTAGCAGATGTGTTGGCCTTCTTTTTCTCCAAAATTCACTTCATCCAATCACTGAGCTTCTTCCTTCGTTCTTCTGTCCAAATTATAGTGGGTGTGGTGTTTGGTTTGTCTCCAGTTTGGTGATTGTCGATTGGGTTCTGAATTTACATCTATGCCCTACAATGTCATCTGAGATGTTGATTTCCTGGAGATCTGTTTCAATTTCACGAATTTATTGGTTTTTAATGAAACGGACAGGTTGCGAATTCTTTTACAGTAGTTAGTCTGTTATTGTTCATTCTAATAATGTGTCCATAAAATTTCAATCGACTTTTCCGAAAAGTGTGAGAGATGATATTATTCCCGCTATACAAACTGGGACAAAAAGTTTCATATTATTATTATTATTCTTTCCTTCCTTCTTTCTTTCTTTCTTTCTTTCTTTCTTTCTTTCTTTCTTCGTTTTGCCCACTTAGGGAGCGCGTTTAAACTTGTTGATTCGGGTTGATGGTGATTTCCTCTTCTTCTCCTCCCGAAATCTCCTCATGAACTCACTATGCCCCTTCTTACTTTCCTCCGTCCATTTTTTTCAGTGGTATTTTTAGCTTTTTTCGGTGAAAAAGTGATTTGTAACTAGAGTTCCAAAAGTCTTGCGATTCATGATGGTATCTTCTGTAATGGTTATTTCCTTTAAGTCCTGTTTGATTTCTTCCAACCAACTGAATTTGACCTTCTATGAATTAATTATATCAAGCAGTTTTTTTTGTTGTCTATCTGGTGTTGTCCATTCTACAGATATGACCATAAAATTTCAGTATATTATTATTATTATCATTATTATTATTATTATTATTATTAGGCTAAATAATGAAGTTACGTCTCAGTCACAAAGACTGCTGCTCGTTGCTATTAGGATGTCTCATAAGTAATGTCTTTTCTAAGCTTGGTGTTTTATAAGACTGAATTGGATTTATTTGGTTGGCCAATGCTATATATAGGAGGCCATGGCTAGAAATGTGTATTTTTCAATAATGTATCAGTCGTCAGTTATTGATACATGATCGCAAACAAAGTTAACAAAGTTGGAGGCTAGGGTACTTCTAAAGCACTACAGAAACAAGATATCAAACATGCTGCCGCGGCTCGAAGAATATGTGTTGCGGAAACAGGTGTCGTCAGTGAGCGTGTGGCACAACGAAGGCTCCAACGTTCCAACAATAGAGAAAACAATTACGAGCCTTACAGTAGTCGCATATGGTGTGTAACATCTGACATAGAAGAAACCTCACGTGAAATTGTTGATACACCGGGATTTTATACTATTATTGGCACAAATATTATTCTATTGTAAAAGGGAGTGTTTTACAGATATTGTAGTTTATAATACGGAACTCATTTTATTAGATGATTTGTAGCTTCCACCAGCACTAGTCTAAAGAATACGATATGGATCAACTAGATTAATAGACGCGACACCACTCATAACCTTAAATTCCTTATAAACACGTCCTCTTCATTCGCAGACCAACACGTAATTTCATATGGATTCTGTTAAAATGAGTCATATTGATATGATAAATATCGTTTAAAATGATAATGTGGTAGAAAAAATACCTACCCCTTCCGGGTTTCGAACCCGAGATCTCTAGATTCACAGTCATAGGCGCTAACACCATCGCTATTTCGACTACGAAATTATTGTGCACAAGATGGTGACATTTCCACGTTCCAATAATACTGCATTTCGGAATTAAGTTTCATTTATATTTTACTTGTTTCGATAATGTTCCTGCGTGAAATTGAGTTTAAAATGCCATATGAATTGGCCCTCTTGTGAGTTAAGAGAATATATTCAGCAATAGTTCATGAAGGCTTGCTCAATTCTCGTATAACCACAACGATTATATTATATTGATGACTGCGTTACCGTTATGTGGTTTATACAGAAACATATATATTTATTTATTTGAACCAAATCTACTTGTTAATTGTCACTTTAACTCAGAGAGTCATATCGTGATATACAGACAATAAACACATAGATAACATAAATTTACAGTATGGCGTTAGATAATTAAACCAAATGTTCATTCGGCATTTCATAGCTTCCTCGTTATTTCAAAACTTAATAATGCTTTGCAGTAGTTATCTTCATTCACAATATCACTGAGCAACTTTTCTGATGTAGACTGCGCAAAGTTCTTTCTTAATCATAAATGTGGACACAGTGTTCATTTTTAGACAGTTCTCCATGGGAGACACATCACAGAAAGAATTACTTTTATTTCCCTATCGAGCCCTTACTGACTGTAAGAGTCTGATAAGTTCTGTAGTAAGGAAAAAAAACCATCAAACTCACAGGAAAAATCTACAGACAGCAATATGTGGCTGTACTGTAGTAATCGTATAGGCTACCTAGTTAATACAGATAGGCTCTCCTAGGCTTTAACAAGATTTATAGCTTAGGAAGCCGTCTCCTGTACTTGAATGCTTAATTTACATGCATCTTTGTTCTGAATCTTGTCCGACGCTTTCTTATTCCACATTGCCCTGATGGTATTAAAATATTTTGCTAATTGACCTGCTTTCCCCCATTCCCTTTTTAGTAATTTAATTAAAGTGTGATACTCATTTTCATTTTCTATTATGTTTAGATCTGCTTTGTCTACAAACTTTGCTCTTATCATTTTAATTTCCTTGCATTCCCTGATCAGGTGCGCTGCACCCATAACCTTCCCACAAAACAGGCAAATGTCCTCTTTTCCTACTTCTCTCAACGCTTTGTTCTTATACACCCCCATTAACCACCAAATTATCCCTCTCATTTCTCTTTTCATTAGGCATTGAGGCTTTATGCTCATAAAGTTCCTTATTTCGCAGAACTCCGTTAAGGTTCTCCTACTGGTGCACTCTTCTCTTAGCACCTGCAACTCTACGTCATTAACCCTTCTACACACTTTTTTGCACACCCTACCTTCCTCTCTTTGTAAGTCCCTATCCCATAGATAACCCATTCCTAATCTTTCCAGTACACTTCTTACCCCGTCCACCCAGTAGCCCTCTTGCTGATGCTTCATTTGGTGCAGGTAGGCTACATTAAGCATTTCCTCCCCTCCACCTGCTTTTAAACGAATCCAAGACTTTATGACCTTTTTTATGATATGTTGTCTAATGCTTACATCCTCACACAACATTCTCGCTCCACAATTCGCCGTGCAACTAGGTAGCCCCAAAATTATCTTGGCAAACCTACTTACAATACTGTCCAGGGTTTTCGTTCCTTCCTCTAAACCCCATACTTCCACTCCATAGAGTGCTCTTGAAACGATGAGTGCGTTGAACACATTCTTATACACTTTGTAGTCAAGATTCGGTAACCTACGCTCTAACACTTTAACATTCGCCAAAGCCGCTAGCCCTTTCGATTTTGCCCTTTTAATTTGTTCGGTCCATTTACCATTACTCGCCATTATCGTCCCTAGATACTCAAGTTTTTTCACCGTCTCTAACTGCGACCCATACATGACCCACTTTTCGTTCTTAGCCAGTTTAACTCCCTTTTTGCAGACCATAACTTTGGTCTTACTCGGGTTAATTTTTAAGTTCCAGTCCTCACAGTATCTCACAATATCCTCAATACTATATTTAATGCAGAAACATAAAACCGCCAATGCCGACTACTTGCAATGTTTGATATTCAGGCATTTTACCATTTAAATACTGATACAAAGACTTAGAACATGTACCATGTGCTTTGTTTCAATCACTTGACACCAGAGTTCGCATGAGCGTTTACAGTTCAGTATGTCATATGCATTCCACATGGCCGAGAGTACGTCATGGTATCAATTTCTGACACCGCGCGCTCATTGCTTCTCTTACCACTGCCAGCTGGATTGATCGATAGAGTTGGCTGTGCATCTTACACTTCCGTTCGATCCACAACTGCCAGCTAGCACACTTCCGTTCGATCGAAGGGAAGTTTGCCAGCTGGTGCCACCTCGATCGTTTCGATCCCCTTCCGTCCCATTTTTCAAAATTACTCCCACAAAAATATCCAGCAACCGACTGGAAAGATGTAACACATCAAAAACACTACAGATTTACCACATTCTGGAAAACCTTCACTATGGGATATTGAGAATACACGCAGAGTTTTGGAATAAAATCCACAAAGAAGTACTCGTAGGCTGCCAGAAGAACGTGGTGCATCGAAAGATACCATACATCGCCAGATCAAGAAACTTGGGAAATCAAACAGAAGCTGTAGATCTGTACCTCATAGATTGACCCCTGAATAGGCTCAACGTAGAGTGGATATCTGTCGTCAGCATATCGGTAACCCCATGGAGAATTCTTACGTGTGTTAAAATTGGATCTATTAACGCAACGCTGACTCCTTGAAACTGAGGCTCAGTCGCCGTCATCCTGACGAAGTCATCCTTAAAAAGGATTAGTTCGGCCCCAAAGTGATTTTGTGTGTCTGGTGGAATTTTGAAGGAGTGATTCACTTTTCGATGGTAACATCTTTCCACTTGGTTGCTTGATATTTTTGTGGGAGAGATTTTGAAAAATGGTACGGAAGTGGATCGGACGGATGTGTGTAAGACGCACTGCCAGCTAGATCGCGATCAAAGCAGCCAGGAGGGATGCGATCCGATCCAGCTGGCAGTGGAACGATGTGGAATGTATATAACATACAGATACCGGGTGAGTTAGCCGTGGTTGTTACGGCATGACTGCTGGCAGTCGCTCACATCCGGGAGGCGAGGAGGTTCGAATCCCCCCACCGGCAACCTTGAGGATGGTCTTCTGTGGTTTCCCATCTTCCTTCCAGGCAAATGCCGGGGTTGGTCCCTACCCATAGGCCACAGCCGCTACCTTCCAACTCCTCGACCTTCCATTCCAACTTTCCTCCCCAACGGTACTTGTAGCTCACCCATTGGGTGTCCGTCTCGAAGCAGCTACAAAACTGGCGAGCCGAACATGTCCTCGGACACTCCCGGCACGAAAAGCCATACGAAAAAAAACCATACGGATTAATTCAAGGTTTTGAGGCGCCATTACAGATATTTCTGCAATAAATCATCATCAAGTTGTCGTTATTTGATGAAAAAATATTCATTAAATCATATTTGTTGAAAACAATTATTATTTATTAAGAGTATTTTTTTCAATCTCTGGATAAAAGTGATGGGCATCCACTTGCCGAGTAACTTTCTTCAGCACTTTCATACTGAACGGTAAACGCTCATGCGAACTCTGGTGTCAACTCATTGAAACACAAACCACAAGTCTTCGTATCAGTATTTAAATGATGATATGCTTTTATAAGAAACATTGTAACTAGTCGGCAAAGCCAGTATTATGTTTCTGCACAAGTGTGACAGTAGTATATCTCCAATTCATTCTATACATTCATCATAGTACCAGTATGAAAACGGAGCGTAAATTAAAATTTTAAGAATATCCAAGCTGTGTAGTATATGAGTAGGATAACATGTCAGATGACTTCACATACATTTCATCTCAATTTCATTGCAGGATATCCTGTCAGATGTTACACATCATTTGCGACTACTGTAAGGCTCGTATATTTTTGTTATTTTTTTTCTTCAAACGGGCGTGCTGTCAATGCGGATCTTTATTCTCAACAACTGGAAACAGTTCATGCAATTTTGAGACGGAAATACCCAGCATTTAGTTAACCGAAATAAAGTTAACTTTCAGCAGAGCAATGTGACACCTCATACTGCACGAACAACCATGGCAAAAATTCAGGAATTGGGAGGAGTCAATCTGCTACCACATTTAGCATACAGCCCTGATCTTGCATCTTTAGATTACGATCTTTTTCGATCCATGGCCACTTTCTGGCGTGGAAGAAATTTCCAATCATTGGAGCTGTGGAAGTGAGTCTCACCGAATTATTCGCATCAAAACATCAAAACCCAGATACTGGTACTCTCGTGGAATGAGAAACCTCGCAGAAAGATGGCACAGGATCATAGAATGATGGTCTCTACTTTGGAGAATAGTTTATAATTTCTTGTCAGAAAACTTTCCAAATAAACTTTTCTTTAAAAACCAACATACTTATGAGACATCCCTGAACTTCTATACTACGCTGAAAGGGAAATTGTGGTATCAGTAGCGTTTCTTGCACTGAGAGTCAGACACTCATGTCATTTGTTAAGAGGTTCTTGCGATCTGAAGGTTTTATATACAAATCTAAGTGCTCTGTTCTACTTATTATAAGTGGAATATTTTAAACTAATTGGAGTACCTGCTGTGGTTAGCCTTAGTGGCATAATTATGCAACTCTGAGCACCGCGTAAAAACATGAAGAGTGTAATTTACTCTCACGACACATGCCTTCTTTTTCTATCTGCCATATTACGAACGAAAGAAAAGTGGTTTAGATGAAATAACAATAACGAAGTGTAGAAAATAATAATTTTGTGATCTTTTACACATAAACGGTCGTTCCTTTTAACATGTATTCTTTTTGTTCTGTATAGGCCAACTACGGACCACGACATTCAACTATTTTGTTTGGAGTCAGTCCTGATGTTTGCCCAACTATTTTGTTTGGAGTCAGTCTTGATGTTCGCCCAGTAGTCATGCATCCTCTGGCTGTGTCGTTCCTTCCTCTCCTTTGTCCAGAGGGCATCTGTCTTCTTCCTTGTTTTTTTCCTGGAACTTCAATTGCATTAATTTACTCTTGAGAGACGTTCAATCTTTAATGCCCTTTTCCGTAACTCCCAGCACCAACAGATCTTTGCGCACTTCTGTCAGCCATGGTGACTTGGTCTTCCTTCTTTGCCAGTATGTGTGAAGCAGGTTGGTCAGCCTGGTTGAATGCATCCTGCAGACGTGAACATAAAATGCTAGACGTCTCTTCCTGACCACGTCTGTAATTCTTTCAGAGTATTTATAGAGTTCCTGGTTGGGTCGTCTTTTGTAATTACTCCCTTCCTTGACTGGTCCCAATATCTTCCTCAATATCTTCCTCTCTTGGATTTCTAATTTGTCCACGAGTCCATTCCTGACTTTTAACTTTCTGAAGTTTCTTCGTTTTGCCCACTTAGGGAGCGCGCTTGAACTTGTTGAATCGGGTTGATGGAGCTTTCCTCTTCTTCTCCTCCCAAAATCTCCTCATGAACTCACTATGCCCCTTCTTACGTTCCTCCGTCCATTTTTATCCAGTGGTCTTTTTAGCTTTTTCGGCGAAAGAGTGATTTGTAACTCGGGTTCCAAAAGTCTTGCGATTCATGATGCTATCTTCTGTAATGTTTATTTCCTTTAAGTCCTGTTTGATTTCTTCTAACCAACTGATTTTGACCTTCATTGAATTAATTATATCAAGCAGTTTTTTTGCATATCTGGTGTTGTCCATTCGGCAGATGTGACCATAAAATTTCAATCGTCTCTTACGCACGGTATCAGTGAACTTATTGATTACTGTGTACAAGTCTGTGGTTTTCCTTTTAATCCATATACCATTAACATAAACGGGGCCATATATTTTCCTGAGAATTTTACGTTCCTGGATTTCGATTTCACCAATTTGAGAGTGGCCTCCTAGAGATATAGTTTCGGAGGCGTACAATGCTTCCGGAAGAACAACTGTCTGGTAGTGCCGTAGTTTTGCATTTCGTGACATCACTCTTTTATTATAGTGATTCCATGTTATTCGGTATGCTTTCTGAAGTTTGGTAGCTCTTTCTAAATTAGCTTTCCTGTCCAATCCAGACGGTACAATAATTTCTCCTAAATATTTGAAGGAAGGTGCGTGTCTAATTATTCCATAGTTGGTCTGTAGTGGAGATCTCGGGATATTCTGGTCTCCATTTACTATGAAATGCGTCTTCTCATACGATATTTGGTGTCCTGTCTTTGATGCTAACTCATGTAACTTCTCTATGGCATACTTGGTTTCTTCACTAGTCTTGGTAAAGATAGCTAGATCATCAGCAAAAGCTAGGCATTTTACTTTTATTTTCTGTTCCAGAGTACCAATGCTTATGCCTTTGATGTTGTTTTCCCACTCCCTGATGACTTTGTCTAACACTAAGTTAAAAAGCAGTGGGGAGAGGCAGTCACCTTGTCGAACTCCGGTATGTACTTCGAAAGGCTCTGATAGTTCACCTAGGAACTTCACTTGAGATGTTGTGTCAGTGAGAGTCTGGCGGATTAAGTCCCTGGTTTTCCTGTCAACTCTGAGCTCTTCTAGGGTGTTTAGAACAGTTTGTCTGTCAATAGAATCATACGCCTTCTTAAAATCCACGAAGGTGACAAATGTGTTGGTACTGCGGCGTATCCTTAATATCGTCTTTAGGCTCCAAATCTGCTCCGAACACGATCTACCTTTCCTAAAGCCTGCCTGGTATTCACCAATCAAATGACCAGTTTGTTGTTCTACTCTGTTTAAGAGTGCTTTAGATAATACCTTGTATATAATTGGTAAAAGTGATATACCTCTGTAGTTGTTGGGGTCCGCTCGGTCGCCCTTTTTGTGCAACGGATGGATAATGGCATTCTTCCAGTCCTTCGGAATTATTTCGCTCTCCCATATTTCTGTTAGGAGTGTATGAATTCTCCTTATGAGGTCATCTCCTCCTATTTTCAACATCTCAGCAGTTATTCCATCGTTCCCAGGGGCTTTGTTATTTTTGAGCGATTGGATTATCTCTTTTATTTCTTGAGTTGTTGGGGGAAGTGAGTCTGGGTTTGGTACAGGTTTTTCAAACTGCAGTCTTTCCACTGGAGGATCACAGTTCAGTAGAGTTTGGAAATAATCAGCCAGTATCTTGCAGTTCTCCTTACTGTTTGTTTCTAGTCGTCCATTACGTCGACGGAAACTTAGAGTTGGTGGCTTGTACCCTGACAAGTCCTCACGGAATGTCTTGTAAAAATTTCGAGTGTTGTTTTTCTGGAAATCCTGTTCTAACCCTTCGAGTCTGATTTTGTTGTAGGCACGTTTTTCGCGCCGGATTGTTTTAGAGGTCAGTTTTTGAGTTTTTTGGAAGTTCTCCCATCTTTCCACTGTCCGATGTCCATTCCACTGATGCCATGCTTTGACTCGGTCATTGACGGCTTCATCGCACGTTGTGTTCCACCATCTGTGCTTTCTTTTCCTAGGTGGTTGTCCTAATTTCATGGCTGATGACTGTAATGTTTTGCGAAGGTCTGGCCACTCCCTAGGATTTTCTTCCTGTAAATCTCGTACGAAAACCTCGGCGTTCTTCCTCAAGCAGTCCGGATCAACTCTTGGAAACCGGTTGCCTTTAGGTTTGGATCTGTTTGGTTGAATCCGAACCTTGATTTGTGTGAGGTAGTGATCCGAATCTACCACTCCCTTTCGTACCTTAACATTCTGAATCTCCAGCATATTCTTTGCGGAAATAGCCACATGATCTATCTGAAATTCCCCTAATAACGGGTTAGGTGATCTCCAGGTTTTCTTTTTGTGTAATGGTCTCATAAAGTGCGTGGACATGAGTCTCAGCATGAATAATGTACAAAAGTTTATTAGACGCTCTCCATTCTTATTAGTCCGCCGATGTGCGGGATGGAGTCCTACTATTGATCTGTATATCTTCTCTCTGCCAACCTGTGCATTGAAATCCCCTAATAAGATTTTCACGTGATGTTTGGGGATTTTACTTGTAGTTTCCTCTAGCAATTCCCAAAAGTCTTCTACATTCTGTGGATTTCTCTTATTGTCTATGTTAGTGGGAGCATGGGCATTTATCAAGGCATATGCCTTGTTGTTTGATTTTACTGTAAGCACTGAAATTCTTTCGCATGGCGATGTGAAGTCAATAACTGAATCTAAGATAGTTTTCCTCACTGTAAAAGCCGTCCCAAACATTAATAAATTGCCTGTGATATTAATGGCTGGTTTACCCTTAAATATCCTGAAGTTTTCAGAGTCGAAATGATTCTCATCTTGGAATCGTGTTTCCTGAATTGCTAGGATTTGAATATCAAATTTGTCCAGGACGTCAGTCAGTTGTTTGAGCTTTCCTGTTTTCAACAGGGTATTGATGTTAATAGTACCCAAGAAGTTCTTTTTCTTGGGGCGAAGAGATTTTGAGAAGCTCCGATCCTTCTCTGAAGCATCATTTCGTTCCCGATCCCCCAGAATCCGATGATCGGGAAAGACCGGACGTGTGTCCGGGGCCTGGGGTAGTTGCGTTAGTAGTGTGTGTTCCATCATGCCTTAGTTACAAGTTGAATATACAACTAGTGGTGATCTTAAGATAAGATCACGAAATTACTACTCGATTGTTGAGATCGAGAGGTGCCTCTAGGTGTTCTCTGGCTTAAGTGTGTTTGGTCCGCGAGAGCTATTTTATTTCGCTCAAGTCCGCCGGCAAGCCGGTGAGGACCCCCCTATCCGCCACCAGGGACGCGCCACGTCGGTGTATCACCTCTCCGCCTGCTACGACAGCGTAGTAGGTTCGTGGCATGTATTATTATTATTATTAATATTATTGGTATTATTGTTGTATGCAATAGCCCTTTTGGAGGATTCGATATCAACTTTGGCTACGTTTCTTTTTATTTGACATTCCAGATTTCCTTCCAAAAATTCGGATGATCCGGAAACATTTCTATTTCTGCGATATATTGTACCCTTCAAACCTGGGTCTTCTAGGATGGAACTCTCTTCTTGGGGCCACGCTCAGTCCATAGGCTTAACTTACATTACTATCCCAGGAACGCAGAGAAGAAATCACCGGGACATAGCTACAATCACACGTCAGGGTATCTTAACAAAACAAAATGAATTCATCCACTAAGATTAAATTACTACAACAAATTAATTTATTAAGCTAACAACCCCCCTTCATTTAAAATGAAATAAAATAAAACCGAAACAACCCCTGAAGCTAACTAAAGCAAACACGACCCGGTATCCTTACAGGGACACCACCCTGGGTCGATGGCTCGAAGAGTGCCATACAAACATTAACATAAAATACCAATGAGTATTTAATAATTTATTTCCACCTAATGTCAATAAAAATAAATTAATAACATTAATTATTCAGACCAGTTTCTAAGAAATACTTATGTTAATTATACGCCAAATCAATACTAATAGAAAACACACTTAAATGTCTAGAATTTATAGACTCTTCCGCTGAAAATCAACAGTAACTTAAAAATAAACTAGTAGAACCATAATAACTAATAATTTTATTCAGAAGAGGAATATTTACAAAAATTTTCATAGATATATTTTTCAGAAGATTAACCATATAATTGCCTATAAAATCAATATTTCATATATATTTTTCAAAGATTAATTAAAAATTTTCATAGGTATTTTTTATGGATTTATTAATGTTTTTTCCAAATTATTATCTTAAAAAGAATTGTAATGATATCCATTTCTTAAATTAAGTTTATTTTAGGATTTGTTTTACTCTTAATTGTGCTAAAAAAAAGAAACCATTTTTGTTTCGAAACATGTACACTTCAAATAGTCTATAAATTGTAGACATTTAAGCGTGTTTTCTGTTAGTATTGATTTGGCGTATAATTAGCATAAGTGTTTCTTAGTTATTCTGTCAATACGGTTCCAAACAATTTGCTATTATGACAAATATTTTTGCTTATTAGACTATTTTCGGTCACATTATGGCCCTCCTCAGTAAATGTTTTTTTTTAAGAAAGAAAAGAAAACAAATATAATTGCGTGCAATGTGAATATTATAGTTGAATTTAACCTTTGAAAATAAATAAAGAATACATAAAAATATTAACAATAATTTGGTAACATTGTGGTGTTTGAAGCCATATTTTCAGTGTTGCCTTAGTAAACAAGACTTTAGTGCTTTTCAGTCGGTCAACACAAATGTACCCAAGAGAGATGGGTTATGCCCTAATCCTGAAATAAATTAGAGCCTACTTTTCTTTTATTAATCTCATGTAATTTATTTCAGGATTAGGGCATAACCCATCTCTTTTGAACATTCGTGTTGACCGACTGAAAAGCACTAAACTCTTGTTGAACATTTTGGTAATATTTTAAGGGTAGGTGGTGGTATCCGCTGGCCACTGCAAGGCTTCTGTGCGTTAGAGGCGCTAAAAATGTAAAGACTTGCCTACTGTTGCAGACAATCAGAAAATATTTAACTGTAACTAAACTTGGTAGTATTTTTAACTTAGGGCATGTTCTTTCTCTTTTAAAGGAAATTTAGTTTGTGTCGCAGTTTTTAACGCGAAAACCGGTGGAGAATATGCTGCTTTCTGCGAGTCTCTTGAAACATTCCGTGATACAAATTTGAGGAAAATATGTTTTCGTAGGCCTATTCATGAAATCAGCGTAGATATTAACAATGTTTTTGGTTTGAATGTAGAATTAATAAAAAAAAAGAAGTTCCGTGACGAACTAAAGAGCCTACTTTTCTTAAAATTAAGATTCATATCAATGATTAATCTACAGTAAATGAACCTATCTAGAATATTTGGATAAAATAATATAGACAGCATTTATTAACAGTTGTCAGCCCTGATTGCTCTTAAGAATACTTATAGTCATATCTGTTATGTTACACATAGCATATACGAAATTTGGATGAAATCCAACTGATAGTATAGAAGTTACATGTATGTAAAAATTGGTCCTATCAGCACGCTTAGAATAAAGTTGGTAGAACTGACGTATATAAGTTACTCCAAATTAATCTAAAATGTCAGGTAGCCTACTATACGTGTGCATAGTTTAAAGATGTCGGCTTGCATATTTTATGATTTATTGGTATTTGGATTTAAAAAGAGAGAGAGGAATTATCAACAGTTGGCAGCCCTGGTGGCTCTTAAGAATACGCTCAGCCATATCTATTTATGTACACATATTACATACAAAATTTGGTTGAAATCCAATTGTTAGTGTCGAAGTTATATGCATTTAAAAATTGGACCTATCAGAAGTCTTAAAATTATTTTGGCAACACTGTCATGTATATCCTCCTGGAAATTAGACTGAAATAGTATTACCTACATGTGTGCCAATTTTGGAATAGCTCCCATGCATACCTTCCAAGATATCCAACATTGAGCTCAAATTTCTAGTGCCTTTTTTCAGCAGTTGGTATCACTGACATCATTTTCAAATATGGGGTTGAGATATTCCGGTATACATCTTTACTCGTACTAAATTTGGTTTCGATTGCTGCAGCCATTTAGGAGTTGATAGGGGACACACACACACATCCAGACAGACAGACAGAAGGACAGACAGACAGACAGGCAGGCAGACACACATTTGCCTGGATCGATCTCATAAGTCTACTTTTTCCTCATTTTTGCAAAATGTGAAAAGTAGGATAATAATAATAAAAATAACATTTCACTACATTATTAACACTTATTTTTAGAAAGCATGTACCCTTTTTAGATCATATTTCGTTACTTTTAGGGCATATTTGCTGCATATTTCTCGTTTCTTTAGTTCCCAAACATCCGAACCTTAATAATAACCCTACCGCGAGAATTTAAACACAAGTCGATATTGAACAAATTTCATTCGGATACGATGAGCTAACCGCGTATTGACGAGACATCGTGAAGATGTTGCAGGAAAGAGTCTTCCACGCAGTGGACTTCAGTTGAATTTAAGTTATGGATGGGTTTCTTAATTGCTAGCCGCCCTCCCCTAAAGGAAAATCTCCTGAGTACGCCACTGTGAGGAGTATCCTCTAGTAAAAGGCGTTGTATCATTCACTCAAGGACAACACTGAATAAATAGCTTTAATTTCTGATCCCAATTATTTCTTGAGGCAATATTATAAATTACATTCCTACTTTGAAGGCATTCTTGAAATTAAATAACCACAAAATCAACTACCGGTATGTAATACATTAAGTACATTAACTATATTTACCAACTGTTATGAATGATTATAATCCAATGATATTGTGACGAGATCTCTAACCTTAATTATAATGGCTAGTACTTTTTTTAGAAAAGCCATTAAGCGTCATGATAACGTTTAATCGAAATTAAATTACAGGATTCAATTAAGTTCCCATACTTATTGCGAGTGTGGTAAAAATAAGAGTTAATATATCTCACTACAAGGTGACTTCAGTGTCTCACTTTAGTGGCCAGATGGGAGCTTTCACCATCTGTTTTCAGCCGTAACCATTTATGGTACAAATACCAGGGATAACCAAAAACAGCAAAAGTAAGTCAAGTAAAATTTAACGACGATGAATACCTTAGTGGAGATAAAGCTTGTGAGCAAATGCCATGTTTTCTTCCCAATGTTTTGGAAAAAGACCACTTCTATGAATATCATGTACAGTGTAGTACCGTTAAGATTACATTTATTGAATTTTTCAGAAAAATTTTGAAAAATCTCATGTCTTATTTTTAGCCTATTTTCATTTATAAGAAAAAAGGCTTATGAGATCACCTTTGGTCGTGTGTGCGTATGTGTGTGTTAACTATAAATACCAACAGTTAGCCTATGAATGATGTAACTCCAATGATAATGTGACGGGATCTCTAAAAAAATCTAAACGGCCGAAGCGATTTCAATGAAACTCGGTAAGTGCGTACTCTTACGTTGTTCAACCTCGACCGTGTCCTTCAATCTTTGATACGTTTCACCAATCCAACATGGCGGTCGCGCGAAATATTTCACTGACATTCTATATCTTCACAACAGTAACAGATATTTTGAACGGAGATAAAGGGTGCTACTAAATGTTGTCCTTTGTGACTTTCATAAACCTGTTAAGTACAAGACGAACATGGCGGCCAAGCGAATTCGAAAACATTTATATATAGCCTACTTTTCTCGCGACTTAACCATCCGAGCGCAGTGAAATTGGTACAGCATGTATTTATAAGCATCGTAATGCACTAACATCTAATTTAGTTCAATTGTGTACATAACCTCAAGATGGCGGCTGTGCGACTTTTTGAAATTAAGTTTTTATTTCTTGTGTCTTAATCATGCTATTGAAGTTTGAATACTACACGTACACAATAATCTTCATGCAACAGTACATAACTCTAAGACCTACATATATAAAAATCCAACATGGCGACCATCCGAAATATTTAGACGGTTCTCAATATCTACGAATCTATCACAGCAATCAAACTGAAATTTTGTATGTTAATAGAGGCAATTAAAAACCTCCGTGGCTTAGGCGGCAGCACGCCGGCCTCTCACAGCTGGGTCCGTGGTTCAAATCCCGGTCACTCCATGTGAGATCTGTGCTGGACAAAACGGATGCAGACAGGTTTTTCTCCGGGTACTCCGGTTTTCCCTGTCAAAATTTCATTCCAGCAACACTCTACACTATCATTTCATTTCATCTGTCATGCATTTAATCATTGCCCAGAGGAGTGCGTCAGGCCTCGGCAGCCGGCACAGTTCATTTCCTCGCCGCTAGATGGGGCTTCATTCATTCCATTCCTGACCCGGTCGGAGACTGGAAGCAGGCTGTGATTTTTCATTTTCAATAGAGGCAATTAACATAAGTAGGATGTATGAAAATAGGCTATTTAGTTCTTCAGGGAACTACTTCTTATAAGATATCTCGGAAACCTCAAGCGAAATATTAGCAACAAATCTATGTTCGTAATTACATTAGTTCTTTATAACACCGTTGAAGAAGACCATGGCCGAAACTGGTACATTTTTAGCCTATTTTCATGTATGAAACAAGTAGTTCCGTGAAGAACTATACAGCCAATTTGCATATATCCTACCCATGTTTATAGACTTTATCAACATACAGATTTTGAGTGTGATTTCTGTAATGTATTCCTAGATATTGAAAACTATCTACTAATTTCGGATGGTTGTTGGATTTTTACATTATAGGCATTAGAGTTACGTACTATTACATGAAGATTATTATGTAGGTGCATTATTCAAACTTCAATCGCATGATTAGGACACAAGAAATAAAAACGAGATTTTAAAATTTTGCACAGCCGCCATCCTGTAGTTATGAAAATAATCGAAATGAATTAGATGCCAGTGGATTAAAATTTATATAAGCACTAGCAGAAGTACCCGCTCTTCGAACGGTCTTCGGTATTACTAACCAGATGTTATCAATTGAGTTACTGCTGCAATGGTTAGGGGCTTGTCATTCCTTCATAAGTTAATCAGAACGAAGTTAGTTTTCTGGGTATATCGCAGACACTGTTAATTAAAGGGCCATAAATTTTGTTTTCGGAGACCCTTTATAGACTCCCCAGATTTGTGGCACACATTGAGAAGCGTAACATATGCTTTGGTCGTCCTTCTAGGATAATTTTTATTTTTCGCCTATTTTAGCATGTATTTTGAAAAGTTGTTCTTTATACCCACCCTTCTATGAGAAGTACGTTGAAGATTATTCTAAATGATTGGTGTATTGACTCATGGTTACAATACCTAATTTTACGATGTTCCAAGCACCCGAACATGAATTATAGACGTGCATAAACATAAATATATATCAACCACACAGTATCAAACGAAATCATCTTTACGATGAACCCGTTTGCCGACAAAAATATGATTACTTAAAATGTGCTCTCAAACTAAATTCACCTAACGTGTACTTCCTGACGTGAAAATAATATTGAAAACCTCGTAGACGAAACGCAATACATGTCACCGTTATGGAAATTGCCCATCCCCAGGAAGACACCCTTAATAAATTATGAAGGCCTGTGTTGCATGAAAATTCTGGATTTTTAGCCTCCAATGGCCCAAATTCCCAAAAGCACTATTCCAACACTATTCCAATCCAGGAATTTTTCAAAATAATGTTGCTGTTTGGCGATATAATAGAACTTCTGTACAACATATCGCATATCGCACGTGTAAGTCACGTGTAAAAATTCTGGGATACCTCTTGACCCCCTTAATCGCATTGTTGAATTTTACAGTCTATGTTTGATTCCACGATAACCTTATAGCCATTTGCAAACTTTCACAGAAATGTAATAAATTGAGTGGCATTGCTTCTTACAGAAATAGATGGAAAGTTGGATGCCACCTCTTGTGATACTGTTTTCATGGTTACCGGCTTGCATTACTTCATTAGTTTCTTCTTGTTCTTCTTCTTTCGGATGGGACAGTTAAGGACCACGACGTTCAACTTTACAGCTAGGCGAGGGACTTGATTTTTCCCCAATATTCGCGCATTCTCTGGCTATGTTTCTCCTTTATCTCTCTTGTCCAGATGATGCCGGTTTTCTTACAGGGTGGTCTGTCCTGAAAACACTTCTGTTTAAGTACCTTTCTGAGATGTGATCGGCTTTTAAAATCACTTTTCATTATTTTCAGTTCTTGGATATCCTTGTTAACTACTGTTAGCGACGGTGTCAAGCTCTTTCCACTTCCCTGGTAGTTGAGAAGCCAGTTGGTTAGTCTTGTTGGGTTCATCCATGAGACATGTCCGTAGAAAGCGATACGTCTCTTCCTGTCCACATCTGTGATTTTCTCAGTATATCTATATAGCTCCTGATTTGGTGTTCTTCTATACTCGTTATCTATTTATTAGTTTATTAAATGGAATTAGTTTTCTGGGAATATCTCAGAAACATTGTTTTAGAGCCATAAAACGTAGTAGCCTCCGAGCCACCGAGGGGATGAAAATGAGTTTTGTCTCGTCCTTGTACGTCATAATATAATAATAATCATACTAATAATTTAATAATATAGGGATAGCGATATAATAAACCTTTAGTACCACACCCGCCCATGTAAATCACGTGAAAAAATTCAAGAGTACCCCTTGACCCCCTTAAGCGCATTATATTCGTATTGATGAATTTTACAGCTTAAGTTGGTTCCGTGAATACCTTATAGCCGTGTGCGAACGTTCACAGTAACGTAATAAATGGAATGGCATTGCGTCTTACAGAAATAGATGGACTTCAGAGATTGTGTTGCCATGGTTACCGGCATTCGTTCTTTCAATCTTATATATAAAAGTGAAAGTCTGTATGTGGGTATGTATGTATGTATGTATGTATGTGGGTCTGTTCCGTATACAAATCTACACCGTACCACCAATCTCAACCAAATTTTGCATACATATAGTTTAGGATCCAGAAGGAACCGCTGGCTACATGAATTTTCGATAGTCTTTCTCATTCTTCTGATTTCGGCCCTTTTGCACTCAAGCACAGGCTAATCAAATCATAAAATATACTCATGAAGGAATGGCAAGCCAGATAGTTTCCATGGCAACATATCTCAAGTCGAGACACGGCCGACTGGATGCCAGTTCTGCTCTGCACTACCGGTATAGAAAAAGAGGATCTTTACTTGAAATCCCGTTAGTTACTCACCTACTCACACAGCACTGTCAACCGAGTTTAGCATAACAAAGACTTGACACTATCATCTACTATATATATTTGTGAAATACCACTCACTCATTCATTCATCACGAAATCTCAGAAACCACCGACGGATTGGAATGAAATTTGGTATGCAGCTTCCCAAAGGGCCACAAATGCCCCCTAAGATAGGATTTTTGGATATTCAGGTTCTAAAGGGGTGTTAAGGGGGTTGACCTGCATTTCATTGAATTTCAATATCTCCCGATTGGTTTCATTGGGGGATGTGATACTCGGCACGTAAACTCATCATTAAAAATAAGAAGACACGAGTCTGAGGGTTTTTCGATGTGGTGTATATTATGAGGTGAAAGGGGTGAAAAGTGGGGATGGAAAGATTCCTAACGGAGCGTGTATCTCTTAAACGACATAGGTGAGGAGTTTGAAACTCAGCGGAAAACAATCAGCATACAAAATACGTAAATATGTGTTTGACCGTTTATTCATAAATCCAATTTAAGGGGCCCATGGGGAGGGGTGAAATTCTGGGGGGGGGGACAGGAAGAAAGTGTCCTAACTGATTGACTGACTCACTCACTCACCAAACTCAGGGGGGAAAAACTGCTTTAAAGTAAGTAAATAGCTGTTCGACAGTTTTTTTTATTAAATCAAATTTAAAGGGTTCATGGGGAGGGGTGAAATTCTGAAAAAAGAAAATTGAAAGATAATGTCCTGCCTGACTCACTCACTCACTCACTCACACACTCATCATCGCCCAGCCAAAATTATTGAAGTTAGAAACATGACAGTTTGGGGATATGTTCATTGTATGTCAAAACCGTCTACTAAGGGAGGATTTTCGGATATTCAGGTTCTGAAGGGGTCTTAAGGGGGTTAAACCTGCATTCCATTGAATAACAATATCTCCCGATTGGTTTCATTGGGGGATATGATACACGACATATAAACTCATCATTAAAAAGGAAGAAGACACGTCTCTGAGGGGTTTTCGATGTGGTGTATATTATAAGGTGAAAGGGGTGAAAAGTAAGAATTGAAAGATTCCTAACGGAGCGTGTATCTCTTAAACGACATAGGCGAGGAGTTTGAAACTCAGCGGAAAAAATCAGCAAAAAAAAAAAAAAAGTAAATATGTGTTTGACCGTTTTTTCATAAATCCAATTTAATGGGCCCATGGGGAGGGGTGAAATTCTGGGGGGAGGGGGGGAAACAGGAAATAAAGTGTCCTAACTGATTGACTGACTGACTCACTCATCAAACTCAGGGGGGAGGGGGAACTGCTTTAAAGTAAGTTAATAGCTGTTCGACAGTTTTTTTGATCAATCATATTGAAGGGGTTCATCGGGAGGGATGAAATTCTGAAGGAAAAAATGAAAGAAAATGTCCTGACTCATTCACTCATGATCGCCCAGTTAAAAATATTGAAGTTGGAACCATGGCATTCTGGGGATATGTTCGTTGTATCTCAAAACCGTACACTAAGGGAGGATTTTTGGATATTCAGGCTCTAAAGGGGTCTTAAGGGGGTTAAACCTGCATTTCATTGAATAACAATATCTCACGAGTGGTTTCATCTGTGGATGTGATACTCGGCATATAAACTAATCATTAAAAATAAGCAGACATGTGTCTAAGGGTTTTTCGATGTGGTGTATTATTATGAGGTGAAAGGGGTGAAAATTGGGGGTTGAAGGATTCCTAACGGAGCGTGTAGGCCTATCTCTTAAACGACATAGGCGAGAAATTTGAAACTCAGCGAAAAAAAATCAGCTAAAAAATTAAGTAAATCGGTGTTCGACCGTTTTTTCATAAATTAATTTAAAGTTCCAATGGGGTGGGGTGAAATTCTGGGGGGGAAAAGGAGAGAAAGTGTCCTGACTGACTGACTAACTCACTCATCAAACTCAGGGGAAACAGACAGCTAAAAAAATAACTTAATAGGTGTTCAAGCGTTTTTTCATCAATCCAATTTAAGGGGCCCATGGGGAGGGGTGTAATTCTGGTAAAAATAATTGAAAGAAAATGTCCTGTCTGACTCACTCACTCATCGCGCCCAGCGAAAACTAATAATGTTGGAAAAATGAAATTTTGGGAATATGTTCGCTGTATGTCAAAACGTCAACTAAAGAATGATTTTTATTTATTCGGGTTTTAAAGAGATGTTAAGGGGGTAAACGTGCATTTCATTGAATAACGATATCTCATGAGTTGTTTCTTTGGGGATGTGATATTCGGTATATAAACTAATCATTAAAAATAATCAGACATATATCTAAAGGTTTATCGATGTCGTGTATATTATGAGGTGAAAGGGGTGAAAATTGGGGATTGAGGGATTCTTAACGGAGCGTGTATCTCTTAAACGACATAGGCGAGAAGTTTGAAATTCGGCGGGATAAAACAGCTTAAAATACAAGTAAATATGTGTTCGACCGTTTTTTCATAAATCCAATTTAAGGGGCCCTTGGAGAGGGGTGAAATTCTGGGGTGATAAAACAGGAAAGAAAGTGTCCTAACTGATTGACTCACTTACTCACTCATCAAACTCAGGGGGAAATCGGCTTTAAATAAGTAAATAGGTGTTCGACCATTTGTTTCATAAATCCAATTTAAGGGGCTCATGTGGAGGGGTGAAATTATCATATATAAATGAAATAAAATGTCCTGACTGACTCACTCACTCATCATCGCCCAGCCAAAATTATTGAAGTTGGAAACATGAAATTTTGGGGATATGTACGTTTTATGTCGAAAACATCCACTAAGGTAAGAGTTTTGAATATTCAGGTTCTAAATAGGTGTTAAGGGGGTAAACGTGCATTTCATTGAATAACAATATCTCACGAGTGGTTTCATTTGGGGATTGATACTTGGCATATATACTAATCATTAAAAATAAGCTGACACATGTCTAATGGTTTTTCGATATAGTGTATATTATGAGGTGAAAGGGATGAAAAGTGGGGGTTGAAAGATTCTTAATGGAGCGTGTATCTCTTAAACGACATAGGCGAGGAGTTTGAAACTCGGAGGAAATCAATCAGCTTAAAAATAAATAAATAAATAAATAAATAAATAAATAAATAAATAAATAAATAAATAAATAAATAAATAAATAAATAAATAAATAAATAAATAAATAAATAAATAAATAAATAAATAAATAAAATAAATAGGTGTTCGACCGTCTTTTCAAAAATCCAATTTAAGGGGCCTATGGGGAGGGGTGAAATTCTGGAAGAAAAACGTCCACTAAGGAAGGATTTTTGGATGTTCGCTCTCATCGACCAACCAAAACTATTAATGTTAGAAGAGTGATATTTTGAGGATATGTTTGTCGTGTGTCGAAAAGATCTACTAAGGAGGGATTTTTGGATATTCAGGTTCTAAAGGGGTGTTAATGGGGTTAAACCTGCATTTCATTGAATAACAATATGACACGACTATGACGCGAGCGAAGCGAGACTAAAAATGAGATGGTGTGTGTGTGTCTGTGTATTACTCAATCACGCAAGTACCACTGGTCCGATTTACATGAATTTTACATGGAAGTAGCAGATTTACCTGGTTAACATACAGGTTACTTTTGATTTCAATACTTTGCACTTTTAAAGATGGCGACCATTTTAGTGACGTCACTCTACCCTTTGGTTTTAAACTTTCATATTTCCATTTCAAATAAAAAGAGAACGCTAAGAAATAGCAAACTTTTGATGGCATGTACGAGGTTAAAAATTGCATTTTCTATCCGAAATGTATCTCCAACCGTTAGCGAGTAAAACCTAAATGTGTGCTATAAAACACGGTCAAGGCAGAGCGGTGTAGTTGGACAAAATGTTCCATTCTTAATCTCCCTCTGCGCAGCACCTCGCCTATCCCCTGTTTTAACTGTCACCTTCACATTTTGATTTATTTACGACCCGTAGCGAAGCACGGGTACTTCAGCTAGTAGCTTAATAAATGAAATTAGTTTTCTGGGTATATCTCAAAAAACTATTGGTTTTAGGACCTTAAAATGTGGTTTTCGGGGCCCATAGGCTCCCGAGTTTTGTTTCTCACATTGAGACGCTGAAAATGAGCTTTGTCTCGTCTTTCTACGCCCATTTCAGCATGCACCTTAAGGGGTAGGCCCTCTTTTATGAGAGGTGTGGAGAAGAGTTTCATCAATGATTACTTTCGTGCCTCTGATGGACATCTGTACCAAATTTTACGTTGATCCACTCAGCCGTTCTCGAGTGATGCGTGAGCAAATTTGCACACAGACGGACAAACAGACAAACAGACTGACAGACAAGGTTTTTGTTTTTGCGCGCAATCGTCATAAACCAGTCTGAAACGCATTAATAACTCAAACTTTCGTGGAAATTCAGAAAAAAATCAGACAAACTTTCATTTCTATATAGGCCTATAGAGAGATATACCGTACCACGTTTCACTGCGCGCGAGAAACGTCCATTTGAATATTTAAATTTCGCGTCGCCACCATGTTGGATTTGTGCTCAGCAGGTTATTGAATGTCCCATAGGTGAACTCATGTTTTTAGCCTTTTTCAAGATACAGAATTTCAGTTTGATTGCTGTCATAAATTAATTAATAGATATTGGGAACCGTCTAAATATTTCGGATTGTTGCCATGTTGGATTTTAAAATATGTATGCCATAGAGTTATGTACTATTAGATGAGGATTATCGTATAGGTTCGTTATTCTAACGTTGACTTCGATCGCATGATTAGGACACAAGAAATTGAAACTTAATTTGAAAATTTCGCACAGCCGCCATCTTGATATTTTGTATGTTGATAGGGGCATTTAACATAAGAAGAATATATGAAAATAGGCTTTAGTTCTTCAAGGAACTTTTGTATTATATTCATTTAATTATTATTGTCTAAGGAGCAATAATTTGTTAAATTAAATACCCATTGGAATTCATTAAGATTAAGGAAAGTTGTTAGATAAAAGTTTATATCACTAAATAGTTCACTTATCACAATGACACATGTTATCAGACTGATTCCACAACACCCAAGTACACGGGCTACGTGACCGCGATGTCGTAATTTATAACTATCACTTCTAATGTAATTTCATATTTTAAAGAAAGAAATTCCGTGACGAACTAAAGAGCCTACTTTTCTTAAGATTAAGATTCCTGCCAACGATTAATCTACAGTATATGAACCTACCTAGAATAATGACGAAATTAAGTTGGTAATATCGAAATGTCTAATTACTTCGAAATATACCTGGTATATTGTAGCCTAATAAGCACTACAGTTGGCAGCCATGGTGATTGAATATATTCTTAGTTCCATCTCTTAAGGTACAGAATACAAAAGTTGGTTGAAGTCCTATGGATGTTACATGCAGCTAGACATTGGATCTATGAGCACGCGTAAAAGCATGTTGGCAACAATATCATGTGTGTGCTGGTCAAAAATAATCAGAAATATTATGATATCTTGTTGTGCCAATTTTGGATGAAATCCATTTGTTGGTATAGAAGTTACATGTATTTTAAATTGGACATATCAGCAGGCATAGAATCATGTTGGCAGCACTGACTTATATTAATTGCTCCAAATTAATCTAGAATATCAGGTGCTATTCGTGTGCAAAGTATGGAGCTGTTGCCTTGCATACTTTCTGATATATTGATATTAGGGTAAAAAAATATAGACAGCATTTATTAACAGTAGGCAGCCCTGATTGCTCTTAAGAATACTTATAGTCATATCTGTTATGTTACACATAGCACATACGAAATTTGGTTGAAATCCAACTGATAGTATGGATGTTACATGTATTTAAAAATTCGTCCTATCAGCAGGCTTTGAATTATGTTGGTAGAACTGACGTCTATAAGTTACTCCAAATTATTCTAAAATGTCAGGTTCTATACGTGTGCATAGTTTAAAGCTGTCGGCTTGCTTACTTTCTGATATATTGGTATTTGGATAAAAATATAGAGACAGCAATTATTAACAGTTGGCAGCCCTGGTGGCTCATAAGAATATGCTCAGTTATATCTGTTTATGTGCACATATTACATACAAAACGTGGTTTAAATCCAATTGATAGTGTAGAAGTTATATTCATTTAAAAATTGGGCCTATCAGAAGGCTTTAAATTATTTTGGCAACACTATCATATATGACCTCATCGGAATTAAACTGAAATAGTATTATCTACATATGTGCTAATTTTGTAATTCCTGCCATGCATACCTTCCAAGATATCCAACATGGAGCTCAAATTTCTAATATGTGTTTTCAGCAGTTGGTAGCACTGCCATGATTTTCAAATATGGGCTTGAGATATTCCAGTATACATCTTTACTCATACTAAATTTGGTTTCAATTGCTGCAGCCGTTTAGGAGTTGATAGGGGGCGACACATACACAGCCAGACAGACAGACGCACATTTTCACGGATCGATCTCATAAGTCTACTTTTTCCTCATTTTTGCAAAATGTGAAAAGTAGGCTAAAATGTTTGGTCACTCATTGTCAGATAGAAGAGAGGGGAAGAGGTCAACTCCTTTCTCTCATAGCAGTATGGCGGCGTTATGCTACTGGTTTTGAGAATAATTGTGGTCTGTAATCAAGATCGCGATTATGCGAAATTGCTGCTCAAGGTTTAGAAATATGTAAGGAGTAATAGCAGCAAATAGATCATAATGGAACATCTGTGGGGCAGTTGAAAGTCTGCTATAGTAAATGGCAAGCTGTGCTTTTTACATTATCGTGTTGGAAGACATATTTATCATATTTTCATCATAGGCTTATGAGATCACCTTTTGTCCGCGCGCATGTGTGTGTGTGTGAGGGTGTGTGCGTATGTGTATGAGGTCAGCGTGTATGTCCCTCCTAATAAAATCTAAACAGCTGGAGCAAATTCAATGAAACTCCGTAAGGATATGACTTACTTGACTTATGTCCTGTGTCCCCTTTCGGAGCAAAGGGCAGCAAAAAAAAACCTCCATTGGTCTCTTCTCCTGGCAATCTGTTGTAGATATGCCCAGGATTTGCCTTCTTCCCTCATCTCTTCCTCCCCCCAGGGCTCACATCTAGTGGGACGTGGGTTGGCGACCACGGGACCCCAGCTGAGTCCGGCATTGCTTCCACTTACTTGTGCCGGGCTCCTCTCCGTCTTCTTTCCTGTCGACCGCCCTTGGTCAACTCTAGTTCTTTTCCGACCCCGACGGTATTAGGGTATCCGAGGCCTTGGGAGTCTCTTCATTTCCCGCCTTAATTGGCCCTTGTCTCATCTTTTCTGATTCCCTCCTTCTGCGAGGGGTCAGCCTTCTTTTTCTTTTCCTGTTATCTCCTGCCTTCTGCTCAAGGCCCTCAAGGAGACCGGGTGTATGAAGCCCCACCACTTTTGGTTCACCCTAGATAATGCTACACCCTCAGGGGCTCGCGGCTGGTGAGTTCGGGAGTTGGCGACCCCGAGGGATTCCTGAGCTGGGTCCGTTTTGCCCTTTTGTCCCTTGCCTGTGGGGAGAACCCTCTCCTCTTTCCCTTTCCTATCTGCCTTTCATGGCTCTCCTTCCTTCAAAGTCCCTCAATCCGCATTCTTCGAGGGTTGAGGGCATTTCTTTTCCTCCTGTCCTGTATTTGCCTTATTCTCCTTTAGTTTTCCATTTCTTCTTCTAGACTGTAGATTAGTAGTTAGTTTTAGTTTTAAGTTTGCATTTCATTTTCATCTTCACGTTCACCCAAATCATCAGGGAACGATAACCTAGATGTTAGGCCCCTTAAAACAACAATTATCATCATCATCATCATCATCACCTCTTCCTCCACGCTTCTTTTCCAGGTCACCTTAGGTCTTCCCCTTTTTCTTGTTCCTTGCGGGTTCTATCTAAGTGCTTCTTTCTCTATGGCTTCCTCTTTTCTCAGACAGTGACCTATCCATCAACCATTTTCTCATTTTAATCTGATGGTTTATGTGGGTCTCTCCAGTCCTCTTCTAGAGTTCCTCGTTTTTAATGGTCTCTGGCCAATGTATCCGCAGGATTCTTGTGAGGCAATGGTTGATGAAAACCTGCAAACTTTTGTTGATCTGTGTGGTTGCTTTCTAGGTCTCGATTCCATACAGGAGAACTGCTATTACATTCGTGCGTAAAATTCGTAGCTCTTAGTTGAAATATCACGAGCTTTCCATATTGCATATATTTTTACAAATGCGGAGTTCGCCTACTGGATGCGGCTTTTGACATCGGCATAGTATTGTTTTATCCTACGACAAATGCGCCTTTCAAATTTAAATATATCTCACCAATCCATCATGGCGGCCACGCAAAATATTTCACCGGCATTCTATAGGCCTATCTCGAAATTATTACAGATATCACCTTGAAAGTTTGTATGGTGAAAGAGAATGCTAAGGTCATTTCAGTTATGTGATACTTGGAAGCATGCTACGTACAAAACCAACATGGCAGGCAAGCAAAGTTCCAACATTTAAAAGGCATTTACTGGAATTTTAATCTACCGAACGCAGTGAAAAAACTAACTCCCTCCAAGTCTATACAAGATTTAATCTACTGGCATCTAATGTAATTTATGAATCTGTATAATAATAATAATAATAATAATAATAATAATAATAATAATAATAATAATAATAATAATAATAATAATAGTATCTTGGCTTTCTCGGCCTGTGAATAAAACTCAGCAATTTTTCTAGGACACCAAGCTGCTTGACATTTAGTTCTTGCAGTAAAGAGGCGCAGGTGCGCTTCATAAAACTGGAGGTAGCGCGCAGTTCGCTAATCCTGTGGGAGTCCGAGCGGGGACTCCAAGAGCCCACTGATGAGCCAGCTTGGTGTCCTAGGTGAAACCCCGCACAAGACTCGGCACAAACCTAGAAAGGTTGCTGAGTTTTAATAATAATAGTGTTATGGGTTTTATAACCCTTTTAGTTACTGTGGCTTTTAGAAACACCAGGATTCCGACATATGCTCTTTTTGTCAATGTATCTACTGACACACGGTTCTCTCACATTTAGGCACGCTCGATTGCCAGCTGTCTGCTCCGGGATTCGATCCCGCAACCTGGGACACAGTAGGCAAGAACGTTACCGCTGAGCCACGCAGCCAGTCCTAACATTTAAAGAAGATGATCCCCCAGGGGCTCACAACTAGTGGGACATAAGTTGGCGACCACGGGAACCCAGCTGAGTCCGGCATTGCTACCACTTACTTGTGCCGGGTTCCTCACTGTCACCTTTACTTTCGGCCTCGTTTGGCCAACTCTTGATCTCTTCCAACCCCAACGGTATTAGGGTATCCGAGTCCTAGGGTGTCTTTCACATTCCCGCCTTAATTGGCCCTTGTCTCATCTTTTCTGATACCCTCATTCATCGAGGGGTCAGCCTTCTTTTTCTTTTCATGTTATCTCCTGCCTTCTGCACAAGGCCCTCTAGGAGGCAGGTTGTATGTAGCCCCACCTCTTATGGTGCACTCTGGATATTGCTACACCCTCATGGGCACACGTCTGGTAAGTTTGGGAGTTGGTGACCACGAGTTCTTCCTGAGCTGGGTCCGGTTTTACCCCTTTCTCCACTGACTTTGGGGCAGGCCCTCTCCTCTCTCCCCCTTTCCTATCTGCCTTTCATAGCTCTCCTTCCTTCCAACTCTCCCAATCCTCATTCCTCGAGGGTTGAGGGCATTTCTTTCCTTCCCGTCCTTTATTTGTCTTATCTTTTATTTGTTTACCATTTCTTCTTCTAGTATGTAAGTTTGTAGTTAGTATTAGTTATAGTTTACGTTACATCATCATTCGCAAAATTTACACAAACCATTAGGGGCCGATAACCCAGCTATCTTTCCCCTCAAACCAACAATTATCATCATCATCAAGAACACAAACGAGTTCGTAGAAAGGTAACAATTACGTTAGGATGTATTTTGGCTGAAATTTATGCACAACGATATCCTATCCAATAAACATTAACGCGTAACCTAGTGTATATTCTCCAAGACTGAGTTAATAGACATAATATGCCAGGCGTCGTGCCAGGTTATTAACATTCCCATTAAGATGAAGGCTACTGTTCAAAATAGCTATATTAATATTGATTGTGCCCTTCAGTACTGTGTTATGACAACATAAATATTCTTCAGTGGAGAAGACACTAGAAACAGTTATTAGTACGGTGGTGTGCAAGGAAGGAAGGATAAATTACGACGTTATATGAATTTATTATTATTATTGTTTGTTTAGCATAAATCAAACAGAAGTATGGAAGGCCTAGTGAAAAAGGGCAAACCTCGCATACATATTACATGTTTCACTGGCAGAAATTACATCTACATTTGGTTTGAAATATTCACATGTTTTACAAAGTTATTTGCATTATTTACATATTTAGAATATTAACAAAGTTCACTCACTCTCTCACTCACGCCCTTTCATCACCTCAATCACTCCATACAGTACATTCATTCAGCGAGACAGTCAATCACTCATACAGAAGTGTATTAATAAAATGTTTCTTTTTATGTTTTTTTTTTGTCAATATTACCCTCCAGGTTGGTGGATCCCACGGACTCAGCGAGGGAACTCACCACTGCCGCCTTTCCAGGCAGTGTCCTAGAGCTGGGAACATTTCGTCGGATTGGATACAACTGAGGAGGTGTGAGCAGCACTTCACCCAGGCGGCCTCACCCGCAAAGCGAACAGGGGCCTCATGCGGGATGGGATGGGAAAGGAAAATTGGGATGGATAGGTAAAGAAGAGGGAAGGAGGTGGCCGTGGCCTTACAGTAGGCACCATCCTGGCCTTTGTCCGAAGACGAAGTGGGAAACCACGGGAAACCACTTCGAGGATGGCTGAGGTGGGAATCGAAACCCTTCTACTCATTTGGGCCACCCGAGGCTGAGTAGACCCCTTTCCAGTCCTCGTACCACTTTTCAAATTTTGTGGCAGAGCTGGAAATCGAACCCAGGAGCTCAGAGGTGGCAGCTAGCCATGCTCATCGCTACGCTACGGAGGCGACCTCCTTTTTATGTACGACCTGAATTTTCGAAGAGGCAAGATCTTGGCATCCCCTGGCAGCGTAATCCATAACCACGCAGAGCGGCCGTAGAAGCCTGTCAGGTAGACATTGCTACGAGCGAAGGGTGAAACGAGAGTTACACCTCGTCCTCTCCGAACTGAGCGATATGCCATTGACAGCCGGCGAAAGGGGTCGATATTAATGGAACCTGTGTGGGATCTTTTGAGAAAATCCAAATCAGTTTGTTTGACTGTTGTCTCTATAGATGGAAATTTTGACAAAGGGGAAGGGGAATGACGAGCTATCTCTCTGCCCGGCGCTGTACACGCTGAAGCTTGTTCATGTTTTACGATGTAGTGGGATGCCAAGCAGGTAAGCCGTACGTTAAAATCGGACGGACCATGCACAGGTAGGCCGTCCTTAACCCGTGAGGGGTCGCGTCACGGTCTTTTAGACCGGGCGCATACATTTTTTACTCCTTCTAAGTAATTTCATGGCGTAAAGCTTCCTCCCCTCCTATACCTTTCAATGGACTCATCCACTGCACGTGTCTGCGTTTGCTGTTCCCACTTTCATTCCCAGTCAGTTAGTGGAGAGCTTTGTTTCACACGATGTACATGGAAGTGTACGCTGGTAAGCAGCCTCAGGGACCGTTTTCCGTTGATAATTCTGGACTCGCAGTATTTTCAAGGCTAGTTCAACCGATTGCTGGATCTGGAAGATGTTTCGTAAGGATCTTACATGTGTTACCTGGGTGGAATGCACTAATCCTGATGCTGCCCAGGATAATTCCGAGGATGAATAAATCAATAGATTAAGTGGGTTTCATTGATATATATAAATATTTTCAATAATACAGTACTATGTGTTTCGGTACAAAACCTGGTACTTAGTTTCATGGATATATTTTTCCATAATAATAATATGTGTTTTGCAACAAAAAATTGTATTTTATACACCCCAGTCATAATGACCGTGCGCGACCCATCACGAAACTATTTTGACGCGACCCTTCCCGGGTTAAAGCTCTTGGTTTACAACCTCTCATGTTTCTGAAAAAAAAAAAAAAAAAAAGGAATTTGGTGGCAATTCCCATTTTAAATCATACTAAACATACCAGTGAATTATACTCCTATAACTTGGAAGTTGTACTGTCTGTGTTTCTTTCACGCAAAAACTGCTTAAAATAACTCAGCTGAAATTTTGCATGGACATAGTTTGAAGGGTCGGCTATTCAAAATATAATTAAGTCAAATTTATATGTACAGTAGCATTTACTAAAGTTGCTCATGTCTTTTCTACTAAAAATCCAAATAATGGTTACCAGCAAACGGTTAGCGCAATTATTAAATGGAGGCCACCGACTGGAACCAAAATGGATTTTTTACAGGAAAGACCAAATGCATTTTCTTCCAAACTACCAGAAAAGTAAAAATGTCTACGTTACAGCCCCATCGAGCGCTACACATAACTCCCATGATAATGTATTTCACGCAAAGAACTGCATAACCGGGTAAACTACTAGTTGGTTGGTCGGTTGGTTCCTCAGTTCAGGGGCTGCGATAACGCGGTCATGTAACCCCGTGTACTTGGGGTGTGCGTAGAATCTGTCTGGTAACCGGTGTTAATTGTGATGGCTGTATTAGTGTGTGTTTACAGTATTTCAGGTAAGGACTGCACACGATCAATTTCAAGTAGTTCCTACTTTTGCTACCAAATGCTACCGTCAACGACACCCAAATGTGAACTTGGCTACTAGATGCCTCCGCAACTGGCAATTGGCGGCGAACGTTTGAACAAATAGAGCGTAAATCAAATCTAACCAACAAATTTTAGGTTCTTTTACATGCCAAAAATCTATGAGATGAGCCCGTCGGTTTTACTTCTCCTCCGAATGAAGGCATACTGAGGGATTTTTAACACTCTAAAATAATCCGTCGATGCGGAAAATTACTTTTAAGTATCCATATTGGGCTCCATTTCATGATAGGATTGGTCATTAACCAATTTTGTTGGCTATTAGCAGATGACCAAGACCCCCAGTCCCTCTCCAACCGTGCTCCGAGCATCACTGCTGAGTACTCGCGTGTACGCATACTCAAACTAGTGGATTCGGAACAGCCTGGTTTAAGCCCCTCAAAAGGCTAAACACTATTTATGAAAGCCTGTAGCCAATATGTAATTCCACTGGTAACGTTCCGTGATTCAGAACTATACAAACGTACTGATTTAACATTAGATCTAGAATTCTTCAGCGTTGTTCTTTAGTTATAATTTTGCTCACCCAAATTGGATAAAGCTGTACGATAGCACAATTTCCATTTCTAATACGTTGAGCAACGTCTTCTTCTGATCCTCCAGTTTTGATAATTAAGCTTCTTAGGTGAACTTTCCCACTTCTTCTAAGTATGTATTTCACAAATGTATAGGGTCTCGTTTCCTAGCATTTAGTCGCATTATTTTGGTCTTTGATTTGTTAAGACCTTTTACATTAGGTCATTATAAAAACAAGTAGTTCCGTGAAGAACTACGAGGCACGTCCAGAAAGTAAGTTCCGTTTGGTAATAAAATAAAATAAAATTAAATTAAATTGTGTACAGATACAGAAAAAATATTTATTGCACAACATTCTATGCCACTTAAACTACTTTTCCACATAACTGCCGAACTTTTGCAGGCATTTGTCATAGCGTGGCCCAAGTTTTTGGGTACCTTCTTCATAGAAGTTTGCCGCCTGTGTCTTCAGCCAGTTGGAAACATCTTCTTTCAGCTCGTCGTCATTGTTGTTGAAGTGTTGACCGCCAAGGAAAGACTTGAGATGTGTGAACAGATGAAAGTCGCTAGGAGCGAGGTCAGGGCTGTACGGAGGGTGGTCAAACACGTTCCAGCCAAATCCCTGTAGGAGGTTTTCGTCACATTTGCAGTGTGTGGTCGTGCGTTGTCGTGAAGAAAACAACACCTTTTGACAGCAACCCTCGGCGCTTATTCTGTATTGCGCGGCGCAATTTCCTAAGTGTCTCGCAGTAAGCATCTGCGTTGATTATTTGACCACGCGGTAAGAAATCAATGAGTAAGATGCCTTTCCAGTCCCAGAACACTGTGCACATCATTTTCCGAGGTGTCAAGATTTGTTTCGGCTTAACCTTTGCTGGGGATGAAGTGTACCTCCATTCCATTGATTGCCGCTTACTTTCAGGGGTGTCGTAAGAAACCCAAATTTCATCTCCTGTGACTATCTGAGTCAGAAATTCTTCGCCGCCTTCATTTTAACGGGTCAAAAACTGAAGTGCACTACCCATCCGTTTTGTTTTGTGTTGCTCCGTAAGAATCGTTGGTACCCAACGTCGGCAAAGTTTACGAAAGTTCAGTTTTTCGGTAACAATTTCATGAATTAGTGATCGTGAGATTTGGGGAAATTCCATAGTGAGAGCACTAATTGTAAACCTGCGGTTTTCCCGGATCTTGTCATCAATCGCGTGAACCAGTTCTTCTGTAACCAAAGATGGACGCCCACTTCGTTCTTCATCGTGCACTTCACTACGTCCTTCATTGAACTGTCGGACCCATCTTCTTACCATTGAATCACTCATCGCATTTTGTCCATACACTTCGCAAATTTGCCGATAAATTTCAATTGGTTTCACTTTCCTAGCATTCAAAAAACGAATCATAGATCTGATTTCACAAGCGGTGGGATTTTCAATCAACACCAACATTGTACGAGTAAACATGCACAACAACGCGTACGTGGCTGACAGCGCTCCCCAAATGGCGCACGTTTCTTCTCCTTGATACAGAGCGTCTACCGCGCATATGCGGAACTGCGCTGCAGCGGAACGTACAACTATAGTTGTAGACACAGGCGGCACACGTCTATGAAGAAGGTATACAAAAACTCTTGCCACGCTACGACAAATGCCTGCAACAATTCGGCAGTTATGTGGAAAAGTAGTTTAAGGGTTTAAGAATTTTGTGCAATAAATATTTTTTCTGTATCTGTACACAATTTAATGTTATTACCAAACGGAACTTACTTTCCTAACGTACTTCGTATACAGCCTATTTTCATATAACCTGCTTATGGTAATTGCCACTATCAACATACAACATTTCAGTTTGATTGCTGTAATAGATTCGTAGATATTGAGAACCGACTAAATATTGCGGATGGTCGCCATGTTGGAATTTTATATATGTAGGTCCTAGAGTTATGTACTGTTACATGAAGGTTATTGTGTACGTGTAGCGTTCAAAATCAATCGCATGAATAGGACACAAGAAGTAAAAACAAGATTTTAAAATTTCGCTCAGCTGCCATCTTGTGGTTATGGAAACAATTGAAACAAATAAGATGCCAGTGGATTAACATTTGTATAAGGATTTACTATACCAAGTTTTTAATGCACTCGGATGGTTAAATTGCGAGAAATGTCCATGTGAATATTTATATTTCGCGTCGCCGCCATGTTGGATTTCTGATCACCATGTTATTGAAAGCCCTATAGGTGAACTTATGTTCATAGCCCCTATGAACACAAAAAATCAGTTTGATTGCTCTAATAGATTCGTAGATATTCAGAGCCGTCTAAATATTTCGGATGGTCGGCATGCTGGATTGTTATATGTATAGGCCATAGAGTCATGTACCATTAAAGGATAATTATACCGTAGTTTCATTATTCAAACTTTCACTTCGATCGCATGATTACGACACAAGAAATAAAAACTTAATTTTAAAATTCGCACAGCCGCCATCTTGAGGTTATGTAAACAATTGAATTAAATTAGATACCAGTGCATTACAATGTGTATAAATATTTGCTATACCTAGTTTCATTGCGTTTGGATCATTAAATCGCGAGAAAGGTCTATTTAAAATTTTCAAATTCGCTTGGCCACCATGTTCATTTTGTAGTTAACCGGTTTTTAAAAGGCTTATAGACGAACTTCCAGTAGTGCCCTTTATATCCGTACAAAATTTCCGGGTGATACCGCTAATAGTTTCAGAGATATAGAATGCCGGTGAAATATTTCGCACAGCCGCCATCTTGAGTTTATGTAAACAATTCATCGAAGTTAGGTGTCGGTGCATTACAATGTGTATATACATATGCTGTACCAAGTTTTATTGCGTTTGGTTGGTTAAATCGCGAGAAACGTCTATTTAAAAGTCGCAACTTCACATGGCCGCCATGTTGGTTTTGTAGTTACCAGGTTTTCAAAAGTCACATAGGTGAAATTCTAGTAATTCTCTTTATCACCGTACAAAATTCCAGGGTGATATCGGTAATAGATTTGGAGATATTGAATGCTGGTGAAATATGTCGCACAGCTGCCATGTTGGATTGGTGAGCGGTAACAAAATTTGAAGGGCACGGTCGGGGTCATCCGGAATAGTGCTATAAACTTACCGAGTTTCATTGGAATCGCTCCAGCCGTTTAGAAGTTATTAGGAAGGGACACACACACATACACCATCACACACACACACGCACACATAGACACACGGACAAAAGGTGATCTCATAAGCCTATTTTTTTTTCATAAATGAAAATAGGCTAAACATTAACTAGCTTTAGGCCCTTTGGGACCGGAGTCTCAATACGTTCCTTGAGATCACAGAAGGTGGGTAGGGACAGTTGTCTAACTAACAGAAGGCGGCTGGCTACAAGAAGTTCCAAACATCTCAGTAGAGAGGCTGTGGGGGTTCTGCTTCAAATACCGTTATTTATGCAAATGAGGGGGGCGTGGCAAGGTCAATGACCTTGAGGTAGGTCATAGTCAATGACCTTGAGGTAGGTCATTGACCCCCAAGGTCGCCGGGACCCCGGAAGGTAAACAAACCTTGGAGGGTCCAGGAACCGGTTTGAGGGGGTATGGGTGGAGGGGGAGGAGTGGGGGTGGGGAGGGAGGGTGGGGGAGGGAGGGGGAGGGAAGGGTGGGGTGGGAGACGAGGGGGGAAGGATGGAAGAGGCTCTGCACGAGACCCTCCTCGACCCAGTCTCTCTCTTGGACTGAGCGCCTTCTCTGATATTATCCTGGGCTATATAGCTTTGCTTTGAGCCCGATGAGATCCGAGTGTTGCCGAAGGTTTCCGAATCCTTGGTTGTGAATGATTCGTCAGAGAATTGAACGGTCAACTGGTGTGTGTGTGACGTCACAGCAGATTACGGGATGTGAGGTAGGTCATGGACGGGAGTGTTTTGAATGGAAAACATGAATGGCGGTGGATGGCGGCGGTTGTTGAACCCTGACGTGGTAGGTTGGTTAGGTGTGAATGGGTCTGAGAGACAAACAAGATGGGGTTGAAAGCGCTCAATGGTAAACAAACATCAATGGTATCTGGAGTAGTGAATGGAATTGAGAGAGAGAGGGGGAATGAACTGGTTGTTGAATGTGCTCAATGGTAAACAAACGTCAATGAATCTGGAGTAGTATTTCCTGTAAATGGTAGGGTGGGGGTAGGATACAAATCGCATGACATGTTGACTCGGCCAGCTCGACATGAAATAAAAACAAGAAGGTGTACACCAGATCTGATTTATTAATCCATGAATTATATGTGGCATTAAAACCTAGCCACTTAACAAAAAGTTTATTGCCACGTTTTTGTACAATTTTTTCAACAAGATAATGCTTGGGATATTGCGTCCTTTGCAGTTCCTCCATGTAGAATCCTCCTTGGATTGGCTGCTTGTTGAGGTCATCAAGTAAATAAACAACTGGATTAGAAAGTTTTACCTTGCGAATACGAAATATTTCTGTGCTCCAGTTTGGTGTGTATCCTTTGGCGAAGATTGTTTTATGTTTACTGATGCGCACATAATCACCAATACGTAATTGATGACGTCGCGGATCTACTGTTTTGATTTTGTGATGAATGCGATCCAATTGCGCAATGTTCTTGGTTACAAGGCGTGGTTTCATTTTGATGGTTCTATGTTTAGTGTTGTTGTAACGTGTCACCAGGTCGCCTACAAGTTCAAGCCAGCGATAGGATCCTCTTGCTGTAAATTGTTCCCACATGCGCGTCTTGAGTGTGCGGTTGAAACGTTCTACAACACTTGCCTTTAGATTGCTAAAAGTGGAATAGTGATGGATGTCAAGTGATTTGAGATAAGCGGAAAAAGTCTTGTTGAAAAATTCTTTGCCTTGATCTGTTTGAAGCAAACGAGGTTGTCGTCTTGACCGCTGAACGATGGTCTTGAATGCAGCGGTGACCAGTTGTGCAGATTTATTCCGAACAGGTTCAACAAAGGCCATTTTGGAATAAACGTCGATGACGGTGAGCAGATAGTTGACCCCGTTGTTAGCTTTGGCATAGGGAATCATTTCAACCAGATCAGCTTGCCAAAGATCGTCAACGCCCCGTGTGATGACATGACGACGATGGTAGAGACGACGAGCTGGTCTATGCAACTCGCGAACAATGCCAGCCTTAACAGGCGAGGGTGTATGAACACGTTGACTCATTAGACAATAATGCCAGCATGACGAAGCTCCTCTTCTATTTCTAAAACTTCCGCCTCGTGTCCGGTATGACCAGCCTGTTCTGATGCACGCAACAGTTGCAGACGTTTAACCAACTTATTTGGATTGTTCCAATAGGCGAAATCGATGAATGGTTTCAAAGTATTAAACGTGATACCGGACGCTGAATTTGCACGGCGAACACTTGCATAGGTGGGAAACAATTTTGATATGATGGTTTTATATTTGAAGCTCTTATTAGCATTTACTGCTTCAGAACGTTTATAATTACGTCTAAAACCATTTGTAGCCATCAAGATGTATTTATACTTTTCAAGATCTTCTTTATCATATTCCTCGGTAGAAGGTGTACGTGAAAATAAAAGTTCTAAAAGACCTGGCGTCAATTTATATCGAACTGTTTTAACAATCAAAACATTGTCACTTATCTTAATTGGTGAATCGCCAATTCGAAATCTATTGTTTTCATAGCGAACACCATAAGTAGTATCAGTTTTCTTAGTAAAAAGATCTTCAAGGAAGGGGGTAACCAACGCACCATAATTTTGTAGTAAAATGGATTTTAACCGCACATATTGTTCGGGCGTATTTAATATTTCTTTAAGAGTAGGCTGCTTTTCTTTGGCTCTAGTGGGTGTTTCAGCAATTATTGATGTTTTCAAAAACTGGGGCAGCGGTGATTCTTTGGAGCTAGAAGACGGAAGCAATGGAGAAAAAACATCCTCAGGTTCTTCATCATTTTCTTCCTCCTCCTCTTCAATTGTTTGTGTTTCTTTTGATCGTGTACTAGGTTTTGATGTTCCTTTCAACACAGCTTCCAGAGGTGACTTCAAATGTTTTTCGACAAACAGTTCACTGTCGGCATGTGCACGTTTTAGATAGCGAAACTTTTGTCGAATGCTATTTCGTGCACGGATTATGTGCTTTTTTAATTGACTCCCTGTTGTCGCCATGACATCTGCACAAATGATGTTCAGAAAAGCAATGCAGCTACTTAAATACGAATGACATGGTCAAATCCCATGCGGTAGCGTCCATTGTTGATGTTGCTCTGCTTATCAATAACAAGACAACTGTGGTGATGAGCGTTCCAACACATGGCACACAACTGTGTAAAGGCTTGAAAGGTCATGTCTGGGTTCACGTGATCATCGTAGACGTGATGCATGTTGCGCTCATCCTGTCGGAAGAGAACAATCACGTTGGCATTGTCACGAATTAACTGTTTTGGTATTCGCGAATAGGTTTGAGCGAGATAAAAACAATCAATATATTTATGACGTCCCATGCTAAAGTAAGCCTGAATAATACCCTGTCGTTCTGTGGCCACATCGTCAAAAATCATAAGCGAATGGGGGCGAACATTGTCTGGAGAAATGACATCTTCGTGTGCTGCGAATGTGAAGTAGCCCATGTTGCGCAGACCTGACATGACCTGTTCCAAGAACACATACAGCGGTTGATACAGCGATTTGGCAAAAATATAGATATTTTGAAAGCGCACTCCGTTTAAGGAGGTGATGAGGGTAAGCAGAAGATTGGTTTTTCCACATCCCGACGGGCCGGCGATGAGACAGCGAATGGAGGATGGGAAGAGTGATCCATGACGTTGTTCGGACGATGTTGAGAAGAGGTGTGAAACCAAGTCTCCCACCGGAAGTGAATGTTGTTGCTTAATAATCTGCATATCAACTAAATGTGAAAGGGGAAGAGCTGGTCTCTATATACATGAGGCAAACGGGTGTTTCAGTTCCAGTGTAACCATGGACGCCTTTGGAAGAACTCTCAAAACAAATGAACGATTTGCTTTGACAAACGATCCAAAACATGATACAGATCCGGCTACTAAACGATATGTCGATGCTAATGTATTGTCACGCACTACAGATGGCAATTACGACTTTAATGGAAAGCGATTGACCAATATAACAGAACCCGTATTACCCTCGGACGCATGTTCAAAAAAGTATGTAGATTATTACCGATTACGACGTATCAAAGGAGATTATGAGGCTCAGAATAAACGTATTACAGGCGTTGCAGATCCTGTGAACGATCAAGATGTGTGCACCAAAGCCTATATGTTAACCAATGCTGTGGTGTTAACAGAAGCAAAGGACTATGACGTACACCAACGTCGAATCACTCAGCTGGCTCTTCCAACAAACAACACGGACGCTGCTCGAAAGGACTATGTAGATAACAAGGTGAAACAGGTGCTCAGTATTGTGCCCACCCTAACTGCAAAGGGCTATACAGCAAATAATGCACGCCTTGTGCATGTGGCCGATCCTGAAGATGATCAAGATGTTTGTACAAAACGGTTTTTAAACTCTGAAATGGAAAAGGTGTGGGAAATTAAGGAGAACGCTCTACAGATGAAGCGAAGACGAATAGCAGAAGTTGCTGATCCTGTGCAACCTCACGACGTGACGACCAAACGATTTTTGGAACAACGGTTATCGCTTTTTATTAAATCAATACCCTCTATATTTCTGCTTCACATTGTAAACCAACAACCGGTAAAAGATCCCAATAACCTCGCCTACATACTACGTTCGGGGTATGACAATTACCGTTTAATGTATGATGGTGCCATTCGTGTAATTGAGTATGCACCAGATTTGAAACATTTAGAGGTACGATTAAACCGTAGTGTTCAACCACTTATTGATCAACCGGTGAAAGCCGGAGACAAATTATTCTTTCACTTGAAACTCTCGTCTGAAGAAAAAGAGGCGGGGAAAACGATGAACGATTTTCCTCTGTATATAGAACTTGAATATACAGCCACCATTGAATAAATAACTACAGGTTCCCTTCCTGAGGAGCGTTAGTTGTGTTCTATACTTTGCGGTGTGAGGTTGTCTTGTTCTTTGGTCGCGATGGTGAAACAGAGATATGTGGTGAAGAAGAGGAAGAAGTTGCCAAGAAAGGGAGGCTTTAAAGCTATTCTTCATGCGGCACGTCAAGCTTCGCGCGGAGAAACAAATAGTGAGTTGGCTATTAAGAAAGCACTCCGAGCAGCACGATTGCATGCGAATCCCAAAAGTAAACTACGTTTTAGAAAACGTGCCCGAGTTATTCCTGTGCCGAAACGTGGTGGATTTTTACCTGCACTGTTTGCTGGACTAGCAGCCCTGGGTTCACTTCTTGGAGGAGCAAGTGCGGTAGCACGAACGGTGAAAGCTGTTGAGGAGGCGAAGCAACAGTTGAAGGAAAGTGAAAGGCATAATAAAACTATGGAGGCCATAGCACTGCGCGGTAAAGGTGTGAACATGAAGCTAGCACCCTACAAGAAAGGACTCGGTATTTACATGTCGCCAAAAAACGGTTAATCGATTATTATTTATTTATTTATCGTATGGCTTTTAGTGCCGGGAGTGTCCGAGGACATGTTCGGCTCGCCTGAGTCTGTAGCTGCTTCCAGCGGACACCCTAAAGGGTGAGCTACAAGTTCCGTTCAATTTCAAGTAGTTCCAACTTTCGACACCAGATATCAATGATACCTAGTGGTGAACGTTGGAACTTTTTGATAGAGCGTTCTGACGAAATCTAACCTAACAAATTTTGCTTTACACAAGTTTAGTCTGTGAAAGGATCTTTTACATGCCATAAATCTATGACATGGGACCGCCGGCTTTACTTCCCCTCCGAAGGAAGGCATACTGAAGGATTTTAACGCTCTTAAAAAATCCAACGACTTCGGCCGGGTTTGAACCCGCTATCTTGGGCACAGCAGTTCAGCATGCTACCGACTACGCCACCGAAGCCGCTGGTTAATCGATGCACTGCCACGACGAGCCATGACGCATGAGGAAGTTATAAGATATGCAAAACAGCTTAAGATCTCCCACTTTCGAGGCGTGTTTATGCGCAACCAACTACCGTCTCGACCACGGAGCCATGAAAGTGCAGTTGTCAATTTGGATGACAGTCATGGACCGGGAACGCATTATGTGGCCTACATAAAGCATGGGCGAACCGTGTGGTACTTTGACAGTTTTGGAAATCTTCCTCCTCCGACAGAGCTTGTTCGCTATTTTGGAAGCAGTGCAACAATACACTATAATGTGAAACGAGTGCAAAATTTTAACACGCAACAGTGCGGTCGTCTATGTTTGACTTTTCTATATAAGACCGAGCACGGCGGGTGACGTGGTCATTATGACAACAGAAAGTAGAACGTTTACAGTGCACGGACAAGGTGCGGAAGTAACTGTTGACTTTTATCCTCCTATTGAATTGGGACGACGACCCTACGTGCTGGGACTTGTTTCGTTTGAAGGCTATAATAGAATCTGCAACATAATTGAAGACGTCAATGATAAGTTCTACTACGATGACTATGTGTTAACTCTACCGTCTGGCAGCTACACCGTAGATGATATTCACGATCACATCTACACAACTCTCACCAAAGAATTTAGTCTAAAAGCATTTCTGGACGGGACACGCAAGTTTGAACTCATAGCCAACAACGTGACACATCGCTGCAGTATTCTTTCTTCTTTTAGGATTGATTTTAAATCTCAACCAGATTCGATTGGGTCATTGTTAGGCTATTCACCACAAGTGTTAGTACCGAACGTGATACACAAGTCTGACCAACCGGTGAAAATAATTGAAGATCATCACGTATCTGTCACGTGTAATATTATTACAGACGTCTACACCAATCAAGATCCCTCGCATTCGCTTTATGATTTTATTGTTACTTCACCTGGTGGTTATATCATCCGCGAAAACCCGTCGGTGGTGCTCTATCATCCTGTGAGTGTGACCAACATCAGGAATATTACCTTAAGACTGGTGAATAGAAACCAACGTCTCATCCGATTAGACCCTCATACACCTGTGACCTACAAACTGTATTTGAAACCAGCATGAAACAAGTGTATAAAGCGGCAACGCTGTCAAGAGCAGGTGTTAGTTGTGCTCAACGCGTGTACAGGTTAACACGTGTCAACAAGCAGATCCTACAACAACTTGGTTACATCTTACGTCATGAATTTGATTCTAGACGTGACAAACCCTGTCGAAGTACAGGAGGGTATTGTAAGAATTGAACACCATTCCTACCAACCGTATACTCAGGGACTAAATAATAATGATGAGATTCGAATTACTATTAACCAACAAGATATCTACACGCTTCCACATGAAAGTTACATCCAGATTGAAGGGCAACTCACCAAATTGGATGGTACCATTCCAACAACGTCAAAGTTGGCCAACAATGCTTTGGCCTTTTTGTTTTCTGAGGTTCGCTACGTGATCAACGGTATTGAAGTGGATACTACTCGAAATGTTGGCATAACAAGTGTCATGAAACTTTATCCCTCGTACGGAAGCGAAGAGAGTAAAGCTTTTTGTATGGCTGGTTGGTGTCCCAACTCAACCAACGACTGGATGATTAACGATGATGGTACATTTACTGGACATTTACCTCTAAAATTAATACTAGGCTTTGCAGAGGATCATAAGCGCATTGTTGTGAACGCAAGACAGGATCTGATTCTTGTACGAGACAGGAGTGATTATAATGCGCTAAAGGGAGCTGATACAGCGCCAATAGATACAAAAATTCTACTGCAACGAATTCTATGGAAAGTACCGCACGTTACTCTATCAGATCAGAAAAAATTGAGTCTGCTCAAGATTGTGGAGAAGGATACAGCTTTACCCATTCAATTTAGAAGCTGGGAGCTGCATGAATACCCGGTATTACCACTCTCCGATACACATACTTGGTCTATAAAAACCTCACGGTATACAGAGCGGCCACTCTACGTCCTGGTTGGATTTCAAACAGATCGCAAATATCAACAGAATAAAGATGCATCAAAATTTGACCACATCCAATTACGAAATATACGACTCTTTTTGAACGGAGTTACCTTTCCCTATGAGGGAATGGATTTAAACTTTAACAAGAACAAATATGGTAAGCTCTATGACATGTTTGTAAACTTTCAGTCTTCCTATTATCAGAAAGAGGCATGTCCGCTATTATCACCACAAGACTTCAAGTCCCTGGCGCCTCTGGTGGTGATGGACTGTTCGTATTTGGAGGAGTCGATGAAGGAAACAACAATTGATATCAGACTAGAATTTGAAACATCTACAGTTATTCCAGAAAAAACAACAGCCTATTGCCTTATTGTTCACGAGGCGCAAGTGTTTTATCAACCGCTGTCCAATATGGTGACCAGAGTATAAATAGCATGTCTTCCTGCATTGCCCTTCACAGTCATGGAAAGCTACGATGAAGTCACAACCCCCTCTGCGAGGTGGGTCTGCAAATGTGAAAGTGATTCACCAGGTTCAGATGAAGATTCAAGGTTTACCATTTATCGCGCCCTAGTGAGTGAAGCTATAACTGCCTATCACAAGAATCATACTGTGCTTAGAATGCCGCCGCATCTGGTTCACTATTTACCAGATGGATTCATGTCTACGTTTGGTATTCATGACAGGGGCTACAACAACAAGCCCATCGCTAATCAAACAAATAATGTGGACGATGGCGTTGCCAAAGCTTCATCTTGTCATGTTGGAGAGCGGGTAGATTGTATGGACTGCAAATGCGATCGTTGCTCAACAAGTCGAGACGCTGATGCAGCATTTGAGATTTATCGCACCCTGGTGAGTTTAGCAATACGCGCCTACCATAAAGCACAATTTCTTCGTGAAATGCCGCAGCATCTGATTGCCTATTTACCAGCTGGATTTCTGACCGCGTACGGTGCACACGACATTGACCTTAATTGGGATAAGCTACCATTACACCTCCGTATGTTGGCGGATGTTGCAGCCTGCCGTCCTTGTCGTAGACACTTTATGCATCGAGGAGATTCTCACTGTGATTGGGATGGTCCAAATCCTATGATAAAAAATTGTAAGCGATGTACTGATAACTTTATGAATAAAATTGTGTAATTGATTCTTTGTGTGTATATTATTTTCCCGCTCCTATCCAATCAGTTAGTTGTTAAGAAGCAGCGGTGGTGGAAGGTGTGATATCCGTCGCCATGCCGAAAACATTGATTGTCGACGTGCAGGGTTTCAAGGTGAACGGAAACAAGTTTGTATTTAAAGAAGTAGGAATTATTGACTGCACAACCATGTGGGCACCAAGAGTAACCAGTTTTGTCTTTGAACCACCGTTTCCATTGCATTTGCAGTCAGACGAGGACAGAAGACAAACAGAGTGGTTGCAACGCAATTTGGGACTAGTCTGGAAAGAAGGCGACATTCCTTACCAGCATCTATCACTTGTTCTGAAAGCTCACTTGTTTGGTGCTGACCTTGTATTTGTAAAGGGAAGTGAAAAAAAGGAATGGTTGCGTCAGTATGTTAATTCAACATGTCAACTTGTTGACCTTCATGATCTGGGATGTCCTGCACTGTACAACCTGTCCGTGCCTGATGAACCTCTACAAAATAAAACACTTCAAAATGTTTGGAAGCTTTTTGATTGGCTAGCTCACAGAGCATGTCAAAACTTGCATGTTGAGTGCAAGGCGTTGTAACGTCAGCTTCAGTGTGAGACATACCAGTGATCAGTGTGGACGTGTAGTAATATGGCAGCAATTGAAGGTTTGGACTCAAACCCCACAGAGCGAGCTATTGTCAAGTTTTTTGCCTGTAAAAAAAAGCTTGACAGTTTCACAGATGAGGAATTGAACGCTTTGCCCAAGGCGTTCCTTTTTTATGTTGCTTCAATCGCGGTGAAAAATATTTGGCATAGTGTACCTAGTGAATGGAGCAGAGATCCTGGTCTGCGTGAACTACAACCATGCACTGACTTTAGTCATCACCAGCAAGTGTCTATTACTAAAATGCCATCCATTAGACAGTGTGGAACGTGTCAGCTCATCAAATTGTACCACGGCCATACAAATATACCGTCCTGTAAAGACTTTGCTTCATCATTCCATGGTTGTGATGACGAAGAGGAAGAAGAGACAGCAGCGGCAGTATCGCCAGCACCAAAAAGTAAGACAACGCTTGAAAAAGATATGCCAGACCTTTGCTGGTCATGGTCTAGTTAACAAGGCCATTGATCTACTTCCCATTGAACTGCATATTCCTGGCTATCAATTTTGTGGACCTGGAACTAAACTAAGCCAACGTCTAGCACAAGGGAACTCTGGAATCAACATATTGGATGCAGCGTGTAGAGATCATGACATTGCTTACAACAACAAGAATATAGAAGTACGTCGAGTTGCAGACCGCATTCTTCTAAGAAAGGCCATGCAGCGTGTGATGTCATCTACTGCTTCTATTGGTGAGAAGATTGCAGCCTTGATTGTAGCAGGAGCGATGAAGTCAAAGCTATTGATTGGTGGTGGATTAGTGAGGAAAAGGACAAAGAAATAAACATGAATCAAATATTGTGAAGTATTTATTTGAGAGTCAGTCCACCAGTTCATAGTATACACAAAATATGGTTTAGTTTTCTTCTTGTACAAAAACCAACAATTTTAATAAAAAGAATTGAAAATGAAAGTTTGTTCTTTTTTTTTTACTAGGTGTGGAAATGACCATAAGGCAAGCTATTTACACCATCCCACAGACGTTTATTGTCATATGCTGTCAGCGATGTTTTATTTTGATTTACTGTAAAAATATTATGGTTCTTTGAAAGAATGCGTGTTTGCTGGTATAAGCGAGAGGTGTTTGCGTAGAGTACACATCGATATTCCTCAACATTGAGGAATTGTGTGACGCTACGAAGAACGCCCTTCGCTTTGCATTGACCTTTATTCTTTTGTGTTGAAAATGCGTACATTTTCGACGCCAAAGCCACAAATTCTGTCATAACAGTAATTTTACATCTCCAAACTTTTGTTTGGCAAACTCATAATGAAATTGATACATTACAAATTTTGAAAAGTCAAGTATTACCATTCCCAAGTAAATTGGTTTGTTATACATGATTTCTGTCTTTGACAATTCAATGGTTACTAAATCAGTTTCAATAACTCGTGCAGAATGGAAATTAGGCATAGCTATATATTTTCGTGCGCCATATCGACCGTCCCAGTGGTTTAACAAATGAATAGTTCTATGCTTTCGAATATTTTCCATTGATTTACCGTAGCACGCATTGTTCATTAATTTATAAAAATTTGATTCAAATGTGGTCTTGGCGTGCTGCCGATGATGAGTATTCAATTGCATGTACGGTTGTAACCATGGTTTTTGGTCAAAGCAAATAATGCGGTGAATGGATTGCAGTTTCAAACCATGTTTCAAACATTGCATTAAATTTTCAATGTGTATGACGTACCGATTTTTTGAATTTAACGTTGCCAGCAACTTTTTATTGTTGGAACGTGAACTGGGAGGTTGTAATTTTTCAACACAAAATGGTAGATCAGAATGATCATTGTGTATCTCACAGGGATATAATAAGTCGACCTCTAGAACGTAGCCACGCGTGTCATTGCTCAACACATCTTTTAAATTAAAATTTGAAACTTCATCTGAAGTCATCCATCGAAAATTTTGATATGGAAGAGGTTTTTCCATAGCATATCCGTATAAATTGTTACAATCTAGGTAGGTGAAGTATATTGTAGGTTGGTTTGGTTTGTATGTATCCATATATGGATTATTTGCTTTGGCGTGCTTTTGCACAAGCGAAACAAGACCACCACGTATTCCACGTTCAAAAAAGAGTAACATGTCGATGTCTGTTAATAGTTCCAGTTCTATGTCAGTCACCTTCAACATACAGTCCCAACTATATCCGGCAAGGGTGTAGTAATGGGCTGGATCTAGATTGTAGATTTCAAGACACAGTTTGCGAAAGTGTTCAAACACGTCTGTCAAAAGTAGTGTATCAATTTTGAGGTATAAATCAGCATACTCGCCCAAAGTTGATATCTTGAACACGTCCCATACTTTTTGGGCGTGTAAATAGTCTTCTTCAGAAATATGACTTTTTGTTAAGTCATTGTAAAATTTGTCCTTTGAAGGGAGTGCAGTTTCCTGTAAACATGCCCAATTGTTTACATAATTATAGGGAAACACCCCTTTTCGAATGCATAATTCAAATTGTTTGGCATCAGTAAAGTGTTGACGTACAAAATGCAAATTGTTTGCGTGAAGCCCTTGAACAAGCGCATCCAATGATGATGCGAGGAATCTATACGAATCTAAAAATCGTATACTGATTCCATTTCGCCATTTCGAAAACGAAATAAAATTTTCATGATTTTGTGGAATTAAAGAAAACTTTTGGTTTTCAAGGTTAACAAATTCCTTAATAATTAAATGGCTGTCATACCGAGACATGTTGTGTAAGAAACAAGAAATATAGCGTGCTCTTTTATACGCCAAATTACATACACTATGAGCCGCTCCTCTAAATTTGCCAGTGTACCGATTATGGTCTCTCACTGGTGTGTCACAAGGTGCTATTGGTTTTTGACAAATGTGGCAAGTGGTTGCTGTTGCAAAAGCCACCTCGTCTGCATCCAACATTTGAAGCGGAATTGGGTTTTCCAGGATATTGTACACCCGATCTGCCAAGGCGTCCAATTCATTTAAAAACCAAGCAGCAGCATTTGCATCGCGATAAGATTTGAAGTATGAAAGTGAAGGGTCATATGAACAAATCACGCTTAGAGCACAACTGAATGGCACATGTTGCTGTACTTGTTGAGTGTACGGGCGTGCTGGATCCGGTTTACATGTGTCAATGGGTGTGGTTAAACATTCAAAATCTGCATATACTGTAAATGGAAGCGGTTCTTGACGAGACACATTTTGAAATTTCATACTGGCTTTATCCTTTTCTGGGAATGTAATTTTTACAGCTGGTTGTGTAATGCAATCAATAGTATGGGCTGTCAACTTTTGATTGCTAGTAAAATATTGCAAACAGCGATCACATGTATATACCCTATTTTTACTCTTTGTAACTTGTGAACGAACTAGTCTGGAAAGATCTTTGATATAACAATAATGGTTGCACAATTCCCCTTCAATGTACAATAAATTAAAATGCTTTTCTTTTTTTTCCTTTGTCACATAGAGTGGCCCAATAACTTTGTCCCCTTCAACTCCGTATACATTAATGGAGTAAAGCAGATTTTTAGATTCAAAACGAGAAATGGCGTTGAGGTCCATTGGGAATTCTATGTCTGCTAAATTTAGACTGATCATTAATTCCATAAATTTCTGGTGATATTTTCCCATTCTGTGAACATTTTCAGTTGCAGGACTTAACCCAGCAGCCAAGGACCACACAAAGCAGAAAACATCATTATTATCTACATTGATAACTGCGTGACGGTTTTCCAACTGTTTAGGCAAATTAACATGAGATGAACCACTATTTATGGGATCAAAGGTGCATACATTAATTTTAAGATGATTGATAGCTTCCAGCGATTTGCCACTTTCCAATTCTTGAAACTCGGCAAAGCGCGTCATGAGCTTATCGACAATGTTTTTACAATACCAACTGTGTATATTATCAGTGCGGTACAATTCGCACATTTTCGTATGTAAATAAATCGGTTTGGTTATTTCAACACCTTGTTTTAAAATAACAAAATCACATAATAACTCAGCGTTAATCTTTAACGCTACATGTTCTCTTAAACAGTCTTGCATTTTATTTTGAAAAATGTTGTAGCTAGCGTTTAAAAATTCATTTGGGTCTAAAAATTTAGCATCATTATTAATTTTTAAGCTACATAACTTATTATTAAAACAACTATCCACGTTCTGCCAACTAAGTTCTGGTGCTGACATCATGACACTTACAGTAATTACATTTACTACAAAAACAGCAAATCACTGAACAGTTTGCAGAGAATGAAAACAAACAAAGTTTATTGTCTCTGCAAATTCTGTTTTAACATTAACAAATTTTAAATTTTATTTGATTCTTCAATAAATTCTACCAAACATCTTTTATTTTCTACTCCCAAATATTTTAGGTAGATGGTTCCTTTGTTGAGGTCATTTACAGCTTCGTCGTTGAGTTCCATGAACCTCGCAGGTAAGAAGACAGCGAAATCTTCTAGTTCGCAAACTATTCTTCTGCCATATTTCGTGTTTACTTTGCGAACAGCTGTCACCAAATAGGACTCGTTAACTGGCAGGTCCTGTAAACGTTTAGTCTCCAGACCGGTTGCTCTGCCAATGAGATTCGCAACTGTTATAGCAGACATATTGGTTCTGAAAGGTAATTATAAAGTGTTTAGGTAAACTATTAAAAAGGTTCAGGTACCCTCCACCTTTATTTATTAGCACATTAACTCAAACCCTGATCTATAGACTAAACCATCAAATGTGTATACAAAACTTATTTGCGAAGACGAGGAGTCTCCTAACAGCGCTCAGTCCCAGTAAATCAGTCGGATAGAGCGAGATAAGGTAATATCTCTTTTGACTGACGTCAAGCCTGGTAATGACTGTTAGTTGCAATAATAGTTTCATATATCCACTTGAGTAGTGTGTCCTGCATCCCCATCCAAACCTCTAGACTAAACCATCAAATGTGTATACAAAACTTATTTGCGAAGACGAGGAGTCTCCTAACAGCACTCAGTCCCAGTAAATCAGTCGGATAGAGCGAGATAAGGTAATATCTCTTTTGACTGACGTCAAGCCTGGTAATGACTGTTAGTTGCAATAATAGTTTCATATATCCACTTGAGTAGTGTGTCCTGCATCCCCATCCAAACCTCTAGACTAAACCATCAAATGTGTATACAAAACTTATTTGCGAAGACGAGGAGTCTCCTAACAGCGCTCAGTCCCAGTAAATCAGTCGGATAGAGCGAGATAAGGTAATATCTCTTTTGACTGACGTCAAGCCTGGTAATGACTGTTAGTTGCAATAATAGTTTTATATACCCATTTGATATTATTATTATCCACTTGATAAATATTTAAGGTCAACTGTATAACCATCGACAGTTAGAGAAACTAAAGGTACTGTGTTCAATATTACCTGATAGAAGATCTTTGCAGCAAAGCGATGTGTATACTACCAACTCGTGGACTTCTCTGGCTAGCAACAATAATGTCACGGCTTATATACCCTTACAATCAGAGGCAACACACCGGTTTGTCCGCTTTCTCAGTAACTGGATGACCTCCATATTTAGTGTCCGCTTTCTCAGTAACTGGATGACCTCCATATTTAGTATAAATGAACCTGCTACTTTACAAAGAATTGTCATTCACTGCTGCTATGTCGGATGATGAAAACACCCATCATGGGGATGAAGAAGAAGAATCCGCAAATTGGGATTCATCTTTAGACATTTTCATGTAAGTAATATTCATTTTTTTTAAATTGATACCAGGCTAAAAAAAATTAAATCAAAGCCTAGAACGCTAACCAATTAACCATGGGACCGGAATATATTTTTAATTAAGACAATACAAACACCCAGTCCCCAAGCCAGGGGAATTAATCACCAGAAAATACAATCCCCACAGACCTCCCAAAAGTCTAACCCAGGACCCTCCAGTTTAGAGGCTAACAGCAGTCAAGAACAGTATAGTTGAGCAACACAGCTAAACACATAGTTGTATCTTGTCTCGCAATAAACAGTCAAGTTAATTATTACACTATTGTTTAAATGCAATGTCAAGCTTGGCTAACACTATTGCTGTTAATGTTAATAGCGTTTGTCAAATTGTGGTCAAGTAGCTTTGAACACTTAGATAGGCGTTAAGGTTTTATAAACTTAGCCGGGTGTGACCTTTGTGTAATAACTTGTACCAGTCGAGAATGCAAATTGTATGCAAGTAGTACTTTCTTCAACACTTGTTCATATATATTAACTATAATAACAGCAGCTCCACTCACTAAAGCGCAGCGTTATGTCGCCCACGGGTGTTAACTAGAAAGACATGCACTTGACCTCTCCAGAGGTCGCACAATCATTATTCATTACCTACCATTAGTTTCATTACTCATTAATTCATCCTGCAAAACTTTTAATTTAATTTCATAGCTAGTTTTTTGTCGTGTGACCTCCTCAGAGGCCGAGTGCAGGTCTTTCTATTCGACGTCCGTGGGCGAGCTGCGCGTCGGTATGGAGTGGCTGAAGATGAAACTGGGCAAGGATGTGGAAGGAATCGGTCGTGGCCTATCAGAAGGTACCGTACAAGCATTTGCATGTGGAAGGAATCGGCCGCGGCCTATCAGAAGGTACCGTCCCAGCATTTGCCTGGTGTTGAAAATGGGAAACCACGGAAAACCATTTCAAGGACGGCCGACGGTGGGGCTCGAACCCACGCGTCTACCGGGTCAGCAGAGAGCTTGGACCGTGACCTAATGTTGCGCTACAGACTAGTTGAAAAAAAAAACTTTCTTTTTTTTCTCCCAGTCCCACTTAAGAAACATGACTAATTTATTGTAATTTAATGCAAATTGTATTACCGGTTGAAGACCTGTTAAATTTATTGCCAAGACATACTGCTTTAACAAAAATAAAAGTTAATAGCCTACATCCTCAATCTTGATACCAGTCTAATGTCAAACAGGCTTTCAATATCTTAGAATTGTGACAGTATCATTAAAATTGTGTTGGGCTGTTATGTAAATTAGCAGTAGTATACCGGCTCTCACCGCTGATCTGCAGTTTAAATCTCACTTACTTCATGTGAGATCTGTGTATGGTACCGCAAAAGTTGAATTGTTGTTGTTTGAGTCTTCAGTCTTTTGACTGGTTTGATGCAGATCTCCATGTCTCCCTGTCCTGAGCTAATCGTTTCATCTCTACATAGCTCCAACATCCCTACATCGGAGGCAATCTGTTTAACATATTCTAACCTTGGTCTACCCCTACAGTTCTTGTCCTCGACCCTTCCTTCCATAACTAAGCTTGCTATTCCTGGGTGTCTTAGTATGTGTCCTACCAACCTATCTCTTCTCTTCATTAGCAGTCGCCAGAAACATCTCTCCTCTCCCACTCGTCTTAATACCTCTTTGTTTGTAACCCTATCTACCCATCTGATCTTCATCATTCTCCTGTAACACCACATTTCAAATGCTTCTATTCTCCTCTTTTCTGCTGCACCAATAGTCCAAGTTTCACTTCCATAGAGCGCCACGCTCCAGACAAAGGCTTTCAAAAATGACTTCCTAATACCTAAATCTATATTCGATGTGAGCAGATTCCTTTTTTGTAGAAATGCTTTCTTTGTCTGAGCCAACCTACTTGCTTCGTCCATCACTGGTTATTCTGCTTCCTAAGTAACAGAAGTCTCCTACTTCCTTCAGCTTTTCACCTGTCAATTTGATCTCCATAGAGGTTTCTGATTTATGATTTCAAAATGTCAAACAATTTAGTCCAATCAACTTTATCAAAAGCATTTTCTAAATCTACAAAAGCCATGAACGTTCTCTTGTCTTTCCTTATTCTATCTTCTAAAATCAGCCTAAGACTTAGTACAGCTTCCCTTGTTCCTACATTTCTCCTGAAACCAAACTGATCTTCACCCAACTCTGTTTCTATTTGGCTTTCAATCCTCTTGTAAATCATTCTGGACAGGATCTTTGAAGCATGAGTAATCAAGAAGATTGAATTAAGGATAACAAAATTAACAGTATTATTCTCTTCTTGCAAAACATTTTTTAAACTCAGCTTCCAAAAGCTTACATATAGCAGAACGCGGATTTTACAACTACAGAGGTGACAGCCGAGTTCAGCATTGCTTCCACTTACTTGTGTCAAGCTCCTCTCTGTCTTCTTTCCTATCAACCTCGCTTGGTCAACTCTTGTTCTCTTCCAACTCCAACAGTATTAGAGTATCCAAGGCCCTTGCCACATCTTTTCTGATTCCCTCCTTCTGCAAGAGGCCAGTCTTCTTTTCCCATTATTTCCTACCTTCTGCCTGTCATTTAATCATTGATGCAGAGAAGTGCAAGGAGTATGCCTCCATAACTTAGGAGGTTTTCTTCTGTGTACTTTAATTTTCCCTGACACAAACATCAAGACAGTTTATATCCTCGCCGCTAGATTGGGTATTCTAATGACATTGATAGACATTTTTTCTATTTTATAGTTTTTCGAATGACCGCGTCATCGCAGAGTTTTTCGTGCAGATGATGTTGATGATGGAGGCCGAGGCAGAAAACGAAAGTGAAAATGAAAATGACAGTGCAAATGAAGAGGAAGAGGAAGAAGAAGCCACAAAAAAATAAAAAAATAAATAAATGTAACAAAAAAGAAAAAAAATAATAATAAAAAATATTCTTGTTTTGATTGATTTATTTGTCTATCATTCCCACTTCTTTTTTTTTTATATGAAGCTGAGCGAGCCAACATGTCAGGTGTCAATCTCAGAAATTCACTCCTGTGACATCACACATCGGTTGACCGTTCAAATCAGATTATTCATTCTAACACCCATCCATGTCCATTAACCATCTAGCACGCCTTCCATATCCTCAGCTCCATAACACATAAATTCAAATCTCCCAAGTCAGCATAAATGAAAATCCTTCGGCTGCACTAGGTCTCTGTGATTATGCCTCCATGGCTTAGGGAGAAGCATGCCAACCTCTCACCGCTGGGTCTGTGTTTCAAATCCCAGTTACTCCATGTAAAATCTGTGCTGGACAAAACAGAAGCAGACTGGTTTTTCTCCGGGTACCCTAGTTTTCCAGACAAACTTTCATTCTACCAACACTCTCCACCATCATTTAATTTTATCAGTCATTTATTCAATCGCTGACTCAGAGGAGTGCGATAGGCTTCGACAGTCGGCACAGTTCATATCTTCACAACTAGATGGAATATTCCAATGTCATCAATAGACATTACACCATCTTGTTTTTATTTCATGTCGAGCTGGCTGAACCGACATGCCATGCGTTTTGTATCCCCCACCCATTAACAATTTGTTTACCGTTAAGTATTAGAAAAAAACAATCCCATCCATGACCTACACTACATTCTGCCTGTGACGTCCCAACCTCCATTCACAGTTCCATCTTCATTCACGTTTGTTTACCCGCCAACCTAGCACGTCAGGGTTCAACAACCGCCGCCATCCACCGCCATTCATGTTTTCCATTCAAAACACTCCCGTCCATGACCTACCTCACATCCCGTAATCTGCTGTGACGTCACACACACACCAGTTGACCGTTCAATTCTCTGACGAATCATTCACAACCAAGGATTCGGAAACCTTCGGCAACACTCGGATCTCATCGGGCTCAAAGCAAAGCTATATAGCCCAGGATAATATCAGAGAAGGCGCTCAGTCCAAGAGAGAGACTGGGTCGAGGAGGGTCTCGTGCAGAGCCTCTTCCATCCTTCCCCCCTCGTCTCCCACCCCACCCTTCCCTCCCCCTCCCTCCCCCACCCTCCCTCCCCACCCCCACTCCTCCCCCTCCACCCACACCCCCTCAAACCGGTTCCTGGACCCTCCAAGGTTTGTTTACCTTCCGGGGTCCCGGCGACCTTGGGGGTCAATGACCTACCTCAAGGTCATTGACTATGACCTACCTCAAGGTCATTGACCTTGCCACGCCCCCCTCATTTGCATAAATAACGGTATTTGAAGCAGAACCCCCACAGCCTCTCTACTCATCTCAATATATGAGCGAATCAACAACGTCACTTGAAAACAAACCGCGGCCAACGAGAAAGACTGGCCCTGGTGCGCTTTCGTGACGTCAGTAATGTAGTGCTGTTGCACCACTTCCGGTAGGGTTATGTATGACGGGAAAATAAACCGTATTGTCTAAAAGATGCTAAAATCACAGAATACTTAACCAATATCATATCAGAAAACACTCTGTAAAAAGCACTGACCCAACACAACCATGGCTTCTGGCAAAACATACATGGTAATCACAACTCAAGTCTTTCACTGATCAATCTTATGAAGTCCAATACCTAGCCACAATTTACTTATTTATTCATTACTCTTAGTAGAACCAGTAGATCACTTATCTTTAATCTTTAATTTTGAATGATTATGTCGTCTTCGCTGGGGTCTGGCGTTACATACGGTGACGGGACGAAATGTACCGAGAATGCACTAAGGTGTGTGACATCATAGTACAGCTTGAGCTTCCTCCTTTCCCCGCGTACTCCGATGAGCGTGACTTCATCCAGCCAGCTACCTCCTTTTGACCTTGGTTTGCACTTGCTTTTTTGTCTTTCTTTTTTTTATGTGTGCAACATCTTTCCGCTCGGTTGCTGGATAGTTTTGTGGGAGTGATTTTGAAAATTTGGGACGGAAGTGGATCGGAACGATCAAGCTGGCAGTGGTGGATCGAACGGAAGTATGCACTGCCCGCTTGATCGATCGAACGGAAGTGTACTAGGTGACAGTGGTGGAAAACGGAAGTATTCACTGCCCGCTCGATCAATCGAACGGAAGTGTACTAGCTGGCAGTGGTGGAAAACGGAAGTATGCACTGCCCGCTCGATCGATCGAACGGAAGTGTACCAGCTGGCAGTGGTGGAAAACGGAAGTATGCACTGCCCGCTCGATCAGTCGAACGTAAGTGTACTAGCTGGCAGTGGTGGAAAACGGAAGTATGCACTGCCCGCTCGATCGATCGAGCGGAAGTGTACTAGCTGGCAGTGGTGCAAAAACGGAAGTATGCACTGCCCGCTCGATCGATCGATCCAGTGGGCAGTGGTAAGACCCAGCTGGTAGTGGTACGAGAAACAATGAGCGCGCGGTCTCCAAAATTGCTACCAAGACGTAGGCCTACTCTCGGTCATGTGGAATGTATATGGCATACTGAACGGAAAACGCTCATGCGAACTCTGGTGTCAAGTGATTGAAACAAATGACATGGCACATGTTCGAAGTCTTCGTATCAGTATTTAAATACCGGGTGAGTTAGCCGAGGTCGTTGCGGCATGACTGTTGGCAGTCGCTCACATCCGGGAGGCGAGGAGGTTCGAATCCCCCCGCCGGCAACCTTGCAGATGGTCTTCTGTGGTTTCCCATCTTCCTTCCAGGCAAATGCCGGGGTTGGTCCCTAACTATAGGCCACAGCCGCTACCTTCCAACTCCTCGACCCTCCCATCCAACATTCCTCCCCAACGGTACTTGTAGCTCACCCATTGGATGTCCGTCTCGAAGCAGCTACACATACTGGCGAGCCGAACATGTCCTCGGACACTCCCGGCATAAAAGCCATACGCTAACAAAAAAAAAGGTATTTAAATGGTAAAATGCCTAAATATCAAACATTGTAAGTAGTCGGCATTGCCGGTAGTATGTTTCTGCACAATGGCTATTCAAATATTAACCCACATAACGGTAATGCAGTCATCAATATAATATAATCGTTGTGGTTATACGAGAATTGAGCAAGCCTTCATGAACTATTACTGAATACATTATCTTTATTCACAAGAGGGCCTATTCATAAGGCATTTTAAACTCAATTTCACGCAGGAACATTATCGAAACAAGCAAAATATAAATGAAATTTAATTCCGTAATGCAGTATTATTGGAACGTGGAAATAAGACCCCATCTTGTGCACAAAGTGTACGTAGTCGAAATAGCCGTGGGGTTAGTGCTTGTGACTGTGAATCTAGAGATCTTGGGTTCGAATCCCGGACGGGGTGGATATTTTTGCTACCAGATTATCATTTTAAACGATATTTATCATATCAATATGACTCATTTTAACAGAATCCATATGATATTACGTGTTGGTCTGGGAATGAAGAGGACCTGTTTATAAGGAATTAAAGCTTATGAGGCGTGTCGCGTCTATTAATCTAGTTGATCCATATCGTATTCTTTATTAAGGCTAGTGCTGGTGGAAGCTACAAATCATCTAATAAAATGAGTTCCGTATTATAAACTACAATATCTGTAAAACACTCCCTTTTACAATAGATTAATATCTGTGCCAATAATAGTATAAAATACCATTGTATCAACAATTTCATGTGAGGTTTCTTCTATGCCAGATGTTCACGCAGCATTTGTAGCATTTAAAATGATATAAAGTCTAGTCTTTCAGACTGACTATCATGCCCGAGTGCACCAACCTCGGTATTCTTCAGTCTTTACGAAACCGTGGTAAAACTTTTACCGTGGTATTGTCGTAAAAGCAGTGCACCATTACTATCGCTCGGTTTCGTTACCGCGGTTTCTTGACGCTTGCTTTTCTCGCTATTATTCCCCTCGGAAGAAATTCGTTAATTTCGAGTCACTTGTCTTCAGTTTATCCAGACGGCCAGCAGACGGCAGTGATCGTTTCGAGAGTCACTTGTCTCCCATACTGTTTACATTTTGTCTCAACGCGCGTAATCAGCTGTGCAAAACAATGGAAAATAAAATGATGAAACGTCCTAGAGTTCCCAATTTCAGCCCTCGTGGAAATTTCGGGATCTCGTGTAGTATACGTTGCCCGCCGCCATTGAAATCCGAAAAATTTTGTATAGAAATGGGAATGTTACTAATATACAGGAGTTGAATATTTTATCGCTAGAGGGTGTTACTGAATTTTTTCAGAGTGCCAACATTATTGTTTCCAGACCAATATTTTCATCCAGACCAATGGTTTTCGCCTAGACGCGCTCTCAGCCGAGATTCGTGAAATATGGTGCTATCGTGAGTCAAACCTGGCCATCTTGCTACTATATCTCTTATCATGAGGTTCGAATCGCTCACAGTTTGCATGTTTAGAGAGAAATAGCCTTTCCTGTTTTTAAATGAATGAATATTTATTGCAGCAAATAGCCATAAAATTTAAAATTAATTATGTTATGACAAAATCCTAGGTTATTCAGTACACAATTTAGAGAGTGACATCTGTCTAACCCCGCATTCACTTGCATGATATCGACCACATTGATCGTTGCAGAATTGACAGACACAGACCTCACCTGGATTATGGAACCTCTTGGTGGTACACATCTTATGATGAAAGCCGTGCACTGCAAAGCGGGTGATGGTGTGTCGCAGTTGATAGTTGGCTTCTTTCCATTCCTCCTTCGTCATCGCATCCGTAATGAAAAAGTCATCCCAAATGTCATTTCTTTTGTTTTGTAATATTTGGAGCGTTAAATCATAATTATTTTTTATTTTTTTATTTAGTCAATTTACCCTCTAGGTTGGTGGATCCCACGGACTCAGCGAGGGAACTCACCACTACCGCCTCTATGGGCAGTGTCCTGGAGCTTGGAACATCTGGTCGGGATGGATACAACTGGGGAGGTGTGATCAGCACTTCGCCCAGGCGGCCTCACCTGCAAAGCGAACAGGGGCCTCACGAGGGATGGGAAGGGATGGAAGATTGGGATGGATAGGTGAGGAAGAGGGAAGGAGGCGGCAGTGGCCTTACAGTAGGTACCATCCCGGCATTTGCCCGAAGACGAAGTGGGAAACCACGGAAAACCACTTCGAGGATGGCTGAGGTGCGAATCGAACCCCCTCTACTCATTTGGACCACCCGAGGCTGAGTAGACTCCGTTCCAGTCCTCATACCACTTTTCAAATTTCGTGGCAGAGCCGGGAATCGAACCCAGGACCTCCGGGGCGGCAGCTAACCATGCTGACCGCTACCCTACGGAGGCGACTGTTAAATCATAAGCTCTTGTATTTGGAAGAGACATTTGCAGTCCTGTTTTTAAATACCTCCCCATTTTCACCTCCGGAAGACTGTATTCTCACATGAGTGCAGTCCAGCGCACCCAATATACCAGGGAACCCAGCTATTCTGTGGACGCCTTCCATAAGCTCTCTTTGTTCCCATTGGGTAAGTGGTAGTTTTATAAACAGTGGCGATAACGAGGCAACTACATTAGAAACCTTGTGTATTATGCGGCATGCTGTTATTCTGTCAACATCACACACGTCACCGATCACTGCCTGAAATGTCCCAGTTGCATAGAACCGCAGTGCAATAAGAAGACGATTTCTAGGCGATTTCGGATAGTTTCTCCCAGTAGAGAATTTCAATTGTTCACCAATTATGTCCAAAATATAACTTACTGTTTCCTTCCTTTAGGGAGTCCGCTGGAAGCAGCTACAGACTCAGGCGAGCCGAACATGTCCTCGGATACTACCGGCATTGAAAGCCGTACGATAATTAATAAATCGAAATCTTCTCTGGAATGAAGCATCGCTCAGTTCTTCGAATAAATCTCTCCTCTCTTCTATAAACCTCCCTTCATTCCTTTCAAATCGATTAAGACACTGGAGATATAACCTGTAGTTGTTAAGCTCCATTTTGGAATCTTTACCAAAGAATACAAATAAATAAAACTTTACCACTCCCTCACGGGCGGTAAACATTTTACCGCGGTAAAACTCGAAACCGAGCTTGGTGCAACAGAAATACGACTTTGCCCCGGTAAACTAGGAAGTTTACCGCGGTATTCTCTTTACCGAGGTTGGTGCACTCGGGCCTCAGTGTTTTACCCTAGCCTGTGCCAACAGACAAATGCACATGTAGGCCTACTGCATTCGTCAAGAGATGGCAAACATGCCAATATAATGATTAAGGTTATACGTTTTTTTTTGTAACTTTCTGTTTATGTCACGTTAGCTTCTCCATATTTGGATATATGTATATAAATTCTCCTGTATCTCCAGCCATAACCTAAATAAATAAATAAATAATGCTTCTCCATGCAAATATCTAAGAAATAAATTTTACAGCTAGAACATTAATGTCAAGCCAACAGGGTAGGAATGTTATTTTCAAGAGATCAAAGGGCTTCTCTATGACGCTGAACGAGAAATATTACACTTACTTGCTAGTACTCTCATATAGAATGTTGCAGTCCTGGGGTCATGCCCTGATGGTTGCGTCACTGCAGAGCAGATTAATTCTCGAGACCATAGGCCACTCGTCCATTAGCGCAGGAACGAGATCACATCTGTTACTGTTGCTCAACAGACAGCAGTCACTCATGGCCAGAAGGTCCATTGCTCTCCATTCAGTGAGCATGCTCTTATAGTCTCCATCACTCCGTGTGAGTGTGGATATCCACGGGCAAACCCGCGGTTATCCGCAGAGTTTATCGCCAAGCGGATGTAGTTTAATGATGATGATGATAATTGAGGCAGGGAAATCAAAAACCCACTATCTCCAGTAAACCACATTTTACAGGAGAGAGATAAAACTGATAATCTCCCTCACTGATTTTAAATATGATGGGTTTATGTGCTCATATTAAGTAGAGGGATATTCTTTATCATTTAAATACTTCATAACCTAAGTGTTTATATTATATAATGCAACAATTCGAATTAAATAGTGGTGGAGTTATGGGTTTTTTGACTTACAGAGTGTATGAAATATGAAATATGCAATAAATATTACAGAAAAGGTAGGCTACCAATATATCATAACTACCGTATGAAACGATAGAATATGAAAGTACATTATGAAAATTAGCATTGTTACATTTATACATATATATTTCAAAGGGAATCCATCAAATACTCTAATCTAAATCATACCAAAATACAGAAATGAACCCACAAATGAATTTAATACTTTCATTACTCTGATTCGTGATGCAGATATTCTGTTTCACTTTCACTCTCTTGTTCAGTCTGTAAATGAGGGTTATTCATGTCAGCAAACAGAGTCTTGTAATACATCATACTTTCCTCAGAAATAAACTTCATTAAATTGTGTAAGCCCTTTTGATTTTCTATTTTCAGTGACGAGTGTGAGTTGTACTTTTTTGAGTGGGATAAGATGCAGTTTTATTGGGTCTCTGGATGTTAAATCGACTCCATATTGTACCTTTCATAATTTTACTCACATGGATTTCATTTTTGTGGGATGCCGACTATCGTATCACATTACTTTCTGATGTGAGGAATTTCCCGGTTGGATTATGATTAGTTTCTTTAGTACTTGGGTTTCTCTTGAATATTAACCTCGCAATCTCTGCTGGTTAAGCTATGGCGTTGCCATCTATCGGGAAATAAAGCATGGAATGCAAGAACTCTCTCATCCCATGGAATAAGAGGTGTCTTAGCGGGTGAGTTAGCCGAGGTCGTTGCGGCATGACTGTTGGCAGTCGCTCACATCCGGGAGGCGAGGAGGTTCGAATCCCCCCGCCGGCAACCTTGAAGATGGTCTTCTGTGGTTTCCCATCTTCCTTCCAGGCAAATGCCGTGGTTTGTTCCTTAACTATAGGCCACAGCCGCTACCTTCCAACTCCTCGACCCTCCCTGCCAACTTTCCTCCCCAACGGTACTTGTAGCTCACCCATTGGGTGTCCGTCTCGATGCAGCTACAAAACTGACGAGCCGAACATGTCCTCGGACACTCCCGGCACTAAAAGCCATACGCTAAAAAAAAAGAGGTGTCTTGATTTCCAAAGATTTTAAAACTACCTCCTGTATGCAGACGAATGACCAAATTAGGGTATTCATGCCTTCCATCCATGCGGAACAAACTAAAAATCCCCAACCAGCCAATAACTCAATTTCGCAAAAAAAAAATGAAGTTAGTGGGTTTTTGATTTCCCTGCCTCAATTGTTGTTTTAAGGGTCCTCGATTATATCTAGTAAAAGTGAGATTGAAAAAGAGATCCAACAGAAGACTATTAGTGCCAATAGTACCTGTTTTGTTCTCAATCATTTATTTGAGTCACGCATAATTTCCGAAAACAGCAAGGTAAAGTTATATATGACACTAGTGAAACCGGATCTGTTATATGGATGCGAGTCATGGGCGACCTCACAAACACTGGTTGGTTGGTTCTTAAGTTTAGGGGCTGCAACAACGCGGTCATGTAGCCCCGTGTACTTTGGGTGTGTCTAGAATCTGTCTGATAACCGGTGTTAATTGTGATGCCTGTATTAGTGTGTATATCTGTTTTAATTCAAGTAAGGACTGCAGACGATCAATTTTCAAGTAGTTCCAACTTTTGCCGCCAAACGCCACCGTCAACGACTACTAGTTCAGAACTTAGCTACCAGACGTCACCGCAAACAAACACTGGATGAGCGCATTTGTGCATTTGAAAGAAAAGTGCTCAGAGAGATATATGGTCGTATTTACAATATGGAAGAAGGAAGATGGGAAAGGAGGGAAAATGAGGACTTATACCAACGTTATGGGAAAGCTGATGTGGATAGGATCATCAGAGGAAGACGACTCCAGTGGATGGGACATATCGTAAGAGCTGTGGAATCTATCCCTAACAGAGTGTTCAAAGCTCAGCTGTTTGGAAAACGTCCAAGAGGCCGTCCAAGGACGAGATGGAAGGATAGGGTGATGAGAACGTTGCAGCAGGTGGAACCAACATCAGTACTGGATGATGAAATGGATAGAGAACAAGTAGTTCCGTGAAGAACTATACAGCCTATTTTCATATATCCTACATATGTTAACTGCCACTATGAACATACCAAATGTCAGTTTGATTGCAGTAATTGATTCGTAGATATTGAGAACCGACTAAATATTTCGGAGGGTCGCCATGTTGGATTTTATATATGTAGGTCCCCTGTACTGTTACATGATGATTATTGTGTACGTGTAGCATTCAAATTTCAATGGCATGATTAGGACACAAGAAGTAACAGGGAGATTTTAAAATTTCGCACAGCTGCCATCTTGTGGTTATAGAAACAATTGAAATAAATTAGATGCCAGTGGATTAACATTCGTATAAAGATTTACTGTACCAAGTTTCACTGCACTAGGATGGTTAAATTGCGAGAAACGACCATGTGAATATTTATACTTCGAGTCGCCACCATGCTGGATTTGTGATCACCAGATTATTTAAAGTCCTATTGGTGAACTTATGTTCATAGCCCATATGAACATAAATAAATTCAGTTTGAGTCCTATAATAGATTCGTAGATATTCAGAGCCGTCTAAATATTTCGGATGGTCGCATTGTAGGATTGTTAACTGTATAGGCCATAGAGTCATGTACCATTGAAGGAATTTTATTGCGGAGGTTCATTATTCAAACTTGCACTTCGATCGCATGATTACGGCACAAGAAATATAAACTTAATTTTAAGATCCGCACAGCCGCCATTTTGAGGTTATGTAAACAATTAAACTAAATTGGATACCAGTGCATTACAATGTGTATAAACATTTCCTGTACCAGATTTCATTGCGTTTGGAACATTAAATTGCGAGAAAGGTCTATTAAATTTTTAATTCGCTTGGCCGCCATGTTCGTTTTGTAGTTAACCGGTTTTTGAAAGTCATATAGATGAACCTCCAGTAGTGCCATTTATCTCCGTAAATATTTCAGGGTGATACCGCTAATAGTTTCAGAGATATAGAATGCCGGTGAAATATTTCGCACATCCTCCATCTAGTGGTTATGTAAACAATTGAACAAAGTTTGATGTCGGTGCATTACAATGTGTATAAACATATACTGTACCAAGTTTTATTGTGTTTGGCTGCTTAAATTGCGAGAAACGTCTATTTAAAAGTCTCAAATTCGCGTGTCCGCCATGTTGGTATTGTAGTTACCACTTCTTCAATAGCCACATAGGTGAACTTCTAGTAGTTCCCTTTATCACCGTAAAAAATCCAGGGTGATATCGGGAATAGTTTCGGAGATATTGAAGGCTGGTGAAATATTTCGCACAGCCGCCATGTTGGATTGGTGAGCGGTAACAAAATTTGAAGGGCACGGTCGGGGTCGCCCGGAGTAGCGCTATGAACTTACCGAGTTTCATTGAAATCGCTCCAGTCGTATAGAAGTTATTAAGGGACACCCACACACACACATCACACACACACACACACACGCACACAGAGACACACGGACAAAAGGTGATCTCATAAGCCTATTTTTTCAAAATTGAAAATAGGCTAAAAATGGAACGGCAATTGTAACAAATGCTTGTGACTGTGATCGGAATAATGCCTCCTGTGTGATTGATTAGGATAGTGTTATGTAATATTGTGTATTTGATGTGTTTCTTATGTGTCTTTGTTTTCTTGTCATGGGCCTTAATGGCCTGATATGTACAATAAATGATCATGATGATGATGATGATGATGATGATGATGAAGATGATGATGATGAAGGGGCCTAACTTCTAGGTTATCGGCCCCTAATGGTTTGGGTGATAGTGAAGATGAAAATGAAATGTAAACTAAAACTAACTACTATCTTATAAACTAGAAGAAGAAATGGAAAACAAAAGGAGAATAAAGCAAATAAAGGACAGGAGGAATAGAAATGCTCTCAACCCTCGAAGAATGCGGATTGAGGGCTGGGAAGGAAGGAGAGCCATGAAAGGCAGATAGGAATGTGAAAGAGGAGACGGTCTGCCTCAGAGGTAATGGAAAAAGGGGGAAATTGGACCCAGCTCAGGAATCCCTCAGGGTCGCCACTCCCGAACCCACCAGCCGTGAGCCCCTGAGGGTGAAACAATATCCAGGGTGCACCAGAAGTGGTGGAGCTAAATACACCCTGCTTCCTTGAGGGCCTTGTGCTGAAGGCAGAAGAACACATGAAAAGAAAAAGAAGGCTGACCCCTCGCAGAAGGACGGTATCAGAAAAGATGAGACATGGGCCAATTAAGGCGGGAAAGGAAGAGACTCCCTAGGCCTCGGATACCCTAATACCGTCGGGGTCGGAAGAGAACAAGTGTTGACCAAGTGAGGTCGACAGGAAAGAAGACGGAGAGGACCCCGGCTCAAGTAAGTGGAGGCAATGCCAGGCTCAGCTGGCACCCCATGGTCACCCGCCAACGTCCCACTTCATGTGAGCCCCTGGGGGCGGATATATAAGGTGTGTTCAAAAAGTAACGAGCCGGAGGCTGGAATGCGCAAACCGGTAACGACATCGGCTAATCGTGGCGTGTGTAACGAGGTATAGTTCCGACCAGAGCGTGGAAGGTCACAGCCCGTCGCTAGAGGGCACGCGTGCACGTCACGTGACGATACAAAGCGAGCACCAGCATGCATCAATCGTCCAACCAAGAGCAAGAGAGTAGGCCATTCGACATGCTTCCTGGTGTGGTTGAAGACTGTGGGGCATCCATTGGGGACACACTTTCCGCAAGTGCAGTCGTTCCTTCATGATGGTGTGCACACTTCCGACGCTCAATCCGACTACGGCAGCTATGGCGTTCACTGTCACTCAGCGGTCCTGGTTAATGAGTGCATCAACCAGCTGGACGTTGTCATAGGTAATGCAGGGGGGTGCCCCAGACCGGGTATCATCGGCTAACGACACCCGTCCTTCCCTGATGCGCTTGTGCCACGCCTTGACGCTTGCAAGGGACATGCTGTGTTCGCCGTACACTTGTGACACTCGGCGAAGAATGTTCGTTCCCCCTACTTCTTCCGCTGTCAGAAACCGAACAACACCTCTTTGCTCTTCGTTTGACGCCTCCATGTCACTGTTTGCAATGCGACTGGCAGCGTTGTACGATTGATGCATGCTGGTGCTCACTTTGTATCGTCACGTGACGTGCACGCGTGCCCTCTAGCGACGGGCTGTGACCTTCCACGCTCTGGTCTGAACCACACCTCGTTACACACGCCACGATTAGCCGTTATTGTCACCGGTTTGCGCATTCCAGAATCCGGCTCGTTACTTTTTGAACGCCCCTTATAGTTCGCATGGCTGCGCTGATAGTGGATAAGCTGTGTTTAATGTTTGGAGAAAATTTGCGGATAGCTTTTAGAATACAATCCGAACTTGTTGAATATCATTTCTAGAACCGGGATGTTTATGACATATATTTTGCCGTTATTTTTTATTAGCCTACTTTCGATTTTTGCAAAAAATGAAAGTAGACTTATGAGATCAACACAGGGCGAAAAAAAGTGTGTCTGTCTGTGTGTGTGTATGTGTGTGTGTGAGTCTGTGTGTGTGTGTGTGTGTGAGTGTGTGTACTCTGAATGTCTGTCCCCCCCTATCAATTCGAACACGGTGAATGCGAATTGAACGAAATTTGGTACAAAGGTAGCACTAGCAAAGGACACCTCAGTGTCATGTTTTATATCGCCGCCATCTTGACGGAAACGTAATGGCGGCCACACAAATGTTCAAAGCTTAAATCAAATTACGACTAACCTAATCATCCGATCTCTACCAAATTTTGCAACAACATACCTTTATGGGGGGAGCATCCTTTGACCAAACCAATAAGTCATCAGCGTAATAGTTTGCGGATGGCGGCCATCTTTGTGTGAAAATTGATTCCCCCTATTAATTCGAACACGGTGCAACCGAATGGAACGAAATTTGGTACAGAGGCAGTACTAACAAAAGGCACCTCAGTGTCATGTTTTATATCGCCGCCATCTTGACGCAAACGTAATGGCGGCCACACAAATGTTCAAAGCTTAAATCAAATTACGATTAACCTAATCATCCGATCTCTACCAAATTTTGCAACAACATACCTTTATAGAGGAAGCATCCTTTGACCAAATAACTAGGTCATTAGCCTAATAGTTTGCGGATGGCGGCCATCTTTGTGTGAAAATCAGTTCCCCCTATTAATTCAAACACGGTGAAACCAAATGGAACGAAATTTGGTACAGAGGTAGCACTAGCAAAGGGCACCTCAGGGTCATGTTTTATATCGCCGCCATCTTGACAGAAACGTAATGGCGGCCACACGAATGTTCAAAGCTTAAATCAAATTACGATTAACCTAATCATCCGATCCCTACCAAATTTTGCAACTACATACCTTTATGGGGGGAGCATCCTTTGACCAATCTAATAGGTTATTAGCCTAATAGTTTGCGGGTGGCGGCCATCTTTATGTCAAAATTGATTCCCCTATTAATTCGAACACGGTGGAACCGAATGGAACGAAATTTGGTACAGAGGTAGCACTAGCAAAGGGCACCTCAGTGTCATGTTTTATATCGCCACCATCTTGACTGAAACGTAATGGCGGCCACACGAATGTTCAAAGCTTAAATCAAATTACGATTAACCTAATCATCCGATCTCTACCAAATTTTGCAACTACATACCTTTATGGAGGGAGCATTCTTTGACCAATCTAATAGGTCATTCGCCTAATAGTTTGCGGATGGCGGCCATCTTTGTTTCAAAATCGATTCTCCCTATTAATTCAAACACGGTGAAACCGAATGGAACGAAATTTGGTACAGAGATAGCACTAGCAAAGGGCATCTCAGTGTCATGATTTATATCGCCGCCATATTGACAGAAACGTAATGGCGGCCACACAAATGTTCAAAGCTTAAATCAAATTACGATTAGCCTAATCATCCGATCTCTAGCAAATTTAGCAACAACATACCTTTATGGAGGGAGCATCCTTTGACCAAACTAATAGGTCATCAGCCTAATATTTTGCGGATGGCGGCCATGTTTGTGTGAAAATCGATTCCCCTTATCAATTCGAACACGGTGAAACCGAATGGAACGAAATTTGGTACAGAGGTAGCACTAGCAAAGGGCACCTCAGTGTCATGTTTTATATCACCGCTATCTTGACGGAAACGTAATCGCGGCCACCCAAATGTTAAAAGCTAAAATGTAATTACGACTAACCTAATAATCTAGTCTCTACCAAATTTTGCAACACCATATCTTTATGTGGGAAACATATTCAGACCAAACTGCAAGAACATCAGCCCAATAGTTTGCAGATGGTGGCCAAGTATGTGTGCAAATCGATTCCCCCTATCAATTCAAACACGGTGAAACCGAATTGAACGAAATTTGGTACAGAGGTAGCACTAGCAAAGGGCACCTCATATTCATGTTTAATATCCCTATAGCACGTTGTATTTCAACAAGCTACTACAGCCAACATTCAATCATACTCCTTGAAAAGGACAAAGAGTTATAACAATACCCATGCATTTAGGAGAAAGTAGGCTATATGTTCTTTACTGAACATCTTGTTTCTTCATGTCACATGTAAGATGTTGATTTCAACTAATCTCATTCAAATTATGTCATTAAGCATAATTTATTTATTTTATTTAGCGCATGGCGTTTAGTGCCGGGAGTGTCCGAGGACATGTTCGGCTCTTCAGAGGCTGTAGCTGCTTCAAACGGACACCCATGGGGTGAGCTACAAGCTCCGTTCAATTTCAAGTAGTCCAAACCTTCACTACCTGATGTCACTGACACCAAGTGGTTAACGTGTGGACATTGATAGAACCTATACATTTAGCTTCACACAAGTTTAGTTAGTGGAAAGATCTCTTACATGCCATAAATCAATGACATGGGCTCGCCGGCTGTACTTCCCCTCCGGAGGAAGGCATACTGAAGGATTTTAACGGTCTTAAGAAATCCGAAGACTTCGGCCGGGTTTGAACCCGCGATCTTGGGAACAGCAGTTCAGCATGCTTCCAACTACGGCACCGAAGCCGCTATTAACCATAATTAACACTCCAAACTGAAAACTGCCAACTTCTTCTTGAGAAGATAAGTTTCCATTAAGAAAATTCGATGTTTTATTATATACCTAACCATGTTCGCGTGATACGAAGAAGGCTACAGTACTTCACAGCAAGTCTTAAGTGTCTTGCCAGCTGCGTATGTAATAAATGCTATGACAGCATCCAAGGGCTTATCGGCGTGCTGTTCTAATCGTCACCCATTTATAGGTCCTTGGGATACTATCGTCCCACCATGTACCGTATTTATAGAACGGTGATAAGGAGAGAATCTTCCCACCCCTTTCATTTCAAGCAATTCCACATGCATCCACAAGCTATATGCACAGAAATTTTGAAAACCCATTAATTTGATGTATACAGTCATCAGAAACCAAAGGTGGGAAGCATATATCCCAGTGGTCTCCACAGTGCACGTGCTCGCCAGTTCGGTTGTGTAGAGTGAAAGAAATGCATTGTTTTACCGAAGAAGGTGTTTTTATTGAAGATAAGAGATTTGTAAATGTTGGTATATAACTGAAATACAATGTTAATAATGGTTTTGGTCACATGAGTAAATATATTTCAGCTCGAATGGAAATAATTATCCTGCTCAGGGTGTTTGCCATAGAATGGTTTAAAAAAAAATAATTTTCTGTGTTTTTAGTAAATACTAGTTTGAAATTATTGAATTATATTCGAATATACTAACTTTTAACATTCCAAAATCACTTTTATATTTTTTGTGCAATTTTTGTCAAAGATGATATAGGTCACTGATCATGTGTTGCGTGGGAGTTACGTTTTTTTAAATTATTATTTTGCGTGATGGGTGTTTTTATATATTATATCCTGTTAAATAAACCTCATTATTGAGTGATAAACACAGTATCATCATAATTTGACGGTGGGAGATTATTACCCCCTTGCTCATTTAAGAAAACATACTGTCGGGTGTGGGCAGTGGGATAATAATTTCCAACCCCATATTTCATAAAATAGAATCCACACCCATATCATTGTTGCTTATTCCTGCTCATCTATCTCCCCCAATTACTAATATGCAAAAAAAGAGAAATATTTTATACCCCCAGTCTTTTGCCCTATAAAGGGTTAAATGTGACGGTGAGCCATTGTAACGTGCCCGCGACACAGCTATTGCAAACCTCCGTTCTAACGGGATGAACCTCACTATGCTATTGATTGGATATAAGGAACTTGAGTACACGATAAGTAATTGTTTGTTTTTACGGTTTCTTTCTTGGTGATTTATGCTTGTGATTTTATCAAACCGGATCCAAAAAAGTAGTAAGTTGGTCCACTGAAGATTCAATCAGGCTATGCGGAATATAACGGGTGAGTTACGCGTGTAGTTAGTTTTGGCTAACAAGAGCATATTAGTCTTGTCTGCCTCTGATTAATCATCACACGACTCGTACGTGAATAATCTATTTGGGGACGTGACAGGAATGTTTCATTAGATGATAGACTGGCTCGAACGTTTTCTGGCGTGTCCTCAGTTTATATCATCATCATCATCATTAACTTTCACGTATTAGGCCTCGTGGCCTCTTACGGTCTCTTGCTAGCGTTTCTTTGGATTGCCCAGGTTTTCTCGACCACTAGGAGCATACGGAAGACGCAGTTTAGGGACTTAGCTGGGACTCATCCTGTCCACATTTTCTTTCAATTATTAGCCTATTTTCATTTTATGAAAAGAAAAATGAAAAATAGGCTCAAGAGATTACCTTGTGTCCGTGTGTGTGTATGTGTGTGTATGACTACCCCAAATGACTTATAAACGGCTGGAGCGATTTCAATGTAACTTGGTAAGGTAATATTACTATTACGGCCGACCCCAAACATGCCCTTCAAATTGTATTACGCCTCACCAATCCAACATGGTGGCTGTGCGAAATATTTCACCGGCATTCTATATCACCGAAACTATTACTGACATCACCCTGAAATTTTGTACGCTGATAAACGGCACTACTAGACGTTCACCTATGAGACTTTCTAAAACCTGTAAAATAAAAAACGAACATGGTGGTCAAGCGAAAGCGAAACATTTTAATAGACTTCTCTCACGATTTAACCATCTGAACGCTGTGAAATTTGGTCCAGTATATTCATATAAACATAGTAATGCACTGGCATCAAAGTTAGTTCAATTGTTCACATAACCTCAAAAAGGCGGCTGTGCGCATTTTTTAAATTCAGTTTTTATTTCTTGTGTATTAATAATACGATCCAAGTGAAGGTTTAAATAATGAACCTACGCAATAATGGTCATCTAATAGTACATAACGCTACGGCCTATATATATATATATATATATACAGGGTGTATCTTAATTATACCGACAAAAAAAATCAGGGACGCTCTGCGTGTTATGTAAAAGAAGATACCGCAATCGGATTGGCGGAGAAAATGTTTCCCTTCGAGAAAATGAGGTTAGTTTGTTACTTCCGGGCGCGCGATTCAAATCAACGAACTCGCCGTATTTGCTGACTCAGGGAGCAAGCCGCTGGCCCCTGCTGAGTTTCAAGCAAGGGAAGGGAGTGTGATAGAAGGAGACAGAGATATGCTGGCGGGCATGCGGCAAGCCTAGGCGATCGAGGAAACTTGCGCATGGCCGCCAGCATATCTCTGTCTCCTTCTATCACACTCCCTTCCCTTGCTTGAAGCTCAGCAGGGGCCAGCGGCTTGCTCCCTTAGTCAGCAAATACGGCGAGTTCGTAGATTTGAATCGCGCGCCCAGAAGTAACAAAGTAACCTCATTTTCTCGAAGGGAAAAATCCGCCAATCCGATTGCGGTATCGTCTTTTACATAACACGCAAAGCGTCACTGATTTTTTGGTCGGTATAATTAAGATACACCCTGTATATATAAAAATCCAACATGGTGACCATCCGAAATATTTAGACGGTTCTCTATATCTACGAATCTATTACAGCAATCAAACTGAAGTTTTGTATGTTGATAGTGGCAATTAATATAAGTAGGATATATGAAAATAGGCTGTATAGTTATTCACGGAACTACGTGTTCTCTATGTTGTACAACTTGGATGATTTTCAGTTCTTGTAGGATGTCTTCATTCCTCCGATGATAAATATAAATACCTGATATTACTGTGGTCTTCAAGCCCGCTACCAGTTTTCAGCTGCCATTGCACATGCACTGGTCCATTGAATTGCAAGCTCTGCCGTAGGTATTCTAGTACAAAATTACTTTGATGGATACGTATTACAATTTGCATTAATAAAAGTTTTACAATTTGATTTACTACAGATGCAAGGCCAACTCCGTAGAGTAGTGGAAGGCAGAGGCTTCCACTCATTGTGACAACAGTACTCTAGATGGGATGGAGTTGTCAACTCCATCCTAGGCCGACTTTCCTCCCCGGAATTACCCTGGTACTCATTTCTGTTGTAGGCTGACAGAACCCCGGGGCTAATAGCGTTTCGGAAAGTGGTATTTTTAGCCTACTTTTCACATTTTGTAAAAATGATGAAAAAGTAGACTTATAAGATCGATACGGGATATGTGTGTGTGTCTGTCTGTCTGTCTGGCTGTGTGTGTGTCCCCCCCCCCTATCAACTCCTAAACGGCTGCAGAAAACGAAACCAAATTTGGCAGGAGTAAATTTTATACCTGAATAGCTCAATGCCGAATTTGAAAATAATGTCAGTGCTATCAACTGCTGAAAAATCACAATTGAGCTCCATGTTGGATATCTAGGAAGATATGAATGGAAGCTATTTCAAAATTGGCACACGTATAGATAATTATAATTCAGTTTAATTTCCAGGAGGCCATACATGACAGTGTTGCCAAAATGATTTTAAGCCTGCTGATAGGTTCAATATTAAATGCATATAACGTCTACACTATGAATTGGAATTCAACTAAATTTCGTATGTGTTATGTGTACATAAACAGATATGACTGAGCGTATTCTTAAGAGCCACCATGGCTGTCAATTGTTAATAAATGCTCCCAATTTCATTTGTCCAAATAGCAATAGGCCTATATCAAAAAGTATGCAAGCTGACAGCTGTAAACTATGCACACGTATAGTACCTGACATTCTATATTACTTTGGAGTAACTTATATACGTCAGTGCTATCAACATGATTCTAAGTCTGCTGAGAGGTCCAAATTTAAATACATGTAACTTCTATACTATCACTTGGATTTCAATCACATTTCGTATGTGCTATGTGTACCATAACAGATATGACTATGCGTATTCTTAAGAGCAACCAGAGCTGCCAACAGTTAATAAATGCTGTCTCTATTTTTGTTACCCTAATCTCTATATATTGAACCCTTGCAAAGAAGCTTATGAGACTCTATTTCGGGGGGTGTAACAGTCCATATCGTAAGTTGTTGTTAAAGCGCTTTCTTAACATGCAGGGTAACATATAACAAAATAACATGCAGGAAAAAGTGAAGCCAGGGTTAAAACAAATGAATTTAATAACAAATCACCTAACTATACAAAAGAATTAACAAAACAAACTCCCAAAAGCTCCCACTTAACAAAATGAAATATGCCAAAACTAGGCAAAAATCTCTGGAGAGATTAAATACACGGACAAAGTGTCCTTAAGAAAAATCAACAAAGTGACCATGTATGCGCGCGTGTCGTTCTGCATGCTTCACGATGTGTACAATCGAATGCATGATTCGTCATCATCCAGAATAAACATTCAAACAACGAATCCACATTGCTTAGAGCTCGACGGACGCGGGGAACAACTATACAACACTTAAAACTAAACCGACACTTCCTATACTTAAAATATACAACACAATAATTTCCGTGTGAAATTGGAATCAAACTGCCGTAGCAAAAACATTACTGCCTAAAAACTTAGGACTTCTCACACAAATCAACACAAGTAAGTTAACACATGACCAATAAAAGAAATACACAAATGACCGCCGTCAAATTTACAAGTAAACTACCACTACACCACACAGGTGTGACATACTAAAATTACATGAATTGAGTCATAAACAAGATCAATAAGCTCAAAGCCAACATTTACATTATAAACACAATAGTCAATCCATACAGCATGCAACAATCCGTCACACACGTGGCGAACTCCCCAATTAATTATGGTTCCAAAATAACCATCACAATGAACAGGTTTGCTACATGAAAGCTTAAAGGGGCCAGTCGGGACAAGGACTGCCTATAAAAATAAGTCACCAGGCGAGACGGGTGATTTGTGGAAATCTGCATACCTGTCAACCCACGTGTGTATCGAAGAAGCGTGCCCCAAAGCACAATAAATACGTGTGTGTGTCAGAACAAAAATATCCTGGCATTTCCACAAGGAAATCCAAGAAATCAGCATAATGGACAAGGAACAGCGGTCTCCCTAGAGCACCCTGCCTTTCCATCAAAAATACAACAACAACAAAATATGAGGGCGGTAGGACCTCTACCCCTCTTCACGTAGAATCAACACACACACCTGACACAATAACACACACAGAATCACACGTATGGGTTTGACAGACCCTGAAATTAAAAGACATAAATATTTTCCACTTGCTGGCGCCATCGTTCCGCGCCGTGACTAATTAACCTGAAAAGGACTCAAAAGAAAATCTATCAAATTAGAACGAAGGTGTTCTAAAATTACATCTTAAATCGTTGCACTTGGCAACTCTAATATGAACGATAACCTGTTCAGCAAACATCTTACAGTAATTACCTCCCTTTTCCTATCACAAATATGAACTTGAATAAAGCACCACTTATCGAATGTAACGGGTTTCGCATTTGCTTGGATAAACATCACGTACACGCGCCGTGCACATTAAATATGACTCCCAGAATAACAAATATACAACAAACACTTTGGCCACGCGCCAACGTACATTTAAAGCAATTAGTGCCGGTACAAAAAAAAAACACTCTAAAGCAAGAAAAGACAAAATTAACTATTTACAAAGGTTCCCACGCCAATCTAACTATATAATTGAATACTCAATTGTTGTACATCACCGTCTCAGCTTGCAGAACATTATGACATCCATCTCAGCCCATTTCCCCTATGGAAAAGTTAGCACTCCATATTCGTCTTCGTTGAAGCGCCGGACGTCATCCCAACTCCTGACCACACGTTGGACATCTTGATGTAGTCTCCTTGGAAGAAAAGTCCAATGATTATATTTCGACCTGGCTATAATCGCTTGTGGGTTACTAAATTCGCCCACAATTAGTCCTATGCGATTAATTACGAAGACTTTCCCTAAATATCGCTCACACACGCGCAATACACACATGAAAAATACACTTAAAAATATACATGAAATACACACTTCGAGTCCAACGCCACTGGCTCGACAAACAAGTTACAAAGACTGCCTGACTTACAGTCGCTATCTCGCTCGGTAATCCCTACACTGCTCTACATGACCTTCGCTCGGGTGAGCGCTAATTAGAATGTTACAAGTCTTGCCCCTAAGAGCTGAAATAGTTGTCTTTAAGATAATATTACAAGTTTTCAATCACCACGCACGCTGGCGTGAATTAAGCTCACAAAGCTCACAAAGTAATTGACTTCAAATAATTAAGAGCGTTAAAAATGTTGCTATGCAAACTAGCGTGACTTTAGCTCATCAGAGCTCACAAATAAATAACTTCAAATATATCAGAGCGTTAAAATCGTTATGCAAACGGGCGTGAAGTTAGCTCACAGAGCTCACGAACAGAAAGACCTCGAACAGCTTCTCGTCGAACAATTTATTAGAAACTGACAGGGTACGGAAGAGTGGGGTGGATTTAGAAAATTTTTCCAGAGTTTTAATCACACACAGATGGGACTAGTATCAATCTTCTTCAAATAAATCAAACGTCTCATCACACTCGTGCGGAGACAATTCCGATCGGCGGTTCTTTAGATAATCAATTCCGCGCGCTTTTTACCACTGACGCCTTCCATCGCGTGATCTCGGCGTGGTCTCTTCTGATTGGTTGATTCAATTGTAGGTCGGTTGTAAGTAACTCGTGACTACCCCTTTGTGATTCCAATTCTGGTGCAAGTTGTTACACAATTTGGCCTTGAACTCAGCTTACCAGGCCGTTCCTCATGAATAGCTACAAGCTCTCCTCTGTGGCAATCATTGCGACACGCTACCCTGCCTTTATTCTCGTCAACTTCCTCAAGTACTGCCTGGGCTGCAGTAATAATAATAATAAATTATGAATGCTTAATTATCGTAGATCAATAAGGGTTCATTTATCCTCAGCAAGGTTTTGAAATTCGAAGCAAGTAATTGATTTGGATTTCAAAAACAATATCCACCGTAGTAACACAACATCTCTTTAGTACCTCGCTCAGCTGCTCGAGAGTACAGTCCACTGACCCAAATAGTGTGCGCGCTCCCTCGCCAGAATGTCATTCATACTTCTTCGCTAGACCTCCCCCTTCTCCTCGCGTGATTGCCACTCCTGTCGTCTCAGCTGCTTGTTGTTTACAAAACAAAGCGGTCTCTCTCCGGCGCTCCACGTCCACGTACATTTGAGTGTTGGCTCTCAAAATAAAATTTTGCAATACTGATTCTGCACACATCATCTTACTTATTCATCAAACGGTTCCCTTCTGTAGTACGGTTTTAAGTTGGCGCTATTAAAAACATATTTAGCACCAGTGCTCACTTCTTCAAGCTTGTAAGCATTGTTACCCAGATCTTTAATGACACGGAACGGGCCAATAAATTTTGCGCAGAATTTGGCAAAGACTTTGTTCTTGGGGTCAGATATCGGTGGTCTGCGAACCAGCACTAACTCTTGTTCCTGTAGTTCCCGGTGAAACTTCTTTCCTCTGTATCTTCTGAGTCTTCGGTCCGCTTGGTTCCTCATGTGCTCTCTCGTTCGCTGGATTCGCAACTCATGCGCTAATAGTGGATCCCTTGGACATGGAATAATCTTGTCCCAAGACCTCTCCGGCAAACTGTTGTGGTGTACAATTAGTGGAACTTGACCCGTCGATTCGTGCTTAGTGGTGTTCATGCACATCTCAATCTCTCCTACTTTGTCAAGCCATTTATTATGATCGTTAGGAATCATTACTCTATAGTATTTAGCAACACAGCGAATCGTTCTCTCGCTCGGATTCCCACAAGGATGGCGAATGCTTGAAAATATGTGTTTTATTCCTAGGCTCTCCAGACCTTGCCTAAAAACATTGCTCGTGAAATAAGTACCATGGTCTGATAAAATGGATTCAGGCTTCCCAAGCATCGGAATAACTTTGTTCTGAATTCTACTGAGGACTTGTTTCGATGTCGTCTTTTGGATTGGACATAACACGACCATCTTTGAAAATACATCGACACACACCTGAAGATGTCGGCATCCACGCTTTCCTTTGACTAGAGGGCCAAAACAGTCAATAGCGAGCATCTCGCATGGTTTCTGAGGTAATAGTGGTCTTGGAGGTTGTTTCATAATGAAGTTGTTCGGTTTAGTGCGCTGGCATGCGTCACGAGTCCTTATCACTTCCACAATGGTGAATCGCATCTTAGGCCAAGTAAAAGTCTCCCCTATCGTAGCTTCAGTATTATCCGTGCCGATATGTGCTAAGCTCTCGTGGACATGCCACGTCAATCCTCTCTGTAGTGATGCTGGAACCAGGATTCGCAGCTTGGTATGATGCTCATCCACGTACTTATGCAACAAGTTATTTAAGTAGTGAAATCTCGCTTCTTTAGCACGGGCTTCTCGGTATTCAGGTGAATCTGGTTGTAATTCCTTCCTGTAGAACTTGATCATCATCATCATCCATGGGTCTGCTTCTTGCTCCTTCCGAATTTCCTTTAATTTCGCCAAAAACTCACGAGCCTTAGGTGTTAGTGTTATAGTGTGAACTTCCGCTGTTACTCCGTTCTCGTCTTCAGGATTCCTGCTTAAGGCATCTGGTATGACGTTCATCCTTCCAGGGCAATGCTCTATTGTAATGTCAAACTGCTGTATGTAGATGGACCAGCGCGTAACTCTCTCACTTGCCATCGTCGTCTTGAATAAAAATGTCAGTGCATGGTGGTCGGTTCTGACAATAATGGAATAGCCGTAGATCATCTTACGCCACTGTTGAAGAGAATATAAAATTGCTAGCAGCTCAAGCTCCGTCACGGTGTAGTTCCTCTCATGCTTCCTCAATTTACGACTCGTAAATGCCAAATACGATCTCTTCTTGGGATCTCCAGCGTCCTCTTGGTACAGCATAGCACCGATTCCAATCAATGGAGCATCTGCTTCAATAATAAATCGCTTCTCAAAGTCCGGATATCCAAGCTTCACACAGTTTTCCAATAAATCTTTCGTGGCTCTAAAAGACCTGTCGCACTCCTCGTTCCATGACAATCGATTTGCCATCTTTAACATCTCTTGCATAGGTGCTACTGTTTCTGTGTATCCAGGGCAATTTTCTTTGAAGAAGCCTGTCACTCCCAAAAATGCTCTTACATGCTCGACTTTAGTTGGTGTGGGAAATTTCTTGATAGCATCAATCTTGGCTGGATTAGGTCTCACGCCCTCAACATCAATTATTTGCCAGAAATATAGAATCTCGCTCTGGCAAAAATGTGATTTCTTTAGATTAATCTTGAAGTTCATGGTTCTCAAGTTATCCAGAAGTTTATTTAAGTTTATCAGGTGTTCCTCCATTGTTTCAGATGCAATTAATATGTCGTCAACATATCTTGTAGTGAAGCTCTTGACCTCCTCAGTCAGATTCCTATCGAGTGCTCTTATCAGTGCGCATCCAGCAGTTTTCACGCCAAAGGGCATTCGAGACCAGATATAACTTTGGTTATCGAATAAAAATCCCGTCAACAATTGGGATTTCTCTTCAAGTTCAAGATGGTGGAAACTGTTTGTCAAATCGACACTCGAATATATCTTCGTCCCACGGAAGCCTTTCAAACATCTTTGATCCTAGGTGCTTGGTCATGCTCAACTAGCAGTTTACTGTTCAAATCTCGCGCGTCTAGGCATAGCCTAATTGATCCATTTAGCTTGGCCACAGCCAATATTGCGTTCAGGTACGGGGTTGCTGCTTTCCTTATCATGCCAGATTCTAATCAATTAGTAATAATGTCCTTCACCTGAGCAAAATGTTTCTCTGGGATCGGGTACAATTTACTTTTAAATGGGGTCCAGTCTGTAACTTGCATGGCATATTGAAAATTTAAAACTTTTCCAGGTACGGTGTCAAAAGCTCCTTTATGTAATCTCAAAATTTCTTCCAGTTTTCTTCTATCAGGATCCCCTACTATGGCCTCCTTAAGTCGCCCCTGAAGTAGATTTTCAAATTTGGTTCCGCTAATTTCTTCTTCCGCCAAATGTACCCAAAGTTCCTGCGAAATATCTCGGCTGTCAATTTCCACCACTGCTGTCTGGCTTACTCGCTCCTCCGTCAAGTTCTTATCCCTGATCACCTCATTAGTGCATTCTTCAACGACCCAGGTATTCGCCTCTCTCTCTAGTGGACTCTCTTCCATGTTTAAACCCACGTGATCCAACCCCTCAACTTGTTTGAAACTTACAGTGTTGTTATGTAAGTCAATTACAGCATGAAAATCACAGATGAACTTGGCTCCCAAAATAATGTTATAGTTCATCTTCGGAATGACAATGAATGTTTGCGAAAAAGTGTGATTCAATATTTCCAGGTCTAAATATGCTTGCTGTTTACAATTGATGGTCTTGTCAGGAATAACCCCTCTGACTTTCATTAGCGGTACAGGCATAATTGGAACAGTTTGTTTTCTTCCGATTTCTTTTACGAAAACTTCAGTGACTAAGCTCACCTGGCTACCTGTGTCAATTAAACATCTCACCCTCATACCTCCAATATGTGCGTAAATAATTGGCAGTTGTCTGATGACGTTTTCTCGGTCTTTCACCACTTCCTCCAGGCAATCGTCCGGGAATGCTACCCACTCTTCTATATTGGCCACTATCAGCTCTTCTCGCTCCCTGGCATCCTCCGTTTCCAGACTATCATTTTTTAGTTCAATTGAAGTTTTTTTTATCCCAGGGCCCATTTGTTGTGTTCCGCCGGTTGTCATCGCGCCTCTCCTGTTGCCTCAATAAACTTTCTGCCCCCTCTCCTTGATGATTGTCTGGGCTCTGTCTGTTTGCCATTGCACGCCCCCACTTCTCTTTTTCCGTCTCTTCGGCATTTAATTGGTCTAAGTATTTTTGTGACTCGACATACCACTCGTCCCAATTGTTGCGATAGTCTCCCCTATTTTCCTGGCGATAGTTCCTCGCGTTGTTTCACCTGCCATCTCCATTTCTTTGGTAAGGTCGACCCTGTCTTTGGGTTTCCCGCCAATTGGTGTATTCCCGCTGGTACGTCCATTGATTGTGCTGGTTTTGGTTATTCTGGTTATATCTATCGCGGTTATTCTGAAAATTTCTATTGTTTTGGTTGAACTGGTTCCGGCCTTTGAAATCTTGCCTTCTCGGTGTGAACTGTGTTCCTGTGGACTGAGTTTTCGTTTGGTTCCCCTGGCCATGACTATTTTGGAGTCCCTGAACCACTTCTGCCGTGTTGACACATTCCATATTTCTCCTTCCCGTCTGTGGACTGACCATACTCGTCTCGTCTAGGTGTCGGAGTAGTTCTTCGGCCTGCACTGCGGTCTGAATATTTCCGGCTACTAACAGCTGTTGAATGTGCATGGGAAGTTGTTTCCCGATGGTTAGAACCATATTTTGCTCGCTAGGGGGGTCGTCAAAGTCGCGGAATTTTACCAGCTTCTGGCTAAAGAATTCCGAAAATCTGGTCGGAAGCGTACTGTGGTATTTACGTGTATACAGGTCCATTCTTAACCTCTGTTGTAAAGAAGGGCTCCAGAACTTCTTTAAAAACGCTTCTCGGAATTGAGCCATGTCAGTGAAAGTGCATTTAAAGCTTAAAAACCAGGTTAAGCTTGGTCCGTCTAAAAATTTCTCCACGAGTCTCAGCTGTTTTTCAGGGCCGATATGTTGATCATTGAAATAATCAGTCAACTGTCGTAAAAAGGCTTTTGGAGTGGTTCCTGAGTGTTCCTTGAATTTATCGGGCTTGAAATCGTTTCCCCTAATGACTTGGATTACTTGGGCGGGTGCCAAGTATGGTTGTGGTGTGGAAGTCTCTCCCCTGTACTCTTGGAATGCGTTGCTCGTTAATTTGGGACTTTGACCCCGGCTGTTATCCTCAGCCAATTTCAAGCCTACCAGACTTCCAATGCTTGCCTGCTTTTCTGGTATATTTTCAGCCGAAAATAATGTAGCATTCTCTAATGATCTAATTTCGTTTTTAATTATTAAATCTGAGTGCTGCTGTAACTTAGATATTACGCCTTCCTCCAAAGCCTGCATTCTTGAGTTGTATTCACCCAAGCGCTTTAAAATTGTCAGCCTGTCTTCTTTATTTGCGTTCGCCTGCTGTTCCCAATCTCTTCGGATCCTACTTTTCAAACTGTTAATTTTCTCTTCGTTCCTTTCTTGACTCTTCTCTAGCTGCTCCCCTATTTCTTGTATCTGCTGGTGTGTTTTGACTAATTGTTCTTCCAACCTCTTCTCTCATAACCTCTTGTGTTTTAACCAATTGTTCTCCGACTTCTTCTCTTATGACCTGCTGGGTCTTAATTAATTGGTCTTCCAGATTATCCCGATTTTTAATGAGCTGTTCTCCTACCTCTTGTCTTATGACCTGCTGTGTTTTATCTAATTGGTCCTCTAAGTTTTCACGCATGTGCCTACGTTCTGTTTCGGCCTTGACCTCAAGTTTATCCATTTCTTTTATTAATTCCAGTACATTGCTGTCGACAGAATTAATTTGTTGCTGCAATTTATCTTGTGTTTTCTTTATTCCGCGGTCTTATTGACACATTCTGCCTTTATTTGCTTCAATTTATCGGCCACCATTTCGTCAAATTGTACGAGTTTGTTGTCAACTTTCGCTTCCAACTTTTTAATTTCACCCAATTGTTTGACGTTATTCTCTGCGACCTCACCTGCCAGTTTTTCTACCTCCCTAACACTCTGATTGATGTCATTAGTGATCTTCTCTAATTGCTCTGTTTGTGTTACCGCCTGTTCTGTTAATTTGTGATTTAATTCGTGAAATTGTTTATCAGTTTCCGATAGTTTGTGATTTAATTCGTGAAATTGTTTATCAGTGTCCAATTTCTGGACCTCTAATTGGACCGAAATATTACCGCTCATGTCGTGTAACTGTTTTTCACAATTCTCGCTCTGAATTTTAAATTGTACCTCCGTTTTCGCGGACATCTGCCCTAACTGTTCTTTTAATTGTTTATTATTGTCTTCGCTTATTTCCTCCTTCATGTTCTTTAACTGTTCTTCCGTTTTTGCGGATATCTGTTCTAATTGCTTTTCCGTTTTCGCGGACATCTGTTCCAACAATCCCTTAATTTCATCAACACTCGCCATTGCACAATACACAAATATAATCAGAGAAAACAGGGTCATGCACTAAGATTTCAGTCATCCACACGCATACATGTCATAACATTTAAAATATTACTGATTCTAATTTAACAAAAATTTCAGTAACAAAATTTACTGAATGAAATTACTCTTATTCCCAAACAACAAAATAACCCCTAGTGATCTGCTTTTAAATTCCTAACCAACAGAATTTACGAAGAACACCAATTAACCGAAGTTAATTAAATGTCAAATATAAGGCAAAATCTTCCTGCTTTGACTGAGTTCAAAAATATGCAAATTTTCTAATTTTAATGCCGGCCGCCAGAACAGGTTTATAACAAATACAATATCAAATTCTAACCTTGTTCAATATCTCTAACTTTAGGAACTCAGTGATTTTACTAATGCACATGGCGGTACAACATCACCTCAATTTACTGAATTTACTTTGCCCGCTTGAACTGGCATTATTTCTCAACGAAATAAATATGAGATCAGCGAAGCAACAACAACAACAGTCCCACTTGGGCAGCCATTTTTGTTTTATGAACCCTTGCAAAGAAGCTTATGAGACTCTATTTCGGGGGGTGTAACAGTCCATATCGTAAGTTGTTGTTAAAGCGCTTCCTTAACATGCAGGGTAACATATAACAAAATAACATGCAGGAAAAAGTGAAGCCAGGGTTAAAACAAATGAATTTAATAACAAATCACCTAACTATACAAAAGAATTAACAAAACTAACTCCCAAAAGCTCCCACTTAACAAAATGAAATATGCCAAAACTAGGCAAAAATCTCTGGAGTGATTAAATACACGGACAAAGTGTCCTTAAGAAAAATCAACAAAGTGACCATGTATGCGCGCGTGTCGTTCTGCATGCTTCACGATGTGTACAATCGAATGCATGATTCGTCATCATCCAGAATAAACATTCAAACAACGAATCCACATTGCTTAAAGCTCGACGGACGCGGGGAACAACTATACAACACTTAAAACTAAACCGACAATTCCTATACTTAAAATATACAACACAATAATTTCCGTGTGAAATTGGAATCAAACTGCCGTAGCAAAAACATTACTGCCTAAAAACTTAGGACTTCTCACACAAATCAACACAAGTAAGTTAACACATGACCAATAAAAGAAATACACAAATGACCGCCGTCAAATTTACAAGTAAACTACCACTACACCACACAGGTGTGACATACTAAAATTACATGAATTGAGTCATAAACAAGATCAATAAGCTCAAAGCCAACATTTACATTATTAACACAATAGTCTATCCATACAGCATGCAACAATCCGTCACACACGTGGCGAACTCCCCAATTAATTATGGTTCCAAAATAACCATCACAATGAACAGGTTTGCTACATGAAAGCTTAAAGGGGCCAGTCGGGACAAGGACTGCCTATCAAAATAAGTCACCAGGCGAGACGGGCGATTTGTGGAAATCTGCATATCTGTCAACCCACGTGTGTATCGAAGAAGCGTGCCCCAAAGCACAATAAATACGTGTGTGTGTCAGAACAAAAATATCCTGGCATTTCCACAAGGAAATCCAAGAAATCAGCATAATGGACAAGGAACAGCGGTCTCCCTAGAGCACCCTGCCTTTCCATCAAAAATACAACAACAACAAAATATGAGGGCGGTAGGACCTCTACCCCTCTTCACGTAGAATCAACACACACACCTGACACAATAACACACACAGAATCACACGTATGGGTTTGACAGACCCTGAAAAGAAAGACATAAATATTTTCCACTTGCTGGCGCCATCGTTCCGCGCCGTGACTAATTAACCTGAAAAGGACTCAAAAGAAAATCTATCAAATTAGAACGAAGGTGTTCTAAAATTACATCTTAAATCGTTGCACTTGGCAACCCTAATATGAACGATAACCTGTTCAGCAAACATCTTACAGTAATTACCTCCCTTTTCCTATCACAAATATGAACTTTAATAAAGCACCACTTATCGAATGTAACGGGTTTCGAATTTGCTTGGATAAACATCACGTACACGCGCCGTGCACTTTAAATATGACTCCCAGAAAAACAAATATACAACAAACACTTTGTCCACGCGCCAACGTACATTTAAAACAATTAGTGCCGGTACAAAAAAAACACTCTAAAACAAGAAAAGACAAAATTAACTATTTACAAAGGTTCCCACGCCAATCTAACTACATAATTGAATACTCAATTGTTGTACATCACCGTCTCAGCTTGCAGAACATTATGACATCCATCTCAGAGCATTTCCCCTATGGAAAAGATAGCACTCCATATTCGTCTTCGTTGAAGCGCCGGACGTCATCCCAACTCCTGACCACACGTTGGACATCTTGATGTAGTCTCCTTGGAAGAAAAAATCAATGATTATATTTCGACCTGGCTATAATCGCTTGTGGGTTACTAAATTCGCCCACAATTAGTCCTATGCGATTAATTACGAAGACTTTCCCTAAATATCGCTCACACACGCGCAATACACACATGAAAAATACACTTAAAAATATACATGAAATACACACTTCGAGTCCAACGCCACTGGCTCGACAAACAAGTTGCAAAGACTGCCTGACTTACAGTCGCTATCCCGCTCGGTAATCCCTACTCTGCTCTACATGACCTTCGCTCGGGTGAGCGCTAATTAGAATGTTACAAGTCTTGCCCCTAAGAGCTGAAATAGTTGTCTTTAAGATAATATTACAAGTTTTCAATCACCACGCACGCTGGCGTGAATTAAGCTCACAAAGCTCACAAAGTAATTGACTTCAAATAATTAAGAGCGTTAAAAATTTTGCTATGCAAACTAGCGTGACTTTAGCTCATCAGAGCTCACAAATAAATAACTTCAAATATATCAGAGCGTTAAAATCGTTATGCAAACGGGCGTGAAGTTAGCTCACAGAGCTCACGAACAGAAAGACCTCGAACAGCTTCTCGTCGAACAATTTATTAGAAACTGACAGGGTACGGAAGAGTGGGGTGGATTTAGAAAATTTTTCCAGAGTTTTCATCACACACAGATGGGACTAGTATCAATATTCTTCAAATAAATCAAACGTCTCATCGCACTCGTGCGGAGATAATTCCGATCGGCGGTTCTTTAGATAATCAATTCCGCGCGCTTTTTACCACTGACGCCTTCCATCGCGTGATCTCGGCGTGGTCTCTTCTGATTGGTTGATTCAATTGTAGGTCGGTTGTAAGTAACTCGTGACTACCCCTTTGTGATTCCAATTCTGGTGCAAGTTTTTACACAATTTGGCCTTGAACTCAGCTTAACAGGCCGTTCTTCAAGAATAGCTACAAGCTCTCCTCTGTGGCAATCATTGTGACACGCTACCCTGCCTTTATTCTCGTCAACTTCCTCAAGTACTGCCTGGGCTGCAGTAAAAATAATAATAAATTATGAATGCTTAATTATCGTAGATCAATAAGGGTTCAATATATAAAAATGAAAGTTTGTCTGTTTGTTCTGAATTTCCACGGAAATTTGCGTTATTTGCACGTTTCAGGCTGTTTTATGACGGATGCGCGCAAAACTAAAATGTTTGTCTGTCTGTCTGTCTGTGTGTCTGTGGACAACTTCTACGAGTCCTTATAACTTGAGAACGGCTGGGTGGATCAACGTAAAATTTGATACAGATATCCATCAGAGGCACCACACTAATCATTGATGTAACTCTTCTCCGTACCTATCATAAAAGGGGCCCTACCCCCTTAAAATACATGCGGAAATAGGCGTAGAAGGGTGAAACAAAGCTCATTTTCAGCCCCTCAATGTGAGGAGCGAAACCACATTTTAAGGCCCTAAAACCAGCAGTTTTTGGGATATTCCCAGTAAACTAATTTCACTTAATAAATTAATGAAAGAATGCATGGCGGTAACCATGGCAACTGAATCTCAGAGGTCCATCTATTTCTGTAAGACGCAATGCAATTCCATTTATTACGTTACTGTGAAGGTTTGCAAACGGCTATAAGGTTATAATGGATCCAAATTAAGCTGAAATATTCATTAATACATACAATGCGCTTAAGGGGTCAAGGGGTACTCTAGAATTTTTCACGCGATTTACACGTGCGGGTGTGGTACGGAAGGTCTATTATATCCATTCTCTATTATATAAAAATGAATGTTTGTCTGATTTTTCGGCTTTTCTACGAAAATTTGACGTATTTGCCCGTTTCAGACTGTTTTGTGACGGATGCACGCAAAGATATATTTTTGTCTGTCTGTCTGTGGACAATTTTTTGTGTCCTTATAACTCGAGAACGGCTGGGTGGATCATTGATGTAACTCTTCTCCGTACTTCTCATAACAGGGGGTCTACCCCCTTAAAATACATGCTGAAATATGCGTGAGACAAAGCTCATTTTCAGCCCCTCAATGTGAGAAACGAAACTCGGGGGCCCTAAAAGGACCCCGAAAACCTCATTTTAAGGCCCTAAAATCAACAGTTTTTGAGATATTCCCAAAAAACTAATTTCACTTAATAAATTAATGAAGGAATGCATGTCGGTAGCAATGGCAACAGAATCTCAGAGGTCCATCTATTTCTGTAAGACGCAATACAATTCCATTTATTACATTACTGTGAAGGTTTGCAAACGGCAATAAGGTTATAACGGATCCAAATTAAGCTGAAATATTCATCAATACATATAATGCGCTTAAGGGGTCAAGGGGTAATCTAGAATTTTTTAACGCGATTTACACGTGCGGGTATGGTCCGGAAGGTCTATTATATCCCTATCCCTATTTTGTTATATTATTAGTATTATTCTTTTAATTATTATCATTATTATGGCGTACAACGAAGAGACAAAGCTCATTTTCAAACCCTTGGGGTCAGAAACAAAACTCGGGGCCCCTCAAGAGCCGTAAAGGGTCCCCGAAAACTATATTTTAAGGCTCTAAACCCAACAGTTTCCTAGATATTCCCAGAAAACTAATTTCATTTAATAAACTAAAGAAGGAATGCAAGCCACTAACCATGACAACAGTATCTCAAGAGGTGGCATCCAACTTTCCATCTATTTCTGGAATAAGTAATGCCACTCCATTTATTACATTTCTGTGAAAGGTTGCAAATGGAGTACCCTAGATTTTTTCACACGACTTACACGTGCGATATGTCGTACAGAAGGTCTATTATATCTCCAAACATCAACATTATTTTCAAAATTTCCTGAATAGAAATAGTAGACTGTTTTTTGCTGATTTTAGGAATGTGGGCCATTGGAGGCTAAAAACACTGAATTTTCATGCACCACAAGCCTTTATAATTTATAAAAGGGGTCTTCCTGTAGTTGGGCACTTGACACATCGGTTAGGGTCAGTTCGTATGTGACGTGTATTGCGATTCTTCTACGAAGTTTTCAATTTTATTTTCGCGCCAGGAAGAACACGTTAGGTAAATTTAGTTTGAGAGCACATTTTAACTAATACTTTTTCTCTGCCAACAAACAGGTTCCAAGCCCCTAAACATTGCAACAGTAGCTCAATTGATAACATCTGGTTATTAATACCGAAGACCGTTCGAAGAATGGGTACTTCTGCTAGTATCAATATATCAGAAAGTATGCAAGCCAATGCTCTAAACTTTGCACACGTAGCCTAAAGTACCTGGCATTCTAGATTAATTTGGAGTCACTAATATAGGTCAGTGCTGCTAACTTGATTCTAAGCCTGCTGATAGGTCCAATTTTAAAATGCATGTAACTTCTATACTAACTAATGTGTTTCATTCAAAATTTGCGCAACAATGGATCATATTATTTCAGAGTATTTCTCACCAATACATGCATGACATTGTTGTCAATATGATTTTACGCGCGCTGTTAGATCTAATATCTAACTACATGTAACGTCCATGCTATCCATTGGACTTCAACCAAATTTTGTATTCTGTACCCTAAGAGATGGAACTAAGCATATATTCAATCACCAGGTCTGGCAACTGTAGTGCCCTATTAGGCTACATTATGCCAGGTATACGGTATTTTGAACTAATTAGAAATTTCGATATTACCAACTAAATTTCGTCATTATTCTAGATAGATCCATATAGATTAATCATTGGTATGAATCTTAATTTTTAAGAAAAGTAGGCTCTTTAGTTCGTCACGGAACTTCTTGTTGTTTCTAAAATCCACTACCTAGGTGGGGATCGAACCCACTCCCAGTTAGAAGTTCAGCACCTATTAATTATACTCGTTTAATTAATGATAATAATGAAAACTCAGAAGAAAGTTATATTGCACGGACGATTGGTGATTTGGTTTCTCAAATTAAGGCTTTAAATATTTGTCAATGTATCCTTCAATACCTATCAAAATTAATATGTCAATCCGTATTCAAAGTTTAATATTCTGATGTGGTTGAAATAAATATTCTACGGAGGAGGTTCATGAATACCACTTTGTGTTTAGCCTATTTTCATTTATGAGAAGTAGTTCCCTGAAGAACTATACAGCCTATTTTCATATAACCTCTATCAACATCAAAATTTCAGTTCGATTGCTGTAATAGATTCGTATATATTGAGAACCGTCCAAATATTTCGGATGGTCGCCATGTTGGAGTTTTATATACGTAGGTCTTAGAGTAATGTACTATTATTGTGTAGGTGTAGTATTTAAACTTCAATCGCGTGATTAGGACACAAGAAATAGAAACAAGATTTTAAAATTTCGCACAGGTGCCATCTTGTGGCTATAAAAACAATTGAAATAGTGGAATAAAATGTGTACAATCATTTATCGTACCAAGTTTCAGTGCGCGCGGATGGTTTGATCGCGAGAAACGTCCATTTAAATATTTATATTTCGCGACACCGCTATGTTGGATTTGTGCTCACCAGGTTATTGTAAGTCCCATAAGTGAACTTATGTTCATAGCCTCTATGAACATAAAAATATCAGTTTGACTGCAGTAATAGATTCGTAGATATTGAGTAATGTCTAAATATTTCGGATGGTTGCCATGTTGGATTGTTATATGTTTAAGCCATAGAGTTATATACGATGAAATGAAAATAATTGCCTAGATTCATTGAATAACAAAGGAGAAAATGTTCCGCCTAGTCAATACATTTATTTACAACAAGTTATAAACTTGCTATTATATGGTACATGTTTCGGGGCCTCTAGTACTGGTCCCTTCTTCAGCCATAAATTAAGTTGCAAAATCCAGCATAATTAAAGATATCATAATAAAAATACATAAAATGATGAGTGAATGGATGAAATGAGGCGAAAAAGTACATATTACTCATGAGAAGTAATGTGAGTGCACATCAGTAAAAATTAACACCATTGGTATTGCTAGGTTCTTGAGAATACACTTATATAGCACTGTTCTAATGTTTGTGCATGTGGAAATCACTTCACTTGGGATTTATAGCCTGTTGTTTACAATGCTGTTGACTGAAACTTGCTGTTCAAGCTGGGGCTTCTGAGCTTATAGTCTTGCATTAGAGGGAAAACATCGAATGTCATGTAATGAAATATATCATCATGATGAGGAGACGTCCAAGTATGGAAAAAACATATTTTACTTAGACCAACTAAAACAATTTCCTTTGTTGATATAATAGCAAGTTTATAACTTGTTGTAAATAAATGTATTGACTAGGCGGAACAGTTTCTCCTTTGTTATATAGTGAATCTGTCAATACGGAAAATGAACTTCTTTCAGAGCACAATTTAGATTCATTATTCAAACTTTCACTTCGATCCCATGATTAAGACACAAGAAATTAAAACTTATTTTTAAATTTTCGCACAGCCCCTCTCTTGAGGTTACGTAAACAATTGAACTAAATTAGATGCCAGAGCATTAGAATGTGAACAAACATTTACTGTACCGATACTGCACTTCACTGCGCTCAGATGGTTAAATCGCAAGAAAAAGTTTCAAAATTCACTTGGCCGCCATGCTCGTTTTGTACTTTACATGTTTTTGAAAGTTACATAGATGAAAGTTTAGTAGTGCCCTTTATCTCCGTACAAAATTTAGGGTGATATCAGTTATGGTTTCGGAGATATAGAATGCCAGTGAAATGTTTTGCACAGCCGCCATCTTATTGTTATGTATTCAATTTAACTAAATTTCATGTCAGGGCATTGCAATGTGAAAAAATAACATTTGTTGTACCAAGTTGCATTGCGTTTGGATGGTTAAATCGCGAGAAAAGTCTATTTAACTGTTTCATTTTCGCTTGGCCGCCATGTTCGTTTTGTAGTCAACATGTTTTCGAATGTGTCATTGGTAAACTTCTGGTAGTGCCCTTTATCACAGTACGAAATTTCACGGTGATATCGGTAATAGTTTCGGAGGTATAGAATGTCGGTGAAATATTTCGCCCTGCCGCCATGTTGGATTGGTGAAACATAATAAAATTTAAAGTGCCAAAATGGTGCTATCACCATACCGAGTTTCATTGAAATCGATCCAGCCGTTTAGAAGTTATTAGAGATAAACACACACAGTCAAGAGGTGAACTCATAAGCCTATTTTGCCATAGCTGACAATAGGCTAATAAAGGAGGAAGCGTGCAGTTCGCTACTCCTGTGGGTTCCAGGCAAGGACACCAAGAGCCCGCTGATGAGCCAGCTTGGTGTTCCTAGGCAAAATTTCACACAAGACACGGAATAAACCCAGAACAATTGCTGAGTTTTGATTGACTGGCCGTGAAAGCCAATATACCATATTTTTGGAAGCCTTCATAGGGAGGTTAAGGATGTTTGAGCTTTAGGTCTCGCAGTAAAGAGGCTCAGGTGCGCTTCATACGAAGGGAGGTAGCACGCAGTTCGCTACTCCTGTGGGGGTCCGGGGACGGACACCAAGAGCCTGCTGATGAGCCAGCTTCCTAGGCCAAACCCCACACGAGGCACGGCATAAACTTAGAAAAAATGCTGAGATTTGATACAGTGGCCGTGAAAGCCAATATAGGCTACCATATTTTTGGAATAAGGAAAGTTAATAGGATGTCCATAGCATTTATAGACTTGCAAAAGGCTTTTGACATCGTTGATTGGAATAAGGTTTTTGAGATTTTGAAAAGGATTGGAATGTAGTTCAGGGATGGATGGTGATCTACAATATATACTGAAACCAGATGACATTTATTCGATATAATAATTTTATTGGCCTTACTTCCCTTGTTAAATACTGCGGCTTTTATAGACGCCAGAGTACCGAAATTTTGCCCCCATGGGGATCTTTAACTTCCCAGTAAATCTAATGACATGGCTCTCCCTTATTTGCTCACCCTCAAATGTCAGCTGACTGCGCCAGGATTCTATTCTGCAATCTTGGGCACAGCAGGCGAGATCGCTATCCCTGAGCCACGCAGCCAATCACAGTTATTCGAGCTGAAGGACATGGGAAGCTGCATCAAACCAGTCAAAAGACTGAAGACTCAAACAACAACAACAACAACAACAACAGCATGAGCTCTTGGGGGATTAACAGTAAACCCAATCATTTTGACAGAGCCTAATATGGCGCAGTGAAAGCCAAGAACGATAGTCATTAATCCACGAAGTGGATTATTGAAAGCCAGAAATATATAAACAAAGCACATTGCGTGTGCAAAACTGATACAGTCGTAGAGTGTTAACTGCTCATAACTCCTTATTGCTGTATGCAGATAGTCACATAAATACTTGTCTAATTACGTTCGGCTAACGAAGGCTATGAATATTAACATAAACATTCATAACAATAATAATAATATCCTATGGCCTCGGATGCCGGTTGCAAGCTTTGTTATTTGACACCTAGTGGGTAGCTTGCATGTCGAATTTCGTTGTTCCTTGATTTACTATGAAAGTCAAGGAGGTTAGATATCTAAGCTCCTTGGACACTATAGCGCTTTCTAGTAGAGAAATGAGGAACTTTGTATTGGCGGAAACTCTTCAGATTAATTTTGCCGTCATGAACACGGCTTACTGAATTCAAACGGGTTCTTTGACATGCCAACATCGTATGACATGCGTGTCGTATTTTTGCCGCCTTGCAAAAATCAATTACCACGGCCAGGAGCGAACCTGCAATCTTGGGGTTAGTAGACCGACACGCTATCCACTCAGCCACCGTGGCAAGCTATAAACATTCATGAACTTGCGGATGAGACAATGCGTTGACAGCTTCATAAGGACGCTATTTGTTTATCAAATCCATAATAATTATGTAAATAAATCTATTTGACTCAATTGCGTTAATTATTCCTCTTCTTCTTTTGCTTTAGCGTTTGTCCCGCCTCGTGGCAGGGTCCGCTATGTGAACCCGCTGTCTCCACTTTGCTCGGTCATGGGTCATGACGCTTTTCAGATCCCTGTGCAGTGTATCGCCCCAACGTTGTGTCGGTCTCCCCTTTGATATTTTCCCGGCGACCTCTAGTGTTTATCCCTGTTTTGCAATGGTGTCCGCTCATGACCGTAGCACATGCCCAAACCATCGCAGACGACCCTCACGCATTTTTTTGTTGAATGCCGCGACACCAAATCGTTCCCTTATTCTTTCATTGGGGATGTGATCCAACCTAGTAATGCTAGCTGTCCATATAAGCATCTTTGTCTCCATGACACTTAGCAACCTTCTGCTTCCTTTGTGATCGGCCAACATTCAGTACCATAAAGCGTCACGGGACGAATGACAGTGCGGTAAGTCTTCGATTTTAGGTGGCCTTTCATCTAACGATCGCACATGACACCTGTCGTTGTTCGCCAAATGGCGTTATTTATTCCGTAGATGAATTTCTTCTTTTACGGGAAACGATTGATCATAGCATTTATGTCAAATACTTCTTGAGTCCAAGCTCTGCGAACCTGAGAGAAATGCTGATCGCGGACGATGAGGAGAGATGTGGGGGGTTCCCGGTGCATGCGTAGTAACAGAACCAAATACATTGATCGGCCTCGCACCCACTCACTCATTCGCAACATCACAGTGGTTTAGACAACATCCCTATGTTAGCAGTATTTGAATAGACAGAAATTACAGATAAAACGGCGGGCTGTTGACAAGCCCTTCCCTTACCGCCTCCTGCGTCACAATACCCAGCAAGTTCACAAAGCTTGGACTCGAGCAGTACAGTGTGACACTTCTCTATAGAACGGAACCGCGCCGGGGCCATGTGACAGGCTTGGAGTGATTAGTCACCGCCAGATGATTATATTAGAGCCCTGCGTGGATAAGCAAAATGTTATTCGCATCCACCCCGCATCCGCAAGACTGTTATCCGCATCCACCTCGCATCCGCCCCACATGCGCCCCGCATCCACCCCGCATCCGCCCCACATTCGCCCCGCATCCGCCCCACATTCGCCCCGCGTCCGCCCCGCGTCCGCCCCGCATCCGCCCCAAGTGCGCTCCGCATCCAACCCGCATCCACCCCGCAACCACACGGCATCCGCCCCACATGCGCCCTGCATCCACACCACATGCGCCCCGCATCAACACCGCATCCGCCCCACATGCGTCCCGCATCCACACTACATGCGCCCCGCATCCGCCCCACATGCGCCCCGCATCCAACCCGCATCCAACCCGCATCCACCCCGCATCCACCCCACATGCGCCCCGCACCCAACCCGCATCCGACCCACATGCGCCCCGCATCCTCCCCGCATCCACCCCACATGCGCCCCGCATTCAAACCGCATCCACCCCACATTCGCCCCGCATCCACCCCACATGCAGCCCGCATCCATCCCACATCCGCCCCGCATCCACCCCGCATCCGCCCCGCATCCACCCCGCATCTACATCACATGCGCCCCGCATCCACCCCGCATCCGCCCCGCATCCACCCCACAACCACCCCGCGTCCGCCCCACATGCGCCCCGCATCCGCCCCACATGCGCCCCGCATCCAACCCGCATCCAACCCGCATCCACCCCGCATCCACCCCACATGCGCCCCGCATCCACCCCGCATCCACCCCACATGCGCCCCGCATTCAAACCGCATCCACCCCACATTCGCCCCGGATCCACCCCGCATCCACCCCACATGCAGCCCGCATCCATCCCACATCCGCCCCGCATCCACCCCGCATCCGCCCCACATCCGCCCCGCATCCACCCCGCATCCACATCACATGCGCCCCGCATCCACCCCGCATCCACCCCGCATCCGCCCCGCATCCACCCCACAACCACCCCGCGTCCGCCCCGCATCCGCCCCACATGCGCCCCGCGTCTGCCCCGCATCCGCCCCGCATCCGCCCCGCATCCACCGCGCATCCGCCCCACATGCGCCCCGCGTCCGCCCCGCGTCCGCCCCGCGTCCGCCCCGCATCCACCCCGCATCCGCCCCGCATGCGCCCCGCATCCACTCCGCATGCGCCCCGCATCCACCCCACATCCGCCCCACATGCGCCCTGCGTCCGGCCCGCATCCGCCCACATCCAACCCACATCCGCCCCGCATCCGCCCCGCATCCACACGACTTTCATCCGTATCCGCACATTTTTATCCGAATCCCCTGAAATTGCAATAATATTTTTAATTTGTTAGATATTCAAGAAACACATTTAGAAATTTGACGATAAATTCTTTCCGCAAGGCTGTGAATGGCAAGGCAATGTTGACTGCGTTTTGTCCCTCTGAGTAACGCCATGTAGAACAGCAGGCGGCTAATTATAGCACATAATAAGTCGTTGTATATACCCTCACAGGCAAACACAGGTATAAAGGACATATTTTTTGTGGCAAAAGTCAACTCTAATTGAGGGTATTCCCATGATTGGCTCCTCTCACTTCTCTCTTATTCTCATACAATCCAAGCAAAAGAAAATAGCGAAATAACAAGAAACGTGAAAGACATAAGTAGATCTTAGTAAAAACTAAAATCATAATAGTACATTATGCAACGAGCCTATAATGGCAATAATTAAGACACGAGTATGTTTATAAAACGAGCGTATGCTAGTTTTATAATTTCCATACGAGTGTCTTAATTACCATTATATGCGAGTTGCACACGACTGTTTATCTTCGACGATAATTATTATAACTATGTTATGTTCAAACATAAATATTCATAAATACCTGTCGGGATTTCGCCAGTTTTATGTACAGTACTAAACAGAGCGCATGAGACGGAGAGAATGCCTTGTATTTGACCTTGGCCTCCTCGATTACCCTACTATGACACTAGGCCAGGCAGTGAAATTTAAATTAGAAAGCCGTGGAACTCAGCGCATCTAATTATGTAATTGGTCAAACAACTGTTTCTTGAGCTCTGATTGGTGGGAGAAACAGTTTCATAATGAATATTAGTGTTATAATGAGCCTAATTATATTACAGTTTTCTGACATATAATAGGCGGGGTCGAACATTTAAAAATATCAGTTCAATATTGTATTCTAAGAACAATCCACATTTTTACTCTAAACATTATCCGCAGCTTATCCGCTATCCGCAAAGCCATGCAAATTATATCCACATGGGAGAGAATGTAGCGGATCATTCGCGGATAACCGCATCCACTCAGGGCTTTAACTATACCCTGTAATACGAATGAAGAGCGCTGACGTCTGTTAAGACCAGCCCGTTGGGAAATGCACCGTTGCCACTGTGCCAGGTTATCTCATATAGGCTTACCATCAGAATGATAACGTTTACTGTAGTCTCTATGAAGAATAAGCAAATGCACTGCAATAGGTGCACGGGATAATACATGTACTAATGTACTAATGACTAGGGCTCAGATGCTTAGAAAAAATCATATTTTTAGCCTATTTTCAAATTTTAAAAAATAGGCTTATGAGATCACCTTTTGTCCGTATGTGTGTGTGCGTGTGTGTGTGTGTGTGTGTGTCCCCTAATAACTTCTAACCGGCTGAAGCGATTTCAATGAAACTCGGTAGGTTGATAGCACCATTCCGGACGACCCCGACCGTGCCCTTCAAATTGTGTTACGTCTCACAAATCCAACATGGCGGTTGTGCGAAATATTTCACCAGCATTCAATAACTCCGAAACTATTCCCGATATCACCCTGGAATTTTTTTACGGTGATAAAGGGAACTACTAGAAGTTCACCTATGTGACTTTTGAAAAGCTGGTAACTACAAAACAAACATGGTGGCCACGCAAATTTGCGACTTTTAAATAGACGTTTCTCGTGATTTAACCAACCAAACGCAATAAAACTTGGTACAGTATATGTTTATACACATTGTAATGCACCGAGATCTAACTTAGTTCAATTGTTTACATAACCACAAGATGGAGGATGTGCGAAATATTTCACCGGCATTCTATATCTCTGAAACTATTAGCGGTATCACCCTAAAATTTTGTACGGAGATAAAGGGCACTACTGGAAGTTTATCTTTAAGACTTTTAAAACCCGGTTAACTACAAAACGAACATGGCGGTCAAGCGAATTTGAAAATTTTAAATAGACCTTTCTCGCGATTTAATGTTCCAAGACCAATGCAATCTGGTACAGGAAATGTTTATACACAGTGTAATACACTGGTATCTAATTTAGTTCAATTGTTTACATAACCTCAAGATGGTGGCTTTGCAAATTTTAAAATTAAGGTCATAGTTCTTGTGTCGCAATCATGTGATCGAAGTGAAAGTTTGAATAATGAACCTACGCAATAATTTTCCTTTAATGGTACATGACTCTGGCCTATACATTTAACAATCCGACATGGCAACCATCCGAAATATTTAGACGACTCTGAATATCTACGAATCTATTATAGCAATCAAACTGAGTTTTCTTATGTTCATAGAGGCTATGAACATAAGTTCACCTATAGAACTTTACATAACCTGGTGATCACAAATCCAACATGGCGGCGACGCGAAGTATAAATATTCCCATGGTCGTTTCTCGCAATTTAACCATCCGAGTACAGTGAAACTTGGTACAGTAAATCCGTATACGAATGTTAATTCACTGGCATCTAATTTATTTCAATTGTTTCCATAACCACAAGATGGCAGCTGTGCGTAATCTAAAAATCTCCTAGTTACTTCTTGTGTCCTAATCATGCGATTGAAGTTTGAATGCTACACGTACAAAATAATCTTCATGTAACAGTACATAACTCCAGGACCTACATATTTAAAATCCAACAAGGCGACCATCCGAAATATTTAGTCGGTTCTCTATATCTACGAAACTATTACAGCAATCAAACTGAAATTTTGTATGTTGATAGAGGCAATTAACGTAAGTAGGATATATGAAAATAAGCTTTAGTTATTCACGGTACTACTTGTTTTCTTTGCCTCTATTTTCATGCCCGGTTGGTTTCTGATGCTAATCAAGTGATTATCGTCACAATACAGTGGTTTTTATTTGTCATATAGTTGCATATTTCGAACATTTTTAGCCTACTTTTAACATTTTGCAAAAATGAGGAAAAAGTAGACTTATGAGATCGGGCAAATGTGTGTCTGTCTGTCTGTCTGTCCCTCTGTCTGTCTGCTGTGTGTGCCCCCCCCCCTATCAACTCCTAAACGGCTGCAGCAATCGAAACAAAATTTGGTAGGAGTAAAGATCTATACCTGAATATCTCTCGGCCATATTTGAAAATGATGTCAATGCTACCAACTGCTGAAAAATCGCAATCGAAATTTGAGCTCCATGTTGGATATCTTGGAAGGTATGAATGGGAGCTATTTCAAAATTGGCACACGTATAGATAATAATATTGCAGTTATTGCAGTTTGATTTCCAGGAGGCCATACATGGCAGTGTTGCCAAAATTATTATAAGCCTGCTGATAAGTCCAATTTTTAAATGCATATAACGTCTACACTATCAATTGGAATTCAACCCAATTTCGTACGTGCTAAGTGTACATAAACAGGTATGACTGAGCGTTTTCTTAAGAGCCACCAGTGTTGCCAACTGTTAATAAATGCTCTCAATTTTGAAATCCAAATACCCATATATCAGAAAGTATGCAAGCCGACAGCTTTAAACTATGCACACGTAGAGTACCTGACATTCTATATTAATTTGGAGTTACTTATATACGTCAGTGCTACCAACATGATTCTATGCCTGCTGAGATGTCCAAATTTAAATACATGTAACTTCTATACTATCATTTCAACCAAATTTTGGGTGTGCTATGAGTAGCATAACAGATATGACTATGCCGATTCTTAAGAGTAACCAGGGCTGCCAACTGTTAATAAATTCTGTCTCTATTTTTGTTACCGTAATATCAATATATCAGAAAGTATGCAAACCAATAGCTCTAAACTTTGCACACGTATAGTACCTGCATTCTAGATTAATTTGGAGTGATTAATATAGGCCTACGCCAGTGCTGCCAACATGATTATATGCCTGCTGATAGGTCCAATTTTAAAATGCATGTAACTTCTATACTAACTAATGGATGTCATTCAAAATTGACACAACAATAGATCATATTATTTCAGATCATTTCTGACCAATACATTTATGTCATTGTTGCCAACATGATTTTACGCGGACTGTTAGATTCAATGTTTAACTGCATGTAACGTCCATGCTATCCGTTGGACTTTAACCAAATTTTGTATTCTGTACCTTAAGAGACGGAACTAAGAATATATTCAATCATCAGGGCTGCCAACTGTAGTTCTCTATTAGGCTACATTATGCCAGGTACACAGTATTTCGAACTAATTAGAAATTTCGATAATACCAACTTAATTTCGTTATTATTCTACATAGATCCATATAAATTAATCATTGGCATGAATCTTACATTTTAAGAAAAGTAGGCTCTTTTGTTCGTCACGGAACTTCTTATTTACCATTAGGTCATATTATGAGCATATTTTGCTGAGAACGTCATATTTCGGTAGTTTGACGGCAGCAGTAGGAGTGCAATCATCCTCAACTTACCGAACGGGAACTGGTGTAAATAGAAATGAAGAATTTAGTTAACAATTTAATCTCCAAGGGATTATCGCTTTGATTTATAATTAAACAGCCTATTTTCATACATGCTACTTATGTTAATTGCCACTATCAACATACACAATTTCAATTTGATTGCTGTAATAGATTCGTAGATATTGAGAACCGACTAAATATTACGGATGGTTGCCATGTTAGATTTTTATATATGTAGGTCTTAGAGTTATGTACCTTTAAAGGACAAATTATTATTGCGTAGGTTCATTATAAAAAACTTTCATTTCGTTTGCATGATTACGACACAAGATATAAAACTTCATTTTAATATTCGCACAGCCGCCATCTTGAGGTTATGTCAACAATTGAACAAAATTAGATACCAGTGCATTACAATGTGTATAAACATTTACTGTACCAAGTTTCATTGCGTTTGGATCATTAAATCGCGAGAAAAGTCTATTTAAAACTTTCATATTCGCTTGGCCGCTATGTTCGTTTTGTAGTTAACCGGTTTATGAAAGTCTCATAGATGAACTTCCAGTAGTGCCCTTTATCTCCGTTCAGGGTGTTACCGGTAATAGTTTTAGAGATATAGAATGCCGGTGAAATATTTCGCACAGCCGCCATCTTAAGGTTATGTAAACAATTGAACGAAGTTATATGTCGGTGCATTGCAATGTGGATAAACACATACTGTACCATGTTTCAAAGCGTTTGTTTGGTTAAATAGCAAGAAACTCTATTTAAATGTTGTAACTTCGCTTGGCCGCCATGTTGGCTTTGTAGTTAACAGGTTTTCAATGGTCAAATGTGTGAAATTTTAGTAGTTCCCTTTATCACCGTACAAAATTCCAGGGTGAGTTTCGGAGATATTGAATGCTGGTGAAATATTTCGCACAGCCGCCATGTTGGATTGGTGAGACATAACAAAATTTGAAGGACACAGTCGGCGTCTTCCGGAATAGTGCTATGAACTTACCGAGTTTCATTGAAATCGCGCCAGCCGTTTAGATTTTATTAGTGGGGACACACACACACACACACACACGAATCACACATGCACACACAGACAGACACACGGACAAAATGTGATCTCATAAGCCTATTTTTTCATAAATGAAAATTGGCTAAAAAAACGGCCATATTTATATCAGACATTATCAGGTAATATTTTGCCTTTTTTGAGTCAAATTTCGCCATTTTCAAGGTCACATTTCCATGCATATTCGGGCTATTTTTAGGTCTTAAAAGACCAAGCGCTACAGATGACAGTGACGAGTCAAAGCACAGTAGAACACTGCCTCAAACCATGTGCTCGCCGCTGTTCCTGCATTCATTGCACCACCGCTCGCTGTTGCCATGGAGACCATTACCCCGCTCATCTATTCTCCACATCTCACCCATCAAGCGGATGACAGCAGTCACCGTTCTTCATTCATAATACGGAGTATGGCATTTACTGATTACACATGAGTGGGTCGGGAAGCACACAATGCTGTCATTCCATTCATTACATACGGAGCTGGCAAGATACCTTAGTTGAGAAAATTAAGACTTGTGGTGAAGTACTGTAGCCTATCTCGTATCCCAGTGGCTTCGGTGGCGTAGTGGATAGCATGCTGAACTTCTATGCCCAAGGTCGCGGGTTCAAATCCGACCAAAGTCGTCGGATTATTTAAGAGCGCTAAAAATCCTTCAGTATGCCTTCCTTCGGATGGGAAGTAATGCCAGCGGTCCCATGTCATAGATGTATGGTATGATAAAGAACCTTCCACTAATTACACTTGTGTGAAGCTAAATTATTGGTTATATTTGACTAACGCTCTTAGGTTCAAAAGTTCGTCGCCAAGAACTGACTGCGGTGGCATCTAGTAACAACGTTTAGAACTAGTTGGTCGTTGATGGTGGCGTTTGGTAGCAAAAGTTGGAACTACATGAAAATTGACTTACTTGAATTATAAACGGACAATACACACTAATACAGCCATCACAATTAACACCGGTTATCAGACAGATTCTACACGCACCTAGAGTACACGGGGCTACATGACCGCGTTGCCGCAGCCCCTAAACTGAGGAACCAACCAATCTATCCCGTATCCCGTGAACTCTGCAATGTTCAGCTCCAGGTTTGGTGTACTCGACTGCCGAATACTGTGCTACTGTTTGGCTCAATAATGCTCACACACATATTATAGATACCCAACTGAACATCACAATGCGTCTCATTACTTGCACAATCAAATCTAATCCCACACATTGGCTACCTGTGCTAAGTCATATCCCACCTCCAGACCTCAGACGTAAAGATGTTCTCCTAAGAGAATTCAATAAAATAATGAGCAATCCAGGACTGCCGTTACATGATGACATCAGCGATGCAATTACTGGTCGCCTGCGTGCCAGAAAACCATCAACACGAGATGCCATGAACTTGAGGAACAGCAACTACCAAACATTCGTTGAGTGGCAGAAGAGACTCAAGAACAAATATTCTCCAACAATGCCTCCTGTGAAAAAGACTCCGCCAGCTGGATTCAACCTCCCTCGTAGACTATGGTCAGTTTTGAACCGGATACGAACCAAACATGGGAACTGTGTAGCCTTCCACTACAAAGGAACAGAATTTCAAGGCCTGAGTGTGACTGTGGTGCTGCAGAACAGACGATCCAGCACATCATCACCGAGTGCAGCGAAAGAAAGTACAGTGGCAGTGCTAGTGACTTTGCTCTCGTGACCCCGGAGACTATTGGCTATATCCAGAATTTGGATATACATATATAAATTCTCCTGTATTTCTAGCCATAAGCAAAACAAATAAATAAATAAATAAATAATGGTTAGATATAGAACAAAACATCGATTTTTTCTGGTGGATACTTATCATCTTAAGAAGAAGTCTTCCAATAAATGTGTTCGTTCGTTTCAGCGCCATGTGAATTTTACTTGTGGGGGAACCTGAAACAAAAGATATACAGAAGCTCTCGAGAACAAAAAATTACAGTCAGTCTGAAAGACTAGACGTTATATCACTTCAAATGACGCATGCTACAAATGCTACACATGTTAGAAAGGCTCAGGAGGGCTCTTTCAACAGTCTCCATTACCCATTAACTTAGGCTTCCCGAGCGGGCACCTATTTAAGGGTCACCCTGTATTTGATTCTGGCATCTTTTACAACTCATTAAGGGTCACCCATTATTTGAATCTGATATCTTGCAAACCTCTTTAAGGGTCACACTGCATTTGAATTGAATCTAACATACTGTTCACCTCGTTAAGTGTCACCCTGTATTTTGTTCTGACATCCTGCACACCTCTTTAGGAGGCACCCTTTATTCTTATCTGGCATCTTGTATATCTCTTTAGGAGTCCTCGTGTATTGTTATCTGACATCTTTTACTGTATTTTGCTCTGACATCCTGCACACCTCTTTAGGAGGCACCTGCATTCTTATCTGGCATCTTGTATATCTCTTTAGGAGTCACCCTGTATTCTTCTCTGCCATCTTGTACACCTCTTTGAGAGTCACCTTGTATTCTTATCTGACATCCCGCAACCTCTTTAGGAGGCACCCTGCATTCTTATCTGGCATCTTGTGTATCTCTTTAGAAGTCACCCTGTATTCCTGTGTGGCATCTTGTACAGCTCTTTATGAGTCACCCTGTATTCTTGTCTGACATCTTGTGCACCTCTTTAGGAGTCACCCTGTATTCTTCTCTGCCATCTTGTACACCTCTTTAAGAGTCACCTTGTATTCTTATCTGGCATCTTGTATATCTCTTTAGAAGTCACCCTGTATTCTTATCTGGCATCTTGTACACCTCCTTAGGAGTCACCCTGTATTCTTTTCGCTTCGCTCGAAGTCCCAGGTCGCTCGACGCCCCAGGACTATTTCAACAGACCCCATTAACCATTAACTTAGGCTTCCCGCGTGGCTGCATGACATCACGCACTCGCCGTCCATTACCCATCAACTTAGGCTTCCCGCGCGTCTGCATGACGTCACCGTCTCCGTATCCGTAACGCATAACTTTTGACTCAAGCATAACGATGAAGTCGACACGATCTTTTGAAATTATAAAATAACTACACCGATACGAAATATCTGTGAGGATGAGTTACAGTGAGTCTCCCAAAACTTCCTATGTTGGTGAAACGTGTGTTTAGGAAATGAAAGACAGCATTTCAAGCAACTACTCTGAAATTCATGTAAGAATGATGATTAGGGTTCGGAAGTTTAGGACCTAAAGAAGTACAAAATATGCAAGCAAATATGCCCTAAAAACTAGCTAAATATGACCTAAAAACTATGAGATATGACATGATTTTTTGGGATAGGTAGAGTATCACCAACATACAGTAAACGTCTTAAGTGTCAAAACGTGATCAGCGATAATACACCAGTCACATTTAATCATACACACTGACAGAGAGCTACAGTAATGTTCATTAAAATATTCAACATTCAGTATCATAGCCTTGAGATGTAGTTCTTGCTCGGTTTTCCTAAAAGAAAAAGAAAACCCCGAAGTATTAGCATGCTTTATGATATCTGTCGGCGTAAGTTAAAAGACACTGCCTAACAGGAAGTTTATCGAGTTCATTATCGTACATACCTCTTAATCTTCTTCTTTGCCAGCATTGCACATCACGACCATGTGCATTCTCAGGCTGTCGAAAAGAAATCTCCTTCTACTACACTGTTCGGAAATCCTGTGTTGGAAACTCGCCCCGGATTACACGTACATTGTTAACAGCGCCTCAATTTAAACAAAAATGCTGAAATTATAACCAAATATGACCTTATATCCCTAAAATATGACCAAATATGGCCAAAAGAATAAAAATGGTCAAAATATGCATTTATAGGCAACATCAAATTGCTTTAAACGAGGTCAGGGACCCGTCATTCAAACTTATTTTTCAGATTTCGGGTAAAATGAGCTCAGGAAAAAAATATGACTTTTCCTTAACATCCGAACCTTAATGATGATCATTAAATTCGTTAAAAAGTGTAAATGTGTTTAACTCGTTGGGCGCTACGTTTCTGCTAGCACCAGTGCCTTGCTCGACAGACTGCTACGCACAGTGCCAACGCTTACAAACGGCGCCTACGAGGTTCCGTTACATAGAGAAGGGCCTCACTGTAAATGTATTCCTGAACGAATAGACCAATCGATAGCAGATGTTTACCCCCATTAAACAATCGTCACCATCACCACCATCACACAGTAGTGGCTCACAAACTGTGGTCGGTAAACCCCTAGGAATTCTGCAAATCCTTGCGGGGTGTCACCAAAACTTTTCAATTATGGTAGATTTTCGAGGTTAGGTCAATATATTGTTTATTTGTCTATGGTGTTACTATTGTTATTACCTGACTAATACAATATTCACCCAAGTACACAGGATTGATGACCATGTTGCCAACAATCACAAGCGAGAAAACATAGTGGGTAGTTGGTTGGTTCCTTAGTTTATGGGCTGCGACAACGCGGTCATATAGCCCCGTGTACTTTGTGTGTGTCTAAAATCTGTCTGATAACCGGTGTTAGTTGTGATGGCTGTATTAGTGAATGTTATCTGCTTTAATTCAAGTAATTCCAAGTAATTCCTACTTTTGCTACCAAATGCTAACGTCCATGACACCTAGCTTGCGGACTTGGCTACTAGATGGCATCTCAGTCAGCACCTGGCGGCGAACGTTGGAACTAATAGAGCGTTACCAATTCATACCTACAAATTTTGGCTTCACACAAGTGTAGTTAGTGGAAGGTTCTTTTTCATGCCATACATCTATGACATGGGACCACCAACTTGACTTCCCCTCCAAAGGAAGGCATACTGAGGGATTTTTAACACTCTTAAACAAGTAGTTCCGTGAAGAACTATACAGCCTATTTCCATATATCCTACTCATATTAATTGCCTCTATCAACATACAAAATTTCAGTTTGATTGCTATGTTAGATTCGTAGATACTGAGAACCGACTAAATATTGCAGATGGTAGCCAGGTTGGATTTTTATTTATGTACTATTACATGAAGATTATTGTGTACGTGTGGTTTTCAGACTTCAATCACATGATTAGAACACAAGAAGTAAAAACGAGATTTTAAAATTTCGCACAGCTGCCATCTTGTGGTTATGAAAACAATTGAATAAATTAGATACCAGTGGATTAAAATTTGTATAAGCATTAACGTGCAAAGTTTCACTGCACTCAGATGGTTAAATAGTGAGAAACGTCCATTTAAATATTTATACTTCGCATCGCTGCCATGTTGGAATTGTGCTCACCAGGTTACTGAAAGTCATATAGGTGAACTTATGTTCAGAGCCTCTATGAACATTAAAAAAAACAGTTTGATTGCTGGAAAAGATTCTTAGATATTGAGAACCGTCAAAATATTTCGGATGCTCACCATTTTGGATTGTTAGATGTATAGGCCATCGAGTTATGTACCATTAAAGGAAAGTTATTGCGTAGCTTCATTATTGAAACTTTCACTTCGATCGCATGAGTACGACACAAGAATAAAAACCTAATTTTAAAATTTCGCACAGCCGCCATATTCAGTTTATGTAAACAATTGAACTAAATTAGAAGCCAGTGAATGACAATATGTATAATCATTTACTGTACCACATTTCAATGCGCTCATATGATTAAATCACGAAAAAATGTATTAGAATGTGTCAAATTCGCTTGGCCGCCATGTTCGTTTCGTACTTTACAGGTTTTTGAAAGTTACATAGATAAACTTGTAGCAGTGCTTTTTATCACCGTGCAATATTTCAGGTTGATATCATAAATAGTTTCGGAGATATTGAATGCCTGTGAAATAATTCACACAGCCGCCATTTTGAGGTTATGTAAACAATTGAACGAAGTTGGATGTCGGTGCATTAAAATGTATATAAACATATACTGTGCCAAGTTTCATTGCGTTTGGTTGGTTAAATCGCGAGAAACGTCCATTTAAAAGTCGCAACTTCGCTTGGCCGCCATGTTGGTTTTGTAGTTACCAGGTTTTCAAAGGTCACATAAGTGAATTTCTAGTAGTTCCCTTTATCGCCATACAGGGTGATATCGGTAATAGTTTCGGAGATATTGAAAGCTGGTGAAATATTTCGCACAGCCGCCATGTTGCATTGGTGAAACGTTACAAAATTTGAAGGACACGGTCGGGGTCGTCCGGAATGGAGATATGAACTTACCGAGTTTCATTGAAATCTCTTGAGCCATTTAGATTTTATTAGGGGGGGACCCACACACGAATCACACTCACACATACGCACACACACACGGACAAAAGGTGATCTCATAAGCCTATTTTTTCAAAATTGAAAATAAGCTAAAAATCCGATGGCTTCGGCCGGGGTTGAACCCATGACCTTGGGCATAAAAGCTCAGCATGCTATCGACTACGCCACCGGCGCCGGTGATCGTGGGTAGATAATAATTCTTGTGAGAATGGGCACTACATCACATAATGCCAATAAATAAGAAAATACTGGGGATATTTCGGGTCATGTGGTACGTAATGAATATATAACTTCCTACAAGTGGCCACTGAAGGTAGCATTAAAGACAGGCGTGGTGCTGGTGGGCAAGTAACATCGAGCTTGGGGAATTTATGAGTCCAGTGTTATAAATCAGCTTCTCCACTTTTCTACACTGCCTTTTAGAAGCACCAATAGTGGTGTTGACTGCCAACCTCCTCCACAGAGGAAGAAAAAGGATGAAGAAGTCATTTCATACACTAGTGAGCACTTATTTCATAATATCACGGCAGTTATTTGAGGAACTTTCTTGTTTTTTTTTTTGTCTATATGCACATATTTCTCTGTCGTTTTCTTAATCAGAAGAAACATGATCGATTTTGTGTCTTCCTATAGGTTCTTATTGCCTTTCAAAACTTTTGTTGCTTTATTTCACAACAACAAAAAGAAAATAGCATAAAATGAAGAAAACGGAGTACATGTGCCTAAGAGGTCAAGGAGAAGAAACAATCCAATTGGCTGGGCAAGACTTGAAGAAAGTGGCTAGTTTTAACTACTTAGGTTCAACTGTGTCCAGTGATGGCAATTCAGACATGGCAATAGCCCGCAGAGTGCAGGTAGGATGGATGAACTGGAAACGGACGTCAGGTGTGTTGTTCGATAGTAGGATAAACCTGAGGACTAAAGGAATGGTGAATAAGTCAGTAGTGAGATTTATGGAGCAGAGACATGGCACCAACTAAGACACATGGAAAGGCAATGGATGCGGCTAAAATGAAAATGTTAAGAAGAATTTGTGGCGTCACCAGAGCCGATGGGATTAGAAATGAGGGATTAAGAGGCTGTGTTAAAGAGACGGAAATATCGAAGAAGGTTCAAGACTACAGTGGTATGGACATGTCATAAGAAGGGACGACACTTATGTTGGCAAGAGAATGACAGTAATGGTAGTGGAAGGGAACAGAGGAAGGGGAAGACCAAGAAGAAGATGGAGGGACTGTATACGAGATGACTTGAGGGAGAAACGTCTACGGGAAGAGGATGGTATGGGACCGGGGGAAATGGAGAAGACTTGCCCGAAACGTCGACCCCACTTGAGTGGGAAAAGACGAAGGAAAAGAAGAAGAAGAAGCTCCCACATCTGTTACTTTCATTTCTGGCCAAACTCTGCATATAACTTGCCATACATTTGGACGAAATCGGCGACGACGATCAGGCGTGGTCCCCTTGTAAGAGATATGATTATAAAGGTGTTTCAGGAAACAGATTTTAATTATTGATATAACTATCTTTTCTTTTTGCTGTAACTTCTCCAGTTTTTCATTAAATGTGACCATTAATGTTTATTCTCAGGAATATAATATGCATATAAGGAATCCTGTCAAGGTGGCTTCGGTGGCGTAGCTGGTAGCATGCTTACCTTCTATACGCAAGGCTGCGGGTTCAAACCCGGCCGAAGTCGTCGGATTTTTAAGAGCGTTAATAATCCCTCAGTATGCCTTCAGATGGGAAGTAAAGCCAGTGGTCCCATGTCATAGATTTATGGCATGAAAAAAAACTTCCACTAACTACACTTGTGTGAAGCCAAAATTTGTAGGTTAGATTTGATCAGTGCTCTTAAGTTCCAACGTTCGTCACTGGGCGCTGGTTTCGATGGCATCTAGTAGTATAGAAGTTCACAGCTAGATGTCGTGGACGGTAACATTTGGTAGCGAATGTAGCATCTACTTGAAATTCTCGTCTGCAGTCCTTACTTGAATTAAAAACAGATAACACACACTAATACAGCCATTACAATTAACAACGGTTATCAGGCAGATTCCACACACACCCAAAGTACACGGGGCAACATGACCGCGTTGTCGCAGCCCCTAAACTAGGAAACCAACCAACCAACCGAATCCTGTCAAATTTGATATCAATCATGAAATTAGGTTATGAAATAGGCCTACCATGCTCTTTGCAACGAAAAAATACAACTTTCAGGGTCTCTTTTTCCATCTCTGGATAAAAAGGATGTTGTTGTGGTATTTGAGGGGATTGGACATCGTGTACTTTGGCTGTGTGTATAGATTTTGTCTTATTGTCGTGTCTATAGTAATAATAGCAGTAGTAGTAGTGTGTTATAGTAATTCACGTGAGGATTCGGAAGAAAACGGCTGTGGCCTGGGGTAGAAAACGTAAACTAACGAAAATCACATCTAGAATGGCTGAAATTGTAATCGAACCCTCCTCTTCTCCAATTTGTCTCACGAGGCTGAGTGTACCCCATTCCAGCACTCAGGCCAGAATGAGAATTTCTTGGCAGAGCCGGGAACTCAACCCGGACTTCCGGGGGGACCGCCAAGAATTCAAGCCGCTACAAAACGAGATGGTTGGTAAAAGAAGAATTATATAAGGTACTTCAGAAGATTGAGAATCCTCCGTGGCTTAGGCGGCAGCTCGCCGACCTCTCCATGCTGGGTGGGTGGTTCAAATCCCGGTCACTCAATGTGAGATCTGTGCTGCAAAAAAACGGAGACAGACAGGTTTTTCTCCGGGTAATCCGGTTTTCCCTGTCAAAAATGTCATTCCAGCAACACTGTCCACTATCATTTCATTTCATCTGTCATTCATTTAATCATTGCCTCAGAGGAGTGCGACAGGCTTTGGCAGCCGGCACAGTTCATATCCTCGCCGCTAGTAGGGGGTTTCATTCATTACATTCGTGACCCGGTCGATCGACAGGACGCAGGCTGTGGATTTTCATTTTCATTTCAGAAGATTGCAAAATAAGGTTTCAAAGGTGCCACCAGAAATTGTATACCACCTCGTGGTGTAGCAGCTAATATTCAGGCCTGTCACCCCGGAGGTCTGTGTTCGATTCCCGGCTCTGTACAGTAATATAAATCCTGGTGTGAGGGCTGGAACTGAGTACACTCAGCCTCGTGAGGCAAAACTGGGAAGAGAAGGGTTCAATTCCCACGTCAGCCATCCTGGAAGTGTTCTTCGGTCGTTTCTCCACTTCTACTCCAGGAAAATGCTGGGATGATTCCAAACTTAAGGCCACCGCCACCTCCTTCCCAATCCTTTTCCCTGTTTACACACACTAACACAGCCACCACAATAACACGTGTTTTCACACAAATTCCACACCCACCCAAATAGCCTACATGAGGCTATATGGCCGCGAAGTCACGGTCCCTCAAGTAAACCACGACAACAAGAAATTTAAGTAAAACAAGACAAAATGTATTAATCTCTCAAGGGGATTATTTTGAGGTTCATTGTTTTCCAAATCATTCACGCCAATTATCCGAACTTTTATAACATATCTTGTAATACAGAATTATTCTAAATTAGTTACCTGAAAGAATTAATGAATAATTTCGAAACTATTGCCCACAATTCATTCAGATGTGTGTCAAACCTCATGTCATATCATCATGTTTTAGGCCTAGTCGGTAGAGTTCGCTCCGTGCACTCTCCTTGCTCGTCTGGTGGGAAAACGGGAAAAGTGATGCAGCGCAAACAAACTCGCGGTCCCCGTGCATGGAGTGAAGTATGTTTTTAATTTATTCTCCAACAAGATGGAGCACCTCATCATTACCACCTCAAGGTCATACATGTTCCTATCCCACTCCACTCCTGCTTGGATGGGACGTTGTGTGAAAATAGCTTGGCCATCACGATCTCCTGACTTAACGCCGCAGAAATTTTCTCAGTTGGGTTACAGTAAGATACCGTGTACGTCTCTGCATTTCCAAAAAATCTCCATGAGCTTCGTAAACGTATCAACGTAGCGGTTTATTTATTTGTCGTATGGCTTTTAGTGCCGGGAGTGTTCGAGGACATGTTCGGCTCGCCAGAGCCTGTAGCTGCTTCAAGTGGACACCCATAGGGTGAGCTACAATTTCCGTTCAATTTCAAGTAGTTCCAACTTTCGCTACCAGGTGTCACTGATACCTAGTGGTGAACGTTGGAACTTTGATAGAGCGTTCCAACGAAATCTAACCCAGAAAATTAGCTTCACACAAGTTTAGTTAGTGGAAGGTTCTTTCACATGCCATAAATCTGTGGCATGGGCTCGCCGGATTTACTTCCCCTCCGAAGGAAGGCAGACTGAGGCATTTTAATGTTCTTAAAAAATCCGACGACTTCGGCCGAGTTTGAACCCGCGATCTTGGGCATAGAAGCTCAGCATGCTACCAACTACGCCAGCGAAGCGGTAGCGATAACTCAGGTGGATGCGGACATGCTCACGCGTGTCTGGGATGAACTGTCGTACAGGTGGGATACCTACCGAGTGACAGCAGGGAGCCATATTGAACCTTTGTAAACATGGTAAATAAATCTTGAGGTTAAGTCCATTTATGTATTGAAAATTGGAAATAAACTACGTCAGTTAACTATGTAAAATTAAACTTTATTATCAGATAACTAATAACAGATATGCTTTGTGGATATTGAAAAGGCTTTTATTAATGTACATTGGATAAAAATGTTTGAAATTCTTAAAAACATAGGATTCCCATATAGAGATAGAAGAATAATCTGGAATTTGTACAAAAATGAAATTGCAGTAATTAAAATTGGAAATGAACAAGAGGAAGCAAAAATAGGGAAAGGAGTTAGACAAGGCTGTGCTTTGTCTCCCACGCTTCTTAATGCCTACATCCAGGATGCATTGAATAAGGCTCGAGAGGATTTGAATTTAGGAATAAGGATACAAGGTGAACAAATAAATATGATTAGATTTGCAGATGACATTGCCATAGTTGCAGATAGTGAACAACATCTCAAACAAATAATAGTAAAAATGGAGGAAATCATGGGTAATGAATACAAGATGAAAATAAATATGTCAAAGACGAAAGTTATGGTCTGCGATAAAAAGGCAGACTCAAGTATAAAATTAGTGGTGGGCAACAAAACACTAGAAAATGTTCAAGAATTTAAATATCTCGGAAGCAAAATTACCAAAGATGGAAGAAGCAAGAAAGAAATCAAATGTAGAATTTTACAAGCCAAATTAGCATTTCACAAAAAGAAACGTTTATTCACTACAAATTCCATTAATCTTAAAACCAGAAAACGATTATTAAAAGCGTATGTTTGGAGTATTGCCCTTTATGGTTGCGAAACGTGGACAATTGGAAAAGAAGAAAAGGGGAGGATAAATTCTTTTGAATAAAGTTGTTATAGAAGAATGCTAAAAATTAGCTGGAGAGAAAAAATAACGAATGCTGAAGTATTTAAAAAGGTGGAAGAAAATTATACCTTATGGAAAAGCATAAAGAGGAGGAGGACTAGACTGATAGGACATATTTTGAGACACAATAGCCTGCTGAAAACGGTATTGGAGGGAATGGTTGACGGAAAAAGATGTCGAGGAAGACCACGCCTACAATATGTACAGCAAATCATATCTGATGTAGGATGCAGAAACTATGAAGAGATGAAGAGAAAAACTATAAATAGAGCCGACTGGAGAACTGCCGCAGACCAATCCAAGGATTGAATACTTAAGAAGAAGAACTAATATAAGGTAGAATAACTCTGTATTGGTGGTTCAGCAACAGATCTTGACACTGTTGTGTGAAAATTTACGGCAGCTTGACCAGGAATTGTGTAAGTCGGGTGGGGAAAGTTAAAGTGCGTTGAGTTAGTGGTGTATAAATCATCGCCGGAAACAGACGGAGCAATTAAAATGCGCGTATTGGACAGGGCAGGGCAGGGCACGGGGGAGTAGCGTGGTGTATATTAAATGGTCTTCTTAATGTGGAACGACTGGTAGGAGGTTCAAGTTGTGGGTGGAGAGAGGTCTTGATAAAACGTTTTAGAAATCAGAAGACAAAATCAGGTTAGTAGATACTGCGCATATCTTGAGGGCTATTTAGTCTAAGGCAGGGGTTTCCAACCGGTGGTACGCGTACCAGTGGGATGGTTTTGGGTGGTACGCGTGGGTGATTTATCTGCATTTCCTACTCTAACATCATTTTTTGAAGAAAATTATATATCTCCAGTATCAGATTCATAAAAGTTTTAATAAATATTTCTCGAAGATTATTCCAAATTTAGCTGGAACAGAAATACATTAAGATGAATCTCACCGAATGAGTTGAAATTAAAAGAAAATTTATCGATCAAACAGAAGATAGTTCCATGATAGACAGTTTCAAAGATAAATCTTTAGTTAAATTCTGGATCGGATGTAAAACAGAGTAGCCATTGATCTTCCGGCAGGCTCTGCTAATTTTGATGCAATTTGTTACAAGTTACTTGTGTAAGAGCAGATTTTCTGAACTTTTGTACATGAAAAACAAGAAGTTCCGTGACGAACTAAAGAGCCTACTTTTCTTAAAATTAAGATTCATGCCTATGATTAATATACAGTACATGAACCTATCTAGAATAATGACGAAATTAAGTTGGTAATATCGAAATGTTTAATTAGTTAGAAATATACCTGATATAATGAAGCCTAATAGAGCACTACAGTTGCCAGCCATGGTGACTGAATATATTCTTAGTTCCATCTCTTAAGGTACAGATTTCAGAATTTGGTCGAGGTCCAATGGACGTTACATGCAGTTAGACATTGGATCTATCAGCACGCGAGAAAGCAAGTTGGCAACAATGTCATGCGTGTGCTGGTCATATATAATCTGAAATATCATGATATCTTGTTGTGCCAATTTTGGATAAAATCCACTTGTTAGTATAGAAGTTACATTTATTAAAAAATTGGACATATCAGCAGGCATAGAATCATGTTGGCAGCACTGACTTATATGAAGTAGTCCAAATTATTCTAAAATATCAGGTACTATACGTGTGCATAGTTTAAATCTGTCGGCTTGCAAACTTTCTGATATATTGGTATTTGGATAAAAAATAGAGAGAGCAATTATTAACAGTTGGCAGCCCTGGTGGATCTTAAGAATACGCTCAGTCATATGTGTTTATGTTCACATATTACATACAAAATTTGGTTGAAATCCAATTGATAGTGTAGAAGTTATATGCATTTAAAAATTTGACTTATCAGAAGGCTTAAATTTATTTTGGCATCACTGTCATGTATGGCCTCCTAGATATTAAATTGAAATAGTATTATCTACATGTGTGCCAATTTTGGAATAGCTCCCATGCATACCTTCCAAGATATCCAACATGGAGCTCAAATTTCTAATGCGTTTTTTCAGCAGTTGGTAGCACTGACATCATTTTGAAATGTGGGCTTGAGATATTCCGGTCTACGTCTTTACTCATACTAAATTTGGCTCCGATTGCTGCAGCCGTTTATGAGTTGATAGGGGGTGGGGTGGGGAGGAAGACACAGTCAGACAGACAGACAGACAGACAGACAGACAGACAGAAGGACAGACAGACAGATTTTCCCGGATCGATCTCATAAGTCTGCTTTTTCCTCATTTTTGCAAAATGTGAAAAGTAGGCTAATAAACTTCGAAACAGAATCAGTGTTGAAGTGGATTTAACAGTGAAGTTGAGTTCAACTACTCCTGATATTGATATTTTAATCACAGGCCAACAACAGGGTTCACAATAAAAGTAGATTTGGGATGATGTTGATGTTTTTTGCTTAGTTTGTACTAAGTAGGCGTATATGAGTATAAATAAAACCGTAATTTGCAATAATCGTTTTATTTTTTCCTTTATTGTAAAAATAATAATAATATCGTATGACCTCGTGTGCCAGGTGCAAGCTTTGTTAATTGACGCCCAGGGGGAAGCTTGCATGTCGAATTTTTTCGCTCCTTGAAGAGCTAAAAATGTCAAGGAGTTAGCTCCTTGACACTATAGCGCTTTCTAGTAGAGAGAGGAGGAACTTTTCGTGTTGGCGGAAAATCCAGAGATTATATTTGCCATTATGAACACGGCCTACTAATTTCATTTTTTTAAACATGCCAACAACGTATGACATGCGTACCGTGATTTTTGTCGCCTTTCAAAAATTACTTGCCACGGTCAGGAGCTAACCTGTAAGCTTGGGGTGTAGTCAGACACGATAACCACAAACCCACCGTGGCAAGCATTGTAAAAATGATATTAATGCTGTATGCATATATCTCTGATTATTAGCCTACTTTTCACATTTTGCAAAAATGAGGAAAAAGTAGACTTATGAGATCGGGCAAATGTGTGTCTGTCTGTCTGTCTGTCTGTCTGTCTGTCCTTCTGTCTGTCTGGCTGTGTGTGTGTCCCCCCCTATCAACTCCTAAACGGCTGCAGCAATCGAAACAAAATTTGGTAGGAGTAAAGATCTATACCTGAATATCTCACGGCCATATTTGAAAATGATGTCAGTGCTACCAACTGCTAAAAAATCGCAATTGAAATTTGAGCTCCATGTTGGATATCTTGGAAAGTATGAATGGGAGCTATTTCAAAATTGGCACACGTACAGATCATAATATTTCAGTTTAATTTCCAGGAGGCCAAACATGGCAGTGTTGCCAAAATGATTATAAGCCTCCTGATAGGTCCAATTTTTAAATGCATATAACTTCTACACTATCAATTGGAATTCAACCAAATTTCGTATGTTGTATGTGTACATAACCAGATATGACTGAGCGTATTCTTAAGACCTATCAGGGCTGCCAACTGTTAATAAATGTTCCTAATTTATTTTATCCAAATACCAATATATCAGAAAGTATGCAAGCCGACAGCATTAAACTATGCACACGTATAGTACCTGACATTCTATATTAATTTGGAGTAACTTATATACGTCAGTGCTACCAACATGATTCAAAGCCTGCTGACTGGTCCAACTTTAAATGCATGTAACTTCCATACTATCATTTGGATTTCAACCGAATTTCGTATGTGCTATGTGTACCATAACAGATATGACTATGCGTATTCTAAGGAGCAACCAGGGCTGCCAACTGTTAATATGTGCTGTCCCTATTTTTGTTACCCTAATATCAATATATCAGAAAGTATGCAAGCCAATAGCTCTAAACTTTGCACACGTATAGTACCTGGCATTCTAGACGAATTTGGAGTAACTAATATACGTCAGTGCTGCCAACATGATTCTAAGCCTGCTGATAGGTCCAATTTTAAAATGCATGTAACTTCTATACTAACTAATGGATTTCATTCAAAATTGGCACAACAATAGATCATATTATTTCAGATTATTTCTGACCAACACATGCATGACATTGTTGCCAACATGATTTTACGCGCGCTGTTAGATCCAATGTTTAACTGCATGTAACGTCCATGCTATTCATTGGACTTCAACCAAATTTTGTATTTTGTACGTTAAGAGATGGAACTAAGAATATATTCAGTCATCAGGGCTGCCAACTGTAGTGCTCTATTAGGATACAATTTGCCAGGTATACAGTATTTCGAACTAATTGGAAATTTCGATATTAGCAACTTAATTTCGTCATTATTCTAGATAGGTTCATATTCTGTAGAGTAATCATTGACATGAAAAGTAGGCTGTATAGTTCTTCACGGAACTTCTTGTTTTTAAATACAAATTAGCAAGAACAAAAATGGAAAACAGTCTATTACGGTATATGTATAGTTGTGTTTTCATTGTAAGTGTGTTTTGGTCAGGATAGTAGATAGGTTAGTAGATACTGCGCATATCTTGAGGGCTATTTAGTCTAAGGCAGGCGTTTCCAACCGGAGGTACGCGTACCAGTGGGAACGTTTCGCTTGGTACACGTGGGTGAGTTATCTGCATTTCCTACTCTATCATATTTTTTGAAGAAAATTATATATCTCCACTATCAGATGTGGTTGCTGTTATCAATGTTCACGTAGAAGCCATTCATGAAAGTTTTAATAAATATTTCTCGAAGATTATTCCATGTAAAGCTGGAACAGAAATCCTTTAAGGGAACCTCACCGAATGAGTTGAAATTAAAAGAAAATTTTATCGATCAAACAGAAGATAGTTCCATGATAGACAGTTTCAAAGATAAATCTTTAGTTAACTTCTGGATCGGACGTAAAACCGAGTAGCCAATGATCTTCTGGCAGGTTCTGCTATTATTGATGCAATTTGTTATAAGTTACTTGTGTAAGAGCAGATTTTCTGAACTTTTGTACATGAAAAATAAACATAGAAACAGAATGAGTGTTGAAGTGGAATTAAGTGTGAAGTTGAGTTCAATTACTCCTGATATTTTAATCACAGGCAAACAACAAGGTTCACAATAAAAGTAGATTTGGAATGATGTTGATGTTTTTAGCCTACTTTCGATTTTTGCAAAAAATGAAAGTAGACTTATGAGATCAACACAGGGCGAAAAAAGTGTGTCTGGCTGTGTGTGTGTATGTGTGTGTGTGAGTCTGTGTGTGTGTGTGTATGTGTGTGTGTGAGTCTGTGTGTGTGTGTCTGTGTGTGTGTGAGTGTGTGTACTCTGAATGTCTGTCCCCCCCTATCAATTTGAACACGGTGAATGCGAATTGAACGAAATTTGGTACAAAGGTAGCACTAGCAAAGGACACCTCAGTGTCATGTTTTATATCGCCACCATCTTTACTAAAACTGAATGGCGGCCACTCAAACGTTCAAAACGTAAAATCAAATAACGACTAACCAAATCATCCGATCTCTACCAAATTTGGTAACAACATACCTACGTATAGGATGCGTCTTGTGACCAAACTACAAGGTCGTCCGCCATACCATTTCAGGATGGCGGCCGTGCGAATTATGCAAACTTTATAATCCATATCATGGGACCCACCAGTTCCGATTATCGAGCCGAGAATCGTTTTAACTGTTCTAAAGGAAGAGGCACGTTCGAAATTAAAAGTTTATTTTGTAATACTATAGTGCAGACGTGATTTTAAAAAGCTGAGCTGATTCAGTAATAAGACAAGATGGCAGCGGATATCTTGTGCCTGACTTATATTTCACTAATTTGAGTATTGCATGCAATATAGCGTACTGATACAAAATAAATAAACTTTGTATGAAATGCTTTATATATAAATAATATACTCCAGTGATGAAATCGTTTAGTATAAATCATTATTTGCTAACAAGTTCTATGTAAGTCATTTTATATAGAACGATATTCGTTGACACAATTAGCTCAGTGGTAGAGCGTTAGCCTATCGCTCAAATGCCTATGGTTCAAACCCGATCAGAGCTAGATATTTTGCTTGAAATGTTATATGTTTATTGTTTTGTAATGACTCAGATGTTTTAAAATTAAGCGTTATATTGAGCATATTATGGTGTAAAATATATATTTAATTAAAACATAATTCACCAGCAGATTTACTCGATACATCTAGCTGCCAAAAAGGTAACTGCACGCGGACATACTTATTAACTTCCAGATTTTATTGAAAAGTTTCTTCTTCTGGCCGCTAGAATGCACTCGCTCTGTTAGGATTATATTGTTCGATATTTCACCACTAGATGCCACGACTAGTCTACGTGGGGCTCCATTGATTACTATGCCATTGGCTTTCTGTGCGCATCGAATTTGAAGAATGACAAGATGATACTACGATACATTTTTACTTTTTATTTTAAAGGGTTTGTAACAGCCTATTTTGCGTTACTTGAAAATGTTATTTGAAGTAAAGAACAAAACGATTTCACATAGTAACTGAGTTCAAGCCGTTGGTGTTAGTTCAGGTATTAATTACTACTTTTATTTCAGGCAAATAGCAATCGAAAATATCCACATAGTTTATATACACACGTGTCTGTAGGGTCATGGAAAGATTTGTTAATTCAATTAGGGTTTTCGATTCCCGGTCAATGCATGTGAGATTTTCGAAGTGAAATGCCATGTCCTGTGGTTCGGATTCCACGTAAAAAGGAGGTCCCGTGGCTCATAATCACAAGATTCACGGGCACGTAAAACTACAATCTTCCATCCTTTTTTTTTTCAATTAGGGTTGTGAAAGCCCTGCACAACCAGACGTGTAAAGACATGCCTCAACTCAAAGTTGGATGTTGCCCACGGCAGGTCGTATATGTAATAATAATAATAATAATATATACCAGGAGGCCCACCAGCGCCGTGCAATCTACTTATAAATGTCCCGCATGTACTAGTGTTGAACGGGAGGTCTAACAACTGACTTGCTAAGGGGTAACCTTGCATACAAGCAGGTTACGTCAGAATGCCAAGAGATAACAACCAGACGGCCGAACACTGCATGTTCCTCAGTGCTCCCGTCTAATGCGCCCCAAAGCGGTACGAAGCCTCGCTGGCGAGCGCAGAATAGTAGCTTTGTACGTGGCACAGCAGTATTAAAGTTGCTATCAACACATCGACAATGGCTGAGGTATTCACCAAAAACGAGCGCGCACACACATACTTCTAATCTATGGAGAATCTGGTCACAATCCCACCAAAACTCGCACATTAATGCACAGGAGATTCCAAATAGACGCCTGCCTTTTGTATACGAATTTCCCCGAACAGAGCTGTAATTAAGTGCTAATGGATTGAAGCACATACCAGCATGGCTGGGCTAGACCCGTCTGCAACAATTCTGATGTTGTGCAGACTGTACATCAGTATTGTAATCGAAGCCTTCACACGGTACGTTGAATTTCACCGTACTGAAATAATGAACTGTTGAATTTCAGGGGCTTTACAACACAGTGAGCATGTAGCCCCGTGTACTTGAGTGTGTGAAGAATTTGTCTGATAACCTGTGTCTAGTGCAGACATCATAGTGACAATAGTAGTAATAATAATAACAATAATGATAGGAATCCTGTTACAGTACTTGCGTAGTAAAACTACTGCTAAATAGTTGCACAACATGCAACATATTGTATACCACGTTGTAACGCTCCTTTGCAAACAGCGATTTCTGTAATAAACAGGGTTCGTTTGTAAATACGCCAAAGATGCAGAAAGTTAAATAACACATTCATTTGTATATGTAGGCTACAGAAATTCCACTCTACAATAGCATTGCTTGCTAATTGGACAAAAACTCACATATTATTGCATCAAAGCTTAGAAAATAAAATAAATTACAATGTCATACTTGGACAGCTATTCATAATGAATATGCTCCAAGACATGTCCCTGGTGGCGAATACAATGTTGAACACGTCTCGCAGTGTCTGCATGGACACGTCGTAACATTTCAGGTGTCACTGCAGCACAGGCCTCACCAATACGTTGTTTTAATTGATCGACATTTTCTGGCGCCGTTTCGTAGACTTTTGATTTTATATAGCCCCACAGAAAGAAGTCCAGAGGGGTTAGATCAGGCGATCGTGCTGGCCACTGCCATGGGCCTCCAAGACCTATCCACCGTTCAGGGTATCGTGCATTTAGATATTCCGTAACGGCTCGGAAGGTGTGAGGTGGAGCACCATCATGCTGGTACCAATGCTGTAATACAACCTGGAGTGGAATATCTTCTAGAAGGTTTTCCAGAGTCAAGTCGGTTTGTAAAAATTCAAGATAATTCCTACCTGTGAGTCTGGGGGCTATAAAAACAGGCCAATTATGTAGTCTCCCAGAATACCACACCACACGTTAACTCCCCAGTGGATCTGAACGTGCTGTGCTCGAACCCAGTGGGGGTTCACTGGAGCCCAGTAATGCAGATTGTGAGTATTGACGTTGACATCATTGGCAAAATAGCATTCATCACTCCACAGAATATTCCTGGCAAAATGTGGATCTTGTTGTAATGCAGCGGCCATTCTTCGGCAATATGCTACCCTGCGATCGAAATAATTTCCATACAGTTGTTGGTGTAGGTGCGGCTTATAAGGATGCCATTTTCGCTCCTTCAGGATCCTCTGTATTGAAGTTCGTGGCACTCCTAGGTCCCTTGCAGCTTCTCTTTGCCCTAAGCAACAATAAATATGTGCACATTGTAACATAGATGATTCGTATTATTATTATTATTATTATTATTATTATTATTATTATTATTATTATTATTATTATCTATATATTTAAAACAGTAAGGTGATTTTTGTTATCACGAGATTGAGAGAACGACAGAACCGATTTACTTCGTAGAGCACTCTAACGAAAGCTCTTGGCCTCTAGATTTGCAGAGTGTCTCTAAAATAAACAAATATATTACGGTATATTTTTGAATTAATATAGAAAATAGCAGAATTCTGGCCCCTCACGCATGCGCACAATCCGCCTGGGGTCATGACAAAATGGCGGTGAGAAGTCCATTAAAATGTAAGTTATTTAATAAGCTTCCATGTAATTGAAAACACACATTAACCAAGTTCTGACAATAAAATATAATAACAGTATGAACGTATACGAATGTGCAACATTGATTTATTTGGATAATGAAATGGGCAATTTCCTTCAGACAGCGGCTTTTGAAGATAATGAACGGCTGCGTCAGCCGCTGTGCTAGAGTGTGCGAGTAGCTATGTGGTTAAGGCGACCGACTGTGGTTCCAAGGTTCACCGGTTCGATCCCATCCCACAGCAATTTTTTTTTTTTTTACCACCGAACTATTGTTCAATCAAGGAGTATTAGTAAGGTTTTATGTCTGTTAAAGATACATATTTCTACATTCCCTCTCAATACGTTTTATTTCCGTTTTACCATTGCATTACAGCATGTAATCGAAAGAGCAAACTGTTGTCCTGAGTACGCCGTTTAAATATCTGCAATCAGTTCCTATAACTGACAACAGATGGCAGTACATCGCCCATATAGTTCCAGTAACTGACAGCAGATGGCAGCACCATTGCATCGATATGGAGAATTATAAAGGAGGGGAATATTTAAGAAGGGAAATTTTGAGGAACATTAACCGACAGTTGAATGTGTAGGCTATGTTGTTTATGTACGGTACCTTAATATTGCTATTTCTTCCCAATGCTTCGGTGGTCAAGTTATTAGCGTCCTAGACTAAAAGTTATAATTATGCATCGTCGATATACTCTTAAATTATTAAAGAAAAAAGTAGTTTTCCAGGCACTCACGCGTGTCCACAATTGCTTTCGCCATGAGAGACACTTGGCAAACATAATTCGTTTGAAGGGCTCCGACATCGTGGTCACTCAGCCCCGTGTACATGGGTGTGTATGTGTGAAATTTTCTCTCATAACCTGTGTTATTGTGATGGCTGCATTACTGTGTGTATTTGTAATTAAGGTGGTAAATGGCAAGGAGACGGCCAAGGCCTTAAGTTAGGAACCACCCCGGTATTTGCCTTAAGTGGAAGTGGAAACCACGGAAAACCACATCCAAGATTGTCGAGGTGGGAATTAAACCTTCCTCTTCTTAGTTATACCTCAAGAGACTGAATGTACCCCGTTTTTGCCCTCAGACCAGAATTAAATTTCTTGGCAGAGCAGGAAATGTACCCGGGTCTCCGGGGCGTTAGACAAGAATAGGTGGGCCTCCATGTGTTAATACGATTTTTGACATGCACGGGACATAGAATTCAAAAACTGCCTCCAATAGGGTGACTGCCGAAGTGAGTATTGAGTATAGGCCTATGGTCGTTCCAGTAATTGGCGAAGTGATTCTATGTTCCCCTGCAAAATGTACTGCCATAACCTATAACAAGTGATGGAAATTGCTTATTTAGAGCAGTTTCGTACTGTTTATAACAAAATGAAGAACGTCATTCTGAGCTGCGTTTTCAAGCTATTGCAAAAAAATTCGCTGGCAGGAACAATTATAAGGGATTTATTTTAAGCGATTAGTCTCATCGCATTCTCCTCACCAACCAACTTGAGTATGAAAGTCTCTGGACGGTCATGTTGAACTTCATTGTATAAGACAATTGTTTAATGATTATTTGTTTAGAGTACTGAGTCTAACTACGCAGTTGATTTCGGCAATGGAAGTATTATTTGCCATTTAATATTTAGCGGCTCCGTTATCGCAGGACACTATAGTGTTATCGAATAATACGAAGCCACATTTAAAATCCAATATAAATAGGCCATTTCAGAAACAATTCCAGATATTATGCAGTACAGTGTACTGTAAGGTCTTTGACGATCAAATGTAAACATTGTTCTACATTGTATTTCTCTTGCGTAAAATCTATGCGTGGTTACTTTGGTCTTTACTGTTGTGAGGGTAAAATTGATCTGCTGGAATATAAAATATTTGCCAAGCTGCAACAATGTAATGATATTAATTTAAAAGTCATTGAACTTCTATCCAGTAGTTCAAACACATACATCAGCGTTAACAGATTGGATACTGAAGATGAAAGCCAGCTACTTCATTTCCCTATTATTGAATTTTTCAATTCCTTGGAATTAAGCGATTCGCCTCCACATACTCCGAACGTTTGAGCCATAGTTATGTTCCTTAGAAATCTGAACGTTTCCCAAGGACTCATATATGGTAATATATTAATTGTAAGAAATATGTAAGAAATTGCTTGGATTCGGATATAATAGGTGCAGTAATATTAGGCAGAGAGCTCAAATCCTACGACTTGATTTAACACCTTCCGATAAAACACTTGCAGTTACAGTACATTTTCTTTTAATATGCAACAATGTCCTATTCGCTCGGCCTACTTCATCACAATCAATCAAGCACAAGGAGAAACTCTTTAACGTATTGTGCTATTTACCTCATCACGTTTTAAGTAATGACCAGCAGGATAGTGAAGGTACAAAAAAGGTCCTGTATGGGATGGTAAAGAATAAGAGGCGGAAGGATCCTACGGATTATATTAGAATGGTGAACAAAAGGGGACAAGAGATAGAAAATAGGGACGAACTGTAGAAAATGTGGAAAGAATATTTTGAAGAACTCCTGAACCCAAATGGAAACCACGGCGAGGAGGAAGAAATCGGGGAAGAGATACAGTGGATGAACTGCAAACAGAAAAGGACTTAACATGGAAAGAAGTGGAAGATGCAGTGAGGAAGATGAAAGGAGGAAAGGCACCGGGTGTGGATGAGTTGAGTGTGGAGATGGTGAGAGCAGCGGGAGAGGTGGGGATACAATGGTTGTACCGAGTGATGAAGACAGCATGGAAGGAAAGGAAGACCCGAGAGGACTGGAAAAAGGGAATAATTGTCCCGATCTTCAAGAAAGGTAGTAGAACAGAATGCAGAAACTATCGGGGAATAAAACTGATGAGTCATTGTGCAAAGATGTTTGAGAAAGTTTTGGAAAGGAGAATTAGGACAAGGATAGAAGGAGGGATGAGGGAAGAACAACATGGCTTCAGAGCAGGAAGGTCCACAGTGGATTTGATTTTTGCTGTAAGGCAGTTACAAGAAGAGCACTATGAGTATGGAACAGATCTACTGATGGCCTTCCTGGACATTGAGAAAGCATATGACAGTGTATGCAGAAACAAAATATGGAAGTCCCTGGAGGATAGTGGAATAGAAATATGGACTATAAGGAGGATAAAGGAGATGTACAAGGGAAGCGTGAGCTGTGTGAAAGTGGGAGGAGATAGATCGGACTGGTTGGAACAGAGAAACGGCCTGAATCAAGGAAGTGCACTGTCACCGTTACTTTTCATTGTGGTGATGGATGACATAATGACCCGAGTGGCACAAGTAATTGGGGAAGGAAAGATGAAAGCAATGGTGCTTGCAGATGATTTGATGATTTGGGAAAACAAGGAGGAGGAGGAGGTACAGGAACAGTTGGACGTGTGGGAAGGAATAATACAAAGTTATGGGATGAAATTTAGCATAAATAAGAGTGAGATGGTGATCACAACAAGGAAGAAGGAAAGAACCACAACAGGAATAACAATTGGTGGGGAGCAGCTGAAGAAAGTGGAGAGTTTCAAGTATCTCGGAAGCCTGATACAAGAGAATGGAAGAAACGATAGAGAAATAAATGAGCGGGGGAGACAGGCAGAAGCATTCCGTGGGCGTGTGAGAAGCATGTTATGGAACAAGGATGTCCCTCAGAACAGCAAAAAGATCATATATCGGACGTACTATGTCCCTATCCTGACGTATGCCTCGGAGACCTGGGTTATGAAAGGAAGGGAGAAGAGCAAAATACAGGCCAGTGAGATGAGGTTCTTGATTAGCAGTATTGGAGCTACAAAGAGGGACAGAATAAGAAATGAGAGGACCAGAGAATTAATGAACGAGGAACCATTACAGGATGGTATGGATGAATCTAGACTTAGATGGTATGGACATGTAAAACGAATGGAGGAGAAGAGGATACCCAGGAGGATACACGAGACGAAGTGGGAAGGAAAGAGACCAAGAGGGAGACCGAGAGACAGGTGGCTGAAGGGGGTGGATGAAAGCGTGAAGAAGAGAGGAGAAGACTGGACAAGGGTGGAGGCTGAGAGATGGTGGGAAGACAGAAGACGTTGGAGAGGCTTGTGTTCCAAACAGACCCGGCCAGTGGATGGAAACTGTGCAAGATGATGATGACCTCATCACGTTTTCAGTCATGACCAGCAATATGTTGCAATTCTGAGAGTGCTATCTTTTGACGCCCTTAAAGTTGCAAAAGTGCTAAAAAGTAATCGTACAAAGAATGTAACTTATTTAAGAAGCTTCTTCAGTAAATTTGTCTTCCATTGTCCGTCATGTTTTGACGGGTTTCATCTAGTTATTATTATTATGGTTTCAAGAGACTAAATTATCTTGCAACAGCACTATTTAACGAACTACTACCTCGATTGTCCAACATGAACAGCAAACAACTAGCTATACGTCGCATAAAAATCATTACCTAAATAAACATTAATTTATAACATAATAGTACATTATGCAACGAGCCTATAATGGCTATAATTAAGACACGAGTATTTTTTATAAAACGAGCGTATGCGAGTTTTATAATTTCCATACGAGTGTCTTAATTACCATTATAGGCGAGTTGCATACGACTGTTTATGTTCGACGATAATTATAACTTTATTATATGTTTTAACATAAATATTCATAAATATCTGTTGAGAGTCAGCTACTGGAATTTTGTGATCGCAGAGCGAGCGTTGGGTGTTATACCTTCGTCTTTCAAGAGCTTTGAACGGCCGACGCATGCGCTCTGTGGGCTCTCAATGCCATATGCAGCCATATGTTTACATCAGCCGTCCCTCAGTAATATTGTCACCGCAGTCATTTGAAGACAATGCTCTGTGTAGAAATTAGTGTTAGTGATTTTAAGGTACTGTGCTATTTCTTGTCTCATATTCGCCAGTTTATTTACGCGAACATATGGACGGTGGGTATTCCATGTCGGTAATTTATTATAGTTCGATGTTGTGTTTATGTCCGACATGTTGGATTTTGAGCGCATGCGCGAAATTATCGTTTCCTAATTGGTCAATGAACGAGCTCTGATTGGCTGGAGAAACTGTATCGTAATGAAAAACGGTGTTATAATGACCATCATTATGATACAGTTTTCAAACACATAATAGTGAGGGTCGAACATAAACGTATTATTGTATGCACTCTGGTATTGGAATACAAACCGTATAATGCTGTGAAGTCGCCTCCGTAGCGTAGCGGTCAGCATGCTTAGCTGCCGCCCCGGAGGTCCTGGGTTCGATTCCCTGCTCTGCCACGAACTTTGAAAAGTGGTATGAGGACTGGTACGGGGTCTACTCAGCCTCGGGTGGTCCAAATGAGTAGACGGGGTTCGATTCTCACCTCAGCCATCCTCGAAGTCGTTTTCCGTGGTTTCCCACTTCGTCTTCGGGAAAATGCCGGGATGGTACCTACTGTAAGGCCACGGCCGCCTCCTTCCCTCTTCCTAGTCTATCCAGCCCAATCTTCCATCCCTTCCCCTCCCTCATGAGGCCCCTTTTCGCTTTGCAGGTGAGGCCTCCTGGGCGAAGTGCTGATCACATCTCCCCAGTTGTATCAATCCCAACCAGATGTTCCAAGCTCCAGGACACTGCCCATAGAGGCGGTAGTGGTGAGTTCCCTCGCTGAGTCCGTGGGAACCACCAACCTAGAGGGTAAATCGACTAAAAATAAAAAAATAAAAAAAAATAATGCTGTGAAAAATAATTAATGTCTCACAGGTAATCTCTACTGATTCCGCCGTCAGATTCTGAGACATATCACAAATGTATTATCAATAGTAATTAATAAATAAATTCTAATACAAAATTCAAATTATTATTATTATTATTATTATTATTATTATTATTATTATTATTATTACTATTATCAGCAGTAGCTCAGTAAGGTGAAGTGTAACTGACCGTGTGTAGGATTCCGTTCGAAGTACTCTTGTACATTCCGTACAACTTCAGCATTACCGCCGACGGGTCTAGTCCTGCTGGTATGTGCCTGGAACATTCCATTCGTTCGCAATTGCAGCTCTGTTCGGCGAAATACTTGTCGCGACGGTAGACGTCTATCTGGAAACACCAGTGCATATCGTCTATGAGCTTCAACGGCATTACGACCAGCTTCTCCATATATTAGTATAATGTCCGTGTACTCATCGATGCTGAATACACAAGCCATTGTCAATATGTTGCCAGCAACTGTCGTGTCGTTCTACCACATTTTATGAGTCTATTGCGCTCTCAAATGCGAGGGTCGAAAATGCATTGGGGTGCATTAGACGGGTAGCGCTGAGGAACATGCAGCTAGCGGCTGTCCTGTTGTTATTCCTTCGTATTCTGACGTAATCGGCCAGCATGCACTGTGACCCCCGTGGAAATCAGTTATTAGGCATCCCATACAGCAGTAGTGTATGCGAGACATCTAAAACTAGATTGCACGGGGGAAACGGGCCACCTGGTATATATATATATATATATATATATATATTTTAGGGGAAGAAATGCATTTACGCACAGAGTGTCGGGCTCCTGCTACTGAGTAGCAGACTACCGACTAAAACTCCCCCTTTACTTCTGAACACTAGCCTGGAACCGTTTAGCACATTAAAACAATAATAATAATAATGATAATAATAATGTTATTGGTTTTACATCCCTTTTAACTACTGCTGATTTTAGAGACACCGTGGTGCCGGAATTTTGGCCCGAAGGGGATCTTTAACGTGCCAGTAAATGTACTGACACGGCTCCCTCGCATTTGTGCACCCTCAAATGCCAGCTGACTGCGCCAGGATACGAACCTGCAACCTAGGGCCCAGCAAGCGAGAACGTTACCGCTGAGCCACGCAGCCAGTCTGGTCGATTATGTCTCCAGATCCATAACATTCTTGATATACTTCTTATCTTTCTTTCTTTCTTTCTTTCTTTCTTTCTTTCTTTCTTTCTTTCTTCAATGATGGTAGCAGTTTTTATCTAGATTGTGGCGTTTGGTAGAGGTAAATCGTTTCTATGGCCTTCAACAAAGAATAGTTCTATTATACTCTTTGATAATAACAACGAGTTATAACTATACTCATACATTTAGGAGAAAGTAGGCTATATGTTTTTTACTGAACATCTTGTTGTTTCATCAGTTTTGTACGTTCCGCATGTATTTCGTTCTGATTTCGCCCTAAATACTCATTTTGCAACATATTAGTCATTGCGCAACATTTCAAGTTTCTAATCCAACTGAAAATGCCATATTGTGTCTGCAGTAAGTACCCAAAAAGACTGAAACACCGGGTTTATAAAAATTCAAATGAAGTCCCTGAACATGCTCCAAAATTTCAGACAGATCAGGATTTACGTTCGCAGTGTTTCTTTTTTAGCCACACAGCAAACATCTGAATGTTGAAGGTGAAATGTTGAGTCTTACCTCTCATGTTGCAGGAAAGTTGTAGTGCTGTTTGTTGCTACTGCAGTGCCTCCTAGCCTATCGTATATACCCTGCTTGTAATCAGGTAATTACTTCACCTTTTCATCTTGTATCACAATGATTCTAATCGAAATGATCATGTCACATTCTGACATCTATCAAGCGGTACAAATGTCGGTCATTCAAAGCACTGATATCGTTGAGGAAGCAATTGTTTCGATAATTAAATCATTACATCTTCTCCTACGATAAATTGATCGATTAATGGGAGCCATTTCAATGACTCTAATTTTCTCTCGTTTTTAACATATTTTGAAAATGTGGACAAGAAAGTCAATGAGGTCTTCAGTCTAAGTATCTGTGCCTAGGCCTACAGTATGCTCTGTTTGTCAGTCCCCTATTAAATTCCAAATGTCAACTCCAATGTTGATTAAATCTAGTGTATTGTAAGTATCCGTTATGTATAGTTATTGGAGTAATATAGCCGACAGAAAGATTATGGCAGTACTGCCATCGGTCTGGATTTAATAATTTTACAATATTACCGTAAGCGTGGGGATGGCAATGCTGTATTTGACGATAATTCACGGGCATAACGGCGGACACTATATAAGTCGTGATCTAAAAAGGTGAAATAAGACGGATTCTGGACAGCGGAGAATTAACCATCTATTATTACATCATATTTTAGCAGTCATCAAGGCTGAAGGTGCAATAATAAGTTCAAGTCATCCGCAAAGTGACTCGCGGGCTTAATATTGTCTCACATTCTCTCTGTAAGCAGAGCGTTGCTGCTGTGCCAGACGTAGGATGTAACATTCGTAGAAGCTCGGAGCAAGTATTTTAATCAATGACGAGCACATCACGGTATATCAGCTGGGGGTATAGTTCAGTGGTAGAGCATTCGACTGCAGATCGAGAGGTCCCCGGTTCAAACCCGAGTGCCTCCTCAAATAGTTTAACCTTAGAATAGTTTGATTCCTAATTTCGTTTTCTTCTTTCTATTAAGTCTCTTGTAACACTCTCCTCTGAGTTGTAACGGTTTTAAGCTTCTTGTTGTTTGAGTCTGCAGTCTTTTGACTGGTTTGATACAGTCCTCCATGTCTGTTCGCCCTGAGGTAATCGTTTCATCTCTGTGTCCATCTACGAAGTGAAGCAACTACATCTGTCATCAAGGCTGTTGGTGCCACCAACTCCATGTCTTCTCCATAGAAACTCATCGGTCATCGACATTCAAATTGACTCTCTCCGTTAACGGAGATTAGTTACTGTGCCAGGCGTAGGATGTACAGCGTAGATGGTGGAACAAGTATTCTAATTTTTTTTTTGTCGTGTAGCCTCCTGAGAGGCCGAGTGCAGGTCTTTCTACTCGACGCCCGTGGGCGACCTGCGCGTCGGGATGAGAGATGGAATGGATGAAGATGAATGAAACTGGGCAAGGATGTGGAAGGAAGCGGCCGTGGCCTGTCAGAAGGTACTGTCCCAGCATTTGCCTGGTGTTGAAAATGGGAAACCACGGAAAACCATTTCAAGGACAGCCGACGGTGGGGCTTGAACCCACGCGTCTACCGAGTCAGCAGAGAGCTTGGTCCCTTGACCTAACGCAGCGCTTTAGCCCGCGTAGCCACTACTGTGGGTAAGTATTCTAATAACTGAAATAACCATCTCTATGAAAGAACGGGGATTATAGCTCAGTGGCCCAGTTGGTCACTAGTCGTGGCCGAGTGAGGTGCGTGTGTGCGCGCTGTGTGACCGCATTGGAAGAGTGTACGTTTCCTAATACGGGTGCTTCCGATAGTTCCACGGGTGTACTGACCTTCCGTGTGTCATTCGGACAATACTTTTTCAAGTAGTGTTCCAGATAGGACAACGAAACCAGAAACCCAGAAAACCCCGCTGAAAATCATGTCCGGATACCAGAGGAAAAACACCGTACGCGGTCAATGGGTCAGGCAGAGTTCTCGCCCCACACTAGGAGAAATTCACCGCTGGATTACCGATACCCTCCGGTTGACTGTCGACCAAGTAGAAGCCATCCAGTTAAATGCGCAAGAAAGAACCATGTACATCAAGGTAATCAGCATATCTACTTATCAGAAATTGCTAAATACTTTTGTAGCTCCTATTAAATTTCAGTATGACTCAGGCGAAATGACTAATGTTAAGCTCTCCACAGCGGATTCAAATTTTACCACAGTGCGTATATTTAATGTCCCACTCGAAGTTCCCCCTGAAATTTTCAAATCTGTCCTGTCGAAATATGGCACTGTGAGTGACGTCAGGAAAGAACAATGGTCTTCTGCTTATCAGTTCCCGGTGTATAATGGAATACGTGCAGTCACTATGGAAATCAAACAAGATATCCCCTCCACTGAGACTTTTGGTGGCCATTCTGGCTATATATCGTATAATGGACAGAAACAGACCTGTTTAATTTGCAATGCTAACACACATCTACGTATCAACTGCCCAAAGAAAATAACTCCTACACAACAACGACGTGTCCAATACTAGGATGTTGTGTCACAGCAAACGTCACATGAAAACATGCTTATGGATCAGTCAGCTGGGACACCAGCAGAAATGGCCTCGGACACACATGATGCAGGACACGAACCTTCACTGACCAGATCAGCGAGCCACAGAGTGCCCCTGTGCTATCGGCAACCTGTATAGCAGCCTTAGAACCAACTCTGCCGTCACTACAGGCTGCCACAGAAATTTTGCCTTCACTGACCCCACCTTCTCTGGTAACTACCGACTCACTTAAGCAGGTTGATCGGGGAACTGAGAACGTATCTAAGAAGATTGAAACAAATGCCTCGATTGCCGTACCAGCCCCGAAGAATCAAACTGGTTCTACAAACGTCCCCGCAGCTGTGAAAAAGAAACAAAATCTTCATTCTACGTCATCTAGGGACCCACGAACGCTCTCAAACGCTGACAGCCGGCCTATGAATGGCAGTCATAAGGAACTATCTCAACCTAATTTGACATAGTGCACCAGTATATTTCTCACCCATGTCTTTTTTTAAGCCTACTTTCGATTTTTGCAAAAAATGAAAGTAGACTTATGAGATCAACACAGGGCGAAAAAAGTGTGTCTGTCTGTGTGTGTGTGTGAGTCTGTGTGTGTGTGTGTATGTGTGTGTGTGAGTCTGTGTGTGTGTGTGCGTGTCTGTGTGTGTGTGTGTGTGAGTGTGTGTACTCTGAATGTCTGTCCCCCCCCCCTATCAATTCGAACACGGTGAATGCGAATTGACCGAAATTTGGTACAAAGGTAGCACTAGCAAAGGACACCTCAGTGTCATGTTTTATATCGCCGCCATCTTTACTAAAACTGAATGGCGGCCACTCAAACGTTCAAAACGTAAAATCAAATAACGACTAACCAAATAATCCGATCTCTACCAAATTTGGTAACAACATACCTTCGTATAGGATGCGTCTTGTGACCAAACTACAAGGTCGTCCGCCATACCATTTCAGGATGGCGGCCGTGCGAATTATGCAAACTTTACAATCCATATCATGGGACCCACCAGTTCCGATTATCGAGCCGAGAATCGTTTTAACTGTTCTAAAGGAAGAGGCACGTTCGAAATTAAAAGTTTATTTTGTAATACTATAGTGCAGACGTGATTTTAAAATGCTGAGCCGATTCAGTAATAAGACAAGATGGCAGCGGATATCTTGTGCCTGACTTATATTTCACTAATTTGAGTATTGCATGCAATATAGCGTACTGATACAAAATAAATAAACTTTGTATGAAATGCTTTATATATAAATAATATACTCCAGTGATGAAATCGTTTAGTATAAATCATTATTTGCTAACAAGTTCTATGTAAGTCATTTTATATAGAACGATATTCGTTGACACAATTAGCTCAGTGGTAGAGCGTTAGCCTATCGCTCAAATGCCTATGGTTCAAACCCGATCAGAGCTAGGTTTTTTGCTTGAAATGTTATATGTTTATTGTTTTGTAATGACTCAGATGTTTTAAAATTAAGCGTTATATTGTGCATATTATGGTGTAAAATATATATTTAATTAAAACTAAATTCGCCAGCAGATATACTCGAGACATCTAGCTGCCAAAAAGGTAACTGCACGCCGATCTACTTATTAACTTCCAGATTTTATTGAAAAGTTTCTTCTTCTGGCCGCTAGAATGCACTCGCTCTGTTAGGATTACATTGTTCGATATTTCTCCACTAGATGTCACGACTAGTCTACGTGGGGCTCCATTGATTACTATACCATTGGCATTCTATGCGCATCGAATTTGAAGAATGACAAGATGATACTACGATACATTTTTACTTTTTATTTTAAAGGGTTTGTAACAGCCTATTTTGCGTTACTTGAAAATGTTATTTGAAATGAAGAACAAAACGATTTCACATAGTAACTGAATTCAAGCCGTTGGTGTTAGTTCAGGTTATTAATTACTACTTTTATTTGAGGCAAATAGCAATCGAAAATATCCACACAGTTTGTATACACACACGTCTCTGTAGGATCATGGAAAGATTTGTTAATTCAATTAGGGTTGTGAAAGTCATGCACAACCAGACGTGTAAAGACATGCCTCAACTCAAAGTTGGATGTTGCCCACGGCAGGTCGTATATGTAATAATAATAATAATAATAATAATAATAATAATAATAATAATAATAATAATAATAATAATAATAATAATGTTATTGGTTTTACATCCCTTTTAACTACTGCTGCTTTTAGAGACACCGGGGTGCCGGCATTTTGGCCCGAAGGGGATCTTTAACGTGCCAGTAAATGTACTGACACGGCTCCCTCGCATTTGTGCACCCTCAAATGCCAGCTGACTGCGCCAGGATACGAACCTGCAACCTAGGGCCCAGCAAGCGAGAACGTTACCGCTGAGCCACGCAGCCAGTCCGGTCGATTATGTCTCCAGATCAATAACATTCTTGATATACTACTTATCTTTCTTTCTTTCGTCAATGATGGTAGCAGTTTTTATCTAGGTTGTGGCGTTTGGTAGAGGTAAATCGTTTCTAAGGTCTTCAACAAAGAATAGTTCTATTATACTCTTTGATAATAACAACGAGTTATAACTATACTCATACATTTAGGAGAAAGTAGTGTATATGTTCTTTACTGAACATCTTGTTTTTGCTTAGTTTGTACTAATTAGGCGTATATGAGTATAAATAAAACCGTAATTTGCAATAATCGTTTTATTTTTTTCCTTTATTGTAAAAATAATAATAATATCGTATGACCTTGGGTGCCAGGTGCAAGCTTTGTTAATTGACGCCCAAGGGGTATCTTGTATGTCGAATTTTATCGCTCCTTGAAGCGCTATAAAAGTCAAGGAGGTTAGATATCTAAGCTCATTGATACTATAGAACTTTTCGTGATTAAATTTGCCATTATGACCATGGCCTACTGAATTCCAATGGGTTTCTACATGCCAATAACGTATGACATGCGAACCGTGATTTTTGTCGCCTTTCGAAAATCACTTACCCCGGCCATGAGCAAACCTTCAAGCTTGGGGTTGGTAGTCCGACACGATAACCACTCACCCACCGTGGCAAGCATTTTATAAATGATATAAATACCGTATAAATGTATCTATATATGTTTTTAAATAAAAATTAGCAAGAACAAAAATGAAAAAAAAAAGTCCATTATGGTATATTTATAGTTGTGTTGATAAAAGGGTTGAAAACACCTAAATATACGTGCATTAATAATTAAATATGAAGTATTCCCAGTAATTTTATTAAAATAGAACAAGCCATTGGGCACATTTTCAACAGTAAATATATGTTTCTAAAATATATATATATATAGGCTAGGACTGTTGGTTCGCGTCGGTCAATGCATGTGAGATTTTCGAAGTGAAATGCCATGTCCTGTGGTTCGGATTCCACGTAAAAAGGAGGTCCCGTGGCTCATAATCTCGAGATTAACGGTCACGTTAAACTACAGGCTTGCTTGCTTGCTTGTTGGTTCGCAACCATTTCTAAAAAAGTTAAGTGGTCCGCAGTTTGTAAAAGGTTTGGAACCTCTACCTCTATGGTATTCATGGTATTTACGAGTATTTTTGGAAGCAAAACGATTAAAATCATGATTCGATTTCCGGTGCAGTTTAGTTTTTGCTTGAAAACAGGAAACAGACTATAATCGTTTATTGTTGTTAATTCATTTGCGAGTCTCGGGACATCTCGGTCATCAGGCCCGTGTACTTGGGCGTGTGTAGACCTTGTCTGATAACCTGTATTTAAGTTATGAATGTAGAAGTGTGTGTAACTGTAGTTTGATGTTTTTCAGTCGATCAACACGATTGTACCCACATGAGATGGTTTATTCCCTAATCCTAAAAACATTACACGAGACACTTGAATGACCAGTTTCGATCGTCAAGAGATCATCATCAGATCCATTACCAGTACACTTAGGTTATAAAATCTATGTCTGAAAGTATGAGTGAAAATATTTACAATATGTACACTATTCAGTTGCAGTATTAGTTGAGATAATGCAACTCGTCAGTATTTGTTAGTTATAGTCTATGTGATGTTTTGTTAAGATACTGGACGTGGTGATTGACCTCCAGAAATTGCCTGTTTGGAGTGAATGTGTGGTTGTTGTCAATTCAGATTGTATTGTACAGGCTAATTATCTCGTTAAGTCTTGCGCTGTCCTGGTGAGAGCAAATAACTTGGTCACTGTCTGCACTCGACTGAAAGGAAATTCCTGTGTGTGATGATCCCTTATCTCGTTGGGATAGTCCCCCTCTCGAATTCTTCAGTGCCATGTGTTCCTCGTACAAATGTAACTGTAAGTTGCCAAGTCTAGTCTCTCTAATGTGGTGTAAGTTACTGTATTCAGGATAATCTTCAACTATTAAAGACCTGGTTTCAAACTCGCCACGCATAAGCTAAAAAGCACTCTTTAAGCGCAAACAGTCTAATCCAGGCCCATCCAGGCATTGCGCTCCGGAAGCGCGTCCGCGCTCGGGGAGCACTGGGCAGTCAGACTAGCGCTCCTTCCCCTACCACCACTACACTGTGGCAGCGAGGAGACGGACGATGTTCGGACCACGCTGACTTGTTACGTACGTACAGTCGTGCGGCCGACGGCTCTTGTGGGATTGTTGACATATTAATTGAGCTGTTTTGCCATAACAAATATACCGCATATACAAATCGAATGGTACTCCGATGTATGGAATGTGCAGGAAACGAACACAAGTGTTAAGTAAAGAATATTGTGATTTTGTCATTTAGACTTTCACGGCCCGTGTTATTATTCATAATGTTGAATTTTGGGCTTATGCCGTGTTTTATTATACTAATATTCGACGCGTTTCGAAAGAAACCATGTCTTTCATCGTCAGGAATAATCTGGAATACGACAATGTTGCTAAGAGAAAGCAACGAAGAACATATAGAAGGTGCCCAAAGATGGACGCCATTATAGCCCCATGTTAGGGACAACGGAAAGCAGCAGTGAATTACTTTCTCAGGGTTCTGAAAATAGGTAGCCAGGATTCACTGAGATTGTAGCCGGTGTCGCGGTTGAAATTGTCTGGGTGTTTACGTATTTCAACCGCCTCCCTGATGATTCTGGGACGATATTGCTTAATACGGGCAAGAACATCCACTCCTTGGAACATGACATCATGGCCAGGTGTTAAAGCATGATCGGCAACAGCTGATTTATCAGGTTGAATGAGCCTGATACATCTATTATGTTCCTTAATGCGAGTGCATATTGTTCTCGAAGTCTGCCCGATGTAAACCTTGCCACAAGTACAGGGAACTCTGTAGATACCCGGTTGTTGCAATTTAGGCAAACTGTCCTTAGTTGGTCGCAGGAGTTGCCTAATCTTAACAGAAGTTCCAAATACAGTCCGTATGTTGTACCGACGTAGGATTTTAGCAATACGATCCGTTGTGTTATGTATGTACGGAAGGTAAGCAGTTCCTCTTACATCTCTTTTCTCAACTGACGTCCTATTATTATTTGTTGGTTTCAGAACCGTAGAAACCAAAGCCTTGCTATAACCGTTGCTCTCAAAGGTGGTTCGCAGGGTGTTAATTTCTTCTTGTAAAGAAGACACTTCACAAATCCTCCTAGCCCTGGTAGTTAGAGTTGTAAGGATACCATGTTTCTGGGCAGGGTGATGGTGAGAACTTGCGTGGAGATATCTATTGGTGTGTGTTGGCTTACGAAAAACGCTGTGTCCTAAAGATCCATCCTCTTTCTTGGTGACGAGAACATCTAAAAAAGGTATTTTGCCGTCAGATTCCTTTTCCATGGTGAAACAAATAGAAGGGTGCTGGAGATTAAGGTGATCCAGGAAATGGCTAAGATTTTCCTCACCTTCCGTCCAAACAACGAACGTGTCATCCACATAACGCCACCAGATCTTCGGTTTGAAAGGAGCCGACGACAAAGCTTTCTCTTCAAAGTTCTCCATGAAGAAATTAGCCACAACAGGAGAGAGAGGACTACCCATGGCCACACCATCAGTCTGCTCATAAAAATTCCCATTCCATAGAAAGTAGGAGGAGGTCATGCAGTGATAAAAAAGTCTTGTGATGTCTTCAGGAAAAAAGCCATTAATGAGAGACATAACACCATCAATAGGTACTCTCGTAAACAGAGACACCACGTCGAGACTCACTAGAACATCACCCGGCTGAAGTGTTATAGCTTTTAACTTTTCCACGAAGTGTGTGGAATCCTTAATGTACGAAGGCGTGTTACCCAGAAGCGGCTGAAGTAGTCTACCTAAGTATTTGGAAAGGGCATATGTAGGAGAACCAATCGTACTAACAATAGGTCTAAGAGGAACATCTTCCTTATGTATTTTAGGAAGACCATAGAGTCTCGGAGGAATAGCATCCCCTGGAAGGAGAGTCTTCGCTGCATCCGCTGGAATAGATGATTGCTTGATCAATTTGACGGTGACATTTGAGTAGCGAGTAGTAGGATCACGACTATTAATCCTATATACAGGATCTGATTATGATTCCAAGATCTCGTCTTTGTTATCAGATCCTGTATATAGGATTAATAGTCGTGATCCTACTACTCGCTACTCAAATGTCACCGTCAAATTGATCAAGCAATCATCTATTCCAGCGGATGCAGCGAAGACTCTCCTTCCAGGGGATGCTATTCCTCCGAGACTCTATGGTCTTCCTAAAATACATAAGGAAGATGTTCCTCTTAGACCTATTGTTAGTACGATTGGTTCTCCTACATATGCCCTTTCCAAATACTTAGGTAGACTACTTCAGCCGCTTCTGGGTAACACGCCTTCGTACATTAAGGATTCCACACACTTCGTGGAAAAGTTAAAAGCTATAACACTTCAGCCGGGTGATGTTCTAGTGAGTCTCGACGTGGTGTCTCTGTTTACGAGAGTACCTATTGATGGTGTTATGTCTCTCATTAATGGCTTTTTTCCTGAAGACATCACAAGACTTTTTTATCACTGCATGACCTCCTCCTACTTTCTATGGAATGGGAATTTTTATGAGCAGACTGATGGTGTGGCCATGGGTAGTCCTCTCTCTCCTGTTGTGGCTAATTTCTTCATGGAGAACTTTGAAGAGAAAGCTTTGTCGTCGGCTCCTTTCAAACCGAAGATCTGGTGGCGTTATGTGGATGACACGTTCGTTGTTTGGACGGAAGGTGAGGAAAATCTTAGCCATTTCCTGGATCACCTTAATCTCCAGCACCCTTCTATTTGTTTCACCATGGAAAAGGAATCTGACGGCAAAATACCTTTTTTAGATGTTCTCGTCACCAAGAAAGAGGATGGATCTTTAGGACACAGCGTTTTTCGTAAGCCAACACACACCAATAGATATCTCCACGCAAGTTCTCACCATCACCCTGCCCAGAAACATGGTATCCTTACAACTCTAACTACCAGGGCTAGGAGGATTTGTGAAGTGTCTTCTTTACAAGAAGAAATTAACACCCTGCGAACCACCTTTGAGAGCAACGGTTATAGCAAGGCTTTGGTTTCTACGGTTCTGAAACCAACAAATAATAATAGGACGTCAGTTGAGAAAAGAGATGTAAGAGGAACTGCTTACCTTCCGTACATACATAACACAACGGATCGTATTGCTAAAATCCTACGTCGGTACAACATACGGACTGTATTTGGAACTTCTGTTAAGATTAGGCAACTCCTGCGACCAACTAAGGACAGTTTGCCTAAATTGCAACAACCGGGTATCTACAGAGTTCCCTGTACTTGTGGCAAGGTTTACATCGGGCAGACTTCGAGAACAATATGCACTCGCATTAAGGAACATAATAGATGTATCAGGCTCATTCAACCTGATAAATCAGCTGTTGCCGATCATGCTTTAACACCTGGCCATGATGTCATGTTCCAAGGAGTGGATGTTCTTGCCCGTATTAAGCAATATCGTCCCAGAATCATCAGGGAGGCGGTTGAAATACGTAAACACCCAGACAATTTCAACCGCGACACCGGCTACAATCTCAGTGAATCCTGGCTACCTATTATCAGAACCCTGAGAAAGTAATTCACTGCTGCTTTCCGTTGTCCCTAACATGGGGCTATAATGGCGTCCATCTTTGGGCACCTTCTATATGTTCTTCGTTGCTTTCTCTTAGCAACATTGTCGTATTCCAGATTATTCCTGACGATGAAAGACATGGTTTCTTTCGAAACGCGTCGAATATTAGTATAATAAAACACGGCATAAGCCCAAAATTCAACATTATGAATAATATTGTGATTTATTCCAAACTGAAATGTGAACATATCAGAGAGGAAAATTCAACAAAAAATTGTGTTCTTTTTAACACAATACATCTCTGTTGCACACTAAACATTCGGCATGCCCTTTATAAGCTGTACAGGAAAATGAAATTTCCCATTCTGCTTTTAAAGACTGCTGCTTCACCACTCATTTTTTGTATGCTGTTCAGTCATGAACACTGAGAAACTGATTTACTTACACGCTGTCAACAAAGCGCATTGGACTAGACTAGCGACTGATGGATCGGCTGCACACTTCAGCGCGCTCAGTCAGCCATGCTCCTCCCACCACTTCTGAAACTACCTTCCAACAAAGCGCTCAGAGCACTGGCTTAAGGTGCTGTCTGGATGGCGCTGGTCTAATCAGTATGTCCCGGCACCTATAGGGTACAGTGCATCCTGATCTAATAATATGGAATAAGCAGTTAGAGTCCATTCTGGACAGGTGTCCGTAGAAAATCAGTCGCATTCTTCTGATAGCATCTATGCGATTTTCTTGCTGGTAGAGCTCACAATTAGGTTTATACCATCGTCTTCCATCTGGGAGAATCCTTGGTCCTACTATCCTTCTCAGTAACTTTCTCTCTTGCACCTCAAGGGCTCTTAATGGGGTCTTCTTATTTAGATAAAGGCACTCTGCTGCATAGAGGACTGAAGGTCTGACTACTGCATTGTAGTGTCTTAGTTTGACATTCATCGATAAATGTTTGGAAGCTTACAGTTTTCTACAGGCATGGTATGCTTTGTCTAGTTTGAGTCTCCTATGCTCGAGAGCCACTGTTTCACTGAGGTCCTCGGAAAAGCATTCTCCTAGGTACTTGACACTTCTGGCTCTCTTGATGTAGATATTATCACTGACTTTCAACGTTCTAAGGGCATCTTCGATGTTGGTAACAAACTCGGTCTTTCCTATGTTGATCAGGAGACTTGTTTTAGCCACTATTGAGTGCAGTATTTGGAGTTGAGTAGTAGCCTCTTGCATGTCATTTGCCAACAAAGTAAGATCATCAGCAAAGGCCAGGCATGGGATCCTAAGGTTGTCTGCTTTGATCCCCGTCCTTAATCCGGTGTTAGCTGGTAGGGATCTCGTCCACTACCTAATAATCTTTTCCAGGACACAATTAAATAACATGCTAGAGATGCCTGCCGTCTCCTTGCCTCACCCCTGTTTTAATGGAGAAATTCTCCGAGAGTTGTCCTCTAAACTTTCATATTCATATTCATATTCATATTCATTCATTTATTTGCAATGGTTTTTTTTTAAGCGTATGGCTCTTAGTGCCGGGAGTGTCCGAGGACATGTTCGGCTCGCCAGTTTTGTAGCTGCTTCGAGACGGACACCCAATGGGTGAGCTACAAGTACCGTTGGGGAGGGAAGGAGGGAAGTTGGAATGTAAGGTCGAGGAGTTGGAAGGTAGCGTCTGTGGCCTATAGTTAGGGACCAACCCCGGAATTTGCCTGGAAGGAAGATGGGAAACCACAGAAGACCATCTTCAAGGTTGCCGGCGGGGGGATTCGAACCTCCTCGCCTCCCGGATGTGAGCGACTGCCATCATTCATGCCGTAACCACCACGGCTAACTCACCCGGTAATGGGGTGTGTGTCCCCCGGTGGCAAATTGTATATACATAACAAATAAGCTCTAAGACTGCGGCAGGTAGAGAGTTCCAGTTATCAATGGCACGGTTTACACAAGAATATTTACCATAATTTGTTCGCTGTGGTCGGCCCTTAACTTTGAAAGGATGATCGCTCCTACCCATGTAAGTGGGCTTTCCCAATCGTTTGCTAAGCTCACCCCATGCTGGTTGATTTGTATTCGTGTTGTACATAGCGCAGAGTCTAGATTTCATCCTCCTAGCCTCCAGTGATTCCCACCCAAGTTTATTTAACATACGGCTCACACTGCTCCTGGGGTTAAAGTCACTGAGCACAAATCTAGCGGCCTTTCTTTGTACCATTTCCAACTCACTGATGAGCCCTACTTGATATGGATCCCAAACCGCCGAGGCATATTCCAGAATAGGTCTTACAAGTGACAAATAGCCTAATTCTTTAGCAGAGGTACTACTTCCTTTTAATACCCTCATTACAAAGTGCAGGGATTTGTAAGCTTTTGAAACTACACATCCTACATGACTACTCCATTTCATATCATTCCTTACGTGAACGCCCAAATATTTGCAAGAATCTTCTTCTACAAGTATTTCCGAGCCAATGTTATATTGAAAATCCTGCCTTCGCCCTTTCCCTATTTTTAAGAGACTACATTTTCTTGTGTTTCTTTTCATTTTATTTACAATCGCCCACTTATAGACCAGGTTCAGGTCCTCTTGAAGCACTGCATTGTCTTGTGAGTCATGTATCTTTCGATATATTACACAATCATCCGCAAACAATCGACAGTCACTGCGAATCCCATTTGGTAAGTCATTTATAAACGCCAAAAATAACAAAGTTCCGATTACGCTGCCCTGAGGGATACCCGACGTTACGGTAATTTCATCCGAGAATATGCCTTCGACTTTCACTTTCTGGGAACGACCCGTCAAAAATTCTTGGATCCATAAAAATACTCTTCTATCAATCTTCGTCGAAGCTAATTTATGGAGTAGCATGTCATGCGGAACGACATCAAATGCCTTCGCAAAATCTATAACCACGGCGTCGACTGAAACTCCATGGTCTAACGATTCGCTAATGTCTTGAAAAAGTGATAGCATCTGACTCTCGCATGAGTAACCTTTCCGAAATCCATGTTGCCTATCATTAAACCATGATAATGTTTCCCACTGTTCCCTCAAGTAGTCGCAAATGAGATGTTCCATCTGTTTACAAACGACGGACGTAAGGCTAACCGGCCTGTAGTTGCCCAATTCAAGTCTGCTCCCTCCCTTAAATATTGGGACTACCGTAGCTCTTTTCCAGTCATCTGGGATTTGCGCATTGTTTATGGACACATTAAACATCACCTCCAAGTATCGTGCCACGGCCCTACCTCCTAGTTTAAGTACTTCACTAACAATATTATCAGGACCCTTTGATACATTGAAACGTAGTTTTAGTATTAGCTTTACAATTGCTGACTGGTTTATTTGGAACAGGGGAGCCCCAGATTCGTCGTTAAGGTCCAACACATAGCTATTGGATTTATTGAACACACTACCGTAAAATACATTTAATTCATTAGCAATGGCCTGTTTCTCAGTAATTAATTTACCGTCGCCGGACATTATCATCGACAAATTATTTGAATTTCCCTTTCTTCTCCTAACATAACTGTAATTTTTTTTCCACCCATCACCTCCCGAACCAAGTAAACCTTGCATATAACTGTCATGAGCAGCCCTCTTTTTTAAGACGAGCTCTCTTGATAAGGACTTAAATTTCAACATATACTTGTCACTATCATGTCTTTTATTGTATAATTTCCTAATTTTCCGTTTTAGACTCCTAATTTCTCGTGTGTAATACTCAGGATCTGGGTTTTGTTTCAGCAATTTAAATGGGACAAATTTATCAACAGCGCTATTTAAAATTTTCAAAAAGTTAGTCCACAGGATATTAATGTGATTTCCATCCGATGCCCATCCTACAAATAGCTCATTCAAATACCCCTGAAACTTGCCCTGATCCGCCCTGCGATACTGGAATATGATCTTTTTTGCTACATCAGAGTCTAATTTTGTAATGTCACCATATCTAATATTTAATTCAACCCCAGAATGGTCACTAATTCCTGGTACTTTCCGACAGTTAATATACAGCTCTACAGGCCTTACGAGATAAACATCTAAGGTATTATTGTCTCTAGTTGGGAAGTCAACTTCTTGGAAAAATCCCCCCTCCCTTAATAATTTATTTGCAGCGCTCTGAGCCTGACCACAGCTAGTTGACTTACCAGACCAGTCTACTTTGGGGAGGTTTAAATCTCCAGAAATTATTATGCTCTTTTTCATAGCATTACCCGTACAAGTTTTATCATACAGTGTTTCGAGGAGAGAAAGGTTATCTTTCGGTGCTCTATACGCCCCTATCACCTGAAGAGGGAATTTATTTCCTTTATCCGAAATTTGTACACATAACATTTCATGATCCATATCAGCCCACTTTAAGAAACTAGCTATATTTTTGCGCACACAAATAAATAGCCCACCACCTCGCTTCCCCCGATCCCTTCTGTACATCTCGTAGGTCCCTTGAATTATTTCGCTACTATTTATGTCCTCATATAACCAAGATTCAGTTGCAATGACAATGTCCGGAGAATACGTCTCTACAAGATTCCAATATTCAATTAATTTATTTCCTAAACTCTGACAATTAACCTGCAGTAATCTTAGAGTCTTACCTCCGCAGCAAATATCTCGAAATAGCTCCTTCTGTTCCCATCGGCTGGCAACCTCTGGACCTGCTACTCCTCACAAAAGCCGGCACGAACCGATGACTCTGTCATGTAGGCTCCCTAGATTGAAAGCGCCCCGTCGATTTAGATGCAGTCCGTCTCGGGCGAGTCACGGCCACCAATCCAGCAGTCAGCTTCTACGTAAATGGCGGAATAGTTGCAACGTGAGTTAGCCACTCCAGTGTTACCTTGACTGTGTAGGTGTTCAAAGAAGGTGAAGAGTGAAGAATTTGTGCTGGTCCATCTTATATAACAACAGTTTACGTGAGTTACCTTCGATATACGTAGATAGTTTGTGCGCCTTTAAGTTTTTAGCTCGTAAATATACAAATCATTCTACAACAGCATGGGTAGGAAACAGAAACAAATGAAGGCCGCCAAGCGAAATGCAGAATCTGTGCGCAGTGCTACCAACAAAGGCAATAGTTCGGATGGTGAGCAGCAGCGCAACCCAGGCGAAAACGCAGGAACTACCCCGACTGCTCGTAGTACAAGGTCGGCCGTCGCGAAGAGCTCAAGGCCCGAGTGTGGTGAAATGCGATGCTCCCCGGTAGATAGCTCCTCTGCACCCTTCAGAAAGGAAATTGTCCAACCTACTAGTAGTCATGCTACAGACGTTGACCCCAGTGGAAGCTCATCAAGCGCTAGTGTGCAGGACAGACTGACCCACAACGTTATCTATAAGAGTGTACGACAACTACCCCGAGCACTCAACTTGGTGCATATAATCTGGACTCCACAGTGTCGCGATCACTAGTCAATATGTTAAGTAACTACGATCTCCTAAACGACTTTGTAGAACGTGTAGCAACCAAGGTCATTGAAAAACTGAAGGAGAGCGTTGGCTTTAATACGAACATCATAAGGGAACTAAAAACTGAACTCGCACAACGGGATGAGGCAATAGCTGACCTCGAGCAGCAATTACACGAAAAAACGGATAGCATTGAAATGTACCAGAGGCGGAACAGCTTCAGGATTTTCGGGGGTACCAGAAATTCCCGGCGAGGATACAGATCAATGTGTTCTAGATGTCGCCAGGAAAATTAACGTCCCACTCGAGCTATCCAAGATTGATAGGTCCCATCGTGTAGGCTTCCGTGGAAGTAATAAAAGGAGACCTATTATTGTAAAATTTGTGTCCTATGCTGATCGAAATGCTTTCTTCAAATCGAAGAAATTTCTGAAGAACACCGGCATAACGGTGCGGGAAGATTTAACGAAGACCCGCACTGACCTACTAAAACAGACTGTCGGCCATTTTGGCCTAAATTACACGTGGAGCATTGACGGTGTTATCATGGTACGTGTGGGTGATACAAAACACAGACTGACAACAGCTCGAGACCTCGAGGCGTTGAAGAAGCGGTACCCAACACCCTTGAATTAAGGACCCTTTGGAGAACCGTGCAGCTGATGGTAACTCAACTCTTCAGCATAAATATGGAACCTGGAGAGGCTACTTGGAAATAAGGAAGATCAAAATACTTTCCTTTCTTCCTTACCGAAATTTATGTTATTAATTAATTAGAATTAGATTCATTGCTCTAGCATAGAATTAATTATTTTCTTTCTCTTTTCTCTTTGCCTAGCATTGTAGGTATTAATATCGACTTCAAAATTAATCTAGTACTGTATACTCGATATCTCACTAGACTTTCTTTTATTTTTAGCGTATATTAGGCTATTCATTGTTTTTGATAGGCCATTTTATCGTTTGTTTTATTATTTTTATAATAGTGTTCTCAGGATTGCAAAACAGTTTATAGTATATATTGTGTCTATATGTTCTTAATTCTGTAATTAAGAGTGTATTCGTTGCTTGTATGTCTCATGATGAACATGTATTGGCTGAAAAACTATCAAACATTAGCTTGAGAAACTCAAACAGGCTTAAAGTGGCACACATCAACGCACAATCTCTAGTTGACTCCTCCCACATTTCTGAATTCTATCATACTTTTGGTAACAGTTCTTTTGACCTAATAGCAGTCAGTGAAACATTTCTTAAGCCCTCAATAGGGGATGCTTCAATTTATCTCTGTGGATACAACGTCTTTCGTAATGATAGACTTGGCAAAGGTTCAGGTGGCGTTGCCGTTTATGTCAAGGACACTATAAAATACAACATCCTTAGCAAATCTCCGGGTGAATACAGTAAGAAAACGGAATATTTGATACTTGAAATGATCCTACCAGACGTAAAGATACTCTTTTCTTGTGTATACCGTCCACCAAAAGCTGGCTTTTTAGACTCATTCTTGAACGATATGTACACGCATTTACTGAATTACAAATATATTTTCGTTGTTGGAGACATAAATGCTAGATTTGGCAGTGGTACGTTTGAAACAGAAAGTATTCGTGAGATGTTGAACGCCTGCAACCTTGAATGTTTGCCATTCACTGAAACCTTCCACACCGCTACCTGCGATAGCATTCTTGATATAATATCTTCCAACTGCAATGATCTTGTTATAGAATATGGACAGGAGCCTGCTCCTGGATTCTCAGCTCATGACCTCTTGTACTCTGTATTCTCCTTATCTGCTCCTAAAGCAAAACCCAAGACATACCTAGTGCGTGATTTTAGTAAATTTAGTTCAAGTGATTTTAGTGCGGATGCAGAATTACTCCCTTGGGAGCAGTATTATAAATCAAACAACGTAGACGAAAAGCTCAGTCTCTTCAACCAAAACATCTACTTTCTGTATGACAAACATGCCCCTCAAAAGATAGTAAACGTTAAACACCATTCAACTCCATGGTTTAACAGAACAATTAAAGACTTGATAAAGATTCGCGACAGAGCCCGCAAGGAATTTTTAAAGACAAAACTTCCGGATGACTATGAAAAATTCAGAATTCTACGGAATAACACAAAACAAGCGATAAGAAATGCTAAAGTTAAGTACACATATAACCTCTTCGGACACTGTAAGAATTCTGCAGCATCCTGGAGGGCTGCAAAATCCCTTGGAATAGGTGCCAGCCCCCCACCTGATATCCAAATGCCAGTTTCCCCCTCTGAACTGAGCGATCATTACTTAAACGTAGTTCCCAACAGTAACACAACAAGAATATCCCAGACCGCAGAGCATTATAGGCTTCTTCCGCCGCCAAACCATGAAAAATTCTACTTCAAATACGTATACCCAGAACAAATAGTGAAAGCGATTAGGTCTATTCGTACTAAAGCCAAAGGTCCGGATAACATTCCAATCTCCCTTCTCTCAAATTGTCTCGATATATTCCTGCCGGCCATTTTACACTTGTTCAACTTCTGTTTACAAAACGGAGTATACCCGACGCTCTGGAAGTGTGCGAATATACGCCCAGTGCCTAAGAAGAGAATACCTGCGTCTTGCAGTGATTTCAGGCCCATCAGCATACTTTGTGCTCTAAGCAAAGTTCTAGAAAGAATAGTTCATGAACAAATGTGTGAATATTTGACCGAGTTCCACATCCTAAATCCTCATCAATCCGGATTTAAGAAAGGTCATAGCACAACTACCACGCTCTTAAAAATAGCGGACGACATACGCTCAGCAATTGACCAAAGACAGCTTACAATTCTATGCCTCTTTGATCTCAGTAAGGCCTTCGATTGCGTAAGCCATGAGTTGCTCCTTGCGAAGCTTCACTCCATTGGCTTATCGCGGAATGCATTGTCTTGGTTTGAATCGTACCTAGCAGGTCGGCAACAGAGGGTGGTCTTCTTTGATGGCTCCTCATCGAATTGGCAATCAGTTCTTGGGCCACTGTGGTTCTCGCTTTATATAAATGATATGTCCAGTGTATTCAAAAACAGTCTCTGTCATATGTATGATGATGACGTACAGGCTTACTTCCATTTCAGTCCCTCTGATGCGCCTCACCATATAGAACTTTTCAACGAAGATATCGCTCACCTCCATCAGTGGACCCTAAACCATAACCTCCAGTTAAACATTTCTAAGACTCAACTTATATGCATTGGCTATACTAAACTTCTTAACTCTGTTGATCTTAACTCACTACCACCAATAAAATTACTAGACAATGATATCCCCTACAGCAACTCTTCGAACAACCTAGGAGTAATTTTTGATAGAATCTTATCTTGGGGAGAGCATACCGCATCTGTAATAAAGAAAGCTATATCATCAATGCATATCTTGAAGCGGAATATCCCTTACACGCCGTTAAAAATGCGCAAGCTTCTAATCCAAACGTTGATACTTCCTATCATCGAATATGGATCAGTAGTGTATAACGACTTATCAGAAACACTTAACATAAAATTGCAGAGATTTCAAAATGCATGCGTTCGTTACATTTTAGACGTCAGGCGTGATGTACACATTACACCTTATTATGTGAAAATGCAGTGGTTGAAACTTCGTGAACGTAGGCAGCTGTCAATTGCGATCCTAACCCAGAAAATATTGTGTACAAAAACTCCTGGTTATCTCTATAATGTGTTTAAACCAATGAAATCCGTCCACCACTGTGAAAATAGATTTACTGATTCCACTCTACAGATTCCTGTCCACCGTACAACTAAATACAATAAATCATTCCTTTGCACAGCTTCACGGCTCTTTAATACATTCCACCTTCACTCATTTACAAACTCTGTTAACACTACACAACTCAAGAAATACCTAATATCAAGATTACTGAAGGAATACGAATCAAAAATATAAATATTCCATACATTTTTTTTTAATATATCCGTGCCATACAGCTTTCTATAATATTTTTAGTATCCAAGATACAACTCCCGTGGAATTGATAGTAGTTCTAGTAATCATGTCACTCATGTAATTGTTTTAATAATAGATCATATTATACTTACATAAAAATTGAACCCTTTGTTACTGTACTATAATTTGTTTTCTTTTAATTGATATAATACATTATTAGGTAGGTTCTTTATTTAATTATTCTATATTCTAATTTGTATAATTCGTTTTGTATGAAGTGTCTGGTAATTGGCTCGTTTAGTTATAAGTATATTTTATATTTTGTTTTTCTTAGTTGTTAATTTAGGTTTATTTTTATTTTTATTCTTTTTATTACACAACTTCAAGCCAGAACATTGTATACGCTACATAAAGGGGCTCATTAGCCTCAGTGGCAGTTATCTATGAATAAATTCAATTCAATTCAATACACTAATCCCAGTTGTGCACATACCCAGTCCATGCGGTCATTTACAGTCTTAGCTCGCCTCAACGGAACATCTCCCCGCCGAACAATGCCACTCATTATAATATTTGCATTTCTAAACTTGCTTTTAGCTTTTCTGCCTAGTTCGTAGAGCTCCCCCATGATGTAATCATCTGTAGCCCTCTTCTTCAAATCGTTCGTCCCAACATGGAGCAACAACACTTTAACTTTGTCACAGTCCTCTACATTTGCTTCTTCCACTTGTTGGGCAAGCTGGTCAATCTTAATCCCCGGGTAACACCGCACTTGCGCACCTGATTTCCTCGAGATATTCGCACTCCATCGTATCATAGAATCACCCATTATGATAACGTCATCCTCAGTTTGCTCCTGCACGCCCTCTTCCACACTGATCCCAGTAGAAAGCCGTTCTGTCACATCCTTCACCGTTTCTTCTGATTCACGAAGCTTTGCTCTAAGTTCCTGTATTATTTGATCCCTTGCTTTGATTTGCAACCTCAAACTGTCCGGCGTATCACATACTTTACAAAACCAATTTCCGACATCACAATCCTCCTTCTTGACCTTAATACAGCCGAAGTGAAACCATTTCTCACATAGTCCACACTCAACACCATTCTTCAATGTTTTACTGCACGTCGAACACTTTAAAGATGCCACTGGATCATTTGCCTGATTCACATTTGGAGTAACAGGCCCTGGATTCACTTCCACTCCACCAATAACTAACAACGCAGCTATCACTAGGGCTATAAACCACAAGTTACTAGGTCCCGTACGCACACACAAACACCGGAAATCCCGACTACCCTTCGCATACCACAGCCCGATCCTCGCCCGATAACACTCCAGAGAACAACCCATTTCAGCACACCTGTGAGCTTTACTTTGGCTGTGGTGTTGTGCACGGTGCCTTGCTCCAGCCTATTGATCTTGTCGTTGAGTCCTAGTTCTCTTAAGGTGTTGAAAAGAGTAATTCTGTCCACACAGTCGTATGCTTTCTGGAAGTCGACAAAGATAGCTAGCCATTGTCAGGTTCTTTTCTTGCTATATTGAAGGATGTTCTTGAGGATTTGTATCTGTTCAATACAGGACATCGAGGTCCTGTATTATAATATTTTACACAGGGATGGCCAGGGTACTTACCTTTCTGAGAGGTCCGCATCGCTTCCACAGCAAAATCACCGCCAGATGACATGCCCCAACAGAAGAACACCTAACGGGGGAAGGAAGGTGGAGAAGAGGGAAAGGCACAGGCTCGTCTACAGACACCCTCCGATAACTAATAGAACTGCTGCCGACGAAAAAATGCCACAACAGTTGCTTAAAATTTAAAAGAAAATTTAATCACTAAAAGGGGCAAGGAAAAATAAAAATTTAACAACATCATTTAAAAAAAGAAGAAACTATATGGCTAAGACACCCTCTCTCTGGTGATGTATATGGCTTAAGGCCAACATAAGTTATTTACATAAGTAGGCAAGAGACGGTTTAACATGCTTGCTGAGCTAAATGAAAACATTTAATTTAAAATTTAAATAATAATGCCCAAAAGATAAAAAAAAAACAGGAATACAGGTATTACCAAATGAGAAAGGGCTTGATAATTAACTAAGGTATGCAATACCGACCCGACATGCAGATATCAAGGCCATGATGAAACGAGAAAATTAAAATTAAATTAATAAAATAAAAATAGGACCAAGTTACAATTCCACCACTATCATGACGGAGAAAAATTTTGGAACACTCACAAAACACAAAGTTAAACAAGCAAGATTAACAAAAACATACTAAGCTACTAGCATAACACGTTTGAGTCTCCCGGTCGACGCCTAGAGAATGGACGCCCAAGACCAGAAAGCACTCGGGCAAAACAAAAACAAACATGGCCACCAAAACAGACGACAATCGAATTACGGCAAACAATTAGCATAACATTAATTTAAAATCACCAGAGAGAAAGGAAGGGGAGGAAAGAATTACGCCTTAACACTATTGACATGAGGCTTTTTAGACTGCAACGGATCGTAAAATAAATAAATAATAGGGCTATCCCAAAGACTACCAAAAACTAAATAAATAAAAATTTACAACGTAAAATAAACTAGAAACGTGTCTCCAGAAAGGTACGAAGGAAAAGAATAAAATGTACATATTTGGTAACGTTGACAAACAGAAATATTAGGCTTACCAGGCGAAATAAAATACAGAATTAAAACATTAATATAAGACCAATATCGGAGCTCCCAAAACAATATATTAAAAATAATAACGTACCTTAAAACTTATCTGTGGAGACACGATAAAAATAAAATAATTAACACACAAACCAAATAACGTTATACGGCACTAGATTGCCTCAAAATGGCCCATCCAGCACATGCTTCGTTTGGGTCACAAGCACTCCTGTCTGCATCGAGATGCGATTACTATTCGAATTTCTTCTTCACTGCGAAATGGCGAAAACACAGCCTTAAGAGCACAGGTAATTCCTTTTTTTAAATCGTATATCCATATTTCGAGGGGGCCAGGGGGTCAAGCCCCCGGGCACGGCGACAACTTTTTCGACCAAGTAGCTTGTTGATTTCTTGACGACAGACTATGAAGCTCACAAGATGGCGGAGAATACAAAGTCAAATACCGCACTGCATTCATGTTAATTGTAAATGACCAATCACAGCATGACACATCAAGTAACAATGTGCATATTATGTAATTATTTTGGTGGCATGAAGTATATACAGTCTTTTGTTCAATGACGTAGAATACAATATCCTTCAAATATGTCTCGATTAGGATTATACCAGAAGTCACCACAAACACACTCCAGCGGTAGAAGGAAGAACCACGGCTAGAAGCGCCGAAGTCCGATAGATACTACCATCTCGTGTTCACAAGCGGAACCAAGCCATCAGGCGGTCCTTTTAAAAGTCGGGGACACATGAATATAGGGGAGATACATATTTAAAAACGTTGGTACGGGCATTGCACGTAACAGTCTCCCTCCCTTAAGCGTGAACACCGTTCACGAATATGCCTAGGCATAGGCAGTATTCCATAACTAGTCGATTCACCAAGCATGTTTCCAGAAGATAATGTTCACCAGTTAACTCCAATTGATGGATAAAAACCGCATCGTTTTGGTTAGGAAGAGTGCAGGGTCAGATTATCAGAGAAAGGATAATTGATCACCTCGCAAACCACTTATTTAACAGCTTCACTGTGTCCACAAGTCTTCAGAGACGCAGAACACCAGCACCTGCAGTGCTTTCAGAGTCCGAGACACGTTAGGTAAATTTTCAAAAAGTCCAATGTTGTTAGCTTTAGACGAGGTAGGTGGAGGCAATGTGCCAGATATCATGCGACGCGTGGGCAGCCATTAACAAAACAGAAGTTAACCTCATTTTAAAAATAAAAGTTTACAGAAATTAATAATTCTTACTACATTTTATAAAAGAGAAACAAATTTGAATTTAAATGAAGAAGGAAAATCCTGACCATGCCCTAGATCCGTGCTCACAAATAGTTAATTAAATAACAAGATTACCTTTTTACAGACTAGTAGTACATTTCAATAAATGCGAGTTGAACGACTATACATTTAGCAGGAGCTACGGTAGAGGAATGACCACTCAAATTCCCAAGGAAACAGGTATACAAGATCACCATGAGTTAGGTCTCCCACCGAGTCCAACTTACATGCTAGCATCTTCTATGAAAACATCAAAATTAGTTTCAATTTTACAATTTACCATAAAATGGGAATTACCCAACAGTTACTAGTTGTATCCCACTAGAGTTTTTAAACCCAATTTAAAATTCCACAAGGAACAGATGCCTGAAGGCTTCAATGAAGGTTAGGGATACTCTACATTATACAAAAATCAGTTTACAAAATGTATGGTAGCATTTCCTCATTACAATTCTCTCCACCTCGTTTTATGTGCGAGAGATGCACTCTGGATATTTTTTTTGGCCTTAGGGTTTCGAATAAGAAGAGTAACGGGAGTCAGGAATGCCTCTACATAACACGGGCCCTTGAAACGAGAGGTCAACTTGCTAGAAACTAGATTACTGACGCCCTCGGGCTCGAAATTGCGGACGTACACAACATCTCCAATTTCCAAATCAGTTGGCTTGCGACAGGCATTGTGTCGCTTGGCAAGTTGGTCATGTGATACCTTAATACTCTCTCTAGCTTTGTCGAATTTCGCCCTCATATCCTCGGGCGTGAAACTGTCTGGAAGGAGATCGTGCAGGTTCCACAGATTAGACAACGGAGAATTAGCCATAAACGAAAACATTAACGAAAAAGGGGTGGCTTTCGTGCTCTCATGCACGGCGGTGTTGAAAGCAAAATTGAGCCAATGCAAATTAGAATCCCACTTGGAATGGTCGTCGTGGTGGAAAGCAATCAGAGCAGAACGGAGAATACGATTGACTCGCTCAGCGAGAGACGGGTTAGGAAAATAGGGAGTGGGTGTTACATGCGAAATAGCATAATCAAATAAGAATTGACGGAACTGATGAGATACAAAGCACTTGGCATTATCTGACACCAGGAACTGACAATGGCCCAAAAGATGAAAAGATGGAATTAAGACACTTTATGACGGAACTGGTCGTAGCCTGTCTGGTGGGGAATATCCAACTAAACCGGGTGAAACCGTCAGTGCAAACAAGCGCAAATTGGTTTCCCTGACCAGAGCGAGGGAACGGGCCAACATGGTCGATAAAAAGCCTCTCCATGGGTCTAGATGCCGGTTCAGATGACAACAGGCCAACCTTAGTAGAAACCGGAGGTTTGCTAATACTACATGAAGCACAATTTCTAATGAGCCTCCTGATGTCGCCATCCATACCTTGCCAAATGAAGAACTGTCTGATTTTAGCTCGGGTCTTGAATACTCCTAGGTTGCCACCAATAGGAGATTCGTGATAGTAACAAAAGATATCCGGAATGAGGACCGACGGTAGCACAATTTTAGGAAGACGGTCATGATGAGACGAACAGCACAATACACCATCTTTTAGAGAGTAGGGCTTGATCACTTCCCCAGAATTGATTCGGTCAATTAGGCTAGATAAGGAGGGATCTTCTTTCTGGAATTTCCTCACATCTTCAAAAAGTACAGGGGAATTGCTGAGAACGACATTGACATAATTTACAGGTGATACAAGGTTTACGGGTTCACATTCCTGAATATCCTCTTCGGCTGTTTCCTCATACATGCGGCTTAATGAATCAGCTACCGCATTTTCGGACCCACGAATATGGTGAACGGTGAACGGGAATGACAGAATCCTACTTGCCCATCTGGCAATCCTACCAGTTTTACGGGGTTTCCCAAACACCCAGCTCAAGGCCTGGTTATCGGTCTCGAGGAGAAACTTAGTGTGCTCAAGATACATACGGAATTTTTCCAGGGCGAACAACACTGCTAAACCCTCAAGTTCGTATATGGAATACTTCATCTCTGCGTCCGTTAAGGTACGAGAAGAGTATGCAACGGGTTGCCTACCCAGATCACACTCTTGCAGTAGGACACAACCAACACCACGACCAGACGCATCAGTCTGCACAATGAACTGCTTCCCAAAATCCGGAATGGCTAACACAGGGGCGTTAGAGAGCGCAAGCTTAAGATCTTCGAAGGCTGCCTGCTGAGAGGGACCCCACTCAAACATCACAGCCTTTTTGCGTAATTGATTTAGAGGAGCAGCACGGTCGGCAAAGTTACCGATGAACTTACGGAAGAAGTTCACCATACCAATATAAAGAGCAATACCCTTGGCGTTCTTGGGTGGTTTAAAATCTCTGATGGCCTGCGTACGAGACTGGTCCACGGAGATACCAGATGCGGAAACAATATGACCCAAGAAGGAAATTTTGGGCTTGGCAAAGGAAACCTTGGACAATTTGACGGTAAGGCCAGCGTCACGCAACCGATCAAGTACAACTTTCAGATGACCAACGTGTTCCTCGAAGGACTCAAAATAGATCACCACATCGTCAAGATAGTGGTACACAAATTTGAATTTAATTTCTGAAAACACCTTGTCCAGAAGTCTGCTCAACACAGCGGCTCCGGTGGATTGGGCAAACGGGACACGGGCATACTCAAACAGGTTCCAGTCAGTGGAAAAAGCAGTAACATGCCTGGATTCCGGAGAGAGGGGAATTTGGAAGTAAGAAGAATTTAAATCGAGGATCGTGAACACCTTCGCGTTGCGAAACCAACTAAAGCATGTATGAAGGTCCGGCAAAGGAATGGATTGTAAAACAACCTTTTGATTAAGAGCCCTATAGTCGACCACCGGCCGAAAACCACCGTTAGGTTTTGGCACAAGGAATACAGGAGATGAGTAGGCAGAGGTAGAGGGTTGGATTACACCTTCTTCCAACATCTTGTCGATGATCTTCCGAAGTTCAGCTATCTTGAGCGGGGCAAGGCGATATGGGCTGGAACGCACCGGCACAGAATCGGTTAGCTCAATCTTGTATTCCATCAAATGGGTTACACCCAACTTGTCAGTAAATACATCACTATACTCCTGACATAACCTCTTAATGGCATCCTTTTGAAGACTCGTTAAATTTTCCAGATCTAGATCCTCAATAGTCACAGGTTCACTAACTGAATTGAGAGCAGGAGAAGATAAAACCGGGTTAAACGATAATTTACTTTGCAGATTAAACTTAAACCATACGTTGCGAGCACCAAAATCAAGAAGCATACCAGCGTGGGACATGAAATTTGCTCCAATGACCACAAAACAGGAAAGATTTCTGGCAACGAAAAATTTAATTCCAAGAAAAATTTTGAATATGGATTTTGACTGTCATACTTCCCAAAATATTTAAGTTTGAACAATTTGCCGAAATAAAAGATTCATTGTTAGGCTCTAACTCAGGTAATTTGCAAACACTCTTCATAGATAAAACCAGACCTCGCTTATAAAGGATGCGACACTACCAGAATCAAGCAATGCAGAAACGGGCTCGTCATTAACACAAATTTCAATAAACGGGGATATTCCTTTAGCCACAGGAGAAATTCCAAAATCATTATTCACTCTAAAACGATTACACTTAGATGACGAGGACACCCGCACCACAGGTTTCACATTATTTATAGAATTCGGCTGACTTGCCTCGACATTGCTCACCGACAGGTTAGGTAGGTCAGCGACATAAGCAGAATTAGCACGTAATGAATTAGTTTTCAAAGAGTTACCAAGATTTTCATTAGTAGGGTGACCAGAAACTTCACAGGATTTTCCCAAATTCTCATGCACAGAAATATCCTTAGAAGTAACATCCGAATTGGTCTCCAAAATATCCCCTCATTGACGATACACAACCAGGTTATTCGGACACACCTTCTTAACATGTCCCACGCCACCGCACGTGTGGCACTTAACATTGGGTCTTGGATGAAACATAACCTTAGGAGGGGGACGAGACATCAAGGAAGGAGGGGGACGAGACATCAAGGAAAGAGGAGGAACGTTAGCTACACGAAGGGAATCTGCATGTTTCACAGCCATAGCCTCTATAATGACCTGTTTTAGCTCGACAAATGACGAATGCCTGGTGCACATAGTCATGTATGACCTATATTGAGGCGAAAACCCATTTACAATAGATGACACCAACTGTCGTTCAGTTAAAGGGGATGCAAATACCTGGGCATATACCTTAATGTCACTGGCATAGTAGCTAAGTGACTCGTCCAACCTTTGGACACGATATAAGAACTTTTGCTCGAGAGTACTAAGGGCACTCGCAGGGACAAAAAACCACAACACTTCCCTAATGAACATGGCTAAGGACATGCGGAGGTGGATAGCTTCAATCAGCTTATCGCGTAGCATACCGGATGCAATAGGATTCAACAGTTGGAAAATCTGATTTTCCGACATCCCAAAAATCGAGGCATAGTTACCCAATTCGACCACTTGCTTTAAAAATAGGACCACTTGGGTAACGTCATCTAGGTTGAAATGCTTCAACTTAGTTAAGAAACTAGAAATAGGGTGAGTACGTAGCATTAGGAAAAGAGACATTATTACCAGGGCAGCTCCCCCGCACACCCTCTACAGGAGACAAAACATTTACATTACCATAGAAAAAACTGGGATGCAATGGGTCGGCAGGACCCAGGAAATCATTAGCTGACCTAACATGAGAAGAATGACCGTATCCAGGGTTAAGTGGTCTGGACGAGCCAGAACCAGGCAATAGAGGGGCAGGCAAACCACTACTAGTAATCGATCCCAAAACCTCAGACCTAGTAAACAGAGGTGATTCACGTTCAACCCCAGAAGAACTCTCCAAATTCACAAGGTTATCTCTTAAGTCAATTAAATCAAAAGCACTATTATTGTTGGCCATTTTGAGAAACACAGAATGCAGGCAGACAATACAGAAAGAAACAAATTTTAGGAATTACGAGGACAGTTTACACTTTCACAACAATACCATAACTACCAATTACCAACACCATAGATTAGGTTTACACTCGAACACAGCCACAATACTATACAAAATCATGCACAATGCTGCCCAGAACTGCAGACGTCACCGCTTGCTTGGCTCGAGAACAGGAAGCTAAATTACAAAAATGGCCACAAACCACATGGCGAACAGCTTCAGACAGGGCTCCTCGATGTCTTCACTCGCAGCTTGCAGGCTATCAGAATATTAACAAACCCACATTTCCCATGCCAAGAACACATGCGAGTCACTTACCAAGCTTCAATTTTCACCGGTAATGTTGCATCACAAACAGGATAAAAACCAGCACAGACACCTCGCTTGGAACAGGTCACTTACATATCACCACATGGATACTCAGATGCAAACATGAAATCAAACAAACGACAAGAATTAGCATTAAACAACATCGAGTGCACTGACATGACAGATCCCATCAACAACCGCTCCATCAGCACCAGAAGGGTCCATAAAACGAGCCTGCGGTAAAGGAGGAGGGGATGGCTGCAGAAGCGAACACGAGCGCGATCTGCTACCAAAATGACACGGGGATGGCCAAGGTGGATGGGCCAACTTACCTTTCTGAGAGGTCCGCATCGCTTCCACAGCAAAATCACCGCCAGATGACATGCCCCAACAGAAGAACACCTAACGGTGGAAGGAAGGTGGAGAAGAGGGTAAGGCACAGGCTCGTCTATAGACACCCTCCGATAACTAATAGAACTGCTGCCGACGAAAAAATGCCACAACAGTTGCTTAGAATTTAAAAGAAAATTTAATCACTAAATGGGCAAGGAAAAATAAAAATTTAAGAAAAAGATTTAAAAAAAGAAGAAACTATATGGCTAAGACACCCTCTCTCTGGTGATGTATATGGCTTAAGGCCAATATAAGTTATTTACATAAGTAGGCAAGAGACGGTTTAACATGCTTGCTGAGCTAAATGAAAACATTTAATTTAAAATTTAAATAATAATGCCCAAAAGATAAAAAAAAAACAGGAATACAGGTATTACCAAATGAGAAAGGGCTTGATAATTAACTAAGGTATGCAATACCGACCCGACATGCAGATATCAAGGCCATGATGAAACGAGAAAATTAAAATTAAATTAATAAAATAAAAATAGGACCAAGTTACAATTCCACCACTATCATGACGGAGAAAAATTTTGGAACACTCACAAAACACAAAGTTAAACAAGCAAGATTAACAAAAACATACTAAGCTACTAGCATAACACGTTTGAGTCTCCCGGTCGACGCCTAGAGAATGGACGCCCAAGACCAGAAAGCACTCGGGCAAAACAAAAACAAACATGGCCACCAAAACAGACGACAATCGAATTACGGCAAACAATTAGCATAACATTAATTTAAAATCACCAGAGAGAAAGGAAGGGGAGGAAAGAATTACGCCTTAACACTATTGACATGAGGCTTTTTAGACTGCAACGGATCGTAAAATAAATAAATAATAGGGCTATCCCAAAGACTATCAAAAACTAAATAAATAAAAATTTACAACGTAAAATAAACTAGAAACGTGTCTCCAGAAAGGTACGAAGGAAAAGAATAAAATGTACATATTTGGTAACGTTGACAAACAGAAATATTAGGCCTACCAGGCGAAACAAAATACAGAATTAAAATATTAATATAAGGCCAATATCGGAGCTCCCAAAACAATATATTAAAAATAATAACGTACCTTAAAACTTCTCTGTGGAGACACAATAAAAATAAAATAATTAACACACAAACCAAATAACGTTATACGGCACTAGATTGCCTCAAAATGGCCCACCCAGCACATGCTCCGTTTGGGTCACAAGCACTCCTGTCTGCATCGAGATGCGATTACTATTCGAATTTCTTCTTCACTGCGAAATGGCGAAAACACAGCCTTAAGAGCACAGGTAATTCCTTTTTTTAAATCGTATATCCATATTTCGAGGAGGCCAGGGGGCCAAGCCCCCGGGCACGGCGACAACTTTTCCGACCAAGTAGCTTGTTGATTTCTTGACGACAGACTATGAAGCTCACAAGATGGCGGAGAATACAAAGTCAAATACCGCACTGCATTCATGTTAATTGTAAATGACCAATCACAGCATGACACATCAAGTAACAATGTGCATATTATGTAATTATTTTGGTGGCATGAAGTATATACAGTCTTTTGTTCAATGACGTAGAATACAATATCCTTCAAATATGTCTCGATTAGGATGATACCAGAAGGCACCACAAACACACTCTAGCGGTAGAAGGAAGAACCACGGCTAGAAGCGCCGAAGTCCGATAGATACTACCATCTCGTGTTCACAAGCGGAACCAAGCCATCAGGCGGTCCTTTTAAAAGTCGGGGACACATGAATATAGGGGAGATACATATTTAAAAACGTTGGTACGGGCATTGCACGTAACAATATTCATTCATTCATTCATTCAATTTCGCTAATCGGCCAACTAGGGACCACGATAAGCCTCATTTTACATTCTGGTATTTGCTCATTTTTCGCTTGATCCACATTGTCTTCATGAGCTCACTGTGTTTAGTACGACGTTCCTCTGTCCATTCCGCACCAGTTGACCGTTTTTCGTCCCGGAAAGTCCCAAAGGTCTTGATGGCTGCTCTATAAAGATTTCGGTCTTTTGCATCTTCTGCTCGAATCCCCATTTCTTTCAGATCTTTCTGGACGTTAACATACCATGGCATTGTCGTTTTTGGTTTTGAGTCGAATATACTGAAGATACGTTTCGTCCATCGGGGGTCGATCATCCGTCGTATATGACCGTAGAAGCAAACTCTGCGTTTTTTGCATTGTGTCTGTGATCTTCTCTATCCTCGAGTAAATTTCTTGCCTGGATTTTCTGATGTAGATGCCATTTTTGTGGTCCGGGCCAAGTGTGATGTGTAGGATCTTTCTTTCTTTCTTTCTTTCTTTCTTTCTTTCTTTCTTTCTTTCTTTTCTCTCTAACTTCGCGAGCAAACATTTCTCGGATAGGATAAGGCATTCAGATGCATATAGCGGTACTGATTTGATGACAGTGTTGTAGTGACGAATTTTTGTGTTCATAGAAAAGCACTTTTGTTACATATGTTGCGGGAGGTTTGAAAAGCGACTTCCATTTTCTTGATTGTAGCTTCTATGGCTTCCTTGTCAAGGCCATTTTGCTGGATCCATTCCCCAAGATATTTAAATTTAATAACACGGTTTATCGTTCCATATTTGGTGTTTAGTTGTGCTGTAACATCCTTGATGTTTACTTCTGTCTTTTGAAAAGAAATTTGTAATCCTGTTTGTTCTGCTATGTATTATAATATATTATTATTTATTAAATTAATAATTACAATCAATAATAATAATAATAGTAATTATAAAGTTTTAGAAATTAAGAAGTAACAATGAAATTTATCACGAAGAAATCATATCAGATACAATAAGGAAAGGAAGATTGATGTTTCTTGCTCATATTTAGAATGGATGACAATAGACTGACTAAAGAAATTTTCAAATATCTTTGGGACAAAAAATCAACCACCAGCTGGATTTAAGAAGTCAAGAAAGATGTGGGAAGGAACAATATAAGAGAAGAAGAATTATTAAAAAGAGATGTTTTAAGTCGAAAGTCTTGCCACTGGAAGGATTCCAAGGGAGGAAGGAAAATAAAACAGGCACAAATTTCACTGAAGACAGGAGAAAGAAGCATAGTGCAACAATGGAGAAGAAAAGGAAATAACAACTGAGGAGGACGAATTGAAATTGTAACGTAGTCCTTACAAGGCCGTAACGCACGAAAAGAAAGGGGTTCCTGGCATATTTAACCCACGAGGACTGGCGCATGGGTATTTTGACCCGAGGCTTAAATATTCCTCTATATTTCGTTTTGGTCAGCCCTTATTTCCTGTCCCTTACAGTACCTTCCTTCCTAGCCTTGAGCTTCATCCTGCAAAAGAAACATGTCCATATCTTTTAGAACACTCAAGTTATTTCTATATTATTTACGGTCGGGTCAGATTTACCCATGGCGCCAGTCCACGCGTGACATTTTTGGCTTACGTTAGTCGGGACAACCTGTAAAAAATAAGGGGGAAAATCCATCTATTTTGGAGCAGCACAATCACATAGCTCACGTTCATGTTGATCCATGTTTAGTGTTTAGGGGCACCTTGGTCATCAGTTCCTTTGTTCAAAAAAATCGAAATGAATGTTTTACCTCCATTATCATGGCCAGTGATAGTGTTAGGAACATATTTGTCATTATTTGCATGTTAAATTTGAATGATATAAGTAAACCTCATTTTATATTGGGAATTGATCATAGGAAGACACCAGGAGTACAATTACTTCATTAAAATCCGCACAACTAAGACACTATGGGTCAAAATATCTCGGAGCCAGTCCTCGTGTTATATATTTAGCTTGCTTTTCACATTTTCTAAAAATGAGGAAAAAGTAGACTTATGAGATCGATCCGGGCAAATGTGTGTCTGTCTGTCTGTCCATCTGTCCTTCTGTCTGTCTGTCTGTGTGTGCCCCCCCGCCTATTAACTCCTAAACGGCTGCAGCTATCGAAACCAAATTTGGTATGAGTAAATACCTATGCCTGTATACCTCACGGCCATATTTGAAAATGACGTCAATGCTACAAACTGCTGAAAAATCGCAATTGAAAGTTGAGGACTATGGTGAATATCTCGGCAGATATGCATGGTAATTGTTCCAAAATTGACACACATATAGATAAGATTACATCAGACTAATTTACAGGAGCTCATATATGAGAATATTGCCATCATGATTCTATGCCTGCTGATAGGTCCAATCTTTAAATGCTTGTAACTTCCATACTATCAATTGGATTTCAACCAAATTTGTTATGTGATTTGCGCACCGAAGCAGATATGAATAAACGTTTTATTTAGTGTCAACAGGGCTGCCAATTGTTGAAAACTGCAATCTATACAATTGTATCCTAATCTGAATTTATAAGAAAGTAAGCAGGCCAACAGTTCTAAACTTTGCACACATATAGACCTGCAAATGTAGGTTAATTTTCAGTAACCTATATACGGCAGTGCTGCCAACATGATTCTACGTGTGCTGATAGGTTTAATGTTGAATCACATGTAACTTCCATACTAATAAATGCAGTTATTTCAAAATTGGCACATATATAGATCATAATATTTCAATTTAAGTTTTAGCATCCCATTTATTGCAGTGTCACCAACCTAATTTTACATATGCTGATAAATTCAATATTTAAATACATTTAACGTGCATACTATCGATTGGACCTCAACCAAACTCTGCATGTGCATGGTGTAGGCTAAGCGATGGAAGTAAGAATATGGAGTCGCCAGGTGTGATCTCTATGATTTTTAGAAATGTAGGCTCTTTAGTTCGTCACGGAACTACTTGTTTCACGCATGTACTCAAGGGTAAGCACCTGGTTCTCCGTACTTCACAGATCGCAAAATATAACGAGTAACTCGCATGTGGCTATGGTCGGAACAGAAACTAAGGCTCATCCATTAGCACAGGTAGAGCCTTAATTATGAGCGAAGGCAAGAAAAGGTGGAACAGTATGTGTGTGGCACATGTCGGCACCACCCACACACTGAACCTGCGACCCCCCGGGGCTCTGGTCGACAGCCGTGGGCAGGAAGATGAACTATACCGCGCTTCGCTTCACAATGGCTACACAACCTCCACGCTAGGAATACTTGGCTCATTCTAGCTCTGCCAAGCCCAGAATAATGGATATCGTTCAGCTGTCTCAGCAAAGTTTTAAACAGAAGGTGGAGATACGCTCACATACTTTAGAGGTGGGTCTTAATGAGATGGTTGAGCTCCTTAGCACAGCGTGGCCATGTACGTCATGACGCACATCACGACTATAGGAAGGAACAGGGGTTGGTTGGTTCCACAGTTTAGGGGCTGCGACAACGCGGTTATGTAGCCCCGTGTACTTTGGGTGTGTGTAGAATCTGTCTGATTTTTTATTTTTTTGGTCAATTTTACCCTCCAAGTAAGTGGTCCCCATGGATTCAGCGAGAGAACTCACCACTACCGCCTTTCGAGGCAGTGACCTAGAGCTGGGCACACTAGTTCGATTGGATACAACTGGGGATATGTGATCAGCACTTCGCCCAGGTGGACTCACCTGCAAGGCGAACAGGGGCATCATTAGGGATGGGAAGGGAGGGGAAGATTGGGATAGATAGGCAAGGAAGCGGGAAGGAGGCGGCCGTGGCCTCTACAGTAGATACCATACCGGCATTTGCCCAAAGACGAAGTGAAAACCCACGGAAAACCACTTCGAGGATGGCTGAGGTGTGAATCGAACCCCCTCTACTCATTTGGGCCACCCGAGGCTGAGTACACCCCGTTCCAGTCCACATACCACATTTCAAATTTCGTGGCAGAGCCGGGAATCTAACCCAGGACCTCCCGGGCGGCAGCTAACCAAGCTGACCGCTACGCTACGGTGGCGAGTATCTGTCTGATAACTGGTATTAATTGTGATCGCTGTATTAGTGTGTGTTATCAGTTTGTTATTTCTAGTAAGAAGGAGAATGATGAAGATCAGATGGGTAGATAGGGTTACAAACAAAGAGGTATTAAGATGAGTGGGAGAGGAGAGATGTTTGTGGCGACTGCTAATGAAGAGAAGAGATAGGTTGGTAGGACACATACTAAGACACCCAGGAATAGCAAGCTTAGTCATGGAAGGAAGGGTCGAGGACAAAAACTGTAGGGGTAGACCAAGGTTAGAATATGTTAAACAGATTGCCTCCGATGTAGGGTGTCGGAGCTATGTAGAGATGAAACGATTAGCTCAGGACAGGGAGGCATGGAGAGCTGCATCAAACCAGTCAAAAGACTGAAGACTCAAACAACAACAAAAAACAGTAAGAACAGCAGACATTCAATTTCCAAGTAGTTCCTACTATTGCTATTAAACGCCACCGTCAACACCAACAAGTTCAGAACATGGTTACTAGATGTCACCGCAGTTGGCTCCTGGCGACGAACGTTGGAAACTAACAGCGTTAGTGTAATCTAACCTATAATTTAGCTTCACTTATGTGTAATTAGTGGAAGGTTCTTTTACATGCCATACATCTATGACATGTGACCGCCGGCTTTACTTCCCCTCCGAAGGAAGGCATACTGAGCGATTTTTAAGGCCATTAAAAAATCCGACGACTTCGGCCGGGTTTGATCTCGTGACCTTGGGCATAGAAGCTCAGCATGCTACCAACTACGCCACCAAAACCGCTGAGATGCTGATTGTAGCCGATTATCCCCACGTAAAGGAGTATTATCTACATGAGTCATGCAAGCAGTTTCAGAGTGCTTGATGAGAGGTGAATCCATAACTACTGTATTTTAGCACTTCTGAACAAGAGAAAAATAGGAAAAGAAGTCTTTCTTCGTTTTGCCCACTTAAGGAGCGCGTTTTAACTTGTTGACTCGGGTTGATGGGGCTTTCCTCTTCTTCTCCTCCCAAAATCTCCTCATGAACTCACTATGCCCCTACTTACGTTCCTCCATCCATTTTTTGTCAGTGGTCTTTTGAGCTATTTCGGCGATGGAGTTATTTGTAATTAAAGTTCCAAAAGTCTTGCGATTCATGATGATATCTTTTGTAATGTTTATTTCTTTTAAGTCCTGTTTGATTTCTTCTAACTTGAATTAATTACATCAAGCAGTTTTTTTTTGCATATCTGGTGTTGTCCATTCGGCAGATGTGACCATAAAATTTCAATCGTCTCTTACGCACGGTATCAGTCTGTGGTTTTCCTTTTAACCCATATACTATTAACATAAACTGGGCCATATATTTTCCTGAGAATTTTACGTTCCTGGATTACGATTTCACCCATTTGAGGGTGGCCTCCTAGAGATATAGTTTCCGAGGCGTACAATGCTTCTGGAAGGATAACTGTCTGGTAGTGCCGTAGTTTTGCATCTCGTGACATCACTCTTTTATTATAGTGATTCCATGTTATTCGGTATGCTTTCTGGAGTTCGGTAGCTCTTTCTAAATTAGCTTTCCTGTCGAATCCATGTTGAATTATTATTAATATTATTTTTGTTCGTATGTTCACCATATTATTGGGTACAATTCACCATTTCATCACCATTTGTTAGCCTACTTTCGATTTTTGCAAAAAATGAAAGTAGACTTATGAGATCAACACAGGGGGAAAAAAGGGTGTCTGTCTGTGTGTGTGTGTGTGTGTGTGTGAGTCTGTGTGTGTGTGTGTGTGTGTGTGAGTCTCTGTCTGTGTGTGTGTGTGTCTGTGTGTGTGTGTACTCTGAATGTCTGTCCCCCCCCCTATCAATTCGAACACGGTGAATGCGAATTGAACGAAATTTGGTACAAAGGTAGCACTAGCAAAGGACACCTCAGTGTCATGTTTTATATCGCCGCCATCTTTACTAAAACTGAATGGCGGCCACTCAAACGTTCAAAACGTTAAATCAAATAACGACTAACCAAATCATCCGATCTCTACCAAATTTGGTAACAACAACCTTCCTATAGGATGCGTCTTATGACCAAACTACATGGTCGTCCGCCATACCATTTCCGGATGATGGCCGTGCGAATTATGCAAACTTTATAATCCATATCATGGGACCCACCAGTTCCGATTATCGAGCCGAGAATCGTTTTATCTGTTCTAAAGGAAGAGGCACGTTCGAAATTAAAAGTTTATTTTGTAATACTATTGTGCAGACGTGATTTTAAAAAGCTGAGCCGATTCAGTAATAAGACAAGATGGCAGCGGATATCTTGTGCCTGACTTATATTTCACTAATTTGAGTATTGCATGCAATATAGCGTACTGATACAACATAAATAAACTTTGTATGAAATGCTTTATATATACATAATATACTCCAGTGATGAAATCGTTTAGTGATGTACCCGATACCTAGTTGAGGCTATCGGCTACGCCAGCAGACATTAAGCCGTAGTTGAGAATTTGGGAAGAGTTAAGAAAAGATAGCGCTCAGATCGAGTCAAGAGGAATGTCAGGATGACGTAGTAGGTCTAGGATTTAGAAGGCGCTGACCGCAGTCAGGCAGATGGATTTATGGATGGAAATATGAGGCTTTGTTGGGATCTATGTGGAACATGGTATTTAAACATCTTAGAAGAGGAGATATAACATGCATTATATGTGGTAATAATTTGAAGGAAGTCAGATACCCCATAAGTTATTTTATAACTTAATAGCCGTGATGATGGGGGTTCGAGATTATATTTGTGACGCAAGACCACGGTGGTGGGGAGGACGTCACGTGACCGCACCAGGCAGGTAAGGATCGAGGGAGTGCAGACACTGTCAGTGGAGCTCTGTGAGCCAAGCAAGAGAGTCGAGCTGAGTAGCACACGCCTAGCGCATGGTACAAGGTCGCGCAGCGAACAGAAACTGCCACGGAAAGTGAAAGCGACAGTTTCAACTTCTCCGAGCAGCGAACGGCAAGTAGGTCAGTGAGCCGGTCGGACATCCGCAGCAAACAAGCATAGGAGGCCGGGGTTTTTAAAACAGCATTGCGAGTAGTTGGAGAACTTTATTCCAAGCTACATTTCAACGCAGAACGGCATAGTAGAGCGACATGGCGAGGCCAGCTTTAGGCGGAGATGATTATAGCATTGCAGTAAAACCGAGCGGGTTATTTCTCATTATATACGCAAGCATTATGACAGAAGCTGAACTTCATTACTACGTTGAGTTGGAACGTTTATTCAGCATTTGAATTATACAAGATAGTTACGAGATACTGCAACTTTGAACTTCGAATGAACGTAGTTTTTCTTAATGACATTACGACTATGCATTTCATAACGCATTCCAAGTAACATTAACAATTTTAAGCAAACGGAATGTTGTAAGCATATGCACTTCTGAACATTAGCACGTGCATTAATGCAATTATTTCTTATGAAGTGTTATGAATTACCGAGTATGAACACAGCTACAGGGTGTTTCATAAACTTAGACACTCTGATAAAACAATTTTATTTTCTACAAGTAAAACTTAACCGCTGTGGAAATTGAACTTTCAACACTCAAACTGAACATTGTATAGAACAGTGGCGTAACGTAGAAGAGGAATAGGAGGTCCGCTGTTTCTATGAACTTTTTCGTGAGGATTTGGACAATATCCGCTATGGATAACCAGAAGTTCATCATGTCGGAGTAAACGCAGACAGAGACGCGATGGCACCACAGAGCGATGGATTCGATTCCTGACGAGGAGGTCCACCAGCTGATTCACTTGGGATTCGAAGGCAATCGTCATTGCATGGATGGAATGATATTCACGCCGATCTTTCGAGAAATTCATTACATAGGGAAAATCGTCGATCTTTGAAATTTAATAACAGCTGATTATGAGAAGGTACTGTAAGAGTTATAACTTTCTGATACGATTATTTTCATGAATACTGGGCACACATGTATATTTTTCTAATAGGAGTGATACGATTATATAGACATGGTTTGACTTTATATGCTTCGAATTTTGCTAGAATATGGCGTGACCATATGATATGGCAGGCATCATTATACGATATTCTCACCATTGGTTGGCTTTATTAAGCAGATGTTTGGTCTTTTAGACATTTTTCCAGCAAGGATATTTTTTCATGAATAGTTTCTTTTGTGTGACGAGTATTTCGAACCCTTGATCTGCAATTGATTATCTAAAATTACTTCGTCAGTTCATTGCATACTAGCGAGTGTGTATTATTCATCAGTAGGGATTTTTTCCATTGGATTGTTTGGAGATATTAAGATGTTATTCACTTTAGTGAATGAATATCGCTTTTATATGACAACTAGAGACTTGTTGATTCCTATCTGGTACATTCACTCATATAGTCTTCGAGATGGTGTCTTTCGTATTTATACGATTGTATGGTGGTTACTCATCTTACCCATCGTTTAGGGCACTATCATTTTAGTCGACGGGGCGAGGTCTTTCGTATTTATACGATTGTACGGTGGTTACTCATCTTACTTGCCATTGAGGGACTCATTTTTATCATCCGAGTGTACATGAGATTGTAAGTGAATCAAACAAGGAACTACTAGTCACATATCAGTCGAAGTTTTGTTAAATAAAGTACAGATAAATGTCATCAGGGTTACATTTGTAATTCTTGTTTGCCAATCCAATATTTTGTTGCTTTACTCTTTTGAGAGTACTTTCAGTTTAACAGCTGGTACAGCTGATGCTTTTGATGATTTTTATAATTGTGTTGGATATCTTTGAGAAGGATTTAAAGTAATTGAATCTTGTAAGATGAATCATTAATGGTCAGATTTATGTTAAGGCAGATCAGTATTGCAGATTTTGATATGAGAGATTATAGCACATTGGTGTTTTTCTGTGATGTGAATTATGAGAATTGTAAGAGAATTTATGCTATTTGAAAGCAGATCTTGAATTACTGAGGTAATATTTTTCCAATTGTTTAAGAAGTTGTGTAGATGTGATCAGATTAATTACAGTTATTGGAGATTGTGTGCGTTGATAATTTGAAGCCAGTTATATATTTTTTGTAGATCATGCAACATGGTTAAGTGAAGTTTGTGATAGGCATTTTGTGGAAGTTGCCAAGTGATAGTTGCAATGTTGCTAATGCATTTTGAAGCAGACATGAGGTTGTCGAACCCAGTCTAGCGTAATTGTTGAGATTCATGCTGTATGTGCTGAATATTTATGGAGTTTTGTGGAATAATTGTGGTATTCAAATGTGATATTTGAAGAATTGAGGATATATAATGTAGTTGTGGATAGTCAGATTCAACGTGATGTCGTGAAGGCAATAATATTTTTTGGCATGAAAATTAAATACGAAATATAACTTGGAAGTGATAAAACTGTAAGACAACGTTCTATAACCCATATTAAACAATTTGTTAGGAAATTAAACAAATAAGTAAAGTTGATAATACAAGATTTTCTGAGAATAATAATTAATGAAATAATAATCTGAAATTTAAGCATATTAATGATCTGACCTAATGAAATAAAAATCAGAATGACTAGATAAAATAATAAGAATCTAAATAACCAGAAGAATAAAATTTAAATAAATTGATGAATTAAATTTTGGAATAAATCAATGAATTAAATAAATGGATGAATTGAAGATTGGATAAATAAACTGATTTAAATAAATTAATAGATGATTGGATAGATGATGAATCACTGAATTAGAAGGTGATAATTAATTAAAGAAGCTGATGATTAATGAATTTATATGGAATTAAAATAAATTTAATTGAGATATAATTTGAGGAATTGCAACTTGAGTTGAGGAATTAAACAATTTATATTGCTGATTTAAGATGATTTAATCTGAAGTAGATGATAAAATAAGAGTGTGTGAATAATTAGAAAGCATAATGAAGTGATGATAATAATTTTCATTTAAATGATTTAATGGTGATGAGTTGATGATTCTGACAGGAATATGTTGAATTTTGAGATGAGAATTAATGTGAGAAATATTTAATTTTGATGATGATGATAATGATGACCAATGAGCCGTGAATTTTCTGTAATTCACAAACAAGAAAGTATTAATGACAATGTAACTAGTGTAAATTAATTATTCGATGTTTAGGAGCATTTTACTAACGTGTTCAACATTTAAATTATGCCATGCAAGCCATAAATTGCGTGATATTTAAAATATGTGATTATAATATGTGTATGTTTAGACAGATTAATAACTTTTTCAAATCCACATTCATGATGTTAAATTAAAGAGAAATTAGGTCTCAGATATCACAAATGTCAGTGACGAAAGACATAGTGCTACAGTGATCCTGAGAACCCAAGAGAACTTTAGAGATGTTTCTGTTTTATGTGGATGAAATATTTTTGATTAGAAAAGAGATGGTTCGATTTTTGGACAATGACAATTTAACGTTGGCATTCGACCATACTCTCAGGTAGGATGTATATTTAAAATGTCTTGTCTGACTATCAAAGTGAAATAAATTTGTTTTTATCTTAGTTGTGATCTGATGATGGTGTGATTTTCCTTTTTCTTTCCTTGTCTTGAGTAAGGCTTAACCAGGAAAGGAGGTGGTTTGCTAGGAATTCAGTTGATGGCGCCCATTTATATTTGCATTTATTTTTTATTAAACTTAAGCCCGTAACGACCCTAGAGATACTTTGTCTCGTGTTACCCACTGCTTTTTCGATAACTCAGCTGAATTTCCGACACATTTCTTATTTGACTAGAGGTTCATTTAACTCCGCTCTGTCCTGGAACTCCAGGAATGCGATGTAATAGCAGATGGGTCATCGCATCCCCAGGACGATCGGGTACAGTATAAATCATTATTTGCTAACAAGTTCTATGCAAGTCATCTTATATAGAACGATATTCGTTGACACAATTAGCTCAGTAATCAGTTGGTCACTAGTCGTGGCCGAGTGAGGTACGTGTGTGCGCGCTGTGTGACCGCATTGGAAGAGTTTACGGTTCCTAATACCGGTGCTTCCTTAGTTCCACGTGTGTACTGACCTTCCGTGTGTCATTCGGACAATACTTTTTCAAGTAGTGTTCCGGATAGGACAACAAAACCAGAAACCCAGAAAACCCCGCTGAAAATCATGTCCGGATACCAGAGGAAAAACACCGTACGCTGCCAATGGGACAGGCAGAGTTCTCGCCCCTCACCAGGAGAAATTCACCGCTGGATTGGCGATACCCTCCGGTTGACTGTCGACCAAGTAGAAGCCATCCAGTTAAATGTGCACGAAAAAACCATGTACATCAAGGTAATCAGCATATCTACTTATCAGAAATTGTTAAATACTTTTGCAGATCCTATTAATTTTTAATTTTGACTCAGGCGAAATGACAAATGTTAAGCTCTCCACAGCGGATTCCAATTTTACCACAGTGCGTATATTTAATGTCCCACTCGAAGTTCCCCCTGAAATTTTCAAATCCGTCCTGTCGAAATATGGCACTGTGAGTGACGTCAGGAAAGAACAATGGTCTTCTGCTTATCAGTTCCCGGTGTATAATGGAATACGTGCCGTCACTATGGAAATCAAACAAGATATCCCCTCCACTGAGACTTTTGGTGGCCATTCTGGCTATATAACGTATAATGGACAGAAACAGACCTGTTTAATTTGCAATGCTACCACACATCTACGTATCAACTGTCCAAAGAAAATGATTCCCCTCGGTATAACTCCTACACAACAACGACGTGTCCAATACTCGGAAGTTGTGACGCAGCAACCGTCATATGAAAACATGCTTATTGATCAGTCAGCTGGGACAACACCAGAAGTGGCCTCGGATAAATATGACGCAGAACTGGTACCTTGCCCTGACCAGAGCAGCGAGCCACAGAGTGCCCCTGTGCTATCGGCAACCTGTATCGCAGCCTTAGAACCAACTATGCCGTCACTACAGGCTGCCACATAAATTTTGTCTTCACTGCCCCCACCTTCGCTGGTCCCTACCAACTCACATAGGCAGGTTGATCGGGGATCCGAGAACGTCTCTAAGAAGATTAAAACAAATGCCTCGATTGCCGTACCAGCCCCGAAGAATCAAACTGGCTCTACAAACGTTCCCGCAGCTGTGAAAAAGAAACAAAATCTTCATACTACGTCATCTAGGGACCCACGAACGCTCTCAACCGCTGACAGCCGGCCTATGAATGGCAGTCATAAGGAACTATCTCAACCTAATTTGACATAGTGCACCAGTATATTTCTCACCTGCGTCTTTTTTCCTTTTTTCTTTTTTCTCGAGTCCACCTCCCAGTATGTCTAGCACAACTTTTATACTTCTCTTAATGGCGCAATTTCTCACTGTGGCCACTGTGAATATCAATGTAATAGAATGCCCTCTGAAATTTCAACTGTTGGAGAGATTCCTTCGAGATGCAGACATTGACATTGCCTTCATTCAAGAAGTTGCTCTACCCTGTTTGCCCATATCTGCCTTCTACAAACAATACATCAATACCGGTAATACGAATAGAGGGACCGGATTCCTCATAAGACATGATATCCCACTCGAAGGTGTGCTATGTCATCCATCAGGACGCATAATATCTGGACACATAAACAATACCACCCTGATAAATGTATATGCCCCATCCGGGTCCAATAAACGTGTGGAACGGAAAATGTTCTTTCAACAGAGTATACTGCCTCATCTGCACGACGTTAAGGAAAAACTTATTCTTGCAGGGGATTTGAATTGTATTCAACGTCCAGAAGATTCCACTAGCTCATACCAAGGTGTCAACCCGGCTCTCAGGACCCTTCTTACCTCCCTACACCTCATTGATGCTGTGGATAGTTTAAGGGTGCCCCTGCCCCATTACACCTGTATAAGTCACAACTCCTCATCACGACTTGACCGCATCTACTTTTCACAGGAACTTATCCAGCCTAGACGATATGAAGTGATACCTGCCAGTTTCACTAACCATCATGCTGTCGTATGTACAATCTCTTACCCCCATCCCATATTTCACATAGGAAGAGGTTATTGGAAGCTGAATTGCTCGCTGTTACTGGAGGAGGAATGCCAAGATATTTTCAGACAACACTGGACTCGATGGGTCCAACAAAAATGCAAATTTCGCGACTGCGCAGACTGGTGGGATATTTTAGTTAAACCAGGGATCCGCCGCGTCTTTAAGAACATATCTTACCAACGAGGTCGGGAAAGACGGGATACAGTTGAATTTTACTATCGAGTTCTTCGCCAGCTCCAGCAAAGATCTGATGCTGGGGAGCGTATATATGACCAGATCCGGGAAGTTAAAACCAAGCTCCTGTCTCTACAGCAACGAACGCTCGCTCATATAAACGTGGCTTTAAAAGATCGTACAGTGCTCCCGGACGAAAGTGAAAGTGTATACCATATCGCCAAAGGACAACGTGAGCGGCAACGTAAATATATCCACCGCCTCCGCACCAGTAATGGAAGTGTCGTCACCTCCCCTGACGCTATACGTCGTGAAATATCATTATTTTATCAACGGTTCTACGCTAAGGCTCCCATTGATCCACAGCAGGTGACCCTATTGCTGTCATCTTGCAGTACCCAACTATCTCCGGACAACAAAACTCTGCTCAGCGCGGATATTACGGATGAAGAGATTCACTCTGTGGTTAAGCAACTCCCAAACAACCGCTCACCTGACATTGATGGACTGCCATATGAAATGTATAAACACTTCTGGCCTCTCATTGGCAAAGAATTTTGTCATGTCCTGCGTACCATTCTCCAACGTCGTGCTCTTTGTCAATCACATCACGAGGGTACCATAGTCCTCATACCAAAAACCTCCTCTCCCATGGCAGTTGGTGACTTCCGACCAGTTACTCTGCTCTGCAGTGACTATAAAGTCCTTACCAAAGTACTTGCATGACGATTGAAGACTGTTCTACCTGATATCATTGGTGATGAACAATGTTGCAGTATTCCTGGAAGAACTCTGTTAACAAACTTAGCGATACTACGGGACCTACACTTAAAAGCCGAAATGCTCCCCACTGAGCCAATGAGTTTTCTCACCTTAGATCTTGATAAAGCTTTCGACCGCATCAGTCATGAATACTTGTACATGGTCTTGCAACACTTCGAATTTCCTGAAATCCTTATTGACTACATTCGTATGATAAATTGTCATGCTACGTCTCGAGTGCTCGTCAACGGTTTTCTTTCCCCTCTGATTCCAATACAACGATCAGTTAGGCAAGGATGTCCCCTCTCCATGCTACTTTTTGTCATTGGCCTTGAACCGTTCATTCGGACTACCCAGGTGAAGCTACAGGGTTACAAACTGTCCACACATGTTTTTGGAATGTGCGCCTATGCTGATGACGTATCAATATTGATCCGCAATAATGAAGACATCTCCCACATCGATAGCGTCCTTCAGCTCTACCATATCGCCTCTGGAGCAAAATCGAACCCCCAGAAAACTGCTTTGCTTCCGCTCAATACCAACTCAGTGATTACCCAACAGCCCTGGTTCCGGATAGTAAATGAGGTGAAAATTCTTGGCATTACCTGGAAGCAATCGCTTCTGGACACAGTGCAAGCAAACTGGACTAAGGTCATTGCCAAAGTTAGGGGAGTGCTGATCCAATATAGTGCAACGGGTCATGGTCCTCAACGTGTTTGCGCTCTCTAAAATATGGTATGTCGCACAACTTTTCCCACTTCCCAAAATGTTTGAGAGCCAATTGGCAAAATATACAGGTTGGTTTATATGGCAAGGATTTTTGTTCCGAGTACAACGGGAACAGTTGTATCTCCCATCCCGGCAAGGCGGGCTAGGGCTAACAGCTCATGGCATGAAATGCCGTGCACTCCTCTGCAAGAACGATATCACCATTCTTTCCCAACATGACACTTTTACGAAAGCGCTATACAAAGATATTCGAAACACAGCCCGTGGTTGTGATAGAGCTTTGCCGAAGATATTTAGGGACCATCAACAGCACCTTCTGGAAACTGTTCGCCAAATGCCTTCAGGGACTGTTCCAACGACGAAAAGTATTTATAACATGTTGCGGCAAGTGGTACACTCCAAACCGCGAATAGAGGCCACCACCCTCTAAGTCCATTGGCCCACTGTTTGGAAAAAATTTGGGGCTATGACCATTTCTTCTGCTGTACACTTCCAGGTTTTTATCTTCCTCAACGATCTCATCCCAACCGCTCTACGGCGATATACCATCCGTCTTGAAGCTTACCCATGGTGTACTATATGTGGTCAAACTGATACGGCGATACACCGCTTCACATCATGCACGCGAGTTGCCTCCACGTGGCTGTGGTGTAAGGGAAAAGTATGTCAACTATTAAATGTGCCCACGGATGACCTTGATGACAGGAAGTTGGTTCGTTTGTCGGTGACCGCCTTCCCCCAAATTAAACAGACTGCCATTGTGTGGATAATGGGCCAATATGTACACTTCGTGATGGACAATGATCAACATTTCTCGTTCCTGGATCTCAGGTATCACCTGCAAAAAGAGCGTTGGAAGCTTAGTGAAAGTGGACAATTGTACGATAAATATGGACACTATCTGGATTTCTTGTGATGTATTAGTATGGTATTTATCATATCTGAAAATTCTGTAATTCTGTCAAGAGCTAATAAAAAAAAAGTTAGCGGAATGGGTCGAGTGCTCGACTCTGGTTCGAGGGGGACCTCAGATCGAATCTCACTCAAGGCATAATTTTTTACTTCGTATGTTTCAATTTTCTTTGCTCGGGCAGTGGTTTTTCCGAACGTCACCATCATTCATTTCATCATAATTATAAATAATTAAATATTAATGTAATTTTTCAAGTGCTCGTACTGCAGCTTGTTCACCAAGATTTTACTCGTAATACACTTTAACGTGGGCAACCCACCCATAGATGTTCACTTCATCTTTCCATTTCATTTATATACCCTTATTGCCACCACAGAATTTCAACTACCGTAATACAGTAAAGTGAACAGGGAACTGTCCTTCATCCATTTTGCTGAACTATCATAAAATATTTGATGTAGTGTAGTTATTTCTTTGTATAACTTTTATAAAAGTTCAGTTTTATAAAATATTTGATAAAATTTCTTTGACAAATTTATTTGATAGTGTAATACTGCCCTAAGGAATAAAAAAAACAAAACAAGAAGAAAAAAAAAGAAAAAAAAAGTGGTAGAGCGTTAGCCTATCGCTCAAATGCCTATGGTTCAAACCCGATCAGAGCTAGGTTTATTGCTTGAAATGTTATATGTTTATTGTTTTGTAATGACTCAGATGTTTTAAAATTAAGCGTTATATTGTGCATATTATGGTGTAAAATATATATTTAATTAAAACATAATTCGCCAGCAGATTTACTCGAGACATCTAGCTGCCAAAAAGGTAACTGCACGCCGACCTACTTATTAACTTCCAGATTTTATTGAAAAGTTTCTTCTTCTGGCCGCTAGAATGCACTCGCTCTGTTAGGATTATATTGTTCGATATTTCACCACTAGATGTCACGACTAGTCTACGTGGGGCTCCATTGATTACTATACCATTGAGATTCTATGCGCATCGAATTTGAAGAATGACAAGATGATACTACGATACATTTTTACTTTTTATTTTAAAGGGTTTGTAACAGCCTATTTTGCGTTACTTGAAAATGTTATTTGAAGTAAAGAACAAAACGATTTCACATAGTAACTGAATTCAAGCCGTTGGTGTTAGTTCAGGTTATTAATTACTACTTTTATTTCAGGCAAATAGCAATCGAAAATATCCACATTGTTTGTATACACACGTCTCTGTAGGGTCATGGAAAGATTTGTTAATTCAATTAGGGTTGTGAAAGCCATGCACAACCAGACGTGTAAAGACATGCCTCAACTCAAAGTTGGATGTTGCCCACGGCAGGTCGTATATGTAATAATAATAATAATAATAATAATAATAATGTTATTGGTTTTACATCCCTTCTAACTACTGCTGCTTTTAGAGACACCGGGGTGCCGGAATTTTGGCCCGATGGGGATCTTTAACGTGCCAGTAAATGTACTGACACGGCTCCCTCGCATTTGTGCACCCTCTAATGCCAGCTGACTGCGCCAGGATACGAACCTGCAACCTAGGGCCCAGCAAGCGAGAACGTTACCGCTGAGCCACGCAGCCAGTCCGGTCGATTATGTCTCCAGATCCATAACATTCTTGATATACTTCTTATCTTTCTTTCTTTCTTTCTTTCTTCAATGATGGTAGCAGTTTTTATCTAGGTTGTGGCGTTTGGTAGAGGTAAATCGTTTCTAAGGTCTTCAACAAAGAATAGTTCTATTATACTCTTTGAAAATAACAACGAGTTATAACTATACTCATACATTTAGGAGAAAGTAGGCTATATGTTCTTTACTGAACATCTTGTTGCAAGATGGAATGGAGTTCTCTATATCGGTACGTTGAGGAACGAACGAACTATGGACCAGGTCTCTAAAATAACTACTTTATGCATACTGGTATGAAAATTATGGTGGAGCCCCATTTTATCGAGGTAGGCCTTGTTATTATTATCGCTAATTTAGAGAAAAAAGAAAGAAAGATCCTACACAGCATACTTGGACCGTACTACAAAAATGGCATCTACATCAGAAAATCTAGGCAAGAAATATACCCTAAGATAGAGAAGATCACAGACACAATGCGAAAATGCAGAGTTTACTTCTACGGTCATATACGACGGTTGATCGTCTCCCGATGGACGAAATGTATCTTCAATATCTTTGACTCAAAACCAAAAATGGCAATGCCACGATACGTTACTGACCAGAAAGATCCTAAAGAAATGCTGATACCAGCAGAAGATGCACAAGACCGAAATCTTTATAGAGCAGCTATCAAGACCTTTGGGACTTTCCGTGACGAAAAACGGACAACTGGTGCGAAATTGAACAGAAGAACGTCGTGCAAAACACAGTGAGCTCATGAAGACAATGTGGAGCAAGTGAAAAATGAACAAATGCCAGAATGTAAAATGAGGCTTATCGTGGTCCATAGTTGGCCAATTAGCGAAATTGAATGAATTATTATTATTATTATTATTATTATTATTATTATTATTATTATTATTATTATTATTAATGGAGCTCGGGTACTTGGTATGGCTTGAAGGTGGAGCTCACAGTCTCAAAAAGGTTGTGAACGCCTGATCTCGAGGTGCTGACCGTGGTCATCGGAAGTGTGGTATTTACTCCGTTTTTCATTTATTTATTTGAACTGCCGTGTATAAGGTACACAGGGCGATGATGTAGTGATAATTGAGCACGAAAATGCCTGATGGCGGAGATTAAGGCCATGATAAACGGTACATATTTGATCACCCTTTATACAGGGTGGACAAAATAAACCGGTCCGTAATATACAGTATGTGTTTATTTTTTATTTTTTATTTTTCTATCTATTTATTTTCTTTCTTTCTTTCTTTTTTTCTTTCTTTCTTTCTTTCTTTCTTTCCTTCTTTGTTTCTATCTTTCCTTCTTTCTATCTATCTTTCTTTCTTCCTTTCTTTCTATCTTTCCTTCTTTCTATCTTTCTTCCTTTCTTTCTTTCTTTCTTTCTTTCTTTCTTTCTTTCTATCGTCCTTCCATTCTTTCTATCTTTCTTTCTATCTTTCCTTCTTTCTGTCTTCCTTTCTTTCCTTCTCTCCTTCTTTCATTCTTTCTTTCTATCTCTCCTTCTTTCTATCTTTCCTTCTTTCAATCTTTCTTTCTTTCTTTCTTTCTTTCTATCGTTCTTCCTTTCTTTCTTTCTTTCTTTCTTTCTTTCTATCTATCTTTCTTTCTTTCTTTCTTTCCTTATTTCTTTCTTTCTTTCTTTCTTTCCATCTTTCCTTCTTTCTATTTTTCTTTCTTTCTATCTTTATTTCTGTCTTTCCTTCTTCTTTTCTTTCTTTCCTTCTTTATTTCTATCTTTCCTTCTCTCTATCTTTCTTTCTTTCTTTCTATCTTTCCTTCTTTCTTTCTATATTTCCTTCTTTCTATTGAATCCTTTATCCACAGGCTGTATAAAGGATTCTAATAAATTATTCATCATCTTTTGATACTTTTCTACAGACAGCAGATATGAGAGCCAGACGGAGTTGGGAAATATTGAGAAATCAGTGGCAGAGAGAACACACTGGGTTAAGCTCCTGTGGTATTTTAGAAAGTAGCATAAAATTCATGACACATAGGACAGGTGCAACTTTTAGCGCGAAGATGGCTTGGGTACGCACAATATGGCTTGTTACTATAAGAGTTGGCGCCAAGAAGAAGATTGAATGCTACGATGTAATTGGTCAATCTTCATGTTAACCACTCCATGTGGCAGGAAGCCAAGTAAGAGCGAGCAAAGATCTACAAGAGTCTGAACCAATAATATCAAGACGCCCTGTTTAAGCGGCAACTCGGCGTGGTAACGTACCCTGGTAAATTAACGCGGGAGTTATCTACGGATTAATTCCACGATCGATTCGAGCTAGCTATAGCATAATCGTAACCTCCACATTGCTACGAACTCAATGATACCGATCGCATGCTAGTCTGATAATTATTATGGAATATTTTTCCATAAACACACTTCCATACCTACTCTAGCCAGTTTCATTTATATATGATCCAGGAAGCTTTGATAGATGACTTTTATTTGAGCGTCTGAGGACGTAGGGACTTTTATTTGAGCTTTTGAGGGAGTAAGGCCGTTATTCAGGTGTCTGGGGACACGAGGCATAACTTCATATTTTTCATGTATTTGAACATGGAACATTTTGGTAAAGTTATAAGTGTAACTTCAGTGATTTGTTTGTAGTCCCAGCACTTTTTTTTCGTGTAGCCTCCAGAGAGGCCGAGTGCAGGTCTTTCAAGTCGACGCCCGTGGGCGACCTGCGCGTCAGAATGAGAGATGGAATGGATGAAGATGAAATGAAAATGGGCAAGGATGAGGAGGGAAGTGGCCGTGGCCTGTCAGTAGGTACCGTCCCAGCATTTGCCTGGTGTTGAAAATGGGAAACCACGGAAAACCATTTCAAGGACAGCCGACGGTGGGGCTCGAACCCACTCGTCTACCGAGTCAGCAGAGAGCTTGGCCCCATGACCTAATGCTGCGCGTTAGCCAGCGTAGCCACTACTGTCGGTGTCCCAGCACTACCAGATAGGACCAGTTCATCGAAATAATTCACCAATAGACTGACAAGGAATTTAGTACTTGTTCGGTGAATTTAATAGGAAATATATCGTGTGTGTATCTGACAAACTTTATTTAATTCAGCACGAGATGACGTCTAGGAACGAGGCCGGATCTTGGAACCAGCAGGACATTTGCAAGAAGATGTCGATAGAGAGCTAAGCATTTTAAAGGAGTGATGGCTGTAGATGTTTACCCTACGCTGTTCTATAGGGATGAGTTCAAATGAGTTTATTTATTTATTAAATCAGCTATGGTTTTATGGGACGTATTTTTTAAAATATTTGTTTGCTTATTTGGTAATGTAGATTCTTAGTTCTTGTTTACTGACACATTAAGTATGGGACAAGCCGAGCGTTTTGTAATTTGTAAATATTGTGATTTTGTTTGGTTCAACTATACGGGGTTATGCGCAGCTCGTGCTCGCATTCGCTTGCGTAAGTCGTGGTCAAGCATTATAATTCGGAGGTATGCCTTATAACAAAACTGGAACTGAATTAATTTGAGATTAAAAATAGAATTTGGAGGGTAAAGATTATTTGTTAGCAGAATTTTATGACGGATCAGGATTATTTTGATAGTTGCTTTTCTAGCTGATCTGTATGGGATGGCACTTTGCACCCGAGTTTTTGTTGTTTATTTTGTTTAATGTGTCTATGGACGCAAGGTAGGTTGATCTGTTTTGAGCGAACCCAGTTGGTATTGTACCCGTTCGTCCTGGGGATGCGATGACCCATCTGCTATTGCATCGCATTCCTGGAGTTCCAGGACAGAGCGGTGTTAAATGAACCTCTAGTCAAATAAGGAATGTGTCGGAAATTCAGCTGAGTTATCGAAAAAGCAGTGGGTAACACGAGACAAAGTATCCCTAGGGTCGTTACGGGCTTAAGTTTAATAAAAAAATGCAAATATCAATGGGCGCCATCAACTGAATTCCTAGCAAACCACCTCCTTTCCGGTTAAGCCTTAATCAAGACAAGGAAAGAAAAAGGAAAATCACACCATCATCAGATCACAACTAAGATAAAAACAAATTTATTTCACTTTGATAGTCAGACAGACATTTTAAATATTCATCCTACCTGAGAGTATGGTCGAATGCCAACGTTAAATTGTCATTGTCCAAAAATCGAACCATCTCTTTTCTAATCAAAAATATTTCATCCACATAAAACGTGAAAATCTCTAAAGTTCTCTTGGGTTCTCAGGATCACTGTAGCACTATGTCTTTCGTCACTGACATTTGTGATACCTGAGACCTAATTTCTCTTTAATTTAACATCATGGATGTGGATTTAAAAAAATTATTAATCTGTCTAAACATACACGTATTATAATCACATATTTTAAACATCACGTAATTTATGGCTTGCATGGCATAATTCAAATGTTAAATACGTTAGTAAAATGCTCCTAAACATCGAATAATTAATTTACACTATTTACATTGTCATTACAAATTGCTTGTTCGTGAATTACAGAAAATCCACTGCTCATTGGTCATCATCATCATCAACATCAAAGTTAAATATTTCTGTCATTAATTCTCATCTCAAAATTCAACATATTCCTGTCAGAATCATTAACTCATCACCATTAAATCATTTAAATGAAAATTATTATCATTACTTCATTATGCTTTCTAATTATTCACACACTCCTATTTTATCATCTACTTCAGATTAAATCATCTTAAATCATCAATACAAATTATTTAATTCCTCAACTCAAGTTGCAATTTCTTCAATTATATCTCAATTAAATTTATTTTTAATCCCATATAAATTCATTAATCATCAGCTTCTTTAATTAATTATCACCTTCTAATTCAGTTATTCATCATCTATCCAATCATCTATTAATTTATTTAAATCAGTTTATTTATCCAATCTTTAATTCATCCATTTATTTAATTCGTTGATTTACTCCAAAATTTAATTTATCAATTTATTTAAATTTTATTCTTCTGGTTATTTAGATTTTCATTATTTCATCTAGTCATTCTGATTTTTATTTCATTAGGTCAGATCATTAATATGCTTAAATTTTAGATTATTATTTCATTAATTCTTATTCTCAGAAAATCTTGTATTATCAACTTTATTTATTTGTTTAATTTCCTAACAAATTGTTTAATATGGGTTATAGAACGTTGTCTTACAGTTTTATCACTTCCAAGTTATATCTCGTATTTAATTTTCATGCCCAAACATATTATTGCCTTCACGACATCACGTTGGATCTGACTATCCACAACTACATTATATATCCTCAATTCTTCAAATATCACATTTGAATACAACAATTATTCCACAAAACTCCATAAATATTCAGCTTACACAGCATGAATCTCAACAATTACGCTAGACTGGGTCGACAACTTCATGTCTGCCTCAAAATGCATTAGCAACATTGCAACTATCACTTGGCAACTTTTACAAAATGCCTATCACAAACTTCATTTAACCATGTTGCATGATCTAAAAAAATATATAACTGGCTTCAAATTATCAACGCGCACAATCTCCAATAACTGTAATTAATCTGATCACATCTAGACAACTTCTTAAACAATTGAAAAAAACATTACCTTAGTAATTCAAGATCTGCTTTCAAATAGCATAAATTCTCTTACAATTCTCATAATTCACATCACAGAAAAACACCAATGTGCTATAACCTCTCATATCAAAATCTGCAATACTGATCTGCCTTAAAATAAATCTGACCATTAATGATTCATCTTACAAGATTCAATTACTTTAAATCCTTCTCAAAGGTATCAAACACAATTATAAAAATCATCAAAAGTATCAGCTGTACCAGCTGTTAAACTGAAAGTACTCTTAAAAGAGTATAACAACAAAATATTGGATTGGCAAACAAGAATTACAAATTTAACCCTGTTGACATTTATCTTTACTTTATTTAACAAAATTTCGACTGATATGTGACTAGTAGTTCCTTGTTTGATTCTCTTACAATCTCATACACACTCGGATGATAAAAATGAGTCCCTCAATGGCAAGTAAGATGAGTAACCACCGTACAGTCGTATAAATACAAAAGACTTCGCCCCGTCGACTAACATGATAGTGCCCTGAACGATGGGTAAGATGAGTAACCACCATACAATCGTATAAATACGAAAGACCCCATCTCGAAGACTATATGAGTGAATGTACCAGATAGGAATCAACAAGTCTCTAGTTGTCATATAAAAGCGATATTCATTCACTAAAGTGAATAACATCTTAATATCTCCAAACAATTCAATGGAAAAAATCCCTACTGATGAATAATACACACTCGCTAGTATGCAATGAACTGACGAAGTAATTTAGATAATCAATTGCAGATCACGAGTTCGAAATACTCGTCACACAAAAAAAAACTATTCATGAAAACTATCCTTGCTGGAAAAATGTCTAAAAGACCTAACATCTGCTTAATAAAGCCAACCAATGGTGAGAATTCCGTATAATGATGCCTGCCATATCATATGGTCACGCCATATTCTAGCAAAATTTCGAAGCATATAAAGTCAAAGCCATGTCTAAATAATCGTATCACTCCTATTAGAAAAATATACATGTGTGCCCAGTATTCATGAAAATAATCGTATCAGGAAGTTATAACTCTTACAGTACCTTCTCATAATCAGCTGTTATTAAATTTCAAAGATCGTCGATTTTCCTTATGTAATGAATTTCTCGAAAGATCGGCGTGAATATCATTCCACCCACGCAATGACGATTGCCTTCAAATCCCAAGTGAATCAGCTGGTGGACCTCCTCCTCGTCAGGAATCGAATCCATCGCTCTGTGGTGCCATCGCGTCTCTGTCTGCGTTTACTCCGACATGATGAACTGCTGGTTATCCATAGCGGATATTGTCCAAATCTTCACGAAAAAGTTCATAGAAACAGCGGACCCCCTATTCCTCTTCTACGTTACGCCACTGTTCCATACAATGTTCGGTTTGAGTGTTGAAAGTTCAATCTCCAATAACTGCTAAGTCTCACTTTCATAAAATAAAATTTTATATGAGAGTGTCTAAGTTTATGAAACACCCTGTAGCTGTGTTCATACTCGGTAATTTATAACACTTCATAAGAAAGAATTGCATTAATGCACGTGCCAAAGTTTATAAGTGCATATGTTTGAAACATTTCATTTGCCTAAAATTGTTAATGTTACTTGGAATGCGTTATGAAATGCATAGTCGTAATATCAGTGAATAACTAAGTTCAACTGAAGTTCAAAGTTGCAGTATCTCGTAACTATCTGCTTGTACAATTCAAATGCTGAATAAACGTTCCAACTCAATGTTGTAATCTCTGCCTAAAGCTGGCCTCGCCATGTCGCTCTACTATGCTGTTCTGCGTTGAAATGCAGCTTGGAATAAAGTTCTCCAACTACTCGCAATGCTGTTCTAAAACCCCGGCCTTCTCATGCTTGCTTGGCTCGTACAGCTGGTTCTATAACCGGTCTTCATGCTGCCTACTGCGGATGTCCGCCCGGCTCACTGACCTACTTTTCGTTCGCTGCTCGGTGAAGTTAAAACTGTCGCTTTCACTTTCCGTGACAAAACTTGTTCGCTGCGCGACCTTTATCATACGCTTGGCATGTCCTACTCAGCTCGCTGTCTGACCTCGACTGCGTTGCTCGCTGTACTGGACTCTCTTGCTAACAGATCTCGACTGCTTGGCTCACTGAGCTCGACTGACTGTCTCTGGACTGCCTTGACCCTTACCTGCCTGGCGCAGTCACGTGACGTTCTCCCCACCTCTGTGCTCTTGCGTCACAAATATAATCTCGAACCCCGATCATCTCGGCTATTAAGTTATAAAATACCTTAAGGGTTATCTGACTTCCTTTAAATTATTACCATATATAATGCATGTTATATCTCCTCTTCTGAGATGTTTAAATACCATGTTCCATATAGATCTTAATAAAGCTTCATATTTCTATCCATCTGCCTGACTACGGTCGGCGCCTTCTTAATCCTAGACCTACTACGTCATCTTGACATTCCTCTGAGCGCTATGTTTTCTTAACTCTTCCTAACATCTCAACTACGGCTTAATGTCTGCTGGCGTAGCCGATAGCCTCAACTAGGTATCGGGTACATCTCTCCCGTACATCTCCTTTTTTATCAGGATTGAGAAAAAATACACTCTCAGGCATCCTATATATAACACATGTACACGATAGCTCTACAATCCACTTATTCAGCATGATGGTACTTTCTGACTCTCAACAATGATGATTGACTTCCAATGATTAGCATCTTGATTCTGTATTACTTTGACGTCTATTTCTTCCTTCGCCACCCGTGCTTGCTCGATTGACATCTCTGACTGACTCCTCGGGTGGTGTACTAGGCTGTCTACTTTCTTGTCTCGACCTCTCATATTCACGATTATCTCGTCTTTCATTTGGCTCATTTCTTCGGCCATCCTGCCTGTCGTTCCGATTATACTGTTGACCTTGGCTCCAGTTATTTCTACCACGATATCTATTGTTGTATCGATTCCTATCTTGATATCTGGAATTCTGATTATAATTTCTGTATTGGCTGTCTCTTGCTTCCTGATCGTATGGCCTCTCATATGGTCCTCTATTTCGATCATTTCCACGAACGTTACGGATGTTTCCTCGATTTCTTTCGTTCCTTCTGTTTTCCCAGGAATCTCTTCTGTCCGTCTGAGCTGCGTTATCAACGACTACCGCATTCACCTCTTGCGTGTTTCGATTGTCGTTTCTTGCATTTCTGGGTGTAACTTGAGCGCTTGTATAGTCTAATCGCCGTAAAATGTCGTCATAGTGCTCAAGTGTGTTTGCTCCCGACGCTATGAGTGATCGCTGTACCTCAATCGGTAACTGTCTCGCTATAGCTTGCAAAAGCTCTTCTTCTGGCAATGGAGGAATCAGAAACTGTAATTTAGCCAATTGTGAAGTAAAATAATTGGCATAATGCGTCGGATGTGACGTAGAATAACGCTTCGAGTACATTTCTGCTCTTACGTTCAGTTGATCCTCTGCACTCCAAAATCTCCTTAAGAATGCTATTGCAAATTGCTCCATATTCGCAAAATTGCTTCTGAATGCTCTAAACCAAGTTAACGCAGGCCCGTCTAAGGCGCGTTCGACTATCCTTAGCTCTCTTTCCTTGGCTACTCTATGTTCCGCCATGTAGTCTCGAATATCTCGCAGAAATTCGACTGGTGTGACTCCTGTGTTTCCAGAAAACTTCCTCGGCTTGTCATCCAGATTTCTGATAATGGTAACTGGACCTGAGTATCGTTCACTTGTACCCAACGTACTCCTATTCGAACTCGGATTATCCTGAGGGGTTGAACTTGCCCTTTCGAATGTCACATTCGGTTGCGTTTGACGGTCTTCTCCCATGCTAACTTCTTGATTACCCATACTGCGGTCTATCGGTGTCTGATTTATCGATATTTCCCCTGATGTAATATTTTGACTTGAGAAACTATTAATCATAGATTCTAGTTTAGTCATCCTATCTTCTGCCAGTTTCTCTGCGGTCTTGACCTGAGTCTTAAACTCATCTAACGACGTAACATTCTGCGTTTTATTACTCTCCTCTAAATCGTTTTTCAACTTGTCAATCTTGTCTTCGCATGTATTCTTTACTGACGTGACTTGTTCCTTTAACAGATCAACATCCGTCCTAAATAGAGTTGAATCTATCTTCATCGCTTCCTTGTTCTCCGTAAATCTCGCTTCTAAGTTTGCCATACCTGCGATTAATTTCTCATCTAATCCTGCACGTTTTTCTTTTGCTTCGGCATCGACCTCACTATACCGTTCTTCCACGATTGCACCGACTCTATTTGTGAATAAAGCTAAGTTTTCATTAACCTTTTGCTCTATATCATCATCCATTTTCCTAATATCTTTCTGCAATTGATTCTCTAATGATTTTAAATTAGAATTAACCTCTCCTAAGACTTCCTCTTTAATGGTCCCAATTACTGACTTTAAATCTTTAATCTCATTACCTAGATTCATCTCTAGACCTTTGATTTTAGACTCGAAAGATACTTCGGTAGACCACTCTTGAATTTTGCCTACATCTGCCACTAAACCATCGATGTCGAATCTCAACTTCGATACATCCGATTTAATGTCTTTCTGTATGACATAACGTCTGTTCTTAAAGTAAGAATGTTTTCTTCTCCTCTACTTTCTAATTCAATAATATTCTTTCTTAATATTTGAACATTTTCCTCTCCTTTCATATTTACTGCAATTATATCTAATTGTAAAGTCTTAAGCATTTCATTATTCTTTAAAGTTAATCTATTCTCTAACCTAGTTAACTTGTTTTCTAACTCTGTGTTAGTTTCTTCACTACGAGCTTGTAATTTCTCTTCCAATGATTTAAAATTATCCTCACTAGTTGACTGTAATCTTTCTTCTAATGATTTAAAACTATCCTTCAAATTAGCTTCACTATTTGACTGTTATCTAGTCTCCAATAACATCAACTCATCTTTACTATTTGACTGTAATAATTTTAAATTTTCTTCACTAGTTGACTGTAATAATTATACATTAGCTTCGTTACTAATCTGTAATGATTTTAAATTTTCTTCAGTACTAGTCTGTAATGCTTGCACATTTTCTTTACATTTAGCTTCTAACCTAGCTTCTGAACTATTTATCTGTTCATTAACTTCTGTTTCCATTTTAGAAATAGTTTCTGCAATACCAGACATACCACCCTGTAACTCTCCTAACACCTTAGCTAAATCTTCCTGCAACATAATTATATTTTCAATAGACGTTTTATTCAGAGACGTTAGACAACAACACATCACAATGTCTCAATTCCTGCATTCATTGGGTATAGGAAAAATGTGACTTACAACTAACATGATATAATACTAATACGATTAACATGAACACTGGAATGGGCACACAAGTATATTGTCTGACTAAGTTTAATAAATTTTATAACACCATTAAATGAACTTGAGATCAATCTCTCAGTAATCTAAATCTGATGTGATTCCATAGAATAAACAAAATCGAAGCCCCACGTTGGGCGCCAATTCTCCCTCCCTCTCTCTCTCTCTCTCTGTACCCGTTCGTCCTGGGGATGCGATGACCCATCTGCTATTACATCGCACTCCTGGAGTTCCAGGACAGAGCGGAGTTAAATGAACCTCTAGTCAAATAAGGAATGTGTCGGAAATTCAGCTGAGTTATCGAAAAAGCAGTGGGTAACACGAGACAAAGTATCTCTAGGGTCGTTTCGGGCTTAAGTTTAATAAAAAATGCAAATATAAATGGGCGCCATCAACTGAATTCCTAGCAAACCACCTCCTTTCCGGTTAAGCCTTAATCAAGACAAGGAAAGAAAAGGAAAATCACACCATCATCAGATCACAACTAAGATAAAAACAAATTTATTTCACTTTGATAGTCAGACAGACATTTTAAATATTCATCCTACCTGAGAGTATGGTCGAATGCCAACGTTAAATTGTCATTGTCCAAAAATCGAACCATCTCTTTTCTAATCAAAAATATTTCATCCACATAAAACGTGAAAATCTCTAAAGTTCTCTTGGGTTCTCAGGATCACTGTAGCACTATGTCTTTCGTCACTGACATTTGTGATACCTGAGACCTAATTTCTCTTTAATTTAACATCATGGATGTGGATTTAAAAAAATTATTAATCTGTCTAAACATACACATATTATAATCACATATTTTAAACATCACGTAATTTATGGCTTGCATGTCATAATTCAAATGTTAAATACGTTAGTAAAATGCTCCTAAACATCGAATAATTAATTTACACTATTTACATTGTCATTACAAATTGCTTGTTCGTGAATTACAGAAAATCCACTGCTCATTGGTCATCATCATCATCAACATCAAAGTTAAATATTTCTGTCATTAATTCTCATCTCAAAATTCAACATATTCCTGTCAGAATCATTAACTCATCACCATTGAATCATTTAAATGAAAATTATTATCATTACTTCATTATGCTTTCTAATTATTCACACACTCCTATTTTATCATCTACTTCAGATTAAATCATCTTAAATCATCAATACAAATTATTTAATTCCTCAACTCAAGTTGCAATTTCTTCAATTATATCTCAATTAAATTTATTTTTAATCCCATATAAATTCATTAATCATCAGCTTCTTTAATTAATTATCACCTTCTAATTCAGTTATTCATCATCTATCCAATCGTCTATTAATTTATTTAAATCAGTTTATTTATCCAATCTTTAATTCATCCATTTATTTAATTCGTTGATTTACTCCAAAATTCAATTTATCAATTTATTTAAATTTTATTCTTCTGGTTATTTAGATTTTCATTATTTCATCTAGTCATTCTGATTTTTATTTCATTAGGTCAGATCATTAATATGCTTAAATTTCAGATTATTATTTCATTAATTCTTATTCTCAGAAAAACTTGTATTATCAACTTTATTTATTTGTTTAATTTCCTAACAAATTGTTTAATATGGGTTATAGAACGTTGTCTTACAGTTTTATCACTTCCAAGTTATATCTCGTATTTAATTTTCATGCCCAAAAATATTATTGCCTTCACGACATCACGTTGGATCTGACTATCCACAACTACATTATATATCCTCAATTCTTCAAATATCACATTTGAATACAACAATTATTCCACAAAACTCCATAAATATTCAGCATACACAGCATGAATCTCAACAATTACGCTAGACTGGGTTCGACAACCTCATGTCTGCCTCAAAATGCATTAGCAACATTGCAACTATCACTTGGCAACTTCTACAAAATGCCTATCACAAACTTCACTTAACCATGTTGCATGATCTACAAAAAATATATAACTGGCTTCAAATTATCAACGCGCACAATCTCCAATAACTGTAATTAATCTGATCACATCTAGACAACTTCTTAAACAATTGAAAAAAATATTACCTTAGTAATTCAAGATCTGCTTTCAAATAGCATAAATTCTCTTACAATTCTCATAATTCACATCACAGAAAAACACCATTGTGCTATAATCTCTCATATCAAAATCTGCAATACTGATCAGCCTTAAAATAAATCTGACCATTAATGACTCATCTTACAAGATTCAATTACTTTAAATCCTTCTCAAAGGTATCAAACACAATTATAAAAATCATCAAAAGCATCAGCTCTACCAGCTGTTAAACTGAAAGTACTCTTAAAAGAGTATAACAACAAAATATTGGATTGGCAAACAAGAATTACAAATGTAACCCTGTTGACATTTATCTTTACTTTATTTAACAAAATTTCGACTGATATGTGACTAGTAGTTCCTTGTTTGATTCTCTTACAATCTCATATACACTCGGATGATAAAAATGAGTCCCTCGTAAGATGAGTAACCACCGTACAATCGTATAAATACGAAAGACCTCGCCCCGTCGACTAACATGATAGTGCCCTGAACGATGGGTAAGATGAGTAACCACCATACAATCGTATAAATACGAAAGACCCCATCTCGAAGACTGAATGAGTGAATGTACCAGATAGGAATCAACAAGTCTCTAGTTGTCATATAAAAGCGATATTCATTCACTAAAGTGAATAACATCTTAATATCTCCAAACAATCCAATGGAAAAAAATCCCTACTGATGAATAATACACACTCGCTAGTATGCAATGAACTGACGAAGTAATTTAGATAATCAATTGCAGATCACGAGTTCGAAATACTCGTCACACAAAAAAAAAACTATTCATAAAAACTATCCTTGCTGGAAAAATGTCTAAAAGACCTAACATCTGCTTAATAAAGCCAACCAATGGTGAGAATTCCGTATAATGATGCCTGCCATATCATATGGTCACGCCATATTCTAGCAAAATTTCGAAGCATATAAAGTCAAAGCCATGTCTAAATAATCGTATCACTCCTATTAGAAAAATATACATGTGTGCCCAGTATTCATGAAAATAATCGTATCAGGAAGTTATAACTCTTACAGTACCTTCTCATAATCAGCTGTTATTAAATTTCAAAGATCGTCGATTTTCCTTATGTAATGAATTTCTCGAAAGATCGGCGTGAATATCATTCCACCCACGCAATGACGATTGCCTTCAAATCCCAAGTGAATCAGCTGGTGGACCTCCTCCTCGTCAGGAATCGAATCCATTGCTCTGTGGTGCCATCGCGTCTCTGTCTGCGTTTACTCCGACATGATGAACTGCTGGTTATCCATAGCGGATATTGTCCAAATCTTCACGAAAAAGTTCATAGAAACAGCGGACCCCCTATTCCTCTTCTACGTTACGCCACTGTTCCATACAATGTTCGGGTTGAGTGTTGAAAGTTCAATCTCCAATAACTGCTAAGTCTCACTTTCATAAAATAAAATTTTATATGAGAGTGTCTAAGTTTATGAAACACCCTGTAGCTGTTTTCATACTCGGTAATTTATAACACTTCATAAGAAAGAATTGCATTAATGCACGTGCCAAAGTTTATAAGTGTATATGTTTGAAACATTTCATTTGCCTAAAATTGTTAATGTTACTTGGAATGCGTTATGAAATGCATAGTCGTAATGTCAGTGAATAACTATGTTCATCTGAAGTTCAAAGTTGCAGTATCTCGTAACTATCTGCTTGTACAATTCAAATGCTGAATAAACGTTCCAACTCAATGTTGTAATCTCTGCCTAAAGCTGGCCTCGCCATGTCGCTCTACTATGCTGTTCTGCGTTGAAATGCAGCTTGGAATAAAGTTCTCCAACTACTCGCAATGCTGTTCTAAAACCCCGGCCTTCTCATGCTTGCTTGGCTCGTACAGCTGGTTCTATAACCGGTCTTTATGCTGCCTACTGCGGATGTCCGCCCGGCTCACTGACCTACTTTTCGTTCGCTGCTCGGTGAAGTTAAAACTGTCGCTTTCACTTTCCGTGACAAAACTTGTTCGCTGCGCGACCTTTAGCATACGCTTGGCAAGTCCTACTCAGCTCGCTGTCCGACCTCGACTGCGTTGCTCGCTGTACTGGACTCTCTTGCTAACAGATCTCGACTGCTTGGCTCACTGAGCTCGACTGACTGTCTCTGGACTGCCTTGACCCTTACCTGCCTGGCGCAGTCACGTGACGTTCTCCCCACCTCTGTGCTCTTGCGTCACAAATATAATCTCGAACCCCGATCATCTCGGCTATTAAGTTATAAAATAACTTAAGGGTTATCTGACTTCCTTTAAATTATTACCATATAAAATACATGTTATATCTCCTCTTTTGAGATGTTTAAATACCATGTTCCATATAGATCTTAATAAAGCTTCATATTTCTATCCATAATTCCATCTGCCTGACTGCGGTCAGCGCCTTCTTAATCCTAGACCTACTACGTCATCTTGACATTCCTCTGAGCGCTATCTTTTCTTAACTCTTCCTAACATCTCAACTACGGCTTAATGTCTGCTGGCGTAGCCGATGGCCTCAACTAGGTATCGGGTACAGTATGTTATGAGTGAGTCAGTCCAATCTTTATGGTGTGTGTGATTTTAAGGTGTGTTCGCGGGGATATATCATTGAGATTGCTGCATATTGGCCCAGTTCATAACCTCGCGAAACTGAACTCGTGGCATATAATTGTGTTTTCTTGCCATCCAAGTGGATGAGTGAGATATGTCTGCGTTTCCAGGTGGATAACGGGATCAGTGTGGTCTCATGTATAAATAGCACCGAGCTTGAAGGACTGAGAGAGAGACGAGGCAGCGATGACTCATACAGGAGGGGTGCGCTCAAATCAGATAACGCGACTTGTCATTTAGCAGGCCAGGGTCCTGTATTTCAATTTAAGACTTTGTTTGAAATTCACAAAACCTGATCGGATATATAGAGTATTTGATTGATTAAATGGGTGTTGTCCGTAGTTGTTAGGTAGCTTCCGAAACATCTGTTTGTCTGGCGTTTGATAAAATGTAAATATAATTTTTCAGCCGTTAGGCTTGTATTTTGTTGTTGTTGCTTGACTTCTTGTGTGTTTATTTTACACGTTTAATGACCCCGTGTGGCATTAGGATGTGCGAGGCTGTGTTCCCAATTTGTGATGCGAGCTTTTTAGGCTATTTTCGGCATGCTCTTTACGTTTGAGTGCTTTGGCACTGGCTAGAATCTCAGGGAGGTTTTTCATCCTTTTGTATTATTAGATCTTGCATGTATCAGTAGTAATTATAGTGTGTTAATTAAGGGTGGGTCCCATAGCCATAGTGTGATTTAAAAGATGCAACTCCGTGAGCAATATGACTGTTTCAGTTGTAAACGGACTCGCATCAGTACTCATTTCTTTATTAAGAGAGCAGTACACCACGCATTATATAACTTCTTGATCAGAAAAAATGGACTTGCATCCATATGTTGTGACGAGCGAGTTCTTACCGCTCAATTTTATGTTAAGATTAATCATTTTGTGTGAACCTGTATTCACATTGTTTTGTTGTGTGGAGCGAGTGCTTACCGCTCAGTAATATATTTATTTCTTGGGAGTGAAAGTCAGGGGGGACTTCTGTTTATTATTATTATTTTTATTATGCACATATTTTTCGGTCATTAAATAACTTTTTTCTACTTGTTATTCATTTTATTTCTAGTATAGCCTCTGTTATGGACCTTTCTATTCATTAGAGCATTTAGTTTTTTGCGAACTTTGCTGTGAAAAGCAGTCAGGACTGAACACGACCCCGTAGATGAATCTTGAGAAAACAATGCTTTATTGAAGGGTACACTTTCTTTCTTTCTTTCTTTCTTTCTTTCTTTCTTTCTTTCTGCCGCTTCAACTTTGGAGTGAATGCGATGTGACAGGCGTGTTTAGTGACCAGTTGAATGCAACAATGGTGCTCACGATAAAACAGCGCATATTTATCGTAGAATGTAATGTGAAACACAATTCGTAGAACTCGTGTGCGGAATTGTTTTCGTAAGAGGTTAAGACTGGCCGTGTTTTGGCAATACCTCCAGCAAAGAGTTCAATGCAGGACTCAGTGGTGAAATAGCGCGCAACGAGCAATGTAGCGATTAAACACCGTAACTACCCGAAAAGAGTTCGAACACCTGAAAACATTGCAGGATTGAAGGATAGCCTTTAACAAAGTCCGACGAACTCTCAACTCTGCGCCATTTATCTGTGCAAGTGGGAATTAAAAGATCGCCGTGTCGAACCATTATCACAGAGGACCTGCATCTGTATCCTTACAAATTAACCGTTGCGCATGCGTTGAAGTGTCCAGACAAACCTTCGCTTGTTGAGTTCTGCCTGTGGTTCCAGAGTAAAGTGGAAGCAAGTAACTGGGCAAAGATTTGGCAGGAGACGGCCGTGGCCTATTAGGATGTACCGTCCCAGCATTTGCCTGGAGTAGGGAATTGGAGAAAATTATTTCATGGACAGCCCACCAGAGCAGCGTTTCACAAGCTGTGGTACGCGTACCACTGGTGGTAGTCTACGCTCTTACTGCTCCAGTGGTACGCGGTGATGTAACAACAAATATTTTATGTTCGACCCTCACTATTATGTGTCTGAAAACTGTATCATAATGATGGTCATTATAACACTGTTTTTCAGTACGATACAGTTTCTCCAGCCAATCAGAGCTCGTTCATTGACCAATTAGGTAACGATACCTTCGCGCATGCGCTCAAAATCCAACATGTCGGACATAAACACAACATCGAACTATAATAAATTACCGACATGGAATACGCACCGTCCATATGTTCGCGTAAATAAACTGGCGAATATGAGACAAGAAATAGCACTGTACCTTAATATCACCAACGCTAATTTCTACTCAGCTCATTGTCTTCAAATGACACCGGTGACAATATTACTGAGGGACGGCAGATGTAAACATATGGCCTGCACAATATGGCATTGCAAGCACACAGAGCGCATGCGTCGGTCGTTCAGAGATCTTGAAAGACAGAGATATTATACCCAGCGCTCGCTCTCCGATCACAAAATTCAAGTGTCTGACTCTCAACAGATATTTATGAATATTTATGTTAAATCATATAATAAAGTTATAATTATCGTCGAACATAAACAGTCGTATGCAACTCGCCTATAATGGTAATTAAGACACTCGTATGGAAATTATAAAACTCGCATACGCTCGTTTTATAAAAAATACTCGTGTCTTAATTAAAGCCATTATAGGCCCGTTGCATAATGTACTATAAAAAAACGTTACAAAAAAATATGAAAATATAAAATATAAAATTTAAAATATAAAACCATTGATGTGTTACCGGAGGACTATAAGGCCAACGATAAGGAGCAGTTTTATGTATTGAATTGTGATTTAGAACTAAGGCAAACTTTTTCATAAATGACTCTTGTGAAATTTTGCTTGAGAGGCGTGCAGATTATGCAGACATAGCTGACAAAGCAGTTAGATTTTTACCGCCTTTCACTATATTTGTCTGAGACTGCATTTTCTTCACTTGTTTATCACAAGAATAAATACCGGAATAGACTCCTTACAGTGGATAACGATCTTCCTTTGAGACTCAGCAATCTTAAACCAGACATTCCTAAGTTGGCTTGTAATCTTCAAGCTCACCCTTCACGCTGAAGTTGTTAGTTGAACTTTGGTTTTTATGTGTAATTATTAAGAGTTCTTTTTTTAATATTTCATTTCTGAATGTTTGAATTGAATACTAATAATAATAATAATAACACAACTGGACATACGTTTTATTATTTGAACTTTAACTCCAACAGTTAACTCTAACAAACACAAAATAGAATCCATCTTTTGATCTACTACGTAGTGGTGGTCGGGGCTATAGTTACTATATCTCCCAAGCATTAGGTGGAACACGAGAGAATCTCATCCCTTAAAGTGGTACACACTCAAAGAAGTTTGGGAAACACTGCACCAGAGGATTCTAGCCCACTCGTCAAATGCTGCCGCTATCAGTGAAATCTGGTAACATATCTGTAAAACGATAAGTCATGTGAATATTTCTTTTAAAGATGAATAGAAAATTGGCTATTATGCCTCGTAAATATTGACTGTGATGAAAAGTAGAAGTGCTTGTCCTGTGTTTTACAACGTGTAATACGTTATTAGCATGTGGGAAGTGGGCAGGACAGTCGTGAGCTCAGAGAATGGGAACTACTCCAAGAGTGTTATCCCTACATTTTATTGCTGGACATTAGCATTCGTTAGCGCTGACAGTGCTTGGGTAAGACAGTGCCTCTGATAGGTGTAATGGCTCTGGTGACAAGATGTTAAGGTAAATCTTGACGAGAGCTACTTTATGGGAGAACATTCTTAAAGTACTGAAATTAACCAAAATACCTGAATTATTTATTGGAAACGCACACATGCCGTGCAAATGAATACATTCACATTACTTGTCTTTGGTATAAGCTAAGATGGATTTCTGTCCATTCTTGCATTTAATAATATGGTACCTGTCACAAAATTCCAAACACAGCTCACACACACATTCGTAATTTGGTTCGTGAAATAATTTGTTGCTGCACACCTTGTGGTCAGTGGCGCAATCGGGGGGGGGGGGGCGTTTGGGTACTTAAGCCCCCACAAAAACCTGGGAACACTTTAAAAACATTGATGATATATTTCAAGAAAATTTATTGCATAACGTGCTCCAGAATGTTTAGTGTTGGAACGTTGGAACATTTCGCGATTTTCTACTGGTTTAAAATAGAATTATGTTAGGCCTATATTTATCCAACACTTGAGTGATAATAATATATATTGTAAACACAACACGATCGGATATTTCCGGCCGTTGTCGTAACTATGCTCGGAGCAAGATGCGCGTGAGACTGCGGTGAAAATTTCTCTCCCCAAGGTATTGTGCTGAGCTCTGTGTCAGGCGTCAAGTCAGTAGTGGTGTTTGTAAAATTTGATTCGTTGATTGTTGTTGTGTTTGTATTTTTTATTGGCTATTGGTGTTCGTAGTGTGTCCAATTGGACTAGTAGTAATGGGAGACAAAAGAAAGTCAAACACGCAAAACTACTTTAAACCGTTAAAATCAATAAATGTGAAGTGGTTAGTGTTAGTGAATGTGGCAATCCTTCAACGAGTAAGGAACTGTTAACCAGGACTGTAAGCATAGAAAAACAGCCAAGTTGTTCGTCAGAGGATGGCTCAGAGGCAAATGTGAGCAGGCCTAAGGCCGTTGTAAGTAAACATAACATGGATTTGGACATTGGTTTATTTAAAAACAATGTGTTGACGGACAATGAAAAGTTCAAAGTTTTGAATGACAAATGGGTTCCTCAGAGCAACTTTAACTTTCCTTTTAGATCGCATGGGAACCAACACCGAAAATTTTCGTTTTCATGGCTAAAGAAATATACCTGGCTTTCGTATTCTTGAATTGAAGACTCTGCATACTGTGTCCATTGTATGCTTCTTTCAAAAAAAGAAGTAGGTAAGAGTAACGCTCAACATACTAGACAACTTGTTGAAGAAGGTTCTTGTAACTGGAAAGAAGTACTAGAAAAGTTTGAAAAACATGCAAATTCGCAGTATCATAAAGACTCATGTGTAAGCGCAGCTAACTTTAAAAGAGTTATGGACTGCCGAATGAAACCGATTAACAAATCTCTTGATAAAGGAAAAGACGTCCAAGCCCAAAATAATGTGAAGAGAATAATTCCAATAATAGAAACTATTATTTTGTGTGGCAGGCAAAATATCGCCCTTAGGGACCATAGAGATTATGGTCAGTTTCAAATCGACAGCAAACCATTTGAAAATGAGGGGAACTTAAGAGCTTTGCTCAGAGCTAGAATTGAAGCAGGTGACAACAATTTGAAAGATCACTTTGGGTCATGTGGCAAAAATGTGACCTATATAAGTTGGAATTTTCAAAATCAAGTTGTCGATGCTAGTAACCAAATAATAACGGAAAAAATAGGAAGTAAAGTAAAAGAAGCTAAGGTTTTTAGTGTTCTCGCAGATGAAACATCTGATATTTCCACTGTTGAACAGTTTTCTTTGTGTTTACGTTATGTAACGCCAAATACTTTAAATGGTTATGAAATATGTGAGCAATTTCTGAAGTTCATGCCTCTAACCTCTACTACGGGTAGCGTATTGGCAAAAACATTGATTATAGGTCTTGAAGACATTAATATAGACATAAATAACCTACGTGGCCAGGGGTACGATGGGGCGGCTGCCATGAGTGCAAAGTTTAAAGGGGCCCAAGCGTGCATCCAAGAAGCTCACCCAACAGCAATATACGTGCATTGCGCTTCTCATAGCCTTAACCTGGCATTGTCGACCGCGTCTGAGGTTTCATCAATCAGTTGAATAGTGGAGAAGTTGTGGGATTTTTAACACTCCTAAAAGACAAGCAGTTTTAAAACAGTGCATTGAATCCGAGGTAAATCTTGAAACCATCAAGAAAAAACTCCTGCAGCTTTGTCCAACGAGATGGGTACAAAAGCACGATGCTATTTTTGTTATGAAAGAACTGCTGCAACCTCTTGAAGTAGCGTTAGAGGAGATTAAAAACTGGAATGATAGAGAATCTTTTTCAGCAGCTCTAATACTACTAAACTCCTTAAGTCAAGGTGGATTTATAATTTCTCTCATGGCATCAGAAAAACTGCTTGGTTACACAGTAAACCTAAGAAAAGTGGTTCAGGGAACTGATTTAGATTTATCATCTGCAATTACACACGCTGAAACTGTGATTGAAAGCTTAAAACCTCAGAAACAAGATGTTCAGCAAAGAACATATAGCCTACTTTCTCCTAAAAGCATGGGTATTGTTATAACTCTTTGTCCTTTTCAAGGAGTATGATTAAATGTTGGTTGTAGTAGCTTGTTGGAATACAACGTGCTATAGGGATATTAAACATGAATATGAGGTGCCCTTTACTAGTGCTACCTCTGTACCTAATTTCGTTCAATTCGGTTTCACCGTGTTTGAATTGATAGGGGTAATCGATTTGCACACATACTTGGCCACCATCTGCAAACTATTGGGCTGACGTTCTTGCAGTTTGGTCTGAATATGTTTCCCACATAAAGATATGGTGTTGCAAAATTTGGTAGAGACTAGATTATTAGGTTGGTCGTAATTACATTTTAGCTTTTAACATTTGGGTGGCCGCAATTACGTTTACATCAAGATAGGGGTGATATAAAACATGACACTGAGGTGCCCTTTGCTAGTGCTACCTCTGTACCAAATTTCGTTCCATTCGGTTTCACCGTGTTCGAATTGATAAGGGGAATTGATTTTCACACAAAGATGGCCGCCATCCGCAAAAAATTAGGCTGATGACCTATTAGTTCGGTCAAAGGATGCTCCCTCCATAAAGGTATGTTGTTGCTAAATTTGCTAGAGATGGGATGATTAGGCTAATAGTAATTTGATTTAAGCTTTGAACATTTGTGTGGCCGCCATTACGTTTCCGTCAAGATGGCGGCGATATAAAACATGACACTGAGGTGCCCTTTGCTAGTGCTACCTCTGTACCAAATTTCGTTCATTCGGTTCCACCGTGTTCGAATTAATAGGGGGAATCAATTTTGACATAAAGATGGCCGCCATCCGCAAACTATTAGGGTAATGGCCTATTAGATTGGTCAAAGGATGCTCCCTCCATAAAGGTATGTGGTTGAAATGTTTGGTAGAGATCGGATGGTTATGTTAGTCGTAATTTGATTTAAGCTTTAAACATTTGTGTGGCCGCCATTACGTTTCTGTCAATATGGCGGCGATATAAATCATGACACTGAGATGCCCTTTGCTAGTGCTATCTCTGTACCAACTTTCGTTACATTCGGTTTCACCGTGTTTGAATTAATAGGGGGAATCGATTTTGACACAAAGATGGCCGCCATCCGCAAACTATTAGGTGAATTACCTATTAATTGGTCAAAGGATGCTCCCTCCATAAAGGTATGTTGTTGCTAAATTTGCTAGAGATGGGATGATTAGGCTAATAGTAATTTGATTTAAGCTTTGAACATTTGTGTGGCTGCCATTACGTTTCCGTCAAGATGGCGGCGATATAAAACATGACACTGAGGTGCCCTTTGCTAGTGCTACCTCTGTACCAAATTTCGTTCATTCGGTTCCACCGTGTTCGAATTAATAGGGGGAATCAATTTTGACATAAAGATGGCCGCCATCCGCAAACTATTAGGGTAATGGCCTATTAGAATGGTCAAAGGATGCTCCCTCCATAAAGGTATGTGGTTGAAAAGTTTGGTAGAGATCGGATGGTTATGTTAGTCGTAATTTGATTTAAGCTTTAAACATTTGTGTGGCCGCCATTACGTTTCTTTTAATATGGCGGCGATATAAATCATGACACTGAGATGCCCTTTGCTAGTGCTATCTCTGTACCAACTTTCGTTACATTCGGTTTCACCGTGTTTGAATTAATAGGGGGAATCGATTTTGACACAAAGATGGCCGCCATCCGCAAACTATTAGGTGAATTACCTATTAATTGGTCGAAGGATGCTCCCTCCATAAAGGTATGTAGTTGCAAAATTTGGTAGAGATGTGATGATTAGGTTAATCGTAATTTGATTTAAGCTTTGAACATTCGTGTGGCCGCCATTACGTTTCAGTCAAGATGGCGGCGATATAAAACATGACACTGAGGTGCTCTTTGCTAGTGCTACCTCTGTACCAAATTTCGTTCCATTCGGTTCCACCGTGTTCGAATTAATAGGGGGAATCAATTTTGACATAAAGATGGCCGCCATCCGCAAACTATTAGGCTAATAACCTATTACATTTGTCAAAGGATGCCCCCCTTATAAAGGAATGTTGTTGCAAAGTTCGGTAGAGATCGGATAGTTATGTTAGTCGTAATTTAACTTAAGCTTTGAACATTTGTGTGGCCGCCATTACGTTTCTGTCAAGATGGCGGCGATATTAAACATGACACTGAGGTGCCCTTTGCTAGTGCTACCTCTGTACCAAATTTCGTTCATTCGGTTCCACCGTGTTCGAATTAATAGGGGGAATCAATTTTGACATAAAGATGGCCGCCATCCGCAAACTATTAGGCTAATAACCTATTAGATTTGTCAAAGGATGCCCCCTTATAAAGGAATGTTGTTGCAAAGTTCGGTAGAGATCGGATAGTTATGTTAGTCGTAATTTAACTTAAGCTTTGAACATTTGTGTGGCCGCCATTACGTTTCTTTCAATACGACGGCGATATAAAACATGACACTGAGATGCCCTTTGCTGGTGCTACCTCTGTACTAAATTTCGTTCCATTCGGTTTCACCGTGTTTGAATTAATAGGGGGAATTGATTTTCACACAAAGATGGCCGCCATCCGCAAACTATTACTCCTAATGACCTATTAGTTAGGTCAAAGGATGCTCCCCCCATAAAGGTATGTAGTTGCAAAATTTGGTAGAGATCGGATGATTAGGTTAGTCGTAATTTGATTTAAGCTTTGAACATTTGTGTGGCCGCTATTACGTTTCCGTCAAGATGGCGGCGATATAAAACATGACACTGAGGTGCCTTTTGTTAGTACTACCTCTGTACCAAATTTCGTTCCATTCGGTTGCACCGTGTTCGAATTAATAGGGGGAATCGATTTTCACACAAAGATGGCCGCCATCCGCAAACTATACGCTGATGGCCTATTGGTTTGGTCAAAGGATACTCCCCCATAAAGGTATGTTGTTGCAAAATTTGGTAGAGATCGGATGATTAGGTTAGTCGTAATTTGATTTAAGCTTTAAACATTTGTGTGGCCGCCATTACGTTTCCGTCAAGATGGCGGCGATATAAAACATGACACTGAGGTGTCCTTTGCTAGTGCTACCTTTGTACCAAATTTCGTTCAATTCGCATTCACCGTGTTCGAATTGATAGGGGGGGACAGACATGCAGAGTACACACACTCACACACACACAGACACACACACACAGACTCACACACACACATACACACACACACACAGACTCACACACACACAGACCGACACACTTTTTCGCCCTGTGTTGATCTCATAAGTCTGCTTTCATTTTTTGCAAAAATCGAAAGTAGGCTAATAAGAAACAAGATGTTCAGTAAAGAACATATAGCCTACTTTCTCCTAAATGTATGAGTATAGTTATAACTCGTTGTTATTGTCAAAGAGTATAATAGAACTATTCTTTGTTGAAGACCTTAGAAATGATTTACCTCTACCAAACGCCACAACCTAGATAAAAACTGCTACCATCATTGAAGAAAGAAAGAAAGAAAGATAAGAAGTATATCAAGAATGTTATGGATTTGGAGACATAATCGACCGGACTGGCTGCGTGGCTCAGCGGTAACGTTCTCGCTTGCTGGGCCCTAGGTTGCAGGTTCGTATCCTGGCGCAGTCAGCTGGCATTTGAGGGTGCACAAATGCGAGGGAGCCGTGTCAATACATTTACTGGCACGTTAAAGATCCCCTTCGGGCCAAAATTCCGGCACCCCGGTGTCTCTAAAAGCAGCAGTAGTTAAAAGGGATGTAAAACCAATAACATTAATATTATTATTATTATTATTATTATTATTATTATTATTATTATTATTATTACATATACGACCTGCCGTGGGCAACATCCAACTTTGAGTTGAGGCATGTCTTTACACGTCTGGTTGTGCATGGCTTTCACAACCCTAATTGAATTAACAAATCTTTCCATGACCCTACAGAGACGTGTGTATACAAACTATGTGGATATTTTCGATTGCTATTTGCCTGAAATAAAAGTAGTAATTGATAACCTGAACTAACACCAACGGCTTGAATTCAGTTACTATGTGAAATCGTTTTGTCCTTTACTTCAAATAACATTTTCATGTAACGCAAAATAGGCTGTTACAAACCCTTTAAAATCAAAAGTAAAAATGTTTCGTAGTATCATCTTGTCATTCTTCAAATTCGATGCGCATAGAATGTCAATGGTATAGTAATCAATGGAGCCCCACGTAGACTAGTCGTGACATCTAGTGGTGAAATATCGAACAATATAATCCTAACAGAGCGAGTGCATTCTAGCGGCCAGAAGAAGAAACTTTTCAATAAAATCTAGAAGTTAATAATTAGGTCGGCGGGTAGCATATTTTTTTTCAGCCCGAGCCTAGCCACAGTATGTAATTCTGAGCCTCTTATTGGCTGTTATGTCATGCCATTCTCCTGGTTCCGAATAGAGACGGTAGGTAGTAGCAGGGGTCACATCCGATCAAACATGGAGGAAAGTTATCGAGTGAGATGTGGATAATATTCGATGTTGAATTGCATTATTAGCGTGAAACAGGCATGAAACGTGCTTTAGATCAAGTTTAAAACAACCCACGCAGCAAATGAATGCGTTCCAATCAACATTTAAGGTCCAGGTGAAATCATTCGACATTTATCCACATGTATTAAGACCTATGATAATATATTTTCTTTAAGAGCGGAAATGCGCAAGAGTGGTAACGTGCGAGCTTGGAAACTTTTTGTCACGGGTTCAAGACTGCCCGAGAGCAGAAATTTTTACTTCTTTTGAATTATTTTATTATATCCTCCCTCCTTTTTACAGCATGTTTTATGCCTTGCTTTATTGAAATTATCTGTATGGGTGATTGAAATAATAAACATTGTTAGGCGGAATTCATCCATGTTCTCACTTCAATTTATAATCCTCTGCTTACTGTTCAACGCGGCTAGCGTTCTTGGCTGTCTCCCCAGAGGTCCGGGTTCGATTCCCAGCTCTGCCGATGTATTTATTTATTTATTTATTTATTTACAATGACCACCATGTCCAATTTGCTCAAATGAACAAGAGCAACATCAGCGTCGACTTCTACAGTGGTCAAGCTGCTTGTCTCACCAAGGTGGACCGGGTTCGATTCCCAGCTCTGCCGATAAATTTCAATTCTGGTGTGATGACTGCAACGAGGTACATTCAGCCTCGTGAGCCAAAACTGAGTAGAGGTTGGTTCGATTCCCACCTCAGCGATCTTGGAAGTGATTTTCCATAGATTTCCACTTCTACTCCAGACAAATGCTGAAATTGTTCATAACAATGCCACGACCGCCTCCTTGCGAATCCTCACCTGAATATCAAATACTCACCATACTACAGACACCACAATAACACAGGTTATCAGAGAAATGTATTTATTTATTTATTTATTTATTTATTTTCAAGTAGGAGGGCTCAATGACCACCATGTCCAATTTGATCAAATTAACAAGAGCAACATCAGCGTCAACTTCTGCTTGCCTCTCCCCAAGGTGGACAGGGTTCGATTCCCGGTCAATTCACGTGAGATTTACGAAGGGAATAATCGCGTTCTGAGTTTTGGTTTCTAACTAAATTGGAGGTTCCATGTTTAACGATCGCGAGATTGTGTGTTTGAGTCTTCAGTCTTTTGACAAATTTGATGCAGCTGTCCATATCTCCCTGTCCTGAGTTAATCTCTACATAGCTACCACACCCTACATCCGAGGCAATCTGACATATTCTAACCTTGGTCTACGCGTACAGTTCTCGACCCTTCCGTCTAACAATGTTTATTATTTCAATCACCCATACAGATAATTTCAATAAAGCAAGGCATAAAACATGCAGTAAAAAGGAGGGAGGATATAATAAGATAATTCGAAAAAAATAAAAATCTCTGCCCTCGAGCAGTCTTGAACCCGAGACACAGATTTACCAAGCTCGCACGTTACCACTCGTGCCAGTTTCCGCTCGTAACGAAAGCATATTATCATAGGTCTTAATATAATGTGGTCAAATGTCGAATGATTTCACTTGGACTTTCAATGTTGATTGGAACGCATTCATTTGCTGCGTGGGTTGTTTTAAACTTGATCTAAAGCACGTTTCTTGCCTGTTTCACGCTAATAATGCAATTCAACATCGAATATTATCCACATCTCACTCGATAACCTTCCTCCATGTTTGATCGGATGTGACCCCTGCTACTACCTACCGTCACTATTCGGAACCAGGAGAATTGCATGACATAACAGCCAATAAGAGGCTCGGAATTACATACTGCGGCTAGGCTCGGGCTGAAAAAAAAAATGCCGGCGGGGCAGTTACCTTTTTGGCAGCTAGATGTCTCGAGTAAATCTGCTGGCGAATTATGTTTTAATTAAATATATATTTTACACCATAATATGCACAATATAACGCTTAATTTTAAAACATCTGAGTCATTACAAAACAATAAACATATAACATTTCAAGCAAAAAACCTAGCTCTGATCGGGTTTGAACCATAGGCATTTGAGCGATAGGCTAACGCTCTACCACTGAGCTAATTGTGTCAACGAATATCGTTCTATATAAAATGACTTACATAGAACTTGTTAGCAAATAATGATTTATACTAAACGATTTCATCACTGGAGTATATTATTTATATATAAAGCATTTCATACAAAGTTTATTTATTTTGTATCAGTACGCTATATTGCATGCAATACTCAAATTAGTGAAATATAAGTCAGGCACAAGATATCCGCTGCCATCTTGTATTATTACTGAATCAGCTCAGCTTTTTAAAATCACGTCTGCACTATAGTATTACAAAATAAACTTTTAATTTCGAACGTGCCTCTTCCTTTAGAACAGTTAAAACGATTCTCGGCTCGATAATCGGAACTGGTGGGTCCCATGATATGGATTATAAAGTTTGCATAATTCGCACGGCCGCCATCCTGAAATGGTATGGCGGTCGACCTTGTAGTTTGGTCACAAGACACACCCTATACGAAGGTATGCTGTTACCAAATTTGGTAGAGATCGGATGATTTTGTTAGTCGTTATTTGATTTTACGTTTTGAACGTTTGAGTGGCCGCCATTCAGTTTTAGTAAAGATGGCGGCGATATAAAACATGACACTGAGGTGTCCTTTGCTAGTGCTACCTTTGTACCAAATTTCGTTCAATTCTCATTCACCGTGTTCGAATTGATAGGGGGGGGACAGACATTCAGAGTACACACACTCACACACACACAGACACACACACACACACAGACTCACACACACACATACACACACACACAGACTCACACACACACATACACACACACACAGACAGACACACTTTTTTCGCCCTGTGTTGATCTCATAAGTCTACTTTCATTTTTTGCAAAAATCGAAAGTAGGCTAAAAATGCAGATCAAGAATTTCACTCGTTGTTTGAAGAAGCTACCAAAATTGCTAATAACTGCGGTTCAATAATTTCGATGCCTCGAACAGTTGGAAGATAACTGAACAGAAGCAACATACCAGCAGAAACTCCAGAATTATACTATAAAAGATCTGTTTTCATCCCTTGGATTGACTCTTTCATTATTTCATCGGAATCTCGATTCATCAAGCATAAAGACTTATTAAAGAGTTTTGAGTGCTTACCGTCATCAGCCAATGCATCACATACACATAAAGAAACCTTCCAAGAAAAAATGCAACTTGATTTCTTACAGCTGTATAATTTTTATAAGACTGACATAATTGAAAGTGGAGGAAAAAACAAAGGCCTGCTTATGGCTGAGTTTGAACTGTGGCACAAGAGTTTCAAGACCCACGCTAATATCCCTAAAAACGCAATCGATGTGTTGAATCTATGTGACAAGGACTTGTTTCCTAATATCCACACATTGTTGAGAATTTTGTGTACCATCCCTGTGACTGCTGAGAGGTCATTTTCTACACTACGTCGGCTGAAAACATATCTTAGGAATATTCACCGGGAAATTGAAGAGTACAGTACAGAGGTAGTTTCCGTTTTGAAAAAATCTGCTAGGCGGCTGGATTTTGTTCTGTGAAATTGGAGTTTCCACTTTATTCAAACAACGTTAATGTTAATTCATTAATAAATGATTTGTTTTCGACTATTTGTTTAAACTTTCATTCATCCTGTTTAATTAAGTTCAACTTGAAATTCTAGAAATGTTTAAGATTTTTTATTATAATGTTAGTTGTTAAGGAAAATTAAAATAACTTATATATTTTCACGTACAGTACATAAAATATTTGTTACAATCCATAACACTATGGTATACAATTACTTCTCGTAATTTTTAAAATGTAATTTTTAGTTCCAATTAAATTTACATATTCAAAATCAAAATGTTATTATTAATTTCCTAAAACCTATACTAGTTCTTGGTATAAACAACTCAAAACTTAGTAAATGATTGCAGATAATTTCTGTTACACGTCAATCTGACGATCCTGGTAGCTGGATATATAGTTATGATAATAGTGAGCAGTCGTCATCACTCTGATCGTGATCAAAAGTTAATTCTTGATAAAAATCATGCAGTTCCTTTTTATTACTTGTGTAACCTTAGCTCAATGGTACTGTAACTAAAATTTGTATACAACCAATGCACATTTTGTATAATCCCCAGTCCAATAGCATCTTTTGTATTGGATTTAACAGAGCATTCTACAGTATGTTTGATCTTATAGAATATCTTTTTATGCATATGATCTCAAATATACATATTTACATACAAGACCAATAATGGACACATTCTATTTCCATGCCTGAAATCATGTTATTGAGCAAAGCCCCCTCCAAACCAAAAGTCTGGGTGCGCCCCTGCTTGTGGTAATAATAATATCGTATGGCCTCGGGTGCCGAGTGCAAGCTTTGTTATTAGACACCCAAAGGGTGTTCCTTGAAGCACTTTGAAATCAAGGAGGTTAGATATCTAAACTCCTTGAACACTATAGCGCTTTCTGGTAGAGAAATGAGGAACTTTGTGTTGGCCGAAACTCCCGAGATTAATTTTGCTATTATGAATTTAAATGGCTTCTTTGGCATGCCAACATCGTATGACATACGTGTCGCATTTTTGCTGCCTTTCAAAAAATCACTTACCACGGCCAGGAGCGAACCTGCAAGCTTGGAGATAGTAGACCAACACGTTAACCCCTCACCCACCGTGGCAACACCTTGTGGTGAAAACAATGAATAGCCAGTCTCGTCATCACGTGTCGCATTTCATAGTTAGTTTCCATCCAGGTCCTGTCTTGCATAGCAGATGTTGCATAGAATTCCTCCGGTATGTTGTTTTTCTTCTCATGCAGATCTTGTACAAGTTGTTTGAAGTCAGTAGCCTATTAGCTGTAAGTATGAGCTCGCATCTCAGATCCTCTCTCAGGAAGGTCTCCCTGGTCAGCTCGTATACTAGCCCCGATCAAGCGTTCTGTGGGACTCCCAAAATTCTCTTCGCTCCAGTTCTTCCAGCTGTGTGTATGTGAGATATTCTCCTACTAAAACTAGGCCATACGTCATAACAGGTACGAGGGCAGATCAAAAAATAAGTTGCACTTCCCAGTTATGGCCATTTATTACACCACCTATACAACAGCAACACCACTATAACGACATACAATGTAACGTCACTTTTCCTCATAGTTTCCAAGAGACTCCAAACATTTCTGCGAACGCACAACCAACTTGTCGGTGCCGAATGCATAGAAAGTTCCTCCAGCGTTCTGCAAACACTTGGAGACAGCGGCCTTCACCTCCTCATCGGTCTGGAAACGTCGACCACCCAGCTCCGTTTTGAGCTTACCGAACAGAAGGAAGTCACATGGCGCTAGGTCGGGACTGTAGGGTGGATGTTGCCAGACCTCCCACTTGAAGCGCTGCAGCAGTTTGCTCGTTTGGTGGGCCATGTGAGGTGTTGCGTTATCCCTTGCCGGGGAATGGCCCACTCCCCATACACAGCACTAATTTCACGATGAATGTCCGTACAATTCTTCCTTTTGGCCCATAGGAATCGGATTGTCGCACGCACCTCATATTTGGAGTGAACGTCCATTGCATTTGGCCGCTATTCACACCATACAAGACGAGACACCACAGCGACCTGCCTAACAGACGTGTGGTCAGTGTCTGTCCCTTTCTCCGCTGTGCCCACGTCGCGACACACAGTGCGCAGCCGCAGCGCGTTAGTGCAACTAACTTATATATCCACCTTCGTAGTATCTTTAGCCTAAACAGGTCCATAGCTGTAGTGATCGACAGTTGTGTAATGTTTCTCATTACATTCATAGCTCTAGTGGCCGCCATAATACCTGAATCAATAGTCGGGAAAATAACTGGAGATGATGTAGTAATAGATGTTTTCTCCTCCGCTGTCTGTGACCCACCTAGCCATCCCAAATATGATCACGACTTATATAGGTGAAATTCTAGCTGACTCAACCATTTTTGGAACGTGTAGAGTATTCCCAACCCCATGCATTTGGTACTATTTCGCACCCGGTATAGAAAAACAAGATGTTCAGTAAAGAACATATGCCTACTTTCTCCTAAATGTATGGGTATTGTTATAACTCTTTGTCCTTTCCAAGGAGTATAAGTGAATGTTGGTTGTAGTAGCTTGTTGAAATACAACGTGCTATACGGATATTAAACATGCATATGAGGTGCCCTTGCAAGTACTACCTCTGTACGAAAATTCATTCAATTCAGTTTCACCGTGTTTGAATTGATATGGGGAATCCATTTACACACATACATGGCCGCTATCTGCAAACTATTGGGTTGATGACCTTGTAATTCAGTCAAAAGATACTCCCCACTAAAAGGTATGTTGTTGCAAAATTTGGTAGAGATCAAATGATTAGGTTGGTCGTAATTTGATTTAAGCTTTTAATATTTGGGTGGCCGCCATTCCGTTTCCATCACGATGGCGGCGATAGAAAATATGACACTGAGGTGACCTTTGCTAGTGCTACCTCTGTACCAAATTTCGTTGAATTTGGTTTTACCGTGTTTGAATTAATAGGGGGAATCGATTTACACACATACATGGCCGCCATATGCAAACTGTTGGACTGATGACCTTGTAGCTTGGTCAAAGAACGCTTCTCACATAAAGGTATGTTGTTGCTAAATTTGGTGGAGATCAGATGTTTAGGTTGTTCGTAATTTGGTTTAAGCTTTGAACATTTGGGTGGCCGCCATTACGTTTCCGTCAAGATGGCGGCGACATAAAACATGACACTGAGGTGCCCTTTGCTAGTTCTACCTTTGTACCAAATTTCGTTCAATCCGGTTTCACCGTGTTTGAATTGATAGGGGGGTACAAACATTCAGAGTACACACACTCACACACTCACACACACACACACACAGACACACAATTTTTGGCCCTGTGTAGATCTCATAAGTCTGCTTTCATTTTTTTCAAAAATCGAAAGTAGGCTAACAAAACAGCGCCGTCAAATTAATGCGAAAGTGCGCCAAGTTTCAACCGTCAGTCTTAAACTAAACGTGGATTGTAGAAGTTGCGAGATAATTATCACCAGTTTCAATGGTTTTGCCTAGACTAATATTTTCATCCAGACCAATGGTTTTCGCCTAGACCAGTAATGGTTTCCCGTATTTTACGCGCTTTAACCACAGTCCCTTCAGGAGCGTAATAACGGGCTTTTACTGTAGTAGATTTAATTGGCTGGCGCTTGTATTATTAATTAATTATTTTTTAAAATCGAGTTCACCCTCCAGGGTGGCGGCTCCCATGGACTCAGCGAGGGAACTCACCCCTACCGCCATTTTTCAGGCAGTGTACTAGAGCTGGGAACATTATCGGAGTGGATACAACTGGTGAGGTGGGATTGGCACCTCGCCCAGGCGGCCTCACATGCAAAGCGAACAGGGGCCTCATGAGGGAAGGGAATGGAAGGTTAGGATGGAGAGGCAAGGAAGAGGGAAGTAGGCGGCCGTAGCCTTACAGTAGGCACCATCCCGGGATTTTCCCGAAGACGAAGTGGGAAACCACGGAAAACCACTTCAAGGATGGCTGAGGTGGAAATCGAAACCCCTCTACTCATTTGGACCACCCGAGGCAGAGTAGACCCCGTTCCAGTCCTCATACCACTTTTCAAATTTCGTGGCAGAGCCAGGAATCGAACCCCGGCCCTCCGGGGCGGCAGATAACCACGCTGACCACTACGCTACGGAGGCGACATTATTGTAAGTTAATACTGAACTTGATATTTATCCATCATAGTTAGTATTTTTACGAAGTATAAAGCTTGTTACCGTAGAAGTTAACAATTTAAAATTACTAACAATAACAGCTGCACTTATAGAAGTATAATAGACATCGGTTTCTTTTAAGAAATGGTAGACTAGTGGGGTCATGAAAAGCCCCAACTGATTATTCACGAAATTGTTGACGTGCCAGGAAAATCGTAGGTGGGATTTAGCTAAATCTGCAATATTAAGCGGTTGATGGAAAGCAATATAAATTATGAGAAAGGGTTTCAAAAAATTAACATAAAAAATAAATTACTACATATTTGTTACATACATTTTTTCTTAAAATTTAATGATCTCGTAAGCCTATTTTTTCATAAATGAAAATAGGCTAAAAATCGTCTGCCCACAAATTGAAGATAACGAATCAAAGAATAGATTAAGACAATCAAACTTTAATTTCATTCAAATCTGTGGTACAAGTTTTATTTTAAGAACAAGCGTTTCTTAGCAGGTTTCTTCAAAATATGATTGGCGCCGGAGTTAATTTTATTTTTTGATATATAATAGAGCTTTTCAAAAATAAAAAGCATTTTGAAACTTTCCCGGGTCTTCTAGGTTTTCAACTTTTGGAACAATGTCAAAATAGCTTAACATTACGTGTTTGCTAAACTGGACCCTGACAGGTCTTAGTGTCATTTAAAAAATTACGAGCCTTACAGTAGTCGCACCGTAGCGTAGCGGTCAGCATGGTTAACTGCCGTCCCGGAGGTCCTGGGTTCGATTCCCGGCTCTGCCACGAAATTTGAAAAGTGGTATGAGGAATGGAACGGGGTATACTCAGCTTCGGGTGGCCCAAATGAGTAGAGGGGGTTCGATTCCCACCTCAGCCACCCTCGAAGTGGTTTTCCGTGGTTTCCCACTTCGTCTTCGGGCAAATGCCGGGATGGTACTGTCCCCGTTTACCCGGATAGTAGGCTGTCAGATATCCGCCCCCTCAATCGGATTGCCAACAATCAATCGCACCGGCTCAGCTACATCAATGAAAATGGCACTGACAGATACTATCGAGGTTTGAACACAGAAGTTACCAAGAAAATTATTGTGGAACACACCAAAATAGACGGGGTTTTCATACTTACTTTTACTTACCTCTTAAAAATTATCTCGGGGATTGGGTTGACAACAGGATCTCTAAAGTATGCTCCCACAATAATCTTGACCATGACATTTAAAAATGAACCAGACCGAAGACGAGAACTTTGAACTGTACAAAAGCTTTTATTTCAAATAAAGAGTATGATTTTAACAACTCAACAAAATAAATGTGGCTATCAGTAGCCCATGTCAATCTATGCCCTCCTAAAGGAATTGCCAAGTTATCAAACAATATGTTAGCTCCCATGAGCTCAAAATAACGTAACATTCAATACACATTTGGATTGGATAAGGAAGTCAGGATACGACACATATATATAGAGCATTTGGTTTCTTTTAATAAACATCACACTTGTATTAATAGGCGCAAGGCCAGAGTATCGACCTCGCCCGCTGATAACCAGATGTCTGGCCGGCTGGTCTACTCTTCAACCTGACGCATGCCTGTCAAATGGGGCTCACTCGTCACGCCACACTGCGTAAGAATTCAGCTCCTTCTCTAAGCTTTTAAATGTCTACAAGACAACTCATATATATTGACGCAAATCTTTCAAATGCTTAACTCACACACCACTGGATTATTCTGACAATCCCTAAACTTGTTAAGTTATCATCCAAATGTTTAATAAGCATAGTTTAGAGTATAAAACACACTCTTAAATGTTTATAACAAAATCATATAAATTATTTATGTTGTTGTTGTTTGAGTCTTCAGTCTTTTGACTGGTTTGATGCAGCTCTCCATGCCTCCCTGTCCTGAGCTAATCGTTTCATCTCTACATAACTACCACACCCTACATCTGAGGCAATCTGTTTAACATATTCTAACCTTGGTCTACCCCTACAGTTCTTGTCCTCGACCCTTCCTTCCATAACTAAGCTTGCTATTCCTGGGTGTCTTAGTATGTGTCCTACCAACCTATCTCTTCTCTTCATTAGCAGCCGCCAGAAACATCTCTCCTCTCCCACTAGTCTTAATACCTCTATGTTTGTAACCCTGTCTACCCATCTGATCTTCATCATTCTCCTGTAACACCACATTTCAAATGCTTCTATTCTCCTCTTTTCTGCTGCACCAATAGTCCAAGTTTCACTTCCATAGAGCGCCACGCTCCAGACAAAGGCTTTCAAAAATGACTTCCTAATACCTAAATCTATATTCGATGTCAGCAGATTCCTTTTTTGTAGAAAAGCTTTCCTTGCCTGAGCCAACCTACTTTTTATATCCTCTTTGCTTCGTCCATCACTGGTTATTCTACTTCCTAAGTAACAGAAGTCTTCTACTTCCTTCAGCTTTTCACCTGTCAATTTGATCTCCATAGAGGTTTCTGATTTATTTCGGCTGCATTCCAGTATTTTTGTTTTACATTTATTAATTTTCATCATGAATTCTTTCTGTAAGACGGAGTCCATACCATTCAAAAACTCATTCAAATCCTCAGGCTTGTCGGCCAAGATGACTATGTCATCAGCAAATCTCAGAGTTGAAATTATTTCTCCTTGAATCTTCACTCCCACTTTAAATTTTTCTCTAATTTCCTTCATTACTTGTTCAATGTAAAGATTGAAAAGTATGGGTGATAAGTTGCAGCCTTGCCTTACACCTTTCTGAATACCAGCTTCTCTCTCATGTCCTTCAACTCGAATGACTGCTGTCTGGTTTCTGTATAGATTGTATATCACCCTCCTATCCCTGTACTTTATTCCAATCGATTTCAAAATGTCAAACAATTTAGTCCAATCAACGTTATCAAAAGCCTTTTCTAAGTCTACAAAAGCCATGAACGTTCTCTTATCTTTCCTTATTCTACCTTCCAAAATCAGCCTAAGACTTAGTACAGCTTCCCTTGTTCCTACATTTCTCCTGAAACCAAACTGGTCTTCACCCAACTCCGTTTCTATCTGACTTTCAATCCTCTTGTAAATTATCCTAGACAGGATCTTTGAAGCATGAGTAATCAAGCTGATTGTACGGTAATCTTCACATCTGTCAGCTCCCACTTTCTTTGGTATAGGGATGATTACATTCTTCTTGAAATCAGGGGGTACCTCACCTGTCTCATAAATCCTACACACCAAGTGAAATAACCTGAGCAGACATTCATCTCCTATGCAGCGTAGCAACTCAATCGGTATATCATCTATGCCTGGTGCTTTGTTCCGGCTTAAGTCTTCCAAAGCTCTATCAAATTCTGATCTCAATATTAAATCTCCCTTCGCATCCTCATCAATTTCCTCCTCCCTTTCCATTACATGATTCTCAATCTCCTTCCCCTTATACAAACTCTCTATTTAAGCTTTCCATCTCTCAACCTTTTCTTCCCTATCTGTTAGAGGCTTTCCATTTGTGTCCTTAATATTACAGCACTTAGTCTTCTTTTCCCCGAAAGTATTCTTAATCCTTCGATAAGCTGTGTCTACTTTACCTAATTTCAGACAATTTTCTATACCTGCACATTTCTCTTTCAACCATTCTTCTTTCGCTTCCTTGCACTTCTTGTTAACCTCATTTCTCAGACGTCTGTATTCTGCTTTCCCCTTTTCATCTCTTACATTCTTGTGTTTCCGCCTTTCATCCATCAATTCTAGTATATCCTGAGTGATCCACGGTTTTCTACCTATTCTTTCTTTCCTACCAATGTTTTCTTCTGCGGATTTTGTTATTTCATTCTTCATAAGTGCCCATTCGTCTGAAATTGAAGTTTGTTTAGGGTTTATCATTAGTCCTTCCTTTATACTCTTCTTGAATCTTTCGTTTACATCCTTCTCTTTCAGTCTGTCTATTGCCCACCTTTTTGGCTTTTGACTTTTCTTCAGTTTCTTCAACTTTAATCTGCATTTCATTACGACTAGATTGTGGTCAGAGTTTATGTCAGCACCAGGATATGCTTTACAATCCAAAATTATTTATAACAATTAGAAATTGTTTATAATATTGTTGAAGATAATTACAAAAATTTTAAACACGCCTTTAACATTACTTTCGTTCCACATTATTGTCAAAGATATATACATTATTATTTACAATATCAACATTTAAATTATTTAAATTATTAATTTAAGAAATACATTGAACCACATGTTCATCCGGTTGGTAAATTCATAATCGTGTTAATATAATCGACCAATGAAGGTTAGTTATACATGTTAATGTCACAATCTGGTTTAATAAAGGTTGTAATAATTATAATTATTTGTGACGGTAATCTTCATTCAAAATCTTATCTCAAATTCTTTCAAAACTCTTGTTAATTATAACAGTAAATTCACTTGATTAATTTTCAACGAACTATGACAATACACTCTAGCGGAAATTACTTCTCTTACAAAATAATGCACAAATTGCATTAAAATTAGGCCCAAAATTCATCATATATTAAAATATACGGCATCAAAATCTTCCACATAATTTACAAAACCTCCACTAACACAATCTTTATCATCATTAATTACTGTGGGAATCTCCTTCATTTATTTAAGGGCATTATACATCAGCGACTTTCAACATGTCCGCTGCACTATCGATTATACATTCATAGTTCCACTTAAAAATTCTTATAATCATTAATTGTTTCAAAACTGTTGTCATTTAACCTTCGTGGATTTCATTCATGAATCGTAATGAAGTAAAAATCTGCCAATCACAAACAAATTTAATAGTGAATACGCTTATATACGCCTGTCTGGTCTATCAAAATTTAAGATTAACATCTTCAAAGAATTGTAGTATACAAATACTATCATCAAACAAAGTGCGACTAACTGCAAAATAGTCGAATAGAATCCAATTAGACTGGGGAATGCAAACATCATTATATAAATCTCTAATTTAAAAAAAAAAATCCTAACAAAAGTTCACGAATTTAATGCAATCAATAATTCATAATTAAAGTTCATCTTTCACAAAATGGTCTATGATGCAATGATCGTTCATAACTGACGATAAATGTCTGTGTTGCAATCAATTCAAATACCGACTAGTATTTCCAAGATCGTCGACAACGTAATGGATTTTAACGCTCAAAAATCATTTAAATGTTCTTCCTTCTTGATGATGACAGAAAATTGGTCAAAGTAATTAAACTGGGGTAGAATTACTTTAATAAAGTGACACGCTGTCTGAATTTTAATCTGCCATAAAAATCATTAACTTACAGTCAAATCGTGACTACAAAAAAAATAAGCAAATTACTGAAAAATCTAAATATCAGTCTCAACTGATCCAAAATCATTTAACTATGCCCATGACATAACAATGTCTTAATAAAACGTCGAAAAAGGCATAACTCATCAAGGTGTACTGAGAATAGGAATCTCAAACAAGAATATAGGGCAAAATACATGAGGACAAAAATATGGGAAAATGGTTGCTCCAATATTGCTAAGAGACTCAAATACAATAAACATTCACGACTACCTTATCTGCCGATTGACGTTCCAGAGGAAAATTCCCCAACGAAGACTGTTGATGGATCCATTTCACCAAGTTAAAGCTGAGCTCCATCCTCGAAACAAGAAACAGCACCCTCGGAGAATCGAACTGCTTCCTTCTCCGGAAATTGCACTGCTTCGTGAAGACGAACGACATCCTTCCGGCAATAATCTTCTTTGTGAGTCGGGACAACCCTGACCTCTCTTGAAAAATCCCTGAAGTTCCAGTTGAAAATCGCCATGAAGTTTTTGTAGAAATTTCCGAAGAAATATTCATATTCAGAGAGTATGAAATCATTTCCATTGCTGTTTGATAGTATTCAGCCTTTAATCACGAAACATGGGTGTAGATGGTTATTTACCACATGTTCGCTTGTATGGAATAGCAATTAGCGAAGTTCCATGCTGCTATCTTACTCCGTTGAAATATGTCCCAATTGCATTAAGTCCTTTAGCCTTCCATCTTCTCTTCGGTTATGGTAATACAAGAACAAACTGCCATATTAAACTGTTCCATAATACTGTAGCGTTGTGTCACAAAAGCAATCTGAAGTCTCCCTATTTCACTAGCCATGTCAGCCGTAGCGTAGATCTGGCGATACGAAGTGCTTCTCCTATGGCGAGAAAATCACTTTTGTCAGTCGTCTAAAATTGTCAATAACTTCCAAAATACTTCCTCGAAATTGTTCAACTTTTCTACACTCCTTACTGTAGCAATGCACAATAGAATTAGCTTATAGGCGACCGCTAACTGTTCACAGCTAATCTTGTAGAAGCGTTATAATGTGCGTTTCAACTTCACCTAGATTTACACACAGTAAACCTGCACTGCTTGTCAGCTCGACTCTCGTTTAATGCAGTGGCTTTACCACGCGTTATAAAGACGACTTTTTCACTAATAATCTCACTCGACGTTTCACCGAAATGACTATTTGAGATCTGACGATTGAGAATGAGACTCCTCTCTTCTGCGCAAGGCCTTTTATGAACTTCATGAGGGGCGTATCTATCCCTTCCATTGCGCGTTACTGCGTCATCGCTAGAAGTTCCAACTTCGTCAATACATGACGGATTTTCAAAATTCAAAAACTGAAAATAAATTTCACCAAAATTCCAGAACAATGCCTCTACTGCAAATGGATTTCCACAATTCTGCATTCCAAAAAGTAATAAAAATACCATAGTTTCAGCAATCTCCGTCTTCCTTCAGACTATCGTTCATTGGTTCAAGCCTCCCCTCCAATAGCATAATTTCTTCCTCAGCAGAATTCCACGTTTCCTGCGACTGCGTCGTAGATCTCGGATCTTTCTCGAATAAATGCTGACGTCACTGAGAATCTCAGCTCAAGTAGCCTGCTGGCATAACGTCTGCGTCATCCGTGCTTACGTCATGACTACCCACGTCATAACTATGACAGCCATAACTTTCTTTATAATTTCCAATATAGCCACCGTGGTCTCTATATAATTCAATTACGGGGGCATTCTCCTCTCACCACAGTTTTAAAAACAGTTGCAAATTGTTTTTAAACTCAGTGTTACAAGTACCTCAACTCTCTTGAACACGAAATTGAATTATTACTGGCTTACGCTAGTATTATATTTCCTCTATGTTCCTTAATCATAAATCTCTTCTCTCTCTGGGTTGTGTATGGTTAAATGCATTTCTTTCCTCTCTACTTTCTCTTCTGTCCAGTATTTCTAATTTCTAAGTTCTGCTGGCTCGTAGAAGGTCCAGGATCGATTACAACATCCTGCCTTTTCTTTTGGTTATCGGCTTCTTTTTCCCGTAATTCTTTCAGGTATTGTTGGCTTTCCTTCTCTCTTTCCTGATACTGATCGGGTGTCATAACTTGACCTTGAGGATTCTGATTTCTGTTTTGGCTCTGGTTATTCCTATTATAATTTCGGTTATAACCATTATTGTTGTAATATCTGCCTCTTCCATTGTAATTTCCTCGACTATAGTTCCAGCCTCTTCTCTGTTGATACGGTCGGTAACCTTGCGATCTGTTATTTCGAAACTGATTATTCCTGTGAGGACCTACATTGTCAGTTTTCTCCTGATCTGGCTTGTCAGTTTGTTGGACTTGGTCCATAATACCGTATTTATTTCTTTGAAGTCATGCCTTTGACCTTTCTGTACCACGTTAGGCATTGGACTTGTGTAGTCTAACCTCCTCAGTAATTCATCCATGCTGGTTAAATCCCTGATGTTTGATGAAATAATTAGTCTCCTCACCTCCACAGGTAGCATACGAGAAATCGCATCAATAAGTTGCTCCGTTGACAATGGGGGTTGCAAAAATCTCAAGCGGGATAATTGACTCGTAAAGAAATCAGCGTACCGCGTTGGAAGAGTACCTGAGTATTTTCTTGAATACACCTCCGCTCTTAACGAATTCTGCGCTTCTATGGACCAAAATCGTTTGATTAATGCCTCTGCAAACTCGTCAAAGTTACTGAATGTGTATCTAAATGCGCGAAACCATTCGAGGGGTCCTCCAATCAAAAATCTCTCCACTATCTTCATCTCTCTCTCTCTCTGGGAATGTGAGCTTCGATGAAATAATCTTTGAGGTTCCTTACATATTCTATGGGTGTCAAACTATCAGTGTTACTGAATTTTTGCGGTTTATCTTCAAAATTCCTGATGACCGTCACGTTCCTCGGATATGAATCCGGGTAGTTTTTCCCACTATCTCGATAGTTCCACTCAGGTTCCATATTCCTCTCGTCATCTTCCTCCCTGAATCTGGATATACGTTCTTCAGGAGTCACGTCTCTCTCTTCTGGATCTAGGTTATATCTTCTGGCATAATTCCTATTGGTTTCGCAAGCCAAGCCTTCTGTATCCTTGTTAGTGATTTCCGTTAAGACTTTCTTGATTAACTCTTCTTTGTAGGTCTCTATCAAACTAGCCTCTCCTAGCTTCAAATTCTGCAGTTTACTCGACGTTTCATTCACATCAGAGACAACTTTATGAATCTGTTCCTCTAATGCAGATTTTAATGTTTGCACATCCTGACCTAATTGTGTTCTATCTTCAACTTGTCTTTCGGATAGCGAATCCATCCTGACGCTTAAATCTTTCCTAATCTGTACTACTTCATTGTTAATATCAATTTGCGTACTGGCAAGTTTTCTTTCAATACGTTCCTGAATTTGGGTTACATGTTCCCCACTTGACCTATTCCACTCGTCTTTCCATATTGCTACATTTGCCGTTAACATTTCTGCTATGTCTATTTCGATATCCTCTTTCAATACTTTATTATGGTCTAATACTTGGGTTCTCATGACCTCTACATCAAACTTTAAACCTTCTAAAGACGCTGTCGTTCTAACTGACTCATCAACTAATCTAGTCGTTAATGCACTTATATTACGTGTACAAAGAGTTTTCGAATTTTCTATCTCTTCCCTGACTTTATTTACATCAGTTTGGACTTTAGTAATATCTACGAAAACTGTGTTGACCTCTACTTGAATTTTATTTATGTCACTTTGCATCTCGTTTACATCCGAATGAATGTTATTAATATCAACCTGAACATTGGACACATCAGTTCTAACATTTTGGATTCCTCTTTGGACTTCCTCAACCTTGTCTTGGACAGTCGCAACGTCATTTTTAACAACAACTACCTCAGCCCTAGCACAATAAATATCACTTCGGACATTAGCTACATCTAGATTCAACATTGTAAGATCTTTATGCACATTAGCAACATCAATTTTAACATCAGCAACATTTTTATGCATATTAGACACATCTATTTTAACATTGGACACGTCTGAGCGCATGTCAGTTACAGCATTCTCAATTCCTTGGGTATTAATCTGTAAACGCGACATATTATCCTCTAAGTTAGCAGAACTGGTCTGGAGAACTTTCATATTAGCAGACAAATTACTAGCATTCTCCTCCATTCTTGCTTTCAAATTAGCAGACAAATTACTAGCATTCTCCTCCATTCGACTAGTATTCCTAGCTTCCATCTCCTTCATACTTTCACTCATCTGCTTCATACTACTATTCATGCTAGCAGACATTTCCTCTAACATCATCTTCAAACTTTCATCTGCCATTACAATATTATTCAAAAATTAGACTGCTGTAGGGACATACATCAATAGAGCAAAATAACAACATTTGAGCAACACTTTTCACCATATATAAATTTGATCAATTTTCTGTCTTAAATCTAACTTATAACTACCTTATAATTAACTTTCGAAGACACTTCATGTTGAAACAAACTCAAGCACATGTTCAAATTTCCCTGGCTCATTTTAAAATATCCTAACACAAATAATTTACATTTACAATCCAAATAATTTAATTTTATCTTTAATATGACTAAAATGTCATAAGCCGGTCAAATAAAATAAGATTCCAGATCATAGGCGATTTTCCTAAGTTTCCAGCCTATTTAACCTTTCTCAAGTTGTATAAGATCTGATCTTTTCTGAGTGTAATTTTCCTAATACAATACAACATTTAATTCCTATATAATCACACTCTCAAATTCTACAATTGGCCAAGACATCTAACAAAGAATCAACCTCTTTATTTGAGTCTAATCGATCCACACGTTTTAGGTTTGCCAATCCTACTGTTGACTCAGCCCCACGTTATAGGTGTGCCAATCCTTCTATTGTTCAGCCTGGTAATCCAGTGTTGTTGAACATGCCCCACGTTCTTGGGTCGCCAATCCTTCTGTCCCCGTTTACCCGGATAGTAGGCTGTCAGATATCCGCCCCCTCAATCGGATTGCCAACAATCAATCGCACCGGCTCAGCTACATCAATGAAAATGGCACTGACAGATACTATCGAGGTTTGAACACAGAAGTTACCAAGAAAATTATTGTGGAACACACCAAAATAGACGGGGTTTTCATACTTACTTTTACTTACCTCTTAAAAATTATCTCGGGGATTGGGTTGACAACAGGATCTCTAAAGTATGCTCCCACAATAATCTTGACCATGACATTTAAAAATGAACCAGACCGAAGACGAGAACTTTGAACTGTACAAAAGCTTTTATTTCAAATAAAGAGTATGATTTTAACAACTCAACAAAATAAATGTGGCTATCAGTAGCCCATGTCAATCTGACTATGTCCTCCTAAAGGAATTGCCAAGTTATCAAACAATATGTTAGCTCCCATGAGCTCAAAATAACGTAACATTCAATACACATTTGGATTGGATAAGGAAGTCAGGATACGACACATATATATAGAGCATTTGGTTTCTTTTAATAAACATCACACTTGTATTAATAGGCGCAAGGCCAGAGTATCGACCTCGCCCGCTGATAACCAGATGTCTGGCCGGCTGGTCTACTCTTCAACCTGACGCATGCCTGTCAAATGGGGCTCACTCGTCACGCCACACTGCGTAAGAATTCAGCTCCTTCTCTAAGCTTTTAAATGTCTACAAGACAACTCATATATATTGACGCAAATCTTTCAAATGCTTAACTCACACACCACTGGATTATTCTGACAATCCCTAAACTTGTTAAGTTATCATCCAAATGTTTAATAAGCATAGTTTAGAGTATAAAACACACTCTTAAATGTTTATAACAAAATCATATAAATTATTTATAACAATTAGAAATTGTTTATAATATTGTTGAAGATAATTACAAAAATTTTAAACACGCCTTTAACATTACTTTCGTTCCACATTATTGTCAAAGATATATACATTATTATTTACAATATCAACATTTAAATTATTTAAATTATTAATTTAAGAAATACATTGAACCACATGTTCATCCGGTTGGTAAATTCATAATCGTGTTAATATAATCGACCAATGAAGGTTAGTTATACATGTTAATGTCACAATCTGGTTTAATAAAGGTTGTAATAATTACAATTATTTGTGACGGTAATCTTCATTCAAAATCTTATCTCAAATTCTTTCAAAACTCTTGTTAATTATAACAGTAAATTCACTTGATTAATTTTCAACGAACTATGACAATACACTCTAGCGGAAATTACTTCTCTTACAAAATAATGCACAAACTGCATTAAAATTAGGCCCAAAATGCATCATATATTAAAATATACGGCATCAAAATCTTCCACATAATTTACAAAACCTCCACTAACACAATCCTTATCATCATTAATTACTGTGGGAATCTCCTTCATTTATTTAAGGGCATTATACATCAGCGACTTTCAACATGTCCGCTGCACTAATGATTATACATTCATAGTTCCACTTAAAAATTCTTATAATCATTAATTGTTTCAAAACTGTTGTCATTTAACCTTCGTGGATTTCATTCATGAATCGTAATGAAGTAAAAATCTGCCAATCACAAACAAATTTAATAGTGAATACGCTTATATACTCCTGTCTGGTCTATCAAAATTTAAGATTAACATCTTCAAAGAATTGTAGTATACAAATACTATCATCAAACAAAGTGCGACTAACTGCAAAATAGTCGAATAGAATCCAATTAGACTGGGGAATGCAAACATCATTATATAAATCTCTAATTAAAAAAAAATTCCTAACAAAAGTTCACGAATTTAATGCAATCAATAATTCATAATTAAAGTTCATCTTTCACAAAATGGTCTATGATGCAATGATCGTTCATAACTGACGATAAATGTCTGTGTTGCAATCAATTCAAATACCGACTAGTATTTCCAAGATCGTCGACAACGTAATGGATTTTAAAGCTCAAAAATCATTTAAATGTTCTTCCTTCTTGATGATGACAGAAAATTGGTCAAAGTAATTAAACTGGGGTAGAATTACTTTAATAAAGTGACACGCTGTCTGAATTTAAATCTGCCATAAAAATCATTAACTTACAGTCAAATCGTGACTACAAAAAAAATAAGCAAATTACTGAAAAATCTAAATATCAGTCTCAACTGATCCAAAATCATTTAACTATGCCCATCACATAACAATGTCTTAATAAAACGTCGAAAAAGGCATAACTCATCAAGGTGTACTGAGAATAGGAATCTCAAACAAGAATATAGGGCAAAATACATGAGGACAAAAATATGGGAAAATGGTTGCTCCAATATTGCTAAGAAACTCAAATACAATAAACATTCACGACTACCTTATCTGCCGATTGACGTTCCAGAGGAAAATTCCCCAAAGAAGACTGTTGATGGATCCATTTCACCAAGTTAAAGCTGAGCTCCATCCTCGAAACAAGAAACAGCACCCTCGGAGAATCGAACTGCTTCCTTCTCCGGAAATTGCACTGCTTCGTGAAGACGAACGACATCCTTCCGGCAATAATCTTCTTTGTGAGTCGGGACAACCCTGACCTCTCTTGAAAAATCCCTGAAGTTCCAGTTGAAAATCGCCATGAAGTTTTTGTAGAAATTTCCGAAGAAATATTCATATTCAGAGAGTATGAAATCATTTCCATTGCTGTTTGATAGTATTCAGCCTTTAATCACGAAACATGGGTGTAAATGGTTATTTACCACATGTTCGCTTGTATGGAATAGCAATTAGCGAAGTTCCATGCTGCTATCTTACTCCGTTGAAATATGTCCCCATTGCATTAAGTCCTTTAGCCTTCCATCTTCTCTTCGGTTATGGTAATACAAGAACAAACTGCCATATTAAACTGTTCCATAATACTGTAGCGTTGTGTCACAAAAGCAATCTGAAGTCTCCCTATTTCACTAGCCGTGTCAGCCGTAGCGTAGATTCTGGCGATACGAAGTGCTTCTCCTATGGCGAGAAAATCACTTTTGTCAGTCGTCTAAAATTGTCAATAACTTCCAAAATACTTCCTCGAAATTGTTCAACTTTTCTACACTCCTTACTGTAGCAATGCACAATAGAATTAGCTTATAGGCGACCGCTAACTGTTCACAGCTAATCTTGTAGAAGCGTTATAATGTGCGTTTCAACTTCACCTAGATTTACACACAGTAAACCTGCACTGCTTGTCAGCTCGACTCTCGTTTAATGCAGTGGCTTTACCACGCGTTATAAAGACGACTTTTTCACTAATAATCTCACTCGACGTTTCACCGAAATGACTATTTGAGATCTGACGATTGAGAATGAGACTCCTCTCTTCTGCGCAAGGCCTTTTATGAACTTCATGAGGGGCGTATCTATCCCTTCCATTGCGCGTTACTGCGTCATCGCTAGAAGTTCCAACTTCGTCAATACATGACGGATTTTCAAAATTCAAAAACTGAAAATAAATTTCACCAAAATTCCAGAACAATGCCTCTACTGCAAATGGATTTCCACAATTCTGCATTCCAAAAAGTAATAAAAATACCATAGTTTCAGCAATCTCCGTCTTCCTTCAGACTATCGTTCATTGGTTCAAGCCTCCCCTCCAATAGCATAATTTCTTCCTCAGCAGAATTCCACGTTTCCTGCGACTGCGTCGTAGATCTCGGATCTTTCTCGAATAAATGCTGACGTCACTGAGAATCTCAGCTCAAGTAGCCTGCTGGCATAACGTCTGCGTCATCCGTGCTTACGTCATGACTACCCACGTCATAACTATGACAGCCATAACTTTCTTTATAATTTCCAATATAGCCACCGTGGTCTCTATATAATTCAATTACGGGGGCATTCTCCTCTCACCACGTTTTAAAAACAGTTGCAAATTGTTTTTAAACTCAGTGTTACAAGTACCTCAACTCTCTTGAACACGAAATTGAATTATTACTGGCTTACTCTAGTATGATATTTCCTCTATGTTCCTTAATCATAAATCTCTTCTCTCTCTGGGTTGTGTGTGGTTAAATGCATTTCTTTCCTCTCTACTTTCTCTTCTGTCCAGTATTTCTAATTTCTAAGTTCTGCTGGCTCGTAGAAGGTCCAGGATCGATTACAACATCCTGCCTTTTCTTTTGGTTATCGGCTTCTTTTTCCCGTAATTCTTTCAGGTATTGCTGGCTTTCCTTCTCTCTTTCCTGATACTGATCGGGTGTCATAACTTGACCTTGAGGATTCTGATTTCTGTTTTGGCTCTGGTTATTCCTATTATAATTTCGGTTATAACCATTATTGTTGTAATATCTGCCTCTTCCATTGTAATTTCCTCGACTATAGTTCCAGCCTCTTCTCTGTTGATACGGTCGGTAACCTTGCGATCTGTTATTTCGAAACTGATTATTCCTGTGAGGACCTACATTGTCAGTTTTCTCCTCATCTGGCTTGTCAGTTTGTTGGACTTGGTCCATATATACCGTATTTATTTCTTTGAAGTAATGCCTTTGACCTTTCTGTACCACGTTAGGCATTGGACTTGTGTAGTCTAACCTCCTCAGTAATTCATCCATGCTGGTTAAATCCCTGATGTTTGATGAAATAATTAGTCTCCTCACCTCCACAGGTAGCATACGAGAAATCGCATCAATAAGTTGCTCCGTTGACAATGGGGGTTGCAAAAATCTCAAGCGGGATAATTGACTCGTAAAGAAATCAGCGTACCGCATTGGAAGAGTACCTGAGTATTTTCTTGAATACACCTCCGCTCTTAACGAATTCTGCGCTTCTATGGACCAAAATCGTTTGATTAATGCCTCTGCAAACTCGTCAAAGTTACTGAATGTGTATCTAAATGCGCGAAACCATTCGAGGGGTCCTCCAATCAAAAATCTCTCCACTATCTTCATCTCTCTCTCTCTCTGGGAATGTGAGCTTCGATGAAATAATCTTTGAGGTTCCTTACATATTCTATGGGTGTCAAACTATCAGTGTTACTGAATTTTTGCGGTTTATCTTCAAAATTCCTGATGACCGTCACGTTCCTCGGATATGAATCCGGGTAGTTTTTCCCACTATCTCGATAGTTCCACTCAGGTTCCATATTCCTCTCGTCATCTTCCTCCCTGAATCTGGATATACGTTCTTCAGGAGTCACGTCTCTCTCTTCTGGATCTAGGTTATATCTTCTGGCATAATTCCTATTGGTTTCGCAAGCCAAGCCTTCTGTATCCTTGTTAGTGATTTCCGTTAAGACTTTCTTGATTAACTCTTCTTTGTAGGTCTCTATCAAACTAGCCTCTCCTAGCTTCAAATTCTGCAGTTTACTCGACGTTTCATTCACATCAGAGACATCTTTATGAATCTGTTCCTCTAATGCAGATTTTAATGTTTGCACATCCTGACCTAATTGTGTTCTATCTTCAACTTGTCTTTCGGATAGCGAATCCATCCTGACGCTTAAATCTTTCCTAATCTGTACTACTTCATTGTTAATATCAATTTGCGTACTGGCAAGTTTTCTTTCAATACGTTCCTGAATTTGGGTTACATATTCCCCACTTGACCTATTCCACTCGTCTTTCCATATTGCTACATTTGCCGTTAACATTTCTGCTATGTCTATTTCGATATCCTCTTTCAATACTTTATTATGGTCTAATACTTGGGTTCTCATGACCTCTACATCAAACTTTAAACCTTCTAAAGACGCTGTCGTTCTAACTGACTCATCAACTAATCTAGTCGTTAATGCACTTATATTACGTGTACAAAGAGTTTTCGAATTTTCTATCTCTTCCCTGACTTTATTTACATCAGTTTGGACTTTAGTAATATCTACGAAAACTGTGTTGACCTCTACTTGAATTTTATTTATGTCACTTTGCATCTCGTTTACATCCGAATGAATGTTATTAATATCAACCTGAACATTGGACACATCAGTTCTAACATTTTGGATTCCTCTTTGGACTTCCTCAACCTTGTCTTGGACAGTCGCAACGTCATTTTTAACAACAACTACCTCAGCCCTAGCACAATAAATATCACTTCGGACATTAGCTACATCTAGATTCAACATTGTAAGATCTTTATGCACATTAGCAACATCAATTTTAACATCAGCAACATTTTTATGCATATTAGACACATCTATTTTAACATTGGACACGTCTGAGCGCATGTCAGTTACAGCATTCTCAATTCCTTGGGTATTAATCTGTAAACGCGACATATTATCCTCTAAGTTAGCAGAACTGGTCTGGAGAACTTTCATATTAGCAGACAAATTACTAGCATTCTCCTCCATTCTTGCTTTCAAATTAGCAGACAAATTACTAGCATTCTCCTCCATTCGACTAGTATTCCTAGCTTCCATCTCCTTCATACTTTCAATCATCTGCTTCATACTACTATTCATGCTAGCAGACATTTCCTCTAACATCATCTTCAAACTTTCATCTGCCATTACAATATTATTCAAAAATTAGACTGCTGTAGGGACATACATCAATAGAGCAAAATAACAACATTTGAGCAACACTTTTCACCATATATAAATTTGATCAATTTTCTGTCTTAAATCTAACTTATAACTACCTTATAATTAACTTTCGAAGACACTTCATGTTGAAACAAACTCAAGCACATGTTCAAATTTCCCTGGCTCATTTTAAAATATCCTAACACAAATAATTTACATTTACAATCCAAATAATTTAATTTTATCTTTAATATGACTAAAATGTCATAAGCCGGTCAAATAAAATAAGATTCCAGATCATAGGCGATTTTCCTAAGTTTCCAGCCTATTTAACCTTTCTCAAGTTGTATAAGATCTGATCTTTTCTGAGTGTAATTTTCCTAATACAATACAACATTTAATTCCTATATAATCACACTCTCAAATTCTACAATTGGCCAAGACATCTAACAAAGAATCAACCTCTTTATTTGAGTCTAATCGATCCACACGTTTTAGGTTTGCCACTCCTACTGTTGACTCAGCCCCACGTTATAGGTGTGCCAATCCTTCTATTGTTCAGCCTGGTAATCCAGTGTTGTTGAACATGCCCCACGTTCTTGGGTCGCCAATCCTTCTGTCCCCGTTTACCCGGATAGTAGGCTGTCAGATATCCGCCCCCTCAATCGGATTGCCAACAATCAATCGCACCGGCTCAGCTACATCAATGAAAATGGCACTGACAGATACTATCGAGGTTTGAACACAGAAGTTACCAAGAAAATTATTGTGGAACACACCAAAATAGACGGGGTTTTCATACTTACTTTTACTTACCTCTTAAAAATTATCTCGGGGATTGGGTTGACAACAGGATCTCTAAAGTATGCTCCCACAATAATCTTGACCATGACATTTAAAAATGAACCAGACCGAAGACGAGAACTTTGAACTGTACAAAAGCTTTTATTTCAAATAAAGAGTATGATTTTAACAACTCAACAAAATAAATGTGGCTATCAGTAGCCCATGTCAATCTGACTATGTCCTCCTAAAGGAATTGCCAAGTTATCAAACAATATGTTAGCTCCCATGAGCTCAAAATAACGTAACATTCAATACACATTTGGATTGGATAAGGAAGTCAGGATACGACACATATATATAGAGCATTTGGTTTCTTTTAATAAACATCACACTTGTATTAATAGGCGCAAGGCCAGAGTATCGACCTCGCCCGCTGATAACCAGATGTCTGGCCGGCTGGTCTACTCTTCAACCTGACGCATGCCTGTCAAATGGGGCTCACTCGTCACGCCACACTGCGTAAGAATTCAGCTCCTTCTCTAAGCTTTTAAATGTCTACAAGACAACTCATATATATTGACGCAAATCTTTCAAATGCTTAACTCACACACCACTGGATTATTCTGACAATCCCTAAACTTGTTAAGTTATCATCCAAATGTTTAATAAGCATAGTTTAGAGTATAAAACACACTCTTAAATGTTTATAACAAAATCATATAAATTATTTATAACAATTATAAATTGTTTATAATATTGTTGAAGATAATTACAAAAATTTTAAACACGCCTTTAACATTACTTTCGTTCCACATTATTGTCAAAGATATATACATTATTATTTACAATATCAACATTTAAATTATTTAAATTATTAATTTAAGAAATACATTGAACCACATGTTCATCCGGTTGGTAAATTCATAATCGTGTTAATATAATCGACCAATGAAGGTTAGTTATACATGTTAATGTCACAATCTGGTTTAATAAAGGTTGTAATAATTATAATTATTTGTGACGGTAATCTTCATTCAAAATCTTATCTCAAATTCTTTCAAAACTCTTGTTAATTATAACAGTAAATTCACTTGATTAATTTTCAACGAACTATGACAATACACTCTAGCGGAAATTACTTCTCTTACAAAATAATGCACAAACTGCATTAAAATTAGGCCCAAAATGCATCATATATTAAAATATACGGCATCAAAATCTTCCACATAATTTACAAAACCTCCACTAACACAATCTTTATCATCATTAATTACTGTGGGAATCTCCTTCATTTATTTAAGGGCATTATACATCAGCGACTTTCAACATGTCCGCTGCACTATCGATTATACATTCATAGTTCCACTTAAAAATTCTTATAATCATTAATTGTTTCAAAACTGTTGTCATTTAACCTTCGTGGATTTCATTCATGAATCGTAATGAAGTAAAAATCTGCCAATCACAAACAAATTTAATAGTGAATACGCTTATATACGCCTGTCTGGTCTATCAAAATTTAAGATTAACATCTTCAAAGAATTGTAGTATACAAATACTATCTTCAAACAAAGTGCGACTAACTGCAAAATAGTCGAATAGAATCCAATTAGACTGGGGAATGCAAACATCATTATATAAATCTCTAATTAAAAAAAAAATTCCTAACAAAAGTTCACGAATTTAATGCAATCAATAATTCATAATTAAAGTTCATCTTTCACAAAATGGTCTATGATGCAATGATCGTTCATAACTGACGATAAATGTCTGTGTTGCAATCAATTCAAATACCGACTAGTATTTCCAAGATCGTCGACAACGTAATGGATTTTAAAGCTCAAAAATCATTTAAATGTTCTTCCTTCTTGATGATGACAGAAAATTGGTCAAAGTAATTAAACTGGGGTAGAATTACTTTAATAAAGTGACACGCTGTCTGAATTTAAATCTGCCATAAAAATCATTAACTTACAGTCAAATCGTGACTACAAAAAAAATAAGCAAATTACTGAAAAATCTAAATATCAGTCTCAACTGATCCAAAATCATTTAACTATGCCCATGACATAACAATGTCTTAATAAAACGTCGAAAAAGGCATAACTCATCAAGGTGTACTGAGAATAGGAATCTCAAACAAGAATATAGGGCAAAATACATGAGGACAAAAATATGGGAAAATGGTTGCTCCAATATTGCTAAGAAACTCAAATACAATAAACATTCACGACTACCTTATCTGCCGATTGACGTTCCAGAGGAAAATTCCCCAAAGAAGACTGTTGATGGATCCATTTCACCAAGTTAAAGCTGAGCTCCATCCTCGAAACAAGAAACAGCACCCTCGGAGAATCGAACTGCTTCCTTCTCCGGAAATTGCACTGCTTCGTGAAGACGAACGACATCCTTCCGGCAATAATCTTCTTTGTGAGTCGGGACAACCCTGACCTCTCTTGAAAAATCCCTGAAGTTCCAGTTGAAAATCGCCATGAAGTTTTTGTAGAAATTTCCGAAGAAATATTCATATTCAGAGAGTATGAAATCATTTCCATTGCTGTTTGATAGTATTCAGCCTTTAATCACGAAACATGGGTGTAGATGGTTATTTACCACATGTTCGCTTGTATGGAATAGCAATTAGCGAAGTTCCATGCTGCTATCTTACTCCGTTGAAATATGTCCCAATTGCATTAAGTCCTTTAGCCTTCCATCTTCTCTTCGGTTATGGTAATACAAGAACAAACTGCCATATTAAACTGTTCCATAATACTGTAGCGTTGTGTCACAAAAGCAATCTGAAGTCTCCCTATTTCACTAGCCGTGTCAGGCGTAGCGTAGATTCTGGCGATACGAAGTGCTTCTCCTATGGCGAGAAAATCACTTTTGTCAGTCGTCTAAAATTGTCAATAACTTCCAAAATACTTCCTCGAAATTGTTCAACTTTTCTACACTCCTTACTGTAGCAATGCACAATAGAATTAGCTTATAGGCGACCGCTAACTGTTCACAGCTAATCTTGTAGAAGCGTTATAATGTGCGTTTCAACTTCACCTAGATTTACACACAGTAAACCTGCACTGCTTGTCAGCTCGACTCTCGTTTAATGCAGTGGCTTTACCACGCGTTATAAAGACGACTTTTTCACTAATAATCTCACTCGACGTTTCACCGAAATGACTATTTGAGATCTGACGATTGAGAATGAGACTCCTCTCTTCTGCGCAAGGCCTTTTATGAACTTCATGAGGGGCGTATCTATCCCTTCCATTGCGCGTTACTGCGTCATCGCTAGAAGTTCCAACTTCGTCAATACATGACGGATTTTCAAAATTCAAAAACTGAAAATAAATTTCACCAAAATTCCAGAACAATGCCTCTACTGCAAATGGATTTCCACAATTCTGCATTCCAAAAAGTAATAAAAATACCATAGTTTCAGCAATCTCCGTCTTCCTTCAGACTATCGTTCATTGGTTCAAGCCTCCCCTCCAATAGCATAATTTCTTCCTCAGCAGAATTCCACGTTTCCTGCGACTGCGTCGTAGATCTCGGATCTTTCTCGAATAAATGCTGACGTCACTGAGAATCTCAGCTCAAGTAGCCTGCTGGCATAACGTCTGCGTCATCCCTGCTTACGTCATGACTACCCACGTCATAACTATGACAGCCATAACTTTCTTTATAATTTCCAATATAGCCACCGTGGTCTCTATATAATTCAATTACGGGGGCATTCTCCTCTCACCACGTTTTAAAAACAGTTGCAAATTGTTTTTAAACTCAGTGTTACAAGTACCTCAACTCTCTTGAACACGAAATTGAATTATTACTGGCTTACTCTAGTATGATATTTCCTCTATGTTCCTTAATCATAAATCTCTTCTCTCTCTGGGTTGTGTGTGGTTAAATGCATTTCTTTCCTCTCTACTTTCTCTTCTGTCCAGTATTTCTAATTTCTAAGTTCTGCTGGCTCGTAGAAGGTCCAGGATCGATTACAACATCCTGCCTTTTCTTTTGGTTATCGGCTTCTTTTTCCCGTAATTCTTTCAGGTATTGCTGGCTTTCCTTCTCTCTTTCCTGATACTGATCGGGTGTCATAACTTGACCTTGAGGATTCTGATTTCTGTTTTGGCTCTGGTTATTCCTATTATAATTTCGGTTATAACCATTATTGTTGTAATATCTGCCTCTTCCATTGTAATTTCCTCGACTATAGTTCCAGCCTCTTCTCTGTTGATACGGTCGGTAACCTTGCGATCTGTTATTTCGAAACTGATTATTCCTGTGAGGACCTACATTGTCAGTTTTCTCCTCATCTGGCTTGTCAGTTTGTTGGACTTGGTCCATATATACCGTATTTATTTCTTTGAAGTCATGCCTTTGACCTTTCTGTACCACGTTAGGCATTGGACTTGTGTAGTCTAACCTCCTCAGTAATTCATCCATGCTGGTTAAATCCCTGATGTTTGATGAAATAATTAGTCTCCTCACCTCCACAGGTAGCATACGAGAAATCGCATCAATAAGTTGCTCCGTTGACAATGGGGGTTGCAAAAATCTCAAGCGGGATAATTGACTCGTAAAGAAATCAGCGTACCGCGTTGGAAGAGTACCTGAGTATTTTCTTGAATACACCTCCGCTCTTAACGAATTCTGCGCTTCTATGGACCAAAATCGTTTGATTAATGCCTCTGCAAACTCGTCAAAGTTACTGAATGTGTATCTAAATGCGCGAAACCATTCGAGGGGTCCTCCAATCAAAAATCTCTCCACTATCTTCATCTCTCTCTCTCTCTGGGAATGTGAGCTTCGATGAAATAATCTTTGAGGTTCCTTACATATTCTATGGGTGTCAAACTATCAGTGTTACTGAATTTTTGCGGTTTATCTTCAAAATTCCTGATGACCGTCACGTTCCTCGGATATGAATCCGGGTAGTTTTTCCCACTATCTCGATAGTTCCACTCAGGTTCCATATTCCTCTCGTCATCTTCCTCCCTGAATCTGGATATACGTTCTTCAGGAGTCACGTCTCTCTCTTCTGGATCTAGGTTATATCTTCTGGCATAATTCTTATTGGTTTCGCAAGCCAAGCCTTCTGTATCCTTGTTAGTGATTTCCGTTAAGACTTTCTTGATTAACTCTTCTTTGTAGGTCTCTATCAAACTAGCCTCTCCTAGCTTCAAATTCTGCAGTTTACTCGAAGTTTCATTCACATCAGAGACAACTTTATGAATCTGTTCCTCTAATGCAGATTTTAATGTTTGCACATCCTGACCTAATTGTGTTCTATCTTCAACTTGTCTTTCGGATAGCGAATCCATCCTGACGCTTAAATCTTTCCTAATCTGTACTACTTCATTGTTAATATCAATTTGCGTACTGGCAAGTTTTCTTTCAATACGTTCCTGAATTTGGGTTACATGTTCCCCACTTGACCTATTCCACTCGTCTTTCCATATTGCTACATTTGCCGTTAACATTTCTGCTATGTCTATTTCGATATCCTCTTTCAATACTTTATTATGGTCTAATACTTGGGTTCTCATGACCTCTACATCAAACTTTAAACCTTCTAAAGACGCTGTCGTTCTAACTGACTCATCAACTAATCTAGTCGTTAATGCACTTATATTACGTGTACAAAGAGTTTTCGAATTTTCTATCTCTTCCCTGACTTTATTTACATCAGTTTGGACTTTAGTAATATCTACGAAAACTGTGTTGACCTCTACTTGAATTTTATTTATGTCACTTTGCATCTCGTTTACATCCGAATGAATGTTATTAATATCAACCTGAACATTGGACACATCAGTTCTAACATTTTGGATTCCTCTTTGGACTTCCTCAACCTTGTCTTGGACAGTCGCAACGTCATTTTTAACAACAACTACCTCAGCCCTAGCACAAGAAATATCACTTCGGACATTAGCTACATCTAGATTCAACATTGTAAGATCTTTATGCACATTAGCAACATCAATTTTAACATCAGCAACATTTTTATGCATATTAGACACATCTATTTTAACATTGGACACGTCTGAGCGCATGTCAGTTACAGCATTCTCAATTCCTTGGGTATTAATCTGTAAACGCGACATATTATCCTCTAAGTTAGCAGAACTGGTCTGGAGAACTTTCATATTAGCAGACAAATTACTAGCATTCTCCTCCATTCTTGCTTTCAAATTAGCAGACAAATTACTAGCATTCTCCTCCATTCGACTAGTATTCCTAGCTTCCATCTCCTTCATACTTTCACTCATCTGCTTCATACTACTATTCATGCTAGCAGACATTTCCTCTAACATCATCTTCAAACTTTCATCTGCCATTACAATATTATTCAAAAATTAGACTGCTGTAGGGACATACATCAATAGAGCAAAATAACAACATTTGAGCAACACTTTTCACCATATATAAATTTGATCAATTTTCTGTCTTAAATCTAACTTATAACTACCTTATAATTAACTTTCGAAGACACTTCATGTTGAAACAAACTCAAGCACATGTTCAAATTTCCCTGGCTCATTTTAAAATATCCTAACACAAATAATTTACATTTACAATCCAAATAATTTAATTTTATCTTTAATATGACTAAAATGTCATAAGCCGGTCAAATAAAATAAGATTCCAGATCATAGGCGATTTTCCTAAGTTTCCAGCCTATTTAACCTTTCTCAAGTTGTATAAGATCTGATCTTTTCTGAGTGTAATTTTCCTAATACAATACAACATTTAATTCCTATATAATCACACTCTCAAATTCTACAATTGGCCAAGACATCTAACAAAGAATCAACCTCTTTATTTGAGTCTAATCGATCCACACGTTTTAGGTTTGCCAATCCTACTGTTGACTCAGCCCCACGTTATAGGTGTGCCAATCCTTCTATTGTTCAGCCTGGTAATCCAGTGTTGTTGAACATGCCCCACGTTCTTGGGTCGCCAATCCTTCTGTCCCCGTTTACCCGGATAGTAGGCTGTCAGATATCCGCCCCCTCAATCGGATTGCCAACAATCAATCGCACCGGCTCAGCTACATCAATGAAAATGGCACTGACAGATACTATCGAGGTTTGAACACAGAAGTTACCAAGAAAATTATTGTGGAACACACCAAAATAGACGGGGTTTTCATACTTACTTTTACTTACCTCTTAAAAATTATCTCGGGGATTGGGTTGACAACAGGATCTCTAAAGTATGCTCCCACAATAATCTTGACCATGACATTTAAAAATGAACCAGACCGAAGACGAGAACTTTGAACTGTACAAAAGCTTTTATTTCAAATAAAGAGTATGAATTTAACAACTCAACAAAATAAATGTGGCTATCAGTAGCCCATGTCAATCTGACTATGTCCTCCTAAAGGACTTGCAAAGTTATCAAACAATATGTTAGCTCCCATGAGCTCAAAATAACGTAACATTCAATACACATTTGGATTGGATAAGGAAGTCAGGATACGACACATATATATAGAGCATTTGGTTTCTTTTAATAAACATCACACTTGTATTAATAGGCGCAAGGCCAGAGTATCGACCTCGCCCGCTAATAACCAGATGTCTGGCCGGCTGGTCTACTCTTCAACCTGACGCATGCCTGTCAAATGGGGCTCACTCGTCACGCCTCACTGCGTAAGAATTCAGCTCCTTCTCTAAGCTTTTAAATGTCTACAAGACAACTCATATATATTGACGCAAATCTTTCAAATGCTTAACTCACACACCACTGGATTATTCTGACAATCCCTAAACTTGTTAAGTTATCATCCAAATGTTTAATAAGCATAGTTTAGAGTATAAAACACACTCTTAAATGTTTATAACAAAATCATATAAATTATTTATAACAATTATAAATTGTTTATAATATTGTTGAAGATAATTACAAAAATTTTAAACACGCCTTTAACATTACTTTCGTTCCACATTATTGTCAAAGATATATACATTATTATTTACAATATCAACATTTAAATTATTTAAATTATTAATTTAAGAAATACATTGAACCACATGTTCATCCGGTTGGTAAATTCATAATCGTGTTAATATAATCGACCAATGAAGGTTAGTTATACATGTTAATGTCACAATCTGGTTTAATAAAGGTTGTAATAATTATAATTATTTGTGACGGTAATCTTCATTCAAAATCTTATCTCAAATTCTTTCAAAACTCTTGTTAATTATAACAGTAAATTCACTTGATTAATTTTCAACGAACTATGACAATACACTCTAGCGGAAATTACTTCGCTTACAAAATAATGCACAAACTGCATTAAAATTAGGCCCAAAATGCATCATATATTAAAATATACGGCATCAAAATCTTCCACATAATTTACAAAACCTCCATTAACACAATCTTTATCATCATTAATTACTGTGGGAATCTCCTTCATTTATTTAAGGGCATTATACATCAGCGACTTTCAACATGTCCGCTGCACTATCGATTATACATTCATAGTTCCACTTAAAAATTCTTATAATCATTAATTGTTTCAAAACTGTTGTCATTTAACCTTCGTGGATTTCATTCATGAATCGTAATGAAGTAAAAATCTGCCAATCACAAACAAATTTAATAGTGAATACGCTTATATACGCCTGTCTGGTCTATCAAAATTTAAGATTAACATCTTCAAAGAATTGTAGTATACAAATACTATCATCAAACAAAGTGCGACTAACTGCAAAATAGTCGAATAGAATCCAATTAGACTGGGGAATGCAAACATCATTATATAAATCTCTAATTTAAAAAAATTCCTAACAAAAGTTCACGAATTTAATGCAATCAATAATTCATAATTAAAGTTCATCTTTCACAAAATGGTCTATGATGCAATGATCGTTCATAACTGACGATAAATGTCTGTGTTGCAATCAATTCAAATACCGACTAGTATTTCCAAGATCGTCGACAACGTAATGGATTTTAAAGCTCAAAAATCATTTAAATGTTCTTCCTTCTTGATGATGACAGAAAATTGGTCAAAGTAATTAAACTGGGGTAGAATTACTTTAATAAAGTGACACGCTGTCTGAATTTAAATCTGCCATAAAAATCATTAACTTACAGTCAAATCGTGACTACAAAAAAAATAAGCAAATTACTGAAAAATCTAAATATCAGTCTCAACTGATCCAAAATCATTTAACTATGCCCATGACATAACAATGTCTTAATAAAACGTCGAAAAAGGCATAACTCATCAAGGTGTACTGAGAATAGGAATCTCAAACAAGAATATAGGGCAAAATACATGAGGACAAAAATATGGGAAAATGGTTGCTCCAATATTGCTAAGAAACTCAAATACAATAAACATTCACGACTACCTTATCTGCCGATTGACGTTCCAGAGGAAAATTCCCCAAAGAAGACTGTTGATGGATCCATTTCACCATGTTAAAGCTGAGCTCCATCCTCGAAACAAGAAACAGCACCCTCGGAGAATCGAACTGCTTCCTTCTCCGGAAATTGCACTGCTTCGTGAAGACGAACGACATCCTTCCGGCAATAATCTTCTTTGTGAGTCGGGACAACCCTGACCTCTCTTGAAAAATCCCTGAAGTTCCAGTTGAAAATCGCCATGAAGTTTTTGTAGAAATTTCCGAAGAAATATTCATATTCAGAGAGTATGAAATCATTTCCATTGCTGTTTGATAGTATTCAGCCTTTAATCACGAAACATGGGTGTAAATGGTTATTTACCACATGTTCGCTTGTATGGAATAGCAATTAGCGAAGTTCCATGCTGCTATCTTACTCCGTTGAAATATGTCCCAATTGCATTAAGTCCTTTAGCCTTCCATCTTCTCTTCGGTTATGGTAATACAAGAACAAACTGCCATATTAAACTGTTCCATAATACTGTAGCGTTGTGTCACAAAAGCAATCTGAAGTCTCCCTATTTCACTAGCCGTGTCAGGCGTAGCGTAGATTCTGGCGATACGAAGTGCTTCTCCTATGGCGAGAAAATCACTTTTGTCAGTCGTCTAAAATTGTCAATAACTTCCAAAATACTTCCTCGAAATTGTTCAACTTTTCTACACTCCTTACTGTAGCAATGCACAATAGAATTAGCTTATAGGCGACCGCTAACTGTTCACAGCTAATCTTGTAGAAGCGTTATAATGTGCGTTTCAACTTCACCTAGATTTACACACAGTAAACCTGCACTGCTTGTCAGCTCGACTCTCGTTTAATGCAGTGGCTTTACCACGCGTTATAAAGACGACTTTTTCACTAATAATCTCACTCGACGTTTCACCGAAATGACTATTTGAGATCTGACGATTGAGAATGAGACTCCTCTCTTCTGCGCAAGGCCTTTTATGAACTTCATGAGGGGCGTATCTATCCCTTCCATTGCGCGTTACTGCGTCATCGCTAGAAGTTCCAACTTCGTCAATACATGACGGATTTTCAAAATTCAAAAACTGAAAATAAATTTCACCAAAATTCCAGAACAATGCCTCTACTGCAAATGGATTTCCACAATTCTGCATTCCAAAAAGTAATAAAAATACCATAGTTTCAGCAATCTCCGTCTTCCTTCAGACTATCGTTCATTGGTTCAAGCCTCCCCTCCAATAGCATAATTTCTTCCTCAGCAGAATTCCACGTTTCCTGCGACTGCGTCGTAGATCTCGGATCTTTCTCGAATAAATGCTGACGTCACTGAGAATCTCAGCTCAAGTAGCCTGCTGGCATAACGTCTGCGTCATCCGTGCTTACGTCATGACTACCCACGTCATAACTATGACAGCCATAACTTTCTTTATAATTTCCAATATAGCCACCGTGGTCTCTATATAATTCAATTACGGGGGCAGTACCTACTGTAAGGCCACGGCCGCCTCCTTCCCTCTTCCTAGCCTATCCATCCCCATCTTCCATCCCTTCCCATCCCTCATGAAGCCCCTGTTCGCTTTGCAGGTGAGGCCGCCTGGGCGAAGTGCTGATCACACCTCCCCAGTTGTATCCCTCACGACCAGATGTTCCAAGCTCCAGGACACTGCCCATAGAGGCGGTAGTGGTGAGTTCCCTTGCTGAGACCGTGGAAACCACCAACCTAGAGGGTAAATTGACTAAATAAAAAAATAAAAATAAAAAACAGTAGTCGCATATGATGTGTAACATCTGACATAGAAGAAACCTCACGTGAAATTGTTGATACACCGGTATTTTATACTATTATTGGCACAAATCTTAATCTATTGTAAAAGGGAGTGTTTTACAGATATTGTAGTTTATAATACGGAACTCATTTTATTAGATAATTTGTAGCTTCCACCAGCACTAGCTAAATAAAGAATAAGATATGGATCAACTAGATTAATAGACCCGACACCGCTCATAACCTTAAATTCCTTAAAAACAGGACCTCTTGATTCACAGATCAACACGTAATTTCATATGGATTCTGTTAAAATGAGTCATATTGATATGATAAATATCGTTCAAAATTACAATCTTGTAGCAAAAATATCTACCCCGTCCGTGATTCGAACCCGGGACTCTAGATTCACAGTCATAGGCGCTAACCACACGGCTACTTCGACTACGCAAATATTGTGCACAAGATGGTGACCTATTGCCACGTTCCAATAATACTGCATTACGGAATTAAGTTTCATGTATATGTTGCTTGTTTCGATATGTTCCTGCGTGAAATTGAGTTTAAAATGCCTTATGAAGAGGCCCTCTTGTGAGAAAAGAGAACGTATTCAACAATAGTTCCTGAAGGCTTGCTCAATTCTCGTATAACCACAACGATTATATTATATTGATGACTACATTACCGTTACGTGGGTTAATATTTGAATAGCCATTGTGCAGAAACATAATACCGGCAATGCCGACTACTTACATTGTTTGATATTAAGGCATTTTACCATTTAAATACTGATACGAAGACTTCGAACATGTACCATGTGCTTTGTTTCAACCACTTGACACCAGAGTTCGCATGAGCGTTTACCATTCAGTATGTCATATACATTCCACATGGCCGAGAGTACGTCATGGTATCAATTTCCGACACCGCGCGCTCATTGTTTCTCTTACCACTGCCAGCTGGAGCTTACCGCTGCCAGCTGGATCAATCGATCGAGTTGACAGTGCGTCTTACACTTCCGTTCGATCCACCACTGCCAGCTAGCACATTTTCGTTCGAGCACACTTCCGTTCGATCGAACGAAAGTGTGCCAGCTGGTGCCACCTCAATCGTTCCGATCCACTTCCGTCCCATTTTTCAAAATCACTCCCACAAAAATATCCAGCAACCGAGTGGAAAGATGTTACACATCAAAAATGTTTTCAACATTAATCTACAATTGGAGAATTGATTTTCTACTGATTCTCCCTGAGTAATAGAGAATGAAACTTAGGAATAATTATTACCAATCTCTACTTAATATAAAACAAAGTCCCCGATTCTTGGATGTCACGGGTAATATCGAGAACCACTGGATAGATTTTGATAAAGTTTTCACCATTCTGTAAAGGATATCTCGAGGAAGGTTTCTGTAGGAAATAACTTATTTATGATCAAACGAAGTCAAACAGTAACGATTTAAGTGAAAAGTCGAAAAAAATACTGTGGCGTCCGTGCGCTTTTTAAGCTTATGCTGGACAAACCGTTAATAGTATCAATATATTAAGAGTGTAAGAATTGATCAGCATGAAAAGTTCCAAAAAAGGTCCGTGAGAGCATATCTCTATCCTCAATACATAGCCCACTATAAGTGTTTTTAGTTTGGACGGAAGGGGGATTTGTGTTTCATGCACCTCGTCATTCTTTAATTACGTCTGTCAAGAATTCATTGCACATGCATCTCCCTGATAATATAATTAATAATCCAGTCAGTGATTTTAACCCATCGTGCCGAGACGTAAAACGGATATAGGTCGTAGTTCATTGACATCGAAAAAAAACGCGCTTATCTCGTAATGCATTCATAGCTGTTCCCGGGCGAAGCCGTGGCAACTTGCTAGTCAAGAATGAACCGCACGTCCATTTCTGCTTTGTTAGATTCGAGCCGTCTTGATATCACCTCAATGACAGCGCAGGTGAGAGATTTTTTTCACGACGCAAGCTCAATAATTCATGATCCTAAAATGTCTTTAAGCGCTGGAAGTCAGAGAAAGGAATCCCTTATAACGCGCTAGACATTGTCAATCAGGGACCACAAGAAAGGGTTCTGCAGTGACTGACAAACGTTGATGGTGGTGAGGTGATAATCCCCGTGTTATTCTTGAGCAAACACAAGAAGTCTTATGGTTAGTAAAAAACTCTAAATGTCATACGAAAGAGCTCCTTAAAACTGATGGTCGCACGTTGTTTATTTCTCAAGTTGAATGGTGAACGCCTTCTTGGTACGTCATGCTGTGGATTCCTCTGAGTTATAATTCAGGGCGAGAGAAACAGGGCCAAGCCTTTGAAATCGGGACGTGAACTGCAATATATTAGTAGCAATTAAACAAAGGATGCTAAGACATATATAGTAGATTACACGTGGCGATAGGTGGGACGAATATATATGAGGTCAGAATGGAACTTAGCAAGCATACTAACAAGGAGAGGATACGATGTATGGGTCACCGATTCGAGCCATCTTTAGTGTACGTGTAGGGCATGACCAGGCGTATATCATGTACAAGTAGTGAGGTGCGCTTCTCAGCCGTTTCCGAGAAATTAATTAATTGCAATTACAGTACGGCGCCTATGTGCGTTGTACGCTAGCAAAAATACAACCGGCGCATGGCTCCGAGGTAAGAGCCCTGCTTCGTAAACGCTGGTTCACTGGAGCGGATCCCACCGTGAGCCTTTGCAGCATGTTGTGTTTTTTTTCTTTAACCATTGGCAATTTCCAACCAATACCCATAGCATGAGTCACTGATTGCTGGGTACGGGGTGGTCTGATGGTTCACTGACGTGCAATGAACGGGACAGACTGGGCCTTCAATGTATAAATGTATACATATAATAGAATACAATTGACCGTGTATAATATCAATGTATTTGCAATGCCGATACTGTACATTATGTAATGTCACAAACGTTGAACCCCATATGATGATTTTAGATTCTGTTTTCCCGCTCACAAAACACGTTATTACAATTGACTGCAAAATAAACATTATTTACGACACCTACAGTTGTACGAATTGCCAATGTAAAAAAAAACACAACACACTGCAAAAACTCACCGGTGGGATTCGATTCATTGATCCCGAGCTTACGAATCAGGGCTCCTACCGCTGCACCACGCACTCCTTGGTTTCTTGCTAACGTACAACGCACATGGACGCCGCACTGTAATTGAAATTAATTAATTCCTCGCAAACGGCCGAGAAGCCCACCTTACTACTTGCACCTGGTATACACCTGGTCATGCCCTACACGTGTACTAAAGATGGTTCGGATCGGTGACCCATGCATCGTATCCTCCCTTTGTAAGTCTTAGTTTACTATGCATAAGCATTTGAACGATCTGCATTACTTTAATATGAATATTATCCAATATCTCCCTGCCTCTGTTGTTTCATTTGAGGGGCCTGGACATCGTGCTTAAGTGGTCAAGTGATCTTGCCTGGAGTAGAAGTGGGAAACCACGGAAAATTACATCCAGGATGGCTGAGGAGGGAATCGAATGCACCTATTCTTAGTGTTTCCTCGTAAAAGTGAGTTTACCCCGTACTTGAGTAAGTGTGTAGAATTAGTCTGATAACCTGAGTTATTGTGGTGTTTATATTAGTCTAGGCTATGTATTTGTAATTCAGGTGAAGATTGGGAAGGAGGAGGCTGTGGTCTAAAGTTAGAATACATCCAGGCATTTGCCTTGAGTAGAATTGGGAAACCATGGAAAACCAATTCCAGGATGCCCGAGGTGAGAATCGGACCTACCTATTCTCAGAGTTGCCTCGCAAGGCTGAGTGTACTCCGTTCCAGCCCTCAGGCCAGAATACAGATCCTTAGCAGAGCCGATAATCGAACCCAGACCTCCACGAAGACAGGCAAATGTGCTAGCCGCTACAACACGAGGTGCTCACGATATATATTTTGTTAAATTTCACTGGTGTAGTTTTAATCACCGACAGTAGTGGCTACGCTGGCTAACGCGCAGCATTAGGTCATGGGGCCAAGCTCTCTGCTGACTCGGTAGACGCGTGGGTTCGAGCCCCACCGTCGGCCGTCCTTGAAATGGTTTTCCGTGGTTTCCCATTTTCAACACCAGGCAAATGCTGGGACGGTACCTTCTGACAGGCCACGGCCGCTTCCATCCACATCCTAGCCCAGTTTCATTCACCATCATTCATTTCATCTCTTATTAACTCCTCTCATGAGGTTGGCGTCAGGAAGGGCATCCGGCCGTAAAAACCATCGCCACAAAGACGTCCATCGCATCTCATCCCCGACCCCGTTGGAAAACGGGAATAATGAGGGGTTGACATACAATACAATACTGGTGTAGTTTTAATTGGAACTAAAATGGAACTGAAATTAACCGGTTCATTGGAAAAATCGTGGTTGTATCTTTTGGACTATTTTCATTAAAAAAAAAACATAATAATAATAATTCGTGGTGACCTTTGTTGATTTTGGAAAAGCGTACGACTCAATTGATCGAACCACCCTATTGCAAATCCTTGAAGAATTTGGCTTACATAACAAGACACAATCAATTATCCAGCAAACCCTGACCAACACCACCTCCAAAGTGAAGTTCAGAGGAGAGATGTCCGATGCCTTTGAAATCAGGACAGGAGTGAGGCAAGGAGACGGACTCTCACCTCTACTCTTCAACTGTGTTTTAGAAAAGGTCATCCGAGAATGGCGGAAGGAAATGAAAAATTCAAGGGTAGAAAATGGGGTAAGGCTAGGGTACAAGTATATGAATCTTACAATCGACTGTCTAGCCTTTGCAGATGATCTAGTGATCTTTTCAGATTCCATTGATACGGCAGAAGAACAACTTAACCAACTGAAAAATCAAGCACTGAAGGCTGGGCTTCAAATCTCCTTTGAGAAGACACAATTCATGACAAACATAACATCAGCGCCCAGGGAACTGGAGGTCGGACTAGGAAAAGTTCAGAAGGCAGAAAAGTTTAAATACCTCGGTGAATGGATAGAGCCTAACCTATCAAAGAAGCCTTCGTGTCACGCATTAATAAAATGGAAATGGCATACAACCTGACTAAAGACATCTACAATAAGAGATCGATATCCTTAAACGCCAAAATTAGACATTACTGCACTGTTATTCGACCAGAGGCTCTGTATGCGGCAGAGACTCTAACAATGAACAAGAAAGGTCTAATGGAAAAACTAGAGGCGAAAGAAAGGAAGATTTTGAGGAAAATCCTGGGTCCTATCAAAGAAAACAGCGAGTACAGAAGGCGTCACAACCACGAATTATACAAGCACGTGGAGAAGATCAGTGACACGATTCGAAAAAGAAGGATTGCCTTTTATAGCCACGTGACATGAATGAGCCCAGGCAGGATATCAAAACGGATATTGACATACTTTCAGGATAAGAAAACCAAAGGGGCATGGTTCACGGAAGTTGAGAAAGATCTACGTGAAATGGAAATTTCCCCAGAAGATATCCAGGAGCGTGTTCCACTTCAGGAAAAACTACGTACGCACAAAGGTTTCCAGGAAAAGCCGAAGCTGAAGACAGGGAAGGTGTGGTCCCAAGAGAGAAAAGAACAACACCGGAGACGAATGCGGGAACACTGGGCGGTAGTTAAAGCTCGGAAGAAGAGACAGTTGTACTGACGTGGTCCCTAGTTGGCCAAATCGAAGAAGGAATAATAATAATAATAATAATAATAATAATAATAATGCTTATGAGATCACCATTTGGCCATGTGTGTGTGTGTGTGTGTGTGTCCCCTCCTCCCTCCCCCATATAAAATTTTATGTTCGACCCTGACGATTATGTGTCAGAAAACGGTATCATAATGTGGCTCATTATAACACTATTTTTCATTATGAAACAGTTTCTCCCACCAATCAGAGCTCAAGAAACAGTTGTGTGACCAATTAGATAAGAATACCTTCGCGCATGCGCTCAAACTCCAACATGTATATATAAATTACCGAAAGTGCACCGTCCATATTTTCGCGTAAATAAACTGGTGAATATGAGACAAGAAAAAGCACTGTACCTTAATATCCCCAAACCCAATGTCTACACACCGCGTTGTTTTGAAACGACTTCGGTGACTGTTTTACTGAATACTGGTGCACAATCTGAACATATGGCATTGAAGCACACAGAGAGCATGCGTCGGTTGGCCATAGAGCTTGGAAAACCGAGATATACTACCCAGAGCAGCACCCGATCACAACAATCTAGTGACTGAACAGATATTTATGAATATTTATGTTAAAACATATTATAATAAAGTTATAATTATCGTCGAACATAAACAGTCGTATGCAACTCGCCTCTAATGGTAATTAAGACACGCGTATGGAAATTATAAAACTCGCATACGCTCGTTTTATAAACATACTCGTGTCTTAATTATTCCCATTATAGGCTCGTGGCATAATGTACTATAAACGGTAGGAGCGATTTCAATGAAACTTGGTACGGTCATAGTAAAGCCGGCGGTCCCATGTCATAGATTTATGGTATGATAAAGAACCTTCCACACTTGTGTGAAGCTATACTGTAGGTTAGATTTGAGTAACGCTCTTAGGTTCCAACGTTCGTCGCCAGGAGCTGACTGCGGTGGCATCTAGTAACCAAGTTCAGAACTAGTTGGTCGTTGACGGTGGCGTTTGGTAGCAAAAGTTGGAACTACTTGAAAATCGATTGTAAGCAGTTCTCACTTGAATTAAAAACAGATAAAACACACTAATACAGCCATAACAATTAACACCGGTTATCAGAGAGATTCTACACACACCCAAAGTACACGGGGCCACATGACCGCGTTATCGCATCCCCTGAAACTGAGGAACCAACCAACCAAAGTCATAGTACTATTTTAGCCGACACCGACCGTGCCCTTCAAATTTTATTACGACTCACCAATCCAACATGGCAATTGTGCGAATATTTCACCGGCATTCTATCAGGTGCGTTCAAAAAGTAACGAGCCGGTGGCTGTAATGCGGAAACCGGTGACAACCTCGGCTAATCGTGGAGTGTGTATCGAGGTGTGGTTCTGACCAGAGCGTGGAAGGTCACAGCCCGTCGCTAAAGGACACTCGTGCACGTCACGTGCCGATACAAAGCGAGCAGCAGCGTGCATCAGTCGTCCAACCAAGACCAAGACAGTAGGCCATTCGACATGCTTCCTGATGTGGTTGAAGACTGTGGGGCACCCATTAGGCACACACTTTGCGCAAGTGCAGTCGTTCATTCATGATGGTTTGCACACTTCCGACGCTCAATCCGACCACGGCGGCTATGGCGTTCACTGTCACTCGGCGGTCCTGGGTAATGAGCGCATCAACCAGCTGTACGTTGTCATCGGTAATGCAGGGGGTGCCCCAGACCGGGCATCATCGGCTAACGACACCCATCCTACCCTAAAGCGCTTGTGCCACGCATTGACCCTTGCAAGGGACATGCAGTGTTCGCCGTACACTTGTGACATTCGGCGACGAATGTCCGTTCCCCCTACTCCTTTCGCTGTCAGAAACCGAACAACACCTCTTTGCTCTTCGTTTGACGCCTCCATGTCACTGTTTGCAATGCGACTGGCAGCGTTGGACGATTGATGCATGCTGCTGCTCGCTTAGTATCGTCACGTGACGTGCAAGCTTGCCCTCTAGCGACGGGCTGTGACCTTCCACGCTCTGGTCGTAACCATACCTCGTTACACACGCCACGATTAGCAGATCTCGTAACCGGTTTGCGCATTACAGCCTCCGGCTCGTTACTTTTTGAACGCACCTTATATGTCTCCAAACCTATTACCGATATCACCCTAAATTTTTGTACGGTGATAAAGGGCACTACTAGAAGTTCACCTATGTGACTTTTTAAAAACCTGTTAACTACAAAACAAACATGGTGGCCAAGCGAAATTGAAACACTAAAATAGACTTTTCTCGCGATTCAGCCATTCGTACGCAGTGAAACTTGGTACAGCAAATGTTTATACATATTTTAATGCACTAACATCATATTTAATTCAATTGTTTACATAACTTCAAGATGGCAGCTGTGGAAAATTTCAAAATTAAGTTTTAATTTCTTTCGTCATAATCCTGCGATTGAAGTCAACGTTGGAATAATGAACCTGCGCAATAATCCTTGTCTAATAGTACATAACTCTATGGCCTAGATAATATGTAAAATTTCAACATGGCGACCTTCAAAGATATTTAGACGGTTCTCAATATCTATTAATCTACGACAGCAAACTGAAATTTAGTATGTTAATAGAGGCTATAAACATAATTTCACAAATGGGACTTTCAATAACCTGGTGGGCACAAATTCAACATGGCGGCGACGCGAAATTTAAATACTTAAATGGACGTTTCTCGCGATTTAACCGTCCGAGCGCAGTGCAACTTGGAACGGTATAGGATTAGTAAATCTACTTCACAGTAGGTAGTTTCAATAAATGAGTTTTGGGCATGCCAATCGTATTAACAATAACATTGGTGAGTTGTTGTGCACCCGCCCGCAAAGGTTCCTGAATTAGTGAATATTTTATACAATAGATAAAAACATATTTTTTTTACCTAATATAACTTACTATTTATAAACGTGGTTGATGTTGTTTGTACACTGTTAACGGTGCTTCAAGTTACGAGGAGACCTTGTTTACTTTCAACCCTCACCTTTCTTCGCCGTAAGTCACAACGGCTTTCTTCTGTCATAGCGAACCAATTAGCCACGGTGTGATATTTAGACATGTTTATGAGTACAGGCAGGCAATATACTAACTCTCCCTGTTTCCTACCTAACACAATGCGTTTGTTGATTCTCCGATAAGTAGATCGTCGTTTGAAATGATTTACATGGACACCAGTAATTTGGTACGAGTTGTATTTAATAATCTGTCCTGCGTTTTTTTTCACCTGCCTCATTTACGTTTATTAGAAACAGTTTGCTAAGCAGCTTCGGATTCATAAGGCATGTAGAGTAACTTCTTTAATCTCTATCTCTATTTATATAAAAATGAAATTTTGTCTGTTTTTTCTGAATTTCCACGGAAAATTGCGATATTTGCGCGTTTCAGACTGTTTTATGACGGATGCGCAAAATAACAGTGGACAGTTTTTTGTGTTCTTATAACTCGAGAACGGCTGGGTGGACCAACGTAAAATTTGATACAGATATCCATCAGAGGTACGACACTAATCATTGATGTAAGTCTTCTCCGTACCTCTCATAAAAGGGGCCCAACCCCCTTAAAATGCATGCTGAAATAGGCGTAGAAGGGTGAGACAAAGCGCATTTTCAGCCCCTCAATGTGAGAATCGAAACGCGGGGCCCCTTAACCATATTTTAGAGCCCTAAAAACAACAGTTTTTGAGATATTCCCAGAAAACTAATTTCACTTAATAAACTATGAAAGAATGCAAGCCGGTAACCATGGCAACACAATCTCAGAAGTCCATCTATTGCTGTAAGACGCGATGCCATTCCATTTATTAGCCTATTTTCAATTTAGAAAAAATAGGCTTATGAGATCACCTTTTGTCCGTGTGTGTGTGCGTGTGTGTGTGTGTGTGTGTGATTCGTGTGTGTGTCCCCCCCTAATAAAATCTAAACGGCTGGAGCGATTTCAATGAAACTCGGAAAGTTCATAGCACTATTCCCGGCGACCTCGACCGTGCCCTTCAAATTTTGTTACGACTCACCAATCCAACATGGCGGCTGTGCGAAATATTTCACCAGCATTCAATATCTCCGAAACTATTACCGATATTACCCTGATATTTTCTATGGTGATAGAGGGAACTACTATAAGTTCACTTATGTGACTTTTGAAAACCTGGTAACAACAAAACCAACATGGCGGCCAAGCGAATTTGCGACTTTTAAATAGACGTTTCTAACGATTTGACCAACGAAACGCAATGAAACTTGGTACAGTATATGTTTATATACATTGTAATGCACCGACATCTAACTTCGTTCAATTGTTTACATAATCACAAGATGGCGGATGTGCGAAATATTTCACCGGCATTCTATATCTCTGAAACTATTAGCGGTATACCCCTGAAATTTCGTACGGAGATAAAGGGCACTACTGGAATTCCATCTATAAGACTTTAAAAAACCGGTTAACTACAAAACGAACATGGCGGCCAAGCGAATTTCAAAATTTTAAATGGACATTTCTCGCGATTTAATGTTCCAAGCGCACTGAAACCTGGCACAGGAAATATTTATACACATTGTAATCCACTGGTATCTAATTTAGTTCAATTGTTTACATAACCTCAAGATGGTGGCAGTGCGAATTTTAAAATTAAGATTTTATTTATTGTGTTGTAGTCATGCGATCGAAGTGAAAGTTTGAATAATGAACCTACGCATTAATTTTCCTTTAATGGTACATGACTCTATGGCCTATACATTTAACAATCCAACATGGCAACCATCCGAAATATTTAGACGATACTGAATATCTACGAATCTATTTTAGCAATCAAACTGCATTTTTTAATGTTCATAGGGGCTATGAACTTAAGTTCACCTATAGGACTTTAAATAACCTGGTGATCACAAATCCAACATGGCGGTGACGCGAATTATAAATATTCACATGGACGTTTTTCTCAATTTAACCATCCGCGTGCAGTGAAACTTGGTACAGTAAATCCTTATACGAATGTTAATCCACTGGCATCTAATTTATTTCAATTGTTTCCATAACCTCAAGATGGCAGCTGAGAAAAAATTTAAACTCTCCTTGTTTTTTCTTGTGTCCTAACTATGCGATTGAAGTTTGAATACTACACGTTCACAATAATCTGCATGTAACAGTACATAACTATAGGACCTACATATATAAAATCCAACATGGCGACCATCCGAATTATTTAGTCGGTTCTCAATATCTACGAATCTATTACAGCAATCAAACTGAAATTGTGTATGTTGATAGTGGCAATTAACATAAGTAAGATATATGAAAATAGGCTGTATAGTTCTTCACGGAACTACTTGTTACATTACTGTGAAGGTTTGCAAACGGCTATAAGGTTATAACGGATCCAAATTAAGCTGAAATATTCATCAATACATATAATGCGCTTAAGGGGGTCAAGGGGTACTCTAGAATTTGTTCACGCGATTTACACGTGCGGGTATGGTACGGAAGGTCTATCATATCCCTATACCTATATTGTTATACTATTATTATTATTATTATTATTATTATTATCATTATTATGGCGTACAACGACGAGACAAAGCTCATTTACAACCCCTTGGTGTCAGAAACAAAACTCGGGGCCCTAAAGAGCCGTAAAGGGTCCCCGAAAACTACATTTTAAGGCTCTAAAACCAACAGTTTCTTAGATAATCCCAGATATGCAAGCCAGTAACCATGACAACAGTATCTCAAGAGGTGACATCCAACTTTCCATCTATTTCTGCAAGACGTAATGCCACTCCATTTATTACATTTCTGTGAAAGGTTGCAAATGGCTATAAGGTTGTCACGGAACCAAATAAAACTGTAAAATTCGTCAATGCGCTTAAGGGGTTCAAGGAGTACGCTAGATATTATTCAGACGACTTACACGTGCGATATGTCGTACAGAAGGTCTATTATATCTCCAAACACCGACATTATTTCCAAAAATTCCTGATTTGAAATAGTAGACTATTTATTTTTTTGCTGCTTTTAGGAATTTGGGCCATTGGAGGCTAAAAAACCTGAATTTTCATGCACCAAGCCTTTATAATTTATAAAAGGGGTCTACCTGTGGTTGGGCACTTGACACAACGGTGAGGGTCAGTTTGTATGTGACGCGTATTGCGATTCGTCTACGAGGTTTTCAAATTTATTTTCACGTCAGGAAGAACACGTTATGTAAATTTAGTTTGAGAGCACATTTTAACTAATCAAGTTTCTTTGTCGACAAACAGGTTCCAAGCCCCTAACCATTGCAAGAGTAGCTCAATTGAAAACGTTTGGCTATTAATACCGAAGACCGTTCGAAGAATGGGCACTTCTGCTAGTCTAACAATAAATGCGACAATAATAATGATCATGATTTGTTGGTGTTATATACAGTAGCTTGTCACAGTTAACAACACAGTAAAATGTTTGTGTGGCCTCCGGAGAGGCCTAGTGCAGGTCTTTCTAGTTGACGCCCGTGGGCGACCTGCGCGTCGTAATGAGGGTGAAGTGATGATGAAGACGGCACAAACACCCAGTCCCCGAGCCATGGGAATTAAGCTCAGGAGATTAAAATCCCTGATGGCTTGGCCGGGAATCGAACCCGGGGCACTTTGGGCCAAAGCCTAGCGCGCTAACCATTTAGCCACAGAGCCGGACAACAACACAGTTACACCATGGAAACCAATCAATAGAGGAGTACGACAAGGTTGCGGCCTTTCCCCCTGCTCTCTGGCATACAGGGTGTTTCGAAAAAAGTGTCCAATATTGCAACAGGGGTTGGGATTGGTAAAAACGAGAAGTAATGTTCCTATAAACATATGTCCGGAAACAAATACCTGTTGAGATATGAACCATTAAATGGCCTAGAATCAAACTGCACTTTCTCCAAAATTATCGAAAATGAGATTATTGTATGTTTCAATGCGGAATTGTCTGAAGAATATAATAATCTGGTCGGTTGGTGTCAAACTGCACTATATCCATGTTAAAATAGGTAAGAAAATCACCGCTTGGAGACGAACAGCACTTTCTCCTACGGATAAAGTGCAGATTGACTCCAAGTTAGCGCCAGCCAATGGCAGCCTCCCATTTGTCACCATAGATTTGGTATCAAGGTACTCATATGTCAAGAAGGTTAGTTCGGACACCAAAATTTATGACGTTAAGGAGTCCATGAAAGGTTTTGTAAAAATATGTACATCTTAATTACAATGGTTTGAAAATCCACTTATTCACCTTAATGTTTGTAATGGTCTGCATTTTTCAGTAAAATAGATATGTATTATGTCTAAAATGCCTTATTTCATCTTGTAAATGTGATATATTCTTAAATTACATTTTATATTGACACCTTAGTGCACTCTATCCATGACCTAGAGACAAAGTGCACTTTCTCCAACATTAAATCTATAGAATGCAAATACATTTGCCATTGGAAACAAATGTTTTAAATATCCGTATTGATGTTAGAATTAAACGTTTAAATTATACGCCAAATCAATACATAAACAAATATATATTTTTTATATATTAGTACATGTTTCGACCCACAGTGGGGTCATCCTCAGCCTAGAAAGAAAATCAATTAAGAATTGGAAAACTAAAATGGCATATGCGCCTTAAATCTAAAATAAAATGAAAATTAAAGATAATAATTGATAAAATATAGTAATAAAAATGGATATCCTTACAAAGTAGTATTAATTAAATAAATATAAGATTGGTCTTTTAACAATAATTTTAAAAAAGTAGTTAGAAATAAGAACTATTAGACGGTGAGTGTGAGAATGTTAAGCTTTAATTTTTTTTATCAAAATATACACAAAATAATTTAGAAAATCAATAAAATAATTCAGCTCGGCCCTTAACATTAAATCTCCTTAAATATTCAGGTAGGTCAATAAAATTGGGTTTTATGTATTGAAAATGTGTTCGGTAAGTCAAATCTTTAATATACACTCATCAGTTTCACTAATTAACTTTGAGTTCAGCTGGAATCAGTTTTTGGGCTCTACTGAATAATCATGTTTTTGGAGAAAGTGCGGTTTGATTCTAGGCTACTGTGTTATGTATTTACACCTCAGAGGATGGACGTCATCTTACCAGCTACTTCTAATGAATACTTGACTGTCACACACGTTTAACATAACAAACTTTGGGCAAACATCCCTCAACACCCCCAACCAGGAGCTGTGATGATTTCAGCCAGTCTGTCCGTGGGTACCATAAGCACGTTACAAGAGATTATCCACATGGTTACCACGAATTCGAACACATGCTTCAGCTCTTCTTTGCAAGGAATCTCGATCTCGTCCAATCACGGCTGGCTGCTCGCGGATTTGGGCACACTCATTGGTCACCCGTCTTGTAACATCTGCACATTGTCGATGGGGTGGCATGCACCAAGGTCATTAAATGTCCCCATAGCCATAAATCCAATGGGATAAGGTCCGGGGAACCGCACAACCCCATACTATGACTGAACATCCGACTCATGCAAAAGACCTTCAACGGAAAGACGCCTGCATCACCGAACACAACGTCTCCTCCACGCGGGTGAAATGGCTCATATCTCAACAGGCATTTATGGGAACATTTCTTCTCGTTTTTACCAATCCCAACCCATGTTGCAATATCGGACACTATTTTCGAAACACCCTGTATACATGAATGCCCTTATAAATGATTGGAAACGTCTCCCCCACTTCAGTATCACAATCAACAGAAACCTGAAATTAGACACACTTCTGTACGATGATGAGCAAGTACTATTCGCCAGCACAGAGGACGACCCACAACGTTCCATACATCATCTCAGTAGAATAGCCACTGAATATGACATGGAAATATTTTCAGATACAACAAAAGTACTCGCTTTCAAGGGCAAAGAAACAATTCCGAGTAAGATCTGCCTCAACAACAAACTGCTGGAAAGAGTAAACACCTTCAACAACCTAGGTTACTCTTTATCATTCGACAATGATGCAGATATTTCAAATAAGATCAAAAAGTATTGTAACGTGCCACCCCTAATGGCACTTTCGTTAACTGGATTACGGTGGGTGAAAGCACAACACAATCGGTCCTTTTAAAGAAATATAATTTTATTACAAGTATACAAACATACACCGTGCACACACACACACACACTGAGTCTAACTTCAAAAAACACTACTAGTCACTATTAGTTTCCACATTTAAAATCTACCACTGTCTTCGCTATTTATGTTCTTTCTGTCCGTGAGGCGTTACAGTGTTCCAGCTTACACTCACACGTACAGTCTATACAGGTTCTCTACAGCCTTGCCCCTGCCACTTCACTTACTTCCAGAGTCCTCTTGCTGCTCCTTGTGCGCTCTTACTCGTCCCGTGTCGATCCCACGACCACGTCTTCCACGAAGCTCCGCGACACCTCCAAGCACTCACAGTCCTGACTCAAAGTTGCACCCTGGCAGATAGGCTTCCACTCTGTTACCGTAGACGTCCAGTAATAATCGCTGTACTGCTCCGCACTCACTCACTCACTCGACAACACTTCAATACACGCTAGCACTGACCAATACTGTCCAATACACTGCCTCCTCGCCGCGGCTCACTGGTATATATGGGATCAGTCCCAGGCCTGGAATGTTCTAAATGTCACAACCTATTGCCGCATTGAGTCTGTTCTAGTTGGTTCCACATCCAGACTTTTCACGTATTCTCTGGCCATCACGCGTTGACTCACAGGTGCTCCGCTATTGTCTGCCGGTGGGAGGGGCCGGGAGGGTGTGGGAACTTTCTCTCTCCGGCTAATGGTTCGGTCCAAGGCCATCGAGACAGCTGCTTTGGTCTGTCACACTGTCACTCACCCGAAAGTCTCCTGCCGGTCCGCGGCGGTACGTAACAGTATAATAAAACCATAAGCACAATGAACTCAGTAATGAAACCATCCTTAGTCCAGAGGGACACAAGTCTACGAGTCTACAAAACACTAGCTAGACCTATCCTCACATGGAAGTGAAGCATGGACAATCCGAAAACGAGATGAAACTAGGATCACTGCTGCTGAGATGAAGTTTATGAGACGCACAGCTGGATACACACGTTGGGACCACAAAGGGAATGGGGACGTATTGAAAGAACTAACCACAGAACCTGTATTAAACTACATAGGAACCTATAGGGAGAACTGGAGAGACCACGTCAACAGAATGCCTAGCGAACGAGTCCCAAAGCAGATTGTACGATACCAATCAAAAGGGGTTCGATCTATTGGACGTCCAGCTAAAAGATGAAATAAGACCCTAACAGATCACCTTCAATTCAAATGAGCCTGGGCAGACACACTACTGTCTTTCAGGCGGAGGTGTTAGCTATCACCACGTGTCTTGAAGAAAACCTGAAAATGAAATGTAAAGATAAGAACATTTTCATTTTTACGGATAGCCAAGCAGCTATTAAGGTACTAGAGGCTGTCCGGATAACATCCAAAATAGGATGGTACTGCCACTCAGTTCTCCTGAAGCTCTCAGAGTACAACACAGTTAAAATAATATGGGTACCAGGGCATGCAGGTATAGAAGGTAATGAAAGGGCAGATGAACTGGCCAGAAAAGGAGCAGAGATACATTTTGTAGGCCCAGAACCTATATGTGGGATCTCTTACAGACAAGCCCGACATGTAACAGGTAAATGGGTACAAAAGAAGCAAATAGAAAACTGGAAAAAGACTCCAGGTTGCAGACTTGCAAAGGAACTGATAAAAGGACCAAACAAGAAGCACACTAAAGAACTTCTACAACTTAGCAGAGAAAATAGAAGATGGGTAGTGGGACTATTGACAGGACACCTACCATCTTAAAAAACACCTACATAGAATTGGAGTAATAAGAGACAATATATGTAGGAAATTCAATGAAGCAGAAGAATCAGCTAAACACATACTTTTTGAATGTGAGGCGCTGGGAAGAATTAGAATCTCCACACTGGGGCTACCGGGTGAAGAAAGAGAGAAAATCCTAGAGGACCCAATAAGATTGATTGGCAGCTTTGTGAAGGGAGCAGAGATATCCAGGTGGGAATGAAGGAGACACATGGTAGCGAAAGATCTTGGAGGTCGACGCTAAACAGGAACTTGGAAACGAGAGACCCCATGAATAAAAGAAGAAGAATAAGAAGAACAGGCCACCTGGTCTAATACTTGACGGGCAGATGATGAAGATGTACAGTAGATTATATCTTAATTAATTTCTTTTTCTATTTCTACCTGTGAGACTCTCTTCTACAAAACCATTATCGAGGGCGAAGTATAGGAAAAGAAACCTAGGGAACGTCCAAGGATCACGTACATCAAGAACTCCATTGGAGAACGGGCATGTGGTTCTTATGGCAGAATGAAGAGACTAGTGGAAGCAGCGACAAGGCTTTTCTTGTAGTTATTTATTTATTTATGTATTTATTTATTTAGCGTATGATGAAAACAACCTATAAACTATTTACATATCCAGTGGAAGATAAGCAGAGAGTTAATTATCATGTATATACAAAGCAATTTACGAAGGAATAAAACAATATATGTATACATCACTATCTACCTGACAACTTCGACAGTTCAATTGTAAACATTGAGTGCGAGTGATGTACGTCTCACTAAATGTGAATGTCCAATTCCGCTACCCGCTTCACTGCTTCCGGTGTTGCTGAGTTGAGGTCTTCCATGGTGCCAGAGAAAGCACGGAGTGGGCATTCCTGCACTACATGCTTCATTGTTTGGCGAACCTCCCCACAGTCACAATGGGGGGAAACTGACCAGCCCCATGTGTGTAAAGTAGATGCTGTTCTACCTACTCCACATCTCATGCGATTTAGTCTACTCCAGGTGCAGCGTGGCAGATCGAAGCCTGCCAGTTTTGTAGATGGATTATTAATGTCCACTATTGCACGAGGTGGGGATAAAGACCACTATGTTGACCACTTAGAAGTGGAGTTGAAGGAGCTGGATGTTAACTTCACAGCCGTCTTCCAAGCAGGCTGACGAGACTTAAGGCGTGTGCATTTCTGTCCGATATCCTCATGAACAGGTAGATGTTCATTCTTCAACATTCTTGTCCACAGTTGAAAAAGGTCTTTCTGTCTCCTGATATGTGGAGGTACTATATTGCTGAGTACCGGTAACCATTTGATCGGTGTAGCACGAAGTGTACCAGTTATGATCCACATGGTTTGGCGAAGTTGTGAATCTACTAGCTGTGTGTGAGCACTATTAAGCCAGATACCAGAGCAGTATTCTGCTGCAGAATAGACCAATGCCAAAGATGGTGTCCTTAAAGTGTTTCCATCCGCTCCCCAAGAAGTACCAGCCAGTCGTTGCTTGTAGTAAACGATGATGATGATGATGGCCCGTTATAATACCCGTTTATAAAGGATCGGGGATGAATTCCAATTAATTTACTGACGCCAATGTGTTGACAGGAGGTAATGACATATGAAACGGACGAAGATATCTGAAATTGGGCAGAAGAGGCCAATTTGTTTTAGAGGGTCTCGTCCAAGCATTCTCCTGGAAAATGTGTAATTTATCGCTCATCAGGAACGTGAGATGGGGAGCTGCAGCAAGTCCGGAGATCGGAGGTTCGAACTCCGGCGCAGTCAGAAGCTATCCTGAGTGTTGCTTTCCCCCCAGATTTTCCGCACTCCCACAAGGAAAATGCCGGGATAGTACCTAATTTCAAGCCCTGGAGCAGTTTCACCCTTCCTGACCCTTTGCCTAATAATAATTACAGTTACACAGGTTGTCAGACAAATACTCACGCCCAAGTACACGGGGTTGATTGATTGCTTAGATGCCCTCTCCCGTAGAAGAATTAATTAAGAACAATAACGAAAGTGGGGAAATGGCAGAAAACAAATCGTCTATCGACTCCAGGTCTCTACGCCATGACATGCGCAGCTACTGAGGTAGGGAGCAAAGTTCCTACTAATAGGTGGGACATCGTAAACCACGTGGGTCCCTTCATAAGATTGAATTGGAAACTCTTGTCCTCATTGGACATAAAGTTCCCTGAATAGTACCTACAGACATAAAGGTTGCCCTCATCTGCCTTATGAAGATAGGAAGGAAGGAAGGAAGGAAGGAAGGAAGGAAGGAAGGAAGGAAGAAAGGCAGGAAGGAAGTAAGGAAGTAAAGAAGTAAGTAAGGAAGTTAGGAAGAAAGGAAGGAAGGAAGTTAGGAAGGAAGTCAGGAAGGAAGGAAGTTAGGAAGAAAGGCAGGGAGGAAGTTAGGAAGGAAGGAAGGCAGGAAGGAAGGAAGTAAGGAAGTTATGAAGGAAGGAAGGAAGGAAGGAAGGAAGTTAGGACGAAAGGAAGGAAGGAAGTTAGGAAGGAAGTTAGGAAGGAAGGAAGTTAGGAAGAAAGGCAGGAAGGAAGATAGGAAGGAAGGAAGTTAGGAAGGAAGTTAGGAAGGAAGTCAGGAAGGAAGTTAGGAAGAAAGGCAGGAAGGAAGTTAGGAAGGAAGGAAGGCAGGAAGTCAGGAAGTAAGTAAGGAAGAAAGGAAGGAAGGAAGTTAGGAAGGAAGGCAGGAAGTAGGTAAGGAAGTAAGGAAGTTAGGAAGGAAGGCAGGAAGTTAGGAAGGAAGGAAGGAAGTAAGTAAGGAAGTTAGGAAGGAAGGAAGGAAGTTAGGAAGGAAGGCAGGAAGGAAGGAAGGAAGTTAGGACGAAAGGAAGGAAGGAAGTTAGGATGGAAGGAAGGAAGTTAGGAAGGAAGTAAGGAAGTAAGGAAGTCAGGAAGGAAGTTAGGAAGTTAGGAAGGAAGTCAGGAAGTTAGGAAGGAAGTCAGGAAGGAAGTTAGGAAGTTAGGAAGGAAGTCAGGAAGGAAGTTAGGAAGGAAGGAAGGAAGTTAGGAAGGAAGGAAGTTAGGAAGGATGTTAGGAAGGAAGGCAGCAAGTTAGGAAGGAAGGAAGTTAGGAAGTTAGGAAGGAAGGCAGGAAGTTAGGAAGGAAGGAAGGAAGGAAGTTAGGAAGGAAGGAAGTAAGGAAGTTAGGAAGGAAGGCAGGAAGTTAGGAAGGAAGGAAGGAAGTAAGGAAGTTAGGAAGGAAGGCTGGAAGTTAGGAAGGAAGGAAGGAAGGAAGGAAGGAAGGAAGTAAGGAAGTTAGGAAGGAAGGCAGGAAGTTAGGAAGGAAGGAAGTAAGAAAGTTAGGAAGGAAGGCAGGCAGGAAGTTAGGAAGGAAGGAAGGAAGTTAGGAAGTTAGGAAGGAAGGCAGGAAGTTAGGAAGGAAGTTAGGAAGGAAGTAAGGAAGTTAGGAAGGAAGGCAGGAAGTTAGGAAGGAAGGAAGGAAGTTAGGAAGGAAGGAAGGAAGGAAGGAAGGAAGTTAGGAAGTTAGGAAGGAAGGCAGGAAGTTAGGAAGTTAGGATGGAAGGAAGGAAGGAAGTAAGGAAGTTAGGAAGGAAGTTAGGAAGGAAGGAAGGAAGTAAGTTAGGAAGGAAGGAAGGAAGGAAGGAAGTAAGGAAGTTAGGAAGGAAGGAAGGAAGTTAGGAAGGAAGGCAGGAAGTAAGGAAGTTAGGAAGGAAATAAGAAAGTTAGGAAGGAAGGCAGGAACTTAGGAAGGAAGTAAGGAAGTTAGGAAGGAAGGCAGGCAGGAAGTTAGGAAGGAAGGAAGGAAGGAAGTTAGGAAGTTAGGAAGGAAGGCAGGAAGTTAGGAAGGAAGTTAGGAAGGAAGTAAGGAAGTTAGGAAGGAAGGCAGGAAGTTAGGAAGGAAGGAAGTTAGGAAGGAAGTAAGGAAGTTAGGAAGGAAGGCAGGAAGTTAGGAAGGAAGGCAGGAAGTTAGGAAGGAAGGAAGGAAGTTAGGAAGTTAGGAAGGAAGGATGGAAGTAAGGAAGTTAGGAAGGAAGGCAGGAAGTTAGGAAGGAAGGAAGGAAGTAAGGAAGTTAGGAAGGAAGGAAGGAAGTAAGGAAGTTAGGAAGGAAGGAAGGAAATTAGGAAGGAAGGAAGGAAGGAAGTAAGGAAGTTAGGAAGGAAGGAAGGAAGTTAGGAAGGAAGGAAGTAAGGAAGTTAGGAAGGAAGGAAGGAAGTTAGGAAGGAAGGCAGGAAGTTAGGAAGGAAGGAAGGAAGTAAGGAAGTTAGGAAGGAAGGAAGGAAGTTAGGAAGGAAGGAAGGAAGTTAGGAAGGAAGGAAGTAAGGAAGTTAGGAAGGAAGGAAGGAAGTAAGGAAGTTAGGAAGGAAGGCAGGAAGTAAGGAAGTTAGGAAGGAAATAAGGAAGTTAGGAAGGAAGGCAGGAAGTTAGGAAGGAAGGAAGGAAGGAAGGAAGTAAGGAAGTTAGGAAGGAAGGCAGGAAGTTAGGAAGGAAGGAAGGAAGTTAGGAAGGAAGGAAGGAAGGAAGGAAGTTAGGAAGGAAGGCAGGAAGTTAGGAAGGAAGGAAGAAAGGAAGTAAGGAAGTTAGGAAGGAAGGCAGCAAGTTAGGAAGGAACGAAGTTAGGAAGGAAGGAAGGAAGGCAGGAAGATTGTAGTTTTACGTGACCGTTAATCTCAAGATCATAAGCCACAGTACCTCCTTTTTACGTCGAATCCGAACCATAGGTCATGGCATTTCACTTTGAAAATCTCACATGCATTGACCGGGAATCGAATCCGGTCCGCCGTGGTGAGAGGTCAACAGCTTATGAAGATAGCACGCGTTATTAGAACTACACAATCGATATGCTCTTCGACCGATTGCTTTGCAGCAACTACTTCTCCAAGTAAACCAAGTAAGGTTTTAAGTAGCAACAACAAAGGGCGCGGACAACACATAGACGTAGCGATTAGTAACATACGTAGACCGTAGTACACCGAAAAACAAGTAGATGGCACCACTTGTGATAGGCTCTGAAACTAACGGATCCCTTAGCCAGCAGTCCGAGGGGAGCACAGGTTAGGGCATCAAAATACAGTAGCCTAAAACCTGTCTTGAACGGAACTTCAAGGGCCCGAGAGATATTCCGTTATAGACAGGATTCCGGTTAATACAGGTGATCATGAACTGTGGTTTGGAACGTACGTTTGGTTAATATTGCAGCTACAGAGGTTACATCAAATAAACGCTAAACACTAGTACAAACAGCTAACTACACTCATTGTCGACTACTTCATCATTAATATCTCATTAATATCTCCTAGTCAAACACAAAAGAAACGTTGAATTACATTATTAATCGTACATGTTTCGGTATTTCATTGATACCTTCCTCAGCGTGATTGATATTAAATCTTAAAACTAGTTAACAAAGCCAAAAACAAACAATTTTTGTAAGGATATCCATTTCTTTTGGCTTTGTTAACTAGTTTTAAGATTTAATATCAATCACGCTGAGGAAGGTATCAATGAAATACCGAAACATGTACAATTAATAATGTAATTAAACGTTTCTTTAGTGTTTGACTAGGAGGTATTAATAAGATATTTCTATCAGTCAACACGGTTATTAGTAATTAGCATTGCCATAATGGTCAATGTTTACGCATTTTACTTCATCATTGTCATTTTGAGGTTTGAAGCCAATTTTCAGTGTTGCCTAAGTAAACAAAAGGGGGGAATAGCGGTGGTTATAGGTAAATGTTATCTGGATCAGGTGTACTATGTACTTTCTTCTGCAATAAACCTAGGCCGGATTCCGCGGCAGTATTGAAGGTCTTCAATAGACCGTGTACCGCTTAGTTGAATGGCTTTTTAGTCCACGCATGGCGAAGACAGTTCCACGGTCTTTAATAGTTGTAGATCTTCCTGTATTCAATAACATACATTCTTATCTAGACTTGGCAACGCCGCACATATAAACATTGCACTGACCTCAGAAACCACATAGGAACAAAGGGGGGGGGGGGGGTAAGGGAAAACCCAGTTTCGTCCAGTTAACACCCGGGTTAGTCGACCAAAACTGGTGCCAGAGTGAACACGAAACTGCTCGAAGTCCGGTAAGGAAGACAAACCGGATAAGTATCAGCCTGTATTATTACAGTATAAACATAGTTGATTTTGTATAACCATATAATCACCCCAAACAGACGAACTCCGGATTTTTATCACCATTTTAGCATTTCACCTAACATTAGATATAGACTACTACAATTAGCATACACCGACAGTTGCATTACCAATACTGCAACTAAATAATTGTACATATTGTAAATATTTTTCATCTGTATTCTCAAACATAGATGTTATAGCCTAAGAGTAATGGATCTGATGATGATCGCTTGACGATCGAAACTGGTCATCCTAGTGTATTTATTAATCTCATGTAATTTATTTCAGGATTAGGGCACAACCCAGCTCTTTTTGGGTACATTCGTGTTGACCGACTGAAAAGCACCAAACTTTTGTCATAATTGTCATTTCTGGCGTCAACCTCCGGTATCTTTTCTTGGCGGTAATGCTCCACAATTCCGCGATGTTTTCAAACGGTAGCTTTAATAACTTTAATTTTAGCATTTAAATCTAAAGCAACGCGCCTTTTCTCTTCTATGACTTTCGGGACTTAACAAGAACATAGCTTTCTACAATAATTGGTCACTGAATCACATTAAATAAGAATTTCACAGTATTGTGTGAGAAGCACAGGTTTGTTCATTGGACCTGGCATTCCTCCTCATTACCCCTGTACGTTAAACCTCACACGAATGTTGGGCATTCCCTTGAAAAGTGAAGGTCGCACAAGACTTGAGAAATCCCGCCAAGGGCTGTAAAAATACCAAGCAAAGTATACATAAAGAGTAGTCGACTGAGTTCGTAAAGCATTCCTGTTCCGTACATGAATTACTGATAATCACATAATTTTACGTTAAATAAACGGTCATTTGTTTCCATTTCCGCGTTAGACAGGTGCCGCTACATACAAATAAATTAACAGGAACAATAGGTGGCTTTGGTGGAGTAGTTGGTAGAATGCTGAACTACTGTGCCCAAGATAGCGAGTTCAAACCCGGCCGAAGTCGTCGGAATTTTTAAGAGCGTTAAAATCCTTCGGTATGCCTTCCTTAGGAGCGGAAGTAAAGCCGGCGGTCCCATGTCATAGATTTATGGCATGTAAAAGATCCTTCCACAGACTAACCTTGAGTGAAGCTAAATTTCTACGTTAGATTTCGTTGGAACGCTCTGTCAAAGTTCCAACGTTCACCACAAAGTATCAGTGACACCTGCTAGCGATAGTTTGAAGTACTTGAAATTGAATGGAACTTGTAGCTCACCCTATGGGTGTCCGCTTGAAGCAGCTACAGCCTCTGGCGAGCCGAACATGTCCTCGGACACAAGCATAGACTATGCTCTAATAAAGACAACTTGGTAATAAGAACAATAGTTTAATATTGGAGCATATATGGATGCAAATGTGGAAGCGAAAAGTGGGAGCTAAACGTGTGGTGAGCAAGAAGTGGGAGCAAAAAGTGAAAGCAACAGTGGCAGGAAAAAGTGGGAGCAAAAAAGTGGGAGCAAAAAGTGGTAGCAAAAGTGGGAGTAAATACGGGAGCAAAAATTCGGAGAAAAAGTGTGAGCAAAAAGAGGGAGCAAATATGGGAGCAAAAGTGGATGCAATAGTGGCAGAAAAAAGTGGGAGCAAATTTGGGAGCAAAAGTGGAAGCAACAGTGGCAGCAAAATGTGGGAACAAAAGTGGGAACAAAAAAGCGGGAGCAAATGTGTGAGCAACAGTTGTAGCAAAAGGTTGGAGCAGTAAGTTGGAGGGAAAAAAAAGTCGGTGCAAAAGTGGTAGCAAAATGTGGGAGCAAAAAGTGGGGAGTAAATGTGGGAGCAAATGAGGGAGCAAATATGGAAGCAAAAAGTGGGAACAAAAAGTAGGTACAAAAGTGGGAGCAGAAATTGGGAGCAACAAGTCAGAGCAAAAAGTGATAGCAAAAAGTGGGAGCAACAAGTCAGAGCAAAAAGTGGGAGTAAATGTGGGAGCAAAAGTGGGAGCAAATGTGAGAGCAAAAATTGGGAGCAAATGAGGGAGCAAATATGGGAGCAAAAAGTGGGAACAAAAATTAGGTGCAAAAGTGGGAGCAAAAAGTGACACTAAAAGCCATGCGATACAGAAGTAATAATAGGCCATAATTCACGGGACCGGTGATTTTATCCGTTGTGGACAGAAATCCGCTCATTAAAGGTTCCACTCAAGGCAGGTTTTTCTTTTCTTTTCCCGCCTAATGTAATTGGGTACAATTTGTGTTGACCGACTGGAAATCATTCTTCAATAGAACTAGAAATATTTTCAACATTAAAATAAAATACCAAATTTGATGTCCTATACAGTAGATTTCTTATTGCACTGCAGAAGATCTGTAACGGTAGGACGATCTTAAGATATTACTCTCTTTGACTTCCGGTACACGAAGCACTGCACAGCCAGTACCACGCCTTGACTCTAGCTGGAGCAACCTTGTGACAATTGGAAAATAGAAGACAAGACATAAGCCATTGAACCTTGGCCTTGCAGACAAGAGGCAGGTCACTACGACCGATGTTCTAGGTCTGGCTTGCACAGTTTATTGAAGATAGCTTTCCAGTCGGTCACTGGAAACCTTTATTTAACTTTTTTTTCTTTTTTTTAGTGCTGAATTCATGCCAAACAGGTGGATGTGGCTCACAATGATACGTGCAGAATAATAACTGGGTGTCTCAAAGCCACTCCAATTGAATGGCTTTACCACCTCGCCGGGATAGCGCCACCTTCTGTTTGAAGAGAAATATTAGCGACCAAGTGAACCCTTCAGAATAGCAGTGTTTATATGCAAGAATCTTGATCAAGGGGTCGCGCTCAGTTCTTAGTGTGATGTATACGTTCGCCAAACAACATGCTCTACTGAGGTAAGGGTCATAGGATTAAAACTATAATTAAGAAAGAAAGGTGACAAGATGTAAAATAATAACATGATTTAATGACTAATAGTGCTTAAAAATAATATAAACAAAAATAATAAAAAAATCCTCCCTGAATTTTCCCATGACAGGAATATCTATCAATGTTGAGGAGTCAGACGGATCTCCCCCTTTATAAAATGTGGATCCTGGTTCCACTAACTTGCATTTGGATTTTATGTACGCGTAATGACTAACTACGAGGAATGAGTACTTGAATGTCTGTTCGTTTACAACGGGTTAACAGCCACGATGCTTACGAACAATCATCTCGTAAATCAACGTTTACGGATATGGGACATGACACTAATAAAAACCCTTAAAAATGTAATGCTGACACACACACAAAAAATAATCTACTATTTACAGGAATCTCCCTGAGACCCTCCATTAGCGCGATGACGCACTTGACAAAATGAGCTGCCAACACCGGGCAATTGCTCAATACACAAACAAGGAAAACACAGCATCGCATGTGACTTCACGGGTCACTGATATGGAACATAAACATGGACTTAAACCAACAACAACAAAAGCCTGACCGGCTGAGATTACTTTATATGAACAAAACTGCATGTTAAGCTAACGCTTCGGAGATTATCGTGATTCGTAGGCAACTCCCATTTATTTAAACAACTTTTATCATTGATCAGTTCTTAATTCTGTATTTCAAGTAATTAGGGAGCCAACAAGCACTCCCCACTAATGACCTCGCTTGCAACCTTCTGTCCGTCTTGTGAAACAGCTCCCCCTTCCTCAATACTTGTCATTGCCCCAACTCTAGTGTGTAAAAATAACTGACCAGCTGTGCCGTTATCTCAAAGAATCAACAGCAACAAATCTCAACCACCTAAACATATGGTCAGACATTAATCAAAATAGCCACAATTGCCCTCGCAAGGTAACAATATGGACATGGCACCAAGCTGACAGAAATCAGTCTACGCTGAAATTCCCGCTTGTAATGACCACAAAATACACACACTCACACTTCTGGGAATGACATTACGTTTTTCACACAGGTCGGCTGAATAGATGCTCACAAACTATTAAAAAAAATATTAAAAACCACGATAGAGCTGACTGCTCTTCGTCACAAATCACATTTCTCCAAAGGCAATAATCTCACTGAATCTGATCAATAATAAACCTTAAAAAGATTAATTACCCACGAAACTACTGTATAATTATATTACTTCAGTCCTACTTCTGAAACACAACATATCTCCGAGATACGTTTTTAACCGCATTGCGTAACATATGCAAACACGGTCGTCCACATAGCTACGTTAGTTTAAAACACAACAAAAACAAGAACCTTCTACTAATAACATTTATGCGAGCGGTTTCCATGCAAAAGGTGTGTCAGACCAAAACTAAATATACTACGTTAATCACACTAGCAAAATATTTATAAAACAAAATATGTCCCATATACCATAAGTTAATTTATCAGATAATAAGAATATTATTTTGTACTCATCCTCGGCCAGTCACCCGTCAAAGGACATCAACTGCCATCTCCCAACTGAATGCTTCTTAGCTCATCTCAGCCATCTGGACGGAGTGTTGATAGTTCCAAACTTCTTCCATGGTAAGCGATGTCATCTCTGTGCTGATTCAAAAAGTTAGATTATTATACACTCGATATCTGACTACTAAATACGCCGTTTCAGGTACTACTTTCCCCGGAACAGTCTGTTGGCGAATTGTCGATGATACTGCCCCTACAAAATATAGTACTGTGACTATCTATCACTGAATTTAACACATTTATTAATAATTTCTGTGTCCTCATGACACGCAAAAGTATAAGTGTCTACGTCCTTAGACGCGCAAAATGTAAAGTAACCTGTGTCCTCGACACACAAAATGTAATGATAAACTCGTGTCCACCGACATACAAAATATAATAGCTTCCGTCCTCAGACGAACAAAAGTAATCGCAATGTCTTGGCTCTTCACGCCACTTATAAATGAACCGGCCCTAGGTATTGATAGAGGGGGAAATTATATAAAAATTTCGCAAAATGATAGTGGTACAGGAATGAAATAAATATCACTGAACTCGTAAAACTGCGCAGGTGAAGAATATGCCCATTAATCCTAGAATCGATCGTAGAGATGTTGTCTAGCCGATCTTTTGCGTTAATGCTAGCCATCGCGTGCCCAAGCTAGACTTGCCGCGCTGGTAAGCATTCATCTCCCATTGGTTCCACATTTTCTGTAACTTGGCGGTTTTTATCAGACCTTGGCCTCATAGGAGTGTCTAGTATTTTCATCAGCCACTCACGTTACTGCATCATATTTTTTCTAGGCGCGAATATTACAATGAACATGCCATAAGCGTGTCTCACTGCGCGTCCTTTCTATTTTGAGGTAGCCACCACCTGTCCTTCTGAAACATTGCTAGGGTCTATCTTTTCACAATTCTAAGTCAAACTGCTGCAGGTATGTCCCCATTGTCTCCAACAAATGCTTGAAATTTCCTCATCTCCGTCTGGCTATTTTCATGACAATGGTGGAAATATTTATTAATTGAAGAAATAAAACATCGAATCATTTATCCATCAGAGGGTAAAGGGTTCACAACTCCTCCACTCACAAAATTTCGAACTTAGGAGAAAGTCGATAATTTTAAAAAAAACTTCCGTAGGCCAATTTGTTTTATTTCAGAATCACCCCTTTTCTATTACTTGGTCTAGCCGCTCCTGTCTTGAATGGCATTTACTCGTTTCCTTTCCTGCTTGTCAATGATGTGACCCAAATATAAGATCTCGCTCTTGAAGAAATGCGATTTCTTCAGGTTTACTTTGAAATTTGGTGCATCAAGGTTGCCTAATACTTTATCTAAATTGTCCATGTGAGTTTCAATATTGTCGGATGCCAGCAGAATGTCATCAATGTAGCGTACCGTCATCTCCTTAACTTCCGTGGTTAGATTCCGGTCCAGGGCTCGGATTAAAGCACAGCCCGCTGTTTTGACTCCAAAGGGCATTCGGACGAAGCAAAACGTTTGGTTATCGAATAAGAAGCCAGTTAGAAGCTGTGACTTCTCATCCAATTCAATATGGTGGAAACTGGACGTCAAGTCAACTGATGAATATATGCTTTTGTTTTTAAAGCCTTTTAGTACGTCTCTGATAATTGGCGCTCTGTCATACTCAGGAAAAATGAGTCTCATGTTGAGATTTCTGGCATCTAAACAAAGTCTAATAGATCCATTTGGTTTTGTGACTGCCAAAATCGCATTTAGATAAGGTGTAGGTGTCTTCCTTATCACTCCAGCTTGTAACATCTCATCTATATTGACCTTAACTTGACCACGATATTTTTCCGGAATTGGGTACAATCTACTTTTGAAAGGTGACCAATCCTCGACTTGCATTGAATATTTGAAACTTAATATTTTACCAGGTACTGTATCGAATACTGTTTTGTGCTTCCTTAAAATCTCTTCCAATTGTTTTCTATGTTCACCCCCAAGTTGAATGAAATTGAGCCGCACCTGTAGTAACTCTTCAAATTGTGCCTCACTGTCATCTCCTTCCGTTAATAAAGACCATATCTCCTGGGATTCACTCTCCTCATCTAGTTCCACAACAGCTCCTTCTATGATGTTATCTTCTGCCTTTCGTATCTCCTCTTCCGTCTCTTCCGATATTGCTTCCAATGCCCAAGAATTTACATCTCTTCCGGTAGTGATTTCATCCATATGCAATCCCACATTCTTCAGCTGATCATACTCTCTAAAACTGACTGTATTCTTGTGCAAATCTATCACTGCTTGATAGTCACAAATGAAATTTGCACCAAGAATTATATTGAAATTCATCTTTGCCATGATAATGAATGTTTGCCCAAAAGTATGTTCCAATATGTTCAGCTCTAAGTATGCCTGACGTTTACAAGTGACGGTGCGTTCGGGAATAACACCCCTCACTTTGAGTTGTGGTACAGGAATTACAGGAATATTCTGACTCCGTCCCAACTCTCGAACCAAGGCCTCCGATACCAGACTGATCTGCGACCCCGCATCCAATAAACATCTTATATTAATTCCACCAATCCTCGCGTAAATATGGGTAACTGCCTAATTTCATCGTTCCGTGGTTTCACCGTCTCCTCCAGGCAGTCTTCTGGCAAAGCAATCCATTCTTGTATGTTCGCTACTATCCATCCATCTTCAACTTCCGACTGTTGCGTTTGTAGACTGTCTTCTTTATCCAAATTTAGCATTTTTTTAAGCTCCAATGCGACCCCCATCATCCTTTTGTCGCCCCTGCCCTTGATATTCCTCTTGTCTCAGTAGACTTCCAGCTTCCTCAGTATGTGTGTCTGGATTCTTCATGTTCCCAATGGCTTTTTCCCATCTTCCTAGCTCTCCACCTTGACTAGCGTGTAATTCTTCGAGGTAATTTTGTGATTGAGCGTGCCTATCATCCCAGTCATTTCGATAATTACGTCCCTCTCCGTGATTTTGATCTCTCCTTCCTTTCCATCTTTGATTAGCATTGTAATCGCCGTATCTTCCATAAGGCCTCTCATTTCTTCGATTTTCACGCCATTGCTGATATCCTCTATGTTGATATCTATTGTTGCCCTGGTATGACCTATTGTTATAGTTATTCTCGTTACGCTGGTAAGGTCTGTTTTCTCCTTCTTCCTGTTTTCGCCTAGGTGTGGACGTGCTTGTATTAGTACCCTGCGTTTTAGTGTTTGCCTGTTTTGGTTTGATGAGCTCTGTCGTATTGACTAACTCCAGCTGTCTTCCTCCTCTATAATGATTATGTGATGTAGTCTCATCTATCTGGCGTAATATCTGCTCTGCATGTATGGCCGTACTAACGTTCGCTGCGACTAGTACTTGCTGCACGTTGACTGGTAATTGCCGCGCTATAGTCATCACCAGATCCGCTTCATTTAAAGGGTAATCAAGGTCGCGAAATTTTAGCATTTGCATGTTAAAGAAATCTGAGTATTTCGTTTGCTGGGTAGTTTGGTATTTTCTAGAGTAAAGCTCCATCCTTAGACTCTGTTGTAATGCTGGCGACCAGTAATTGCGCAGAAACGCTAATTTGAAATCTGACATAGTTCCAAATGTATATTTGAAGCTTAAAAACCATGTAAGGACATTTCCTGATAAAAATCTCTCCATCATCCTCAATCTACGTGCTTCAGGTACCCCAGTGTCATTGTAATGATCTTCAATTTCTTTAATAAAGGCTTTAGGTGTCACCCCTGAATTCTCCGTGTATTTCTGCGGTTTATAATCGTTCGAGCGAATTACTTGGATAAGTTGTGTGGGCTGATGACCGTCTTGTGGCGTGGAACTCCTTTCGATATTCTTGCGAAACCCTTCCGTGTTTGTTGTTAATGGGCTCTCTGTCTGAGCTTGACTCCCTGCTGTGCTTGCCTCCCCCAGGCTATTTGAGTCGTCCTGCCTATCTCTCATTGTTCCTGTTTTAATTATCGAGGATTTTTCTAACGACCTCAGTTCAGCTTTAATGATCCTGTCTGTTTGCTCTTTAAGTTTACTCTTAATTTCTTGCTCTAATTCTTGAATACGAGTATGATTTTCGCCTACTGTCTTAAGGATGGTTGATCTTTCCTCTTTAGAATCGATATTCATTTTTCGCCAATCTTTCCTTAAATGCTCCTTAATCGTGCTTACTTTCTCCTCAATCTGGCTTTTAGTGTCATCCTGATTGCTTTCTATCTGGCTCAGCCTTTCGTCGATGGTATTCTTTAATTGATTTTGATCCGCTTCTGGGCTTTACCATTGCTCCGCAGATTTTATTTCGAGACGGTCCATATCTTTAATTATGCCGGATATATTTTCATCTACCGCTGATAATTGTTGTTGAATGACTTTGCCGCTTTTCTCCATTTCCTTAAATCGTCCTTCTAACTTATTCTGAGCTATCTTGACCTCGCTTGTATTCATAGTGCACGCTAGTTCAATTTGCTCTAATTTAGCTAACACCATTTCATCCAGAATGCTAAGTTTTTGATCAAAAATACTTTCCATTTTTTTAATCTGATCTAATTGTTTTTCATTGTTTTTACTAACATCTAGGGCCAGCAATACCATCTGTTGATTAGTGTGATCTTTCATATCTGCGGTTAGCGAAGCTAATTGGTTCGTGTTTTTAACATTCTGCGCCTCTAACTGCGAATTTATAGTGTCATTGATTTAATTTTTTTTAATCTAGCTTGTTCCGCCTGATATTCATTTTGTTCAATCCTACTGTTATTTAATTGTGTCCGCAATGATTCACTTTGTTCGGATAATTTGTTTATAGACTCACTTTGTTCTAACATAGTATTGTTTATTGCTTCACTTTGTTCGGATAGCTTAGTTTTTAGCGATTCACTCTGTTCAGACAATTTGTTTATAGACTCACTTTGTTCTAACATAGTATTGTTTAGTGATTCACTTTGTTCTGATAGTTGAGTGTTTATTTGTTCAGATAATTTTGCGTGTAACGCTTCGCTTTGTTCTAACAAACTATTGTTTATTTGCTCAGATATTTTTTTGTTTAGTGATTCACTTTGTTCTGATAGTTTAGTGTTTATTTGTTCAGATAATTTTGTGTTTAGTGATTCACTTTGTTCTGCCAATTTAGTGTCCAACAATTCCTGTGTTCTCCTAGCCGCACTCTCAATGATTTCTTGAACCGTCGCCATGTTATACACTTTATATGAGACATTAGGGAAATGGCATAAAGCAATGCCCCTCGACACACACATACAATCCAATGCACATTTAATTTCTTTACCCTACTCAGTTCATTTATTTTACATTTAATCCCACTAGTCGATAGCATCTCTGAGTGGTTCAAATTTTACTCAATTTAATTTAAACCCAAACACATATTTTGTCATTAAATTGTTATCCTGATCTGATATTAACACTGACTAATTAACAAAGTATTAATTGTCATTTAAGGCTACCAGCCTCCTAACATTTTCATGAGTTTGACTTTCTAAACAAATCTAGTTTTAACTTTAATCATTGGGCGCCCGGTATCACGTATATTAATTTATTTTAATTCAATAGACAAAAACGTGAACCGTATTTTACATTGCAAACTCCTGATTTTAATTTATATTTCACACATTTGGCGGTATCCTCTTCGCCTCAATTACTTTTAATAAAATATCACTTTCCGGCGATTAAAATACTGTCATATGTGCCTCCACTTGTGGCCTGTCAGTTTTATTCAAATACGCCAACTAAATGTGTTCCAGCAGCGAACCAGCAACAAAATTACACCTTCATTGTTGCGTCAGTTTGAAAACCCAACTACGCTTACATTGACATATGCAATTTCTTTGCCGTTACACCACAGTGAACCGCCTCACGCTTGGCCGCGCCAGTTTACGTCCTATGAACCCTTCAGAATAGCAGTGTTTATATGCAAGAATCTTGATCAAGGGGTCGCGCTCAGTTCTTAGTGTGATGTATACGTTCGCCAAACAACATGCTCTACTGAGGTAAGGGTCATAGGATTAAAACTATAATTAAGAAAGAAAGGTGACAAGATGTAAAATAATAACATGATTTAATGACTAATAGTGCATAAAATAATATAAACAACAATAATAAAAAATCCTCCCTGAATTTTCCCATGACAGGAATATCTATCAATGTTGAGGAGTCAGACGGATCTCCCCCTTTATAAAATGTGGATCCTGGTTCCACTAACTTGCATTTGGATTTTATGTACGCGTAATGACTAACTACGAGGAATGAGTACTTGAATGACTGTTCGTTTACAACGGGTTAACAGCCACGGTGCTTACGAACAATCATCTCGTAAATCAACGTTTACGGATATGGGACATGACACTAATAAAAACCCTTAAAAATGTAATGCTGACACACACACAAAAAAATCTACTATTTACAGGAATCTCCCTGAGACCCTCCATTAGCGCGATGACGCACTTGACAAAATGAGCTGCCAACACCGGGCAATTGCTCAATACACAAACAAGGAAAACACAGCATCGCATGTGACTTCACGGGTCACTGATATGGAACATAAACATGGACTTAAACCAACAACAACAAAAGCCTGACCGGCTGAGATTACTTTATATGAACAAAACTGCATGTTAAGCTAACGCTTCGGAGATTATCGTGATTCGTAGGCAACTCCCATTTATTTAAACAATTTTAATCATTGATCAGTTCTTAATTCTGTATTTCAAGTAATTAGGGAGCCAACAAGCACTCCCCACTAATGACCTCGCTTGCAACCTTCAGTCCGTCTTGTGAAACAGCTCCCCCTTCCTCAATACTTGTCATTGCCCCAACTCTAGTGTGTAAAAATAACTGACCAGCAGTGCCGTTATCTCAAAGAATCAACAGCAACAAATCTCAACCACCTAAACATATGGTCAGACATTAATCAAAATAGCCACAATTGCCCTCGCAAGGTAACAATATGGACATGGCACCAAGCTGACAGAAATCAGTCTACGCTGAAATTCCCGCTTGTAATGACCACAAAATACACACACTCACACTTCTGGGAATGACATTACGTTTTTCACACAGGTCGGCTGAATAGATGCTCACAAACTATTAAAAAAAATATTAAAACCTACGATAGAGCTGACTGCTCTTCGTCACAAATCACATTGCTCCAAAGGCAATAATCTCACTGAATCTGATCAATAATAAACCTTAAAAAGATTAATTACCCACCAAACTACTGTATAATTATATTACTTCAGTCCTACTTCTGAAACACAACATATCTCCGAGATACGTTTTTAACCGCATTGCGTAACATATGCAAACACGGTCGTCCACATAGCTATGTTAGTTTAAAACACAACAAAAAAAAGAACCTTCTACTAATAACATTTATGCGAGCTGTTTCCATGCAAAAGGTGTGTCAGACCAAAACTAAATATACTACGTTAATCACACTAGCAAAATATTTATAAAACAAAATATGTCCCATATACCATAAGTTAATTTATCAGATAATAAGAATATTATTTTGTACTCATCCTCGGCCAGTCACCCGTCAAAGGACATCAACTGCCATCTCCCAACTGAATGCTTCTTAGCTCATCTCAGCCATCTGGACGGAGTGTTGATAGTTCCAAACTTCTTCCATGGTAAGCGATGTCATCTCTGTGCTGATTCAAAAAGTTAGATTATTATACACTCGATATCTGACTACTAAATACGCCGTTTCAGGTACTACTTTCCCCGGAACAGTCTGTTGGCGAATTGTCGATGATACTGCCCCTACAAAATATAGTACTGTGACTATCTATCACTGAATTTAACACATTTATTAATAATTTCTGTGTCCTCATGACACGCAAAAGTATAAGTGTCTACGTCCTTAGACGCGCAAAATGTAAAGTAACCTGTGTCCTCGACACACAAAATGTAATGATAAACTCGTGTCCACCGACATACAAAATATAATAGCTTCCGTCCTCAGACGAACAAAAGTAATCGCAATGTCTTGGCTCTTCACGCCACTTATAAATGAACCGGCCCTAGGTATTGATAGAGAGGGAAATTATATAAAAATTTCTCAAAATAATAGTGGTACAGGAATGAAATAAATATCACTGAACTCGTAAAACTGCGCAGGTCAAGAATATGCCCGTTAATCCTAGAATCGATCGTAGAGATGTTGTCTAGCCGATCTCCCGCGTTAATGCTAGCCATCGCGTGCCCAAGCTGGACTTGCCGCGCTGGTAAGCATTCATCTCCCATTGGTTCCACATTTTCTGTAACTTGGCGGTTTTTATCAGACCTTGGCCTCGTAGGAGTGTCTAGTATTTTCATCAGCCACTCACGTTACTGCATCATATTTTTTCTACGCGCGAATATTACAATGAACATGCCATAAGCGTGTCACACTGCGCGTCCTTTCTATTTTGAGGTAGCCACCACCTGTCCTTCTGAAACATTGCTAGGGTCTATCTTTTCACAATACTAAGTATTTAGCCTTTTGTCAAACTGCTGCAGGTATGTCCCCATTGTCTCCAACAAATGCTTGAAATTTCCTCATCTCCGTCTGGCTATTTTCATGACGATGGTGGAAATATTTATTAATTGAAGAAATAAAACATCGAATCATTTATCCATCAGAGGGTAAAGGGTTCACAACTCCTCCACTCACAAAATTTCGAACTTAGGAGAAAGTCGATAATTTAAAAAAAAACTTCCGTAGGCCAATTTGTTTTATTTCAGAATCACCCCTTTTCTATTACTTGGTCTAGCCGCTCCTGTCTTGAATGGCATTTACTCGTTTCCTTTCCTGCTTGTCAATGATGTGACCCAAATATAAGATCTCGCTCTTGAAGAAATGCGATTTCTTCAGGTTTACTTTGAAATTTGATGCATCAAGGTTGCCTAATACTTTATCTAAATTGTCCATGAGAGTTTCAATATTGTCGGATGCCAGCAGAATGTCATCAATGTAGCGTACCGTCATCTCCTTAACTTCCTCGGTTAGATTCCGGTCCAGGGCTCGGATTAAAGCACAGCCCGCTGTTTTGACTCCAAAGGGCATTCGGACGAAGCAAAACGTTTGGTTATCGAATAAGAAGCCAGTTAGAAGCTGTGACTTCTCATCCAATTCAATATGGTGGAAACTGGACGTCAAGTCAACTGATGAATATATACTTTTGTTTTTAAAGCCTTTTAGTACGTCTCTGATAATTGGCGCTCTGTCATACTCAGGAAAAATGAGTCTCATGTTGAGATTTCTGGCATCTAAACAAAGTCTAATAGATCCATTTGGTTTTGTGACTGCCAAAATCGCATTTAGATAAGGTGTAGGTGTCTTCCTTATCACTCCAGCTTGTAACATCTCATCTATATTGACCTTAACTTGACCACGATATTTTTCCGGAATTGGGTACAATCTACTTTTGAAAGGTGACCAATCCTCGACTTGCATTGAATATTTGAAACTTAATATTTTACCAGGTACTGCATCGAATACTGTTTTGTGCTTCCTTAAAATCTCTTCCAATTGTTTTCTATGTTCACCCCCAAGTTGAATGAAATTGAGCCGCTCCTGTAGTAACTCTTCAAATTGTGCCTCACTGTCATCTCCTTCCGTTAATAAAGACCATATCTCCTGGGATTCACTCTCCTCATCTAGTTCCACAACAGCTCCTTCTATGATGTTATCTTCTGCCTTTCGTATCTCCTCTTCCGTCTCTTCCGATATTGCTTCCAATGCCCAAGAATTTACATCTCTTCCGGTAGTGATTTCATCCATATGCAATCCCACATTCTTCAGCTGATCATACTCTCTAAAACTGACTGTATTCTTGTGCAAATCTATCACTGCTTGATAGTCACAAATGAAATTTGCACCAAGAATTATATTGAAATTCATCTTTGCCATGATAATGAATGTTTGCCCAAAAGTATGTTCCAATATGTTCAGCTCTAAGTATGCCTGACGTTTACAAGTGACGGTGCGTTCAGGAATAACACCCCTCACTTTGAGTTGTGGTACAGGAATTACAGGAATATTCTGACTCCGTCCCAACTCTCGAACCAAGGCCTCCGATACCAGACTGATCTGCGACCCCGCATCCAATAAACATCTTATATTAATTCCACCAATCCTCGCGTAAATATGGGTAACTGCCTAATTTCATCGTTCCGTGGTTTCACCGTCTCCTCCAGGCAGTCTTCTGGCAAAGCAATCCATTCTTGTATGTTCGCTACTATCCATCCATCTTCAACTTCCGACTGTTGCGTTTGTAGACTGACTTCTTTATCCAAATTTAGCATTTTTTTAAGCTCCATTGCGACCCCCATCATCCTTTTGTCGCCCCTGCCCTTGATATTCCTCTTGTCTCAGTAGACTTCCAGCTTCCTCAGTATGTGTGTCTGGATTCTTCATGTTCCCAATGGCTTTTTCCCATCTTCCTAGCTCTCCACCTTGACTAGCGTGTAATTCTTCGAGGTAATTTTGTGATTGAGCGTGCCTATCATCCCAGTCATTTCGATAATTACGTCCCTCTCCGTGATTTTGATCTCTCCTTCCTTTCCATCTTTGATTAGCATTGTAATCACCGTATCTTCCATAAGGCCTCTCATTTCTTCGATTTTCACGCCATTGCTGATATCCTCTATGTTGATATCTATTGTTGCCTTGGTATGACCTATTGTTATAGTTATTCTCGTTACGCTGGTAAGGTCTGTTTTCTCCTTCTTCCTGGTTTCGCCTAGGTGTGGAGGTGCTTGTATTAGTACCCTGCGTTTTAGTGTTTGCCTGTTTTGGTTTGATGACCTCTGTCGTATCGACTAACTCCAGCTGTCTTCCTCCTGTATAATGATTATGAGATGTAGTCTCATCTATCTGGCGTAATATCTGCTCTGCATGTATGGCCGTACTAACGTTCGCTGCGACTAGTACTTGCTGCACGTTGACTGGTAATTGCCGCGCTATAGTCATCACCAGATCCGCTTCATTTAAAGGGTAATCAAAGTCGCGAAATTTTAGCATTTGCATGTTAAAGAAATCTGAGTATTTCGTTTGCTGGGTAGTTTGGTATTTTCTAGAGTAAAGCTCCATCCTTAGACTCTGTTGTAATGCTGGCGACCAGTACTTGCGCAGAAACGCTAATTTGAAATCTGACATAGTTCCAAATGTATATTTGAAGTTTAAAAACCATGTAAGGACATTTCCTGATAAAAATCTCTCCATCATCCTCAATCTACGTGCTTCAGGTACCCCAGTGTCATTGTAATGATCTTCAATTTCTTTAATAAAGGCTTTAGGTGTCACCCCTGAATTCTCCGTGTATTTCTGCGGTTTATAATCGTTCGAGCGAATTACTTGGATAAGTTGTGTGGGCTGATGACCGTCTTGTGGCGTGGAACTCCTTTCGATATTCTTGCGAAACCCTTCCGTGTTTGTTGTTAATGGGCTCTCTGTCTGAGCTTGACTCCCTGCTGTGCTTGCCTCCCCCGGGCTATTTGAGTCGTCCTGCCTATCTCTCATTGTTCCTGTTTTAAATATCGAGGATTTTTCTAACGACCTCAGTTCAGCTTTAATGATCCTGTCTGTTTGCTCTTTAAGTTTACTCTTAATTTCTTGCTCTAATGCTTGAATACGAGTATGATTTTCGCCTACTGTCTTAAGGATGGTTGATCTTTCCTCTTTAGAATCGATATTCATTTTTCGCCAATCTTTCCTTATTTGCTCCTTAATCGTGCTTACTTTCTCTTCAATCTGGCTTTTAGTGTCCTCCTGATTGCTTTCTATCAGGCTCAGCCTTTCGTCGATGGTATTCTTTAATTGATTCTGATCCGCTTCTAGGCTTTTCCATTGCTCCGCAGATTTTATTTCGAGACGGTCCATATCTTTAATTATGCCGGATATATTTTCATCTACCGCTGATAATTGTTGTTGAATGACTTTGCCCCTCTTTTCCATTTCCTTAAATCGTCCTTCTAACTTATCCTGAGCTATCTTGACCTCGCTTGTATTCATAGTGCACGCTAGTTCAATTTGCTCTAATTTAGCTAACACCATTTCATCCAGAATGCTAAGTTTTTGATCAAAAATACTTTCCATTTTTTTTATCTGATCCAATTGTTTTTCATTGTTTTTACTAACATCTAGGGCCAGCAATACCATCTGTTGATTAGTGTGATCTTTCATATCTGCGGTTAGCGAAGCTAATTGGTTCGTGTTTTTAACATTCTGCGCCTCTAACTGTGAATATATAGTGTCATTGATTTCATTTTTTTGTAATCTAGCTTGTTCCGCCTGATATTCATTTTGTTCAATCCTACTGTTATTTAATTGTGTCCGCAATGATTCACTTTGTTCGGATAATTTGTTTATAGACTCACTTTGTTCTAACATAGTATTGTTTATTGCTTCACTTTGTTCGGATAGTTTAGTTTTTAGCGATTCACTCTGTTCAGACAATTTGTTTATAGACTCACTTTGTTCTAACATAGTATTGTTTAGTGATTCACTTTGTTCTGATAGTTGAGTGTTTATTTGTTCAGATAATTTCGCGTTTAACGCTTCGCTTTGTTCTAACAAACTATTGTTTATTTGCTCAGATATTTTTTTGTTTAGTGATTCACTTTGTTCTGATAGTTTAGTGTTTATTTGTTCAGATAATTTTGTGTTTAGTGATTCACTTTGTTCTGCCAATTTAGTGTCCAACAATTCCTGTGTTCTCCTAGCCGCACTCTCAATGATTTCTTGAACCGTCGCCATGTTATACACTTTATATGAGACATTAGGGAAATGGCATAAAGCAATGCCCCTCGACACACACATACAATCCAATGCACATTTAATTTCTTTACCCTACTCAGTTCATTTATTTTACATTTAATCCCACTAGTCGATAGCATCTCTGAGTGGTTCAAATTTTACTCAATTTAATTTAAACCCAAACACATATTTTGTCATTAAATTGTTATCCTGATCTGATATTAACACTGACTAATTAACAAAGTATTAATTGTCATTTAAGGCTACCAGCCTCCTAACATTTTCATGAGTTTGACTTTCTAAACAAATCTAGTTTTAACTTTAATTATTGGGCGCCCGGTATCACGTATATTAATTAATTTTAATTCAATAGACAAAAACGTGAACCGTATTTTACATTGCAAACTCCTGATTTTAATTTATATTTCACACATTTGGCGGTATCCTCTTCGCCTCAATTACTTTTAATAAAATATCACTTTCCGGCGATTAAAATACTGTCATATCTGCCCCCACTTGTGGCCTGTCAGTTTTATTCAAATACGCCAACTAAATGTGTTCCAGCAGCGAACCAGCAACAAAATTACACCTTCATTGTTGCGTCAGTTTGAAAACCCAACTACGCTTACATTGACATATGCAATTTCTTTGCCGTTACACCACAGTGAACCGCCTCACGCTTGGCCGCGCCAGTTTACGTCCTATGAACCCTTCAGAATAGCAGTGTTTATATGCAAGAATCTTGATCAAGGGGTCGCGCTCAGTTCTTAGTGTGATGTATACGTTCGCCAAACAACATGCTCTACTGAGGTAAGGGTCATAGGATTAAAACTATAATTAAGAAAGAAAGGTGACAAGATGTAAAATAATAACATGATTTAATGACTAATAGTGCATAAAATAATATAAACAACAATAATAAAAAAATCCTCCCTGAATTTTCCCATGACAGGAATATCTATCAATGTTGAGGAGTCAGACGGATCTCCCCCTTTATAAAATGTGGATCCTGGTTCCACTAACTTGCATTTGGATTTTATGTACGCGTAATGACTAACTACGAGGAATGAGTACTTGAATGACTGTTCGTTTACAACGGGTTAACAGCCACGATGCTTACGAACAATCATCTCGTAAATCAACGTTTACGGATATGGGACATGACACTAATAAAAACCCTTAAAAATGTAATGCTGACACACACACAAAAAATAATCTACTATTTACAGGAATCTCCCTGAGACCCTCCATTAGCGCGATGACGCACTTGACAAAATGAGCTGCCAACACCGGGCAATTGCTCAATACACAAACAAGGAAAACACAGCATCGCATGTGACTTCACGGGTCACTGATATGGAACATAAACATGGACTTAAACCAACAACAACAAAAGCCTGACCGGCTGAGATTACTTTATATGAACAAAACTGCATGTTAAGCTAACGCTTCGGAGATTATCGTGATTCGTAGGCAACTCCCATTTATTTAAACAACTTTTATCATTGATCAGTTCTTAATTCTGTATTTCAAGTAATTAGGGAGCCAACAAGCACTCCCCACTAATGACCTCGCTTGCAACCTTCTGTCCGTCTTGTGAAACAGCTCCCCCTTCCTCAATACTTGTCATTGCCCCAACTCTAGTGTGTAAAAATAACTGACCAGCTGTGCCGTTATCTCAAAGAATCAACAGCAACAAATCTCAACCACCTAAACATATGGTCAGACATTAATCAAAATAGCCACAATTGCCTTCGCAAGGTTAATAATATGGACATGGCACCAAGCTGACAGAAATCAGTCTACGCTGAAATTCCCGCTTGTAATGACCACAAAATACACACACTCACACTTCTGGGAATGACATTACGTTTTTCACACAGGTTGGCTGAATAGATGCTCACAAACTATTAAAAAAAATATTAAAAACCACGATAGAGCTGACTGCTCTTCGTCACAAATCACATTTCTCCAAAGGCAATAATCTCACTGAATCTGATCAATAATAAACCTTAAAAAGATTAATTACCCACCAAACTACTGTATAATTATATTACTTCAGTCCTACTTCTGAAACACAACATATCTCCGAGATACGTTTTTAACCGCATTGCGTAACATATGCAAACACGGTCGTCCACATAGCTACGTTAGTTTAAAACACAACAAAAACAAGAACCTTCTACTAATAACATTTATGCGAGCTGTTTCCATGCAAAAGGTGTGTCAGACCAAAACTAAATATACTACGTTAATCACACTAGCAAAATATTTATAAAACAAAATATGTCCCATATACCATAAGTTAATTTATCAGATAATAAGAACATTATTTTGTACTCATCCTCGGCCAGTCACCCGTCAAAGGACATCAACTGCCATCTCCCAACAGAATGCTTCTTAGCTCATCTCAGCTATCTGGACGGAGTGTTGATAGTTCCAAACTTCTTCCATGGTAAGCGATGTCATCTCTGTGCTGATTCAAAAAGTTAGATTATTATACACTCGATATCTGACTACTAAATTCGCCGTTTCAGGTACTACTTTCCCCGGAACAGTCTGTTGGCGAATTGTCGATGATACTGCCCCTACAAAATATAGTACTGTGACTATCTATCACTGAATTTAACACATTTATTAATAATTTCTGTGTCCTCATGTCACGCAAAAGTATAAGTGTCTACGTCCTTAGACGCGCAAAATGTAAAGTAACCTGTGTCCTCGACACACAAAATGTAATGATAAACTCGTGTCCACCGACATACAAAATATAATAGCTTCCGTCCTCAGACGAACAAAAGTAATCGCAATGTCTTGGCTCTTCACGCCACTTATAAATGAACCGGCCCTAGGTATTGATAGAGGGGGAAATTATATAAAAATTTCTCAAAGTAATAGTGGTACAGGAATGAAATAAATATCACTGAACTCGTAAAACTGCGCAGGTGAAGAATATGCCCATTAATCCTAGAATCGATCGTAGAGATGTTGTCTAGCCGATCTCCCGTGTTAATGCTAGCCATCGCGTGCCCAAGCTAGACTTGCCGCGCTGGTAAGCATTCATCTCCCATTGGTTCCACATTTTCTGTAACTTGGCGGTTTTTATCAGACCTTGGCCTCGTAGGAGTGTCTAGTATTTTCATCAGCCACTCACGTTACTGCATCATATTTTTTCTAGGCGCGAATATTACAATGAACATGCCATAAGCGTGTCTCACTGCGCGTCCTTTCTATTTTGAGGTAGCCACCACCTGTCCTTCTGAAACATTGCTAGGGTCTATCTTTTCACAATCCTAGGTATTTAGCCTTTTGTCAAACTGCTGCAGGTATGTCCCCATTGTCTCCAACAAATGCTTGAAATTTCCTCATCTCCGTCTGGCTATTTTCATGACGCTGGTGGAAATATTTATTAATTGAAGAAATAAAACATCGAATCATTTATCCATCAGAGGGTAAAGGGTTCACAAGGAAAGGAAGAAAGTGGAGAATGAAAGAACTTATCCATTATATGGGTACGAATTGCACACACCAACACTGATATCTAGGAAGAGTTTCCTAAAAACACAAAAGGAACTCACAACCACCGAGAAAAATGCTAGACTACAATCTTGGAAAGCTAAAGGTCTTCTTCTTCCTGGTGGTTGAACAACACCATCTAAAACTTTACCACCGGGTCATAACGAGGAATGGATGACATGGAAATCCCTAAATAGGTTGAGATCTGGAGTCGGCAAATCAAGGGCTAATATGGTAAGATGGAACTATGCTAAAGACTGATACATCAATTGTGATTGCGGAGAAGATCCGACTGTCAACCACATGATCCAAAGTCGTATGCGTCCAACCAGCTGCACAACGGAGGATCTACACCTAGCCTCAGAGAATACACTACAAGTCGGCCAAGTTCTGGTCAAATTGTATTTAATGAAATGTTTTGTAATGGTGTAACAGGTTTCTGATACGAGAATAATAATAAGTGCTGAGTTACCACTTCTTCTTCTTCTTCTTCTTCTTCTTCTTCTTCTTTTCTTCTTCTTCTTCATCATCATCATCATGTGCCTTCTCCTGTAAGAAGGTTGGCGATCATCTCAGCAATCCGGTTTTTGGATCGAGCACCACTGAAAAGTTCACTGGAACTACACTTGAACCATTCTTTTAGATTGTCCAACCAAGAGATCCTTCTTCTTCCTTGACTCCTGTCATCAACCTTCCCTTGAATAATTTCTTGTAGAAGACGATACCTGTCTCCTCTCATTATATGGCCCAAGTATTGTAACTTGGTAATTTGGACATTGGTAATTATCTCCTTATCTTTACCTATCCTACACAATATCTCAAGATTTGTGATTCTATCCATCCTGCTTACTCGTAAGATCCTTCGATATGTCCACATCTCAAACGCCTCTAGTCTGTTAATCATATCTTGTTTGAGTGTCCAAGATTCCAAACCGTAGAAGAGTACTGAGAACACATAACATTTTTGCAACCTTTGTATTAAATTTATACTAAGGTCTCTATTGCACAATAAATTTCTCATTTGATTGAATGCACTTCTGGCTTGTCCTTTTCTTGAGAGCAACCATTGGTATCATTAACTATGGTTCCTAAATATCTGTACTCCTGAACTCTTTGAACTGCTTTACCTTTGATTAACATATTTCCTGGATTATTCTATTTCGAAATTACTTTGTAACTGGTTTTCTTAACATTTAGAGTTAAACCACTTTTATAGATGGCTTCTACCCTTAGCTGTTTGTAACCCCAGTGTCGAGATTTTTCATTCATAGTAGTTCCGTGTAGAAATATACAGCCTATTTTCATATATCCTACTTATGTTAATTGCCTCTATCAACATACAAAATTTCAATTCGATTGCTGTAATAGATTCGTAGATATTGAGAACCGACTAAATATTGCAGATGGTCGCCATGTTGGATTTTTATATATGTAGGTCTTTCAGTTATGTACTGTTACATGAAGATTATTGTGTACGTGTAGAATGCAAACTTCAATCGCATGATTAGGACACAAGAAGTTAAAACGAGAATTTAAAATTTCGCGCAGCTGCCATCTTGTGGCTATGGAAACAATTGAAATATATTTGATGCCAGTGGATTAACATTTGTATAAGGATTTACTGTACCAAGTTTCACTGCACTCTGAGGGTTAAATTACGAGAAACGTCCATGTGGATTTGTGATCACCAGGTTATTGAAAGTCATATAGATGAACTTATGTTCATAGCCCCTATGAACATTTAAAAAATCAGTTTGTTTGCTATAATACATTCGTATATATTCAGAGCCGTCTAAATATTTCGGATGGTCGGCATATTGGATTGTTATATGTATAGGCCATAGAGTCATGTACCATGAAAGGAAAATTATTGCGTAGGTTCATCATTCAATATTTCCCTTCGATCGCATGATTACGACACAAGAAAGAAAAACTTAATTTTAAAATTCGTACAGACGCCATCTTGAGGTTATGTAAACAATTGAACTAAATTAGATACCAGTGCATTACAATGTGTATAAACATTTCCTGTACCAAGTTTCATTGCGTTTGAATTATTAAATCGCGAGAAAGTTCTATTAAAATTTTCAATTTCGCTTGGCCGCCATGTTCGTTTTGTAGTAAAACGGTTTTTGAAAGTCTTATAGGTGAATCCAGTAGTACCCTTTATCTCCGTACAAAATTTCAGGGTGATGCCGCTAATAGTTTCTGAGATATAGAATGCCAGTGAAATATTTCGCACAGCCGCCATATTGGATTGGTGAGACGTAACAAAATTTGAAGGGCACGGTCGGGGTTGTTCGGAATAGTGCTATGAACTTACCGAGTTTCATTAAAATCTCTCCAGCCGTTTATAAGTTATTAGGGCGGATACACACCATCACTCACACACGTACACACAGACACACGGACAAAAAGGTGATCTCATAAGCCTTTTTTTTTTCAGAAATGAAAATAGGCTAAACAATTTTAAACCCGTAACTTATAATTTATTAGAGAAGTAATAAGCGTAAAATGTCTTGTGTATAGGTTTTGGGTCTTTTTTTTTTTTTTTTACCTAAATGCAAATTCCAAATCCTACGTTTATATATTTTGTTTTGAGACAAATCTATATAAAAATTTGTGTGCCCACACTTGCATTAATCCATACTAGGTGAAGAACCCGAAGGAAAATACACCCTCTGTCTGAAAATTTCGGTGAATGTGTCTATATTACGAACGTATTGTTGATTTACCTTAAACAGCCGTTACTATCCTTCGAAGTAATCCCCGTGGATGGTTATGCGCTTCTTTGAACGGCTGTACAAGTCCTGGCATAGTCTTCCTGAGGGATAGCATTCAGTTGGTGTGAAAAGTGTGAAAAGTGACTGTATTAATAAAAAGTAACATACATTTTTCTTATTTGTGTTTGGCATTAACCAAATATAAATCATCACAACAAATTGGTTGAAAAAGAGGTGCCACATAGCCTTAAAACTCATAATATTGTAACAAATGATACAAAAGTTTCCCGGGGAGCTATTCCATGCCCCGAAACCCCCGCATAACCCCGCCAAAATATAAAAAATAAACTCTAATACTTTGAGTGGTCTGGCCTTTTCTAGACCCTCTTAAGCTAGGGGCTTGTCACTAGTAGACCCTGCTACTGCAATTCCTCTCCATTCTCTCTCTCTCTCCCATGAGCAAGAAAGTGCCCCCAACAGCCTTTCGCTTTTACCTGCTATTAAATTGAGTCTCTGAAAAACAGTTATTGGTATGGAAGGACTCGTCGGCATTGACATAGTTCTATATACTGTATCTCCAGTTGGGTGTGATGGCACAATTAAGGAGGACAGGCAAGATAAACGGGGGAGGAGCATTATGATTCACATTATCTCCTTTCTTTAGACTTCAGTGGCCTAGTCGGTAGCATGCTGAACTGCTGTGCCCAAGACTGCGGGTTCAAACCCGGCCGAAGTCATCGGATTTTTAAGAGCGTTAAAATCCTTCAGTATACCTTCCTTCAGAGGGGAAATAAAGCCGGCGTGGCGGTCCCATGTCATAGATTTATGGCATGTAAAACATCCTTCCACTAACTAAACTTGTGTGAAGCTAAATTTCTAGGTTTGATTTCGTTGAAATGCTCTGTCAAAGTTACAACGTTCACCACTAGATGTCAGTGACATCTGGTAGCGAAATTTGGAACTACTTGAAATTGAACGGAACTTGTAGCACACCCCATGGGTGTCCGCTTGATGCAGATACAGCCTCTGGCGAGCCAAACTGGTCCTCGGACACTTACGGCACTAAATGCCATTCGCTAAATAAATAAATAAATAATAATCTAGTGAGGGGTGGTTCCAATCAGTCCTCAGGACAGGTGTGGTAATATCATTGATGTTATTATGTAAATGAATGCCAATATTGGTATTTAATAAATTTATTTCTACCGTAGTCAATATTAATTTAATTAATACATTATAGTGCATTATGCAAAGAGCCTATAATGACTATAATTAAGACACGAATATGTTTATAAAACGAGCGTAAGCGAGTTTTATAATTTCCATACGAGTGTCTTAATTACCATTATAGGCGAATTGCATACGACTGTTTATGTTCGACGATAATTATAACTTTATTATATGTTTTAGCATAAATATTCATAAATATTTGTTCAGTCACCAGAATTTTGTGATCGGGTGCAGCGCTGCGTAGGATATGTCGTTCTCCAAGCTCTCTGGCCGACCGACGCATGCGCGTTTTGTGCTTCAATGCCATATGTGCAAATTGTGCACCAGTATTCAGTAAAACTGTCACCGAAGTCGTTTGAAAACAACGCGCTGTGTAGAAATTGAATTTGTGGATATTATGGTACAGTGTTAATTCTTGTCTCATATTCACCAGTTTATTTACGCGAAAATATGGACGGTGCACTTTCGGTAATTTATATAGACATGTTGGATTTTGAGCGCATGCGCGAAGGTATCCTTATCTAATTGGTCAAACAACTGTTTCTTGAGCTGTGATTGGTGGGAGAAACTGTTTCATAATGAAAAATAGTGTTATAATGACCATCATTATGATACAGTTTTCAGACATATACTACGTACCAGTTTCGGCTGTAAAGAAATACAATAATTACGAGCAATGCATAGTTAATATTTCAATTGCATTTTTAAACTAAAACAAGGAAGGTTGGTTGGTTGGTTGGTTCCTTACTGTAGGGGCTGCGATAACGTGGTCATGTAGCCCCGTGTACTTCGGGTGTGTGTAGAATCTGTCTGATAACCGGTGTTAACTGTGACGGCTGTATTAGTGTGTGTTATCTGTTTTAATTCAAGTAAGGACTACACACAATAATTTCAAGTAGTTCCTACTATTGCTACCAAATGCTATCGTCCACGACACCTAGCTTGGGGACTTGGCTACTTGATGGCATCGCAGTCAGCACTTGGCGGCAAACGTTGGAACTAATAGAGTGTCATCAATGCTAACCTACAATTTTTTTCTTCACACAAGTGTAGTTAGTGGATGGTTCTTTTTCATGCCATAAATCTATGACATGGTACCGCCGGCTTTACTTCCCCTCCGAAGGATGGCATACTGAGGGATTTTTAACGGTCTTAAAAAATCCGACTGCTTCGGCCGGGTTTGAACCAACAACCTTGGGCATAGAAGCTCAGCATGCTACCTACTACGCCACCGAAGCCGCCCAAAACAGGGAAGAAATTATTTCTAACCAGAGTTGGAGTCTCTTGACAGTTATGATGCAGCTCTCCATGCCTCGTTGTCCTGAGCTAACCATTTCATCTACATCACATCCTACATCTATATTGAAAACATATTCCGTTTTAGATCTTATTGGATACACTTTGTTTTGGATAATTCAAGAAATGTTCATTATGATATCTGTTTGCCCGCAATTTTTGACAATATTCACCGGATCTTTGACTTCTTTAACTTAATTCGAAATTATATTGTTTCAATTCATTTTTAATTTAATGCTTTTGTGTGAGGTTATCCACTTATTCTCCTTCATCATCATCTTCTTCTTCTTCTTCTCCTTGCGGTACGGCCTTCTAAGGACCACGTTACAATTTCAATTTGTCCTCCTTAGTTGTTCTTTACTTTCCTTGCAGTATTCCTTCATTGTTGCACTATGCTTCTTTCTCCCGTCTTCAGTCCACTTTGCACCTGTTTTCTTTCCTTCCTCCCTTAGAATCCTTCCAGTTGCAAGACTTTCGTCCTAGAAATCTCTCTTTTCAATAAATCTTCTTCTTTTATGTTGTCTCTTTATTTATTTATTTATTTATTTATTTATTTTACAGTTAATTTATTTGAATTAGAATAGATTATAAATTAGATTAACGCTGAAGATGACTCCATTGAAGTGTTGAAACATGTGCAATTGATTAGATGTTTCACAATTTGTATTGATTGGTGAATTATTACTAAGAGTTAACTCATAGTTAGTACAGCCACCACTGAAGAAAAAAAAACGACTTCTAGACTTGACACAACGATGGTTCATACAAAGCTCGTTTATATAAGTCCTGACTCATATGTACGATCGACTGATGCGAATATTGCAACAAATAAATGATCATCTACATATGAGCCTATTTCTTAAGACAGGGGCTGACAAATGTCCTGGAAAATGGCACAGATTGCGTTCTGTCCGATACCACGTATATAGGCTGTCTCCGGGGGATGCACGCCACTGTACCAATTCCACCTCACTCCCCAAATACCTTATTACTAAGGTTCGGATGTTAAGGAATAGTCATATTTTTTCCTGAGCTCATTTTACCCGAAATCTGAAAAATAAGTTTGAATGACGGGTCCCTGACCACGTTTAAAGCAATTTGATGTTGCCTATAAATGCATATTTTGGCCATTTTTATTGTTTTGGTCATATTTGGTCATATTTTAGTGATATAAGGTCATATTTGGTTATAATTTCAGCATTTTTGTTTAAATTGAGGCGTCGTTAACAAGGTACGTGTTATCTGCGTCGAGTTTCAAACACAGGATTTACGAATAGTGTAGTAGATATATTTTTCTTTCTTTTCCCGGAAAAGGCAGATAGCAGGTTTAGAAGATCTCATTCCAAGAAAAAAAGCTTGTAGTTTAACGTGACCGTTAATCTTGAGATCATGAGCCACGGGACCTCCTTTTTACGTGGAATCCGAACCACAGGACATGGCATTTCACTTCGAAAATCTCACATGCATTGACCGGGAATCGAACCCGGACCGCCTTGGTGAGAGGCATACAGCTAGACCGCTGAGCCACCACGCGCTCCTCTACGGAAGTCTTTTAGCTCATCTTTCTGGACAAGTTGGATTGCGACACTATACTCATTAGGTCACGGAACATGACGATAGTGTTCTTCCGCCTTTCAACAGGATGTCACTCCAGTAGATATATTTAGCTCAGAAGCAATTAGCAAACAAGGAAATTCTTTTTATCCATAATGGTCCGAATTGAATTTAAATTCCACTAAATGACTTACTCTTATTTCCGTCTTTTCAATACTTGTAATATTATTAGCACTGTTTAGTACTGGTACATGTTTCGAACAATAATGTTGTTCTTCATCAGCCAGATATACACATAATAAACACTTAATACATTGCAAATACACATAGTTCATTAAAAATCACTTGTAAAATCGAAATATCACATGTCCGATACACTGGAAAATTGTTTTGGCACTTAAGACGTTTAGGCTACTGTATGATAGTGATACTCTGCCTATCCCAAAAATTCATGTCATATTTCTTAGATTTTTAGGTCATATTTCATAGATTTTAGGTCATATTTTATATTTTTAGGTCATATTTAGCTAGTTTTTAGGGCATATTTGCTTGCATATTTTGTACTTCTTTAGGTCCTAAACTTCCGAACCCTACTTATTACCTACATATACATCTGGTAAAGTATGGGAGTGCACAACAGCCTACCTAGCTAAGCACCGATTGAGTCACCGTAAACCTTCCCCCACATACTTCATTTAAATGCCGTAGTTACTACTGAACAAATAATGGTGAAATTTACCATCAAACCTCCCAGAGAGATATGCTCTATTAAGGGGACAGATTAAAATATGACCTGGCCGAACTGCGAGTCTGGCCATGACAACGAACAGCCTACTAATCTCAACCCCTCTACCTACCTACATTCATTCTACCTTTACTACACAGAAAACACCCATTACGAAGATATTTTAAATTTAGCAGTAGATGCAAATTTATCGCAAAAATTTAAAAAATAATAATATTCTAGGAAATTTATCAGAAAATAGAAACCATAAGAAACAAGTGGTTCCGTGAAGAACTAAAGCCTATTTTCCTATATCCTACTTATGTTAATTGCCACTACCAACATGCACAACTTCAGTGTGATTGCTGTAATAGATTCGTAGAAATTGAGAACCGACTAAATATTGCGGATGGTCGCCAAGTAGGATTTTTATATATGTAGGTCTTAGAGTTATGCACTGATACAAGAAGATTATTGTGTACGTGTAGTATTCAAACTTCAATCGCATGATTAGGACACAGGAAGTAAAAACGAGATTTCAAAATTTCGCACAGCTGCCAAATTGTGGTTATGGAAACAATTGAAATAAATTAAATGCCAATGTATTAACATTTGTATAAGGATTTACTGTACCAAGTTTCACTGCACTCGGATGGTTAAATTGCGAGAAACGTACATGTGAATATTTATAATTCACGTCGCCGCCATGTTGGATTTGTGATCACCGGGTTATTGAAAGTCCTATAGGTGAACTTATGTTCATAGCCCCTATGAACATAAAAAAAATCAGTTTGATTGCTGTAATAGATTCGTAGATATTGAGAACCGTCTAAATATTTCGGATGGTCGCCATGCTGGATTGTTATATGTATAGGCCTTAGAGTCATGTACCATTAAAGGAAAATTATTGCATAGGTTCATTATTCAGACTTTCTCTTCGATCGCTTGATTACGACACAAGAAATGAAACTTAATTTTAAAATTTGCACAGCCGCCATCTTGAGGTTATGTAAACAATTGAACTATATTAGATACCAGTGCATTACAATGTGTATAAACGAATATTAATCCACTGGCATCTAATTTGTTTAAATGTAGATAGAGGCAATTAACATAAGTAGGATATATGAAAATAGGCTGTATAGTTCTTCACGGAACTACTTGTTTAAATTTTGTTCAGAGTCTGCAACTATTACGATGTCATCAGCAAATCTGATACAATGTATCCTATTCTATTGAAAAATGGAAATCCACAGCCTGCTTCCAGTCGACCGGGTCAGGATATGTAATGAATGAAACCCCCATCTAGCGGCAAAGATATGAACTGTGCTGGCTGCCGAAGCACTCCATGGGGCAATGATTAAATGAATGACAAATGAAATGTTAATGGAGAGTGTTGCTGGAATGAAATTGTTGACAGGGAAAACCGGAGTACCCGGAGAAAAACCTGTCTGCCTCCGTATTGTCCAGCACAAATCTCACATGGAGTGATCCTATTCTATTATAAACACAAAATCTCTCAACAACGCGGCATTAGGAGCACCAGGTCCCTCTGATGTCTTCCTGTCTAAGATTGCCCCTCCATCCTGAGGATTCATCATGGCTGGAGGAGAGGTATTGTACCAGTGCGATCTAAGAGACGCGGGTGGCAGTGTGATCTGTTGTGGCATAGGGCAACACTTCCGGCAAAACAACTTTCTCTCTTCTCGGGTGTGGCCGATCAAGTTTAGGTCGCCAACTTTAGTCGTTATATACTCCAGTTTTATTTTAGTCTTTCTTTTTTATTGTAGCTGTCTTCCTCTACTCTTCTAGCATCGCAGTAGTTAAATCGAAGGCAGGCGCGTGTATGTTACATAGCGGCTTGTGGGAGGAGGTGGGTGTGTAGGTGAGTGCGTGGGTGTCAGCAAGGTACGCCCATTGGGAATGAGGATAGAGTAGTGATGTTAATTAAGTGATTGCTGTTACTGAGATAACAATTTATGCCACCCAAATTTGTTTTTAAAACATATTACCTCGGTACTCATTACTTCACACCGCCTACTTGCTTCCAATGCTAAGTTAAAGCACGACGAAAGGTAACTACGAGAATTTGCAACCTTGTTTAGCGTAACACAAGGGTGAGTTAAAACTCAGCATTTCTTCTAGGTTTGTGCCATGTCTTGTGTGGGGTTTCGCCTAGGACACCAAGCTGGCTCATCGGCAGGCTCTTGGTGTCCCCGCCCGGACCCCCACAGGAGTAATGAACTGCGCGCTACCTCCCTTTATACAGGGTGTCTTTTATGTACCTTTAGAGAATGATAGGTCGTGTAGGGGACGGGTATAGAAGTAATTTGAGATAGGGGACTTGGAGTCGTAGCGGCCTCCTTAACCCCTAAAATAAGGGTTGTTTGATGCAATCACTGCTGTTGTTTAGTTAATGCTGTTTTGCAATTTTATTGCCTATCAAAGGAACTTTGTGACTAATTACGGAACTGCGATAGTTTTAACATCCTGCCTTCTAATGATTACCCTACGGCAAAAATTAAGCTAAGCATGCCTAGCCTAGCTAAACCTTACTTTCTCTTGCAAATCAACGTAATTTAAACGTAATAACGGACTTAAACAATTAAATGCTACAAAGTGCACACAGATCGGTTTAATTTACCGAAAGTTTCAAGCTTAAAACCTTACACCTAAAAAAAAAGATTTTGCCCAAGCCCGGAATCGAACACGGGACTACCGGCCTTTCGCTCCGCAAAGCTATCCATTACGCCAGCGCCACATGTTAAATGAATTTTGCTAAGAGTTAAAGGATTGAGAAAGGTAATAGAGGCATGGGTCGGTTGCCTAAATTACAGGGTGGAGGGCCTGAATCAACCCTTATTTTAGGGGTTAAGGAGGCCGCTCCGACCCCAAGTTCCCTATCTCAAATTACTTCTATACCCGTCCCCTACACGACCTATCATTCTCCAAAGGTACATAAAATACACCCTGTATAGAGTGCAACTCCACTACTTGACTGCGAGAACTAAAAGCTCAAGCAGCCTGAACCTCCCTATGAAGGCTTCCAAACAAAGAGCCCGCCGATGAGCCAGCTTGGTGTCCTAGGTGATACCCCACACAAGACACGGCACAAACCTAGAAGAAATGCTGAGTTGTAATTCACCGGCCGTGAAAGCCAATATACAAGAGTGAGTATTTACCAGACATGGGAAAGTTACAAGCACAGTAACTAATTAAAGTCGGCAGCTGGAATTGTAACTGATAACAGCTAGAAGTTATACAGTCGACTCTCAATAATTTGACACTCATGGGACCTGTGAGAAAGTTAACTTTCATAAAGTCAGTAATTGAGGTCCGTATTGACTAACTATATATTAGAAAAAATAAATAAAGGGATTCTGCCCTTTCAATACTTATATTGAACCTACTCACAGGTACATGTTTCGAAGGGGCATGGCACTGCTGCAGGGATTCTATGGTTTCTTTGCCATGATGTTCTCCAAGGGCAGCATAGAGACTAGTTCGGAAAACGATGACGCAACCAAATAGCGACTCACAACACCGGCCTGATTCAGCGGCTTTTTAATGCACCCAGGCCTGGAAATCCAATTAGAAGATCTTCTATGGAGAATCGGAAACAGTTGAACTTCACATTATTTATTTCACAAATCTTTATTTCATGTAACATATGTTCTTATAAAGGTAATTTATCTTTGATATTTATGTACAGGCTGAGGAAGAAGGAGTTAACCTTCGAACCATTTGCCTGTGAGTAGGTTCAATATAAGTATTGAAAAGGCAGAATCCCTTTATTTTCTTTCTAATATAAAGTTAAATTTATCGTCATCAATATCATCATCAGCTTCTAAAGGCTAAAAGCCTTATCGTTGCAGCCATTTCGTACGGTCTTCAGCAGTCCTCTTCATATTGACATATTGACATAAAGGAACGAGCAGCAGCAGCCATTAGAGGAATGTACGATTTGAACAATATTACCAAACTATCTCTACAAACAGCAATGATTCTCTTCCACGCGAAAATAACCCCCGTCATTACATATGGTCTAGAACTGATATGGGAAAGGCTATCCATGACAGACATAATCACAATTGAAAAAGTAAAGGCTTCTTTCCTGAAAAGGGTGCTAGGAATTGCAAGAACGTCCCAGTTTAGGCTGGCATATGTCCTAACAAAAGAAACATACTACATCGATGATCTCAGATTAAGACTACAACTGCCATCTACTAAGCATATGAAGAAACTCCTCGAGATAGGACATCAGAAGGAGAACGAAATCCCGCTCGAATTCTACGCAACAGAAGCAATGGTGGACAGAAGATGGACAAACGAGAACCAGGAGATGAGACATGTGGTAACAAGACTCGCCATCCACGGTTTCCACCACAAGATCTGTAAAAATGTTAAATACCATAACCGAATGAAGAATGCATTATGTTATCTGTGCAATAACCCCTGCGACAAATACCACATCACATCATGCAGCAAACGGACAAAGAGCATAGTTGAATTCAGTAAAGATTAATCTACCTGTAATAATTATTTGTAAGCACACCTTATAACTGACCATTATGGCCACTTGGCTGCAATAAATATTTATTATATTGACATACGAGTCACATTCCATTTCCTTGACAATATTCCTGAGATACGATTGTCTTGGTTGTCCCTTTGGTTTCATCCCCAAAATGTTTCCTCCAAAAGTGGCAAGTCTGAGCATATGTCCCATGAATTTTGCTTTCCTTTTCTTGATGGCGTTCAACAGGCATCGATTCTCATGAATTTGGTTCAGAACAAGCTCATATGTCTTTCTTTCCATCCAGCTTGTTCAGGTCATTCGTCTCCACAACCACATTTCTGCTGCCTCAAGTTTTGATTCTTCTCTTTTCCCAAGTGTCCATGTTTTACAACCATAGGTCAACACACTCCAAACAAAGGTCTTGAGAAATGACTTCCTTATCTTCAAGTTGAGGTGCTCATTGAGCAGCAAATTCTTCTTATTTTGAAAGGCTTTCTTCGCCAACACTATTCTTTTCTTAATTTCTGAGATGCATCTGTTTTTCCAGCGTAAGCTTAAAAGGCGCACGGACGCCAGGTGTATCTTCGAATCGATCTATCGAAATCGTTACTGCTCGGCTTCATTTGGACATAAATGATATTATTTCAGGAACTTTACCACGAGTTCAAAATTATAAGAGTTCAAATAACCAAAGGGAGGGGATGAAAAATTTAAATAAAAAAGAGTCTGATTTTTTGAGTTTATAATGTACTTAGTGATTTATATTTCAAACTAGCAACCTGCCCAGACTTCGCCCGTATTCTTTAATGGTTTACCTTCTTTAAAGGTTTACTTAGCGTAAGCTTAAAAGGTGCAAGGACAGCAGGTCCCAAACGCAATTCAGCTTCTATGCCCAAGATCGCGGGTTCAAACCCGGCCAAAGCCGTCGGTTTTTTAAGAACGTTAAAAATCCCTCAGTATGCCTTCCTTCGGAGGGGAAGTAAAGCCAGCGGTCCCATGTATTAGATTTATGGCATGTAAAAGAACCTTCCATTAATATCACTTGTGTCAAGCTAAATTACAGGTTAGATTTGACTAACGCTCTTAGGATCCAACGTTCGTCGCCGACTGCGATGACATCTAGTAACTGAGTTCAGAACTAGTTGACGGTGGCGTTTGGTAGCAAGAATAGGAACTACTTAAAAATTGATTGTCTGCTGTCCTTACTTGAATTACAGGGGCCGATAACCTAGATGTTAGGCCCCTTAAAACAACAATTATCATCATCATCATTACTTGAATTAAAAACAGGTAATACACACTAATACAACCATCACAATTAACACCGGTTATCAGACAGATTCTTCACACACCCAAAGTACACAGGGTTACATGACCGCGTTGTCGCAGCCCCTAAACTGAGGAACCAACCAACCACCTCTTCTAATTTTTGTCACACGAAGCTGACTGTACCCCGCATCAGCCCTCAGACAAGAATTATTACATTTCTTTGCAGAGCCGGGAATCAAACCCGGGCCACCTCGATGCTAGCCACTACGCAACGAGGCAGGCTTATTTGCAATTCAGATGAGGATAAGAAAGAAGGCAGTCGTGGCCTTACGTTAGGAACCATCCCGGAATTTGCCTGGAGTAGAAACGGGAATCTACGGAGAACCACTTATTGGGTGGCGAAGATGGGAATCGAACTCACCTCATTTTATGCTCACGAGGCTGAGTGTACCCTATTCCAGCCCTCAGACCAGAATTAAAATTCTTGGCAGTGCTGGGAATCGAACCCGGACCTCCAGGGATACAGCCAGAATGTTAGCTGCTATACGACGAGGTGGTTCTTACTACTCTCAAGCAGTGAGACGAATTATCAAACGTTGGTAGGCTTCTTTTACTTTATTGTGGGGGTTTAATATTTAAATTTTGGGTAAAAAAGGCTGCTTTAGGCAAAATAATTCTTTTTGTACGATTTTATAAATATTATATTCGGGATTTTAAGTTATGATTTGGTTGCATATAATTTTTTTTTTTTTTTTTTTTTAGGGGAAGAAATGCATTTACGCACAGAGTGTCGGGCTCCTGCTCCTGAGTAGCAGACTACCGACTAAAACTCCCCCGTTACTTCTGAACACTAGCCTGGAACCGTTTAGCACATTACTTCAGGCTAGAGTCATTTTATATTTGCCTGTAGGGCACTCTTCCGTAATGAATCATCTTCAGTGGCGATCCAGATCCGTCTTCTTTGTTCGGAGGATATCTTCAACAAAGCTTGCTACCAGTTTCCAGTTTTCCTCATTTTGTAGCATCACTGCAACAATATTGTCCGGGGATATCTCTACATCAATGTGATCTTGAAGAGACTGCCTATTTTGGACCCACCGTCCACAAGAGAAGAAGGTGTGATTAGCATTATCTAATTCATTGATACAGTAGATGCAATCTGATGAATCCACCTTCCCCATCTTCTTAAGATAGGAACAGAAGTACCCATGGCCAGTCAAGAACTGAGTGAGATAGTAACCAACCTCACCATGTTTCCTCTCTGTCCAAACCTGCACCTGAGGGATCATTCTCTTAGTCCATTGGCTTTGATCTCCTTGCTCCCATTTGATCTGCCAATTTTGAAAGGTTTGTACTCTTGCCGATCGTCTTGCATTTTGTAAACCCATATCAGATTTCCTCAAGTAAATGTTCTTGCGTTCTTTCGCAAGAAAAAAAATCGGAATAATCCCGGCAATAACGAGAACTGCTTCCTCAGAGACCGTGCGATATGCAGATGCCACGCGCAAAGCACCCCGCCTCTGCACTTGCGCCAGTGGCTTCCTATAAATTTCCTTATCCAGGGCATCCGCCCATATTTCCGCTCCATACAGCAGAACTGAATGGATGGCTGTCATCAATAGTCTTCTCTTACTAGATTTTGGCCCACCAACATTGGCCATGAGCCGACTGAGGGACGTTACTCCTCTGGCTGCCTTATCTGCAGTCCGTCTAATCTGTTCTCCAAAATTCATTTTACTGTCGATCATGATGCCCAGGTATTTTGCTGCTGGCTGCGTCTCTACTAGAATTTGTCCTACCTGTATTGGAAGTATTGTCTGAATTCTCTTCTTTGTTAGGATGACAATTTCCGTCTTACTAAGTGCTAGAGACAGACCATGTTCCTCCATCCATCTATTGATTTTGCGCATTACCATATTGAGTCGCAACTGTGCCTGCTCGACACTTCTTCCTGCTACAAGAGCAGCAACATCATCTGCATATCCTACTAGAATAGTTTCTTCAGGCATTTCAAGCCTCAACAAGCTGTCGTATGTAACATTCCAGAGATCAGGTCCTAGAATCGAACCCTGGGCAGCCCCAGCCGTGACTTGTACTCTACGGATCCCTTCTGTAGTATCGTAGAGCAGAGCACGATCCTTCAAGTAAGAGTCTAAGATCCGAAGGAGATACCTTGGAACATGGAATGAAAATTCTAGAGCATCCATGATATCAGTCCATTTGACAGAGTTGAAAGCGTTTTTAACATCCAGTGTAACAAAAAGAATCACCCGGCGAGAGTAATGATTATAACTCTCCGCTCTTCGTACTTTATCGGCGACTTCTTGCACTGCATCCAGTGTCGACCGGCCTACCCTGAATCCAAATTGTCTTGGTGATAAATCGCCGGCTGCGATTATTGCTTCAAGCAATCTCCGTCTTATGAGTTTCTCAAATAGTTTGCCTGTTGTGTCAAGCATACAAAGTGGGCGGTACGATGATGGTAACTCAGGGTCACCCATGCCCTTACTAATGAGCACTAAGCGACAGATCTTCCAGCGAAAGCTAAAGATTCCTGCTTTCATGCACACATTGAACATTCTCAACAATAACAACAACATACCTTGATCAACTATTATTTTCAGAACCTCATTAGGAATCCCATCCGGCCCCGGAGCCTTGTTGTTCCGTAAAGAATGCGTTGCAACCCGAAGTTCATCTTCAGTAAACAGTGGGAAGTCCAGATCACATTCAAAATTCCTCTCAGGTCTTGTGGGATGAGTTGGAAAAAGGGTTTGAACAATGGTGTTCATAATATCATCCTCCATGATGCACGATGTTCTGTGACTTCCAAGTTTCTGTGTTACAATTTTGTAACCCAAACCCCATGGATCAGTGTCAATATCTTCCTGAAGCTTTCTCCAACTCTGAACCTTGCTCGTAGTTATGGCTTTCCGAAGTAGCTTCTTTGCTGCTTTATGCTCCGCTGATTTTTCATTAGCTTCTTCCCGATTTCTTGCTCTCTGGGCAAGACGGCGAAGCCTGAGGCAGTTCTTCCTTAATTCTGCTATCTCTCTGGTCCACCAGTATACAGGGCTCTTTCGGTGACGTGGTACTGAGGAGGGCATCGAAACATCACAAGCTGACGTAATAATTTTCATGGTTGCAGAAACCAGATCCTCAACCTCAAACTCTCTCCGTGCTTCAGCACTTCGAATCTGTTCTGCACCCTTCCCAATGATATCTTTGAACTTGTCCATGCTAATCCTATTTACATTCCACCGTTGACATTTCTGGGGAGGTACTTCCCGTCCCTGAACATTTGATTCAAAGTCAAAGGCGATGAATTGATGATCGCTAGCACAATAATCTTCCAACACTTTCCATCTCTTAATGAATGGCACAATTACTTCTGATGCCAGGGAGACATCCGGAATTGTTCCTTCACATCCTGGACGTCGGAAAGTTGGAACTGTACCAATATTTAATATTAGAAGGCCTATCCTGGATGCCATCTCTAGAATGTACTTACCCCGGGAATCTGTACTTGGCATACCCCATTCCACTGCTTTGGCGTTAAAGTCTCCAGCCACTATGACACTATCTGTGGCGTTTAGAATTGCATCTTCCAAAGAATTTACTTTGCGGCGGAAGTGCTCAATTGCTTCATTAGGAGTTAGGTAAACACTAAAATAGGTGACCCTTCTGGTCTTCACCCAAACATAACCATCAGAACTTCCATGATCCTTTATAATAACTTTTCTAGAATCCAACACCCAGATTGCAGAAGTGCCAAGTGTGTCACTGAACCAAAGAGATGACTCTTTATCTTTATACTGTTCGCTGATTAGCAAGAGATCGCTTTGCTTCTCTGTGACTAGCTGATATAGCAGATCATTGGCTGTCTTACTTCTATGTAGATTGGCTTGAAGTATACGAATCATTTGAACCTCAGTGCCTTTTCTTTGTCCAAAGCTTCTCTGAAGACCTTACACTGGCCAGATCCCATAGCATGTGCTAAATCTTTGATAAAACCTCGTTCTTCACAAAGAACACATTTCTTTGGGGCCATACATCCTCTAGCTTTGTGACCTGTCCCGACGCAATTGTAGCAAAGTTTACTTCTATCTGTGCCTTTGCAGTTGCTAGCAACATGTCCATAGTCCAGACATCTATAACAACGAGATACCATGATCCTCCGTCTAATCCTGCAATTGACCCATCCTATGGTGATATGATCTTGCCTCAAGAGCACATCTGCATCACTAGTTGTTAATGTGACAACAGCCATCTTCACTTCCCTCGTATTCGTCCTCGTCAGCAGCACCTTGGTATCTGGAGAGAGTTCTGGGATAGTTCTCTGGATAGCTTCCATGACCTCTTCGGAAGTAGTTAGAGCATCAAGGTCTCTGATTTCAACAGTTGCCTTCGCTTCAAGCCTACGAACTGTAGCATTGGATCCCAGAACATTTCGCAGAGAATTACCAAAAGCTACTTTATCCCTGGAACTTGCTCCCAACTCGACAAGGACGTCTCCCGCTTTTGTTTGTCGAATGGACCGGACTTCAGTTCCTGTATCATTAGGGTTTGCTTTTTGGCGAATCTCCTTCAGAATATCGGCATATGATTTACCTTCAGCTGGTCTGATCAGTAAGGCTGCTCGCCTTGGCCTACTAGGTCTCTTCTGTCTGTTTGGGGTTGCTTGGTGGGTAGATATGTCAACATTATCAGCAAAATCCTCCTGCCTATTCTCAGCATTTTCTCTAACCTTTACCAATCTTCTGTCTCTCCTCGATGTAACAGGAGTCCATATTTCTGACGACTCTGTCTCATTCTTCTTATCCCCCTCCTGAGCAGCTACAGTTCCCGAAGTAACTTCGTTCCTGCTGCTAGAATTGGGGGTCATGTCCTTCGGTAGGTCATTCAATACAACCTTGTGAGTTTCGTCTTGTGCCGCATGTGAAGTACGATCACAATAGGCTATAGAATCAATGGCCTCTTCTAGTTCCACTATGCCATTCTTCACATCGTTGGATATATTACGCTGCCTGTCAGTTGCAAGCTTCATCTTATTGAGAATGTTTCGACACCGTTGCAAAAGATCCTCCATACTCGGTCGAAGATTCCCAATGCTCTCTTGTTTTGACTGGTCCTCAATAACAGAAACTCTCTCCAAGCGCTTGGCTTTGGTAAGTCACTTCACAATACAATAATAATAATATAAATGTTTTTGCGCAACTGTAACACTTTAGCCTTATTCCGTCTGCATGAGGCGTCTAGTTCATTTTCCTGACTGAAAGTCTTTACACATTACTAGCATGTACTTTTGCTCGCTCCGTGTGGTGTGAAATGTTTGTGCGCACCTGCTACACTTGAGCCTTGTGTTGCCAGTATGGACTACCCAGAGTTTACTCTTTCGGTGGGCGATCCGTGACTCTGCTAACTTAACCTCACTTATCGGGTTAGCACGCCAATGGATTTGTCATGAGACTTTTTAACTATGTACCCTGGTATATGTTTGTAATTGATTAGTACTTTCGTAGTACGCCTCTTTCTGTAACACTTGCACTTCATTTCAGCTTACCTCCTAGGCTTAGCTTCTTTCTAATTCACTTTACACTCCGCACTGAACACTCCCGTGGCCACTCCTAACAGTCATAATCTGGTTGCATATAATAATAATAATAATAATAATAATAATAATAATAATAATAATAATAATAATAATAATAATGTATGGCCTCGGTGCCGGGTGCAAGCATTGGAAGTTGACGTCCAGAGGGCAACTTGCATGTCCAATTTTATTGCTCCTTGAAGCGCTATGAAAGTCAAGGAGGTTAGATGTCTAAGCTTCTTGATACTATAGCGCTTTCTAGTAGAGAAATGAAGAACTTTGTGTTGGTGGAAAACCCGAGATTAATTTTGCCATTATGAACACGGCCTACTGAATTCAAATGGGTTCTTAACATGCCAACATCGTAATGACATGCGTACCGTGATTTTTGCAAGCTTGGGATTGGCAGTCCGACACGATAACCACTCACCCACCCACTAAAATTCGTGTAAAAGTTTGTTTTACCACTTAGTTATAGACCGATTACTCCTGGGCAAGTTTGTGTGCTTCACTGGAATTCAAATGATCGCCAACATTCGTGATCTCATTCCGATCGAGGCGAGTTTGTAGGTGCTGCAATCTTGCAGTACTCTCTTGAACTTCGCCCAACAACACAACAGTTCTGAGGAAGGCTGGCACGTGCATTTTCATTGCCATGTTGTGGGTAAAGTGTAGCTTTATTTAGGTGCTACAGATATGAAGGCGCCGTCCCCGTGGTGTTGGGGGTAGCACGCCTGCCTCACGCCCGGAGGCTCCGGGTTCGATTCCCGGCTCCGTCAGAGATTTAAGGAACAGACGTGAGGGCTGGAACGGGGTGCACTCAGCCTCGTGAGGACAATTTTAGTTGCTGTCTGACAGTGAGGCAGCGGCCCGGTCACGAAAAAACAAGATTAACGGCCGAGGGGAACCGATGCGCTGACCATACGTAACCCCAATATCTGCAGGCCAAATGACTGGGCAGCGGTCGTTTGGTAGGCCTTGGTCCTTAATGGGCTGTAGTGCCAGGGGTTATTATTATTATTTTGATATGACGGCCACCAGCACTGTTAGTTTGGTTGGTTCCTTACTCTAGATTAGGGGCTAAGACAACGCGGTCATGTAGCCCCGTGTACTTTGGGTGTGTGTAGTATCTGTCAGATAACCGGTGTTAATTGTGATGGTTGTATTAATGTGTTTTATCTGTTTTAATTCAAGTAAGGACTGCAGAAAGTAATTTCAAGTAGTTCCTACTTTTGCTGCCAAATGCTACCGTTCACGGCACCTAGGTTGCGGACGTGGCTACTAGATTGCATCGCAGTCAGCCACTGGCGGTGAACATTGGAACTAATGGAGCGTTAACAATTTTAACCTACAAATGTTGGCTTCACACGAGTGTAGTTAGTGGAAGGTTCTTTTCAAGCCAAAAATCTATGACATGGGACGCCGGCTTTACATGTAAAAGAACCTTCCACTAATTAAACTTGTGTGAAGCTAAATGGTAGGTTAGATTTCGTTGAAACTCTCTATCAAAGTTCCAACGTTCACCACTAGGTGTGAGTGACATCTGGTGGCGAAAGTCGGAACTAATTGAAATTGAACGGAACTTGTAGCCCACCCCATGGGTGTCCGCATTGAAGCAGCTACGAACTCTGGCGAGCCGAACATGTCCTCGGGTTTCTCGGCACTAAAAGCCATACGATAAATAAATAAATAACCATCAGGTAAATGCCGGGATGGTTCCTTTCAACAGGTTCCCGCCTGAATTCCAACCAAAATCGCTTCGCTGTCCCTTCCTTAATTAGACCCGACTTAGTGGTACGCCTGTCACCATCCCCAGTTGTATCTGCTGATAAAGTATGTCCAGCTCCGAGACACCGCGACGGTAGAGGAATGATCCCTTGCAGAGTACGTGGGTGAAGCCAAGCTGGGAGTTTAAAAATATTATTTTTAAAAATAGTAATTGTAATAATAATAATGAGAATAAACACATGATTAGTCGTTCTTGTTGGATCAGTTGTATGAATGTCAACTGTATAATCAAAAGATCGCGGCCAATTTTAAAGGATGTCAAAAATCAGCAAGCCTAACTCCTGACCTGGCACAAAACCGTGTCGATCAATGGGCGACAAACAGCCAGAAAAACAGTCCACCTCACGGTACGGGATAACGCTGCAGAAGAAGGCGAGGTGGAAGAAGAAGATGAAGAAGTAGAAGAGGAAGAAGAAGAAGGAGGACAAGAAGGAAAAGAAGGAGAAGTAGAAGAAGAAGGAGGAGAAGAAGTAGGAGAAGAAGTAGGAGAAGAAGGAGGAGAAGAAAAAGGATGAGAAGAAATAGGAGGAGAAGAAGGAGTAGAAGAAGGAGGAGGAGAAGCAGGAGTAGAAGCAGAAAAGGACGAAGAGAAGAAGAAGGAGAAGGAGGAGGAGAAACAGGAGGAGAAGAAGAAGAAGGAGAGGAGAAGAAGAAGTAGAATAAGGAGGACGAGAAGATGGAAAAGAAAAAGGAGGAGAAGAAGGAGTCGAGGAAGAAGACGAAGAAGAAAGAGTAGGAAGAAGGAGGATAAGAAGAAGGAGGAGGAGAAGACGGAGGAGAAGAAGGAGTTGATGAAGAAGAAGGAATAGTACAAGAAGATGAAGAAGGAGGAGGAGAAGAAGGAGTATAAGAAGAATGAGGAGGGGAAGAAGGAGGAGAAGAAAAAGAAGCAGGAGGAGAAGGAGTAGGAGAAGAAGAAAGAGGAGAAGAAGAAGGAGGAGGAGTCGGAGGAAAACAAGAAGGAGGAGGAGAAGGAAGAGAAGAAGAAGGAGGAGGAGGAGTAGAAGAAGAAGAAGAAGAAGAAGGAGATTTATTATTATTATTATTATTATTATTTGTATTATTATTATTATTATTATTATTATTATTATTATTATTATTATTATTATTCGACTATTATTATTATTAGTCTTGTCATTTAGACTTTCACGGCCCGTGTTATTATTCATAATGTAGAATTTTGGGCTTATGCCGTGTTTTATTATATTGCAATTCGACGCGTTTCGAAAGAAACCATGTCTTTCATCGTCAGGAATAATCTGGAATACGACAATGTTGCTAAGAGAAAGCAACGAAGAACATATAGAAGGTGCCCAAAGATGGACGCCATTATAGCCCCATGTTAGGGACAACGGAAAGCAGCAGTGAATTACTTTCTCAGGGTTCTGATAATAGGTAGCCAGGATTCACTGAGATTGTAGCCGGTGTCGCGGTTGAAATTATCTGGGTGTTTACGTATTTCAACCGCCTCCCTGATGATTCTGGGACGATATTGCTTTATACGGGCAAGAACATCCACCCCTTGGAACATGACATCATGGCCAGGTGTTAAAGCATGATCGGCAACAGCTGATTTATCAGGTTGAATGAGCCTGATACATCTATTATGTTCCTTAATGCGAGTGCATATTGTTCTCGAAGTCTGCCCGATGTAAACCTTGCCACAAGTACAGGGAACTCTGTAGATACCCGGTTGTTGCAATTTAGGCAAACTGTCCTTAGTTGGTCGCAGGAGTTGCCTAATCTTAACAGAAGTTCCAAATACAGTCCGTATGTTGTATCGACGTAGGATTTTAGCAATACGATCCGTTGTGTTATGTATGTACGGAAGGTAAGCAGTTCCTCTTACATCTCTTTTCTCAACTGACGTCCTATTATTATTTGTTGGTTTCAGAACCGTAGAAATCAAAGCCTTGCTATAACCGTTGCTCTCAAAGGTGGTTCGCAGGGTGTTAATTTCTTCTTGTAAAGAAGACACTTCACAAATCCTCCTAGCCCTGGTAGTTAGAGTTGTAAGGATACCATGTTTCTGGGCAGGGTGATGGTGAGAACTTGCGTGGAGATATCTATTGGTGTGTGTTGGCTTACGAAAAACGCTGTGTCCTAAAGATCCATCCTCTTTCTTGGTGACGAGAACATCTAAAAAAGGTATTTTGCCGTCAGATTCCTTTTCCATGGTGAAACAAATAGAAGGGTGCTGGAGATTAAGGTGATCCAGGAAATGGCTAAGATTTTCCTCACCTTCCGTCCAAACAACGAACGTGTCATCCACATAACGCCACCAGATCTTCGGTTTGAAAGGAGCCGACGACAAAGCTTTCTCTTCAAAGTTCTCCATGAAGAAATTAGCCACAACAGGAGAGAGAGGACTACCCATGGCCACACCATCAGTCTGCTCATAAAAATTCCCATTCCATAGAAAGTAGGAGGAGGTCATGCAGTGATAAAAAAGTCTTGTGATGTCTTCAGGAAAAAGGCCATTAATGAGAGACATAACACCATCAATAGGTACTCTCGTAAACAGAGACACCACGTCGAGACTCACTAGAATATCACCCGGCTGAAGTGTTATAGCTTTTAACTTTTCCACGAAGTGTGTGGAATCCTTAATGTACGAAGGCGTGTTACCCAGAAGCGGCTGAAGTAGTCTACCTAAGTATTTGGAAAGGGCATATGTAGGAGAACCAATCGTACTAACAATGGGTCTAAGAGGAACATCGTCCTTATGTATTTTAGGAAGACCATAGAGTCTCGGAGGAATAGCATCCCCTGGAAGGAGAGTCTTCGCTGCATCCGCTGGAATAGATGATTGCTTGATCAATTTGACGGTGACATTTGAGTAGCGAGTAGTAGGATCACGACTATTAATCCTATATACAGGATCTGATAACAAAGACGAGATCTTGGAATCATAATCAACCTTATCCAATACCACTGTCGCATTACCCTTGTCAGCGGGGAGAACGATAATATCAGAATTGTCCCTTAGATCTTTAAGTGCCCGGCTTTCGCCTTGTTTTAAGTTGGTGTTAGGTGGCTTAGCTGTCTTGAGAACTCGGGAACATTCTTGCCTGGCTTCCTCGGCCTCTTCAGGTGTGAGGTGATGTACTGAGGATTCTACGGATGTAATAAGTTCTTCAATAGGAATTCTTCTAGGCGCTACAGCAAAATTGAGACCTTTAGCGAGAACTGCCTGTTGGGTATCACTTAGGGGGTTGCTGGACAAATTTACGACAACCTTGTTAGCATCAAGTCTAATGGCTTGAGATTTCTGCAACTGACATAACCTATCATATTTGGAAATATGTCTGTCCCTCACCTGATCTAGAACGCTGTTAGCTTGCACTGAAGAAATACGATCGAAGATATTCCATAATTCCTCACTTACGAAGTTTGAGAGGCGTAGATGTAGCTGTAGTAACTCCCTCGAAATAAAATCCAACTGCTTACGAGTATGCTGTAACCTCTCTATCAATAACGCCTTGCTTGCACGACGATAGATTCTCGTTGCCTTAGGTGTTCTGAAGGAATGCTTCAACATAACAAAATTCGGTAGAATATCATGATCCCGGCATCTTAGGAGAAAAGCGAGTGAAGAGATTAGACACACCTTCTTGCGTCGTAACCTACTGAATCTAGACATCAGTCGGAAAATATCCTCCCCATAGAGGTTTCTAATATTGTCATTTAGACTTTCACGGCCCGTGTTATTATTCATAATGTAGAATTTTGGGCTTATGCCGTGTTTTATTATATTGCAATTCGACGCGTTTCGAAAGAAACCATGTCTTTCATCGTCAGGAATAATCTGGAATACGACAATGTTGCTAAGAGAAAGCAACGAAGAACATATAGAAGGTGCCCAAAGATGGACGCCATTATAGCCCCATGTTAGGGACAACGGAAAGCAGCAGTGAATTACTTTCTCAGGGTTCTGATAATAGGTAGCCAGGATTCACTGAGATTGTAGCCGGTGTCGCGGTTGAAATTATCTGGGTGTTTACGTATTTCAACCGCCTCCCTGATGATTCTGGGACGATATTGCTTTATACGGGCAAGAACATCCACCCCTTGGAACATGACATCATGGCCAGGTGTTAAAGCATGATCGGCAACAGCTGATTTATCAGGTTGAATGAGCCTGATACATCTATTATGTTCCTTAATGCGAGTGCATATTGTTCTCGAAGTCTGCCCGATGTAAACCTTGCCACAAGTACAGGGAACTCTGTAGATACCCGGTTGTTGCAATTTAGGCAAACTGTCCTTAGTTGGTCGCAGGAGTTGCCTAATCTTAACAGAAGTTCCAAATACAGTCCGTATGTTGTATCGACGTAGGATTTTAGCAATACGATCCGTTGTGTTATGTATGTACGGAAGGTAAGCAGTTCCTCTTACATCTCTTTTCTCAACTGACGTCCTATTATTATTTGTTGGTTTCAGAACCGTAGAAATCAAAGCCTTGCTATAACCGTTGCTCTCAAAGGTGGTTCGCAGGGTGTTAATTTCTTCTTGTAAAGAAGACACTTCACAAATCCTCCTAGCCCTGGTAGTTAGAGTTGTAAGGATACCATGTTTCTGGGCAGGGTGATGGTGAGAACTTGCGTGGAGATATCTATTGGTGTGTGTTGGCTTACGAAAAACGCTGTGTCCTAAAGATCCATCCTCTTTCTTGGTGACGAGAACATCTAAAAAAGGTATTTTGCCGTCAGATTCCTTTTCCATGGTGAAACAAATAGAAGGGTGCTGGAGATTAAGGTGATCCAGGAAATGGCTAAGATTTTCCTCACCTTCCGTCCAAACAACGAACGTGTCATCCACATAACGCCACCAGATCTTCGGTTTGAAAGGAGCCGACGACAAAGCTTTCTCTTCAAAGTTCTCCATGAAGAAATTAGCCACAACAGGAGAGAGAGGACTACCCATGGCCACACCATCAGTCTGCTCATAAAAATTCCCATTCCATAGAAAGTAGGAGGAGGTCATGCAGTGATAAAAAAGTCTTGTGATGTCTTCAGGAAAAAGGCCATTAATGAGAGACATAACACCATCAATAGGTACTCTCGTAAACAGAGACACCACGTCGAGACTCACTAGAATATCACCCGGCTGAAGTGTTATAGCTTTTAACTTTTCCACGAAGTGTGTGGAATCCTTAATGTACGAAGGCGTGTTACCCAGAAGCGGCTGAAGTAGTCTACCTAAGTATTTGGAAAGGGCATATGTAGGAGAACCAATCGTACTAACAATGGGTCTAAGAGGAACATCGTCCTTATGTATTTTAGGAAGACCATAGAGTCTCGGAGGAATAGCATCCCCTGGAAGGAGAGTCTTCGCTGCATCCGCTGGAATAGATGATTGCTTGATCAATTTGACGGTGACATTTGAGTAGCGAGTAGTAGGATCACGACTATTAATCCTATATACAGGATCTGATAACAAAGACGAGATCTTGGAATCATAATCAACCTTATCCAATACCACTGTCGCATTACCCTTGTCAGCGGGGAGAACGATAATATCAGAATTGTCCCTTAGATCTTTAAGTGCCCGGCTTTCGCCTTGTTTTAAGTTGGTGTTAGGTGGCTTAGCTGTCTTGAGAACTCGGGAACATTCTTGCCTGGCTTCCTCGGCCTCTTCAGGTGTGAGGTGATGTACTGAGGATTCTACGGATGTAATAAGTTCTTCAATAGGAATTCTTCTAGGCGCTACAGCAAAATTGAGACCTTTAGCGAGAACTGCCTGTTGGGTATCACTTAGGGGGTTGCTGGACAAATTTACGACAACCTTGTTAGCATCAAGTCTAATGGCTTGAGATTTCTGCAACTGACATAACCTATCATATTTGGAAATATGTCTGTCCCTCACCTGATCTAGAACGCTGTTAGCTTGCACTGAAGAAATACGATCGAAGATATTCCATAATTCCTCACTTACGAAGTTTGAGAGGCGTAGATGTAGCTGTAGTAACTCCCTCGAAATAAAATCCAACTGCTTACGAGTATGCTGTAACCTCTCTATCAATAACGCCTTGCTTGCACGACGATAGATTCTCGTTGCCTTAGGTGTTCTGAAGGAATGCTTCAACATAACAAAATTCGGTAGAATATCATGATCCCGGCATCTTAGGAGAAAAGCGAGTGAAGAGATTAGACACACCTTCTTGCGTCGTAACCTACTGAATCTAGACATCAGTCGGAAAATATCCTCCCCATAGAGGTTTCTAATATTGTCATTTAGACTTTCACGGCCCGTGTTATTATTCATAATGTAGAATTTTGGGCTTATGCCGTGTTTTATTATATTGCAATTCGACGCGTTTCGAAAGAAACCATGTCTTTCATCGTCAGGAATAATCTGGAATACGACAATGTTGCTAAGAGAAAGCAACGAAGAACATATAGAAGGTGCCCAAAGATGGACGCCATTATAGCCCCATGTTAGGGACAACGGAAAGCAGCAGTGAATTACTTTCTCAGGGTTCTGATAATAGGTAGCCAGGATTCACTGAGATTGTAGCCGGTGTCGCGGTTGAAATTATCTGGGTGTTTACGTATTTCAACCGCCTCCCTGATGATTCTGGGACGATATTGCTTTATACGGGCAAGAACATCCACCCCTTGGAACATGACATCATGGCCAGGTGTTAAAGCATGATCGGCAACAGCTGATTTATCAGGTTGAATGAGCCTGATACATCTATTATGTTCCTTAATGCGAGTGCATATTGTTCTCGAAGTCTGCCCGATGTAAACCTTGCCACAAGTACAGGGAACTCTGTAGATACCCGGTTGTTGCAATTTAGGCAAACTGTCCTTAGTTGGTCGCAGGAGTTGCCTAATCTTAACAGAAGTTCCAAATACAGTCCGTATGTTGTATCGACGTAGGATTTTAGCAATACGATCCGTTGTGTTATGTATGTACGGAAGGTAAGCAGTTCCTCTTACATCTCTTTTCTCAACTGACGTCCTATTATTATTTGTTGGTTTCAGAACCGTAGAAATCAAAGCCTTGCTATAACCGTTGCTCTCAAAGGTGGTTCGCAGGGTGTTAATTTCTTCTTGTAAAGAAGACACTTCACAAATCCTCCTAGCCCTGGTAGTTAGAGTTGTAAGGATACCATGTTTCTGGGCAGGGTGATGGTGAGAACTTGCGTGGAGATATCTATTGGTGTGTGTTGGCTTACGAAAAACGCTGTGTCCTAAAGATCCATCCTCTTTCTTGGTGACGAGAACATCTAAAAAAGGTATTTTGCCGTCAGATTCCTTTTCCATGGTGAAACAAATAGAAGGGTGCTGGAGATTAAGGTGATCCAGGAAATGGCTAAGATTTTCCTCACCTTCCGTCCAAACAACGAACGTGTCATCCACATAACGCCACCAGATCTTCGGTTTGAAAGGAGCCGACGACAAAGCTTTCTCTTCAAAGTTCTCCATGAAGAAATTAGCCACAACAGGAGAGAGAGGACTACCCATGGCCACACCATCAGTCTGCTCATAAAAATTCCCATTCCATAGAAAGTAGGAGGAGGTCATGCAGTGATAAAAAAGTCTTGTGATGTCTTCAGGAAAAAGGCCATTAATGAGAGACATAACACCATCAATAGGTACTCTCGTAAACAGAGACACCACGTCGAGACTCACTAGAATATCACCCGGCTGAAGTGTTATAGCTTTTAACTTTTCCACGAAGTGTGTGGAATCCTTAATGTACGAAGGCGTGTTACCCAGAAGCGGCTGAAGTAGTCTACCTAAGTATTTGGAAAGGGCATATGTAGGAGAACCAATCGTACTAACAATGGGTCTAAGAGGAACATCGTCCTTATGTATTTTAGGAAGACCATAGAGTCTCGGAGGAATAGCATCCCCTGGAAGGAGAGTCTTCGCTGCATCCGCTGGAATAGATGATTGCTTGATCAATTTGACGGTGACATTTGAGTAGCGAGTAGTAGGATCACGACTATTAATCCTATATACAGGATCTGATAACAAAGACGAGATCTTGGAATCATAATCAACCTTATCCAATACCACTGTCGCATTACCCTTGTCAGCGGGGAGAACGATAATATCAGAATTGTCCCTTAGATCTTTAAGTGCCCGGCTTTCGCCTTGTTTTAAGTTGGTGTTAGGTGGCTTAGCTGTCTTGAGAACTCGGGAACATTCTTGCCTGGCTTCCTCGGCCTCTTCAGGTGTGAGGTGATGTACTGAGGATTCTACGGATGTAATAAGTTCTTCAATAGGAATTCTTCTAGGCGCTACAGCAAAATTGAGACCTTTAGCGAGAACTGCCTGTTGGGTATCACTTAGGGGGTTGCTGGACAAATTTACGACAACCTTGTTAGCATCAAGTCTAATGGCTTGAGATTTCTGCAACTGACATAACCTATCATATTTGGAAATATGTCTGTCCCTCACCTGATCTAGAACGCTGTTAGCTTGCACTGAAGAAATACGATCGAAGATATTCCATAATTCCTCACTTACGAAGTTTGAGAGGCGTAGATGTAGCTGTAGTAACTCCCTCGAAATAAAATCCAACTGCTTACGAGTATGCTGTAACCTCTCTATCAATAACGCCTTGCTTGCACGACGATAGATTCTCGTTGCCTTAGGTGTTCTGAAGGAATGCTTCAACATAACAAAATTCGGTAGAATATCATGATCCCGGCATCTTAGGAGAAAAGCGAGTGAAGAGATTAGACACACCTTCTTGCGTCGTAACCTACTGAATCTAGACATCAGTCGGAAAATATCCTCCCCATAGAGGTTTCTAATATTGTCATTTAGACTTTCACGGCCCGTGTTATTATTCATAATGTAGAATTTTGGGCTTATGCCGTGTTTTATTATATTGCAATTCGACGCGTTTCGAAAGAAACCATGTCTTTCATCGTCAGGAATAATCTGGAATACGACAATGTTGCTAAGAGAAAGCAACGAAGAACATATAGAAGGTGCCCAAAGATGGACGCCATTATAGCCCCATGTTAGGGACAACGGAAAGCAGCAGTGAATTACTTTCTCAGGGTTCTGATAATAGGTAGCCAGGATTCACTGAGATTGTAGCCGGTGTCGCGGTTGAAATTATCTGGGTGTTTACGTATTTCAACCGCCTCCCTGATGATTCTGGGACGATATTGCTTTATACGGGCAAGAACATCCACCCCTTGGAACATGACATCATGGCCAGGTGTTAAAGCATGATCGGCAACAGCTGATTTATCAGGTTGAATGAGCCTGATACATCTATTATGTTCCTTAATGCGAGTGCATATTGTTCTCGAAGTCTGCCCGATGTAAACCTTGCCACAAGTACAGGGAACTCTGTAGATACCCGGTTGTTGCAATTTAGGCAAACTGTCCTTAGTTGGTCGCAGGAGTTGCCTAATCTTAACAGAAGTTCCAAATACAGTCCGTATGTTGTATCGACGTAGGATTTTAGCAATACGATCCGTTGTGTTATGTATGTACGGAAGGTAAGCAGTTCCTCTTACATCTCTTTTCTCAACTGACGTCCTATTATTATTTGTTGGTTTCAGAACCGTAGAAATCAAAGCCTTGCTATAACCGTTGCTCTCAAAGGTGGTTCGCAGGGTGTTAATTTCTTCTTGTAAAGAAGACACTTCACAAATCCTCCTAGCCCTGGTAGTTAGAGTTGTAAGGATACCATGTTTCTGGGCAGGGTGATGGTGAGAACTTGCGTGGAGATATCTATTGGTGTGTGTTGGCTTACGAAAAACGCTGTGTCCTAAAGATCCATCCTCTTTCTTGGTGACGAGAACATCTAAAAAAGGTATTTTGCCGTCAGATTCCATTTCCATGGTGAAACAAATAGAAGGGTGCTGGCCAACACACACCAATAGATATCTCCACGCAAGTTCTCACCATCACCCTGCCCAGAAACATGGTATCCTTACAACTCTAACTACCAGGGCTAGGAGGATTTGTGAAGTGTCTTCTTTACAAGAAGAAATTAACACCCTGCGAACCACCTTTGAGAGCAACGGTTATAGCAAGGCTTTGATTTCTACGGTTCTGAAACCAACAAATAATAATAGGACGTCAGTTGAGAAAAGAGATGTAAGAGGAACTGCTTACCTTCCGTACATACATAACACAACGGATCGTATTGCTAAAATCCTACGTCGATACAACATACGGACTGTATTTGGAACTTCTGTTAAGATTAGGCAACTCCTGCGACCAACTAAGGACAGTTTGCCTAAATTGCAACAACCGGGTATCTACAGAGTTCCCTGTACTTGTGGCAAGGTTTACATCGGGCAGACTTCGAGAACAATATGCACTCGCATTAAGGAACATAATAGATGTATCAGGCTCATTCAACCTGATAAATCAGCTGTTGCCGATCATGCTTTAACACCTGGCCATGATGTCATGTTCCAAGGGGTGGATGTTCTTGCCCGTATAAAGCAATATCGTCCCAGAATCATCAGGGAGGCGGTTGAAATACGTAAACACCCAGATAATTTCAACCGCGACACCGGCTACAATCTCAGTGAATCCTGGCTACCTATTATCAGAACCCTGAGAAAGTAATTCACTGCTGCTTTCCGTTGTCCCTAACATGGGGCTATAATGGCGTCCATCTTTGGGCACCTTCTATATGTTCTTCGTTGCTTTCTCTTAGCAACATTGTCGTATTCCAGATTATTCCTGACGATGAAAGACATGGTTTCTTTCGAAACGCGTCGAATTGCAATATAATAAAACACGGCATAAGCCCAAAATTCTACATTATGAATAATTATTAGTCTTGTTTCGTTTCGGCCATCCAAAGGCCACGTCATTTCAACTGTTTCCTTTGAACTTTAATGTTGTTCCAGTATTTCTTCATTCCAAGACGGTGGTGTTGCATTTTCTATTTCGTCCATGCCTGCCCAGTTTTCAGTGTCGGCTTTGGTTGAAACCTTGGATGTTTAAAGAGTCGTATCTTCTTCTTCCTCGAAACCCCGCGTCTGAGTGATTTTGCTGATTTGCTTCCGGTCATGTAAGTTTGGCGATCCTAATTCCTTTAAGTATTTTTCTGTAAATTTATACCAATTCGGTCTAGTAGCCTTGTTCTTTAAGGAAGTATGTATTTTGTGTGTCAGTCTGTTCGGGTCCATTCTTTCTATGTGTCCCATAAATTGGATTTTTCGCATTCGCATTGTGCCTGTGTTTTTCTTTCTTTTTTGTATATTTCTGTATTAGGCTTTGGATAATGTACACCATCTTTTGTTCTATATCACTGACGCCATGATGAGCAACGATAATCAAGAACAAAGAAATATAATAACGAGACTCGCCAACCATGGCATTCATTATAAGATCTGATTAACCAGATCTCCCCATATCCTGAGTGACAAATGTGTATGTGTACTGTGCGACGAATGGTGTACCAAGTGCCATACAACGGCATGCCGCAAGAGAACAAAATCACTTAGTGTATTCAGTATAAATGAATGCCTATTCGAGCGATCCTTCTTCATTTATTGTGTGTAAACCTGTTAGGTAATAATAATATTAATAATAATAATAATAATAATGTGATTGATCTTACGTCCCTTTTAACTACTGCGGCTTTTAGAGACGCCGGTGTGCCAGAATTTTGCCCCAAAGGGGATCTTTAACGTACAGTAAATCTACTGACACAGCTCTCTCGCATTTGCGCATCCTCAAACGCCAATGGACTGCACCAGGTTTCGATGCTACAACCTGGGCACAGCAGGCGAGAACGTTACCGCTGAGCCACGCAGCCGTCTTATATTTACGGCACACTAACTCCCATTCAGTCAGTGCATAACTGTGCGAATAGACACACTGCACAAATGCTCTAGATTCCTCATCATAAAACCGAAAAAAGAAAAGGTTCATTCGTCATTTCAGCTAGTATTCTCTGGAATAAAAATTAATTGCACCAGTATTCAGGACTTCCCATCAGAGCGATAAAACACTCCCTTCATGGTAATCTGATAATGATGATGATGATGATGATAATTGTTGTTTTAAGGGGCCTAACATCTAGGTTATCGGCCCCTAACGGTTTGGGTGATCGTGAATATGAAAATGAAATGCAAACTATAACTAAAAACTAACTACTATCTTATATAGGCCTACTAGAAGAAGAAATGGAAAACAAAAGTAGAATAAGGCAAATAAAGGACAGGAGGAAAAGAAATCCCCTCAACCCTTGAAGAATGCGAATTGAGGGACTTGTAAGGAAGGAGAGCCATGAAATGCAGATAAGAAAGTGAAAGAGGAGAGGGTCAACCCCACAGGTAAGGGACAAAAGGGGGAAACCCGACCCAGCTCAGGAATCCCTCGGCGTCGCCAACTCCCGAACTCACCAGCCGTGAGCCCCTGAGGGTGTAGCAATATCCAGGGTGCACCAGAAATTGTGGGGCTACATACACCCGGCCTTCATGGTAATCTATCAGCTATGCAATTATCATGATCAAGGTGAACAGATGTGATAACAAGAACTTCTATTGTCAACTGAATGTTTAGGGTAAGTTTTTTCTTTATTCGGTTATTTTATTGTATTCAACCGCCCTCTAAATGAAGAGAGCTGCATAAAGACGCTTTGTAGCATCAGTGGCCTGAATAAGATAAATAATACTGTAATTTAATAAAACCAATACCAGTCGTAATCCTGTTATGATGTTTGGTTGAGTTGCTTCAATACAGGGAATCTTTCATTCATTTCATTATTATTATTATTATTATTATTATTATATAAATTGTTCCCCATTAGGAGAGCGATTGAACTTGAATTTACGAACTCATTGTCGGGCATTTTCCCTCCGTTCTTTCCAAAATCTCTTCATCCTCGCGGAATGCTCCTTTTTCCGCTCGGCTGTCCATTTTTTGCAGCTTGTCGTGATGTTCTTTGCTCAAACTTAACACTTGTGATTATATTCCGTCACTCGGTGCGGTCCTCGAGATTTTCTATTTTGATCTGTTTTAGGTCCCTCTGGACCTCAGTCAGCCATTCCGTGCCGTATTTACTCTTAGTTATGATGTTGAGTAGTTTATTTGCCGTTCTGGAAATTTCAACCGTAGATGTATGTGTAATAAGGAGCAGAAGAATTGAATGGCTGGGACATGTACTGAGAAGGGAAGAAGGGATGGTAAAAAGAGTGCCAGAAGGAAAACCACAGGAAAAAAGACCCCTCGGTAGACCAAAGTTGAGATGGCAGGATGGAGTCAGGAAAGACCTGGAGGTCCTGGGAGCCAAAGAGAATATGACCGGAGACAGAAAGCAATGGAAGGGGGGTAAAGAGTGAGCCAATGAACCGACTTTGGTTCGTGTGGCCTACTAAGTAAGTAAGGAAGTAAGATGTAGGCTATGTGGTAAAACTTTTCTGGGCGTTTTCTGATTTCTTCCGTTCTTGTGTTGCTCTTTTGTTGGAGTTCGACCTGAGGTCTCTTAATCCTAATGCCATTTTTATTGACTGCCCAGTTTTTTTTTCTATCGTTTCGGTCGTCTATGGACCACGTTATTTCAACTGCCTTTTCCCTCGTTCTTTCACATTGGCCCAGTATTCGCGCATTCTTTTTCGGCGCTCTTCCCTTCGTTCTTCGGTCCACTTCTGGCCGGTTTTCAATATAGGTTTTTGCTGAAAACTCTGTATCTCCCCAAGTTTCTTCTTCAAAACGTCACGTTCCAAGATGTCCTCATGTGATATCCCCAGTTCTTGTAGGTCTTTTTACACCTCTGTAAACCAGATCCCTTTGGTTTTCTTTCCCACAAAGTAGGCACAGATTCGATTGGACAATCTTCCGGAGTTCATTCGTGTTAAATGGCCATAAAAGGAGAGTCTTCTTTTGCGAATGGTGTCCGTTATTTTCTCCGCATGTAGATAGAGTTCAGCGTTGTGTCGTCTTCTATACTCTCCTCTTTCCTTGACCGGGCCCAAGATCTTGCTCAGAATCTTCCTCTCTTTGGCTTCGAGTTGTTCTGCCAGGCCTTTCTTATTCATCGCCAGGCATTCTGATGCATATAACGCCTCCGGGCGAATAATGGTAACGAAGTGCCTCAGTTTGGCCTTGAAGGACATTTATCGTGTTTTGTAAATGTCTTTGGTTAAATGGTAAGCCATTTCCATTTTGTTAATCCGTGCCACGAAGACTTCCTTTTCACGAATGTTGGGCTCAATCCATTCACCAAGTATTTGAATTTCTCTATCTGCGTTATTTGTCCTCCATTCACCGTAAGTTCTCTGGGTTCTGACTTGATGTTCGTTATGAACTGCGTTTTCTCAAACGAAATCTGAAGACCTGCCTTTGCTGCTTGCACCTGTAATTGATTGATTTGTTGTGTGGCCGTGTCAAGAGAATTAGAGAAATTTGCAACATCATCTGCGAAAGCTAAACAGTCGATTGTCAGGTTTTTGTTCTTACAACATAGTCTGACCCCATTCTCTATATCATCCTTACACTGCCCCGTTATTATTATTATTATTATTATTATTATTATTATTTATTTTGCGCATGCGCTTACACATTCTCAGCATTTGCTGGAAAGAAAACATTTACAATCCCAGATACCGTACATATCACAAGGAGCAAATTCTTGGTGACTGCATTGAGTAGTAGCTTCATATTCCCCTAATTGCTTCTGGCCTGATTGCCCAAGAACAGCCTTACTACGCGACACTTAGAAAGTATGACTGTTTTCTGCATCAGTTTGAAAAGGCCTGGGTGTAATTTCAACGCCGTGAGCGATTCCTTTAAGTTGTTGGCAATCACTCCAGTGCTGGAGATAATAATAGGAACTGTCCTGACTTGTGCCATGTGCCATTGCTTCCTTATCAGTTCTGAAAGCTCTGTGTATTTTGACAGCTTTTCAACATGCTTTGTTAGTATGTTGCCACTGTTTGGGATCGCCACATCTATGAAGGTGGTGTGCTTCATGCATTTGTCAACAAGAACTAAATCTGGTCTGTTGTGCACAGCTGATTGGTCTGTCAATACAGTACGATCCCAGTACAACGTAAAGCTGTCATTTTCCAGTACACTTTCAGGAGCATATTTGTAGTACGGCACTTTCTCTTGGCTCAGCAGTTGAAGTTGTATAGCCAATTCTTGATGGACTATCTTGGCAACAAAATCATGTCTCTTCCTATATTCTGTCCCTGCAAAATGGCGACAACCTGATATAATATGCTGAACACTCTCAGATGTTGGGCAACCGTATCTGCAATGGTCATCTTGCACAGATGCATCCTTGATTATGAACTTTAGGTAGTTCCTCGTGGGGACAACCTGGTCCTGAATAGCCATCATAAAGCCTTCTGTTTCAGGAAACATCTGCCCAGAAATCAACCAAAAGTTCGACGCTAGCTTGTCGACGTGAGTTTGGATGACTTCATTGGGATGTCATCCGTGTAGTGGCTTGGACAACCAGGCATTGAATCTATCCAAATCACTGCGCACCTGAATTTGAGTCTCTTGCTGACTTAAGAGTAGTGGAGTTGAATCATCTGCTTCTGTGACAGCCCTGTGCAGCATCGAATGGTTCGATACAGAACAGAAATATTTTCTTAGCTCATAGATCTGTCGAGCTACTTGGTTGTTTATATCAACAATTCCTCTCCCACCCATATGTCTCGGTAATATGACTCGTTCCACAGATGTCCTGGGATGGTGTTTTCGTGACTTGGTCAGTGATGTTCTAATTTTTTGTTCTAAACTTGCAATGTCAGTTTTACTCCACTTGATGACCCCAAACGCGTAACTAAGAATAGGGACAGCATAAGCGTTGATTGCCTTAACCATGTTTTTACTGTTGAGGCTGGTGTTAGAAACAAGCTTAATTCTTCTGGCAAATTCCTTCGTCAGATCTTGTTTCACTACTGAGTGTTCTATGTGTCTGGCTTGCTTAATTCCCAGATACTTGTAGGTCTCGCTAGTGAGCATTGTTGCAATCTGCTGGCCCTGAGCTGTTTCATATACACCTTCCTGCAGCTTGCCTTTCATAATGTTCAGCGTCTTACATTTCTCCAGCCCGAATTCCATTTTCACATCCTGTGAAAAGGTTTCCACTATCTTCAACAGAAACTCTAGTTGTGCTCTGGTGGCAGCATATAGCTTTAGGTCATCCATATACAGGAGATGGATGAGCTTTGCAAGCTCCCTGGAGTTCTTCTTGATACTGAATCCATATTTTGTTGAATTAAGTTGGTTTGATAGTGGGTTCATCACAAGACAGAACCATAATGGGCTCAAGGAGTCTCCTTGGAATATTCCCTTGTGGATTGGGATCATACTTGTTGCAATACTGCCATTTGTAGTACTAAGGCACATCACTGTACGCCACGTTGTCATGGCGTGTTCCATGAAATATATAATCTGAGGATCAATCTTATACACTGACAAAATATGGATCAACCAATCATGGGGCACGGAATCATAGGCCTTCTTGTAGTCAATATATGCCGTGAATAAATTTCTGTTATTGGTAAAGGCCTGGTTAGAAACCACTGAGTCAATGATAGGTATTTCTTTACACCCTTTGGACCCTTTCGTGCATCCTTTTTGTTGTGTTGCTATGATGTTATTTTTTTTCACAGTGAGCATATATCCTCCTACTAAGACAGGACGTGATGATCTTATACATCGTGGGAAGGCATGTAATTGGACGGTATTTTCCAGGATCTTGCATATTTTGTGGGTCTTTCGGAAGTAGATGTGTTACACCTTGTGTAAGGAAATTTGCCATCTTCTGTGGATGAGCTACAACTTCATTCACCAGAGTAGACAGAAGATCGTATACGCACCAGAATTTCTTATACCAGTAATTCCGTATCTGATCTAAACCAGGTGCTTTTCAGTTCGGAAGACCTTTAATGATGGAAGAAATTTCAGTGGATGTTATTGGATCATATTGCATCGGATTAAATTCTTTAGAGATGTTTGTTACTTCCTGAACCCAATGAGAGTCTGAGTTAAAATTGGTGGCTTTGGATAGTTGATTGATCCAAAACTCTTCAATTTCTTCTCTTGTTGGATAAGGAGCATTTAAGGATACATCGTTTTCACTCAGTGCTCTGTAGAATTTTTTCTCGCCTTTGACAAATAAGTTGTTGTCCTGTCTCCGTTTCCTACTGGCTCTGTATCTGGAAAGTCTGTTCGCTATCAACGTAAGTTTCTGTTTGAGTGTATCTAAACACTGTTCGGCTTTTGTGTTTGGGTCATCTCGGTCGGTGTGGATTTTGGACCGCCTCATTATTGCCTTACAGAGTCTCACCAGTCTTCTTGTGTGCGTTCCTCTGATAAACTCAGTCAAACGGCCAATATCTGTTCGCAATTTGTCGATATTGCCTATCAGACGTCTCTCCCACTTAGGAGTAACAGGAGCACATTTCTTACTGCAGGAAGTATTCCTTTCTCTCAGTTGGATGCCCATAGTTCTGATAACTGTGACGGCTCCACAGTACAGAACAGTGTGAAGAGATTCTAAGTCATTCACATCTATTAAGTGTTTGGGTAGGATAGCTTGATTCATGATATTTACAATTTTTGATACCTTCCTAGACGAATTTACTCGAGGCAAGGCAGGTCTAAGCATTGGGTCTGTTCCATTGAACTGAGTCATAGCCGTCATCATTTCATCTGCTAGGATCTTGGTATGTGACTCATCTTCATGATGCGTATCCGGCTGTATGCCACTGACTGGCTCATTGTGTCCTTCTTGATGTTGTTCCTGCTCATGGAGCTCTTGTGCTAATTCACTCTCCAGATTAGTTCCTTGATCACAATCAAACACTCTTCTGACCTCCTGCTTGATTGTATTAAGTCCTGCTTCTGGCACTAAATTATTACGGACTATCGCCCTATATTGGTCCGCCACTCTCTGTTCAGTCACACGGAGTTCGGGGTATGCTTCATGGAACTCATTGAATAATTTCATATCCAGTTAGTTCTGTTCCAATGCGAGTCACCTTATAATAAATGCGCATTATGGTCTCGTTCATTGCGATTGACCATTTTAAGCGCTTTCTTGGCAGGCCTGCTTGGGTGAGTGCCGGAAGTGGTTCTGGCACAGCACTTTCAGCAGGCAAAGCACTTGACGTTGGTTGGCTTTGTTGTAGTTGTTGGGCTGTATCTTCTTGTGCGACAGGAGCCCGCCTCATCAGCATCCTGCCACCGACGATTATTATTAATATTATTATTATTATTATTATTATTATTATTATTATTATGATTATTATTTGTTTCGGCCAGCTATGGACCACGTTACTTCAACTGTTTCCGTCTTTGAGCTTTAATCTTTTCCCAGTAGTCCTTCATCCGTTTCCTGGGCGCCTCCTTCCTGTCAGCAGTCCACTTATTGCCTGTTCTCAGTTTTGGCTTTTCTTGGAATCGCTGGAGTGCTCTAAGTATTTTCTGGAGAGGAAGACGCTCTTGAATGTCCTCAAGCGAAATCCCTACTTCTATAAGATCTTTTTCGATCTCAGAGAACCATGGTCCCTTGGGTTTCTTGTCTACAAAGTAGGAAAAAATGTGGTTGGTCAGTCTCTGCGAGCTCATGCGTGTTATGTGGCCATAGATAAAGCCCTGCACGGATGCGGATATCTGCGGATAAACCCGCGGATATCCGCAACATTTTTCGCCATGCGGATATACTTTGCATGGCTTTGCGGATAGCGGATAAGCTGCGGATAATGTTTGGAGTAAATTTGCGGATAGTTCCCGAACTTGTTGAATATCATGGGGAAAGTTGGGTAATTGTGCGCAGCGGGTAATCGTGCGCACCTATGTTTTTCGAGTTGCTAATACAACTAGCAACTCAGTTCACTGCTACTCTCAAGCTGTCATCATACCTATCAGATAGGGACAGTCAGCATGATGCCAGCCGCTAAGTGATAACCGGAGGCTTGAATGAAGAAACTTAACACGTTGCATGTTATTTTCTGTAGCCTGCAAATAAGAAGGTAAGCCTACAGTTGTGATTCAATCATTTAAAATTAAATGTAGTTTTAAATGCCAGTGTTTACAGTGGTTTTATATTTTCAATATAATAGATTAGTTTACGTTTTAAAAGCAGAGTGGGGTAATGGTTCGCAGAACTTATATGATACAAGTAAATACAACGCGACATTAATGGCAAAATATTTCGTGTTTGTTCTCTAGATGCCAAGAAATTATACGCGGAATATGGAGAAAAACTCCTACCCAGAAGAAAATGTGCAGAAAGCTCTACGTGCAGTTAGGGTTGATGGGAAGAAAATAAGGGAAGTGGGGAGAAGTTTCAACATTCCCCAGTCAATCCGACGAAAGCAGTTGCTGCAAAATTTTTTGCTCCACCTCGTCTAGTCCGTAAAGCTGTTTTTACCAACGAAATGGAGTCATAATTATCCGAATACCTTTTGACATTGGCAAAATTATTTTACGGCTTAACGCCAACTAGCTTGTCAGACGGTTAGAGTTCAAGCTTGCAGAGGAGAATAAGGTTCCCCATAATTTCCATAAAGTTAAAAGTCTAGCAGGCAAAGATTGGTTGTATGAGTTCTTGAAGAAATATCCTGCATTAACGTTGAGACAACTTGAAGGAACAAGCCTAAATAGGACCGCCTTCTTAAATGCTGACGAAACAAAGATATTTTATTCTAATATCCAAAACTGCAGAATTTTAGTATCATTGCATTGTTATGCTATTGTAAAATGCATTGGAATATTCTAATATTAATGCTCAGTGCAAGTTTCCGCCAATTCACATTGTGTTAGTATGGCTTTCCAACACTCATCCCATGCTCACAATTCCCCAACCCATGCACATGATTACCCTGCAGGGTGGGTAATGGGGCGCAAATGTATATTTGCGAGATTTCGAATTATAGGCCACCAAATTTATTTTTGAATTAAATTTGTTTCTGTACATCGAATATAGAGTAACTAAGGCTCCCTTATTCATAACTCCAGTTGTGTTATCTAATATTTCATCATCACAAGTGTGCACAATTCCCCCACTCTCCCTTACTAGGGCCCGGATGTTTATGACATATCATATTTTTCCGTTATGTTTTTTCACGTCAAATGTAAGATGATGATTTACGCTAATCGCATTCAAATTATGTCATTAAGCATAATCAATACTCCGAACTGAAAAGGATTGCAATTCTGGCTGTATAACATTCATTTTAGACATAGTTAGTTATTGTTGTTTTAAGGGGCGGAACTATGAGGTCATCTGCCCCTCATTTTAGACATAGCATGTGACATACAGAACATAGCCAAAGGGTTCGACTTTCTGCTCAAATGTCTAAAAGATAAAGTACAGAGCAACACGTTTAAAATATTATTGTAATGCCAGTAGATTCGGATAAGAAACTTGTGGATAAAAGTCGCGTGGATGCGGGGCGGATAAAAGTCGTGCGGATGCGGGGCGGATGCGGATAACAGCCATGCGGATGCGGGGCGGATGCGGATAACGTTTTGTCTATCCGCGCAGGGCTCTAGCCATAGAAACTAATTCTCCTTTTTTCGCATCAAGTCCGGTATCCTTTCCATACGTATGTTGAGTTCGTTGTTATGTCTCCTCCTGTACTCTCCATTTTCTCTGACTGGTCCTTGGATAATTCTCAGGATTTTTCGTTCTTTGACCTCTAAATTTTCAACTAAACCTTTCTTATTCATTGCAATGCATTCTGCTGCGTACAGAGCTTCTGGACGAATAACTGAACAATAATGCCTAATCTCGGCATTGATGGACACTGATCGTTTATTGTAAACATATCTGACAAACGTTTCGTGCTTTTCAGTCGGTCAACACGAATGTACCCAAAAGAGCCGGGATCTACCCTAATCCTGAAAAAAATTACATGAGATTAATAAATACAATAGGATGACCAGTTTCGATCGTCAAGCGATCACCATCAGATCCATTACACTTAGGCTATAATAGTACATTATGCAACGAGCCTATATTGGAAATAATTAAGACACGAGTATGCATAAAACGAGCGTATGCGAGTTTTATAATTTTCATACGAGTGTCTTAATTACCATTATAGGCGAGTTGCATACGACTGTTTATGTTCGACGATAATTATTATAATTATTTTATGTTCGAAGATAAATATTCATAAATATCTGTCGAGAATTCGCTAGTTTTATGTACTGAACACAGCGCATGGGACGCACAGAATGCCATGTATTTGACCATGGCCTCCCAGATTACCCCACTATGACACTAGGCAACGCAGTGAAATTTAAATTAGAAGGCCTTGGAACTCAGAGCAGGTACGATGCTAACCTTATCTGATTGGTCAAACAACTTTTTCTTGAGCGGTGATTGGTGGGAGAAACTGTTTCATAATGAAAAATAGTGTTATAATGACCATCATTATGATAAGTTTTCTGACATATAGACTAATAGTCAGGGTTGAACATAAAATCTATGTTTGAAAATACGGGTGAAACTATTTACAATTAGTCGCGTGTTACCAGTGCCGAAGCGAAGTGAACTGCTCACTGCTGTATTGCACATGACCCCTAACCAGATAAGTAGCCTGTCCAATACAGTACAATCAGAATTGACCATTCACAACAACCACATATTCACTCCACACAGACAAATTACGGAGTTCTGTCACCACTTTGAGCATCTCACCAAAACATCATATAGATTACAGCTAACAAATACTGACGAGTTGCAGTACTAATACTGCAACTAAATAAGTGTACACATTATTGTAAATAGTTTCAACCGTATTTTCAAACATAGATTTTATAGCCTAAGTGTAATGGATCTGATGATGATCGCTTGACGATCGAAACCGGTCATCCTAGTGTATTCATTAATCTCATGTAATTTTTTTCAGGTTTAGGGTATAACCCAGCTCTTTTGGGTACAATCGTGTTGACCGATTGAAAAGCACCAAAATTTTGTTTACTAAGGCAACACCGAAAAATGGCATCAAACCCTATAATAATAAACATCTCTGGTTAGTAGGTACACAGTTTCCATCTTGTTGATCCTTGATGTAAATTATTATTATTATTGTTATTATTATTACCGACAGTAGTGGCTACGCTGGCTAAAGCGCAGCATTAGGTCATGGGGCCAAGCTCTCTGCTGACTCGGTAGACGCGTGGGTTCGAGCCCCACCGTCGGCCGTCCTTGAAATGGATTTCCGTGGTTTCCCATTTTCAACACCAGGCAAATGCTGGGACGGTACCTTCTGACAGGCCACGGCCGCTTCCTTCCACATCCTTGCCCAGTTTCATTCACCATCATTCATTTCATCTCTCATTAACTCCTCTCATGAGGTTGGCGTCAGGAAGGGCATCCGGCCATAAAAACCATCGCCACAAAGACTTCCATCGCATCTCATCCCCGACCCCGTTGGAAAACGGGAATAATAAGGGGTAGACATACACATACATACTATATTGTTATTATTATTATTATTATTATTATTATTATTCTTTCTTCGATTCAGCCAACTAGGGATCACATCATTTCAACTGTATCTTCTTCCGAGCTCCAACTACCGCCCAGTATTCCCGCATTCGTCTCCGGTGTTGTTCTTTTGTCTCTTGGGACACGCCTTCCCTGTCTTCAGCTTCGGCTTTTCCTGGAAACCTTTGTGCGTACGTAGTTTTTCCTGAAGTGGAACACGCACCCGGATATCTTTAGGGGAAATGTCCATTTCACGTAGATCTTTCTCAACTTCCGTGAACCATGCCCCTTTGGTTTTCTTATCTTGAAAGTACGTCTATATCCGTTTTGATATCCTGCCTGGGCTCATTCGTGTCACGTGGCTATAAAAGGCAATCCTTCTTTTTCGAATCGTGTCACTGATCTTCTCCACGTGCTTGTATAATCCGTGGTTGTGACGCCTTCTGTACTCGCTGTTTTCTTTGATTATTATTATTATTATTGTTATTGGCGATATTGTTGTTGATGATGATGATTATAAAGCTACCCTGGTCATGCTATCTATTGACACCGTACCCTCCAGAAACTAGCGCAATAACCAAACCAAAATACCCACCAGTCACCACTGCCATGGTTACACTACCATGGAAAGCGAAGGCGATAGAGAAAACCATTCTAGAAAGGCTTTCAACCTGATGATTGACGATTGGAGATTGGTAATGAATTCACCACTGGTGCTGTTGTTACAAGGACTTTAAGTTACAAGCTTTGAAATATTTATCAGAATACATCTCACTGAACTTAATTACCAAGATAATGTCTGTAAAAAGTGCGCCTGTACGAGAATTACCTGCTCATAACTCCTAAAGTATGCTTCCTGTGACTTGTCAATAGACTGGACATCGCCACATAAGGGGAGCTAAACTCATAAACATGATGTTCGCTAGATGTAGTAAGACACAGTTTATAGTGTATGTTACAGCTTTACTTTCTATAATAATTGTAGGTTTTCCAGTGCGTCAAATAAACACAGCATAGCACTTCGTGATATAGGGTGGTTGCAATTGTAGTAGGCAGCATCATAAAATATTTCATAACACGAGGTTAGGTTACTAAAATAGTATAGTTGGTTATTTTTGCTATAAGGTGTGGAACAGTGATGACATCTATCCCTCTTATTAACCCGGTGAGCGAGTGTTTTTTGGCACATAAATGGTCTTTCGCCCAGTAATTTTTAGCCTACTCTTCACAATTTGCAAAAATGAGGACTTATAAGATCGATCCGGGTAAATGCGTGTCTGTCTGTCTGTCAGTCCTTCTGTCTGTCTGGCTGTGTGTGTGTGTCCCCCTATCAACTCCTTAACGGCTGCAGCAATCGAAACAAAATTTGGTAGGAGTAAAGATCTATACCTGAATATCGCAACGCCGTATTTGAAAATTATGTCAGTGCTACCAACTGCTGAAAAATCGCAATTAAAATTTGAGCTCCATGTTGGATATCTCGGAAGGTATGAAAGGGAGCATTTCAAAATTGGCACACGTATAGATAATAATATTACAGTTTCATTTCCAGGAGGCCATACATGGCAGTGTTGCCAAAATGATTATAAGCCTGCTGATAGGTCCAAATTTTAAATGCACATAACTTCTACACTATCAATTGGATTTCTACCAAATTTCGTATGTGCTATGTGTACATAAACAGATATGACTGAGCGTATTCTTAAGAGCCACCAGGGCTGCCAACTGTTAATAATTGCTCTCAATTTTTTAAATCCAAATACCCATATATCGGAAAGTTTGGAAGCCGACAGCTTTAAACTTTGCACACGTATAGTACCTGATATTCTACCTTAGTTTGGTGTAACGTATATACATCAGTGCTGCCAACATGATTCTAAGCCTGCTGAGAGGTCCAACTTTAAATACATGTAATTTCTATTCTATCATTTGGATTTCAACCAAATTTCGTGTGTGCTATGTGTACCATGACAGATATGACTATGCCGATTCTTAAGAGTAACCAGGGCTGCCAACTGTTAATAAATACTGTCTCTATTTTTGTTACCCTAATATCAATATATCAGAAAGTATGCAAGCCAATAGCTCTAAACTTTGCACACGTATTGTATCTGGCATTCTAGATTAATTTGGAGTAACTAATATTGGCCTACGCCAGTGCTGCCAACATGATTCTAAGCCCTCTGATAGGACCAATTTTAAAATGCATGTAACTTCTATACTAACTAGGCCTAAAGGATTTCATTCAAAATTGACACAACAATAGATCATATTATTTCAGATTATTTCTGACCAATACATGTATGTATTTGTTGCCAATATGTTTTCACGCGCGCTGTAAAATCCAATGTTTAACTGCATGTAACGTCCATGCTATCCTTTGGACTTCAATGGGCACAATTATTCTAGATAGATCCATTTTCATTAATCATTGGCATGAATCTTAAATTTTAAGAAAGGTAGGCTCTTTAGTTCGTCACGGAACTTCTTGTTATATTTTGCTTATATGCATCTGTTAATGATATGGAAGTGTTCACGTAATATACAAGAAGTTCCGTGAAGAACTATACAGCCCACTTTTCATGCCAATGATTATTCTACAGAATATGAACCTATCTAGAATAATGACGAAATTAAGTTGGTAATATCGAAATATCTAATTAGTTCAAAATATACCTGGTATAATGTAGCCTAATAGAGCACTACAGTTGGTAGCCCTGGTGACTGAATATATTCTTAGTTCCATCTCTTAAGGTACAGAATACAAAATTTGGTTGAAGTCCAATGGACGTTACATGCAGTTAGACATTGGATCTATCAGCACGCGTTAAAGCATGTTGCCAACAATGTCATGCGTGTGCTGGTCAGAAATAATCTGAAATATTATATCTTGTTGTGCCAATTTTGGATGAAATACATTTGTTAGTATAGAAGTTACATGTATTTTAAAATTGGACATATCAGCAGCATAGAATCATGTTGGCAGCACTGCCTTGTATTAATTACTCCAAATTAATCTAGAATGTCAGGTGCTATACGTGTGCAAAGTATAGAGCTGTTGGCTTGCATACTTTCTGATATATTGATATTAGGGTAAAAAAAATATAGACAGCATTTATAAACAGTTGGCAGCCCTGATTGCTCTTAACAATACTAATAGTAATATCTGTTATGGTACACATAGCACATACGAAATGTGGTTGAAATCCAACTGATAGTATAGAAGTTATATGTATTTAAAAATTGGTACTATCAGCAGGTTTATAATCATGTTGGTAGAACTGACGTATATAAGTTACTCCAAATTAATCTAAAATGTCAGAATATACGTGTGCATAGTTTAAAGCTGCTGGCTTGCATACTTTCATATATATAGGTATTTGGATGAAAAATATAGAGAGAGCAATTATTAACAGTTGGCAGCCCTGGTGGCCTTAAAAATACGCTCAGTCATATCTGTTTATGTACAGATATTACATACAAAATTTGGTTGAAATCCAATTGATAGTGTAGAAGTTATATGCATTTAAACATTGGACCTATCAGAAGGCTTAAAATTATTTTGGCAACACCGTCATGCTTGGCCTCCTGGAAATTAAACTGAAATAGTATTATCTACATGTGTGCCAATTTTGGAATAGCTCCCATGCATACCTTGCAAGATATCCAACACGGAGCTCAAATATCTAGTGCGTTTTTTCAGCAGTTGGTAGCACTGACATCATTTTCAAATATGGACGTGAGATATTCCGGTGCACATCTTTACTCATACCTAATTTGGTTTTGATTGCTGCAGCCGTTTAGGAGTTGATAGGGGGGGACACACACACAGCCAGCCAGCCAGACAGACAGACAGAAGGACAGACAGACAGACAGACACACATTTTCCCGGATCGGTCTCATAAGTCTACTTTTTCCTCATTTTTTCAAAATGTGAAAAGTAGGCTAAAAATGCTTGCCACGGTGGGTGAGTGGTTATTGTGTCGAACTACCAACCCAAAGCTTGCAGCTCGCTCCTGGCCGTGGTAAGTGAGACACGCATGCCATACGTTGTTGACGTGTTAAAGAACCCATTTGAATTCAGCAGGCCATGTTCATAACGGCAAAATTAATCTCGGGAATTTCCGCCAACACAAAGTTCCCCATTTCTCTATTAGAAAGCGCTTAACTTTCACAGCACATCATGGAGCGAAACAATTCGACATGCAAGTTGCCTTCTGGGCGTCAATTAACAAAGCTTGTACCCAGCACCCGAGGCCATACGATATTATTATTATTTTTGCCACTGATCCATCGAAGAAGCTATGGCAAGGTTAGAAGACACGTTAAATAAAAGCAGCTTCGGTGGCGTAGTCGGTAGCATGCTGAGCTTCTATGCCCAAGATCGCGGGTTCAAATCGGGCCGAAGTCGTCAGATCTTTTAAGAGCTTTAAAATCCCTCAGTATGCCTTCCTTCGGAGGGGAAGTAAAGCCGGCGGTCCCATGTCATAGATGTATTGCATGTTAAAGAACCTTCCACTAATTACACCTGTGTGAAGCTAAATTGCATAGGTTAAGAATGTAAACAACGCTCTTAGGTTGCTACGTTCGTTGCCAAGAGCCGACTGCGGTGACGTCTGGAAGATAAGTTCTGAACTTGGCCTAGTAGTCGTTGACGGTGGCGATTGGCGGCAAAAGTAGGAACTACTTGAAAATTGATCGTCTGCATTCCTTACTTGAATTAAAAAACAGATAACACACACTAATACAGTCATCACAATTAACACCGGTTATCAGACAGATTCTACACACACCCAAAGAACACGGGGCTACATGACCGCGTTGTCGCAGCCCCTAAACTTAAGAACCAACCAACCACGTTAAATAAAAGTTTGCTTTAACCTTTAACAAAGGGCAGCTCTTTTTTGAGGGTTTCCTCTTTCTCGATCTTGTGGTGTGTGATAAAAGAATCTGTGATCTTAATTTCTGAAGTGACCTGTAATGAACGGTATCGTTTAGTTCCGGTGTCCAGTTCCTCGTTTCTTAGGCTCAGCCTTCTTGACAGAATCGCCCAACACGAGCAGTGAGACGTGACAAAGCGATGTGGGAATCTGTCAGTAAAACCCTTTCTCTTGAGTAATCCCTGTAGTAGCGGCAATATCAAGTAACTCACTCCCGTAATAATTACATTGTTATGTTTAATTCCCTTGTATCTGGTGCAGCTCAACAGAGTTCCAAATCCGACAGAAAGAGGGCAGGCGTTGAGGTTGAATTGTTTTCTTAAACAGTTCTTCCAGGAAATAGGTGATGTCTAGCACGTCCGGTACTATTACATATTTAAGATGTTAATTAATGATGTTTTTTTTTGGTCCTGTGGTCTCCTGAGAGGCCGAATGTCGACGCCCGTGGGTGACCTGAGCGTCGGGATGAGAGATGGAATGGATGAAGTTGAATGAAACTGGGCAAGGATGTGGAAGGAAGCGGCCGTGGCCTGACGGAAGGTACCGTCCCAGCATTTGCCTGGTTTTGGAAATGGGAAACCACAGAAAACCATTTCAAGGACGGCCGACGGTGGGGCTGGAACCCACGCGTCTACCGAGTCAGCAGAGAGCTTGGCCCCATGACCTAACGCTGCACTTTAATCAGCGTAGCCACTGCTGTCGGTATTTATGAGAAGTCATGTAGGCCCATGTACTTGGATGCCCCTAGAATCTGACCTCCATTGTGCCTGCCAAGAATGCTAATTACTTACTATGCCTCGAATTTGACTGATGCATTATTTTGACTCAGTAAGTGGTGCCATTCTACCTCGTCTGACAAGCCTAACCAACATTGCAGTAAGGATTTTAACAACAGCAAGAACGGCGACAAACAAGCAAATAAATGTATTCGAAGAAGAGACGTTGACGTAACATTAACCCTTATCTGCTATTGCTTAACCACACGGCAAAGTAGGAATAAAAGCGTTAATACTACAGGGTGCCAGGAAATTTTATCCGCAGTCACTACGAGCTGATGCCAGAGGTAGCATCAGCAGTTTAATTGGCAGCACGGTGTCCTTGACAGGGTGAATCCCACACGTGTGGGCTGTAGACTGTCGAAATCTTCAGTGTGTATTGCAGTAAGCGAGCGTTCAATTAGATTATTGGAAGAGTGCAACAGTATACAGGCGGTAATGTTTACTACTGAAGATAGAGTTCTTTTGGTGGAATACGTTTTTCTCGAAGGCGATCGGTTTACAGAAAATGTAAAATTAAAATTTCCAGCGAGTCAGACACCTATTTAATTGTCCTCACGAGGCTGAGTGCTCCCCGTTCCAATCTTTAAGTCAGTTTCGAAGATCAATTTCATTGACCCTAAATAAAAATGTGAAATCCCCACAATAAAGTAAAAGGAGCCTACCAACGTTTGGTAATTCGTCTCACTGCTTGACAGTAGTAAGAACAACCTCGTCGTATGGCATTTCACACTCATGGCTGTCTCCCCGGCTCTGCAACTCTGCCAAGAAATGTAATTCTGGTCTGAGGGCTGGAATGAGGTGAGCCAAAACTGAGGTGAGTTCGATTCCCATCTTAGCCATCCAATAAGTGGATTTCCGTGGATTTCCAATTCTGTTCCAGGCAAATACCGGAATGGTTCCTAACGTAAGGCCACGACGGCCTCCTTCCTTATCCTCATCTGAATTGAAAATAAGCCACCTCGTTGCGTAGTGGCTAGCATTCTTGTCTATCATCGAGGAAGCCCGGGTTTCATTCCCGGCTCTGCCAAGAAATATAATTCTGATCTGAGGACTGATACGGGTAGGCCTACACTCTGCTTCGTGAGGCAAAACTTAGAAGAGGTGGGTTCGATTGCAATCTTCAACTTCACACAAGGCACGCACGGCACATACCTAAAAAAAATCGCTGAGTTTTTATTCACTGGCCGTGGAAGTCAATATACCGCCTTTTTGGAAGCCATGGCTGCTTGAACTTTTATTTCTCTCAGTCAAGTGTCATAGGTGCGCTTCATAAAAAGGGAGGTAGCACGCAGTTCGCTGCTACTCCTGTGGGGGTCTGAGCGGGGATACCAACAGCCCGCTGATGAGCCAGCTTGGTGTCCTAGGCGAAACCCCACACAAGACACGGAATAAACCTAGAACAATTGCTGAGTTTTAATTCACTGGCTGTGAAAGCCAATATACCATATGCGACAAAACTCGTACAATACCACTGGTACAACTCTCCCTCAGTGATGCTTCCTTTCAACAACCTTCAAATGACCTACCCTCACTACAGTCGTCTCGGTAGGGTGTTCATAATCCCTCCGGATGCGCCAAATCTACAGACTTCACCCCATAGGACTCTAATGTATTTGATACAGGTTGATTTTATGAAATCAAATGCATAGTATGTTTTTCTTTTTTTTAGAGTAAGGCTTTTAGGGCCGCGAGTGTCCGAGGACTTGTTCGACTCGCCAGAGGCTGTAGATGCTTTGAGCGGACACCCATGGGGTGAGCTAAAAGTTCCGTTCATCTTCAAGTAGTTCCAACTTTCGCTACCAGATGTCACTGACACCTAGTGGTGAACGCTGGAACTTTGATAGAGCGTTTAAATGAAATCTAACCTAGAAATTTAGCTTCACACAAGTTTAGTTAGTGGAAGGATATTTTACATGCCATAAATCGATGACATGGGAACGCCGGCTTTACTTCCCCTCCGAAGGAAGGAATACTGAATGATTTTAACGCTCTTAAAAGTCCGGCGACCTCTTTAGGTTTGAACCCGCGATCTTGGGCACAGCAGTTCAGCATGCTACCAACTACGCAACCAAAGCCGCATGGTACTGAATTAGACGTTTTGGTTTCAATTGTTCTGGGTGGAGGGTTCGGGGGGGGGGGGGGGGGAGGGGACCACCGGCTGCTTATTGTATTGTAGAGGGACAAGTCGGCAAACATATCAATGATAATCTTGTTTGGGATAAGACTGCTGCTGGTCTTGTAAAACAGGAACCACAAGTTGTCTTAGACCAGCATTATCGTCGACCATCTATCTTCTTTTGCACGCAGCTGCTATGTTACACTTCACTTAAAAGTAGCCACTTGGTTGCAAATTCTAAGAGGAACATATCTATTAGTGAGCAATGGACAAATATGTTTAATTTTAGAGATGGTAAATTAGATCTTATGGAGAGCGTCAGGAATTATTTCAAATATTATTCGTTTATAGCCTAATTCCTCGTCATCTCTACTAAATATAAAAAAGTCCCCCATTTTTGGATGCCACGGGTAATCTCGAGAAATACTGGATGAATTTTGATACGGTTTTTACCATTCTATAAAGGATATCTCGAGGAAGGTTTCTGAAGAAAATACTGTAGTTCATTTATGATCAAAGGAAGCCAAGCAGTAACGATTTCAGTGAGAAGGTCGGAAAAAACCTGGCGTCCGTGCGCCAAGTCATCACAGCAATACAGGTTATCAGACAAGTTCCACGTACTCAACTACACGGGGCAGATGACCAATATGTCCCAAGCCCTTATGCGTGTAAGAATTGATCAGCATGAAAAGTTCTACAAAGACGTCTGCGAGAGCATATCTATATCTTCAATACATCGCCCACTATAAGTGATTTTACGTTTTAATTTCTTCCAACAGTCTCCATTCAAGTATTGAGGTGATAGTTTACGAGCTAGCTAGGGGCGAGCCTATAACCCCAGTTACAACCTAGCTATCGGGCGAGCCTATTATCCCCAGATACAGCCAGCCGCAAACTGTAGAGTCGTGTTGAGTTAAGACTTCAGAGAAGAGTGGTTGTGTTTGGAGTTTCCCTGGAAGTGCAACTCGGCTTTTCTTTACTTCGCCTGTGAACTTTTGATCCACAAAATACACAGTTAAGTTAAGATTGGACGGAAGGGAGATTTGTGTTTCATACACCTCGCCATTCTTAAATTACGTCTGACAAGAGTTCGTTACAGATGCTTCTCCATGATAATATAATTAATAGTCCAGTCAGTGATTTTAACCCATCAAGCCAAGACGTAAAACGGATATAGGTCGTAGTTCATTGACATCTAAAAAAGAGCGCTTATCACGTAATGCATTCAATTCTGTTCCCGGGCGAAACCGGCATGGGTTGTCCCTAGTTACATACTAAAGATATAAGCGTTGTATATCAAAAAAGCTACGCCTGTCTGTCTAATGCAGCGCTCTTGTACACAACTGTAGCAAAAGTTTTGCAATTATAGGAATAGGCATAGGCTACATACATTTTTGTTAAATCATTTTAGGGGCTTTGGACATCCTGGTAATCAGCCCCGTGTACTTTGGTGTGTGGTTGATGATAACCTGTGTTACTGTTGTAACTCGAGTAGTGTGCGAAGCTATATTAGGGATGGGGAGGAGGTAGGAGGTGCCCCGGGACTTGGGAAATAAGGTACTAACCCGGCATTTTCCTGTAGGGAATGTGGAAAAACTCGTGGAAAAACCACATTCAGGATAGACGGTGTCAGCGTCGGGATTCGAAATTCCGATATCCAAACTTGATACAGCCCTCCGCCGCGGTTGTGGTGCACAATCTGTGTTATAGAATGCATAAAGAAAATATCTCTGAACATTTTAGGGGCTCTCTTCCGTGGTCTAATTTGTGTTTTGAAATGACTGGCACAAAGGTCTGGGGTTCGATTCCGGGCCTGTCTCTCTCTCGTTCTCCTCAACCTGATGGTTGGTGGGTAGCATGACTGACTTCATCCAACGACCTTCTATCTTGAGCCAACTGCTTGATTAGTTGATATGGACGTCGCCCTTTAATGCCATCGAGGAATCCAGCTCTTGGTCGTCCTCTTCTAGTCTTCCCTTCCAGTTTCCCTTCAAACAGTGTGCTACACCAAGATGAATGTCGGAGTAAGTGACCAATCCAACTACTGTATATCTTCTTTTCGTGATAATTTTCCCTAGACTGTTTCTTCAGCTCTCTTGAGGACTTGTTCATTTGTTAGCCTGTCAGTCCTGGGTATTCGTAACATTTGGCGCCAGCACCACATTTCAAATGCATTTATTCTTTTCTTATGAGCCTTTAATAGAGTCCATGTTTCAGAGCCATAGGTCGCAATGCTCCAAATGAAGCTCTTAATGAAATGCTTTCCCACTGGAAGGGATATATCCTTGGAGGTCAATCGGCTTCTCTTTTTTTTTACTAAAAGCTTCTTTAGCCTTGGCAATTCGAGAACGAACGTCCTTGTCACATCTCCCATTAGATGAGATGATGCTTCCCAAATATCTGAACTGATATACTTGAGTCTATCTTTCTCCTTCCAACCAAACATTAACATCCTGTTTACCATACGGAGTACATTTCATTATCTTGGTTTTGTTTTGGTAACCTTCATGTTACATTTTAGTATTAGTAGTGTACCCGTTCGTCCTGGGGATGCGATGACCCAACTGCTATTACATCGCATTCCTGGATTTCCAGGACAGAGCGGTGTTAAATGAACACCTAGTCAAATAAGGAATGTGTCGGAAATTCAGTTGAAATATCTCAAAAGCAGAGGGTAACACGAGATAAAGTATCTCCAGGGTCGTTACGGGTTTAAATTTAATTTTAAAAAAATACAAATATCAATGGGCGCCATCAACTGAATCCCTAGCAAACCACATCCTTCCTGGTTAAGCCTTAATTAAGACAAGGAAAGAAAAAGGAAAATCACATCATCATCAGATCACAACTAAGATAAAAACAAATTTATTCAACTTTGATAGTCAGACAGACATATTAAACACTCATCCTACCTAAGAGCATGGTCGAATGCCAACGTTAAATTGTCATTGTCCAGAAAATCGAACCATCTCCATTCTACTCAAAGTGTATTTAATCCACATAAAATAGGAAAAATTTCTAAAGTTCTCTTGGGTTCTCAGGATCACCGTAGCACTATGTCTTTGCGTCACTGACATATGTGATAACTGAGACCTAATTTCTCTTTAAATTAACATCATGAATGTGGATGTAAAAAATATTATTAATCAGTCTAAACACACATATTATAATCACATATTTTAAATATCACATAATTTATGGCTTGCATGGCATTATTCAAATGCCGAATATGTTAGTAAAATGCTCCTAAACATCGAATAAGTAATTTACACTATTTACACTGTCATTAATCATTGATTATTTGTGAATCAAAGAAAATCCACTATTCATTGGTTATAATTATCATCATCATCATCAAAATTAAATATTTAATTCATCAACACAAGTTACAATTCTTCAAATCATTTCTCAATTAAATTTATTTAAATCCATTTAAATTTATTAATCATCAGCTTCTTTAGTTAATTATCACCTTCTAATTCAGTTATTCATCATCTATTCAATCATCTATTAATTTATTTAAGTCAGCTTATTTATTCAATCTTTAATTCATCCATTTATTTAATTCATTGATTTATTCCAAAATTTAATTTATCAATTTATTTAAATTTTATTCATCTGGTTATTTAGATTTTTATTATTTCATCTAGTCATTCTGATTTTTATTTCATTAGGTCAGATCATTAATATGCTTAATTTTCAGATTATTATTTCATTAATTATTATTATCAGAAAATCTCGTATTATCAACATTATTTATTTGTTTAATTTCCTAATAAATTGTTAAATAAGGGTTATAGAACGTTGTCTTACAGTTTTATCATTTCCAAGTTATATTTCGTATTTAATTATCATGCCAAAAATATTATTGCCTTCACAAATTCACGTTGGATCTCACTATCCCCAACTACATTATATATTTTCACTTTATCAAATATCACATTTGAATACCACAATTATTCCACAAACTCCATAAATATTCAGCGCACAGCATGAATCTCAAAATTATGCTAGACTGGGTTCGACAACCTCATGTCTGCTTCAAAATACATTAGCAATATTGCAACTTCCACTTGGCAACTTCCACAAAATGCCTATCACAAACTTCACTTAATCACGTTGCATGATCTACAAAAATACATAACTGGCTTCAAATTATCAACGCACACAATCTCCAATAACTGTAATTAATCTGATCACATCTAGACAACTTCTTAAACAATTAGGAAAAATATTACCTTAGTAATCGTAATAAAATTCAAGATCTGCTTTCAAATAGCATAAATTCCCTCAAAATTCCCATAATTCACTTCACAGAAAAACACCAATGTGCTATAATCTCTCACATCGAAATATGCAATACTGATCTGCCTTAAAATAAATCTGACCATTAATGATTCATCTTATCAGATTCAATTACATTAAATCCTTCTCAAAGGTATCAAATTCAATCATAAAAATTATCAAAAGCATCAGCTGTAACAGCTGTTAAATTGAAAGTACTCTCAAAAGAGTCTAGCAACAAAATATTGGATTGGCAAACAAGAATTACAAAATGTAACCCTGCTGACATGTATTTTTAATTTATTTAACAAAATTCGACTGATATGTGACTAGTAGTTCCTTGTTTGATCCTCTTACAATCTCAAGTACACTCGGATGATAAAAATGAGTTCCTCAATGGCATGTAAGAAGAGTAACCACCACACGATCGTATAAATACGAAAGGCCTTGCCCCGTCGTCTAACATGATAATGCCCTGAACGATGGGTAAAGATGTGTACCACCACGCAATCGTATAAATACGAAAGGCCCCATCTCGTCGTCTCATGAGTGAATGTACCAGATTGGAATCAACAAGTCTCTAGTTGTCATATAAAAGCGATATTCATTCACTTGAGTGAATAACATCTTAATATCTCCAAACAGTCCAATGGAAAAAATCCCTACTGATGAATAATACACACTCGCTAGTATGCAATGAACTGACGAAGTGATTTAAATAATCCAATTGCAGATCACGAGTTCGAAATACTCGCCACAAAAAAATAACTATCCAAGAAAAACTATCCTTACTGGAAAATGTCTAAAAGACCAAACATCTGCTTAATAAAGCCAACCAATGGTGAGAATTCGTATAATGGTGCCTGCCATATCATATGGTAACGCCATATTCTAGCAATACTCGGAGAAATAATGTTCAAGCCATGTCTCAATAATTGTGGAACTCCTACTAGAAATATATATACATGTATTGAACCCTTCAGAATAGCAGTGTTTATATGCAAGAATCTTGATCAAGGGGTCGCGCTCAGTTCCTAGTGTGATGTTTACGTTCGCCAAACAACATGCTCTACTGAGGTAAGGGTCATAGGATTAAAACTATAATTAAGAAAGAAAGGTGACAAGACGTAAAATAATAACAAGATTTTGAGGTAGCCACCACCTGTCCTTCTGAAACATTGCTATGGTCTTTCTTTTCACAATCCTAAGTATTTAGCCTTTTGTCAAACTGCTGCAGGTATGTCCCCATTGTCTCCAACCAATGCTTGAAATTTCCTCATCTCCGTCTGGCTATTTTCATGACGCTGGTGGAAATATTCATTAATTGAAGAAATAAAACATCGAATCATTTATCCATCAGAGGGTAAAGGGTTCACAACTCCTCCACTCACAAAATTTCGAACTTAGGAGAAAGTCGATAATTTTAAAAAGACTCCCGTAGGCCAATTTGTTTTATTTCAGAATCACCCCTTTTCTATTACTTGGCCTAGCCGCTCCTGTCTTGAATGGCATTTACTCGTTTCATTTCCTGCTTGTAATGACCCTCTCAACTGCTTGCATGACGCGCTGGTGCCTTAAGCAACACTCTGCTCGTCTCGTTAATGTTTGTCAACACCAATTCCACTTCCTTCTTCACGTGCCGTACTCAACTGCTCCCCGTCCACTTGGTTGATATAGGACGTCCATATATTTAAACTGCATCATTATTTCGGCGCTCTCATGGTTCACTTCTACAATACTTTTTTATGTTGGCTGCATTGTAGACCGACATTATTCCTGTGCTTAACTCTTTCACTCTGTATGCATTATTTCCAAGGTTTCTTACAATAGAATAGGGTCCTATGAACTTTTCACAGAATTTGCTGAAGATCTTCTTCTCTGGATCCGATGTAGCGGGTCGTTTCACCAAAACGAGCTGGTTGATTTCTAGATCAGTGTGAAACCTCTTATTTCTTACTCGCCGTAATCTGCGATCTGCTTGTTTTCTCATGTAGGCTCTCGTTCTCTCAATTCGCAGGTCAGGTGCTATCATGGGATCTTGTGGGCAGTTAATGATGCTTTTCCACGTTCTCACTGGATACTCGTTTTTGTGTAAGACCATAGGGATCTGTCCTGTTGACTCGTGCCTGGTAGAATTCATGCATGTCTCTACATCCTTAATTTTATCCACCCATTTATGGTGTCTATTGTGAATGAAGATTCTCAAGTATGATGTTACACATTTTATTGCTCTCTCACTTGGATTAGCTTGGGCATGTCGGATACTGCTTAAAACGTGTTTTATACCCATGTCCTCCATACCTTTCTTGAATTCGGCGCTTGTAAAATAACTGCCATGATCTGACGATATAAATTCTGGTTTTCCATGGATTGGAATAACTCTATTTCGAATACGACTGAGTACTTGAGTAATTGTGCATCACTGTTATCTCCTTCCGTTAATAAAGACCATATCTCCTGGGATTCACTCTCCTCATCTAGTTCCACAACAGCTCCTTCTATGATGTTATCTTCTGCCTTTCGTATCTCCTCTTCCATCTCTTCCGATATTGCTTCCAATGCCCAAGAATTTACATCTCTTCCGGTAGTGATTTCATCCATATGCAATCCCACGTTCTTCAGCTGATCATACTCTCTAAGACTGACTGTATTCTTGTGCAAATCTATCACTGCTTGATAGTCACAAATAAAATTTGCACCAAGAATTATATTGAAATTCATCTTTGTCATGATAATGAATGTCTGCCCAAAAGTATGTTCCAATATGTTCAGCTCTAAGTATGCCTGACGTTTACAAGTGACGGTGCGTTCAGGAATAACACCCCTCACTTTGAGTTGTGGTACGGGAATTACAGGAATATTCTGACTCCGTCCCAACTCTCGAACCAAGGCCTCCGATACCAGACTGATCTGCGACCCCGTATCCAATAAACATCTTATATTAAATCCACCAATCCTCGCGTAAATAATGGGTAACTGCCTAATTTCATCGTTCCGTGGTTTCACCGTCTCCTCCAGGCAGTCTTCTAGCAAAGCAATCCATTCTTGTATGTTCGCTACTATCCATCCATCTTCAACTTCCGACTGTTGCGTTTGTAGACTGTCTTCTTTATCCAAATTTAGCATTTTTTTAAAGCTCCATTGCGACTCCCATCATCCTTTTGTCGCCCATGCCCTTGATATTCCTCTTGTCTCAGTAGACGTCCAGCTTCCTCAGTATGTGTGTCTGGATTCTTCACGTTCCCAATGGCTTTTTCCCATCTTCCTAGCTCTCCACCTTGGCTAGCGTGTAATTCCTCTAGGTAATTTTGTGATTGAGCGTGCCTATCATCCCAGTCATTTCGATAATTACGTGCCTCTCCTTGATTGTGATCTCTCCTTCCTTCCCATCTTTGATTAGCATTGTAATCACCGTATCTTCCATAAGGCCTGTCATTCCTTCGATTTTCACGCCATTGCTGATACCCTCTATGTTGATATATATTGTTGCCTTGATATGACCTATTGTTATAGTTATTCTCGTTACGCTGGTATGGTCTGTTTTCTCCTTCTTCCTGGTTTCGCCTAGGTGTGGACGTGCTTGTATTAGTACCCTGCGTTTTAGTGTTTGCCTGTTTTGGTTTTATGACCTATGTCGTATTGACTAACTCCAGCTGTCTTCCTCCTCTATAATGATTATGAGATGTAGTCTCATCTATCTGGCGTAATATCTGCTCTGCATGTAAGGCCGTACTAACGTTCGCTGCGACTAGTACTTGCTGCACGTTGACTGGTAATTGCCGCGCTATAGTCATCACCAGATCCGCTTCATTTAAAGGGTAATCAAGGTCGCGAAATTTTAGCATTTGCATGTTAAAGAAATCTGAGTATTTCGTTTGCTGGGTAGTTTGGTATTTTCTAGAGTAAAGCTCCATCCTTAGACTCTGCTGTATTGCTGGCGACCAGTACTTGCGCAGAAACGCTAATTTGAAATCTGACATAGTTCCAAATGTATATTTGAAGCTTAAAAACCATGTAAGGACATTTCCTGATAAAAATCTCTCCATCATCCTCAATCTACGTGCTTCAGGTACCCCAGTGTCATTGTAATGATCTTCAATTTCTTTAATAAAGGCTTTAGGTGTCACCCCTGAATTCTCCGTGTATTTCTGCGGTTTATAATCGTTCGAGCGAATTACTTGGATAAGTTGTGTGGGCTGATGACCGTCTTGTGGCGTGGAACTCCTTTCGATATTCTTGCGAAACCCTTCCGTGTTTGTTGTTAATGGGCTCTCTGTCTGAGCTTGACTCCCTGCTGTGCTTGCCACCCCCGGGCTATTTGAGTCGTCCTGCCTATCTCTCATTGTTCCCGTTTTAAATATCGAGGATTGTTCTAACGATCTCATTTCGGCTTTAATGATCCTGTCTGTTTGTTCTTTAAGCTTACTCTTCATTTCTTGTTCTAATGCTTGAATACGAGTATGATTTTCGCCTACTGTCTTAAGGATGGTTGATCTTTCCTCTTTAGAATCGATATTCATTTTTCGGCATTCTTTCCTTATTTGCTCCTTAATCGTGCTTACTTTCTCCTCAACCTGGCTTTTAGTGTCATCCTGATTGCTTTCTATCTGGCTCAGCCTTTCGTCGATGGTATTCTTTAATTGATTCTGATCCGCTTCTAGGCTTTTCCATTGCTCCGCTGATTTTATTTCGAGACGGTCCATATCTTTAATTATGCCGGATACATTTTCATCTACCGCTGATAATTGTTGTTGAATGACTGCCGCTCTTTTCCATTTCCTTAAATCGTCCTTCTAACTTATCCTGAGCTATCTTGACCTCGCTTGTATTCATAGTGCATGCTAGTTCAATTTGCTCTAATTTAGCTAACACCGTTTCATCCAGAATGCTAAGTTTTTGATCAAAAATACTTTCCATTTTCTTAATCTGATCTAATTGTTTTTCATTGTTTTTACTCACATCTAGGGCCAGCAATACCATTTGTTGATTAGTGTGATCCTTCATCTCTGCAGTTAACGAAGCTAATTGGTTCGTGTTTTTAACATTCTGCGCCTCTAACTGCGAATTTATAGTGTCATTGATTTCATTTTTTAGTAATCTAGCTTGTTCCGCCTGATATTCATTTTGTTCAATCCTACTGTTATTTAATTGTGTCCGCAATGATTCACTTTGTTCGGATAGTTTAGTGTTTAGTGATTCACTTTGTTCGGATAGTTTAGTATTTAGTGATTCACTCTGCTCAGACAATTTGTTTATAGCCTCACTTTGTTCTAACATAGTATTGTTTAGTGATTCACTTTGTTCTGATAGTTTAGTGTTTATTTGTTCAGATAATTTTGTGTTTATCGATTCACTTTGTTCGGATGATTTCGCGTTTAATGCTTCACTTTGTTCTAACATACTAGTGTTTAATGATTGACTCTGTTCCGCCAATTTAGTGTCCAACAATTCCTGTGTTCTCCTAGCCGCGCTCTCAATGATTTCTTGAATCTGTTCCACCGTTGCCATGTTATACACTTTATATGAGACATTAGGGAAATGGCATAAAGCAATGCCACTTGACACATACATACAATCCAATGCACATTTAATTTCTTTAACCAACTCAGTTCATTTATTTTTATATTTAATCCCACTAGTCGATTGCATCTCTGAGTGGTTCTAATTTTACTCAATTTAATTTAAACCCAAACACATATTTAGTCATTAAATTGTTATCCTGATCTGATATTAACACTGACTAATTAACAAAGTATTAATTGTCATTTTAGGCTACCAGCCTCCTAACATTTTCATGAGTTTGACTTTCTAAACAAATCTAGTTTTAACTTTAATCATTGGGCGCCCGGTATCACGTATATTAATTTTATTTTAATTCAAAAGACAAGAACGTGAACCGTATTTTACATTGCAAACTCCTGATTTTAATTTATATTTCACACATTTGGCGGTATCCTCTTCGCCTCAATTACTTTTAATAAAATATCACTTTCCGGTGATTAAAATACTGTCATATCTGCCTCCACTTGTGGCCTGTCAGTTTTACTCAAATACGCCAACATTGACATGTGCAATTTCTTTGCCGTTACACCACAGTGAACCGCCCCACGCTTGGCCGCGCCAGTTTACATACTATGAACCCTTCAGAATAGCAGTGTTTATATGCAAGAATCTTGATCAAGGGGTCGCGCTCAGTTCCTAGTGTGATGTTTACGTTCGCCAAACAACATGCTCTACTGAGGTATGGGTCATAGGATTAAAACTATAATTAAGAAAGAAAGGTGACAAGACGTAAAATAATAACAAGATTTAATGACTAATAGTGCATAAAAATTAATATAAACAACAATAATAAAAAAATCCTCCCTGAATTTTCCCATGACAGGAATATCTATCAATTTTGAGGAGTCAGACGGATCTCCCCCTTATTAAAATGTGGATCCTAGTTCCACTAACTTGCATTTGGATTTTATGTACGCGTAATGACTAACTACGAGGAATGAGTACTTTGGATGACTGTTCGTTTACAGCGGGTTAACAGCCACGATGCTTACGAACAATCATCTCGTAAATCAACGTTTACGGATATGGAACATGACACTAATAAAAACCCTTAAAATTTAATGCTGACACACACACTAAAAATCTACTATTTACAGGAATCTCTCTCGAGACCCTCCATTAGCACGATGACGCACTTGACAAAATGAGCTGCCAACTCCAGCCAATTGCTCAATACACAACAAGGAAAAGACAGCATCACACGTGACTTCACGGGTCACTGATATGTAATATAAACATGGACTAAACCAACAACAACAAAAGCCTGACCGGCTGAGATTACTTTATATGAACAAAAATGCACGTTAAGCTAATGCTTCGGAGATTATAGTGATTCGTAGGCAACTCCCATTTATTTAAACAATTTTACCATTGATCAGTTCTTAATTCTGTATTTCAAGTAATTACGGAGCCAAACAAGCACTCCCCACTAATGACCTCGCTTGCAACCTTCAGTCCGTCTTGTGAAACAGCTCCCCCTTCCTCAATACTTGTCATTGTCCCAACTCCAGTGTGTAAAAATAACTGACCAGCTGTGCCGTTATCTCAAAGAATCAACAGCAACAAATCTCAACCACCTCAACATATGGTCAGACATTAATCAAAATAGCCACAATTGCCCTCGCAAGGTAACAATATGGACATGGCACCAAGCTGACAGAAATCAGTCTACGCTGAAATTCCCGCTTGTAATGACCACAAAATACACACACTCACACTGCTGGGAATGACATCACGAACTTTCACACAGGTCGGCTGAATAGATGCTCACAAACTATTAAAAAAAAAAAAATTAAAACCTACGATAGAGCTGACTGCTCTTCGTCACAAATCACATTGCTCCAAAGGCAATAATCTCACTGAATCTGATCAATAATAAACCTTAAAAAGATTAATTACCCACCAAACTACTGTATAATTATGTTACTTCAGTCCTACTTCTGAAACACAACATATCTCCGAGAGACGTTTTTAACCGCATTGCGTAACATATGCAAACACGGTCGTCCACATAGCTACGTTAGTTTAAAACACAACAAAAACAAGAACCTTCTACTAATAACATTTATGCGAGCTGTTTCCATGCAAAAATGTGTCAGACCAAAACTAAAAAATACTACGTTAATCAACACAAGCAAAATATTTACAAAATATGTCCCATATACCATAAGTTAATTTATCAGATAATAAGAATATTATTTTGTACTCATCCTCGGCCAGTCACCCGTCAAAGGACATCCGCTGCCATCTCCCAACTGAATGCTTCTTAGCTCATCTCAGCCATCTGGACGGAGTGTTGATAGTTCCAAACTTCTTCCAGGATAGGCGATGTCATCACTCGTGCTGATTCAAAAAGTTAGATTATTATACACTCGATATCTGACTACTAAATTCGCCGTTTCAGGTACTACTTTCCCCGGAACAGTCTGTTGGCGAATTGTCGATGCTACGGCCCCTACAAAATATAGTACTTTGACTATCTATCACTGAATTTAACACATTTATTAATAATTTCTGTGCCCTCATGACACGCAAAAGTATAAGTGTCTACGTCCTTAGACGCGCAAAATGTAAAGTAACCTGTGTCCTCGACACACAAAAGTATAACAGCCTGTGTCCTCCGACACACAAAATATATTAGTCAATGTCTTGGCTCTTCACGCCACTTATAAATGAACCGGCCCTAGGTGTTGATAGAGGAGGAAATTATATAAAAAATTCTCAAAATAATAGTGGTACAGGAATGAAATAAATATCACTGAACTCGTAAAATTGCGCAGGTCAAGAATATGCCCATTAATCCTAGAATCGATCGTAGAGATGTTGTCTAGCCGATCTCCCGCGTTAATGCTAGCCATCGCGTGCCCAAGCTAGACTTGCCGCGCTGGTAAGCATTCTTCTCCCATTGGTTCCACATTGTCTGTAACTTGGCGGTTTTTATCAGACCTTGGCCTCGTAGGAGTGTCTAGTATTTTCATCAGCCACTCACGTTACTGCATCATATTTTTTTCTAGGCGCGAATATTACAATGAACATGCCATAAGCGTGTCTCACTGCGCGTCCTTTCTATTTTGAGGTAGCCACCACTTGTCCTTCTGAAACATTGCTATGGTCTTTCTTTTCACAATCCTAAGTATTTAGCCTTTTGTCAAACAGCCGCAGGTATGTCCCCGTTGTCTCCAACCAATGCTTGAAATTTCCTCATCTCCGTCTGGCTATTTTCATGACGCTGGTGGAAATATTTATCAATTGAAGAAATAAAACACCGAATCATTTATCCATCAGAGGGTAAAGGGTTCAGTATGCCCAGTGTTCATGAAAATATCATATTAGAAAGTCATAACTCTTACAGTACCTTCTCATATCAGCTGTTATTATATTTCAAAGATCGTCGATTATTCTTGTGTAATAAATTTCTCGAAAGACCGACGTGAATATCGTTTCACCCACGCAATAACGATCGCCTTCATATCCCAAGTGAATCAGCTGTTAGACCTCCTCTTCTTCAGGAATCGAATCCATCGCTCCGTGGTGCCATCGCGTCTCTGTCTTCGTTTACTCCGACATGATGAACTGCATGTTATCCATAATGGATACTGTCCAAAACCTTACGTAAAAGTTCATAAAAGCAGCGTACCCCATATTCCTCTTCTATGTTACGCCACTGTTCCATATAATGTTCGGTTTGCTTGTTAAAAGTTCAATCTCCACAGCGGTTAAGTCTCACTTGTAGAAAATAAATTTTATTTATGAGAGTGTATAAGTTTTTGAAACACCCTGTAGCTGTGTTCGTACTCGGTATTTTATGATAATTCATGAAAACGAATTCTATTAATGCACGTGCCAATGTTCATAAGTGCATATAATTGTAACAGTTCGTTTGCTTAAAAGCGTTAATGTTGTTTGGACCCCATGGTCGCTCTACATATTCCGTTATGAAATGCATAGTCGTAATGTAATTTGAATATCTAAGTTCATAATTGCAGTATATTGTAACTATCTGCCTGCACAATTCTATTACTGAATACAAGATGTTCAGTAAAGAACATATAGCCTACTTTCTCCTAAATGTATGAGTATAGTTATAACTCGTTGTTATTATCAAAGAGTATAATAGAACTATTCTTTGTTGAAGACCTTAGAAACGATTTACCTCTACCAAACGCCACGACCTAGATAAAAACTGCTACCATCATTGAAGAAAGAAAGAAAGAAAGATAAGAAGTATATCAAGAATGTTATGGATCTGGAGACATAATCGACCGGACTGGCGGCGTGGCTCAGCGGTAACGTTCTCGCTTGCTGGGCCCTAGGTTGCAGGTTCGTATCCTGGCGCAGTCAGCTGGCATTTGAGGGTGCACAAATGCGAGGGAGCCGTGTCAGTACATTTACTGGCACGTTAAAGATCCCCTTCGGGCCAAAATTCCGGCACCCCGGTGTCTCTAAAAGCAGCAGTAGTTAAAAGGGATGTAAAACCAATAACAGTATTATTATTATTATTACGATCTGCCGTGGGCAACATCCAACTTTGAGTTGAGGCATGTCTTTACACGTCTGGTTGTGCATGGCTTTCACAACCCTAATTGAATTAACAAATCTTTCCATGACCCTACAGAGACGTGTGTATACAAACTATGTGGATATTTTCGATAATATAATCCTAACAGAGCGAGTGCATTCTAGCGGCCAGAATAAGAAACTTTTCAATAAAATCTGGAAGTTACCTTTTTGGCAGCTAGATGTCTCGAGTAAATCTGCTGGCGAATTATGTTTTAATTAAATATATATTTTACACCATAATGTGGACAATATAACGCTTAATAACATTTTCAAGTAACGCAAAATAGGCTGTTACAAACCCTTTAAAATAAAAAGTTAAAATGTATCGTAGTATCAACTTGTCATTCTTCAAATTCGATGCGCATAGAATGATAATGGTATAGTAATCAATGGATCCCCACGTAGACTAGTCGGGACATCTAGTGGTGAAATATCGAACAATATAATCCTAACAGAGCGAGTGCATTCTAGCGGCCAGAAGAAGAAACTTTTCAATAAAATCTGGAAGTTACCTTTTTGGCAGCTAGATGTCTCGAGTAAATCTGCTGGCGAATTATGTTTCAATTAAATATATATTTTACACCATAATTTGCACAATATAACGCTTAATTTTAAAACATCTGAGTCATTACAAAACAATAAACATATAACATTTCAAGCAAAAAAACTAGGTCTGATCGGGTTTGAACCATAGGAATCTGAGCGACAGGCTATCGCTCTACCACTGAGCTAATTGTGTCAACGAATATCGTTCTATTTAAAATGACTTACATAGAACTTGTTAGCAAATAATGATTTATACTAAACGATTTCATCACTGGAGTATATTATTTATATATAAAGCATTTCATACAAAGTTTATTTATTTTTTATCAGTACGCTATATTGCATTCAATACTCAAATTAGTGAAATATAAGTCAGGCACAAGATATCCGCTGCCATCTTGTCTTATTAATGAATCAGCTGAGCTTTTTAAAATCACGTCTGCACTATAGTATTACAAAATAAACTTTTAATTTCGTACGTGCCTCTTCCTTTAGAACAGTTAAAACGATTCTCGGCTCGATAATCGGAACTGGTGGGTCCCATGATATGGATTATAAAGTTTGCATAATTCGCACGGCCGCCATCCTGAAATGGTATGGCGGACGACCTTGTAGTTTGGTCACAAGACGCATCCTATACGAAGGTATGTTGTTACCAAATTTGGTAGAGATTGGATGATTTGGTTAGTCGTTATTTGATTTTACGTTTTGAACGTTTGAGTGGCCGCCATTCAGTTTTAGTAAAGATGGCGGCGATATAAAACATGACACTGAGGTGTCCTTTGCTAGTGCTACCTTTGTACCAAATTTCGTTCAATTCGCATTCACCGTGTTCGAATTGATAGGGGGGGACAGACATTCAGAGTACACACACTCACACACACACACACAGACTCACACACACACATACACACACACAGACTCACACACACACATACACACACACAGACAGACACACTTTTTTCGCCCTGTGTTGATCTCATAAGTCTACTTTCATTTTTTGCAAAAATCGAAAGTAGGCTAACAAGTCCCAACTCAATGTTGTAACTGAATGTTGAAATGAAGTTCAGCTTCTTTAATGTTGCCAGCATATAAAAGTCGGAACTAGCCCGCTCGGATCTACTGCATTGTTCCAGAATGATCTACGCTTAAAGCCGGCCTCGCCATGCCGCTTTGCTATACTGTTCTGCGTTATAAAATGCAGCTCGAAATAAAGTTATCAAACTCGTATTACAATGCTGTTCTGAACCCCGGCCTTTCTCCTCCGTACACGGCCCATACAGCCTGCCGCGTAACCGGTCTTCTCGCCGTCTGCCCTGCGTTGCTCGCCTTGGCTCACTGACCTACTTCCTGCTCTCTGCTTGGTTAAGTAATACTGTCGCCTTCGCTTTACGTAACAAGTGCTGTTCACCGCTCGACTTTACCGTACGCTCTGCGCAGGTGTACCACTTCAGCTCGCTGGCTGAACTCGACTGATGTCTCTAAACTGCATTGACCAGCTCCTACCTGGCGCGGTCACGTGATTCTCTCCCACTTTCTGCTGTCGTGCGTCACAAATATAATCTCGACCACCTTCATCTCGGCTATTAAGTTATACAATAACTTAAGGGATTATCTGTCATTCTTCAAGTTATTATCATATATAATGCTTGTTATCTCTTCTCTTCTGAGATGATTAAATATACTGTTCCATAAAGATCTTAATAAAACTTTAATATTCCTCCCATAATTCCATCTACTTGACTGGCAGTGCCTTCTTGATCCTTGGCCCTGTACGTCATTTTCTAGCATTCCTCTCGACTCGATTTGAGCGCTATCTTTACTAACTTTCCCATAAATCTCAACTACGGCTCAATAACAGCTGGCGTAGCCGATAGCCTCAACTGGGTATCGGGTACATCTCTCCCGTACATCTCCCTTTTTTATCAGGCTTGAGAAAAAAAATACACTCTCAGGCATTCTATACACAACATATGTACACGATAGCTCTATAATCCTCTTATTCAGCATAATGATACTTTATAATGCTAGCTGCGTTAAAAGTCCCTACAACTTCATTAGTATCCATTCTGACAATCTTGTAGCTGTTATTTCGGTACGTTTCATCAATTCGGAATGGACCCGCGTACAGTGGCGCAAATTTATGGTAGATCTTCAGTTGAAGATTCGATGTGACTGGCTTCCTAATCAGCACCTCGTCATTTTCTTGAAATGGCTCGTGAAACCTCCTTCCTGCGTGTCTCCTGGCTCTCTTCTCCGCCTGTCTTCTGAGTCTCTCTTCTGCCATCTCGACTCTTCTTTCTTGTGTAGGTTGAGGATCTACTGGTGCCTTCACGATTCAGTCCCATGGTCTGTCAGGTTTCAATCCATGATGAAGCATGGACGGAATCTGTCCTGTGCTTTCATGTATGGTGGAATTCAAGCATTGACTAATGATGGGTATCACTTCCATCCATCTGTGATGTTGTCTTGACACATATAAGCGTACACATTTTACAAATTTCCGGCATAATTCTTTCGGCTGGGTTTCCCTCTGGATACCGCACAGAATTAAATACATGCCTAATTCCTAAACGTTCCATCGCAGTAGAAAATTCCATACTGGTGAACTGTGATCCATGGTCACTCAACAAAATCTCAGGTTTCCCCATACTTGGAATAACTGTTTTCTCTAATCTGTTGATCACGTACTTGGATGTAGCTTTCTGGATAGGATATAGAGATACGTATTTAGAAAATACGTCTACTGTCACCAAAACAAACTGGTTACCTTTCGTCGAACGAGGAATCGGACCGAAAATGTCCGTAGCGAAAAGTTCTCTCGGCTTGCTGGGTAATATTGATCTAGGAACTTCCTTCATTAGCTTAGATGAATATTTGCTTCGCTGACAACTGTCACAGGTCTTTATGACGTCGCGGATCGTTTGTCCCATTTGTCTCCAAACGAAAGTTTTTTGGGCAAGAGCCAAAGTCTTGTCTACACCTACATGAGCTGCGGTTCGGTGTATCATCCAAATAACTGGTTTGACAAGCTTGGGTGGGATCACTACTCTAAGTTTAGTATGATCCTGATCGATATATTGGCATATAACACCTCCCATAATGTGATATTTTCTAGCTTCTATCCCAATTCTTCGAAAATCTGGATCAGCGTTGTCCATCCTGCGTGTTAAAAAACGGTAAATTCTTCGCAAAGGTGCATATCTCTTCTGAGTGTGCGCTAACATCTTCAACTTTTCTAGAGTTCCCTGGTCCTCTTGAATTAGATTTATATGGTTGACAATCACCTCCTCACAAGGGTTTCTGCTCACCACATCCGCTAACAGATTTAATTTCCCAGGTCTATGCACAACAGTTGGGTTAAATTGTTGTAAGAACAGAGCCCATCTAGTGATGCGGTCACTTGCTAAGTCTGTCTTCGTAATAAATTGGAGGGTTTTATGATCTGTGATCACCGTTATCTCATGTCCAAATAACACCTTCTTCCACGTCTTAAGAGCATGAACCACTGCTAATGCCTCTAACTCGGTTGCATAGTAATTCTTTTCACAATTCCTGAGCTTGCGACTGGTGAAAGCTAAATATCTGTGTTTGTTGGTATCGTCCAACTGATATAGGATACCACTGATGCCTATTTTGAATGCGTCTGTCTCCACAAAAAATCTTCTAGCAAAGTCTGGGTATTCAAGTTTGACATTCTGGATCAACATGTTCTTAGCTGCTAAAAACGCTTGATTGCATCTGTCGTCCCATTTCCATCGGTTTCCCTTTCTTAGCAAATCCTGCAGAGGTGCCATCGTTTCAGTATATTCAGGACAATGTGTTGAAAAGAACTGACACATTCCTAAAAACTGCCGTACTTCTTTAAGCTTTCTTGGGGTTGGAAATTCTGAAATAGCCATGATCTTCTTTGGATTGGGCCTATAACCATCTCCATCGATTCTATGTCCAAGAAATTCGATTTCTTCATGAAAGAACTGACATTTGTTGAAATTCACCTTGAAGTTCGTCCTCCTGAGATCTTCAAAAAGCATTCGAAGGTGCCTGATATGCTCTTCCGCTGTCTCAGTCGCTATAATCAGGTCATCAATATAGCTCACTACATGCTCCTTAACTGCATCTGATAAATTCTCATCTAGTGCTCGGATCATCACCGGACCACTATTCTTTACTCCAAAAGGTAACCTATTGAACACATATGTTTTATGATCAAATAAGAACCCTGTATATTGTTTGCAGTCTTCTGCTAGCACTATATGATAATAAGAACTAGTCAGATCAATAGTAGAAAAGAAACTCTTTCCTCTGAATCTGCGCAACAATTCACGAATAACAGGTGGCCTGTCGTGTTCAGGAAGAACTCTTTCATTAAGGGCTCTAGCATCCAGGCAAATCCTCAGCTTACCATTAGGTTTCTTGACAACAGCTAAAGGATTCAAATAAGCAGTCGGCATCTTTTTGATAATTCCATATTTCTCCATATCGCTTATCATGGTACTGACTTCTTCCTTCCATTTATCCGGAATGGGATATAAATTTTTATGGTATGGTTTGTCATCCATCAACTTGATGCTGTAGGTAAAATTTTCTATGAGTCCTGGTTTATCATTGAATATGTCCTCATGTTCTGAAATTGCTTGATCAAACTGCTCCTTGATATCTGGATTTATCTTACTCTTCGTGTTAGTTTTATCCTCTATAGACCTTTCAATGCTGCACACAATCTCATCCAATATATTCTCTCTAAAGAATGTCATCTCGGATTCCTGATTTTCTATGACCCCTTCTTGAAAGTACATGCGCCTACTCTGCATATCTATGATCAGGCCACTCTCACTTAAAAAATTCCCTCCTAGGATCATATCGAAATGTAGTTGACCCACAACTAGGAACATCTGTTCAAAATATCTGTTTCCAATCCCAACATCTAAAAGTACCTGACTTTTACATTTCATACTTTTGTCTGGGATCACCCCTTGAATTTTGCTAACAACAGTTGGCAACATCGTAATTTCTCCTGACAATTTTAATTCATCCAGGCAGCCTATGGATATCAAGCTCACCATAGCCCCCGTGTCCACTAATGTCTTTATTTCCTTTCCCATGACTTCCACACTGATAACTGGCAATTCATGTCTATTCCCTCGATGTACTACGTCTTCCTCTTCAATTAAATCCTCGTCGTTGACCTGATATGTTTCAACAATGATGATTGATTCCCAATGATTAGTATACTGGATCGATGTTAATTTGTCGTTTTTTTTCCTTCACCACTCGTGCTTGCTCGATTAACATCTCTAGTTATCTCTTCGGGTGGTGCACTAGGCTGTCTACTTTCTTTCCTTGATCTTCCATATTCTCGATTGTCTTGTCTTTCATTTGGATCATTTCTTCTGCTATCCTGCCTATCGTTCTGATTAGATTGCTGACCTTGGTTCCAGTTGTATCGACCTCGATATATATTATTGTACCTATTCCTATTCTGATATCTGGAATTCTGATCATAGTTCCTGTATCTATTGTTTCTTGCGTCCTGATCGTATGGCCTCTCATATGGTCCTCGATATCGATCATTCCCGCGAACGTTGTGAATATTACCTCTATTCCCTTCGTTCCTTCTGTTTCCCCAGGAATCTCTTCTATCAGTCTGTGCTGCGTTATCGACAACTACCGCATTCACCTCTTGCGTGTTTCGATTCTCGTTCCGTGCACTTCTGGGTGTAATTTGAGCGCTTGTGTAATCTAATCGTCGTAAGATATCGTCATAGTGCTCAAGTGTGTTCGCTCCCGATGCTATGAGTGATCGTTGTACCTCAATTGGCAACTGTCTTGCTATAGCTTGCAAAAGCTCTTCTTCTTCTGGCAATGGAGGAATCAAAAACTGCAACTTAGCCAATTTCGAAGTAAAGTAATTAGCATAATTCGTTGGATGTGACGTAGAGTAACGCTTCGAATACATTTCTGCTCTTACGTTCAGCTGATCCTCCGCCCTCCAAAATCTCCTTAAGAAAGCTATGGCAAATTGTCCCATATTCGCAAAATTGCTCCTGAATGCGCGAAACCAAGTTAACGCAGGCCCGTCTAAGGCGCGTTCGACTATCCTTAGTTCCCTTTCCTTGGCTACTCTATGTTCCGCCATGTAATCGCGAATATCCCTCAGAAATTCGACTGGTGTGACTCCTGTGTTTCCTGAAAACTTCCTTGGTTTGTCGTCCAACTTTCTGATGATGGTCACTGGACCTGACTATCGTTCACTCGTACCAAACGTACTCCTATTCGAATTCGGATTATCTTGCGGGGTTGAACTAGCCCTTTCGAATGTTACATTCTGTTGCGTTTGACGGTCTTCTCCCACGCTAACCTCTTGACTGTACATACTGCGGTCTATCGGTGTCTTATTCATCGATACCTCCCCCGTTGTAACATTTTGACTTGTGAAACTATTTATTATAGATTCTAGTTTAGTCATTCTATCTTCTGTTCTTTTTTCTACGGTCTTGACCTGAGTTTCCAAATTATCTAACGACGTAACATTCTGCGTTCTGTTACTCTCTTCTAAATCGTTCTTTAATTTGTCTATCTTGTCTTTGCATGTAGTCTTTACTGACGCGACTTGTTCCTTTAACTGATCAACATCTGTCCTAAACTGAGTTGAATCTATCTTCATCGCTTCCTTATTCTCAGTAAATCTCGCTTCCAAGTTCGCCATACCTGCGATTAACTTCTCATCCAACCCTGAACGTTTTTCTTTTGCTTCGGCATCGACCTCACTATACCGTTCTTCAACTATTGCACCGACTCTATTTTTAAATAAAGCTAAGTTTTCATTAACTTTTTGCTCTATATCATCGTCAATTTTCCTAATGTCTATCTGCAATTGGTTTTCTAAGGATTTTAAGTTAGAATTAACCTCTCCTAAGACTTCCTCTTTAATGGTCCCAATTACTGACTTTAAACCTTTGATTTCGTTACCTAGATTCATTTCTAGACCTTTGATTTTAGTTTCGAAAGATACTTCGGTAGACCACTCTTGTATTTTGCCTACATCTGCCACTAAACCATCAATGTCGAATCTCAACTTCGATACATCCGATTTAATGTCTTTCTGAATAGACATAACATCTGTTCTTAAATTAAGAATGTTTTCTTCTTCTCTAATTTCTAAATCAATAATATTTTTTCTCGACATTTGCACATTTTCCTCTCCTTTCATTTCTACTGCTTTTATATCTAATTGTAAAGCCTTAAATATTTCATCAATCTTTAATGTTAATCTATTCTCCTAACTAGTTGAATTGTTTTTCAACTCTGTGTTATTTTCTTCACTACGAGCTTGTAATCTAGTTTCTAATAATTTAAAACTATCCTTCAAGTTAGCTTCATTAGCTTTCAAATTGCTTTCAGTACTGGTCTGTAACCTAGTTTCTAATGATTTTAAATTTTCTTCATTACTAGTCTGTAATAATTTTAAGTTTTCTTCATTACTAGTCTGTAGTAATTTCAAATCTTCCCTATTACTAGTCTGTAAAGCTTCCACATTTTCTTTACATCTAGCTTCTATCCTAGCTTCTGACTCATTTATTTGCTCTTTAACTTCTGTTTCCATTTTAGAAATAGTTACTGCAATACTAGACATGCCATTCTGTAACTCTCCTAACACCTTAGCTAAATCTTCCGGTAACATAATTATATTTTTCAATGAACGTTTTATTCAGAGACGTTAGACAACAACACATCACAATGTATCAGTTCCTGCATTCACTTGGGTATAGGAAAAATGACTTATAACTAAACATGATATAACACTAATATGATTAACATGATCACTGGAATGGGCATACAAGTATATTGTCTGACTAAGTTTAATAAATTTTATAACACCATTAAATGAACTTGAGATCAATCTCTTCATAATCTAAATCTGATGTGATTCCATAGAATAAACAAAATCGAAGCCCCACAGATGGGTAAAGCCAATTCTCCCTCTCTCTCTGTACCCGTTCGTCCTGGGGATGCGATGACCCAACTGCTATTACATCGCATTCCTGGATTTCCAGGACAGAGCGGAGTTAAATGAACACCTAGTCAAATAAGGAATGTGTCGGAAATTCAGTTGAAATATCTCAAAAGCAGAGGGTAACACGAGATAAAGTATCTCCAGGGTCGTTACGGGTTCAAATTTAATTAAAAAATACAAATATCAATGGGCGCCATCAACTGAATCCCTAGCAAACCACATCCTTCCTGGTTAAGCCTTAATTAAGACAAGGAAAGAAAAAGGAAAATCACATCACCATCAGATCACAACTAAGATAAAAACAAATTTATTCAACTTTGATAGTCAGACAGACATATTAAACACTCATCCTACCTAAGAGCATGGTCGAATGCCAACGTTAAATTGTCATTGTCCAGAAAATCGAACCATCTCCATTCTACTCAAAGTGTATTTAATCCACATAAAATAGGAAAAATTTCTAAAGTTCTCTTGGGTTCTCAGGATCACCGTAGCACTATGTCTTTGCGTCACTGACATTTGTGATAACTGAGACCTAATTTCTCTTTAAATTAACATCATGAATGTGGATGTAAAAAATATTATTAATCTGTCTAAACACACATATTATAATCACATATTTTAAATATCACATAATTTATGGCTTGCATGGCATTATTCAAATGCTGAATATGTTAGTAAAATGCTCCTAAACATCGAATAAGTAATTTAGACTATTTACACTGTCATTAATCATTGCTTATTTGTGAATCACAGAAAATCCACTATTCATTGGTTATAATTATCATCATCATCAAAATTAAATATTTAATTCATCAACACAAGTTGCAATTCTTCAAATCATTTCTCAATTAAATTTATTTAAATCCATTTAAATTTATTAATCATCAGCTTCTTTAGTTAATGATCACCTTCTAATTCAGTTATTCATCATCTATTCAATCATCTATTAATTTATTTAAGTCAGCTTATTTATTCAATCTTTAATTCATCCATTTATTTAATTCATTGATTTATTCCAAAATTTAATTTATCAATTTATTTAAATTTTATTCATCTGGTTATTTAGATTTTTATTATTTCATCTAGTCATTCTGATTTTTATTTCATTAGGTCAGATCATTAATATGCTTAATTTTCAGATTATTATTTCATTAATTATTATTATCAGAAAATCTCGTATTATCAACATTATTTATTTGTTTAATTTCCTAATAAATTGTTTAATAAGGGTTATAGAACGTTGTCTTACAGTTTTATCACTTCCAAGTTATATTTCGTATTTAATTATCATGCCAAAAATATTATTGCCTTCACAAATTCACGTTGGATCTCACTATCCACAACTACATTATATATTTTCACTTTATCAAATATCACATTTGAATACCACAATTATTCCACAAACTCCATAAATATTCAGCGCACAGCATGAATCTCAAAATTATGCTAGACTGGGTTCGACAACCTCATGTCTGCTTCAAAATACATTAGCAATATTGCAACTTCCACTTGGCAACTTCCACAAAATGCCTATCGCAAACTTCACTTAATCACGTTGCATGATCTACAAAAATACATAACTGGCTTCAAATTATCAACGCACACAATCTCCAATAACTGTAATTAATCTGATCACATCTAGACAACTTCTTAAACAATTAGGAAAAATATTACCTTAGTAATCGTAATAAAATTCAAGATCTGCTTTCAAATAGCATAAATTCCCTCAAAATTCCCATAATTCACTTCACAGAAAAACACCAATGTGCTATAATCTCTCACATCGAAATATGCAATACTGATCTGCCTTAAAATAAATCTGACCATTAATGATTCATCTTATCAGATTCAATTACATTAAATCCTTCTCAAAGGTATCAAATTCAATCATAAAAATTATCAAAAGCATCAGCTGTAACAGCTGTTAAATTGAAAGTACTCTCAAAAGAGTCTAGCAACAAAATATTGGATTGGCAAACAAGAATTACAAAATGTAACCCTGCTGACATGTATTTTTAATTTATTTAACAAAATTCGACTGATATGTGACTAGTAGTTCCTTGTTTGATCCTCTTACAATCTCAAGTACACTCGGATGATAAAAATGAGTTCCTCAATGGCAAGTAAGATGAGTAACCACCACACGATCGTATAAATACGAAAGGCCTTGCCCCGTCGTCTAACATGATAATGCCCTGAACGATGGGTAAAGATGTGTACCACCACACAATCGTATAAATACGAAAGGCCCCATCTCGTCGTCTCATGAGTGAATGTACCAGATTGGAATCAACAAGTCTCTAGTTGTCATATAAAAGCGATATTCATTCACTTGAGTGAATACATCTTAATATCTCCAAACAATCCAAAGGAAAAATCCCTACTGATGACTAATACACACTCGCTAGTATGCATTGAACTGACGAAGTGATTTCAATAATCCAATTGCAGATCACGAGTTCGAAATACTCGCCACAAAAAAATAACTATCCAAGAAAAACTATCCTTACTGGAAAATGTCTAAAAGACCAAACATCTGCTTAATAAAGCCATCCAATGGTGAGAATTCGTATAATAGTGCCTGCCATATCATATGGTAACGCCATATTCTAGCAATACTCGGAGAAATAATGTTTAAGCAATGTCTCAATAATTGTAGAACTCCTACTAGAAAAATATATACATGTATGCCCAGTGTTCATGAAAATATCATATTAGAAATTCATAACTCTTACAGTACCTTCTCATATCAGCTGTTATTATATTTCAAAGATCGTCGATTATTCTTGTGTAATACATTTCTCGAAAGACCGACGTGAATATCGTTTCACCCACGCAATAACGATCGCCTTCATATCCCAAGTGAATCAGCTGTTAGACCTCCTCTTCTTCAGGAATCGAATCCATCGCTCCGTGGTGCCATCGCGTCTCTGTCTTCGTTTACTCCGACATGATGAACTGCATGTTATCCATAATGGATACTGTCCAAAACCTTACGTAAAAGTTCATAAAAGCAGCGTACCCCATATTCCTCTTCTATGTTACGCCACTGTCCCATATAATGTTCGGTTTGCTTGTTAAAAGTTCAATCTCCACAGCGGTTAAGTCTCACTTGTAGAAAATAAATTTTATTTATGAGAGTGTATAAGTTTTTGAAACACCCTGTAGCTGTGTTCGTACTCGGTATTTTATGATAATTCATGAAAACGAATTCTATTAATGCACGTGCCAATGTTCATAAGTGCATATAATTGTAACAGTTCGTTTGCTTAAAAGCGTTAATGTTGTTTGGACCCCATGGTCGCTCTACATATTCCGTTATGAAATGCATAGTCGTAATGTAATTTGAATTTCTAAGTTCATAATTGCAGTATATTGTAACTATCTGCCTGCACAATTCTATTACTGAATACAAGTCCCAACTCAATGTTGTAACTGAATGTTGAAATGAAGTTCAGCTTCTTTAATGTTGCCTGCGTATAAAAGTCGGAACTAGCCCGCTCGGATCTACTGCATTGTTCCAGAATGATCTACGCTTAAAGCCGGCCTCGCCATGCCGCTTTGCTATACTGTTCTGCGTTATAAAATGCAGCTCGAAATAAAGTTCTCAAACTCGTATTACAATGCTGTTCTGAACCCCGGCCTTTCTCCTCCGTACACGGCGCGTACAGCCTGCCGCGTAACCGGTCTTCTCGCCGTCTGCCCTGCGTTGCTCACCTTGGCTCACTGACCTACTTCCTGCTCTCTGCTTGGTTAAGTAATACTGTCGCCTTCGCTTTACGTAACAAGTGCTGTTCACCGCTCGACTTTACCGTACGCTCTGCGCATGTGTACCACTTCAGCTCGCTGGCTGAACTCGACTGATGTCTCTAAACTGCATTGACCAGCTCCTACCTGGCGCGGTCACGTGATTCTCTCCCACTTTCTGCTGTCGTGCGTCACAAATATAATCTCGACCACCTTCATCTCGGCTATTAAGTTATACAATAACTTAAGGGATTATCTGTCTTTCTTCAAGTTATTATCATATATAATGCTTGTTATCTCTTCTCTTCTGAGATGATTAAATGTACTGTTCCATAAAGATCTTAATAAAACTTTAATATTCCTCCCATAATTCCATCTACTTGACTGGCAGTGTCTTCTTGATCCTTGGCCTTGTACGTCATTTTCTAGCATTCCTCTCGACTCGATTTGAGCGCTATCTTTACAACCTTTCCCATAAATCTCAACTACGGCTCAATGTCTGCTGGCGTAGCCGATAGCCTCAACTGGGTATCGGGTACAGTAGATCGTTCACTTTCTTTAGTGAAGTCTTTATCTCTTTCTTAGTTTCAGTTAGACGGCTTGGGTGGTGCAGTTGGTAGCATGCTGAGCTTCTATTCCCAAGATCGCGGGTTCAAACCCGACCAAAGTTTCGGATTTTTTAAGAGCGTTAATAATCCCTAGGTATGCCTTCCTTCGGAGGGGAAGTAAAGCCGGCAGTCCCATATTTTAGATTTTTGGCATGTAAAAAAAATCTTTCCACTGACTACACATGTGTGAAGCAAAATTTGCAGGTTACAATTGATAACTCTCTATCAGTTCCAACGTTCGCCGCCAGGTGCTGATTGCGATGCCATCTGGTAGGGAAGTCCGCAAGCTAGGTATCGTGGACGGTAGCATTTGGTAGAATAAGTAAAACTACTTGAAATTACTGTGTGCTGTCCTTACTTGAATTTACAAAAAACAACAGATAACACACACTAATACAGTCATCACAATTAACAGACAGATTCCACACACTCCCAACGTTCACGGGGGTTCATGCCCGCGTTGTCGAAGTCCCTAAACTGAGGAACCGACCAACCAACAAGTCCCAGGTATTCCTGTAAAAGGAACTTAAATCTGGTATGAGTAGGCCAACGGGAAGGTGTTATTTTATTTAGAGTCATGTACATCCGGGCCATTTAAGCTTCGTGTGTGTAGTCGTTTTATAATATACTGTGTTATTGTTGTGTCCATAGTATTATGTGAATTTTATACTTCAGTAAATCTAGAATTGCAAAGAAGGCACCTTCAGTTTGAAACCATCCCACACAGATAACCTCTTCTAGGTTGGCTGAGGTGGGAATCGAACCCACCTCATTCTCATTTATGCCTCACGAGGCTGAGTGGAGCCTATTCTACTCCTCAGACCAGAAACACATTTCTTGGCAGAGCCAGGAATTTGAACCGAGGACCTATGGAACTGGAGTCCCAATAAGTTCCTTAAGACCAAAGAAGGCGGTAAGTATTTAAGAGTCAACGTTTATCTGTATTACACTACTACAGTCATCACAGCAATACAGGTTATCAGACAAGTTCAGTTTACCCAACTACACGGGGCTGATTACCAATATGTACCAAGCACCTCAAATGAAATAACAACATCAACATCAAGCAAATTTTGGACGTCAACCACCAATTCCAGTATCTTAACAAAACATCATATGGACTATAACTAACAAATATTGATGAGTTGCATCATCTTAAATAATACTGCAACTAAATAAGTGTACATATTGTAATTATTTTCACCCATTCGGTGGCGTAGTTGCTAGCATGCTTAGCTTCTATGCCCAATGTCACGGGTCCCAACCCGGCCGATGTCGTCGGATTATTTAAGAGCGTTAAAAATCCCTCAGAATGCCTTTCTTCGGAGGGGAAGTAAAGCCGGCGGTCCACTGTCATAGATTTATGGCATGCAAAAGAACCTTCCACTAAATACACTTGTGTGAAGCCGAATTATAGGTTAGATTTGACTAACGCTCTTAGGTTCCAATGTTCTTTGCCAGGAGCCGACTGTGGTTTCATCTAGAAACCAAGTTCAGAACTAGTAATCTTTGACGGTGGCGTTTGGTGGCAAAAGTAGGAACAACTTGAAAATTGAATGTCTGCAGTCCTTACTCGAATTAAAAACAGATAACACACACTAATACAGTCATCAAAATTAACACCGGTTATCAAACAGATTCTACACACACCCAAAGTACACGGGGGTACATGCCCGCGTTGTCGCAGCCCCTAAACTGAGGAACCAATCAACTTTCACCCATACTTTCAGACATAGATTTTGTAGCCTAAGTGTAATGGATCTGATGATGATCGCTTGACGATCGAAACTGGTCATCCTTGTGTTTTATTAATCTCATGTAATTTATTTCAGGATTAGGGTATAACCCATCTCTTTTGGGTACATTCGTGTTGACCGACTGAAAAGCACTAAACTCTTGTATTTATTAATCTCATGTAATTCTTTTTCAGGATTAGGGAATAACCTACATTTAGATACAATCGTGTTTACCGACTGAAAAACATCAAACTACGTTTTTTATTTACTGTATTTATTTTTGAATGGGCGACCCTTTCTGGCATTTGATCAGTATTGCCACTATTAGCGAAAAGTCGCTTGATCTAGCAAATTTTACACAGTGTTTTGGTGAGAAAATATTACGTAATTACACTATGTAACACCCTTTTTTGCCTTCCTTTCTCATTTTGCAAAAATGAGGAAAAAGTAGACTTATGAGATAGATGCGGGAAAATGTGTGTCTGTCTGGCTGTGTGTGCGTGTGTGTGTGTGTGTGTGTGTGTGTGTGTGTGTGTGTGTGTGTCCCTATCAACTCCCTAACGGCTACAGCAATCGGAACCAAATTTGGTATGAGTAATGATGTATACCGGAATATCTCAAGCCCATATTTGAAAATGATGTCAGTGCTAACAACTGCTGAAAAAACGCACTAGAAATTTGAGCTCCATGTTGGATATCTTGAAAGGTATACATGGGAGCTATTACAAAATTGGCACACATGTAGATAATACTATTTCAGTTTAATTTCCAGGAGGCCATACATGACAGTGTTGCCAAAATAATTTTAAGCCTTCTGATAGGTCCAATTTTTAAATACCTATAACTTCTACACTATCGATTGGATATCAACTAAATTTTGTATGTAATATGTGTACATAAACAGATATGACTGAGCGTATTCGTATGAGCCAACAAGGCTGCCAACTATTAATAATTGCTCTCACTGTTCTTTTATCCAAATACCAATATATCAGAGGGTATGCAAGCCGACAGCTTTAAACTATGCACACGTATAGTACCTGACATTTTAGATTAATTTGGAGTAATTCATGTCAGAAATAATCTGAAATATTATGTTATCTTGTAGTGCCAATTTTTGATGAAATCCATTTGTTAGTATAGAAGTAACATGTATTTTTATTGGCCATATCAGCAGGCATGTTGGCAGCACTTATTTAATGTAAGCATTCGAGGTACTGTCGGCCATGTGGCATGTTGCACATCATATGCGACTACTCTAAGGCTCGTTTTTCTTTTCTTTTTACATCCTGGTCGAAAAGTGAAATTTTCTGTAAAATTGCCAATGCTTTTCAAACTGGGCTCCATGAACTAATCAAGATACTTGAATAAATTTACTTCCACTAGTAGATCTATATAGTGTCTTAGAGACTACCAAGTTTCAAATAAATTGGTAAGATAGTTTCTGAGAAAATGCTACATGAAGTTTCAAAAAACACAAAAAGAATGCTTGGCTAGTAGCTACAGTATAGCCGTAAACATTATGTTTAATCCTAATTTTATTGCATCAAATATCACTTCAGCACAATAATTGATACACCAAATTCTTCAGGAAAGATGGAAGATTTTTTTAAGCTAAAAAAGGAATTGACATTTTTGAGTCATCACACGTCCCGGTTCCCTTAATGTGCAATACCGGCAATTACCTGGAGTGAGTGTGGAATAATCCTGGGAAAATCCCACTCAAGAATGCTACTGCCTGCACCGGGATTCTTACCTCGGATCACCGAACTGCAGCTACTTAGCCCAGACGTCAAGTGTTTAGTAGACCGCTTAGCTATTCTATTTGTTGTTAGTTGAAGAAAAGACGCTACCACCTTTAGTATATGAACCGGGATCTCTATTGCAGCTCTTATTAAATGTTCTATAACGATATCTAAGATTTCATCAACTACTCAAAACTATATGAGTATCATCATCATAATGTTGCAAGTTTTTACGTATTATTTAAGTCTGTGTTACTACGAAACCTCAATGTTAAATCCACGCTTGTCTCAAGATCACAAGATAAAAAGAAAATAAATATTGAGAGTGAAAAATGTTAACCATCCTTCACGTCTCGGGATGAGCAATCATGAGTACATTTAAGTGATTACAGTCATCCAGACAATGATTAATTTCAACGGAAATAAAATGGAACAAAAAGCGATCTTATAATGTTACAGAACTAACAGCGTTATTACGGGTAAGATAATGATAACCTTTACTATTACGATTATAACATTCACATTTCCACGCTTCTCACGTTTGTACAAGAGCAAAGATAAATAGGTCATGATAACACTGAATTGTTCACTTGCATAGAAATAATCTCTAGGCTGCGCTTAGAATGCTTTAACCCTTTATGGGATAGAGGTCTCTATATTAAGCACCTGTCATAAGGACAGTTTATGCTTTCAATGATGCTAATGATTGAACATTTCAGCCAAATTTGGGATAATTTTCATGCCAAAGTGCTAGTATTTCTAAAAATCAAATATACCGACGTATCTACTTGACGTAATGTGTTGGATAAAAAATTTAAAAAATGGAACTAAAAATATTAACAATTAAAGAGTAAAAATAAAATATAAATATAGAAATTAAAAAAATACAAAAATGAAAGAAATATATATATTTGTCGTTTACCCTCCAGGTTGGTGGAACCCACGGACTCAGCGAGGGAACTCACCACTACTGCCTCTACGGGCAGTGTCCTAGAGCTGGGAACATCGAATCGGAAGGGATACAACTGGTGAGTTGGGATTGGCACCTCGCTCAGGCGGCCTCACCTGCAAAGCGAACAGGGGCCTCGTGAGGGAAGGTAAGGGATGGTTAGGATGGATAGACAAGGAAGAGGGAAGGAGGCAGCCGTGGCCTTGAAGAAGGTACCATCCCAGCATTTGCCCGAAGACGAAGTGGGAAACCACGGAAAACCACTTCGAGGATGGCTGAGGGGGAATGGAACCCGCTCTACTCATTTGGGCCACCCGAGGCTGAGTAGACCCCATTCCAGTCCTCGTACCACTTTTCAAATTTCGTGGCAGAGCCGGGAATCGAACCCAGGACCTCCGGGGCGGCAGCTAAGCATGCTGACCGCTACGCTACGGAGGCGACTAAAAGAAATATAAAAAAGAAAATAATAAACATAACTATAAACGAATTAAAAAGTAATTGTAAAAATCAATTCTAAATTAGTTAATTCATTAATTCAATAAAAATATCAAAATTAAATCTATAAGAACATAAATTGAAAAATAAATATATATATATAAATAATTTATAAACATTAAAAGAGAAACAAAATACTAACATTAATAATAATTATAATAAATAAAATTAATTAAAATTTAAAACTCCCGTACATAAAAATAAAATATAGTTTTGCTCTATTAAGGGTTAACTCTTTATAGGTTAGTGGTCTGTATATTAACCACCTGCTATGTCAACGAATTTTCTTTTGGAAGTGTTAATATTTCATAAAACCAAATAATATTTTTCTATCTTCTTGACCTGAGATGCTTGATGTTTTTTAATCAAACAAAAAGCTATTAAAACGTAAATAATAAAATAAGAAAGAAATAAAAATTGAAAATAAATAAATAGTAAAAATTAATAAGCTTATAAAATTACCATTAAAATTAAATAAGCTTAGAGTATACAATAATTCATATGCTTTTACAATTCAAAATAAATAAGCTTATAAAATAGAATTATAAAAAATTAAGATCATTAAAATAATATAAAAATAAAATTATAAAAACATTTCAACAAAAAAGTCAAAATAAAATTAATAAATTACAAATTGGCTAAAATAATTACCTTTAATTAAATAGAAATGAAATTTTTAATATTAATTCTGCCCTATCTAGGGTAAAATGCATAGATAAAAGCATGTTCTTATACAGTATAGCCTAATGGTCGAATGTCAATTTTAAAGGCATCGCCTGGTGGAACAATAATTATTTTAATCAGTGTTTATAAATAAAACAATTGTTCGTGTAAGGCAGGTGTGTCAAACTCAACTTTTACAACGGGGCAACTTAATTTGATTGAAGGGTGGACGAATGCAAAATTGCACTTCAATAAAAGAATTATTGTAACTCCCAGAGTTTTAAATATAATGCTATAGAGTTTGACACACATGATTATCAGTGTACTAGTAATGTCTGTATTGCATTTCGTGGTGATAGTTCAAATGGGTCTTCAGCTAGGAATATTTGAATTTCCTGAAACATGTACCCTTAATAGGCTATGTACCATTTCTACAAAACCATCACATTGTCAGTTACAAGTTTTGACACGTAATATCTACAGACCAGTTTAAAGATATCTGTGGAACAAATGTTCGATATCTTATTTACTTTATTTTTTAACAGCACTTCAAAATCTCATCATCATCATCATCTTGCACAGTTTCCAACCACTGGCCGGGTCTGTTTGGAACACAGGCCTCTCCAACGTCTTCTGTCATCCCACCACTTCTCTGCCTCCACCCATGTCCAGTCTTCTCGAGTCTTCTTCACGTTTTCTTCCACCCCCCTTCCGCCACCTGTCTCTCGGTCATCCTCTCGGTGTCTTTCCTTCCCACTTCGTCTCGTGTATCCTCCTGGGTATCCTCTTCTCCTCCATTCGTTTTACATGTTCGTACCATCTAAGTCTAGATTTCTCTATACCATCCTGTAATGGTTCCTCCTTCATTAATTCTCTGGTCCTCTCATTTCTTATTCTGTCCATCTTTGTAGCTCCAATACTGCTTCTCAAGAACTTCATCTCACTGTCCTGTATTTTGCTCTTCTCCCTTCCTTTCATTACCCAGGTCTCCGAGACATACGTCAGGATAGGGACACGTCCGATATATGATCATTTTACTGTTCTGAGGGACATCCTTGCTCCATATCATGCTTCTTACAATCCTTCGGAATGCTTCTGCTTGTTTCCCCCGCTCATTTATTTCCCTATCGTTTCTTCCATGGATGGACTTAATTTGAGCAAAACTAAATGACATGTTACCCCTCAAAATCCGAAATATGTTCTTAAAAAAGTTCTTCCAGGGAGTTACTTAGAATACAGCAGCATACCAAGTTTCATCACTGTATCTTTAATGATATAGGAGAAAAGGTACATTAAACTTATAAAAATGTAAGTTATGGAAAATTTGAATCAAAGGTTTGAGTTTGTTTATATTGTATTGTCGCTCACCTAATAATTTACTGCAGACCATATCCATATTCATCTGTTTCCTTTTCATCCTCTAGCTGTTTCCTCATTGAATTTCTCCTTGATTGAGCCTTTGTTCCCAATTTCATCGTCTGATGATGTCAGATTATCCTCACATTCTTTCTCAAGGGCACCTAAGAGTTCTCTGTTTGTATGAGTGTACCATGCAACTGGGTGTGGCATGTTCATAATTCCACAAAACAAGTTGGTACCATCCTTTCCAACCCCTAAACACGTCAATCCATAGCGCAATCTCAGGTTTACTTCATAAGTCCAGTTGTTCGCTTCAGAAGTTCTAAAAGCATTATCTGACTGACATCTGTCACAGTGCAAATGTAACCTACAAACTATACCACCAACCCTTTCTTCGTCATCATATAGCCTCAAATCACGTGCACGACAGTTACCCCATGCACAAACTGAACGAATAACATCCGATATTCCACAAATCTATGAACCTAAATCCACTTGATTTATCTTCTTTCTTATAGGCTATTCATCGAAAAAAATGCCTCCATCAATTTTCGTGTTCGCAGCACTGTATTTCATGCTCGAAATACTGCGGGTGCCCGGGCACATTCGATTTGTTTTTCACAAATCGAGAAACACGGCCCTTCTTTACTTTACTAAAAACATTACGGTCACAAAGAGGCATTTTGTTACTTTGGATAACACAGAACTCACAAAAGTAGCACTTAGTCGGTTTTGAAACAATAGAAACACTACAAGTAACACATGTAAATATACACAATGTCACCAAAAGGAACCGTATCTATGCGACAATCATTCTTTTATCATTTCAAATGATCTTGTCGACTTCGTCATTATGCTTGGGTCCAACGTTATGCGTTACGGAGACGGAGACGGAGACGGAAGTGACGTCATGCAGCCGCGCGGGAAGCGAGTGCATGACGTCATGCAGTCGCGCGGGAAACAGAAGCTAATGGTTATTGGAGTCTATTGAAAGAGTCCTGGGGCGTCGAGCGAAGCGATCACAAGAATACAGGGTGACTTCAAAAGAGATATACAAGATGCCAGATAAGAATACAGGGTGACTCATAAAGCGATATACAAGATGCCAGATAAGAATACAAGGTGGCTCTTAAAGTGGTGAACAAGATGGCAGAGAAGAAAACAGGGTGACCCCTAAAGAGGTGCACAAGATGTCAGACAAGATTACAGGGTGACTCCTAAAGAGGGGTACAAGATGTCACACAAGAATACAGGGTGACTCCTGAAGAGATATACAAGAAGCCAGATAAGAATACAAGGTGACTCTTAAAGAGATGTACAAGATGGCAGAGAAGAATATAGGGTGACTCCTAAAGAGGTACATAAGATGCCAGACAAGAATACAGGGTGAATTCTAAAGAGATATACAAGATGCCAGATAAGAATACAGGGTGCCTCCTAAAGAGGTGTGCAGGATGTCAGAGCAAATTACAGGGTGACACTTAACGAGGTGTACAATATGTTAGATTCATTCAAATACAGGGTGACCCTTAAAGTGGTTTGCGAGATATCAGATTCAAATAATGGGTGACTCTTAAAGAGTTGTAAAATATGCCAGACTCAAGTACAGGTTGAGGTTGAGGTGCCCGCGCGGGAAGCCTAAGTTAATGGGTAATGGAGTCTGTTGAAAGAGTCTTGGGGCTTCGAGCGAAGCGAAAAGCCCTCCTGAGCCTTTCTAACATGTGTAGCATTTGTAGCATGCGTCATTTGAAATGATATAACGTCTAGTGTTTCAGACTGACTGTAATTTTTTTCTTAAATGAACGAAGTTCTATTTCACAGCCTTCTTGATGGCGGGTTTCTTTGTACGAAAGACAAACACGTGAAAATTCTCCGTAAATGTAAAGGAAACAAAACTCTTCCTACAGAAGTGGGTATGGCAGTATACAAGCAGTTAATATACTAATTATTCTCACATTTACAGATGGTATTGAACTGTAATATTTTAAAATAAAATATTGATCCCGTAAGGTAAATTATAGGCGAATATAAGAAAATTACTACTTTTACTAATTTTTACTCACTTCCCCCCTGAAGTGATGAAATGAAAATATAAATTAGCTTTTTTTGTTTGAACATTAAATCACATGAGGGTGAAAGAAGAAGATATATTTGACAGAGATCGATATAGGCGACTAGCTAAGAAGTATACAGGTTTCCAGGAGACAGCGGAGTTGACAGTGAGGAAAGGAAGGTCCTACACGGAGGAACAGAAGAAGGTAGTGGGAGAGAGGATGAAGAGATATTGGCAGAGTGTGAATATAAAAAAAATGTAAAAACTGTTAAACGTGGTCCATAGTTGGCCATAACGAATTAGAATAACAATAATAATAATAATAATAATAGGCCTAATAATAATAATAATAATAATAATAATAATAATAATAATAATAATAATAATAACAGTGGCAACATACTAACAAAGCATGTTGAAAAGCTGTCAAAATACACAGAGCTTTCAGAACTGATAAGGAAGCAATGGCACATGGCACAAGTCAGGACTGTTCCTATTATTATCTCCAGCACTGGCGTGATTCCCAGCAACTTAAAGGAATCGCTCACGGCGTTGAAATTAGACCCAGGCCATTTCAAACTGATGCAGAAAACAGTCATACTTTCTACGTGTCGCGTAGTAAGGCTGTTCTTGGGCAATCAGGCCTGAAGCAGTGAGGGAAATATGAAGCTACAACTCAATGCAGTCACCAAGAATTTGCTCCTTGTGATATGTACGGAATCTGGGATTGTAAATGTTTTCTTTCCAGCAAATGCTGAGAATGTGTAAGCGCATGCGCAAAATAAATAATAATAATAATAATAATAATAATAATAACTAGCGGACCCGTGCGAGAAATCTCGCACGTTCATAAACCACACTTTCCCCAATAGGTTTATAATGAGACACTTAAGGAGAAAGATTATGTTTTTATTTCAACCAAATGATTATCGAACACTATTCACATTTCAGGATAAAGAAAAGACCTCAGAATGTTAATATGAAATGAAACAGGCATCACATCGGCCCGTGTACAGCAATTATGGAGCGTATTCTCCTTCAGCAACGATGTTTGCAAATCGCACACTTCGTAAAAAGGAATAAAGTCATTTTTTAAAGAAATTATAGATATTTTTGAAATTATAGTGCAATAAGTCACTGCTAATGTCTATTCTCTTTCATTTGAATGCTCATTTGTCACGATAGGTCGCTTGTGAGCGCCGCAGGAGGGATGCATACTACTGAAATATCAGGTGCGTTCAAAAAGTAACGAGCCGGAGGCTGTAATGCGCAAACTGGTGACGACATTGGCTAATCGTGGCGTGTGTAACGAGGTGTGGTTCCGACTAGAGCGTGGAAGGTCACAGCCCGTCGCTAGAGGGCACGCGTGCACGTCATGTGACGATACAAAGCGGGCAGCAGCATGCATCAATCGTCCAAAGCTGCCAGTCGCATTGCAAACAGTGACATGGAGGCGTCAAACGAAGAGCAAAGAGGTGTTGTTTGCTTTCTGACAGCGAAAGGAGTAGGGGGAACAGACATTCATCGCCGAATGTCACAAGTGTACGGCGAACACTGCATGTCCCTTGCAAGGGTCAAGGCGTGGCAAAAGCGCTTCAGGGAAGGACGGGTGTCGTTAGCCGATGATGCCCGGTCTGAGGCACTCCCCTGCATTACCGATGACAACGTCCAGCTGGTTGATGCACTCATTACCCAGGACCGCCGAGTGTCAGTGAACATCATAGCCGCCGTGGTCGGATTGAGCGTCGGAAGTGTGCACACCATCATGAAGGAACGACTGCACTTGCGCAGAAAGTGTGCCCAATGGTTGCCCCACAGTCTTCAACCACACCAGGAAGCATTTCGAATGGCCTACTGTCCTGATCTTGATTGGACGATTGATGCATGCTGCTGCTCGCTTTGTATCGTCACGTGACGTGCACACGTGCCCTCTAGCGACAGGCTGTGACCTTCCACGTTCTGGTCGGAACCACACCTCGTTACACATGCCACGATTAGCCGATCTAGTCACCGGTTTGCGCATTCCAGCCTCTGGCTCGTTACTTTTTGAAAGCACCTTATTATATATATGATGATAATAATAATAAAAGATCCTCAGCAGATATGGAAGAGATGTGTAGGAAAATCGAACATTGTTGACCAAACATCCAATCCAGATATTCTTATTCCTGAGCAAAACATTGATATAATATTTATTTTGAAATACGTATAGTAATATCACATCAATGATTCCCTGTGTAGCGGTTGAACTTAAACAATGTTATGACACTTTTTATGGTCACAATGAAAAGAAAGTAAGTATTCCAAGCATCTTCAATTATACAGGAAATATTTTTGGTGTGTGTATTTACTTTTTGTTTCAAATTATTTATCGTATGGCTTTGATGCCGGGAGTGTCCGAGGACATGTTCGGCTCTCCTATGTCCGTAGCTGCTTCCAGCGGACACACTTAGGGTGAGCTACAAGTTCCGTTCAATTTCAAGTAGTTCTAACTTTCACCACCAGATATCAATTATACCTAGAAGTGAACGTTGGAACTTTGATAGAGCGTTCTGACGAAATCTAACCTAAAAATTTAGCTTCACACAAGTTTAGTCTGCGGAAGGATCTTTTACATGCTTTAAATCTATGACATGGGACCGCCGGCTTTACTTCCCCTCCGAAGGAAGGCATACTGAAGGATTTTAACGCTCTTAAAAAATCCGACGACTTCGTCCGGGATTTAACCCGTTATCTTGGGAACACTGCAGTTCAGCATGCTATCAACAACGCCACCGAAGTATTCTGTGTATTTACTGTACAGCCTATACACAAGTAGGCCCTGTGTTTGACACAGCAGGTGTATGACAAACTATAATTATAGTGATAGAGAGGAGTGCAAATTATTAAAAATAAAATAAAGAATTCAAATCAGTCACAAGTTTTTGTTTAAAATCCTTTTATTGACCATCTGCTGTCATCTTTTATACCCTACTTAGTAATGTTTTCTCCCCCGTGGACTTTCACCTTCTTCCATAAGGAATTGCGTCTGCAAACTTTCAGAATTGTGGGATTCTGAGAGATTCATGAGCTGGGTCCGATTTCTATTTTTTTCATTGACGCTCCCTCTAAGTCAGGTGATTTTAATCCATGGTTCACAAATCTTTGAATAGTTCAAGAGTGAATAATCAGTAAAAATGCTCCATATCTCTCTGCTCTAAATCTATTCGAAAGGTAGAGTAAAATAATCAAAACAAAACGTGTGGCATATTGCATTAGCAAAGTTTCTCTGTTAGTGGAAATTATAAATTATCATTATCCTTTGACTTTCTTAAAATAAAGACCCTTGGTTAAACATTTGAAGTAATTTCAGCGCCTTGCAACCATATTTAGTGTATTAAGCCGTGAAAAGTATGAAAGGATATTTTGAAAAACTGGCGTAGTTTCTAATAATTTGCACGCCTCTGTAAAAGATCACAATAATTGTAAGGCCACCTTCATCACTCTAGTGAAGACATGGATAAATGTTCATCCCTTTTCACTAATATAAATGTTTCTACTCATTTCCCTGTCATTACCATCTACAATTTAATGGACGTCAATGAATTATAAAACCAAATGAACATTTTCTTCGAGACCCAGTTTGTAGGATTTATTTTCCGTTTATCCCTTCTTTAACCCGTGTGGACTGGCGCTTGCGTATTTTTGACTCGAGGCTTAAATAATGATCTATATTTTCGTTTTGGTCAACCCTGTCGCTTACAGTACCTTCCTTCCTAGCCTTGAACTTCACCCTCCAAAAGAAATATGTCCATAGCTTTTTGAACACTCAAGTTATTTCTATATTATATACGGTCGGGTCAAATTTACCCATGGCGCCACTCTTCACGTGACAATTTTCGGCTTACGTTAGTCAGGAAAATCTCTAGAAAATAAGGGGGGAAATCCACCTGTTGCAGTGCAGCACAATCGCATAGCTTGTTCATCCTTGTTTAGGATCTAGGGAAACCTTGGTCATCAGTTCCTTTGTTAAAAAAGAATAAGATGACTGCTTTGCCACCACTATCAAGGCCAATTATACTGTTACGAAAATTACTGTCATTTTTCTCCATGTTAGATTTGAAAAATATAAATAATCCTCATTTGATATTGGGAATAGTTCTTTGGAAGACACCAGGTGTAAAATTACTTCAATAAAATACCTACGCCTACGACAAAAATAAGTGGCACACTATGGGTAAAAATGACCCGGCACTAGCCCTTGTGTTATATTTTAGGTAGATTTCATTAGAAATCTAACTATTGCAATGGGTCCCATGTTTCGACTTCCGGAAAATTTCGACATATCTTCGCGTTTCACATCCCCCAGACCCCAAAACCACCGTCAGTTGAAAAGTTTATATATAATTTATGTACGTATAAATATATATCTTTATATATATAATTCTTCGACACGTGTGTATGTGACTGAACTCCTCCTAAACGACTGAACCGATTTTGATGGAATTTGGTTTGTACATTAGGGTGGCCCCATGTATGGTTTAGATTCACAATCTGACCCGGTAGGTGGAATGAACACAATTTTAGAACCACAATTTACACACAATTTTAGAACCTCAATATACAGTCAAAAACAGTCGTCATGGAAACCACTAGCCTTGGCCTTCGTGAATGCTGATGTCTTTGGACGGTTTGTCTTTGCACGTTAGAGCCACCTGGTCGCAGCCTGTGCAACTACCGCCATTACATACACTCCGTCCGTGGCGAAAAGTTGTGTTTTATACCAAAGGTGGCAGTGATGTCGAATTCTACTGTTCGTCTCTGCACGTTAGAGCGTTTCAAAGTCCCGTATGCGTTCATATACCATTCATCCGATTGCCATGAAAGTTGGGTGATATGTTGAGTGAGCTCCAGGGAAGGTGTTTGGCTTAGTAAATCAATTTTAGAATAGATAGCGCACGAATAGATTCAACAAATGAGCGACGACGCGCGAAGCGATTCAAAAAGGTCCCGTATGCGTTCAAATACCATTCGTCCGATAGCGATGAAACTTGGGTGAGATGTTGTGTACACTCCAGGGAAGGCTTCTGGCTTAATAAATCAATTTCATATTAGGTAGCGCACGACTAGATTCAACAAATGAGTGACGACGCGCGAAGCGTTTCAACAAAATCCAGTATAAGTTTATATTCCATTCATAGATTGAGATGAAACTTTGATGAGTTGTTGTGTACACTTAAGCGAAGGCTTCTAACTTAGTAATCCATTTCACAGGAGGTTGCGCACGAGTAGATTCAACAAATGAGCGGCGACGTGCGAAGCGTTTCAACAAAGTCGCGTATGCGTTCAAATACCATTCGTCCGATAGCGATGAAACTTGGGTGAGATGTTGCGTACACTTACGTGAGGGTTTCTAACTTAGTAAATCCATTTTACAATAGGTAGCTCAGGAGTAGATTCATCAAATGAGCAACGACGCACGAACTTTTAAATAAAGTCCCGTATGCGTTCATATACCATTCATCCGATTGCAATGAAACTTGGGTGAGATGTTATGTACACTTACGTGAGGGTTTCTAACTTAGTAAATACATTTCACAGGAGGTTTCGCACGAGTAGATTCAACAAATGAGCGACGACGCACGAAGCGTTTCAATAAGGTCCCGTATGCGTTCAAATACCATCCGTCCGATTACGATGAATCTTGGGTGAGATGTTGTGTACACCCTACGGAAGGTTTCTGGCTAAATAAATCCATTTTACAATAGGTATCGCACGAGTTGATTCAACAAATGAGTGACGGCACGCGAATCATTTCAACAAAGTGCTGTATGCGGCCATATACCATTTATCAGATTGCGATGAAACTGGTGAATTGTTGTGCACACTCCAGGAAATGTTTCTGGCTTAGTAAATCCAGTTTTTAATCAGTAGCGCACGAGTAGATTCAACAAATGAGCGACGGCGCCCGAATCGTTTCCACAATGTCCCGTATGCGGTCATATATCATTCATCCGATTGCGATCAAACCTTGGTGAATCATTGAGTACACGCCAGAGAAGGTTTCAGGCTTAGTAAATCTATTTTACAATAGGTAGCGCATGAGTAGATTCAACAAATGAGTGACGAAACGCGAATCGTTTAAAGAAAATCACTTATGCGTTCATATGTCATTCATCCGATTCCGATGAAACTTTGATGAGTTGTTGTGTACACGCCAGGGAAGGTGTTCAACTTGGTAAATCCATTTTACAATATTGGTAGCGCACGAGTAGATGTAACAAATGAGTGACGACGCGCGAAGCGTTCCAAAAAAATCCCGTATGCGTTCATATACTATTCATCGATTGCGATGAAACTTTGATGAGTTGTTGTGTACACTTACGTGAAGCTTTCTAACTTAGTAAATCCATTTCACAGTTGGTAGAGCACGAGGTGACAGCGCACGAATCATTTAAACCAAATCCCGTATGGGTTAAATGCCATTTATCCGTTTGCGATGAAACTTTGGAGAGTTGTTGTGCACGCTCCAACGAATGTTTCTAAATTAGTTAATTCAATTCACGATAGTTTAGTGGCAGTTAACAGAAATTGAAAAAAATATTGTGTATCCAAAAGCACTTCAAGAAACAAAGTTACACCACTTTCTTTGATTGGCAGGACGTCTGCCGGGTCAGCTTGTATATATATGTATATCAGTTTCTTGTGGACACGATAACTGTCGTAATTTTGCACCAATCACTTTGATTTTTTTACATAATATGTATACCCTTAAAGTCTCGGTCGAGTTCGTTAATGGGCAAAATCGGTCAAAGGGGGTGAAAATGGGAGGCTTTTTTCGAAAAAGTGAAATATCGCTGTAGCTCTCTTAATATCTGAAATATTGAATCCATTCAAAGTTCATACTATGTGTTGGACAAGGCCCTAAAATTTATGTTTGAAAAGTTTTTTGATAGCACCAACCATTGGCCAAAGGGGTGGGAAAAAGTGGGTTTTTCGAGAAACATTAATCATATCTCTGTTAATAGGCACAATATCAAAACCGTACAAAATGGACAATATTCATCCAATAATTACCTAAAACTTTTGTCTGAAAGAATTTTTGATATGACCCACCATTACGCTACGGGGTGAGCAAAATGATTTAAATTATAAGAAAATGCTAAGTGCCAAGAGAGGTTGCCATGACAACTTTACTTTTAATTGATAAGGGATGAGCCATCAGCAGTTGCTATGACAACGCCACTGCACGAGATAACATTCAGTTTTCCATCTGTCTGTGGGAAGCGACTTCGGTATCGGAACTGGTAGCATGCTGAACTTCTATGCCCAAGGTCGCGGGTTCAAACCCGGCTGAAGTCGTCGGATTTACTAAGAGCGGTAAAAAAACTAAGTTTGCTTTCCTTCGGAGGAGAAGTTCCAACGTTCGTTGCGAGTTGATGGTTCCGGTGGCATCTAGTAGCCAAGTTCACAGATAGGTGTCTGATGGTAGTATTTTAGGTAGATTTCATTAGAAAGCTAACTATTGCAATGGGTACCATGTTTCGATTTCCGGAAAATTTCGACATATCTTCGCGTTTCACATCCCCCAGACCCCAAAACCACCGTCAGTTCAAATGTTTATATATAATTTATATATATATATATGTATATCAGTTTCTTGTGGACACGATAACTGCCGTAATTTTGCACCAATCACTTTGAATTAGGTAGATTTCATTAGAAAGCTAACTATTGCAATGGGTCCCATGTTTCGACTTCCGGAAAATTTCGACATATCTTCGCGTTTCACATCCCCCAGACCCCAAAACCACCGTCAGTTCAAAAGTTTATATATAATATATGTATATATATGTATATCAGTTTCTTGTGGACACGATAACTGTCGTAATTTTGCACCAATCACTTTGAATTTTTTACATAATATGTATACCCTTAAGATCTCGGTCGAGTTCGTTAATGGGCAAAATCGGTCAAAGGTGGTGTAAATGGGAGGCTTTTGTCGAAAAAGTGAAATATCGCTATAACTCTCTTAATATCTGAAATATTGAATCCATTCAAAGTTCATACTATGTGTCGGACAAGGCCCTAAAATTTATGTTTAAAAAGTTTTTTGATAGTACCAACCATTGACCAAAGGGGTGGGAAGAAGTGTTTTTTTCGGGAAACATTAATCATATCTCTGTTAATAGGCACAATATCAAAACCGTACAAAATGGACAATATTCCTCCAATAATTACCTAAAACTTTTGTCTGAAAGAATTTTTGATATGACCCACCATTACGCCACGGGGTGAGCAAAATGATTTAAATTATAAGAAAATGCCAAGTGCCAATAGAGGTTGCCATGACAACTTTACTTTTAATTGATAAGGGATGAGCCATCAGCAGTTGCTATGACAACGCCACTGCACGAGATAGCATTCAGTTTTCCATCTGTCTGTGGGAAGCGACTTCGGTATCGGAACTGGTAGCATGCTGAACTTCTATGCCCAAGGTCGCGGGTTCAAACCCGGCTGAAGTCGTCGGATTTACTAAGAGCGCTAAAAAAAACTGAGTTTGCTTTCCTTTGGAGGAGAAGTTCCAACGTTCGTTGCGAGTTGATGGTTTCGGTGGCATCTAGTAGCCAAGTTCACAGATAGGTGTCGTTGATGGTAGTATGTTAGGTAGATTTCATTAGAAAGCTAACTATTGCAATGGGTACCATGTTTCGATTTCCGGAAAATTTTGACATATCTTCGCTTTTCATATCCCCCAGACCCCAAAACCACCGTCAGTTCAAAAGTTTATATATAATTTATATATATCAGTTTCTTGTGGACACGAAACTGCCGTAATTTTGCACCAATCACTTTGAATTTTTTACCGAATATGTATACCCATAAAATCTCGGTTTAGTTCGTTACTGGGCTAAATCGGTCGAAGGGGATGAAGATGGGGGACTTTTTTTTTTCGAAAAAATGAAATATTGCTATAACTCTCTTAATATGTGAAATATCGAATCCGTTCAAAGTTCATACTATGTGCCGGATAAAGTTCAAAAATATATGTTTGAAAAGTTTTTTTTATAGCACCAACCATTGACCAAAGGGGTGGGAAAAAGTGGGTTTTTCGGGAAACATTAATCATATCTCTCTTAATAGGCACAATATCAAAACCGTACAAAATGGACAATATTCCCCTAATAATTACCTAAAACTTTTGTCTGAAAGAATTTTTGATATGACCCACCGTTACGCCAAGGGATGAGAAAAATGATTTCGGAATTATAAGAAAATGCCAAGAGCTATCAGTGGTTGCCATGGCAACACTACTAAATTGATGAGGGATGAGCCATCAGTCGTTGCCATGACAACGCACTTGCGCGAGATCAGATTCAGATTTCCATCTGACTAAGAGTGAAGCGGCTTCGGTGACGTAACTGGTAGCATGCCCAAGGTCGCGAGTTCAAAGCCGGCCAAAGTCGTCGGATTTTCTAAGAGCGCTAAAAATCCCTCAGTATGCTTTCCTTTGGAGGGGAGGTTCCAACGTTCGTTGCGAGTTGCTGATTTCGGTGGCATCTAGTAGCCAAGTTCACAGCTAGGTGTCGTTGACGGTAGTATCTGGTAGCAACATTAGGAACTACTGCTTGAAATTGAGCGTCTGCATTCCTTACCTGAATTACAGACTAATACAGCCATCACAATTCACACCGTTTATCAGACAGATTCTACACTCACCCAAAGTACACGGGGTTACATGACCGCGTTGTCGCAGCCCCTAAACTGAGGAACCAACCAACATCTCTGCGGGAGATATAATTTTGCGTGAAGAAGTAACAGACCGTTACATAGTTACACATCAGTGTCGAAACCTTGCATAAGGACAGAGTGACCACAAGTATAAAAATGGACTCCAAATGACAAGAAGGTTACCGTCATCATAAGACAATAAAATGTTTAAAATATGCATAAAATGACGAAAAACAAAGTTAATTAATCTCCAATTATAAAATACTTTCACGCAATAAATGAGGTCTGATCCTTCTTCGAAAACCTGCATATTCTGCCTATTTTCGCCTATCCCCAAGTTTGTCCGGTGAAATCTACCTCCGCCTTCCGGCGTGCCGAGAGGACTTTTTTTTTCACTGGACTGGCTGCGTGGCTCAGCAGTAACGTTCTCGCTTGCTGGGCCCTAGGTTGCAGGTTCGTATCCTGACGCAGTCAGCTGGCATTTGAAGGTGCGCAAATGCGAGGGAGCCGTGTCAGTAGATTTACTGGCACGTTAAAGATCCCCTTCGGGGCAAAATTCTGGCACCCCGGCATCTCCAAAAGCCACAGTAGTTAAAAGGGACGTTAAACAATAACATTATTATTATTATTATTATTATTATTATTATTATTATTATTATTATTATTATTATTATTATTATTATTATTATTATTATTATTATTATTATTATTATTATTATATTTTTTCACGCCAGTTCTCAAGGGTTAATTGTTTCCATTATCCATTTCCTTTCTTCCTTTCATTCTCTCTCTCCCCCTCTCTCTAGTACAATAACTCTTGTAAGTTTAAGACTTAAAAATCAGCCAACCCATCAATCGATCATCCGATCCCCTTAATATAGAATATTTTGTTATTTACTACGTGGAACAATTTAAACGTCTTGCTACAAGATATATGACCAGTGTAAGTCTAACTGCCTTTCTTTCTTTTAAGTCTATCCTTTAGGTACTGACAAGATTTGTATATGACTTCCTTTGATCTTATCTTATAGCTAATGTGCTTATAAGCACTTCAGTCTGCTACGACGCCCATGAATGGAAACGACAGACCATCTCACCTAACACATGAGCATGTTGGAGTGCATAGCACATGAATTGTACTGCCAGGGATTTGAACCGACACGCTCTTAGGGACCGTGTTATCCACACTGCCAAGCTGATTTAAAAGAACTTGCCTTTCGCTTTTATGGACATCAACTTTGTATCCAATAGCATATTACAGCCAACGGTTCTAAAAGCATTTAACAGCAACTACAAGATTCAATGCCTCTTGTGCACATGTTCAACATACTTGGCATCCTGTTAGGAATTTATCTAGAACGGAGTTACTCTGTTTAAATGAAAATACACAGAAATACGTATCACAACACGTGGAAGAATCTTAACTGTGTCTCATTTTGTTGCCACGCTTATTAGTCACGTCTTTTCGCGTTAATGTCTCATGTGTTAAGAATGCAATTATGTTCAGTATACTGTAAATACTGTGCTGGATAGGAAGAGGCTTAGTTATCTCTTTAGCACTGCTGCGGGTTTTGGGAGCTTAGAAATCTTTGAATGACAAGTAATTAGTCACAATTTTAAAATTAAGTTTTTGTTTCTCGTGTATTAATAATGCGATCAAAGTGAAAATTTGAATAATCAACCTACGCAAAAATCATCTAATAGTATAGTATAACTCTATGGCCTACATTTATATAAAAATCCAAAATGACGACCAACCGAAATATTTAGACGGTTCTCAATATCTATAATCTATGATAGCATTCAAACTGATGTTGATAAAGGCTATGGACATAAGTTCACCTATAGGACTTTCAATAACCTGGTGAGCATAAATCCAGCATGGCGACGACGCGAAATATAAATATATAAATGGACGTTTCTCGCGATTTATCCATCCGCGCACAGTAATACATGGTATGGTAGATGCTTATAAAATTGTAATCCTTTGGCATCTAATTTATTTCAATTGTTTTCATAACCAAAAGGTGGCAGCTCTGCAAAATTTTAAAAACAGATTTTCCTTTCTTGTGTCTTCATGTAATAGTACACAATTCTAATACCTACATGTATAAAAATCCAACATGGTGACCATCCGAAATATTTAGGCGGTTCTCAATATCTACAAATCTATTACAACAATCAAACTGAAATTTTGTATGTTGATAGAGGCAATTAACATAAACAGGATATGAAAATAGACTGTATAGTTCATCACGGATCTACTTGTTATGTTTTTCATATCCTTTCTGTTAAAGTCAGTTTCTCATTTCCTTTAATAAACCTTATTTTAGGCATGCGTTTTCTTTTTATCAGTGGCCATTTTTTGGTTTTCTCGTTTGGGCAGGAGTTGGGGAGGTAGAGTGCTACTAAGATAAATATTAAGAAACTCCGTCAATCAATACTATATAATTACAATATGTTACCAATCAGGGTACATGTTTCGAGCTATAAATGCACTTGCTCAGCCCTATCATGTCAAAACAATCAAAACAACATATCAACATCATTGCATCATATAAAACACTAAAACTAAACACACACATGCTAATAATACTTTAAAATAACATTATAAAACTTCGTATGAGTTCACTAACGTCACATTTGATGGCTTGGAAAGTTCTTAAAAATAAACTTCACAAAAAGTATTCTTCCATATAACAGTGAGCTTGAATTGGTAGTTGAGCGAAGAAAGTTGAGCTGTATCATACTTGAATGGGGCTAGTTGATATTCAGTCAATCTCGGGCTTGGACATGGTTTTTAGTCCCCGTTTGTTGGTACCCGGCCGCATTATGTAGGCTTTCTTTCTTCTAAGTCAACACTAGTTTTATTTTATTTTATTTTCCGTGTCCAAATCAAATTAGATTTTGCCAGTAAGTAGCAACAGCTATAGCATTAGCATTTGCAGCCAAAAGATCGTCTTTTGAACATAAGTCCTCCATCAAGGGGCAGATCAGTGGGTGTTCTGGATCTTGTAACATGCTGCAGTCACAGAACTCATCATTGTTGACGAGCATGTTCCATTTCTTGAGATTGTTCTTGCAGCGTGGAATCCCCGTCCTCAGCCTGTTCAATGATTTCCAAATTCCATATGGCAAGTTGTGACCAGGTGCCATTTCTTCTGATAGAGGAATAGTTGGGTCTGTGATCTCTGTCTTCCATATCTTCACACGGGCAGCTTCTTGTGAGCCTTCGAGGGTTGTTACTCCCCTCAAAAAGCGGTTTCTGGACTTAAGTCTCTGTCGGGCTGGTTGTTGGCCGAAAAGTGGATGCCTTGAATTGGCTTCTTGCCGTTTCTTCTCAGATGCTGCTGCTACCATTCTTCGGACATGAGGTGGAGAAATTCCTATAAGATGGTAGGTCTTCTGAAGTGACGTTGATCTAAGACACCCAGATACAATCCTGGAAGTCTCATTCAGAGCTCTATCCACCTCTTTGGAATGTGTAGAAGAAAGCCAAACTGGTGCTGCATATTCAGCAGCTGAGAATCTGAGTCCAAGGGCTGAAGTTCTGAGAGTGGTGGGGTGAGCACCCCATGTCCTTCCTGTTAATCCAAGGTGAAAGTTAGTTAGTTAGTTAGTTAGTTATTGTTATAAGGTGAGGAACTACTAAGTCATCTGCCCCAGTTTTGAGTTAAATTAAATTGATTTTGTTTTAGATTTCCTTTCCTTTCCTTTTTGGACAGACACTGGCGTTTGGGCGAGTAACTTCAAAATTCAATGGAAGTATTTTCAGTTTCATTGAGCAGAGGTCCTCCATCATCTGTCAATACGGATCTAACAGATTCCAATATGGAGTCTGATAACATTGAGGTAGAGTACTCCAAGAGGTGCACTACGTCACTGAGAGAGAGAGGCAAGAGAAAAAGAACAAGAAGTTCCGTGACGAACTAAAGAGCCTACTTTTCTTAAAATTTAAAATTCATGCCAATGATTAATCTATATGGACCTAGGCTATCTAGAATAATGACGAAATAAAGTTGGTAATATAGAAATTTCTAATTAGTTCGAAATATACCTGGCATTATGTAGCCTGATAGAGCACTACAGTTGGCAGCCCTGGTGACTGAATATATTCTTAGTTCCTTCTGTTAAGGTAGAGAATACAAAATTTGGTTGAAGCCCAATGGATTGCATGGACTTTACATGCAGTTAAACGTTGGACTTAATACAGCGTGCGTAAAATGATGTTGGCAACAATGTCATGAAGGTGTTGGCCTGAAATAATTTGAAATATCTATTGTTGTGCCAATTTTGGATGAAATCCATTTGTTAGTATAGTAGTTACTGGTATTTTATAATTGGACCTATCAGCAGGCTTAGAATGATGTTGGTAGCACTGACGTACATTAGTTGCTCCAAATTAATCTAGAATGGCAGGTACTATACGTGCGCAAAGTTTAGAGCTGTTGGCTTGCATACTTTCTGATAGCCTATATTGATATTACGGTAAAAATATAAACAGCATTTATTAACAGTTGGCAGTCCTGATTGCTCTTAACAATACGCATAGTCATATATGTTATGGTACACATAGCACATACGAAATTTGGTTGAAATCCAATTGATAGTATAGAAGTTACATGTATTTAAAAATTGGTCCAATCCGCAGGCTGAGAATCATGTTGGTAGCACTGACATACATTAGTTGCTACAAATTAATCTAGAATGTCAGGCACTATACGTGTGCGAAGGTTAAGGCTGTTGGCTCGCATACTTTCTGATATATTGGTATTTGGATAAAAAATAGAGAGAGCATTTATTGACAGTTGGCAGCCCTGATGGCTCTTAAGAATACGCTCAGTCATATCAGTTTGTGTACACATAGTACATACGAAATTTGGTTGAAATCCAATTGATAGTGTAGGAGATATATGCATTTAAACATTGGACCTATGAGTAGGCTTAGAATCATTTTGGCAACACTGTCTTAAATGGCCTCCTGAAAATTAAACTGAAGTATTATTATCTATATATGTGCCAATTTTGGAATAGTTCCCATGTATATATTCCAAGATACCCAACATGGAGCTGAAATTTCAATTATGATTTTTCAGCAGTTGGTAGCACTGACATCATTTTCAAGTATGACGTTGAGATAACTTTACTCATACCGAATTTTGTTTCGATTGCTGCAGCCGTTTAGGAGTTGATAGGGTGGGGGGACACACACACAGACAGACAGACAGAAGGACAGGCAGACAGACAGACAGACATTTTCCCGGATCTATCTCATAAGACTACTTTTTCCTCATTTTTGCAAAATGTGAAAAGTAGGCTAAAAATACAGAATGGTATATGATAGGCCTACACCTTCTTTAATTTAAATGTCTTGTTTCAAGGACCATGTTTTTGCTGCTGAACGAGGTAAGACCTCAGACCTTACTTTCTCCACCTGTTCCCCTAGAGCACTTAACCCGGTATCAAATTACGGTCCAGCTTTAGACAATCGTTGAAGTTGGTAAACCTGTTAGGATTCTGACTTCCAGTGTGTGGCAATGCAATGATTTCTTTTATTGTCCATCACTTGGTTTATATAATAGTCTCTACTAGTTCTTGTCCTCCCACCATCGTATCGTTCCCTAAGGTCTCAGGAAGCAAAATTCGTGCATGAATCCACCTCTATCGTGAGGCCACCCCGCCCCACCCTTTAATGCTCTCGCCGCACTCATAAACCACTTCAAAGACTCTGTTCAGCTATCCAGACGTCCTACCTCTTACTCTTGGGTGCACGACAGAATTTAAGGATTTGATGAGGCGGCTTAGGAGGCGTTATTGGTACTGCTTGGGTCCAAGCAAGGAGGAAAGAATAAGAGGAGATGCCCTGAGCTCGTATGAGTGAAGCCAAGCGCTGCAACAAAAGTGGGCGTAACCTTAACTCGTATTCGGTGTTCTGTGACTTTGCATGAGGCATTGTGCATGGCTAAACCTTATTTTGGCCCTGGTTTTTATCGCGCTGCGGTTATGCAACTTCGGAAACGTAATGACAGTAGTGATAAGTTATTTTAAAAAAACTCTTCAATTCTAATCTCAGCATGTGTAGGCCTACCCTATATACCCAAAAAATAAAAATCATTCCTCTGGAAATCCCAAATTATGAAACGGCTGTCGGTCAATAATTACGGTAGGCCTACGTAATTAATCAATTCGAGGCTAATCGTCAAGTTTCTACCCCCCCCCCACCCCCCCACCACCACCACCCCCCACAAAGAAAATACCGTACGGTACCGAAACGTATAGGCTATACCGTATTTTTATGCAAATATGCGTCCCTTTTTAATTGTTCTGTTTATTAATTTTGAGATTCGTATTCTTGAATATCAAAATGTGTACGACCAATGAGTGAAAGTGACTGTGCTCGAAATTAGGCCTAAAAACTGATGAATGCCCTAACTCCAATAAGAACATAAAACTCAATTTGGTTGTAAATAGCCTACCGTAATTAGTTCGGCATCATTAATTCCCAAGATGTTCCTTCTTTGGTATAACTCGCATCTTCAGACACCTGTATTCAATTCCATCAGTGTTTCAGCGTATTATTACGTTTTGCCGCGTCTTCCTTACAAAACTAGCCTCGCAAAGGTGCTCCCATATTTATATTTAAATTGGCTTTTAAAACGATGACGCAGCTTATTTGTACCAAGTACCGTGATGTACAGAGTGTATTCGGCCTAACCAATAACAAATCTTGACTTGTCATTGCAGTTTTATGTCACTAAAATCCATTACTAGTTGGAGCGGTTTACGGCTTTAAGCATAGGGACAGCCATTTTCTTGCAACCAAAGTGGGAGAGCCGTTTGGCTTCAACAGCTTGCGCTAGGCAGCGCAGCGAAGGCATCTCCTTCCTTTCTTTCCTCCATGGGTCTAAGCTGCGTGAACCTTAGAGGAATGCGCATCGCGGACTATGAGAAGTAGTGGTGACGAGTGATGAGGTTTGTCGGTCCGTGCATAGTACAGAACCAAATACAGTACAGTGGTCGGTGACTCATTCACTCATTCGAAACCCACAGTGGTTTGAGCAACGGCCCTATGTTAGCAGTATTGGAATAGAAAGGAATACCAGTTATCACGGCGGCCTGTTGACAGACACTTCTCTTCACGCCTGAACCTTCCCTGCCCCTTCCCCCTCACCCCGCAAGTTCACAGAGCTTGGACCCGAGCAGTAGCATTCTGAGCTTCTATGCCCAAGGTCGCGGGGTCAAACCCGGCCGATGTCGTCAGAATTTTTAAACCCTAGAACACAAACCGTAATTAGGTAGTACATAAACACAAACCCTCGTAAAATTTACGACTATTTATTTCCATGATGAATAAAATGTAATTGCACACAAAATATAATATAAGAAGCACGTATTAACATGTAAGTTATTTTACAGAGAGTTAACTCCTAGGTTTTCAAGTCCGTGGTGTCTCATTTACAGCAGTTAGTGCAAACATTTTCTCTATGTTCCTTGCAATATGCTCGGTGACGTTCGCTGCAGTATGTTGTCGTCATTCGCCTGTTCTGAGCAGTACAGATGTGACAAACAAATCTTACCAGTATGTATATGCCACGTTCTGCGGTTCTAAATACCGTACTTATTTCATTCAGAATAGTGCTGTAATTTAACGTTGTTACAGAACTTACCTTGCTAAGTTTAGCATACGTAGTCACAAATCGTCGTAAATTTTACTACGCAAGAGTCTTCAATTCGAAATCAACAGACTCACTCTAACAATGCACGCACACTGACGTTGCTCGCGGTATTGTAGGAAGCTACTGAGTAGGACAGCAAAACCTAGCAGATAGAGCCGTGTTGCCAAGTATAAGTCGTAAAAATTACGAGGGTTTGTGTTCTAGGTTAGATTTATGGCATACAAAAGAACCTTCTACTAACTACACTTACGTGAAGCCAAAATTTGTAGATTAGAATTGATAACGCTCTACTAGTTCCAACGTTCGCCGCCAAGTGATGACTGCGACGCCATCTAGTAGCCAAAGTTCGCAAGCTAGGTGTCTTGGACGGTAGCATTTGGTAGCAAGAGTAAGAATTACTTAAAAGTATTGTCTGCAGTCCTTACTTGAATTGCAACAGATAAGACACACTATTACAGTCATCACAATTAACACCGGTTATCAGACAGATTCTACACACACGGGGCTACATGACCGCGTTGCCGCAGCCCCTAAACTAATGAACCAACCAACCAACCAACCAACCAAGGATTTGATGGAACATAGGCTATATTAAATGGGCTGTAAACATGGATTGACGAAGTGAATTGCTGACGTTTGTAATTTCGCCATGGTGGGTAAGTGGTTATCGTGTCAGACAACCAACCCAAAGCTTGTAGGTTCGCTCCTGGCCATGGTAAGACTTTATTGAAAGGCGACAAAAATCACCACACGCAATCTCATACGTTGTTGGCATGTTAAAGAATCCATTTGAATTCAGTAGGCCGTATTCAAAATTGCAAAATTAATCTTTGGATTATCCGCCGACACAAAAGTTCGTGGTTTCTCTACTAGATAGCGCTATAGTGTCAAGGAGCTTAGATACCTAACCTCCTTTTATCTCTCAAGTCTGCCATGGCATTATTTCACGCAAATGTAATACCTATTCTGGCTTACGGAATAGATATTACATGGTCTAAACTAACTAAGTGACCTCTTCACTTTGGGAAAAGTCAAGGCAAGATTTTTAAAGGTCACCATTGGTGTATCTCGATATACACGATCACGGCTAAGCTTGCTGGGGAACCATTCCTCATTGCAGATTTGAGGTTCAAGCGGCTTCGGTAGTGTAGTTGGTAGCATGCTGAACTGCTGTGCCCAAGATAGCGGGTTTAAACCCGGCCGAAGTCGTCAGATTTTTTAAGAGCGTTAAAATCCTTCAGTATGCCTTCCATCGGAGGGGAAATAAAGCCGGCGGTCCCATGTCATAGATTTATGTCATGTAAAAGATCCTTTCACAAACTAAACTTTTGTAAAGCAAAATTGTTAGGTTAGATTTCGTCAGAACGCTCTATCAAAGTTCCAACGTTCACCATTAGGTATCATTGATATCTGGTGGCGAAAGTTGGAACTACTTGAAATTGAACGGAACTTGTAGCTTACCCTTTAGGGTGTCCGCTGGAAGCAGCTACAGACTCAGGCGAGCCGAACATGTCCTCGGACACTCCCGGCACTAGAAGCCATACGATAAATAAATAATGAGGTTCAAGTTTGCTCTCCCTTCTACGGATGGCTGGAAAAAATTGTTGGAAGAAAAGGAAAATAAACAAAGGAACATCTGGCTACAGTTGTACTCGACTGAAGCCATGATGAACAGGACATGGTGAGATGCGAACCAGGACCTTTGACACTTCGTCAACTCCATGGCCGTGCCTGGCTATCATCATCGAGTTTTCAAGCTCAAGTCCTTTCACGAGCCTTCAGCTGATTGTGTTTGTCAGCTGTGAGAACAGCATTGTGAACGGTACCATGTTCATAAATGCCCACAGCGACGACCATGTTCAATTATTAATTATTGCACGATGTGAATATTCGTTTCTAATAGTGCACAACTTGTGTTTAAAAAAGTTATTATTGTATTTCATAACGCTCCAAGGAACAACAAAATTCGGCATGCAAGCTGTCCTCTGGGCGCAAATAACATAGCTTGCACCCAGCACCCAAGACCATACCATATTATTATTATTTTAATGATACAATGCATTTCCTTGCCTGGTGTGTCCGTAGTTAGAACCCTGTTCGGATAAACAATAGGCTACGCTATCCGCATCCCCACGTTTGTTATCTGAATCCACTGATATAACAATTATATTTTAAATTTATTAGATAAAGATTCACGCATTAAAGCAACATATTAGCTTGCCACGGTGGGTGAGTGGATAGCGTGTCGGTCTACTAACCCCAAGATTGCAGGTTCGCCCCTGACCGTGGTAAGTGATTTTTGAAAGGCGGCAAAAATACGATACGCATGTCATACGATGTTGGCATGTCAAAGAACCCATTTGAATTCAGTAGGCCGAGTTCATAATGGCAAAATTAATCTCGGGAGTTTCCGCCAGCACAAAGTTCCTCATTTCTCTACTAGAAAGCGCTATTGTGTTCAAGGAGATTAGATATCTAACATCTAACCTCCTTGACTTTCATAGTCAAGGAACTACGAAATTCGACATGCAAGCTACCCTCTGGGTGTCAAATAGCAAAGCTTGCACCAGGCACCGAGGCCATACGATATTATTATTATTAAGACATTAGTTGGGTCATTTAGGCTACGTGTGAATCGCAAGACAATGTTGACCGAGTTTTGTCCCTCTGAGGAACGGCAAGTGAAATAGCACTTACTTAGTTGTCGGATTTACCCACGCAGGCAAGGGCAGGTAAAAAGGACTTATTTTGACAGAAGTCACCACTAATTGAGGATATTTCCACGACTGGTTTCTTTCACGTCTCTCTTATTCTCATACAATCCAAGCGAAAGCAAATAGGGAAATAACAAGAAACGTGAAAGACGCAGATCTAAGCAAAAACTAAAATTATTTACAAAATAACAAGTTCAATATCGTATTCTAAAAACTATCCGCAAATTTATTCTAAAATTATCCGCAGCTTATTCGATATCCGCACAGCCATGCAAACTATATCCGCATCAACGCATAGTTGTTTGATCGAGTCACGACGCAGTCATTGTCCCCCAGATTAAGCCGATTGTTATGGGTTTTACGTCCCTTTGAAGTACTGAGGCTTTAAAAACACTGGAGTGTCGAAATTCCACCCTGAAGGGGGTCTTTAACCCTTTATAGGTTGGTGGTCTGTATATTACCACCTGCAGTATCCAAGATGCTGTTGGTTGAATCTCTCAGTCATGTCAACGATCTTTTTTTTGGAAGTGTTAATATTATTTTCATAAAACCAGATTATATTTTTTATCTTCTTGACCAGAGATGCTTGATGAAATTTTATGTTTTAACATAATCAATTAAAACGTAGGTTAAATAATAAAATATGAAAGAAATTAAAATTGAAAACAAGTAAGTTGTAACAAGATGTTCAGTAAAGTACATATAACCTACTTTCTCCTAAATGCATGGGTATTGTTAGCCTATAACTCTTTGTCCTCTTCAAGGAGTATAATTGAATGTTGGTTGTAGTAGCTTGTAGAAATACAATGTGCTATACGGATATTAATCATGAATATAAGGTGTCCTTTGCTAGTACTACGTCTGTAAAAAAAATGATTCAATTCGGTTTCACCGTGTTTGAATTGATATGGGGAATAGATTTACACATGGCCGCTATCTGCAAACTATTGGGCTAATGACCTTATAGTTTAGTCAAAAGATGCTTCCCGCAAAAAGTTATGTTGTTGCAAAATTTGGTAGAGATCAGATGATTAGTATGGTCGAAATTTGAGTTAAGCTTTTTACATTTGGGCGGCCACCATTACGTTTCCGTCAAGATGGCGGTGATATTAGATGTGACACTGAGGTGCCCTTTGCTAGTGCTACCTCTGCACCAAATTTCGTTCAATTCGGTTTCACCGTGTTTAAGAAGATAGGGGGAATCGATTTGCACACATACATGGCCACCATCCGCAAAGTATTGGGCTGATGACCTTGTAGTTTGGCTAAAGGAGTCTTCATACATAAAGGTATAAGGATGCAAAATTTGGTAGAGATCAGAAGATTAGGTTGGTCGTAATTTGATTTTAGCCTTTGACATTTGGTTGGCCGCCATTAAGTTTCGTCAAGATGGTGACGATATAAAACATGACACTGAGGTGTCCTTTGCTAGTGCTACCTCTGTCCCAAATTTCGTTCAATTCGATTTCACCGTGTTCGAATTGATAGCGGGGGGGGGGGGGCAGGGGGCAGACAATCAGAGTACACACACTCAAACACACACACAGACTCACTCACACACAGACAGACACAATTTTTGGCCCTGTGTAGAGTTTTTGCAAAAATCGAAAGTAGGCTAAATATTAATAAGCTAATAAAATTACTATTAAAATTAAATAAGCGTATAGTCATCATCAACATCTTCATCCTGAACCAACTCCAGTTGCCCGGGTGTGGTATGTGAGCCCTCTCCATTTCATCCTGTCCTGGTACCACTCCTCCTCCGTCAACTTGTCCCAATCATGACCTCTCTGCAGTACAGCGTTCTTGACTGTATCTAAGCTTATATTACCCTATTAAAAATAAATAAGCTTATAAAATAAAATTGTAAAAAATTAAGATAAAAAAAATAAAATAAAAAAAATAAACCTAAAAATTAAACAGATAACACAAAATAAAACTAATATTTAGCTAAAATAATTAAATTTAAATAAATACAAATAAGATATATTAAGAATAGTTCTGCCCTTTTGAGGGTTAACGTGCAAATAAATCTACTGACACAGCTGCCACACATTTGATGCCAACTAACTTTGCCGGGCTTCGATCCGTCAACCTTGGACTGCAGGCAAATACCATACCACTGGGTCATGTAGGCAGATACAATTGTTGTGTAATTTTGGGTGATACAGTGCTGCGCAATGGGTTTTCTGTACGGGGATCAATTAGGAAAATCCTAACAGGGAAAGTAGCCTTAGGCGTGTTTCACTGCTCTTTCTCCCTCTTCCTACTCCAAACTGGACAAGATTTTAGTGCTTTTCAGTCGGTCAACACGAATGTACCCAAAAGAGATGGGTTATGCCCTAATCCTGAAATAAATTACATGAGATTAATAAAACACTAGGATGACCAGTTTCGATCGTCAAGCGATCATCATCAGATCCATTACACTTAGGCTACCAAATCTATGTTTGAAATACAGTTGAAAATATTTACAATATGTACAATTATTTAGTTGCAGTATTGGTACTGCAACTGTCAGTGTATGCTAAATGCAGTATATATGTTAGGTGAAATGCTAAATGGTGATAGCTATCCGTAGATTGTACTTTAGAGAGATTATATGGTTGTAAACTATGGTTAAACTATAAAATTTTAAGCTAACTACTTATCTGATTGTCTTCCGTATAACAGCTACTCGCAGTTTTCGTGCTCACTGGAACTCACTATGCGGTAGACTGCGGTGGTTATCTTAACGACTGGTTTTTCCCTGCTTTCTCCCCCCTGCTCCTACGTGCTGTGGGGAGTGATAGCGATGTGTTTATGTGAGGTGTTGCCAACCTAGATAAGATGTATGTTATTGAATGAGGTGGGTCTACAACTATTAAAGACCGTGGATTAGCCCTCGCCACGCGTGGAGCATAACCCATTCGAACTAAGCGTTGACGGTCTATTGAGGACGTCCCGGCACCTTTAATACTGCCGCGATTATGGGCCTTGGTTTATTGCAGAAGAAAAGTACATCGTACACCTGATCCAGATAACATTTACCTATTAAAACCCCCTAATTTCCCCCCTTTTTTATCTAGCTTGGCTGTGTCGCTAAATTGTGTTTTGTTTCCGGCAGGGTGTGTTTTTTTTTTAGTAGCGTGAAGAGGGGTGAGCTCTCCATGAACGTGTGTTCACTTAGATTGTTGGGATTGTTTCGTTTGGCTAGGTGTATCTCGATTGCTTCCTTTATGTCAAGAGCTCTGCCTTTCGATTCGTGATGGATTATTTTAAGGTCCGACTCTATGTTGGTAAAGCTGTGCCCTGCGTCACACATATGTTCGCACACGGCTGAATGTGTTCCGTATCTTATCGCATTCCTATGTTCATTATAACGTGTGTCTACTCGCCTTCCACTCCGCCCGATGTAATTAGCTTGACAATCGGTGTCTTGGCACGTTATAGAATATACCCCTGACCTTGAATACGGGTCACGTTTATTTAGATTACTATTTAGGAGGTGCCTAGCGGTTGTGTTTTTCGTCGTGAAAGCTATCTTTATGCCTTGCTTTTTGAATAGGTTAGTGATTTTATATGTATTCGCATTCACATATTTGAAACGCGCAAATTTTTTCTCATTACTGTCCGGTTTGGGAATCGTTTTATCTTTATTTTTATGTTTGGCTATAATTTGATTTATTTTGCTTGGCGAGAAGTTGTTTTCCTTTGCTATTTGCATAATAGTTCTTATTTCCTTATTATAGTTGTCTTTTGACATGGGTATGTTTAAAGCCCTGTGCACCATTGAATTGAAACCCGCTAGTTTGTGCGTACTGGGGTGATTAGACTGATTGTCGATTGCATGCGAGGTTTGTGTTGCTTTCCGGAATATGGAATATGAAAGGTCGTTGTCTTTACGTTCAATAGTTATATCGAGATAATTTATTTTCCGGTCTATTTCGGATTCCTTAGTGAATTTGATAGAGTGGTGAAGGCTATTAATGGATTGGAGAATTGTTTCTTCGCTTGATAGTTCAGTATCGTAGATGCAAATTACATCATCTACGTATCTTTTCCATATTACTATTCCCTTTGTTGAAGTCTTTTCTAAGAACGCATTTTCTAATGCATTGATGAAGATGTCAGCGATTAACCCACTTAGTGGCGATCCCATTGCTAGGCCTTCTCTCTGTGTGTATATTTTATTGTCGAATTGAAACACGTTTTGGGTGAGAACGACCCTCAGTAATCTCACAATCTCTTCATACCAAACTGGACTTGAAGTTGAGGCCAACAGCTTGACCATTGCGTCCCCACGTCCCCGAAACTTTGAGATTCCATATTTGCCACTACGTGGCGTAGTGGTTAGCGTTATAGTTTGTCATCCTTGCGATCTTGATAATTCTATGCCTAGTCCTACGACGTAGCCGACCGCGAGGGTAGCTGGATATCGAATCCTGACGCGGGCAGTGGCTATCCTGAGCGTGTTTTTCCACACTCCCTCCAAGCAAATACTGGTAAAGTACCTTACATCGAGTCCCAGGGCACTTACCTGATCCCTCTCCCTAATACAGTTACACACTACTGCATTCATCACATCAGTACAAGTTTTCAGACAAGGTCAACACACACTTTGACTTTTTTTTTCCTTTATGGATTTAGACTGATTTTTAGCCTGTTTTCATTTATGAGATCACCTTTTCTCCGTGTTTGCATATGTGTGTGATTCGTGTGTGTGTGTGTGTGTGTCCCGTAATAAAATCTAAACGGCTGGATTGATTTCAATGAAACTCGGTAAGTTCATACCACTATTCCGGACACCCTGACTGTGCCTTTCAAATTTTGTTACGAAATATTTCATCAGCATTCATTCATTATTACCGATATCACCCTGGATTTTTGTACGTGATAAAGGTAATTACTGGAAGTTCACCTATGTGACTTTTGAAAAACTGCTAACTACAAAACCAACATGGCGGCCAAGCGATTCGCGACTTTATATAGAGGTTTCTCGCGATTTAACCAACCAAACGCAATGAAACTTGGTACAGTGTATGTTTATACACATTGTAATGCACCGATATATAACTTCATTCAATTTTTTACATAACCTCAAGATGGCGGCTGTGAAAAATATTTCACCGGCAATCCCCTGAAATTTTGTACGGAGATAAAGGGCACTACTGGAAGTTCACCTATGAGACTTTCAAAAACTGTTTAACTACAAAACGAACATGGCGGCCAAGCGAAGTTGAAAGTTTAAAACGGACTTTTCTCGCGATTTAATGATCCAAACGCAATGAAACTTGGTACAGGAAATGTTTGTAAACATTGTAGTGCACTGGTATCAAATTTAGTTCAATTGGTTACATAACCGCAAGATGGTGGCTGTGCGAATTTTAAAATTAAGTTTTTATTTCTTGAGTCGTAATCATGCGATCGAAGTGAAAGTTTGAATAATGAACCTACGCAATAATTTTCCCTGAATGGTACATGACTCTATGGCCTATACATATAACAATTCAACATGGCGACCATCCGACATATTTAGACGGTTCTCAATATCTACGAATCCATTAAAGCAATCAAACTGATTTTTTTAAATATTCATAGGGGCTTTCAATAACCTGGTGATCACAAATCCAACATGGCGGCGACGCGAAGTATAAATATTCACATGAACGTTTTTCGCAATTTAACCATTCGAATGCAGTGAAACTTGGTACAGTTAATCCTTACACAAATGTTAATCCACTGGCATCTAATTTATTCAATTGTTTCCATAACCACAAGATGGCAGCTGTGCGAAATTTTAAAATCTCGTTTTTACATCTTGTGTCCTAATCATGCGATTGATGTTTGAATACTACACGTACACAATAATCTTCATGCAACAGTACATAACTCTAAGACCATATATAAAAATCCAACATGGCGACCATCCGCAATATCTCAATATCTACGAATCTATGCAGTCTCTATGCAGCCGCGAAGCTCAGTAGGATGCACGCTACTGGATGACTTGTTGACAGGTGTTCTGTTTGGTACAGGCAAAAGTTCTGGATTTTAGTATAGCCTATGGTATGTGTTATATCCCTTGCTAACATGTATTGCTCAAACGTTTTGAGTAATGCTAATCCCTCAAATCCCGTCCCATCCTCTACCTATAGCACAATTTTGATCAGAATTACCGGTAGGCTACTTCTTCCTCTGAAAACAATGTATATTATTGCATACACCATGACATTGTGTACTACCCCTTATTTTAATACCGTATTAAGGGAAAGATGGAGATGAAGATGCTCCGTTGGACACTTGGACTGACTAGATATGACCATGTCAGAAATACAGATGTTCGACAACAATTAGGTGTCACACCAATTACGGAGAAAGTGAGGGAAGCTCGTCTCCGTTGGCATGGTCATGTTATGGGAATGCCGAGCGACTCTGTCGCCTAAGTAGCTTTCAACCTGGACCCAGGTGGAATGCGATACGCGAACGACCTGCGAAGCGTTGGATCGACGACATTAAGACAGAAAAAAGTGGAGATGTAGTTTAGCAGTGGACCCCGCACTGGGATCAACGCAATGTAAGAAGAAGAAGAAGAAGAATTAAGGGAAAGAGCTCGGCCCTGTTGTGTTGGGGTAGCGCACCTGCCTCTCACCCGGAGGCCCCGGGTTCGATTCCTGGCTCCGTCAAGGATTTTAGGTGCACTCAGCCTCGAAAGACAATTGAGTAGCATTCTGACAGTGAGGCATTGCCCCGATCACGAAAACCATGATTAACGGCCGAGGGCACCCGACGCGCTGACCACGCTTCAGGCCAATATCTGTAGGCCAAATGGCTGGGCAGCGGTCTCTTGGTAGGCCTATGGCCTTCATGGGCTGTAGTGCCATGGGTTTTTATTATATTATTATTATTATTATTATTATTAATATCATTATTATTCAAGGAAAGATAGTTCGCCCGATGATTTTCTACGCTTTTGAGGTTTCCTATTGCGGAATGTTAGGCTACATTCAAATATTTAGAGCTTGCAGTAGGCCGCTCGTTGTAGCACATTTATAAATACCCATTTGTATTGTGAAGTATGTATTTCAATATTCAATAGCACAAGGAAACTGCCTACTTATGCAAATGAAGGTAACTTTTACGTATTACATATTATATCCAACGGAAAATTGTTAAAAATGCCGAGTAAAAATCCGCCCATGTAATACCATAATCTCATCAAAATGTCACACTTATAACTCTGCTAGATGTCCTGGTAAAATGGAATCATTTTTCCGATCAATATAAAATCACATGTACACATAAACTACAGCCACAAACTCATCGGATTTCATCGGATTTTACACGGCACGCCACCGCTTTTAACCAAGCGAACGCGATGTTATTTTATTTCAATAATCCAAGGTTCTTCCTTGCTGGTTGCTTCACCAAGCGCTGGACCGCCGCTTAGTTCTACCATGACCACAGAGTGCTCTATTGCCAAAAGGATTTTACCGGCAGACGCAATTACAATCTATAGATCTGCAGCGCTCCGCGCTGAGAATTTGGAAAGCTATGCGGAAGCTGTCGGATGAAGTAGTAGCAGTTCCATTCTTGGCCATAAGAGATATCTGTACGTTATAAATTGACAGCACAATTGTAATTATTTTTACAATGTACGTTGTTAGCACTTTAGGAAACAAATTGCTGATAAACAAACAAGTAAACATTAATCTAACTACTTCAAAATCAAAATAACTCAATATCTTTGGCAGGTATTACAAATAAAAGATATATATGCAGACGTAACAAATATACGTGCGACCATTACATATGCAATCTGCTGAGTTGAAGAAATGTGTGAAAACGGAAACAGTACATTTGCTCATGACTACTATAGTGCATCTGTCCTTACCCGTGATCCTAACTCTCACCTCCTTCACTTACGTCACGCCAAATCGTTCATCAAACGCTCCTATTGGCATGCCGCCTGTACTAATCTCTCCCACACTTCTGACCGAGTGGGTGAAACTTTTAGGGTGATTTGATGCCAACGCTAGCTTGCCTTGTAGTAGTACCTGCTGACAACTTTAAAAACGCTACCTGTCATCGCGTATTGCGATGTAGTTGAGTTGTACTTCTATAGATGGCAGCAAAATCGAAAAACTGGTGAGTATTCCTGTTAATGTTGTATATTTAATTAATATTTGAATATATATCAATAGTAAATACATATTGCAGTGCTTAGAAAGGAATACAATCGGTTTCGAACAATATTATACGAAGAATTTGAATTCTATTGAATCACACTTCGATCCATTTTAGTCGATACACTGCGCTCGAAAACGATATCAGATACTATCGATATAATTCAAACTAAGAGCTGGTTGTTCCAACGCTTCCCGTAATTCAAACGTGATATTTCTTAATTCGATTGATAGGAAGTACCGCACTGACAATTAAATAATACTGGTGTGTGATAAGTGCAGCTGTAATTTTGTCTTTCAATTCATTCTTAATATTGTAGTAAAGTAGCCTACTCTTTCTATTTGTACATATCTGTGGGGTAGGCCTATGTCATGCTATGTGCTTTGTGGAAACATCCACAATTATTCTGATAGAGCCTATGTTTTCTTCTCTACCTGATATCACAGGGGGAAGAAATCGCCTATTATTAGACCAATTACTAAAATATGAAAGAAAGAAAGGAATATAAAGTAGGGTGGAGGGGGGGGGGGATAGAGTAGGGGAAAGGGAGGGGAGAGGAGCGAGTAGGCTAGGTCGGGGACGGATCGCGCTCGAGAGTGCATCGTCGCGCCATCTCATATTGTCAGTAGGAACTACTTGCGTCGAGTAGTAAGTTGGGGTCAAAATTTTGCATTAAGTTGCAGCTCTACCCATATATCCTCCTTGCTTCTGACCCTTCCCAATTCTGGTCCACTTTTCGTCGCCTTACCAAAACCGAACCTCCCCGTCCCACTTACCCCGTTCGTACCCCCACCTTCGTCCCTACCACCGATCTTGCTAAAGCAGACCTCTTCGCCAATCATTATACCACCGTGTTCTCTCCCGTCCCCAACCCTAAATTCATTCATCCCGACTCTGCTCTCCTCCATCGCCTCAATGACCCCACTCACACCCCTGCCCTTCTTCCCTCTTTCGATCACTTTGCCCATATCGATTACAATCACCCTCTCAACCGCCCTATCACGCCCGAAGAAATCTCTCTCGTCCTTCGCCATCGCAAACCCACCGCCCCGGGCGCCGACACCATTACCTATCGCCACATCCAAGAAGCCCCGCCAGTCCTTCTCCACGTCCTCAGCGCTATTTATACCACTATTCTCTATACCGGTCACTACCCTTCTCTCTGGTGCCACGCTTCCATTCTCCTTTTCCTCAAACCAAAGAAACCCCCCTCTGATCCCCACTCTTATCGTCCCATCAGCCTTCTCCCCGTCTTATCGAAAATCCTCGAACTTATCCTCGCCAAACGCATCAGCTCCTACCTAGAATCACTCCATCTTCTCCCTGAATCCCAAGCAGGTTTCCGTGCCCGACGTTCCACCCATGACCACCTCTTCCCTCTCAGCTCTTCCCTTCTTTCCTATGTTAAACCTCGCTTTACCGCCGCTCTACTTTGTCTCGATGTCGAGAAAGCCTTTGATACCGTTTACCACCCCGTCCTCATGTATAAACTCCGTCATCTTCCCTTACCCCCTTTATTCGTCTTATCTTTCAATTCCTTCACCATCGTACTGCTTCCGTCCGTATTCGTAACACCTCCTCTTCTACCTTCTCTCTCCGCGCTGGTGTCACTCAGGGATCACCTCTCTGCCCCCTTCTCTACCTCCTTTTCACATATGACATTCCCCACCCACCACCGCCTCTTCGTCTGTACCAATTCGCCGATGACCTTTCCATTCTTGCCCTTGCCCGCTCTGCCCCTAAGCTCACCCGTCTCATTCAATCCTATCTTTCTGAACTCGAATCATGGCTCCTTTCCTCCCATATCACCGCTAATGCCCGCAAGACCCAACTCGTCGTTTTCCGTAAAAAATCCCGTATCACCCGTCCCCGCAACAAAGTCACTCTCACCCTTCACGATGTCCCTATTCCTGAAACCACTACCGCTGTCTATTTAGGCATTACCTTTCAAAATTATCTTCGCTGGCAACATCACCTCACCACTCTCTACCGCCGTGCCTACCATCGTATCGCCGCTATCCGCTCCCTCACAGGACACACCTGGGGCCTTAAACCCCCCAAATCAGCAACATCTACAAAGTTTTTATTCGCCCTCTCCTTCTCTATGCCTCCCTCACCTGGATTACTGCCCCACAACCCCTCTACTTCAAGCTCCACCGCCTCGACCGTCACGCCATTCGCATTGCCTATCACCTCAAACTAGATACCCCTTCTTCCCGTTTTACCCCCTACTATACCTTCCCAACTATTCTCAGCCATATTCACTCCCTTCGTTTAAAATACCTCACCCGCGCCCAACGCTCTTCCCTACCATTTTTCACTGAAGCTCTTTCTCTCTCTCCTCTCGCTCAAGATATCCTCCACGACCGCCGCACACCCGCCAACTCTTAACTTTTCCCTCGCCCATTACTTGATAACTTCCACCCCACCCCCTTGCCTGCCCTCACCCCTGCCTTATTCTTCTTCCTGCTTCTCCTGAAGCTAGATCTACAATTTGACCTCAGGGGTGTCGGCCCTTCTGGCCTGCCCTTAGTGCAGCGAGTTTCTTTTCGGCGCATAGCCTGCTCCTGGCTACATTTCTTTACATGCAGATCTCCGAATCCCCTTTCAGTGCACACCACCATCTTCGTTGACCCTCTAACTGTTCTCCGTCTTCACACCTCAGTGTTTTACAATTGCTCCGTCTCCATCCCTAATAACTAGTACTCCGATCTTTCACCTCCACAGTGTTTATTCGTACGTGCATTTCTGTGCTTCCCAGTGCTTCGCTCAATGACGCAATGCCGACTACCTAGTGCAGCTCATAGTGTCCATCTATCACAGTTTTATTTCTCTTTCTACGAACTATATTTTGACTTTTCGTTCAGTGTTTATGTTCATGTATATTGTTTTCTTTTTCCCCCGTTCCAGGACGAACATTTTAAGAACTTTTTGACTTTTATTTCTGTGTAAAGACCCAAACAGCCACTGTTTATATTTACTTTATATTTTACCCACACCTTGTATATCTGTATATATTTTTGCTCAATAAACGGGGATTATTTGGGGGGTTACTCCTGGGTGGGATGTGGTGGGGGCCTTTTCGCTGGGGGGCTTCCTGGGTCGCGGTGACCTCTGCGCCATCAACTTCACTTCACCCTTTCGTATACGTGTGCCCTAGCACACTCCCCTCCCACTTAACTTCTTTCTCTCCATTTTACTTTACCCTACGGCCAAAGGGCTACTTGTTTAGCCGACGGCCCGCCCTCGCCCTTTGTCGGGGCGGGGGAATGAAACAACGCAACACAGACAGACAGACAGACAGGAAGCAGTACAAAACTATGGAATCAAAACATGTTTCGGTGTTTTTATACACGAATTTTTGATGACCATCAGTTATCTCTACGAGGTATACTGACAAAGGTCAAACAGTACAGTTAACATAAATCAGTTGGTTGGGGTCTCCCAACTCCAGCGAATCTCGACCTAAATTTTAGTTGTGATGAGCTGCGAGTATACTCGCGAAGAATCACTGCTGAGAACGTTGTCAGCGTTACCTGTATCTAGGCATTGGTTGCGAACGGAGTCGCGAGGAGTCGAGACTGCTGCCCCTGGAACCGATACACTCGACTGCACTATCGCCATCTAACAATTGTTTTTGGAACTGCTTGAATATACAGGATGAACAAAAAAATGCCGCACTTGGAAGTCGGCATGCGGTTCATCGTCTAAATGCACGACAAAAGTTTATCTTGCAAAACCTAGTCCCGCCAATAGGATTAACAGAAATGTGTTGTTAGAAACGAGGCTCTGACAACGCTGTACTGCATGCAGCATGACCAAAAACAGATCGCAGGAACTCGGCGCTCTGCCGGAGCTGTCACATTAGCTCAGTGAGACGAGGTAATGCCATAAATGCCGGTTGTACGGACGAGTCGCGTTCGCGCCAATCCTTTTTTTTTTCAGATAGTGTATCAAATTGCATCCAATGTACACCACCACTATGTTGTGTACTAGACTATGTCTTACTGTTACAGTTACCTTTATTTAAACATTTAAAAGTAACATGAACTTCTTACAGACGTAAATGACCTCTTTGTTTCGTCCATGGCACAAATAAAGCCAATAGAACATAATAGTGGATACAGTAACATCGTCTCTATCCAATGCGGTACAAAGAAACACAATACTATAGGTAGCCTAAACTAGATTGCCCATTATGCTACGCACCATAATTCCATAGTGTACGTTTGACGTCCAGTCTTATCTTCAGAGAGCCGGTACGTAGGCCTACACTTAGGAGCAACGTTCACTGCACAGCAGATGATCAAAGTGACAACCTTGCATTTCCAAATACTTCGCCACTCGATGGAGCCTGGCCCTATGCAACACACCTGCATCATCCATTGCCGATGCAGGATGTACGCGAGCTATTGGGTCTTGTATATCCATGGGTGGAGTACTATAAACTTGTTCCTTTAAATGTCCCCACAAATCAAAATCTAGTGGATTAAGGTCCGGGGAACATGGCTGCCAGAACATTGGACCTCCACGACCAATCCATTTCCCTGGAAACGCTTCATTTAAACAGTTACGCACGGTCATTCCAATGTGTGGCGGAGCACCATCATCACGCTGAAACCATAGCTGTCGCCGAACACCAAGTGGAACGTTTTCTAAAGCATCAGGCAAAGTATTGCCAAGAAACATACGATAGAGGGGGGCATTCAACTTGTCCGACAATAGGTAAATGCCTAAAAGCACTTCTCCCACGATTCCAGCCCACAGGTATATGCCAAACCGTGCCTGAAAGCCACATTCACGGGTGACATGTGGGTTGTGGTCAGACCAATAATGGTTGTTGGGATGGTTGAAAATACCTTCCCGTGGGAAGCTACATTCGTCACTCCATATCACATTCTTCATAAAATGTTCGTTATCTTCAACTTATTGCAAAAGCCATTCACAGAACTGTACTCGTTGAATCCGGTCTTTTGGCCGCTGGTGTTGAGTTAACGTGTAATGATATGGATGCAGTTCTTCGTCGGGAAACACGTCAACAACCAGCGTTTGAGATACCTGGAACTGCCTAGCAATATCACGGGTACTTCACCGAGGTAATTGGTGAACGGCTTCAAGAATTGCGTCGTACGTTTGTAGATTACCGGTACCGTACGGCTAGCCCGTGGACGACCTCTGTCCAATACTTGTAGACGAAGATTACCGGTTTCCCGCAGGCGTTGCTCAAGGTGACGAAATACATTCTTATCGGGATGGCGCCTTTGAGGGCACCGTGCTGCATACTCACGAGCAGCAGCAGAAGCTTGGTTATCGGATGCACCCAACACTGAAAGCATATCGACGTATTCGCCGTTTGTGAACTCCATGCATTTGACAGGACCAGTTATGGTTGTTCATGCGTGGTTAGTCGACTCACGCATGCCGTTTAATGGATCACACTACCATGTGACAAAATGTTCTCATGCTTACAAACGCAGCGTCACACACAGACAAAAGGAAAAAAGAAGACCTGACGTAGATTCGAACCGTAGCTCCATGGTGCATGATGCACATTTCTCTGTTCATTCCGATGCGCTGCAGGATGCGACAGTGTTGCCAGCTTGTCGTTTTCATACTTGTGTTTTCAAACAGCACCCGATCCGATTTTGCTATAGAAACCTTTGTCTTGCAATTGGATGAGGAATCGCACGCCGACCTCCAAGTGCGGCAGTTTTTGTTCACCCTGTATATGCCTCAGGGCGTCAACAGCAACGTTGTTCGCCATCATTGCGGCATGTTTACAATACAGCTGACTGAATCTTGCTGCTAACTTGGCAGTGATACTTTCATGGCAAGCTACTGTATTATAACCTGCAAAACAATTCAATCGAATGATTATATGCATAGTCGTTCTTTGTTATGATATACTCTAGGTTCCTACAGTATGAGAATATGCTGTATAGTGATGGGATGTTTATTTTGCCGTCAAGATTGTTATATGGGTTGTCGAATACTAATAGAGAAGTGTGTGTATCTTTTTAATTTCTTTATAGGGTGTTTCATTTCCGTGTCTCCAATAACAAAAAATCGGTGTTGAATTAATGTAAGATTTGGCCTATGTTATGGTTTGTTAATTGCTTTGTTTAAAATGTGCGCACAGGCCTCTTATATTATGACGGTCTTGTTATCCATCCACGTTCGTCCCTTGATGCATTGTGTTACCAAGAATACAAGAGGATTATTAGCCAGCAAACATGGAAGATTGTTTCAGGTTGTTATCATCGGTAATGTTGTAGGTGTAATTGTTATTGCTATTGTGTTTATTATGAATATTATTATTAATAACAATAACAGTAATACAACCTGCCTAAAGTGCAATATTACAACAATTTGGTACCATTATTGTAAATAATAATGATAATGAGAGATTCGGATAAAATACTCTTAAAAATCACCAATATGAACTGCGATTGCATAAAAACAAACAACATTGAGTAGCCTAATGGAGTAGGCAATAATATCGCATCGTTTTCTACGGTGCCCATTACTGTTCATAGCAATAATAATATAATAGGACAACAAAACTCTAAAATAGTCAATAATTTGGACTTATATTCCATGATATTACACGAAACAAAACACCGACATAGAGTATATGATTACAGCCAATTAACTGTTAATAATACAAGCTGTTCGGTAAAGAACATATAGCCTACTTTCTCCTAAATGCATGGGTCTTGTTATAACTCTTTGTCCTTTTGAAGGAGTATAATTGAATGTTGGTTGTAGTAGCTTGTTGAAATACAACGTGCTATACGGATATTAAAGATATATGAGGTGCTCTTTGCTAGTGCTACCTCTGTAAAAATTTCATTCAATTCGGTTTCACCGTGTATGAATTCATATGGGGAATCGATTTTCACACATAAATGGCCACTATCTGCAAACTATTTGGCTGATGACCTTGTAGTTCAGTCAAAAGATGCTTCCCACAAAAAGATATGTTGTTGCAAAATTTGGTAGAGATCAAATGATTAGGTTGGTCGTAATTTGATTTAAGCTTTTTAACATTTGGGTGGCCGCCATTCCTTTTCCGCTAAGATGGCGGCGTTATAAAACATGACATTGAGGTGCCCTTTGTACCTCTGTACCAAATTTCATTCAATTCGATTTTGCCGTGATTGAATTGATAGGGGGAATCCATTTGTACACATACATGGCCGCCATATGCAAACTATTGGACTGATAACCTTGTAGCTTGGTCACAGAACGCTTCTCGCATAAAGGTATGTTGTAGCAAAATTTGGTAGAGATTAGATGTTGGTCGTAATTAGATTTAAGCTTTTTACATTTTGGTGGCCACCATTACGTTTCGTCAAGATGGCGCTGATTAAAAATATAGCCTACACCAAGGTGCCCTTTGCTAGTGCTACCTCTGTACCAAATTTCGTTCAATTCGATTTTACCGTGTTTGAATTGATAGGGGGAATCGATTTGCACACATACATGGCCGCCATCTGCAAACTATTAGGCTGATGATCCTGTAGATCGGTCAAAATATGCTCCTCACATGAAGGTATGTTGTTGCAAAATTAGGTAGAGATCGGATAATTAGGTTGGTCGTAATTTGATTTAAGCTTTTAACATTTGGGTCGCCGCCATTCCTTTTCCGTCAAGATTGCGGCAATATAAAACATGACACGGAGGTGCCCTTTGCTAGTGCTACCTCTGTACCAAAGTTTGTTCAATTCGGTTTCGCCGTATTTGAATAGATAGGGGGAATCGATTTGCACACATACATGGCCGCCATCCACAAGTATTGGGCTGATGACCTTGTAGTTTTGGTCAAATGATTCTCTATACATAATGGTATAATGTTGCAAAATTTGGTAGAAATCAGATGAATAATTTGGTCGTAATTTGATTTAGGCTTTTAACATTTTGGCGGCCGCCATTACGTTTTTGTCAAGATGGCGGCGATATAAAACATGACACTGAGGTGTCCTTTGCTAGTGCTACGTTTGTACCCTGTTTCGTTCAATTCGGTTTCACCGTGTTTAAATTGTTAGGGGGAATCGATTTGCACACATACATGGCCGCCATCTGCAAACTATTGGGCTGATGACCTTGTAGTTTAGTCAAAAGACGCTCGCCGTATAACTATATGTTGTTGCAAAATTTGGTATAGATCGGATAATTAGGTTAGTCGTAATTTGATATAAGCTTTTAACTTTTGGGTGGTCGCCATTACGTTTCCGTCAAGATGGCGGCAATATAAAACATGACACTGAGGTGTCCTTTGCTATTTCTACCTCTGTACCAAATTTCGTTCAATTCAGTTTCACCGTGTTCGAATTGATAGGGGGGGGGGGACAGACATTCAGAGTACACACACACACTCACAGACAGACACACAATTTTTGGCCCTTTGTAGATCTCATAAGTCTACTTTCATTTTTTGCAAAAATCGAAAGTAGGCTAAAAAATATACTGTATCCTGACAGACAGAATACTCTGCAATAGTTGCCAATTTGGATTTACATGACAAATCTATGACGAACATTAAACCATTTGAGTGGAAAATCCTTCCAGGTTACATCGCACTTAAATTCATACCCTAAAGACAAGCACGTATTTACGGGGAAACAAACTGGGCAGATGCCTAGGGCGGAAGATTTTAGGGGCGGAAAGATTTCTTGGGCTTTAAACGACAAGTTATTGAAGTTCAACCCCCCTCCCACACACACAAGAAAATTATTAATTGTCGTACATTTGCAATCCCTCCCTATATTATTCTGCTAAGGGCCCATTCCAGTTTTGTACCGAAAATAAGGTCCTATTAACACCAACCTACACATATGGGGTACCTACAGGTTTCGCATAACAAAATGTGTGCTCGAAACACACTCACTTACTCCTTAAATGCCTCACAATTATATAAATACCATTTTGCACACGAGAAAAGGCTTAGAAAGTCATAAAATAAACTCATGAAGGAATGGCAAGTCATGTCGTTTCCAGGCAACAGTAGCTCTTGACGAGACACGGCCGACTAGATGCGAGTAGTCTCTCCACTACCGGTATAGAAAATGAGGCTCGTTACATGAAATCCCGGTAGTTACTCTACTGCTCATACAGCACTGTCAACCCAGTATAGCTTAACAAAGACTTGACACTATTTGTACACCACGACGTACTGCTAGGCTAACCTGCCGCTAGAGCGCAGGACAGCTCGGTGGCATTGGCAATATATTCAACCTATATGTCTTTCTGTATTTCCAGACTGTATTTATGCTTTGCATTTTTTGCAATGCCTTGGCATGTTTACTTTTGCCTGAACTTATGTGAACATTTCCAGACTGTATTTATGCTTTGCATTTCTTGCATTGTAATGGCATGTTTACGTTTGCCTGTACGTATGTGAACATTTCCAGAATGTATTTAATACTTTGCATTTCTTGCACTGCATTGGCATGTTTACTACTCATGTGCCTGAACATATGTGAACAAGCTAAAACCTACAATAGACTACTGCCTAATCTCAGATTTTAGTACAATACGTTTACTCATTCATTTCCCTTGCAGTGACCTACACGCTGCGTGAAATATGCCAAGGAAAAAAACACTAAACTATCGTACTGCAAGAGATAAACGCAACCTGCAGAAAAACGGTGAAACAACAGGTACGGTACTAAAACTGTGTCCTCATTACAACCAAGCCCGAAGCCAACTGCATTGGTGACTGGCAGTGTTACATCTTTTCCGACAAAAACTGCACATCCATCAACTTCCGGACTTCAACAAGCCATCAGCAACCCTTCTACGTCAACCCATCAAACAGCTCCAAACAATCCAGGCGATTCACCACATCCTGTCGAGCCACTTTCAGGTGTCACATCACCAACCAGGAGGCGTAGAAGGATTCAATCCATTCAACCTCAACCAACCAGGTCTTCGACAAGAATTAGTGTTCGTCCACCAATTTCTTACCGCACACAAGTGCCAACTCAGGACGACCAACAAAATTTTCCTGTGACTGTGCTGCCACAAGATCTGATTGCCTTGGTAATTAACCTCAGGAGGATTGAAGAACACCTACCAATAACTTATTATGCTGCATGATTATGTGACAGCATTTTGCCTGACAGTGACATTGGCAGTATGAGCAAAGTTTGTATGAATTGCGGTGCATTGCTATTCAAATCATAGGTTATGGAAACATCGTCTAAGATTTGCTGCCATAAGGGTAAGATACATTTGCCACCTTTAGATGTACTACCCGTGTTAAAGAACCTCATAGAAAGAAATGACACGCAAAAAGAAAAATATTTTGCTAATGTTAGGCAATATAACAGTGCATTAGCTTTTGCATTTGTTCAAGTGCAAGCAATACATTTTCCTCCAAGGGTTCCATATTGCTATAAAATTCATGGACAAATTTATCATTCAGTCGGCACATTGAATGTACCTCATGGATCTGTCCCAATGTATGCTTCATTATTCATTATTGATTCTGAAGAAGCATTACAATTACGTATGGCTCACGCAGCAAACAAATACTGCTCTCCTGTCGTAATGAATACTTTACAGCAATGTTACAGGAATGCAATCCATACGCACAGCTGCTCAGGTCTGTAGGAACAATGGTAAGAGACTCCCAAGACATTCAATTACATTTCACTGTGAATAATGCCTTTGATAAGAGGAGATACAATGCTCCCACAGCACCGAGTGAAATTGCTGCAGTATTTACCTCATTGGATGGTGCACCACCAGGTAAATTTAACTTCACTGTATATCACAAAGCAACGGGACGACTTTCCACCGGCAACTACCTCAATCCCCATTCAGATCCCATGTGTTATCCACTTCTGTTTCCCGGTGGTGATGCTGGATGGAAACCTGGTATGCCTCACGTTCAAGTACGTAGCACAGTGGCTCGAAACACAACGACTCGGTTGCAGTATTTCAGCAACATGTTGTTGATTGCTATTGTAAAGTAGAGGGGACAAGAATTGCGTATATAAAATCACATCAGAAAGGATTGCGTGCTGAAAGCTATAAGGGCCTTCTTGATTATATATATGCTGAACGATAACCAAGGCTTCCAAACAGGCACCCCTGTCATATTGCCATCAACATTTATAGGTAGCCCACGAAATATGATTCAAAATTACCAGGACGCCATGTCAAGATTGTCAGTAGATTTGGGAATCATGATCTCTTCGTTGCATGCAATCCCAAGTGGAAAGAAATGACTGACAATCTTCAGCCATTCGAACAAGTATCTAACAGACCTGATTTGGTCACAAGAGTTTTCCACGCTAAACCCAGACTCATTTTAGACGATCTCCTGAAAGGACACGTTCTCGAAGTTGCCATTGCAAATGTTCACATGATAGAATTCCAAAAACGCGGACTGCCACATGCGCATATTTTGCTCATTTTACGAGAGGCCGATAACATTAGGGATCCCTTACCTGCTGATTTTATAGTTTGCGCTGAAATTCCTGACCCAAATGAAGACCCGCAATTACATGCCGTAGTTTCTCAATCCGTGATACATGGACCCTGTGGTCACTTAAATTTACAGGCACTTTGCATGGATGGCGATAAATGTACTAAAGGTTTCCCTAAAGAATTCGCATCAGAGACAGTCATGAACGTGAACGGTTATCCTCTGTACCGTAGGAGGAATGACGGTCGTTCAGTCCTAAAATGTAATTGCACCCTAGACAATAGGTGGGTTGTATCTTACAACAAATGGTTTTCGAAAGAATATAATGCTCATATTAATGTAGAAATATGTTCAACGATCACTTCCGTTAAATACCTGTACAAATACGTGTACAAAGGCCACGATTGCGTGGCCATGCGTTTGGCAGCAGCACAGGATCCAGGGGAACAGCTGAATCATGATGAGACCGAAAGATTTATCAACTGTCGCTACGTGAGTCCTCCTGAGTCCTTCTGAGTCCTCCACGAACGTCCTTTGTACCAAAAATCGCACACAATAGAGCGGCTGCCTATCCACTTACCACAGGAACAGTTAGTGTACTTCCATGTCGGCGATGATCCTATACCTGACTTGGGAAATGAGCGAAACACAAAGTTGACTGCATTCTTTCAAGTGTGCCAAGACAATGTTTGCGCGAGGGAGTACTTCTACTCGGAGATACCACAACACTTTGTTTGGGGAAATAACCAGTGGAAGCCAAGGCAAAGGTTCACCAAAACTCTGGGTAAAATCTACACAGTCAATCCAACCGATAAAGAGCGCTTCAGCTTGCGCCTTCTTCTCCTTCATGTCAAGGGACCCACCAGTTATGAATCTCTACGGACCGTCGAAGGTGTGGTCTTTCGATTAAACTTGCTGCAGAATGACAGAGAGTGGTTTCAATGTCTCGCGGAAGCATCGACGTTTCAAATGCCGAGGCAAATATGGGATTTCTTCGGTACCATTTGCGTGTTCTGTTTACCGGTAGACGCTCTGCAACTTTGGGACACTTTCAAAGGACATCTGGTGGAAGATTACTTGAGGGAGTGTGAACCTGACGTTGCGCATAACCTAGCTATGCTCCAAATTCAGCAATTCCTCCAGGTTCACGGACGCTTCTGTCAAGACTACGGCTTACCAGTGCCTCATCTTCAAGAGCTCCCCAATCCAGACCCAATCAACCGTTAAGCCGACGCAGAAAAGGGATACATCTTGTACAACCAATTAAACGACCAGCAACGAGCAATTGTAGATGAGGTTCTAGCGAGCATTCATTGCGACGCACACAATTCATTCTTCGTCGATGGTCCAGGCGGAACTGGCAAAACATTTGTCTACCAGACCCTCATACACACACTTCGTAGCCAGGGAAAAACTGTTCTGTCTGTGGCTTGGACTGGAAAAGCGGCGAGGTTGCTTGAAGATGGCCGCACTGCCCATTCCGTCTTCAAATTTCCCGTTCCCATTACGGACACGTCTGTCTCCTCAATCAGACTTAATTTCATTGAGGCGCAGACAATTAGAGACGCAGCAATCATAAAATGGGACGAAGTTTCAATGGTCACTAAAGAAGCACTGTCTTCATTGCATCGACTTCTGACGGACATCACAGGGCTAAACATTCTTTTCGGAGGAAAAATTATCGTTTTTGGAGGGGATTTCCGATAGGTTCTTCCAGTTGTGAGGCGCGGAAATAGAATCACCATCGAAGAAGCGTGTGTCAAGTCCTCGCCACTGTGGTCGCAAGTAGCACTTCGCTGCCTCTCCACCAACATGCGAGCAGTCGGTGACCAAGAATTCTCTCATTGGTTACTCCAGATGGGAAATGGAACCTTGCCACCACACGACACCGTCAACCCCACCAGTATTCGAATACCCAAGCAATGCTATTGCTCCCCTCAGGACTTAGTACAACACATTTTCGGAAGATAAACCAATGCGGACAACATCCACACCTTATTACGTACAGCAATCCTCTGCTCTAAAAATTAAGTTTGCGGAAAAATCAATGATCAGATCGATCAGAACTTACTTACTACCGAAAGCAAAACCTACCTCAGCTTGGATTCAGTTCAAACACAGGATCCACTAGATGTTCAAATATATCCGACCGAGTTCCTAAACAGCATTAACCCCTCAGGACTGCCTACACACAAATTGACTCTTATGCTTAATACCACAATTATGTTCATAAGAAACCTCAACTCCAAACGCGGATTAGTAAACGGATTACGTCTAATCGTCACACAGTTGAATAATCCAATGAATTAGTTATAATTCCTCGAATTAAATTGACGCCATCCGATCCAAATATACCATTCAAACTATGTAGAAAACAGTTCCCTGTAAAGATTGCCTTCGCAATGACAATAAACAAGGCCCAGGGTCAAACTCTAGATAAAGCAGGCATTTACCTACCAAATCCAGTATTCTCACACGGACAATTATATGTCGCTTTATCTAGGGTTCAATCCTTTGCAAATGTAAAAATTGCTGTAGAAGAAACTCCCGAGCAAACAATAACCGATGAATTCGTTTTAACGTCGAATATTGTCTACAAAGAGGTGCTGTAACATGTACAAAACACTGTTACACATATTTCTTTGTGTTCTTCTTGTTTACGTATGCCGTTTACCAACAATAAATACATGTCTTCAATATTTAAAACTTCCTTCTCCCACATTCTCCCCTACTACCCCATAAACCTACATTCACGTTGCGAAAGCTCGCACGGGCGCACTAGTTTGATTATTTAACGACACACAAAATAAGAATCGTGTTAGTCATCTTGGTGTTCTTGCTTTTGAATCTGACTTGAAAGTGAGTTTGCTCTAATTAAGAAATACTAATCTTGTTTGCAAATGACAAGGTGAGAAGGAAGCCCCTTTATTTTTAGATAATCGGTGTTTATGCCATTGGTTGTGTATGGTATCTTTTAAAATTTCAGGTGAATTCTTTTCTTTAGCTATATTTTCATCTTATGAAAAAACAAGATGTTCAGTAAAGAACATATAGCCTACTTTCTCCTAAATGCATGGGTATTGTTATAACTCTCTGTCCTTTTCAAGGAGTATGATTGAATGTTGGTTGCAGTAGCTTGTTGAAATACAACGTGCTATAGGGATATTAAACATGAATATGAGGTGCCCTTTGCTAGTGCTACCTCTGTACCAAATTTCGTTCAATTCGGTTTCACCGCGTTTGAATTGATAGGGGGAATCGATTTGCACACATACTTGGCCACCATCTGCAAACTATTGGGCTGATGTTCTTGCAGTTTGGTCAGAATATGTTTCCCACATAAAGATATGGTGTTGCGAAATTTGGTAGAGACTAGATTATTAGGTTGGTCGTGATTACATTTTAGGTCTTAACATTTGGGTGGCCGCAATTACGTTTCCGTCATGATAGCGGTGATATAAAACATGACACTGAGGTGCCCTTTGCTAGTGCTACCTCTGTACCAAATTTCGTTCATTCGGTTCCACCGTGTTCGAATTAATGGGGGGAATCAATTTTGGCATAAAGATGGCCACCATCCGCAAACTATTAGGCTAATGACCTATTCGATTGGTCAAGATGCTCCCTCCATAAAGGTATGTTGTTGCAAAAATTAGTAGAGATCGGATGGTTATGTTAGTCGTAATTTGATTTAAGCTTTAAACATTTGTGTGGCCGCCATTACGTTTCTGTCAATATGGCGGCGATATTAATCATGACACTGAGATGCCCTTTGCTAGTGCTATCTCTGTACCAAATTTCGTTCCATTCGGTTTCACCGTGTTAGAATTAATAGGGGGAATCGATTCTGACACAAAGATGGCCGCCATCCACAAACTATTAGGCGAATGACCTATTAGATTGGTCAAAGGATGCTCCCTCCATAAAGGTATGTAGTTGCAAAATTTGGTAGAGATCGGATGATTAGGTTAATCGTAATTTGATTTAAGCTTTGAACATTCGTGTGGCCGCCATTACGTTTCTGTCAAGATGGCGGCGATATAAAGCATGACACTGAGGTGCCCTTTGCTAGTGCTACCTCTGTACCAAATTTCGTTCCATTCGGTTCCACCGTGTTCGCATTAATGGGGGGAATCAATTTTGACATAAATATGGCCGCCATCCGCAAACTATTAGGCTAATAACCTATTAGATTGGTCAAAGGATGTTTCCTCTATAAGGGTATGTTGTTGCAAAATTTGGTAGAGATCGGATGATTAGGTTAATCGTAATTTGATTTAAGCTTTGAACATTTGTGTGGCCGCCGTTACGTTTCCGTCAAGATGGCGGCGATATAAAACATGACACTGAGGTGCCTTTTGTTAGTACTACCTCTGTACCAAATTTCGTTCCATTCGGTTGCACCGTGTTCGAATTAATAGGGGGAATCGATTTTCACACAAAGATGGCCGCCATCCGCAAACTATTACGCTGATGACCTATTAGATTGGTCAAAGGATGCTCCCTCCATAAAGGTATGCAGTTGCAAAAATTAGTAGAGATCGGATGATTAGGTTAATCGTAATTTGATTTAAGCTTTGAACATTCGTGTGGCCGCCATTACGTTTCTGTCAAGATGGCGGCGATATAAAGCATGACACTGAGGTGCCCTTTGCTAGTGCTACCTCTGTACCAAATTTCGTTCCATTCGGTTCCCCCGTGTTCGAATTAATAGGGGGAATCAATTTTGACATAAAGATGGCCGCCATCCGCAAACTATTAGGCTAATAACCTATTAGATTGGTCAAAGGATGCTTCCTCCATGAAGGTATGTTGTTGCAAAGTTTGGTAGAGATCGGATGGTTATGTTAGTCGTAATTTAACTTAAGCTTTGAACATTTGTGTGATCGCCATTACGTGTCAGTCAATATGGCGGCGATATAAAACATGACACTGAGATGCCCTTTGCTAGTGCTACCTCTGTACCAAATTTCGTTCCATTCGGTTCCCCCGTGTTCGAATTAATAGGTGGAATCAATTTTGACATAAAGATGGCCGCCATCCGCAAACTATTAGGCTAAAAACCTATTAGATTGGTCAAAGGATGCTCCCTCCATAAAGATATGTTGTTGCAAAGTTTGGTAGAGATCGGATGGTTATGTTAGTCGTAATTTAACTTAAGCTTTGAACATTTGTGTGATCGCCATTACGTGTCAGTCAATATGGCGGCGATACAGAACATGACACTGAGATGCCCTTTGCTAGTGCTACCTCTGTACCAAATTTCGTTCCATTCGGTTTCACCGTGTTTGAATTAATAGGGGGAATTGATTTTCACACAAAGATGGCCGCCATCCGCAAACTATTAGGCTAATGACCTATTCGTTTGGTCAAAAGATGCTTCCTCTATAAGGGTATGTTGTTGCAAAATTTGGTAGAGATCGGATGATTAGGTTAATCATAATTTGATTTAAGCTTTGAACATTTGTGTGGCCGCCATTACGTTTCCGTCAAGATGGCGGCGATATAAAACATGACACTGAGGTGCCTTTTGTTAGTACTACCTCTGTACCAAATTTTGTTCCATTCGGTTGCACCGTGTTCGAATTAATAGGAGGAATCGATTTTCACACAAAGATGGCCGCCATCCGCAAACTATTTTGCTGATGACCTATTGGTTTGGTCAAAGGATGCTCCCCCCATAAAGGTATTTTGTTGCAAAATTTGGTAGAGATCGAATGATTAGGTTAGTCGTAATTTGATTTAAGCTTTGAACATTTGTGTGGCCGCCATTACGTTCCCGTCAAGATGGCGGCGATATAAAACATGACACTGAGGTGTCCTTTGCTAGTGCTACCTTTGTACCAAATTTCGTTCAATTCGCATTCACCGTGTTCGAATTGATAGGGGGGGACATACATTCAGAGTACACACACTCACACACACACAGACACACTCACACACACACAGACTCACACACACACACATACACACACACACACACAGACAGACACACTTTTTTCGCCCTGTGTTGATCTCATAAGTCTACTTTCATTTTTTGCAAAAATCGAAAGTAGGCTAAAAATAGGGTTATGAGATTACCTTTTGTCCGTGTGGCTGTGTGTGCGTGTTTGTGTGTGTGATTCGTATGAGTGTGTGTGCCCCCCCTAATAACTTCTAAACGACTGGAGCGATTTCAATGAAACTCGGTAAGATCATAGCACCATTCTGGCCGATCTCGACCGTACCCTTCAAATTTTATTGTGTCGCACCAATCCAACATGGCGGCAGTGCGAAATATTTCACCAGGATTCAGTATCTCCGAAACTATTACCGATATTACCCTGAAATTGTGTATGGTGATAAAGGGCACTACTAGAAGTGTACATATGAGACTTTCAAAAACTTGGTAACTACAAAACCAACATGGCGGCCAAGCGAATTTGAGACTTTTAAATAGACCTTTCTCGCGATTTAACCATCCGACCGTAATGAAACTTGGTACAGCAAGTGTTTATACACATTGTAATGCACTGACGTCTAACTTAGTTCAATTGTTTACATCACCTCAAAAAGGCGGCTGTGCCAAATATTTCTCTGGCATTCTATATCTCCGAAACTATTACAGATATCACCCTGATATTTTGTACGGTGATAAAGGGCACTGCTACAAGTTTATCTATGTAACATTCAAAGATGTGTATAGTAAAAAACGAACATGGCGGCCAAGCGAAATTGAAACATTCTAATAGACTTTTCTCGTGAATTAACCATCTGAGCGCAGTGAAATGTGGTACAGTAAATGATTATACATATTGTAATGCAATGGCATCTTACTTAGTTCAATTGTTTACATAACCTCAAGATGGCGGCTGTGCGAAATTTTAAAATTAAGCTTTTATTTCTTGTGCGGTAATCATGCGATCGAAGTGAAACATTGAATAATGAAGCTATGCAGTAATTTTCCTTTACTGGTACATACCTCTACGGCCTATACATAGAGCAATCTAAAATGGCGAGAATCCGAAATATATTGACGGTTCTGAATATCTACGAATATTTTACAGCAATCAAACTGAATTTCTTAATGATCATAGAGGCTACGGACATAAGTTCGCCTATAGGACTTCCAGTAACCTGGTGATCACAAATCCAACATGGCGGCGACGCGAATTATAGATATTTAAATGGACGTTTCTCGCCATTTAACAATCCGAGTGCAGTGAAACTTTGCACGTTAAATGCTTGTACAAATGTTAGTCCAGTGGCATTTAATTTATTTCAATTGTTTTCGTAACCAGAAGATGGCAGCTTTGCGAAATTTTAAAATCTCGTTTTTACTTCTTGTGTCCTAATCATGCGATTGAAGTTTGAATACCACGCGTACACAATAATCTTCATGTAATAGTACGTAAATAAAAATCCAACCTGGCGACCATCTGAAATATTTAAACAGTTCTCAATATCTACGAATCTATCACAACAATAAAATTGATTTTTTGTATGTTGATAGAGGCAATTAACATGAGTAGGATATATGAAAATAGGCTGTATAGTTCTTCACGGAACTACTTGTTTATTTATTCATTTGGAATTTTCGAGCTGATTTTTACTAATTTTGATTCTTTTCTTTTTGTATTTTGACTAATTTGGATATTTATGTTTCTTTGAATTTTTGAGCATTTTATTGACATATTGTTTGTTTTCTTTTGTATTTTGACTAATTTCGATTTTTTTGTGTGTTCTTTATAGATTTTACGTAGGCGGCTTCGGTGGCGTAGTCGGTAGCATGCTGAGCTTCTATGCCCAACATTGCGGGTTCAAATCCGACCGAAGTCGTCAGATTTCTTAAGAGCGTAAAAAATCCCTCAGTATGCCTTCCTTCGGAGGGGAATAAAGCCGGTGGTCCCAAGTCATAGATTTATGGCATGTTAAAGAACCTTCCACTAATTACACCTGTGTGAAGCCAAATTGCATAGGTTAAGAATGTAAACATCGCACTTAGGTTCCTACGTTCGTTGCCAAGAGCCGACTGCGGTGACGTCTGGTAGCTAAGTTCTGAACTAGTAGTCGTTGTCAGTGGCGTTTGGCGGCAAAAGTAGGAACTACTTGAAAATTGATCGTCTGCAGTCCTTACTTGAATTAAAACAGATACACACACTAATACAGTCATCGCAATTAACACCGGTTATCAGACAGATTCTACACACACTCAAAGTACACGGGGCTACATGACCGCGTTGTCGCAGCCCCTAAACTTAAGAACCAACCAACCAACCAACCAACCAACGAACCAGATTTTACGTATTTTTCTTTTTTTTTACTCTTTGAGCTTTTGTTTGACAAATTTTGACAAATTGTGATTTTTTAAAATATTTTGACTGTTTTTTTTTCTGTTTTTAGATTTTACGTATCTTTTGTTATTTTAATCTTTGAGGTTTTGTTTGACAAATTTTGACTATTTTTTATTTTGACTGATTTTTTAAATTTATTTTTTAAGATTTTGAGTTATTTGCTTTGTATTTTAGGACTGGTGGGGATTGGACAAATGGGAGAAGTGGAGGAAGCATAAATATATCCCGTTTTTGTCGTGGAGACGATAGCTACTATTCTAGGATTAACCGAACCTTGCACGTATCCGCATTCCTTTACGAAATTCGTTGGTAGAGGTGATCTAATAGACTCATTCACGTCAACCTGTTGACCTCGACGGTCTGCTCGCCCAGGTGGATTATTATTGACATAACGGGTATGTAGAGGTCACAGAATACAAACATTGTCCATCGGAGTTGTGTTGGTGGAGGTGAAAAGTATTGACAGATGCTGGTGACAGCAGTGGCAACTGCTGATTTTTAGCCTACTTTCGAGATCAACACAGGGCGAAAAATTGTGTGTCTGTCTGTGTGAGTGTGTGTACTCTGAATGTCTGCCCCCCCCCCCTTATCAATTCGAACACGGTGAAACTGAATAGGACGAAATTTGGTACAGAGGTAGCACTAGCAAAGGGCACCTCAGTGTCATGCTTTATATCTCCGTATCTTGACGGAAACGTATTGGCGGCCACCCAAATGTTAAAAGCTTGAATCAAATTACGACTAACCTAATCATCCGATCTCAACTAAATTTTGCAACAACATATATTTATATGGCGAGCATCTTTTGACTAAACTACAAGGTCATCAGTCCAATAGTTTGCAGATGGCAACCATGTATGTGTGCAAATCGATTCCCCCTATCAATTCAAACACGGTGAAACCGAATTGAATGAAATTTTGTACAGATGTAGCACTAGCAAAGGGCACCTTATATTCATGTTTAATATCCGTATAACACGTTGTATTTCAACAAGCTACTACAACCAACATTCAATTATTCTCCTTGAAAAGGACAAAGAATTATAACAATACCCATGCATTTAGGAGAAAGTAGGCTATATGTTCTTTACTGAACATCTTGATATAATGTGTAGGACGTGATATGATAGGCTTAACTTAAGGTGATTATTATAGCTGGGCTAAATTGAGATATTAGACTCGGTCTAATATTAATTATTCAGTCGGTCATCACTATTACGAACACATTACACAATACAATACAATCTAATACCACTCCAAAGAAGCGCAAACACTGAAAACAGACTATCCGTTCAGACCGCGTTAAATCGTAACCAATAAGCCCGCTTTGTTGGTTTAAATTCAACCAATAGAGAGACGAGGATCTCATTCGACGTCCTCAGAGCGCCATTAAACACACCAAACCTGCTCATTCCCCCTCAAGGATTCCCATACATTTCTAATAAAGCCATAAACACGTGCTTTGAGGAAGCGAGGCTTCCTTCCTCAGCTTTCTAATCCGGGCGGTGAAGGTCACACTTCACCCATCTAGGGGTGAAATGTAGAACTAGTGAGGGCGCGCAAGGTAGCCCCAAAGACTATTTTACAAAACAATGAATTTAACTATTCTAAACAGTTACAGCTGAGAGCTACATGGATGAATCACAACTGGGTGACAGGATATTATGTCGTGACGTCAAGTGTAGATTGATCCCACACTCCAAGCATCTGTCCTGAGAACTGTACATATGGCCAGAGCTGGACCATGGGGCAGTGGCTATCTCTCTATGAATTTTTGTTCAAATTGGTCGAGTCGTTTAACCCTCCATTGGGCGTGCAGTAGACCTATTTTTAGCCTACTTTTCACATTTTGCAAAAATGAGGAAAAAGTAGACTTATGAGATCGATCCGGGAAAATGTGTGTGTGTCTGTCTGTCTACCTGTCTGTCCTTCTGTCTGGTTGTGTGTGTGAGTGTGTCCCCCTATCAACTCCTAAACGGCAGCAATCGAAACCAAATTTAGTTTGAGTAAATATGTATACCGGAATATCTCAATCCCATATTTGAAAATGATGTCAGTGATACCAACTGCTGAAAAAACGCCCTAGTAATTTGAGCTCCATGTTGGATATCATGGAAGGTATGCATGGGAGCTATTTCAAAATTGGCACACATGTAGATAATACTATTTTAGTCTAATTTCCAGGAGGACATACATGACAGTGTTGCCAAAATAATTTTAAGACTTCTGATATGTCCAATTTTTAATGGCATATAACTTCGACACTAACAATTGGATTTCAACCAAATTTTGTATGTAATATGTGTACATAAACAGATATGAGTGAGCGTATTCTTAAGAGCCACCAGGGCTGCCAACTGTTGATAATTGCTCTCTCTCTCTCTTTTTTAAATCCAAATACAAATATATCAGAAAGTATGCAATCCGACAGCTTTAAACTATGCACACGTAGGCTATAGTACCTGACATTCTACATTAATTTGGAGTAACTTCTATACGTCAGTTCTACCAGCATGATTCTAAGCCTGCAGATAGGACCAATTTTTAAATACATGTAACTTCTATACTGAACCCTTTCAAAGAAGCTTATGAGACTCTATTTCGGGGGGTGTAACAGTCCATATCGTAAGTTGTTGTTAAAGCGCTTCATTAACATGCAGGGTAACATATAACAAAATAACATGCAGGAAAAGTGAAGCCAGGGTAAAAAAAAATGAATTTAATAACAAATCACCTAACTATACAAAAGAATTAACAAAACAAACTCCCAAAAGACTCCCACTGAATAATTAAAATACGCCAAAACTAGGCCAAATCTCTGGAGAGATTAATACACGGACAAAATGTCCTTAAGAAAATCAACAATAATGACAATATGTATGCGCGCGTGTCGTTCTGCATGCTTCACGATGTGTACAATCGAATGCATGATTCGTCATCATCCAGAATAAACATTCAGACGACGAATCCACATTGTTTAGAGCTAGACAGACGCGGGGAACAACTATACAACACTTAAAACTAAACCAACACTTCCTATACTTAAAATGTACAACACTAAATTTCCGCGTGAAATTGGAATCAAACTGTCGTAGCAAAAACATTACTGCCTAAAAACTTAGGACTTCTCACACAAATCAACAGAAGTAAGTTAAGACGTGACCAATAAAAGAAATACACATATGACCGCCGTCAAATTTACAAGTACACTACCACTACACCACACGGTGTGACATACTAAAATTACATGAATTGAGTCATAAACAAAATCAATAGGCTCAAAGCCAACATTTACATTATTAACACGAATATCTATCCATACAACATGCAATGATCCGTCACACACATGGCGAACTCCCCAATTAATTATGGTTCAAAAATGACCATCACAATGAACAGGTTTGCTACATGAAAGCTTAAAGGGGCCAGTTGGAACATGGACTGCCTATCAAAATAAGTCACCAGGCGAGACGGGCGATTTGTGGAAATCTGCATATCTGTCATCCCACGCGTGTATCGAAGAAGCGTGCCCCAAAGCACAATAAATACGTGTGTGTGTGTCAGAACAAAATATCCCGGCATTTCCACCAGGAAATCCAAGAAATCAGCATAATGGACAAGGAACAGCGGTCTCCCTAGAACACCCTGCCTTTCCATCATAATACAACAACAACAACAAAATATGAGGGCGGTAGGACCTCTACCCCTCTTCACGTAGAATCAACACACACACCTGACACAGTAACACACACAGAATCACACGTATGGGTTTGACAGACCCTGAAATAAAAAGACATAAATATTCCACTTGCTGGCGCCACCGTTCCACGCCGTGACTAATTAACCTGAAAAGGACTCAAAAGAAAATCTATCAAATTTAGAACGAAGGTGTTCTACAATTACATCTTAAATCGTTGCACTTGGCAACCCTAATATGACTAATAACCTGTTCAGCAAACATCTTACAGTAATTGCCTCCCTTTCCTATCACAAATATGAACTTTAATAAAGCACCATTTATCGAATGTAACGGGTTTCGCATTTGCATGGATAAACATCACGTACACGCGCCGTGCACATTAAATATGACTCCAAGAAAAACAAATATACAACAAACACTTTGGCCACGCGCCAACGTACATTTAAAACAATTAGTGCCGGTACAAAGAAAAACACTCTAAAACAAGAAAAGACAAAATGAACTATTTACAAAGGTTCCCTGGCCAATCTAACTACATAATTGAATAATCAATTGTTGTACGTCACCGTCTCAGCTTGCAGAACATTATGACATCCATCTCAGCCCATTTCCCTATGGAAATTTAGCACTCCATATTCGTCTTCGTTGAAGCGCCGGACGTCATCCCAACTCCTGACCACACGTTGGACATCTTGATGTAGTCTCCTTGGAAGAAAAGTTCAATGATTATATTTCGACCTGGCTATAATCGCTTGTGGGTTACTAAATTCGCCCACAATTAGTCCTATGCGATTAATTACGAAGACTTTCCCTAAATATCGCTCACACACGCGCAATACACACATGAAAAATACACTTAAAAATATACATGAAGTACACACTTCGAGTCCAACGCCACTGGCTCGACAAACAAGTTACAAAGACTGCCTGACTCACAGTCGCTATCTCGCTCGGTAATCTACTGCTCTGCGCTGCTTTGACCTTCGCTCGGGTGAGCGCTAATTGGAATGTTACAAGTCTTGCCCCTAAGAGCTGAAATAGTCGTCTTTTTGATAACGTTACCAGTTTCAAATCATCACGCACGCAGGCGTGAATTTAGCTCACAAAGCTCACAAAGCTCACAAAGTAATTGACTTCAAATAATTAAGAGCGTTAAAATTTGCTACGCAGACTAGCGTGACTTTAGCTCATCAGAGCTCACAAATAAAATAACTTCAAATATATCAGAGCGTTAAAATCGTTATGCAAACGGGCGTGAAGTTAGCTCACAGAGCTCACGAACAGAAAAGACATCGAACAGCTTCTCGTCGAACAATTTATTAGAAACTGACAGGGTACGGAAGAGTGGGGTGGGTTTAGAAAAAATTTCCAGAGTTTTCATCTCACGCAGATGGGACTAGTATCAATCTTCATCAAATAAATCAATTCCGCGCGCTTTTTACCACTGACGCCATCCATCGCGTGATATTGGCGTGGTCTCTCCCGATTGGTTGATTCAATCTTAGGTCGGTTGTAAGTAACTCGTGACCATTCCTTTATGATTCCAATTCTGGTGCAAGTTGTTACACAATTTGGCCTTGAACTCAAGTTTACCAGGCCGTTCTTCAAGAATAGCTACAAGCTCTCCTTATGTGGCAATCATTGCGACACGCTACCCTGCCTTTATTCTCGACAACTTCCTCAAGTACTGTCTGGGCTGCAGTAATAATATTAATAAATTATGAATGCTTATTTATCGTAGATCAATAAGGGTTCAATACTATCAGTTGGATTTCATCCAAATTTCGTATGTGCTCTGTGTAACATAACATATATGACTAGAAGCATTCTTAATAGTAATCAGGGCTGACAACTGTTAATAAATGCTGTCTATATTGTTTTACCTTAATATTCTAGATAGGTTCATATACTGTAGATTAATCATTGGCATGGATCTTCATTTTAAGAAAAGTAGGCTCTTTAGTTCGTCACGGAACTTCTTGTTTAACATCGTTAGGTGGCCTGGCTGTCGAGACTGCATTCTATTCTCCCCGTTTTCATTGTGGCTAATTGTAGTTTGGAAAATTATGTACAGTGTATATTCATATAGTGTACTCTAAGAGTGCATAACTACTCGGAAATATACTTTTCAACAGTACAATGGCATGAAAGCTCATTTTCCTTTATGAATATCCACAGGAAAATGAACCTAACGGAAATTGTCCTGTCGGACGTCTGGGAGGAGTGGCCAATCCTAAGGAAACGGAGAGCATTGTCAGTTACGACGAATTTCATTGACATCGTCGATATGGTGGATGCTGGATAATATTGTATTTATTTATCGTATGGTTTTAAGTGCCGGGAGTGTCCGAGGATATGTTCGGCTCGCATGAGTCTGCAGCTGCTTCCAGCGGACACCCTTAGGGTGAGCTACAAGTTCCGTTCAATTTCAAGTAGTTCCAACATTCGCCACCAGATATCAATGATGGACTACCTAGTGGTGAACGTAGGAACTTTGATAGAGTGTTCCGACGAAATATAACCTAACAATTTTGCTTCACACAAGTTTAGTCTGTGGAAGAATCATTTACATGCCATAAATCTGTGACATGGGACCGCCGGCCTTACTTCCCCTCCGTGGAAGGCATACTGAAGGAGTTTTAACGCTCTTAAAAATCCGACGACTTCAGCCGGTTTTGAACCCGCTATCTTGGGAACAGCAGTTTAGCATGCTACCGACTACGCGACCGAAGCCGCTGCTGGATATTTATGGGAAAAACAAATATTATGTCATCACCAAGAGAGTAGAGAAGATAAGAAAATATGCCGTATAATTATGTACAATGTGGCTTTTCACCGATATCTCAGTCTCATTCAAGACTGTGATTATATGGGAGCAACTGGGGTATGAGTGGAGCTGACTAATGTCTACGGATGCTGTGAAAGGTTCTACTCGTAGGGTTGGTACTGCTGTACCGACTCAGTGAGGAGAGCAATGGCAAACTACCTCACTCCTCACCTTGCCTAGTATGCCCCATTATATTGCTTCATTTTTTTTGGGGGGGGAGGGGGGGGGGGGGTTCAACCCACATAACCTATGTTGTCACTTTTTGAGGATCCATCCAGCCTCCGGACTGACTACCTAACAACAAGGTAAGGTTTTTGTTTTATGAAAGGGAGCTTGACTTCCGTAGCACATTGGCATCACTCGTGACGTCAATACTACTTGTATTTTGTGTTTTGTGATTGCCTCCTCAGTATGTGCTAGTCATGCGTATTGGTGAGGTGTATCTGTACCAACTGACGAGCCCAAAGGCATACTGGGGCGAAACGCTGGCATTTTATGTTTGATCTGGCCGAACCAATTTTATCATATTAATTGATAATTTATCTGATCAAACGGAAAATAACATCATATTCCCATTTGGGACTATTCATAACCTATTTGGATTGCCAAGGTAAGGTTTTTGTTTTATGAAAGGGAGCTTGACTTCCGTAGCACATTGACATCACTCGTGACGTCAATACTACTTGTATTTTGTGTCTTGTGATGGCCTTCTCAGTACGTGATAGTCATGCGTATTGGTGAGGTGTGTCTGTACCAACTGACGAGCCCAAAGGCACACTGGGGCGAAACTCTGGCATTTTATGTTTGATCTGGCTTACCAATTTTATCATATTAATTGATAATTTATCTGATCAAACGGAAATTAACATCATATTCCCATTTGGGACTATTCATAACCTAATAACAATGTAATCAATAATCATTTATAACTGTCGGTTGTAAAGTGTAATAGCTATGTAGAAATGAAACGATTAGCACAGTGGAGGGAGGCATGGATTGCTGAACCATACCAGTCAAAAGTCTGAAGATTTAAACAACAAGAACTGCCGTGGAAAAGAAATCCCTGATCAGCGGCAAATGATGATGAATATAATGATAATTGTTTCTTTCAGTGGCCTAACATCTATATTATCGGCCACATTGCGTAAAACGACTCATCTGCAGATCAGACCGTCCTTCTAGTTAGTTTGGATGGTGATTTCACATGACAGACACTCCTAAAAGACGAATCACCGTCATGATACAATTTCATAGTTTGATGAATGTTCCACTGGGCAAGAACATGTTGAACTCTTACGAATTGAGACGGTCTGATCTGCAGATGAATCGTTTTCCGCATTGTGGCCGATAATATAGATGTTAGGCCCCTGAGAGAAAAAATTATCAACTGAAACCATGTAGGCCGTGATACGTTTATCTATGGAATGATTAGTGTTCTTTGGAGGTGGCGTTGGTGCGTTTGAGTGGAGGAAACATGAACTGGTAAAACGAGAGTGTCAACTCTGAGGATAGCAGAGATGAGTTTAGACAGTGGGAGTTGAACATTGATAAATAAAAAGTGATTGGAGGTTATTGGAGATAATAAAAGAAAAGTAATTGTATGAAAAAAAGACGTGAAGGAGAATATACTGGATTAATCTGTCTTATTTAATACGTCGTATTAGTTATAGTATTACGGCTTCACCTATAGTTATCCACGGGAGTAAAATTTAATAAAGGATAAAAAAGACTAATTATATAAGTTGGATGTTGCAGTATAATATTAAGCTGCCTTGTTTACTGTAGTGTCCTGGTTGGTGTTATAAACACACCATTCCTGAGATGAATGAGTTCTTGTGTGTCTATTAAAAGAATATTCATTCATAGTAGGCTATTCTATCTAAGAATTGGCGCCCTCCCGGAAATATTTATATCACACGATAAGAACCAATTACAAGGGGCCTAACATCTATATTATCGGCCATAATTCGGAAAACGACTCATCTGCAGATCAGACCGTCTCAATTCGTAAGAGTTCAACATGCTCTTGCCATGTGGAACATTCATCAAACGATGAAATTGTATCATGACAGTGATTCGTCTTTTAGGAGTGTCCATCATGTGAAATCACCATCCAAACTAACTAGAAGGAGAAGAAGAGAAGCTTACGGGAAACCTGTTTCTTTCACTGCACCAAATACATCAAAACACCTAGCCCAACACACCTTCATTATAAAAAATTGCCATAACATTTCAAGGAAAGTTGACGTATGCGTGGGAGGACACCCAATTTATTATGGAGCGCTCTTATAATTTACTTCTGGGTTGTGCAGGAAGTTCAGAGTGTAGAAATACTCCTTCATTTTACCGACAGCTTGGGATGACTGACACATTTTGGGTGTGGTTGGATAAAGCCAGTGAGGCGTTAGAAGTTTCCGCTATTCATTGAAATTCTTATCGATTTTAGTATATAGCCTATTACGTTTTAGGTAGATTTCATTGGAAAGCTGCCTATTGCAATGCGTACCATATTTTGACTTTCGTAAAATGTCATCATATCTTTGCGTTTCACATCATTCAGACCCCAAAACCACCGTCAGTTCAAATGTTTATATATAACTAGGAACCCGCCCCGGCTTCGCCCCGGAACAGTTATTAATGCATTACGCGATAAGCGCTTTTTCCCTATTTATTAGCCTACTTTTCACATTTTTCAAAAATGAGGAAAAAGTAGACTTATGAGATCAATCCGGGAAAATGTGTGTCTGTCTGTCTGTCTGTCTGTCTGGCTGTGTGTGTGTGTGTGTCCCCTATCAACTCCTAAACGGCTGCAGCAATCAAAACCAAATTTAGTATGAGTGAAGATGTGCACCGGGATATCTCTCGTCCATATTTGAAAATGATGTCAGTGCTACCAACTGCTGAAAAAACGCACTAGAAATTTGAGCTCCATGTTGGATATCTTGCAAGGTATGCATGGGAGCTATTCCAAAATTGGCACACATGTAGATAATACTATTTCAGTTTAATTTCCAGGAGGCCAACCATGACAGTGTTGCCAAAATAATGTTAAGCCTTCTGATAGGTCCAATGTTTAAATGCATATAACTTCTACACAATCAATTGGATTTCAACCAAATATTGTATGTAATATCTGTACATAAACAGATATGACTGAGCGTATTCTTAAGAGCCACCAGGCTTTCCAACTGTTCATAATTGCTCTCACTATTTTTTTATCCAAATACCAATATATCAGAAAGTATGCAAGCCAACAGCTTTAAACTATGCACACGTATATTCTGACATAGATTAATTTGGAGTAACTTATATACGTCAGTTCTACCAACATGATTATAAGCCTGCTGATAGTACCAATTTTTAAATACATGCAACATCTATACTATCAGTTGGATTTCAACCAAATTTCGTATGTGCTATGTGTACCATAACAGATATGACTATAAGTATTGTTAAGAGCAATCAGGGCTGCCAATTGTTAATAAATGCTGTCTTCTTTTACCCTAATATCAATATATCAGAAAGTATGCAAGCCAACAGCTCTATACTTTGCACACGTATAGCACCTGACCCTCTTAGATAATTTGGAGTAATTAATATAAGTCAGTGCTGCCAACATGATTCTATGCCTGCTGATATGTCCAATTTTAAAATACATGTAACTTCTATTCTAACAAATGGATTTCATCCAAAATTGGCACAACAAGATATCATAATATTTCTGATTATTTCTGACCAGCACACGCATGGTATTGTTGGCAACATGCTTTTACGCGTGCTGATAGATCCAGTGTCTAACTGCATGTAACGTCCATTGGACTTCAACCAAATGTTTTATTCTGTACCTTAAGAGATGGAACTAAGAATATATTCAGTCACCAGGGCTGCCAACTGTAGTGCTCTATTAGGCTACATTATACCAGGTATATTTTGAACTAATTAGATATTTCGATATTACCAAATTAATTTCGTCATTATTCTAGATAGGTTCATATACTGTAGAATAATCATTGGCATGAAAAGTAGGCTGTGTAGTTCTTCACGGAACTTCTTGTTTTTTTATCGTATGGCTTATGGTGCCGGGAGTGTCCAAGGACATGTTCGGCTCGCCTGAGTCTGTAGCTACATCCGCCAGACACCCTTAGTGTGAGCTAGAAATTCCGTTCAATTTCAAGTAGTTCCAACTTTCGCTACCAGATATCAATGATACCTAGTGGTGAACGTTGGAACTTTCATAGAGCGTTCCGACGAAATCTAACCCAACAATTTAGCTTCACACAAGTTTAGTCTGTGGAAGGATCTTTTATATGCCATAAATCTATGACATGGGACCGCCGGCTTTACTTCCCCTCCGGAGGAAGGCATACTGAAGGATTTTTAACGCTCTTAAAAATCCGACTACTTCGGCCGGGTTTCAACCCGCTATCATGGGCACAGCAGTTCAGCATGCAACCAACTACGCCACCGTAAACTGTCTCCTAGGTAAATGAATGGAGATTGTTGGAAGAAATGAAAACGTAAAAACACTTTTTAGTGGGCGATGTATTCTCTCACGGACTTTTTTTTGTAGATCTTTCGATGCTGAACAATTCTTACTCTCATAGCACCGTATATTGATATTTTAAACGGTTTCACCAGCGTAAGCCTAAAAAGCACATGGACGCCAGGTTATTTTTCGATTTTTTTCACTGAAATCGTTACTGCTTGGCTTTCTTTGATCATAAATGAATTATTTTCTACAGAAACCTTCCTCGACATATCCTTTACAGAATGGTGAAAACCACATCAAAATCCATCCAGTGGATCGCGAGATTACCCGTAACATCCAAGAATCAGGGAAATGGTTTTATACTAAGTGGAGATTAATGTACACATGTACTGTATAGCCTATCACTTTCTTATGGATGCAATAATTACCGCCATTTTCCACTGACTACCTTCAAATTCCTACATAACATACTACCATATACAATCTCAGTTGCGTTCGTTAATTGCCAAAATCGGACCAAGGGGTTTGAAATGGTAGGGCCTTTTTTGAAACAGTGAAATATTGCTATAACTTTCTTAGTATGTGAAAAATCGTATCCATTCAAAGTTCGTACTATTCTTCGGTTAAGGGCCATAAACCTATTCCAGTTGAGTTTATTATAGTACTACCATTGGCCAAAAGGGTGTAAAAATGGAGTTTTGAGAGAAAAAAATCATACCTCCCTTAATAGACAGTTTTAAAATGGCCAATAGTCCTCTAAACATTACCTAAAACTTTCGTCTGAAAGAATTATTGATAATAATAATAATATCGTATGGCTTTGGGTGCAGGGTGCAAGCTTTGTTATTTGCGCCCAGAGGGCAGCTTACATGTGGAATTATTGTTGTTCCTTGGGGCGCTATGAAAGCCAAGGAGGTTAGATATCTAAGCTCCTTGACACTACAGCGCTTTCTAGTAGAAAAAGGAGGAACTTTTGTGTTGGCGGAAAATCCCGAGATTAATTTTGCCATTATGACGACTTACTGAATCCAAATGGGTTCTTTAACATGCCAACAAAGTATGGCATGCGTGTCGTGATTTTAGTCGCCTTTCAAAAACCACTTATCATGGCCAGGAGCAAGTTTGGGGTTGGTAGACTGACACGATAACCACTCACCCATCATTACGCCAAGGTATGAGCGAAATGTTTTCGGAATTATAAGAAGATATGCTAAGTATGTGGAATTTTGGAAGGTATAAGCTTACAACAAATTGGCAAATAAAGTGAATTCGAAATATTCTTCTTTGATCGGTGAAATCTACCTCCGCCTTCCGGCGTGCCGAGAGGAGTTCATTTATTATTAGTTAGTAGCAGAATACAGCGGAAATAAGCTTCAAATTTTAAAGGACCTTTTGGATAATCACCAGTGATTATGTCAAACATCCTCAGCACGCACATTAATTTTCAATAACTACCCTCATTTGCGGGCTGCCTTAAACACAATAGTACATTATGCAACGAGCCTATATTGGCAATAATTAACACACGGGTATGTTTATGAAACGAGCGAAGCGAGTTTTATAATTTCCATACGAGTGTCTTAATTACCATTATAGGTGAGTTGCATACGACTGTTTATATTCGACGATAATATTATAACTTTATTTAATTTAATTTTATGTTCGAACAGAAATATTCATAAATATCTGTCGAGATTCAGTCACATGAATTTAGTGATTGGAGTGCAAGCGCCGAATTTGCTCTCTGTGCTTTAAAGTTCTCTGACCCACGCTTGCGCTCTGTCTGCTTGATAATGCCATATGTTTACAGCCTGCCGATCTGCACCAGCATTCACTCAAACTGTCACCGAAGTTGTATGAAAGAAAGTCCATTGTAGAAATTGGAGTTGGTGACATTAAGGTACAGTGCTATTTCTTGTCTCATATACGCCAGTTTATTTACGCGAACATATGGGACGGTGCACTTTCCATGTCGGTAATTTATATAGAAGGATGCTGTGTTGCTAACTTCTGGACGTAGATTCATACATTTCTTGCATACGTCATAGTATTTTCTTATTACATTAAAGGTTCGTGCTGATTTTGTCTTTGTGTTTGCCATTTATAACTACAATGGTTGATCGGATATCTTTTACATTGTCAACTTTCAAATCATGTAATTCATGTCCGACATGTTGAATTGTGTGTTCAAGTGCGAAGCTATCAAGTACCTAATTGGTCACACATCATACTTCTTGAGCTCTGATTGGTTGGATAAACTGTATCATAATGAAAACTAGTACTTTAATGACCATCATTTTGATACAGTTTTCTGACATATAATATTTACATTTCGACATCGTCGGATATAAAGTTTTTTATTAATTAACTAGCTCCGCATGGTATCCTTAACGGTTTACCCAGCGTAAGCTTAAGAGACTCCCGACGGCTGGTCCCAGACTTAATTCAGAAAAGCCTAGGTGAACAGTGAAACTCCAAACACATATACTCTTCTCTGAAGTCTTAACTCGACACGATTCGACAGTTTGATGCTGGCCGAAGCTGGGGTGATTGGCTTGTGCGCTAGCTCGTAAACTTGCTCCGAACCTTTTCCAATGAATGGACATTGTTGGAAGAAACGAAAACGTAAAAACACTTATAGTGGGCGTTGTATCGAAGATAGAGATATGCTGTCTCGGACTATTTTGGTAGAACGTTCATGCTGAGCAATTCTTACAATCATACTACAGAGCTATTTTTAACGGTTTGCCCAGCGTAAGCTTAATGGGCGCACGAACGGCACGTTTCTCTTCGACTCGATTCACTGAAATCGTTACTGCTCGGCTTCCTTTAGTCATAAATAAATTTTTTCTACAGAATCCTTCCTCGAGAAATCCTTTACAGAATGGTGAAAACCGCATCAAAACCAAACCAGTGGTTCTCGAGATTACCCGTTACATCCAAGAATCGGGAACTTTGTTCTATACTATGTAGAGATACGTGCAGACTGATATTGTAGAACAACATTTCAATGATGACGGCAAATAAATTTACTAATAATTGTTTATTCCACAGAAAGAAATCTGGGTAAACCTTTTTCGGTCCGGTACTAGGCCATGGAACCCAATTGAAAACAATAGAATGGTACAGAAGTTAGTGCACGAACAATAGACTATCAAAATTTAGCACCACAATATCAAGGACATTATACACTCAAATGTATTTTGGTCTAAAATTGATGTATTTTGCACTAATTAACTTTTTAAATCCATGATTTAATAAGTTTTGATAGTTTATGTTCGATGATGTCGAAATGTAAATATTATGTCAGAAAACTGTATCATAATGAGGGTCATTATAACACTATTTTTCATTATGAAACAGTTTCTCCCACATATCAGAGCTCAAGAAACAGTTCTGTGCCCAATTAGGTAAGGATAGCATCGCATCTGCGCTGACTTCCACAGCCTGCTATTTTAAATTTCACTGCGAGGCTAGTGTCATAGTGGGGGTATTTGAGAAGGCCATGGTCAAATACAAGGTATTCTCTGCGTCCCATGCGCTCTGTTCAGTACATGAAACTAGTGAAATCTCTTCAGATAGTTATGAATAGACTTGATATGTTTGAATATAAAATACTTATAATTATCGTCAAACTTAAACAGTCGTATGCAACTCGCCTATAATGGTAATGAAGACACTCGTTGCATAATGTACTATTATAGTCAGTATTGAAAAATCCAATATACTTTCATCGTCGTTCAAATGGGCCTTATCACGAAATCTTACATGAAAACTGAAAGATTTAAAAACACGAAAACCCTCTAATAGTTTGTTTTCAAAATAAAAGTCAACCGAAAGAATTAAACCTAAATACCAAGTACTTTTGTAACAACCGTGCTCAATAGAAAGCTCTGATAAATAAGCCAACGTTAGGAGTAAATCTCTGCCCCAACTGACTAGGGATGAAAGGGGAACAGTGAACGTAGTCACGTGTAGTGAACACTCTAAAAGTGTGATTTCTCCCTTACTGCAATCACTGCCTCGAGATGACAAGAAAAATGTTAAAACGTAATTGGCGCCATAAAATTCAATAATTGCAAAATAGTCAACAATGAGGTGTCAAAATACACAATGGGAAGAATTAGTCCTATACTGAAGAAGCGTTTACATTGCTTTCGCTTTACGGAAAAGTTAAGTGAAATCGGTTGAAATAATTAAAAATTAAATTACCACCACTAACAATTCCATATTACTGGAGTGATCCACTTTGTATGCCGGTCTGTTATACCGTCAGCAGAGAGAACGTAATTGATAACACATCTAAGTGGAACTATTAACAAATCACTAATTAATGTAGAAAATATAATTTGGAAATCTGTTTAACTCTGATAACGGCCAAATAGAATGTAGGTTAATAACGTTAGTTAATACTTAGCTAATTAAATAATTAATAATAATGTCACTTGCTGACTAACAGAAGGAGCGGACCCTTGACAAAGCCTAAGGCAGTTTTCGGTGAAACATCGGGAGCAAACATCATGCATGGGCCGCGGCCTACAAGCTCTGACACATTGTACATAGCACTTCACCAATCATCCTCACCATTATTACATTTTGAGCTTTATCAACCATTATAGTGCCACGAGCCCGATATATCGGCCTCGTTTTTCCATATTTTTTTAGTGTTTTTCTCAGCCTCGCAGCTCCAACACAGTTGTAACCAAGAAGACGCGGGGATAACTGGATTTATAATAAGTATTATTTGAACAAGCCTCAGTCAGCTGACTTCCCGCGTGTGTTATCTTCTGAAGACGTGCATGTTTATGATATAGGCTACGTGATGATGAATATGGCTAGCTCTTCAAACGAAGGGAAAATAACTATAGGCTAGTTTTAATATTTGTAGAAATTGATCATACTCGAAACTTATTTTACAGAATTACTCTAAACTTGGGATATGTGTACACAATTCAATAAATATTAACATGATTATCACAAAATACGCTAATTAGATTGTGTAGGCTGCCAAAAAAATGTCCAATTAATTCTCTTTACACACAAGAAATCTGAACAATATGTTTACCTACTACAAAAATTATCTACTGTATATCTGAAAAAATACAGGTAGGGGATAATTTTCATCAAACACTTGTATTTTAACTTAATTTGATATGGCAATTTTACTATAATCACTCAATAGTTGCCCGGCATCTAAAGGGTTAACAGTCCTGAAGATATTTGCCTGATAATCGAAACATGTCATACCTGTAACACCTCTCTACCTGTGTAATAACTGCTTAACAATAAATTTATGATTTTTATTCAGGTAGAGTTATTGACCTCCACACATATCTAATTGGGCACTATTACATTGCATTTAGTAACGCTGACGTATTAATCGACATGGCAAGATAAAGTTTATGAGTTCACAACACTTTGCTGCTATAGCCGCAATGGTGAGTGATCCCGTTTCAACAAGGCTATTTAGTGTTCTGTCTTGTGGGAATAATTTAAAATTATATGGTCTTGGAGTGGAGAATATGAGAAAGTAGAAGCCATAATTGTATGATTTGTATGTTAAATGAAACTAGAATACTTACGTGGAAGAATCAATTCCACGCTTGATTTAGATATTAAATGATGTATAACTCTAGCAGTGACCTCCGGTTATGAAACTTGATCTCTAGAATCATTTCATATATTCTGAGCATCAAGCGGTACACATGGCAATGAAAGAGAACAGGGTATTGAATCAGATTGTTACTTGTTCTCAGTCACGCTATCATCAATGATACAGATCGTTTTGGCATTTCGATACAATCTAACGATCCTGGATATCAAAATCATCCTGGTTTTTATTTACACAAGAACCAGATATGAACACAATCACATGCACAAATAGAGGACAAGGATTTTACCATTGATGGACAAGTTCATACAGCTGCTCTTCGATGACTCCTGAACCAAAGAGTGTATTTTTATCGTCAGGAAATTGGAATTGTGTTAAAGCGTTCATACCGTTGTTAACTGACAGAAAATTGATTGCTGTAGCATTGTCACTTAGCACAGTACTGCGATACGCAACAAAAGTTAACTAGCGGACCCGAGCGAGAAAACTCGCATGCTCATAAACCACACTTTCCCCAATAGGTTTTAGAATGCAATTCGTCACTGCTAATGTCCTTTGTGTGCTGAGTCCATTGATTGACAGCGAACCTGTAAATGAATTAACTTTTAATAGTTTGGACATGAAACAGGCGTCCTTACGGCCAAAAAGAGACACTGAACAGCAATGATGTCGCGTATTTTCCTACAGCGACAGTATTTACAAATCGCACACTTCTTATAAAAATTGATATTTATGAAATTAGAATGCAATTCGTCACTGCTAATGTCATTTGTGGGCTGAGTCTATTGATTGACAGCTTAGCTGTAACAGTCACCGGTTATTCGATATTTATGAAATTATACGATTTGAGTATTCATTCCTTTGATTTACTGTTTCTGAAATCCATGCAAAATGATATAGGAAAATCCTCAGAATGTTAAAATGACATGAAACAGGCGTCACAGCGGCCAAATTGTGAAGTGGACAGCAATAATTATGGAGCGTACTTTCCTGCAAATCGCACATTTCGTAGATATTTTTAAAAGTCGTCTCTTAAAACAATTATGGATATTTATAAAAATTAAAGTGCAATTCGTCACTGCTAATGTCTATTCTCTTTCATTTGAATGCTCATTAGTCACGATCGGTCGCTTGTGAGCGCCAAAGGAGGAATCTATACTACTGAAATAATACACACATCAAAAAAAGTTTTGCATCACCTCGTTTCCAAGAGTTCCGGAACCGTTAAATACAAAGGGAATAGAGATCAACACAAACAACATTTCAGCTCGTTTTATTGCTCATGAGACCCACACATTGCATGTTGTACCATCATACAGCTAGACTTTCAGCATTTGTGGTCCAGATTGCAGTACACACCACTACCTCTAATACCCAGTAGCACGTCCTCTTGCATTGATGCATGCCTGTATTCGCCGTGGCATACTATCCACAAGTTCATCAAGACACTGTTGGTCCAAATTGTCCCACTCCTCAACGACAATTCGGCGTAAATCTCTCAGAGTGGTTGGTGGGTCAAGACGTCCATAAACAGCCCTTTTCAACATATCCCAGGCATGTTCGATAGGGTTCATGTCTGGCGAACATGCTGGCCACTGTAGTCGAGCGTTGTCGTTATCTTGAAGGAACGCATTCACAAGATGTGCACGATGAGGTCGAGAATTGTCGTCCATGAAGACAAATGCCTCTCCAATATTCTGCCGATATGGTTGCACTATGGTCGGAGGATGTCATTCAGGTATCGTAAAGCCGTTTCGGAGCCTTCCATGACCACCAGTGGCGTACGTCGGCCCCACATAATGCCACCCCAAAACATCAGGGAACCACCACCTTGCTGCACTCGCTGGACAGTGTGTCTAAGACGTTCAGCCTGACCAGGGTGCCTCCAAACACGTCTCCGACGATTGTCTGGTTGAAGGCATATGCGACACTCATCGGTGAAGAGAACGTGATGCCAATTCCGTGGGGTCCATTCAGCATGTTGTTGGGCCCATCTGTACCGCGCTGCATGGTGTCGGGGTTGCAAAGCTGGACCTCGCCATGGACGTCGGGAGTGAAGTTGCGCATCATGCAGCCTATTGCGCACAGTTTGAGTTGAAACACGACGTCCTGTGGCTGAACGAAACGCATTATTCAACATGGTGGCATTGCTGTCAGGGTTCCTCCGAGCGGCAATCCGTAAGTAGCGGTCATCCACTACAGTAGTAGCCCTTGGGCGGCCTGAGCGAGGCCTGTCATCGACAGTTCCAGTATCTCTGTACCTCCTCCATGTCCGAACAACATCGCTTTGGTTCACTCTGAGACGCCTGGAAACTTCCCTTGTTGAGAGCCCTTCTTGACACAAAGTAACAATGCGGACGCGATCGAACTGCGGTATTGACCTTCTAGGCATGGTAGAACTACAGACAACATGAGCAGCGTACCTTCGTCCTGGTGGAATGACTGGAACTGATCGGCTGTCGTACCCCCTCCGTCTAATAGGCCCTGCTCATGCATGGTTGTTTACATCTTTGAGCAGTTTTAGTGACATCTATGAACAGTCAAAGGGACTGTATCTTGGATACAATATACACAGTCAACGTCTATATGCCGGAGATCTGGGAACCGAGGTGATGCAAAACTTTTTTTGATGTGTGTATGATGACTAGCGGACCCGTGCGAGAAATCTCGCATTTTCATAATACCGGTAGTTTTAAGGTTTTAGACGACGACTCATAATTGCAGCATGTTACAGCAACAGAATTTGCAAATAGCACACTCCTTACAAAAATCGAGATTTATGAAATTAGAATGCTGAAGAAAAACCTGTATCACGGCCTATTAACAAACTTGAAATTCCATAAATCCATTGTTTAGACGCATGAGTTTAAATCATGTGTGTGCTGAGTCCATTGACTGAAAGCTTAGCAGTAACACTCGCCGATTATACGATTTGAGTATCGGTACTCAATCCATTGATTTACTGATTCTGAAAACCATGGGATATGATAGAAGAAAACCCTGTAAAAGAATAAACGTAATGTTTTATAGTTCTAAGGTTTTTGACGACTTAACACTCACCAGTTATACGTTGATTTACTGTTTCTGAAAACCATTCGAAATGATCGATATTTATGAAATTAGAATGCAGAAGAAAAAACTGTAAAATAATTAACGTTTAATAGTTTTAAGGGTTTAGACGACAACTGATAATTGCAGCATGTTTGAGCATCAGTATTTGCAAATCTCACACTTCTTACAAAAATTGACATTTATGAAATTATAATGCAATTCATCACTGCTAAATTATGAAATTATACGATTTGAGTAGAGCCTTCACATTCCTTTCTTTTACTGTTTCTGAAATCCATGCAAAATGATAAAGGAAGGTCCTCATAATGTTAAAATGACATGAAACGGGCGTCACAGCGACCAAAATGTGAAGTGGACAGAAATTATGGAGCGTATCTGCATGCACCAACAGTATCTGCAAATCGCACACTTCGTACAGTTTTTAAAAGTATTTTTTTAAACAAATTATTGATATTTATGGAATTAAAGTGCAATTCGTCACTGCTATTGTCTATTCTCTTTCATTTGAATGCTCATTTTTACGATCGGTCGCTTGTGAGTGCCGCAGGAGGATAGATACTACTGAAATAATATATATGATGATGATGCTAGACTTGCCATAATTATGTTACCGTACTTAGGGCCGTTTTTACCAATTCTTTACTAACGATTAGTTAGTTAATTCGTATTGAACTCAAATACGAGAGTTAATGCATGATTATCGTTGATGCATTTCACGATGCCATTCGGGTTCCTAATTAATTAAATGAGCTTTAAGGCTCTCGTGCACGTTGTGTCGACTTGGTTTCACCATGGAGAAACATGGTGGACAGATCAAGAAGCGTGTAGCACTCTTCGTTGTTTGCGATGCTTTCTTGAGATTTTCTGGAACATAATTAGGAAAGAAAGGGAAATTAATACCGAAGACCTTATTCGTGGCAAAAGCTTAAAATGATATGAACAATAGTACATTATGCAACGAACCTATAACGGCAATAATTAAGACACGGGTATGCGAGTTTTATAATTTCCATACGAGCGTCTTAATTACCATTATAGGCGAGTTGCATACGACTGTTTATGTTAGACGATAATTATAACTATTTCATGTTCGAACATAAATATTTATCAATATCTGTCGAGATTTAGCCAGTTTTATGTACTGAACAGAGTGCATGGGACGATGAGAATACCTTGTATTTGACCATGGCCTCCTAGAATAGCACACTTTGACACTAGGCACGCAGTGAAATTTAAAATAGGAAGGCCGTGGAAGTCAGCTCAGGTGCGATGCTATCCTTACCTAATTGGTCACACAACTGTTTCTTTAGCTCTGATTGGTGGGAGAAACTGTTTCAAAATGAAAAATTGTATAAGTACATGTACAAACATAGTACAGTTTTCTGACATATGTATAATATTTACATTTCGCCATTGTCGAACTTGAGGTATTTTGGAGAACTGGCAGTTTCATTTAATTAGCTAAAAAGGACAGTCTCTCCCCATTGTCTTTGTAGCGTAAGTGGTCGCGTTGTTGACTGTGAGTATACAGGGTGTCATTTATGTACTTGAGTACCCTTAAGGGGCGTGTAGTGGATGGGTATAGGATCAATTTGTGATAGGGAACCTGGGGCCGGTATGGCCTCTTAACCCCAGAAAACAGGTTTGTTTCAGGCTCTCCGCCCCTGTAAAGTAGGGAAGCGCGCCATGTTTTGCTCTGAAGTCAGGCACTCATTCGCTGTCAACGGTCTTGGCGCGACTACAGCTCAACGCTGCGTTAGCTAAGAGGATAGCGGCGAGCTGCGGTGCCTCAGTGGTCCTGGGGTGCCATGCCTTCATTTTTTTTTTAAGGGAAGGAGGGGGCATAGTCACAGTGCGTGTTTATTCTGTGCTGATTTTTAGCCTACTTTCGATTTTTGCAAAAAATGAAAGTAGACTTATGAGATCAACACAGGGCGAAAAAAGTGTGTCTGTCTGTGTGTGTGTATGTGTGTGTGTGAGTCTCTGTGTGTGTGTGTGTGTATGTGTGTGTGTGTATGTGTGTGTGTGTGTGTGTCTGTGTGTGTGTGAGTGTGTGTACTCTGAATGTCTGTCCCCCCCTATCAATTCGAACACGGTGAATGCAAATTGAACGAAATTTGGTACAAAGGTAGCACTAGCAAAGGACACCTCAGTGTCATGTTTTATATCGCCGCCATCTTTACTAAAACTGAATGGCGGCCACTCAAACGTTCAAAACGTAAAATCAAATAACGACTAACCAAATCATCCGATCTCTACCAAATTTGGTAACAACATACCTTCGTATAGGATGCGTCTTGTGACCAAATTACAAGGTCGTCCGCCATACCATTTCAGGATGGCGGCCGTGCGAATTATGCAAACTTTATAATCCATATCATGGGACCCACCAGTTCCGATTATCGAGCCGAGAATCGTTTTAACTGTTCTAAAGGAAGAGGCACGTTCGAAATTAAAAGTTTATTTTGTAATACTATAGTGCAGACGTGATTTTAAAAAGCTGAACTGATTCAGTAATAAGACAAGATGGCAGCGGATATCTTGTGCCGGACTTATATTTCACTAATTTGAGTATTGCATGCAATATAGCGTACTGATAAAAAATAAATAAACTTTGTATGAAATGCTTTATATATAAATAATATACTCCAGTGATGAAATCGTTTAGTATAAATCATTATTTGCTAACAAGTTCTATGTAAGTCATTTTAAATAGAACGATATTCGTTGACACAATTAGCTCAGTGGCCCAGTTGGTCACTGGTCGTGGCCGAGTGCGGTACGTGTGTGCGCGCTGTGTGACCGCATTGGAAGAGGTTACGGTTCCTAATACCGGTGCTTCCTTAGTTCCACGTGTGTACTGACCTTCCGTGTGTCATTCGGACAATACTTTTTTAAGTAGTGTTCCAGATAGGACAACAAAACCAGAAACCCAGATAACCCCGCTGAAAATCATGTCCGGATACCAGAGAAAAAACACCGTACGCTGCCAATGGGACAGGCAGAGTTCTCGCCCTTCACCAGGAGAAATTCACCGCTGGATTGGCGATACCCTCCGGTTGACTGTCGACCAAGTAGAAGCCATCCAGTTAAATGCGCACGAAAAAACCATGTACATCATGGTAATCACCATATCTATTTATCAGAAATTGTTAAATACTTTTGCAGATCCTATTAAATTTCAGTATGATTCAGGCGAAATGACCAATGTTAAGCTCTCCACAGCGGATTCCAATTTTACCACAGTGCGTATATTTAATGTCCCACTCGAAGTACCCCCTGAAATTTTCAAATCCGTCCTGTCGAAATATGGCACTGTGAGTGACGTCAGGAAAGAACAATGGTCTTCTGCTTATCAGTTCCCGGTGTATAATGGAATACGTGCCGTAACTATGGAAATCAAGCAAGATATCCCCTCCACTGAGGCTTTTGGTGGCCATTCTGGCTATATAACGTATAATGGACAGAAACAGACCTGTTTAATTTGCAATGCTACCACACATCTACGTATTAACTGCCCAAAGAAAATGATTCCCCTTGGTATAACTCCTACACAACAACGACGTGTACAATACTCGGAAGTTGTGACGCAGCAAACGTCATATGAAAACATGCTCATTGATCAGTCAGCAGAGACAACACCAGGAGTGACCTCGGATACATCTGACGCAGAACTGGTACCTTGCCCTGACCAGAGCTGCGAGACACAGAGTGCCCCTGTGCTCTCGGCAACCTGTATCGCAGCCTTAGAACCAACTCTGCCGTTACTACAGGCTGCCACAGAAATTTTGTCTTCACTGCCCCCGACTTCGCTGGTCCCTACCGACTCACTTAAGAATGTTGATCGGGGATCCGAGAACGTCTCTAAGAAGATTAAAACAAATGCTTCGATTGCCGTACTGTACCCGTTTAAACAATTTGAGCTACTTGTCGTATCCGAAGATCAGCTGGATTGCAGAATCTCGAGGTCCCCGGCTCAAAAACCTGGAAATCCTACCAACAATAGATAAAAGGGGGGGTGCACACTTTCTAAGATCATGTTTTGGTAGAGCAAAATGGGTATATCAACAAAATAAACGAAGAGCTCGAGATACAAACTATTCTCGGTTAAGTGGGCGAAATTAGTGGTTCAATAAAACCTCAAATGCACCAAAACATAATCCTCCTTCATAACTTAAATAAATCATCAAAACGCAGTTACAAAATTAACAAATAAATTTATTAACGAAGTGATAATAAATAAAATGAATTAACAAATATTCCTTTAACAATTACATGCAATCCGCAAATGATTCTGCGAAAATTCCTATAATAAGATTAAGACATTAAATCATCGTCCCATGGACGTTAGAAGTACTCCACTCCTTATATAAAATTAAATAAAAACAAATTATCAATCAGCTGTTTGCATAACAGCTCTTAAATTTTACTCTTGTTCCCTAGTAAAATATGAACAAAGATCGGTTTTAATACATCCAATGTCTTCCCATGACATTTCTACTTACTATTCCAATGTCCTCCATTGGTAAAATTAATAGAAATTAATTTTATACTGATCTTCTATAAGATCACCTTTACACAATAGTAAACAACCTTATTGTATTTAAAGAACGTCGTCACGTTCTTTAAACGTCACTCCAATTTATGGTTTAAACGTTTAAAAACATTTAAGTACATTAAACTTTCGTTTAATTGTCAACTAAGGTTCCCAAAATTATTTAATGATTAATGGTAGAAATTATTATTAAATAATTTAATTAAAGACTATTAATATTTCCAAATTATTAAGTAGTTTGTAAAATGTTCGTTATTTAAATGTTTATTAATTATTAAAAATAATTATTAATAATGTTAATCCAAATAATAAACCATATTATTATTATTGTTTTAGGGTCAGATGGTTGTTAAGAAAGTTATTCAGTTAACTTTATTATATCGTTAAATTCTCCTAGTTATTAATAGTATTGTATTTAAATATTGTTAACAAATGTCTTATGTTATTTACATAATTCGTGATGATTCTCAATCATCCAACCTTCCTCCTCTGTTCAACTACTGACAATCCCAAATTTTTATGCTCTTAAATAAAGTATCACTGTTACATTTTCATATCGCTATCATCATAGTAAAGATCTTTCGTTTCATAAATGGGCATACATACATCGCCGAACGGTTAAGTTAAGCTTATATAATTAATGTCTTATCCTTGATAATATCTTAATAATGATCAACAACATTTCACTTTCTATCCGTTTCCCAAATATTTTCCGCCAATAGAACTAATCAATTCAACTAAGAGTCGTTTTACAATAATACTGGACAACTAAGGTATTACTTAATTCTTTACTGTAATATATTTACTTATAATTTTCAAATAAACGCTCACAACGCGTATAATGACCTTCCCTTCTCTAATAGACTGAACAAATATCCACAGAATACTCAAACAACGACTTCTCTCAATTACATACGTAAATTCCGTATAACATTTTCCTCAGCTTGATATTACACAAATATAGCTGCTATAATTCTTTACTTCAATCTCTTAATACAGTATTCTGCCATAACAACTTATTAAAATTGCATATAATGCCTTGCTTTCATAATAAATTCGCTTATAATAATTACAGCGTATAGCTCTTTCAGATGTTGTGAAAATACATAATAACCGACTCTATTAAACAGTGATGACGTAATGGTTTACTAGTATAAGTTACTTTAGATTTCAAATAATTGTCGTTAACATTTAATAAATATAAACATTCGTTACTTCTCTCTGGTCTTTCCAAAATATTGCGTTAATGCAATTAAAGTCAATAACAATCTCCAAGAGTGTTGTAAAATTCCGTAGAATACTCAAACGTGCTGATTCGTCCGAGCAGATAAGATCTCTCAAATAAAATAAGATAATTTATCCACAGATAAATTGTTATTAATTATAACTGGCTAAAGTGGAATGTCTAAATAATGTTTCATCCTTCCACCATTTCAAAATGTCTAATTAAATAATTACTTGAACGAAGTCAGACTTGAAGATAACTATAAAGTCTTGGAAATGTCCAAATGATAATTCATTTCCAAATAAACATTCTTTTCAAAGTCTAAGTTGCTTGGGTAAAGTACTACCATTTTCTAGAATATTGAATAATATCCAATAAAATTCCAATAATATCCCAATAATGTTCAATAAACTTCAATAAAATTCAATAAAATTCCCAATGAAATTCAATAATATACAATAAAATTCAAATAAAATTCAATAAAATTCCCAATGAAATTCAATAATATACAATAAAATTCAAATAAAATTCAATAAAATTCCCAATGAAATTCAATAATATACAATAAAATTCAAATAAAATTCAATAAAATTCCCAAAGATACGTGGATCGAAAGAACTTCGATAAACGAAATTACTAATAAAATGAGCTTAAATCTCAAAACCTATAAGTCAAAAATCCAAATGTTACTATCCGAAAATCTCACTAAAAAAAAAATTAAGGTTTAAATGTCGAACGCGGAAAAATAATTTCTGGGCTTAAACTATTTCACACGCAACAAAATAATTTATCGTTGAAATGGTCTCATGCTCTCTAATATTCTAGTCTACAACTAGCTACTAACAAACCAACAGCTACTAATGAGGATAACTTTTTCTACCTTGCGATGACATCTTGTAGAAGAAGTATGGAGAGAATTACTGACGACACCAGCAATTCCACACTTACTAATCTTCATCCTCGTTCTTGGGAAAACTGCCTTGCCACGACTCGAACCCTGATCCCCGATCGTCAATCTCCCTGGCTGGCTTCGAACACGGAGCTCTCCTCGATCAGCGGAACCGCAAAAATCCCCCAGTCTCGAAGTATAATGGACTGCTTCGCTTCGGGTCTCATAATATCTAGTCATGACGCGGTAATCAAGTTCCATCTCGCAACGTTGGAATGCAGCCTCGAAGTTGTTACACCACATCTTATAATTTTAAGATTAATTTCGGTTGCCCGGTATCCCAGTCCGGCAGTGTAACATCACATTCCCTGCGCATGACTTGGCTTAAAACATGATCACTACAGCGTTAAATGCAACGTTAACTGTTCCCCTCAACGCTTGCATGTCGAACATTTCGATAAAAAGCTTGCCACTATGCATGACTTGCTGTAAATGGGATCTGCTGTCCTTCAAATGTTAGCACAAGCAGATAACGGGCCTTGCCTTCTCGCCTGTATAGCTGACACGCACCAAGCGAAACGTGCTTGTATAACGAAAGTGCTTTCAACAAAGAAAACTATCTTATTCTTTCGAATATCGCCTTGAAACTTTCATATAAAGTGCACACGATGTTTCTCTTTAGTTTAGTCAAACTTTCAATACTAGTTTCACACGAGAACTGATATTATGACAATATTCTGTTTCCCACATCTTCACCGGACTCCCCATGTTAATTTTTGACCGATGGAACTGCCTCCATCGCCGACAAACTATCTTCGCGTGAGACCCTAATCTCGCACACGCTAATTTCAGGAACTCAATTGTCGCAGGTCCGCTCTACTCGACACCTCCACACAAAAGACCTCGATCAGCGGCGCGTCCCCACGCACCTCAAAACCAATCGAATGGCGCCTCATGAAAAGAAGCGGCAAAACAATCATTACTGAAATCTTCTTACTGGATTATCAAACTTCCATCTCTGGGTGACTATCATAAATCCTTTTAATTTAGATCCTTTCTCAATAGTTTTAAATGTGCAGATTCTCTCTTCTTTAATAAATGGCATTTTATAAATCGACGAAGCTTCTCATCAAGCCCGCTCATGTCTCCTTCCCTCACTGATTCTGGCAATTGGATTAGCCAATCAACGCATTTCTCTTCGAACTCTACAAGTTGCTATGGGCGGCCTAGCGAAAATCCTACGCAGCATTGCCCCAGAGCGGCTTCTCTTCGCCATTTTGTTGTTGTCCAACACAATCTGAAGCTTCCTCTCGTATTAAAATTTTAAAAATGTCGTAATTCCTCCAAAAATATCGCAATCTTCTCCAAATTTCACCAAAACGTCCTAAATAGCATCCTGTCCATCCTGAATCATTTAGAATTCGAGTTCATTTTCCCCTTAACGCTTGAATCAAAGCGTGACCAATGCTTTTATTCGGGTTCCATAAAACAAACTTTGAAATAGAATTCTAAATTCGTTTGTTAATCCACTCTCTCATAAAACTTCTTCAGATTCTTGGTATTAAATCTACCATATCTTTCTCTAGATTTGTCATCTCCTCATCTCTATTCTTCTGGCTCTTCTTTGTCCTCAGTTCGGTAAAAAAAAATCATTATTCGTGACATTGCGATATGACAAGTGACCTTCATTTAATTGCGCTTCGTAATTGGAGTTTGTTTTTGTTCAGGGGCTGTTTCTTCAGCTCTTCCCTGTTGACTAGTGCCTGGTTTAGGGTCAACTTCACTCCTGTTGTTATTTCCGGAATCTCGAGTTGTATTCCCCTGGTTAGCGTTTCTAATGTACTCCTGACCTTCACGATACCTCTCATTATACTGCTGTCTAGAAAATACATCGTCGTTATAGTTTTTATAGCGGCTATAACCTCTATTGTTTCGATTATTCTGATCATTTCGTTGGTTGGAGTTGTAGTTCTTATAATTGTTATTATTATAGTTATTGTTATTGCGGAAATAACCTGTCCTTCTGTTATTTTCTCCATTTCTACGCTCCTCTTGCTGGTAAGGTCTACCTTCTCTGAATCGGCGGTACCTTGGTTCATACCGTCTGTCTCTAAAGTAATTGTTCCTATCAGGACCTGATTTAGTTTGAACTTGATTCGTTACTTCTTCCGTTTGTTGGGTCTGATCAATGACTATCGTATTCACCTCTCTACTATCCTGCCTGTTTCTAGTAATTACATTAGGCATGGAGCTTGTGTAGTCAAGTCTACGAAGTAGTTCATCCATCTTGGCAAGATCATTGACTCCTGACGATATTAAATTACGTCTGACATCGACCGGAAGCTGCCTAGAAATAGCTTCTATCAACTCTGTTTGTGTCAAAGGGGGTTGAAGGTAACGTAGTTTCGCTAATTGCATATTAAAGAAATCAGCGTACTTAGTTGGGAGAGTTCCTAAGTATTTCTTAGAATAAACCTCCGCTCTCAAATCTTGCTGTCTTTCCACACTCCAATATCTCTTGACTAGAGCTTCGGCAAATTCCTCAAAGTCTCCGAACGTATATCTGAATGCACGATACCACTCCAAAGGTGATCCCTCGAGATAGCGTTCCACGATACGCATTTCTCTATCTTGAGATATATGATTTTCATAAAAATATTCACAGAGATGCTTAACGAACTCAATTGGTGTAAGACCATCTTTATCATTAAATTTTCGTGGTTTTTCTTCAAAATTTCTAATGATAGTGACATTAGATGCCCTGTTCGAAGGGTGTACCTGTCTTAGACTTCCTATCCCGAAATCATTCTCTCCTATATCTATATCTTGTTGCATCGAAAGTCCTATCGGAGTTTGTTTCGCTCTAACATCTCTAATCTCATCTTCTAATTGTGTCATCCTAGCTTGATCTGTTTCCTTTACTTCGTTTTCGGTCTCGACCTGATTTCCTATGCATTCCTGAATCTCCTTCCTAAGTTCGTCCTTTAATGAAATCTTAATAGCTTCTGCCGTCAATGCATCGCCTAAGTTAATATTTTGAATGCCCCTTTTAATTTCCTCAAGCTCAATTAACCTCCTTTCCCTATCTTCCGTCAAGTCATTATCCATTCGATTCACTTTATCTCCTAAAGACTTAGTTTCATTCATTTCTCTATCGAGATCTGCTCTTACTCCTGACATATCATCACTTTGAGTTTTCTGTACAAGATTGATTCTTTTAATTAAATCCTCCCTTGCATCAGAAACATCCTTATTTAATCTAGCTTCAGTTGAAACTATCTTGGTTTCCATATCCCGTTTGATGCTTGAAACATGATCGGAACTGAGTTTCTTCCAATCATCTTTCAATGCTTCCAAACTTTTTTTGACAATATTTTCCACATCTACATCAATTCCATCTTTCAACAATTTACTGTGATCCTGTACTTGTGTTTTCAAACTGTCAACAACTATTTTAAGTTCTGTTAACCTCATGTTAGTTTGTGATGTGTTTCCCTCAGCTTGTTGTTTATTGGATTCCCATTCTTTTCTGATTTCAGTCTGGAAATTGTCATTACTTGTTTCTAATTCTTTAAACTTGTGTTGCATGTTGGACTCAATTCCACCTAATCTTGATTGAACTTGTTCTGTGTTAGACTCTACAGTACCTAGTCTAGTTTGTAAATCGACGGTGTTGTTCTGAATTTTAATGACTCTTTCTTTGAGTAATGTAGACTCATCCTGGGCCTTTCTAACATTTCCCTGTATCTTGTCAACATTACTCTGTATCTTGTCAACGTTTTCCTGCATCTTGTCAACATTACCCTGTATCTTGTCGACTGTGTTCGTGACTTGTGTAGAACTAACTTGCAATTTATTAACATCGCTGCTAACGGTAGTAGCACTACTTTGTAATTTCTCCAAAGACTCTTGTAATTCACCTAGATCTTGTTTAATACTGTCTTTAACACTTTCCTTTACTGTGTCAGCAATGTTTTCTACTATAGTGTCCCTAACACTTTCTTTAACAGCCTCTACCTCTGTTTTAACACTTTCAATTACAGATTCTTTAATAGTGTCCCTATTTCTTTCCGCTTCTTCCCTAACAGACTTAAATTTCTTTTCAGCGTCCTCTTTAGCACTCTTAAAACCTTTCTGGGTGTACGTGCGAACACCTTCCACATCTTTTGTCAGATTGTCCATCTTATTTTGGACATCTGAAAACATCTTATATACCTCTTCAATCTTCATTGCCATTGCAACAATTACAAATATTTCAACTGCTACGGGAACATGACATACACTGCAGAACTAAAACACCAAAGAGCAACCATTTTCAACTTAATATTTGGGAATTTTATTGTTTACCAGACTTATGCTAAACCCTAGAATAATTCTGTTAATGATTCACTTAAATCATGAAGTCCTAATTCTATTATTATTAATTAATTTTAATCATTTACGTTACATGACTGTGACTGAAATGTCAACAATCGGATTATCAAACCATCAGATTTAGATTATAAGTCAGTTTTCTGTTTCTCGACTTATTCTTCCTTACACAGGATTTCTTTCCATCTAATCTTCCAAAATTAAAACAATTGCACCCAATCACGCCCAATTAAGCCTCAACAAGCCTAATCGTGCCTGACGTCACAAAATACGTCGCTACGAACCATAGTTCGAGCCTAAACGTTGGGCTGCCATTTAATGTGTACCCGTTTAAACCATTTGAGCTACTTGTCGTATCCGAAGATCAGCTGGATTGCAGAATCTCGAGGTCCCCGGCTCAAAAACCTGGAAATCCTACCAACAATAGCTAAAAGGGGGGGTGCACACTTTCTAAGATCATGTTTTGGTAGAGCAAAATGGGTATATCAACAAAATAAACGAAGAGCTCGAGATACAAACTATTCTCGGTTAAGTGGGCGAAATTAGTGGTTCAATAAAACCTCAAATGCACCAAAACATAATCCTCCTTCATAACTTAAATAAATCATCAAAACGCAGTTACAAAACTAACAAATAAATTTATTAACGAAGTGATAATAAATAAAATGAATTAACAAATATTCCTTTAACAATTACATGCAATCCGCAAATGATTCTGCGAAAATTCCTATAATAAGATTAAGAAATTAAATCATCGTCCCATGGACGTTAGAAGTACTCCACTCCTTATATAAAATTAAATAAAAACAAATTATCAATCAGCTGTTTGCATAACAGCTCTTAAATTTTACTCTTGTTCCCTAGTAAAATATGAACAAAGATCGGTTTTAATACATCCAATGTCTTCCCATGACATTTCTACTTACTATTCCAATGTCCTCCATTGGTAAAATTAATAGAAATTAATTTTATACTGATCTTCTATAAGATCACCTTTACACAATAGTAAACAACCTTATTGTATTTAAAGAACGTCGTCACGTTCTTTAAACGTCACTCCAATTTATGGTTTAAACGTTTAAAAACATTTAAGTACATTAAACTTTCGTTTAATTGTCAACTAAGGTTCCCAAAATTATTTAATGATTAATGGTAGAAATTATTATTAAATAATTTAATTAAAGACTATTAATATTTCCAAATTATTAAGTAGTTTGTAAAATGTTCGTTATTTAAATGTTTATTAATTATTAAAAATAATTATTAATAATGTTAATCCAAATAATAAACCATATTATTATTATTGTTTTAGGGTCAGATGTTTGTTAAGAAAGTTATTCAGTTAACTTTATTATATCGTTAAATTCTCCTAGTTATTAATAGTATTGTATTTAAATATTGTTAACAAATGTCTTATGTTATTTACATAATTCGTGATGATTCTCAATCATCCAACCTTCCTCCTCTGTTCAACTACTGACAATCCCAAATTTTTATGCTCTTAAATAAAGTATCACTGTTACATTTTCATATCGCTATCATCATAGTAAAGATCTTTCGTTTCATAAATGGGCATACATACATCGCCGAACGGTTAAGTTAAGCTTATATAATTAATGTCTTATCCTTGATAATATCTTAATAATGATCAACAACATTTCACTTTCTATCCGTTTCCCAAATATTTTCCGCCAATAGAACTAATCAATTCAACTAAGAGTCGTTTTACAATAATACTGGACAACTAAGGTATTACTTAATTCTTTACTGTAATATATTTACTTATAATTTTCAAATAAACGCTCACAACGCGTATAATGACCTTCCCTTCTCTAATAGACTGAACAAATATCCACAGAATACTCAAACAACGACTTCTCTCAATTACATACGTAAATTCCGTATAACATTTTCCTCAGCTTGATATTACACAAATATAGCTGCTATAATTCTTTACTTCAATCTCTTAATACAGTATTCTGCCATAACAACTTATTAAAATTGCATATAATGCCTTGCTTTCATAATAAATTCGCTTATAATAATTACAGCGTATAGCTCTTTCAGATGTTGTGAAAATACATAATAACCGACTCTATTAAACAGTGATGACGTAATGGTTTACTAGTATAAGTTACTTTAGATTTCAAATAATTGTCGTTAACATTTAATAAATATAAACATTCGTTACTTCTCTCTGGTCTTTCCAAAATATTGCGTTAATGCAATTAAAGTCAATAACAATCTCCAAGAGTGTTGTAAAATTCCGTAGAATACTCAAACGTGCTGATTCGTCCGAGCAGATAAGATCTCTCAAATAAAATAAGATAATTTATCCACAGATAAATTGTTATTAATTATAACTGGCTAAAGTGGAATGTCCAAATAATGTTTCATCCTTCCACCAATTCAAAATGTCTAATTAAATAATTACTTGAACGAAGTCAGACTTGAAGATAACTATAAAGTCTTGGAAATGTCCAAATGATAATTCATTTCCAAATAAACATTCTTTTCAAAGTCTAAGTTGCTTGGGTAAAGTACTACCATTTTCTAGAATATTGAATAATATCCAATAAAATTCCAATAATATCCCAATAATGTTCAATAAACTTCAATAAAATTCAATAAAATTCCCAATGAAATTCAATAATATACAATAAAATTCAAATAAAATTCAATAAAATTCCCAATGAAATTCAATAATATACAATAAAATTCAAATAAAATTCAATAAAATTCCCAATGAAATTCAATAATATACAATAAAATTCAAATAAAATTCAATAAAATTCCCAAAGATACGTGGATCGAAAGAACTTCGATAAACGAAATTACTAATAAAATGAGCTTAAATCTCAAAACCTATAAGTCAAAAATCCAAATGTTACTATCCGAAAATCTCACAAAAAAAAAAATTAAGGTTTAAATGTCGAACGCGGAAAAATAATTTCTGGGCTTAAACTATTTCACACGCAACAAAATAATTTATCGTTGAAATGGTCTCATGCTCTCTAATATTCTAGTCTACAACTAGCTACTAACAAACCAACAGCTACTAATGAGGATAACTTTTTCTACCTTGCGATGACATCTTGTAGAAGAAGTATGGAGAGAATTACTGACGACACCAGCAATTCCACACTTACTAATCTTCATCCTCGTTCTTGGGAAAACTGCCTTGCCACGACTCGAACCCTGCTCCCCGATCGTCAATCTCCCTGGCTGGCTTCGAACACGGAGCTCTCCTCGATCAGCGGAACCGCAAAAATCCCCCAGTCTCGAAGTATAATGGACTGCTTCGCTTCGGGTCTCATAATATCTAGTCATGACGCGGTAATCAAGTTCCATCTCGCAACGTTGGAATGCAGCCTCGAAGTTGTTACACCACATCTTATAATTTTAAGATTAATTTCGGTTGCCCGGTATCCCAGTCCGGCAGTGTAACATCACATTCCCTGCGCATGACTTGGCTTAAAACATGATCACTACAGCGTTAAATGCAACGTTAACTGTTCCCCTCAACGCTTGCATGTCGAACATTTCGATAAAAAGCTTGCCACTATGCATGACTTGCTGTAAATGGGATCTGCTGTCCTTCAAATGTTAGCACAAGCAGATAACGGGCCTTGCCTTCTCGCCTGTATAGCTGACACGCACCAAGCGAAACGTGCTTGTATAACGAAAGTGCTTTCAACAAAGAAAACTATCTTATTCTTTCGAATATCGCCTTGAAACTTTCATATAAAGTGCACACGATGTTTCTCTTTAGTTTAGTCAAACTTTCAATACTAGTTTCACACGAGAACTGATATTATGACAATATTCTGTTTCCCACATCTTCACCGGACTCCCCATGTTAATTTTTGACCGATGGAACTGCCTCCATCGCCGACAAACTATCTTCGCGTGAGACCCTAATCTCGCACACGCTAATTTCAGGAACTCAATTGTCGCAGGTCCGCTCTACTCGACACCTCCACACAAAAGACCTCGATCAGCGGCGCGTCCCCACGCACCTCAAAACCAATCGAATGGCGCCTCATGAAAAGAAGCGGCAAAACAATCATTACTTAAATCTTCTTACTGGATTATCAAACTTCCATCTCTGGGTGACTATCATAAATCCTTTTAATTTAGATCCTTTCTCAATAGTTTTAAATGTGCAGATTCTCTCTTCTTTAATAAATGGCATTTTATAAATCGACGAAGCTTCTCATCAAGCCCGCTCATGTCTCCTTCCCTCACTGATTCTGGCAATTGGATTAGCCAATCAACGCATTTCTCTTCGAACTCTACAAGTTGCTATGGGCGGCCTAGCGAAAATCCTACGCAGCATTGCCCCAGAGCGGCTTCTCTTCGCCATTTTGTTGTTGTCCAACACAATCTGAAGCTTCCTCTCGTATTAAAATTTTAAAAATGTCGTAATTCCTCCAAAAATATCGCAATCTTCTCCAAATTTCACCAAAACGTCCTAAATAGCATCCTGTCCATCCTGAATCATTTAGAATTCGAGTTCATTTTCCCCTTAACGCTTGAATCAAAGCGTGACCAATGCTTTTATTCGGGTTCCATAAAACAAACTTTGAAATAGAATTCTAAATTCGTTTGTTAATCCACTCTCTCATAAAACTTCTTCAGATTCTTGGTATTAAATCTACCATATCTTTCTCTAGATTTGTCATCTCCTCATCTCTATTCTTCTGGCTCTTCTTTGTCCTCAGTTCGGTAAAAAAAAAATCATTATTCGTGACATTGCGATATGACAAGTGACCTTCATTTAATTGCGCTTCGTAATTGGAGTTTGTTTTTGTTCAGGGGCTGTTTCTTCAGCTCTTCCCTGTTGACTAGTGCCTGGTTTAGGGTCAACTTCACTCCTGTTGTTATTTCCGGAATCTCGAGTTGTATTCCCCTGGTTAGCGTTTCTAATGTACTCCTGACCTTCACGATACCTCTCATTATACTGCTGTCTAGAAAATACATCGTCGTTATAGTTTTTATAGCGGCTATAACCTCTATTGTTTCGATTATTCTGATCATTTCGTTGGTTGGAGTTGTAGTTCTTATAATTGTTATTATTATAGTTATTGTTATTGCGGAAATAACCTGTCCTTCTGTTATTTTCTCCATTTCTACGCTCCTCTTGCTGGTAAGGTCTACCTTCTCTGAATCGGCGGTACCTTGGTTCATACCGTCTGTCTCTAAAGTAATTGTTCCTATCAGGACCTGATTTAGTTTGAACTTGATTCGTTACTTCTTCCGTTTGTTGGGTCTGATCAATGACTATCGTATTCACCTCTCTACTATCCTGCCTGTTTCTAGTAATTACATTAGGCATGGAGCTTGTGTAGTCAAGTCTACGAAGTAGTTCATCCATCTTGGCAAGATCATTGACTCCTGACGATATTAAATTACGTCTGACATCGACCGGAAGCTGCCTAGAAATAGCTTCTATCAACTCTGTTTGTGTCAAAGGGGGTTGAAGGTAACGTAGTTTCGCTAATTGCATATTAAAGAAATCAGCGTACTTAGTTGGGAGAGTTCCTAAGTATTTCTTAGAATAAACCTCCGCTCTCAAATCTTGCTGTCTTTCCACACTCCAATATCTCTTGACTAGAGCTTCGGCAAATTCCTCAAAGTCTCCGAACGTATATCTGAATGCACGATACCACTCCAAAGGTGATCCCTCGAGATAGCGTTCCACGATACGCATTTCTCTATCTTGAGATATATGATTTTCATAAAAATATTCACGGAGATGCTTAACGAACTCAATTGGTGTAAGACCATCTTTATCATTAAATTTTCGTGGTTTTTCTTCAAAATTTCTAATGATAGTGACATTAGATGCCCTGTTCGAAGGGTGTACCTGTCTTAGACTTCCTATCCCGAAATCATTCTCTCCTATATCTATATCTTGTTGCATCGAAAGTCCTATCGGAGTTTGTTTCGCTCTAACATCTCTAATCTCATCTTCTAATCGTGTCATCCTAGCTTGATCTGTTTCCTTTACTTCGTTTTCGGTCTCGACCTGATTTCCTATGCATTCCTGAATCTCCTTCCTAAGTTCGTCCTTTAATGAAATCTTAATAGCTTCTGCCGTCAATGCATCGCCTAAGTTAATATTTTGAATGCCCCTTTTAATTTCCTCAAGCTCAATTAACCTCCTTTCCCTATCTTCCGTCAAGTCATTATCCATTCGATTCACTTTATCTCCTAAAGACTTAGTTTCATTCATTTCTCTATCGAGATCTGCTCTTACTCCTGACATATCATCACTTTGAGTTTTCTGTACAAGATTGATTCTTTTAATTAAATCCTCCCTTGCATCAGAAACATCCTTATTTAATCTAGCTTCAGTTGAAACTATCTTGGTTTCCATATCCCGTTTGATGCTTGAAACATGATCGGAACTGAGTTTCTTCCAATCATCTTTCAATGCTTCCAAACTTTTTTTGACAATATTTTCCACATCTACATCAATTCCATCTTTCAACAATTTACTGTGATCCTGTACTTGTGTTTTCAAACTGTCAACAACTATTTTAAGTTCTGCTAACCTCATGTTAGTTTGTGATGTGTTTCCCTCAGCTTGTTGTTTATTGGATTCCCATTCTTTTCTGATTTCAGTCTGGAAATTGTCATTACTTGTTTCTAATTCTTTAAACTTGTGTTGCATGTTGGACTCAATTCCACCTAATCTTGATTGAACTTGTTCTGTGTTAGACTCTACAGTACCTAGTCTAGTTTGTAAATCGACGGTGTTGTTCTGAATTTTAATGACTCTTTCTTTGAGTAATGTAGACTCATCCTGGGCCTTTCTAACATTTCCCTGTATCTTGTCAACATTACTCTGTATCTTGTCAACGTTTTCCTGCATCTTGTCAACATTACCCTGTATCTTGTCGACTGTGTTCGTGACTTGTGTAGAACTAACTTGCAATTTATTAACATCGCTGCTAACGGTAGTAGCACTACTTTGTAATTTCTCCAAAGACTCTTGTAATTCACCTAGATCTTGTTTAATACTGTCTTTAACACTTTCCTTTACTGTGTCAGCAATGTTTTCTACTATAGTGTCCCTAACACTTTCTTTAACAGCCTCTACCTCTGTTTTAACACTTTCAATTACAGATTCTTTAATAGTGTCCCTATTTCTTTCCGCTTCTTCCCTAACAGACTTAAATTTCTTTTCAGCGTCCTCTTTAGCACTCTTAAAACCTTTCTGGGTGTACGTGCGAACACCTTCCACATCTTTTGTCAGATTGTCCATCTTATTTTGGACATCTGAAAACATCTTATATACCTCTTCAATCTTCATTGCCATTGCAACAATTACAAATATTTCAACTGCTACGGGAACATGACATACACTGCAGAACTAAAACACCAAAGAGCAACCATTTTCAACTTAATATTTGGGAATTTTATTGTTTACCAGACTTATGCTAAACCCTAGAATAATTCTGTTAATGATTCACTTAAATCATGAAGTCCTAATTCTATTATTATTAATTAATTTTAATCATTTACGTTACATGACTGTGACTGAAATGTCAACAACCGGATTATCAAACCATCAGATTTAGATTATAAGTCAGTTTTCTGTTTCTCGACTTATTCTTCCTTACACAGGATTTCTTTCCATCTAATCTTCCAAAATTAAAACAATTGCACCCAATCACGCCCAATTAAGCCTCAACAAGCCTAATCGTGCCTGACGTCACAAAATACGTCGCTACGAACCATAGTTCGAGCCTAAACGTTGGGCTGCCATTTAATGTGTACCCGTTTAAACCATTTGAGCTACTTGTCGTATCCGAAGATCAGCTGGATTGCAGAATCTCGAGGTCCCCGGCTCAAAAACCTGGAAATCCTACCAACAATAGCTAAAAGGGGGGGTGCACACTTTCTAAGATCATGTTTTGGTAGAGCAAAATGGGTATATCAACAAAATAAACGAAGAGCTCGAGATACAAACTATTCTCGGTTAAGTGGGCGAAATTAGTGGTTCAATAAAACCTCAAATGCACCAAAACATAATCCTCCTTCATAACTTAAATAAATCATCAAAACGCAGTTACAAAACTAACAAATAAATTTATTAACGAAGTGATAATAAATAAAATGAATTAACAAATATTCCTTTAACAATTACATGCAATCCGCAAATGATTCTGCGAAAATTCCTATAATAAGATTAAGAAATTAAATCATCGTCCCATGGACGTTAGAAGTACTCCACTCCTTATATAAAATTAAATAAAAACAAATTATCAATCAGCTGTTTGCATAACAGCTCTTAAATTTTACTCTTGTTCCCTAGTAAAATATGAACAAAGATCGGTTTTAATACATCCAATGTCTTCCCATGACATTTCTACTTACTATTCCAATGTCCTCCATTGGTAAAATTAATAGAAATTAATTTTATACTGATCTTCTATAAGATCACCTTTACACAATAGTAAACAACCTTATTGTATTTAAAGAACGTCGTCACGTTCTTTAAAAGTCACTCCAATTTATGGTTTAAACGTTTAAAAACATTTAAGTACATTAAACTTTCGTTTAATTGTCAACTAAGGTTCCCAAAATTATTTAATGATTAATGGTAGAAATTATTATTAAATAATTTAATTAAAGACTATTAATATTTCCAAATTATTAAGTAGTTTGTAAAATGTTCGTTATTTAAATGTTTATTAATTATTAAAAATAATTATTAATAATGTTAATCCAAATAATAAACCATATTATTATTATTGTTTTAGGGTCAGATGTTTGTTAAGAAAGTTATTCAGTTAACTTTATTATATCGTTAAATTCTCCTAGTTATTAATAGTATTGTATTTAAATATTGTTAACAAATGTCTTATGTTATTTACATAATTCGTGATGATTCTCAATCATCCAACCTTCCTCCTCTGTTCAACTACTGACAATCCCAAATTTTTATGCTCTTAAATAAAGTATCACTGTTACATTATCATATCGCTATCATCATAGTAAAGATCTTTCGTTTCATAAATGGGCATACATACATCGCCGAACGGTTAAGTTAAGCTTATATAATTAATGTCTTATCCTTGATAATATCTTAATAATGATCAACAACATTTCACTTTCTATCCGTTTCCCAAATATTTTCCGCCAATAGAACTAATCAATTCAACTAAGAGTCGTTTTACAATAATACTGGACAACTAAGGTATTACTTAATTCTTTACTGTAATATATTTACTTATAATTTTCAAATAAACGCTCACAACGCGTATAATGACCTTCCCTTCTCTAATAGACTGAACAAATATCCACAGAATACTCAAACAACGACTTCTCTCAATTACATACGTAAATTCCGTATAACATTTTCCTCAGCTTGATATTACACAAATATAGCTGCTATAATTCTTTACTTCAATCTCTTAATACAGTATTCTGCCATAACAACTTATTGAAATTGCATATAATGCCTTTCTTTCATAATAAATTCGCTTATAATAATTACAGCGTATAGCTCTTTCAGATGTTGTGAAAATACACAATAACCGACTCTATTAAACAGTGATGACGTAATGGTTTACTAGTATAAGTTACTTTAGATTTCAAATAATTGTCGTTAACATTTAATAAATATAAACATTCGTTACTTCTCTCTGGTCTTTCCAAAATATTGCGTTAATGCAATTAAAGTCAATAACAATCTCCAAGAGTGTTGTAAAATTCCGTAGAATACTCAAACGTGCTGATTCGTCCGAGCAGGTAAGATCTCTCAAATAAAATAAGATAATTTATCCACAGATAAATTGTTATTAATTATAACTGGCTAAAGTGGAATGTCCAAATAATGTTTCATCCTTCCACCAATTCAAAATGTCTAATTAAATAATTACTTGAACGAAGTCAGACTTGAAGATAACTATAAAGTCTTGGAAATGTCCAAATGATAATTCATTTCCAAATAAACATTCTTTTCAAAGTCTAAGTTGCTTGGGTAAAGTACTACCATTTTCTAGAATATTGAATAATATCCAATAAAATTCCAATAATATCCCAATAATGTTCAATAAACTTCAATAAAATTCAATAAAATTCCCAATGAAATTCAATAATATACAATAAAATTCAAATAAAATTCAATAAAATTCCCAATGAAATTCAATAATATACAATAAAATTCAAATAAAATTCAATAAAATTCCCAATGAAATTCAATAATATACAATAAAATTCAAATAAAATTCAATAAAATTCCCAAAGATACGTGGATCGAAAGAACTTCGATAAACGAAATTACTAATAAAATGAGCTTAAATCTCAAAACCTATAAGTCAAAAATCCAAATGTTACTATCCGAAAATCTCACTAAAAAAAAATTAAGGTTTATATGTCGAACGCGGAAAAATAATTTCTGGGCTTAAACTATTTCACACGCAACAAAATAATTTATCGTTGAAATGGTGTCATGCTCTCTAATATTCTAGTCTACAACTAGCTACTAACAAACCAACAGCTACTAATGAGGATAACTTTTTCTACCTTGCGATGACATCTTGTAGAAGAAGTATGGAGAGAATTACTGACGACACCAGCAATTCTACACTTACTAATCTTCATCCTCGTTCTTGGGAAAACTGCCTTGCCACGACTCGAACCCTGCTCCCCGATCGTCAATCTCCCTGGCTGGCTTCGAACACGGAGCTCTCCTCGATCAGCGGAACCGCAAAAATCCCCCAGTCTCGAAGTATAATGGACTGCTTCGCTTCGGGTCTCATAATATCTAGTCATGACGCGGTAATCAAGTTCCATCTCGCAACGTTGGAATGCAGCCTCGAAGTTGTTACACCACATCTTATAATTTTAAGATTAATTTCGGTTGCCCGGTATCCCAGTCCGGCAGTGTAACATCACATTCCCTGCGCATGACTTGGCTTAAAACATGATCACTACAGCGTTAAATGCAACGTTAACTGTTCCCCTCAACGCTTGCATGTCGAACATTTCGATAAAAAGCTTGCCACTATGCATGACTTGCTGTAAATGGGATCTGCTGTCCTTCAAATGTTAGCACAAGCAGATAACGGGCCTTGCCTTCTCGCCTGTATAGCTGACACGCACCAAGCGAAACGTGCTTGTATAACGAAAGTGCTTTCAACAAAGAAAACTATCTTATTCTTTCGAATATCGCCTTGAAACTTTCATATAAAGTGCACACGATGTTTCTCTTTAGTTTAGTCAAACTTTCAATACTAGTTTCACACGAGAACTGATATTATGACAATATTCTGTTTCCCACATCTTCACCGGACTCCCCATGTTAATTTTTGACCGATGGAACTGCCTCCATCGCCGACAAACTATCTTCGCGTGAGACCCTAATCTCGCACACGCTAATTTCAGGAACTCAATTGTCGCAGGTCCGCTCTACTCGACACCTCCACACAAAAGACCTCGATCAGCGGCGCGTCCCCACGCACCTCAAAACCAATCGAATGGCGCCTCATGAAAAGAAGCGGCAAAACAATCATTACTTAAATCTTCTTACTGGATTATCAAACTTCCATCTCTGGGTGACTATCATAAATCCTTTTAATTTAGATCCTTTCTCAATAGTTTTAAATGTGCAGATTCTCTCTTCTTTAATAAATGGCATTTTATAAATCGACGAAGCTTCTCATCAAGCCCGCTCATGTCTCCTTCCCTCACTGATTCTGGCAATTGGATTAGCCAATCAACGCATTTCTCTTTGAACTCTACAAGTTGCTATGGGCGGCCTAGCGAAAATCCTACGCAGCATTGCCCCAGAGCGGCTTCTCTTCGCCATTTTGTTGTTGTCCAACACAATCTGAAGCTTCCTCTCGTATTAAAATTTTAAAAATGTCGTAATTCCTCCAAAAATACCGCAATCTTCTCCAAATTTCACCAAAACGTCCTAAATAGCATCCTGTCCATCCTGAATCATTTATAATTCGAGTTCAGTACCAGCCCCGAAGAATAAAACTGGCTCCACAAACGTTTCCGCAGCTGTGAAAAAGAAACAAAATCTTCTTTCTACGTCATCTAGGGACCCACGAACGCTCTCAACCGCTGACAGCCGGCCTATGAATGGCAGTCAAAAGGAACTATCTCAACCTAATTTGACATAGTGCACCAGGATAATTCTCACCTGTGTCTTCTTTCGAGTCCACCTTCCAGTATGTCTAGCACAGCTTTTATACTTCTCTTAATGGCGCAATTTCTCACTGTGGCCACTGTGAATATCAATGTAATAGAATGCCCTCTGAAATTTCAACTGTTGGAGAGATTCCTTCGAGATGCTGACATTGACATTGCTTTCATTCAAGAAGTTGCTATACCGTGTTTACCCATATCTGCCTTCTACAAACAATACATCAATACCGGTAATACGAATAGAGGGACCGGATTCCTCATAAGACATGATATCCCACTCGCAGGTGTGCTATGTCATCCATCAGGACGCATAATATCTGGACACATAAACAATACCACCCTGATAAATGTATATGCCCCATCCGGGTCTAATAAACGTGTGGAACGGAAAATGTTCTTTCAACAGGGTATACTGCCTCATCTGCACGACGTTAAGGAAAAACTTATTCTTGCAGGGGATTTCAATTGTATTCAACGCCCAGAGGATTCCACTAGTCCATACAGAGGTGTCAACCCGGCTCTCAGGACCCTTCTTACCTCCCTACACCTCATTGATGCTGTGGATAGTTTAAGGGTGCCCCTGCCCCATTACACCTGTATAAGTCACAACTCCTCATCACGACTTGACCGCATCTACTTTTCACAGGAACTTATCCAGCCTAGACGATATGAAGTGATACCTGCCAGTTTCACTAACCATCATGCTGTCGTATGTACAATCTCTTACCCCCATCCCATATTTCACATAGGAAGAGGTTATTGGAAGCTGAATTGCTCGCTGTTACTGGAGGAGGAATGCCAAGATATTTTCAGACAACACTGGATTCGATGGGTCCAACAAAAATGCAAATTTCGCGACTGCACAGACTGGTGGGATATTTTAGTTAAACCAGGGATCCGCCGCGTCTTTAAGAACATATCTTACCAACGAGGTCGGGAAAGACGGGATACAGTTGAATTTTACTATCGAGTTCTTCGCCAGCTCCAGCAAAGATCTGATGCTGGGGAGCGTATATATGACCAGATCCGGGAAGTTAAAACCAAGCTCCTGTCTCTACAGCAACGAACGCTCGCTCATATCAACGTGGCTTTAAAAGATCGTACAGTGCTCCCGGACGAAAGTGCAAGTGTATACCATATCGCCAAAGGACAACGTGAGCGGCAACGTAAATATATCCACCGCCTCCGCACCAGTACTGGAAGTGTCGTCACCTCCCCTGACGCTATACGTAGTGAAATATCATTATTTTATCAACGGTTCTACGCTAAGGCTCCCATTGATCCACAGCAGGTGACCCTATTGCTGTCATCTTGCAGTACCAAACTATCTCCGGACAACAAAACTCTGCTCAGCGCGGATATTACGGATGAAGAGATTCACTCTGTGGTTAAACGACTCCCAAACAACCGCTCACCTGGCATTGATGGACTGTCATATGAAATGTATAAACAAAAAGGAAGCTTGTAGTTTAACGTGACCGTTAATCGCGAGATCATGAGCCACGGGACCTCCTTTTTACGTGGAATCCGAACCACAGGACATGGCATTTCACTTCGAAAATCTCACATGCATTGACCGGGAATCGAACCCGGACCACCTTGGTGAGAGGCATACAGCTAGACCGCTGAGCCACCACGCCCCAAATGTATAAACACTTCTGGCCTCTCATTGGCAAAGAATTTTGTCATGTCCTGCGTACCATTCTCCAACGTCGTGCTCTTTGTCAATCCCATCACGAGGGTACCATAGTCCTCATACCAAAAACATCCTCTCCCATGGCAGTTGGTGACTTCCGACCAGTTACTCTGCTCTTCAGTGACTATAAAGTCCTTACCAAAGTACTTGCATGCCGATTGAAGACTGTTTACCTGATATCATTGGTGATGAACAATGTTGCAGTATTCCTGGAAGAACTCTGTTAACAAACTTAGCGATACTACGGGACCTACACCTAAAAGCCGAAATGCTCCCCACTGAGCCAATGAGTTTTCTCACCTTAGATCTTGATAAAGCTTTCGACCGCATCAGTCATGAATACTTGTACATGGTCTTGCAACACTTCGAATTTCCTGAAATCCTTATTGACTACATTCGTATGATAAATTGTAATGCTACGTCTAGAGTGCTCGTCAACGGTTTTCTTTCCCCTCTGATTCCAATACAACGATCAGTTAGGCAAGGATGTCCCCTTTCTATGCTACTTTTTGTCATTGGCCTTGAACCGTTCATTCGGACTACCCAGGTGAAGCTACAGGGTTACAAACTGTCCACACATGTTTTTGGAATGTGCGCCTATGCTGATGACGTATCAATATTGATCCGCAATGAAGAAGACATCTCCCACATCGATAGCGTCCTTCAGCTCTACCATATCGCCTCTGGAGCACAATCGAACCCCCAGAAAACTGCTTTGCTTCCGCTCAATACTAACTCAGTGATTACCCCACAGCCCTGGTTCCGGATAGTAAATGAGGTGAAAATTCTTGGCATTACCTGGAAGCAATCGCTTCTGGACACAGTGCAAGTTAACTGGACTAAGGTCATTGCCAAAGTTAGGGGAGTCCTGATCCAATTTGGTCAAAGAAACCTCAATATAGTGCAACGGGTCATGGTCCTCAACGTGTTTGCGCTCTCTAAAATATGGTATGTCGCACAACTTTTCCCACTTCCCAAAATGTTTGAGAGCCAATTGGCAAAATATACAGGTTGGTTTATATGGCAAGGATTTTTGTTCCGAGTACAACGGGAACAGTTGTATCTCCCATCCCGGCAAGGCGGGCTAGGGCTAACAGCTCATGGCATGAAATGCCGTGCACTCCTCTGCAAGAACGATATCACCATTCTTTCCCAACATGACACTTTTACGAAAGCGCTATACAAAGATATTCGAAACACAGCCCGTGGTTGTGATAGAGCTTTGCCGAAGATATTTAGGGACCATCAACAGCACCTTCTGGAAACTGTTCGCCAAATGCCATCAGGGATTGTTCCAACGACGAAAAGTATCTATAACATGTTGCGGCAAGTGGTACACTCCAACCGCGAATAGAGGCCACCACCCTCTATGTCCATTGGCCCACTGTTTGGAAAAATTTTGGGGCTATGTCCATTTCTTCTGCTGTACACTCCCAAGTTTTTATCTTCCTCAACGATCTCATCCCAACCGCTCTACGGCGATATACCATCCATCTTGAAGCTTACCCATGGTGTACTATATGTGGTCAAACTGATACGGCGATACACCGCTTCACATCATGCACGCGAGTTGCCTCCACGTGGCTGTGGTGTAAGGGAAAAGTATGTCAACTATTAAATGTGCCCTCGGATGACCTTGATGACAGGAAGTTGGTTCGTTTGTCGGTGACCGCCTTCCCCCAAATTAAACAGACTGCCATTGTGTGGATAATGGGCCAATATGTACACTTCGTGATGGACAATGATCAACATTTCTCTTTCCTGGATCTCAGGTATCACCTGCAAAAAGAGCGTTGGAAGCTTAGTGAAAGTGGACAATTGTACGATAAATATGGACACTATCTGGATTTCTTGTGATGTATTAGTCTGGTATTTATCATATCTGAAAATTCTGTAATTCTGTAAAGAGCTAATAAAAAAAAAGTGGTAGAGCGTTAGCCTATCGCTCAAATGACTATGGTTCAAACCCGATCAGAGCTAGGTTTTTTGCTTGAAATGTTATATGTTTATTGTTTTGTAATGACTCAGATGTTTTAAAATTAAGCGTTATATTGTGCACATTATGGTGTAAAATATATACTTAATTAAAACATAATTCGCCAGCAGATTTACTCGGGACATCTAGCTGCCAAAAAGGTAACTTCCTGATTTTATTGAAAAGTTTCTTCTTCTGGCCGCTAGAATGCACTCGCTCTGTTAGGATTATATTGTTCGATATTTCACCAATAGATGTCACGACTAGTCTACGTGGGGATCCATTGATTACTATACCATTATCATTCTATGCGCATCGAATTTGAAGAATGACAAGATGATACTACGATACATTTTAACTTTTTATTTTAAAGGGTTTGTAACAGCCTATTTTGCGTTACTTGAAAATGTTATTAAGCGTTATATTGTGCACATTATGGTGTAAAATATATATTTAATTAAAACATAATTCGACAGCAGATTTACTCGAGACATCTAGCTGCCAAAAAAGTAACTTCCAGATTTTATTGAAAAGTTTCTTCTTCTGGCCGCTAGAATGCACTCGCTCTGTTAGGATTATATTATCGAAAATATCCACATAGTTTGTATACACACGTCTCTGTAGGGTCATGGAAAGATTTGTTAATTCAATTAGGGTTGTGAAAGCCATGCACAACCAGACGTGTAAAGACATGCCTCAACTCAAAGTTGGATGTTGCCCACGGCAGGTCGTAATAATAATAATAATAATAATGTTATTGGTTTTACATCCCTTTTAACTACTGCTGATTTTAGAGACACCGGGGTGCCGGAATTTTGGCCCGAAGGGGATCTTTAACGTGCCAGTAAATGTACTGACACGGCTCCCTCGCATTTGTGCACCCTCAAATGCCAGCTGACTGCGCCAGGATACGAACCTGCAACCTAGGGCCCAGCAAGCGAGAACGTTACCGCTGAGCCACGCCGCCAGTCCGGTCGATTATGTCTCCAGATCCATAACATTCTTGATATACTTCTTATCTTTCTTTCTTTCTTTCTTCAATGATGGTAGCAGTTTTTATGTAGGTTGTGGCGTTTGGTAGAGGTAAATCGTTTCTAAGGTCTTCAACAAAGAATAGTTCTATTATACTCTTTGATAATAACGAGTTATAACTATACTCATACATTTAGGAGAAAGTAGGCTATATGTTCTTTACTGAACATCTTGTTAAGACTATCGTTGATTCTGTAAATTAATTTCCTTTTGATTATTAGTATCAACGTGTTGCGTGTGTTTCTGTAGTAGTTAATGACGACGGAACTATCAATTTATTGTCAAGAGGAATGCAGGAATGAGAGGTGGTCGCGCAAGGTAAAGTTGAGCTGTTTCCCTCCACTGTAAGGATGCTTTAGAGAGTTGTGTGATTTGGCCATTCAATGTAATTCCTTGTTAGTGGTAAGTAAACGAGGGTTTCCGTTTACTGAAATGCTCGTGCAAAGTTAAATAACCTTTAATGATAAATTAAGGATGATTGACGTTGGTGAAAACGGCACTTAAATGCTTTTCTTTTGTTTTAGTGTGCGTCTCACGACTGTCATATTAGCATTACGCGCTACCACCATCTCTTATTCATTAAATATTAACATATTGATAGGCTAATTTGAAATAGAGCTCAGTGATAATACGATGTTCGACAAGAACTTCATAAAACAAGGTATTTAATGCCTATGCAGTACGTTTTTAGAAAATTTCCATAATATTAATCCAAACGTTTCGAATTTTTCTTTCAATGGTTAACTAGAATGCAAATAAAAGCAGCTATTCCATCAACATGGCTAATTTACATTTTAAGGTGTGTCCAAACATTTTCTTTGTAAAAACACATTGGCTTTTATCAGATCACCTCTCAACTACTAAAATGTTTTTATTTCAACTTTTCATTCACATAACTATGTATAAACATTAGTGTTTTTATGTTCCCTACTAAATTCATTAGCTAATCGGTATTATGCTTTGAAATTAAACATGAAATAGGCTAAATTAGCAGACTATCAAGCACGTACTGGTGTTGGCGGTCACAAACTTCTATAAAGAAGCCTAATCAATCACAACACCTGTTCTCACATCTCCTTATACCCTCCTTGTGGTCCAAATGTGCGTCATTGTGCATCGCTAAATAGCATCATACAAAGTCGCCAATACTTGAATGAAACGGGTAGTCTCGAAAACCACTCGATGGATTTTGATGCAGTCTTCACCATTCTGTAAAAGATTTTTCGAGAAAGGTTTATGTAGAATCACATTCATTTATAACCAAAGAAAGTCGAGCAGAATCGATTTCAGCAATATTCTAGTCGACGACAAACCTGCCATTCGTGCGTCTTTTAAGCTTACGCTGGGTAAACCATTAAAAATATCTATACTATGAGTGTAAGAATTGTTCTGCATGAAAAGTTATAGATAACAAGATGTTCAGTAAAGAACATATAGCCTACTTTCTCCTAAATGCACGGGTATTATTATAACTCTTTGTCCTTTTCAAGGAGTATAATTGAATGTTGGTTGTAGTAGCTTGTTGAAATACAACGTGCTATAGGGACATTAAACATGAATATGAGGTGCCCTTTGCTAGTGCTACCTCTGTAAAAAAAACATTCAATTCGGTTTCACCGTGTTTGAATTGATTTGGGGAATGGATTTGCACACATACATGGCCGCTATTTGCAAACTATTGGGCTGATGACCTTGTAGTCAGTCATAAGATGCTTTCCACAAAAAGGCATGTTGTAGCAAAATCCGGTAGAGATCAAATTATTAGGATGGTCGAAATTTGATTTAAGCTTTTAACATTTGGGTGGCCGTCATTCCCGTTTCCGTCAAGATGGCGGCGATATAAAACATGACACTGAGGTGCCTTTTGCAACTGCTACCTCTGTACCAAATTTCGTTCCATTCGGTTTCACCGTGTTTGAATTGATGGGGGGAATCGATTAGCACACATACTTGGCCACCATCTGCAAACTATTGGGCTGATGATCCAGCAGTTTGGTCAGAATATGCTTCCCACATAAAGATTTGTTGTTGCAAAATTTGGTAGAGACTAGATTATTAGGTTGGTCGTAATTACATTTTAGCCTTTAACATTTGGGTGGCCGCGATTACGTTTCCGTCAAGATGGCGGTGATATAAAACATGACACTGAGGTGGACTTTTCTAGTGCTACCTCTGTACCAAATTTCGTTCCATTCGGTTTCACCGTGTTCGAATTAATAGGGGAAATCGATTTTCACACAAAGATGGCCACCATCCGCAAAATATTAGGCTAATGACCTATTAGTTTGGTCAAAGGATGCTCCCTCCATAATGGTATGTTGATGCAAAATTTGGTAGAGATCGGATGATTAGGTTAATCGTAATTTGATTTAAGCTTTGAATATTTGTGTGGCCGCCATTACGTTTCCGTCAAGATGGCGGCGATATAAGACATGACACTGGGGTGCCCTTTGCTAGTACTACCTCTGTACCAAATTTCGTTCCATTCGGTTTCACCGTGTTTGAATTAATAGGGGCAATCTATTTTCACACAAAGATGGCCGCCATCCGCAAACTATTAGGCTGATGACCTATTAGTTTGGTCAAAGGATGCTGCCCCATAAAGGTATGTTGTTGCAGAATTTGGTAGAGATCGGATGATTAGGTTAGTCGTAATTTGATTTAAGCTTTGAACATTTGTGTGGCCGCCATTACGTTTCCGTCAAGATGGCGGCGAAATAAAACATGACACTGAGGTGTCCTTTGCTAGTGCTACCTTTGTACCAAATTTCGTTCAATTTCGGCTCACCGTGTTTGAATTGATAGGTGGGGACAGACATTCAGAGTACACACACTCACACACACACAGACTCACACACACACATACACACACACAGACAGACACACTTTTTTTTCGCCCTGTAGTGATCTCATAAGTCTACTTTCATTTTTTGCAAAAATCGAAAGTAGGCTAAAAATCCGAGACAGCATATCTCTATCTTTAATACATCGCCCACTATAAGTATTTTTACGTTTTCATTTCTTCCAACAATCTCCATTCAGTTGAAATTTAAATATCTAGGTTCGGAGTGAGTTTAGAGCTATTCAGCTTCGGGACGCATCAAACTGTCGTGTCGTGTTGAGTTAAGACTTCAGCGAAGAGTATCTGTGTTTGGGGGTTCGCTGTTCACCTCGCCTTTACTGAATTGTATCTGAGTCCTGCCATCCGTGCGCCTTTTAAGCTTACGCTGGGAAAACCGTTAAAGATACCGGGCGAAGCCGGGGTGGGTTGCTAGTATTCTAAAAGCAATTGAATAGTGCTTGCACAACATTTTAAATCGTCACTAACCGGGCAATGTGTGTGCTCTCTGGTAGATTTTTGCTGTTTTTTGCCTACTTACGATTTTTACAAAAAATGAAAGTAGACTTATGAGATCAACACAGGGCCAAAAATTGTGTGTCTGTGTGTGTGTGTGTGTGTGTGTGTGAGTGTGTGTGCGTGAGTGTGTGTACTCTGAATTTCCCCCCCCCCCCTCCTATCAATTCGAACACGGTGAATCCGAATTGAACGAAACTTGGTACAGAGGTAGCACTAGCAAAGAGCACCTCAGTGTCATGTTTTATATCGCCGCCATCTTGACGTAAACGAAATGGTGGCCACCCAAATGTTCAAAGCATATATCAAATTACGACCATATTATTTATCTGATCTCTACCAAATTTTGTAACATTATACCTTTCTGTACGAAGAAATTGTTGACCGAATTAAGAGTTCATCTGCATAATAATTTGCAGATGGCGGCCATGTATGTGTGTCAATCGATTCCCCCTATCAATTCAAACGCGGTAAAACTGAATTGAACGAAATTTGGTACAGAGATAGCACTAGCAAAGGGCACCTCAGTGTCATGTTTTATATCGCCGCCATCTTGCCGGAAACGGAATGGCGGCACCCAAATATTAAAAGTTTAAATCAAATTACGACCAACCTAATCATTTGATCTCTACCAAATTTTGCAACAATATACCTTTTTGTGGGATGCATCTTTTGACTGAACTACAAGGTCATCAGCCAAATATTTTTCAGATAGCGGCCATGTATGTGTGCAAATCGATTCATCATATCAATTCAAACACAGTGAAACCGAATTGAAAGAAATTTTGTGCAGAGGTAGCACTAGCAAAGGGCACCTCATATCCATGTTTAATATCCGTATAACACGTATTTCAACAAGCTACTACAACCAACGTTCAATTATACTCCTTGAAGAGGACAAAGGGTTATAACAATACCAATGCATTTAGGAGAAAGTAGGCTGTATGTTCTTTACTGTACATCTTGTTAATGTATTATTATGAATCACTCCGTCCGGCCACTAGATTCACTGCATCTACTGTATCTTACATCAAAGAATCTTAAGAAGCAGAAGAACAAAGAACAGTACTGCCAAGGACAGGAAACGTGCCCTCAATGACTTATTAAGTATGTGAGTGAAATGCCCAAGTGAGGCCTAACATGTAACACAATTAAATTGGATATCAAAATTCATTTCACTGTCACTTGTGAGGATGTCATACGTATCTAATGCTAATAAATTAGGTTTCCTTGCCTGGCAATACTGTTGCTGACAACATTTCATTGAAGTGCAGGCTGAATTATTGCTTGGTTACACCAGACTTCTGACATGTTGTATTGAATTGACAAAGTTTAATTCAAAATTCCATAAGAGTGCGTTGCTACTTAAAACAGAGCGACACAACAGAAACTGCAAGTTTTTGAAATATCTGTCGGTAAGCAACCATAATAAATTTTAAGCTTTTCTTTTAAGAAAAAAAGTTCTATAGTTGACTGGTATCAATCATCCATTTAACAACGACATTGTATTTGAAAGGGTTGTAATTTTATCGTCTTCAGAACACGTTTTAAATTCACGGTATTACTCAATAGAAAAGAAACACACAATAAAACAACATGTAATAAAGGATGACGGTGCTTGCCTCCAAAGGATTGGATCGCTTTGTCGCATTTCCGTCGATGTATTCTGTTACACTGAAAAAATAACCAGGGGATTTCTTTGCAATCCGACAATTTCTATACTGGGCATTATCAACATATATTGCTTTATATTCTAGAGAGATTTAAAGATAATACATTCGAAATTCAGTTGTGACGGCTTGAAGGCCAGAGGGATTAATATCCGAAAGCAGTCGCTTCTTCAGTGCTGAGATTGATGGAGAAGGAGTGAACGGTTTTTACAGGCGTTCGACTGGTTACAAAACTAAACTGCGTGTCACTTGAAATGCTTGGAATGTTCGCTCGCTAAGGATCAAACACAGCGTGGTTTGATTTTCGTCTTCAGTAATAGGGGCGGCCAAGGTCACTGTGCGCTACAAGAACAATGAAAATTATATTACGTTTTGCTCTATTTCCAGTTCTTGTTGTTTAGGTTCATATGGAATGGTAACGAGTGGAAGGATTGAGTTTATTTTCAGAAGTAATCATTGTTTGAAATAGAATTTGCTATAGCTTTAACACAGAATAAAATCCAGTATTTTATGTGGTGTGGTTCTTCGAATACGATATGTGTGGAGAATTATTGACTATTTTGATATTCTTATAGATATATATTAATGCCCACGCAAAAGGACCAAAGGTTTTAACCACCTAAAAAGCAGCGTAACCGAGCTGATGTTTTATTTGACGAAACATTATGCCTAAAATCAGAATATAATATATCTTTCCTGTGCTGTTTTATTTTATTTTACTCGAGGTAAACGTATATTTTTCTAATGAGCATTAAAAAAAATTAAGGGGCGGAATAGCCCCACAAATAAAACAACAACAACAACAAATTGTTTTCATACTCTGTGTGACCGCCAACGATGGGTTATCAACTCTAGTGCTAAATAATTTACTAACCTAGCTTGCCACGGTGGGTGAGTGGTTATTGTGTCGGACTACTAGCTTGCAGGTTCGCTCCTGGCCATTGTAAGTGATTTTTGAAAGGTGACAAAAATCTCGGCACGTATGTCATATGTTGTTGGCATCTTAAAGAAGACATTCGAATTCAGAAGGCCGTGTTCATAATGGCAAAATTAATCTCGGGATTTTCCGCCGACACGAAGTTCCTCCATTCTCTACTAGAAAACTCTACAGTGTTAAGAAGTTTCGATATCTAACCTCCTTGACTTTCATAGCGTTCCACGGAACGACAAAATTCGACATGCAAGCTGCCCTCTGGGCATCAAATAACAAAGCTTGCTCCTGGCATCCGAGGCCATACGAAATTATTATTATTTATTAACCTGATTCAAGCCACGTGGCGCGTCAGGGATGATACCCCATCTAGCGCCAAAGAATGAAAATGTCTGGTTAGCGAGGGCAGTCGCACTCCTCCCGTGGGATGATAAACGAATGGTTGTGGGGTGTTGTTGGATTGACATTGACGGGAAAACCAAAAATCGGTTGAGTCTCCGCTTTATCCAGCCCAAATTTCACAGTCCACCTCTTGGTGTAGAAGCGATCTTTCTTGACTGTCACGAGGAAGGTCCATCAAAAATCATAAAAACCTAAGGCACAGAGGTGCTTTATAAGTTATACTAAGATTTGTAAATGTTAGGCAGAATAGAAAATCATATCCGGCACTTAAACCGGGTCCTCCATTCTAACGTCTGAACCACATGACGTGTTATTTCACTTAGAAAATATCACATGCATTGACCGGCAATCAAACCCGGTACGCCTTAGTGAGAGGCAAGCATCTTGACGTTTACAACGTGATATCAAGTAACAACGCGATAAAGCGTATTTCCTCTATCACGACGTAGGTTCAAGTACAAAAGTTCTACATTTTTACCAATAGATCGCAGTAGAAACCAGGAATCCAGGAAGCCGGGAGTCGTCTAGTATCAAAACCGGCCAAGTCACTAAAGGCATATTTTTCAGTATGGATGAAAAACCTCTAGAGACAAAGCAATGGTGGTCACAAAAGATTTTATTGCATAGTTATATCCGTAATGGTTTAATATTTAAGTTCTGCTATTTTGAGAAATCTGATTCATAATGAACACATCTTTTTTGCTAATATTAATTTTGACTTGGCCGCTTTTGTTGCAATTTGGTATAATTTTACTTTTTTTTTTTTTGTAAAACTTTTCTTTTTAAATTCCAAATTCCAGTGAAACAAGATGTTCAGCAAAGAACATATAGCCTACTTTCTCCTAAATGTATGGGTATATTTATAACTCTATGTCCTCATCCCTAAAATAATCGCCTCAACCACTATGTATTGTTTGTTTTCTTTTATATTAATAATTAGCCAGTAAGTGTCAAAATCAATATTATATATGTATATTAAGGCTTTCACGGCCCGGATTATATAAATAATTCATGTTTTTGGGCTATATTATATACTTTATGATGATTGAATAACAAAACTACTAACTTATTGTATTGCATTCACGTCCGTTAATCTCTATATTAAGCCAGCCTGCAAACTTAAGAATCTTTCGTTTTGGGTATCTTCCCCTTTAAAAATCCGCGCCGTTAAAGAACCTTCCACTAATTGCACCTGTGTGAAGCTAAATTGGATAGGTTAAAATGTAAACAACGCTCTTTGGTTTCTATGTTCGTTGCCAAAAGCCGACTGCGGTGGTGTGTAGTAGCTAAGTTCTGAACTTGGCCTAGTAATCGTTGGCGGTGGCGCTAGGCGGCAAAAGTAGGAACTATTTGAAGAATTCTAAGTTTCAGTACTTAAATTTAAAAAAACAGATAATACACACTAATACAGTCATCACAATTAACACCGGTTATCAGACAGATTCTACACACACCCAAAGTACACGGGGCTACATGACCGCGTTGTCGCAGCCCCTAAACTTAAGATCCAACCAACCAAAAATCCACGCTGATCGCAGTAGGTTGGAGCTGCCATCTAGCAGTGAATTAATAATTATCTTGTACGCCTATGGGTGTTGAATGAGCAGGCGGTTTAAAGTAACCAAGAGGGAGGCGATCCAGCTGGCAGTGTTTAAAGGTAATCGGAGTGCGATCGTGGCTAATAGTTGAACTACCAGTATTACAACATTTCCATACTTCAGGAGGCCAGGTATTTACACAGCGGTATGTTTGGAACAATATTACCCACATAACCCACAAGAGGACAGCACCGTACAGAGGCATTAAGAAGGCTGTGGTTGATAACAACGAGTATCTGATCTAGTTCTTCTATTCTCCTTTTCCTAATGTCTTTTGTTTAAGTGCGATGCTGGGGCTGTGATTTTATTAATAAACGAGTGTATACATTAGCCTCTCCTTTGAGCTAAATGACATTATATTCAGTATCTGTGGAAAGAGCTCGTGCACATCATTAGTAAAAGAATTCAAGAAAAAAAAAGTTAACTGTAGCAATATTCGATCTCCAGTCAACTGCGTGACAGACAAACACGCTAGCCCAGAGCTAACCATACCCTTATGGTCATGGTGTTCTTAACTGACATATTAGATACAACCTGTTGGCAAATAATGACTTGAAATAAACGATTTCTTCACTGCAGTACATCTTCATGATAGATCATTTCATACAAAGTTTATATTATTGTATCAGTAGGGTATATCACATACAAAATACTAAAACTACTGAAATATAAGACAGGCACATGTAAATAACGGATCACGACCTTCAGGATAGCTTAAACCACCCTAGGCTCGATAATCGGAATTGGTGAGTCTTAAGCTATTGATTATAATGGTTGCATAATTCACACGGCCGCCATCCTGAAATGGCAGGGCCGATGACCTTGAAGTTTGGGTGCAAGACGCGTCCTATATAAAGGTATGTTGTCACCAAATTTGGTAGAGATCGGATGATTAGTTTAGCCGTAATTTGATTTTACATTTTGAACGTTTGAGTGGCCGCCATTCAGTTTTGGTAAAGATGGCGGCGATATAAAGTATGACACTGAGGTGCCCTTTGCTAGTGCTACCTCTGTACCAAATTTCATTCAATTCGGTTTCACCGTGTTCGAATTGATAGGGGGGGGGGGGGGACAGACATTCAGAGTACACACACTCACACACACACACACACATACACACACACAGACAGACACACAATTTTTCGCCCTGTGTTGATCTCATAAGTCTACTTTCATTTTTTGCAAAAATCGAAAGTAGGCTAAAAAGGCAATTAAATTAAAATAAATTGACATTGTAATTACCTGTCTTTATTGCAATAAAAACGAAAGCATTCTGCTTAAATTGGACAGTAATATACTCGTATGAAGATGAACATGAGAAAGTTGAGGAGTATACAAAATAGGTATTATAATTATCATTAAAAGTTAGTAGTTCACTTAGATCTTGAACACAGTAAAAGAGAATGAATCACTTATTGAAATAGGAACAATATACACGTTACACTATACAATGATGACAAAATACGAGCACACAGGATATACGATTGCTTTCGCGCCAATGCGGTAAGAAGCCCGCGAATACGGAAGTCAGTGTTGCAAACGAACAAAATACAAATTATTATGACTTCGAAGAGTATACAATATAAGGAACAATGTTGTCTACTGATATTATCACATTCTTGCATAATCTAACAACGCAAGATTCCAAACAACAATGCTGCGACATGAAGATTGCTACTCGTTCTTTGACATGGCCGGTTATGAAAGCACTGCCTGCATGACTTGGCCCATTTTGTTGCACGACCAAGAATTCAGTGCTCTGTAACATGAAGACATGGACGATTTTGAAGCATATTCTTGTTTCACCTGATAGTGCTATACTTCTACATCAAATTGATAACCATAACTAATTTTCGTAAATTTTGTGACTTGGCCGGTTTTGATACTAGACGACTCCCTTGCGCTCTATCTTTGGCCAACTCAAAGAAGTTTTAAAACATTATTCACAGAGTTGACATTTCAACAAGTGATACATATCCAGTGAAATCAGTGGTGAAGATTTTAATTTCTTATAAACAGCTTTTTCATTTTATAAGTTTAATTTTAACACTAGTCAGAGGTAACATGCTGACCATTCGCATATGAAACATACATGCATGTAGTGTTAAGCATGCAAGGTGTGTGAGCTTAGCAATGGGTTTGATTTTGTTAGGTTGGACGCTGAAATGGCGCCAAAACGGAATAAAGAGGCTCGCTCCTACACAGCTGAAGCACTTAAAGAAGCATTGCGGTTGGTGAAGGAAGAAGGATGGACAGTATACACGGCTAGTAGACGTTCTAATAACCCGTGGAGTAGGTAGGCTACACCAAAGGATTATTGCACAACATTTTTAGCCGATCCAGGAAGTGCAACCCTTGCAAAAATTGGAAAGCCATTCGTTTTTCCTCCTCAAATTGAAGTAAAGATAGTGTGTCAAAACATACACAATAGATCGGTCCAGGTCTAATTCCAGACCCCAGAACAATACGTCGATGGCTGTGGTGCGTGCGGTGGCTCCCCTTGCGGATGACGCCAAGAGGAAGAATTGAGTAGAATGGATTGAGTGCTAGATTCGTAATGTCTGGTACCTACAATGTCTATTTTGTGTGTGAGGAATCAGATAGTGACTAAGGAGAGCCAAATAGACTTACAATATGTTTAATGCAATGTCTTTTTTTCTATTTTTTAAATATTTTGTGTAGTGAAATGTTTCAATATGGGCAATATGGGGTAATAGAAACTTAAATATATACGATTTGAACACTTCCATTACATTAAACATTAGCTTTCACGCTTAAAATGAATACTGATTGGTGAAACTTGAACACTATCACGGACTAACTTGAATATCACGGCGTTACCTACTTCTACTACCTTGAAATAACTTATGGATATTTGTAAGATATATGCCAGAAATGTTTCGTAGGGTATCCCTCATTAGCATGAATTGAATCGAAATAAATGATTTCTGAAATTTCTGAAATAGTAACAAAACAAAAAAGCTAAGAATCACGGAGTTACTTAACTTTACCCTACCACCACGCCGTTAGTAGACTCTCACCACTAGATCATCAGTCGATACGCACATCGTATGAATTTCTGCTTAGTCTGTACCTTATCAGATCGCGAACATACATTGCTACCGGTTATCAGCCATCTTTCTCACTTGCTGGTTGAGCAAAGGGTGAATGCTAATACCATTCCTCTCACTTTCATATCGGCGTGTTTGCTGATCTTTTAAAAAGTAACTAGTGTATTGTGACCGGTCGTTGTGTCATGCATTTTGCATGCTTCAGTAGTCAATGTAAGGAAGAAAAGAGAGCTATTGTACTACACGAGACAGCACACAGGTGTGGTTATTGAGTAATTCTGAGTCAATAAATGGGCTAAGACAACAGGGGACGATCGGATCTCAGTGCACATTGAATGAGAGGTTCAGAGTAAAAATGGGCCTTTTCCGATATGATAAATAAATAAATTAAATAAATAAATACTACATGAATTAATAACAATAATAATATAATATCGTATGGCCTCGGGTGCCTGGTGCAAGCTTTGTTAATTGACACCCAGAGGGTAGCTTGCATGTCGAATTTCGTCGTTCCTTTGAACGCTATGAAAGTCAAGGAGGTTAGATATCTAAACTCCTTGACACTACAGCGCTTTCAAGTAGAGAATGGAGGAACTTTGTGCTGGCGGAAAATCCCGAGATTAATTTTGCCATTGAACATGGCAATTAATGAGTGGTACGGAGTGGCTGACAGAGGATCAGTGGGGATTTACTACAGGTCAACATAAAAAATCTCGAGGACCGCTCTGAGTGTCGGAATAAAATCAAAAATGTTAAGTATGAGGATAGACCATCATGACAGCCTGGAAGAAAATGGACAGCTGAGCGGAAGAAGGAGCATTCTGAGAGGATGAAGAGATTTTGGGAAGAGAAGCGGGAAAACGCCAGATGATGAAATCATGTATTCAAGTGCAATCGATCTCCTAAAAGGGAACAATCGATTAAATAAATAAATAAATAAATTGACTTCAAGACTTAATGAATGAATTAATTAATATAATAAATAATGATATGTCTACCCCTTATAAATCCGGTTTCCAACGGGGTCTGAGATGAGATTCAATGAAATTCCACGTGGCTGATGGTTTCTACGGCCGGATGCCCTTCCTGACGCCAACCTCACGAGAGGAGTTAGTGAGAGATTAAACGAGTGAAGAAGAATGAAAGTTCAATTTCAAATAGTTCCAACTTTGGCTACCAGATGTCACTGTTACTGACACTGTCACCCAGCTGCGAACGTTGGAACTTGACAGAGCGTTTCTCACCAAATAACCTACAAATTTAGCTACACCCTACCAATTGTAGTAGTAGGTTCTTTTACATGCCATAAATCAGTGACATGGGACCGCCGGCTTTACTTCCCCTCCGAAGGAAGGCATACTGAAGGATTTTAACGCTCCTAGAAATCCGACGACTTCGGCCGGGTTTGAACCCGCGATCTTGGACATAGCAGTTCAGCATGCTACCGACTACGCCACCAAAGCCGCTAATTTTAAAAATATTAAATAAATAAGTAAATTAATATAGTACATTATGCTACGAGCCTAAATGGCAATAATAAGACACGAGTATGTTTATAAAACGAGCGTATGCGAGTTTTATATTTTCCATACGAGTGTCTTAATTACCATTATAGGCTAGTTGCATACGACTGTTTATGTTCGACGATAATTATTATAACTATTTTGTGTTCGAACATAAATATTCATAAATATCTGTCGAGATTTCACCAGTTTTATGTACTGAACAGAGCGCATGAGCCGCAGATAATGCCTTGTATTTGACTATGGCCTCCTCGATTACCCTACTATGACACTAGGCCACGCAGTGAAATTTCAATTAGAAGGCCGTGGAACTCACCGCAGGTGCGATGGTATCCTAATCTAATTGGTCAAAGAACTGTTTCTTGAGCTCTGATTGGTGGGAGAAACGGTTTCATAATGAAAAATAATGTTATAATGAGCCTCATTATGATACAGTTTTCTGACATATAGTCTAATAGTCAGGGTCGAACGTAAAAGGAATTAATAAATGCATGGATCAATCAAAAAGAAAGATAGAAAGAATGAAACAATCACACAATCACATAAAAATAATTAATTAATTAATTAATACATTTTTAGGAGTTTCCCGACATCATGGTCATTTAGCCTCGTTTACATGGGTGTGTGTGGTATCTGTTTGATAATCTGTGTCATCGTGTTGGCTGTACTTGTGTGTATTGTAATTCAGGCCGGGATTTGGCTGGGGTGAGGACGTGGCCTACCTTATTTTTACTCCCATCCGGGCATTTACCTGGAATAGAAGCTAGGAACCACGAAGAACATTTTTTGGGTTGGCTGAGGTAAAGATCAAACCCACCTCATCCCAGTTCTGCCTCACGAAGCTGAGTGTGTTCCACATTCCAGCCCTCAGACAAATAAAATATATTCCTCCACGACAATTTTGCCGCAAAGTGGAGGCTCTAAAGGGACTAAAACCCCATGTAAATTGAATTCATATATAATGTAACTTTGTGTGTGAGTGGGAGTGTGTGCATCCGTGTATCCTCACTTTTATTTAAGATTTGTATGATATAGACGACATGTACAGCATGTGTTTATAGCAGGGCTGGATAACTTAACATAATGGCCTTCAATAACGAATTGTTTGGCGTTACGGTATACATCGCGTAACGTATAACAGAAAGTTTGTTGTAACGTTATTCATACGAAGAACGAATAAACGGATACTGTATATATACCGTTATTTTAAATATTTTATTATCATACCGGATAGCATTTTAGTTATCGCAGGAGACACAAGTCGAATAACGTTATTGGCGTTGTAACACAATCAAATGTACCCCATTCACTCAGTTGTTTTAAATAACGTTATTGACAAGACCGGATAGCATTGTGTTATGCTGCATGCCTCGCAGGTCGAATAACGTTATTCGTGCTCTAACACGTCGCGAACAACTACCACTCATTCCGAACATCAAATAACGTTATTCACAAGACCGGATAGCATTGTGTTATGCTGCATGCCTCGCAGGTCGAATAACGTTATTAACGTCGTGTTCTGTTGTATGGGTCCCGGGTTGAATAACGCTTTTAGCCTCGTACTAGGATCGTAACGTAAAAGCTTGTATACAAGCACAATTCCGGTATAGGCTTCAATAACGTTATTCGTACCTGCATTACGAGTTCTTATTGGCTCAGCTGCAAGAAATCAAAGATGGAGGAAACTTGTGGATTGAGATTAATAGTTGCAGTTCATTGGCATTATTAATGCAAATCAGTCATTTAGTACCGTTACGTTGAATACTGGAAAAGGCACTGACTGATTAAACGCATTTCTGTCAGTATTTATGATTTAACTGAAATCATTCGACATTTAGCCATATGGATGAAGCTGTGAATCTGCATAGAACATGAAATGTGTACGAGTGCTAAGGCGTTAACTTGGTACCTAATGGGTCCGGGGTTCGGGACGCTCCATGGCCAGAATTTTTGTTCTTTTTGAATTATTTCGTTGTGTCAACACTACTGTGTGATGCAACTTTTCAACTTCGATTTACTCGCATGATCAAGGGGGGCGATGTTAATAATGGATATTGGTAGGGAAAAATCTTTCTATTTTATCATTCGAATTTGTACTTTCCCAATCAAAACCATGAATATTTGTACAATTCGTGAAACTAATATAATTTTCACAGCACTGATTACTCCACAGTATAATAATAATAATAATAATAATAATAATAATAATAATAATAATAATAATAATAACAATAATATGAAGTAGTTCCGTGACGATCTAAAGAGCCTGATTCTCTTTATATTTAAGATTCATGCCAATGATTAATCTACATAGACCTATATAGAATAATGACGAGATTAAGTTGGCAATACTAACTTTTCTATTTAGATTGGAATATATCTGAAGTAATGTATTCAAATACAGCTCTACATTTGGCAACCATGGTGACTCTGAATATATTCTTAGTTCCATATCTTAAGGTACATAATCCACATACAAAATTTTGTTGAAGTCCAATGGATAGTATGAACGTTGCATGCTGTGAAATATTGGATGTATCAGTGCGAGTAAAATCATATTGGCAACAACGTCAAGAAGGCGTGCTCAGAATTAATCTGAATTATTCCTATATTTTATAGTGCCAATTTTGGATAAAATCCATTTCTTAGTATAGAAGTTACATGCATTAAAAAATTGGCCCTATAAACAGGCTTAGAATTATGTTGGCAGCACTGATGTGCATTAGTTGCTCCCAAATAATCTAAAATTTCCGGAACTATTCGTGCGCAAAATTTAGAGCTGTGGCTTGCATACTTTCTTATATATTGGTATTAGGATAATGAGAGTGAGCATTTATTAACAAATAATAATAATGTTATTGGTTTTACGTCCCTTTTAACTACTCTGGATTTTAGAGACTCTGGGGTGCCGTAATTTTATCCATAAGGGGATCTTCAACGTGCCAGTAAATCTACTGACACGGCTCTCTGGCATTTGCGCACACTCAAATGCCAGCTGACTGCGCCAGGATACGAACGAGCAACCTTGGGCCCAGCAAGCGAGAACGTTACCCCTGAGCCACGCAGCCAGCCGCATTTATTAACAGTTGGCAGCCCTAATGGCTCTCAAGCATAAGCATAGTCATATCTGTTATAGTACACAAAGCACGTACGAAATTTGGTTACAATCCAATTGATAGTATAGATGTGAGATGTACTTAAACATTGGACTTATCAGCAGGCTTAGAATCATCTTGGCAACACTGTCATATATGGGCTCCTTAAAATGTATCTGGAATGTTATTATCCCTGTGTGTGCTAATTTTGGAAAATTTCGCATGCATAACCTCTGAGATATCCAACGTAGAGCTTAAAAGTGAATTGTGATTTTTAGCAGTTGGTAACTCTGAAATCATTTCCAATTATGTCCCTGAGATATTCAGATATATATTTCCTTAAACCGAATTTGGTTTCGATAACTGCAATCTTTAGGGGTTTATAGGGGGAGACACACAAAGACAGACAGACATTTGCCTGGATCGATGCCATAAGTCTATCTCATCATCATTTAAAAAAAAGTGAAAAGTAAGCTAAAAATAGCAAGTAGAATATACGATAGCTAATGTATAACATCCTACCTTAGGTGCTTCGATACTGTGCTGACCAGTACCCTCTGCTTATGGACATTTCACATGTGTTGTACCGCAATCATTGGCCATTAGCGTTCAGATGTTACAGATCGTAACGTAAAAGCTTGTATACAAGCACAATTCCGGTATAGGCTTCAATAACGTTATTCGTACCTGCATTACGAGTTCTTATTGGCTCAGCTGCAAGAAATCAAAGATGGAGGAAACTTGTTGATTGAGATTAATAGTTGCAGTTCATTGGCATTATTAATGCAAATCAGTCATTTAGTTCCGTTACTTTGAATACAGGAAAAGGCACTGACTGATTAAACGCATTTCTGTCAGTATTTAAGATTTAACTGAAATCATTCGACATTTAGCCATATGGATGAAGCTGTGATACTGCACAGTACGTGAAATGTGTACGAGTGCTAAGGCGTTATCTTGGTACTTAATGGGTTCTGGGTTCGAGACGCTCCATGGCCAGAATTTTTATTCTTTTTGAATTATTTCGTTGTGTCAACACTACTGTGTGATGCAACTTTTCAACTTCGATTTACTCGCATGATCTAGGGGGCGATGTTAATAATGGATATTGGTAGGGAAACATCTTTCTATTTTATCATTCGAATTTGAACTTTCCCAATCAAAACCATGAATATTTGTACTATTCTTGAAACTAATATAATTTTCACAGCACTGATTACTCCACAGTAAAATAATAATAATAATAATATTAACAATAATATGAAAGTAGTTCCGTGACGATCTAAAGAGCCTAATTTTCTTTATATTTAAGATTCATGCCAATGATTAATCTACATAGACCTATCTAGAATAATGACGAGATTAAGTTGGTAATACTAACTTTTCTATTTAGATTGGAATATATCTGAAGTAACGTATTCCAATACAGCTCTACAGTTGGCAGCCTTGGTGACTCTGAATATATTCTTAGTTCCATATTTTAAGGTACAGAATGCACATACAAAATTGGTTGAAGTCGTTGCATGCTGTGAAATATTGGATGTATCAGTGCGAGTAAAATCATATTGGCAACATGTCAAGAAGGCGTTTTCAGAATTAATCTGATTTATTCCTATAGTTTATAGTGCCAATTTTGGATAAAATCCATTTCTTAGTATGGAAGTTCAATTTCAACTATTTCCAACTGTGGCTACCAGATGCTTCTGTCACTAACACTGGCGGAGAACGTTGGAACTTGATAGAGCGTTTCTAACTCGCCAAATATAACCTAAAAACTTTTCTACACACTACCAATTGTAATGGTAGGTGCTTTTACCTGCCATAAATCTATGACATGGGCACGCCTGCTTTATTTCCCCTTCGAAGAAAGGCATACTGAAGAATGTTAACGCTCTTAACCAATCCGACGACTTCGGCCGGGTTTGAACACGCCATCTTGGGCTTAGCAGTTCAGCATGCTATCGACCACGCCACCGAAGCCCCTTATAGAAGTAATACAGGGTAAAGAAATATGCCGTACTTGGAGGTCGTCATGCGACTTCTCATCCAAATGCAAGACAAAAGTTTCTATAGCAAAATCGGATCGGGTGTTATTTGAAAAGACGAGTATGAAAACGAGAAGCCGGCAACACTGTCGCATCCTGCGGCGGAATGTGTATCATATCACCGTACCAGCCGTCGTAGCTCACTGAGTAGGCTGCTGTATTATCCAAACCACAACCACCAACGAACTACGGTTCGAATCTACGTCAGGTCGTCGTTTTGTGTGACGTCAGTTCGTGGCTCTGTGAAGATAAGACTGGACTTCAAACGATTTTTCTTTCGTAGTCAGTTTACCCTCCAAGTAGGCTTTTACCACGGACTCAGCGAGAGATCCCACCTTTACCTCCTCTACGGGCAGTGTCCTGGCGCTTGAGAGTGAGTCGGGGGATCCAACTGGGGAGGCGGGACTAGCACCTCACCCAATGTGGCCTCACCTGCAAAGCGAACAGGGGGCCTCATGTGGGATGGGACGGGATGGGAAGAATAGAAAGGATAGACAAGGAAGAGGGAAGGAGGCGGCCGTGACCTGACGGTAGGGACCATCCCGGCATTTGCCCGAAGATGAAGCGGGCAACCACGAAAAACCACTTCGAGGATGGATGTGGTGGGAATCGAACCCCATCTACTCATTTGGACCACCCGAGGCTGAGTAGATCCCGTTCCAGTCCTCATACCACTTTTCAAATTTCGTGGCAGCGTACGGAATGGAATTATTGTGCGTATCATAATGGGCAATCTAGTGTATATCATTGGATGCAGACGATGTTACTGGCTTTATTTGTGCCATGGACGAAACTAAGTGGTCGTTTACGTATGTAAGAGGCTCATGTTATGTTTTAATGTTTAAATAAAGGTAACAGAAGGAAATAATATAAGAGATGAAGACACTTTGGACAGAGAAGGTGTTATGTTTGGAAGTACGCCAGGGTAGAGTGGAAAGGAAACCTGGGGCGAAGTGGTCTGAGGACAGAAAGAAGCAACATAGTCTAAGAACGAAGAAATATTGGGAAGAAAACAACAAAGAGTGAAGAATTGAAATTGGTGCGTGGTCCGTAGCGGGTCTCATCGAAATAAGAAAGAAGTAGAGAAGTAACAGCAATGGTAAGAGACAGTACACAACATAATGTATTGATTGCATTGTGGAGGTGTACATTGGATACAATTTGAGACTTTAACTGAAGAACTCTTTGACGCGAACGCCATTGGACCATAACCGACCTTCACGGCATACCTTTTCGCACTGAGCTAATGAGACAGCACCGGCACAGCGCAGACTTCATGCGTGCTGTTCTCTTGGCCATGCTGCACGCAGTTACAGCGTTGCCAGAGCCTCGTTTCTTAACTCGCATTTCTATTAAACGTATTGGCGGGACCAGGCCTTCCTAGATAAGCCTTTGCCATGAATTTCGACGAGGAACCGCATGCTGACCTCCAAGTACGGGATTTGTTCTTCATCCTGTATATAGTATATACAACATTATGTATAATATTTGACGCAATCAAAGTTTTTGATATTTCAGAGGAAACCTCTGGTTGGTTATGATAGGATTACTGGTATGCTACTGGTAGAGCGTATGTTAGTACAGTATATGATAATTAGTAAACAATATTTTAACTTCTTCTTCGACATAATTGATTTTTCAGTACGGTATGTTTAGGCTTTAGAGATCATATCAGCAACGGGTTGTGTATCATTCACAGCATTCCAATACGAAATAATTTTTCTTGTAACAATAAATGTACTGTGTGAAATGAAAGGGAACAAAGAGCAAATGCCATTATTCATTTAAAGACAAGACGGAAAATGGCTAAGTTGCTCCAACGCGTAGCCCACTACTCCATGTTGTTTGATGTGGTGGTACGTTTAAATTTACGCTGCGATTTGTCGTCAACGGTATGAATGGCATTATTTACTTTTAAACCAGAATTACACTGCTGTTAATGAATACGACAACCCACCCGGCACTTTCTACTGTTAAAGTGATAGAGAGACTTGAGGTGTCCCACCTGTTATGACGAGACTTCTTGAATTGAGTCATCTCATGAGCACGTTCTGTCCAAGCGGAGCCTCGCTCACAGTAGTGTTGTGCCCAGGTGCGGGAGTGATTAATCTGCCAATGGATTTCAATTTTAAATAAAGGGAGGAGGAAATAGAGAACAGCATTCATAAGAGAAATAGCAAATGGAAGGGGTGACACATACGTTTTAATATTGTATTAGGCAAATGGGTTGTTGATTGTGTTCAATGTTAATAGTTAATTTTCAAGAGGAAGAGTACGTAGTATATGATTAGGCACAGATGTTCATGACCAGAAGGTGAAATTATATTGATGTATGTGTGACAAAATCATCGTAAAATCAGTGTGGAGGTATGTGTCCATGATATACGATCCATCTCCATTGCAAGTGTGAAAGAATTTCTGAGATATGGCCAAACATTTTTAAATATTTTAAAAAAATACAAAAATATATCTGTAGAAGCTCGACCCAAGTTGAAGACAAATTGCTGAAATGGCAAGATAGAGACTAAACAGGAGGTGTTCAAGATTAGGACCGGACACATTGCATTAGCCTACTTACTATTTCAAATGCGGTTTACTCTCTAATAACTATATTTTACAGCTTATTCCAGGGGATAATTCACTACATTCATTCATGTTTATTAAAGAGGACGATTGGGAGTTCCACGGCAGTGACGTCTGAACATTATGATAAAGATCGGGAATGTAGACTAGTGATTAGAATTTTGTGTTGGAAGGTTCAAGAAGTATGTTGTTTAGAAAAGTGAGACTTGGCATTTGTTATGCCAATATAACATGAAGTAATCAGATATCATGTTTGAAACTGTAATCTCAGTATAACCCATTCTTTTATCTGAGTGAAGATTTCTGCTGCCTTTCTTTTCACATCTGATAAACGAATCGCTTTTCAGTGGGTCAGCACATTAACGTGCGCAATTAAATGGGGTGGGGAATAACAAGTATGTATCCCACTTCACCGATGTGGCTCTATCCTGTAAGCCTAGATCAGGACCATCCAGTCATTGCGCTCCGAGAGCGCGGCCGCGCTCGGGGAGCACTGGGCAGTCAGACTAGCGCTCCTTCCCCTACCACCACTACACTGTGGCAGCGAGGAGATCTGAGACACACGGACATGTTCGTACCGCAATAACTAGATACGAACGCACAGATGCAGGCGACGGCTTTTGTGGCATTGTTGACATCATATTGATAGGGCTGTTTTACCATAATAGGATATATACTGCCATAATATATATGTATACAAATCAAATGGTACTCCGATGCATGGAATGTGTAGGAAACGAACGCAAGTGTTAAGTAAAGAATATTGTGCTTTATTACAAAATGAAATGAGAACATATTAGAGAGGAAAATTCAACAACATTTTACCAATATGAACAGATAGTACAGGCCTTGAGTGACTCTTTCTCCGTCGTTTTTACGAATTTCTAGTTTTGGAGGAAACAATCTTCTCCAAATTGGGTACAATATTTCTGGACACAGCTATTCGTAAACAATTGCGCAAGTTTCTATCACTCATCGTTGCACGATGTTTACTTTTGGTAAGCTTAAGAACTGAAGAGAAGCGCTCATAAATGTACGTTGAGTCGAACATTGACAGAACTTCACTTGCATGTCTTTACAAAAGGGGATATTCTCCTTGCGGAAAGCCACTGTAAAATTCTTCTAAACTTCGTGACATTAGAAAGCGGTCATTAAGACGAACATTGCATTGCAGTTTTCTTAACTTCGTGACATTTAGAAAGAGGTCTTTAAGACGAACATTGCATTGCAGTTCAATCAGCTCTAATTGAAATAGCTGTGGAACACTGTCTGCACTAATAGAAAATGGTCGAACAAATACATCTAACACCGCTTGGAGTTCTGATAATTCTGAAAATCGCTTGTCAAACTCTTCTTGTATTTGGCGAATTACCTCCAAGTACTCATCAAAGTCGACACCTTTCACTGTTTCAAACGATGGAAAATGTCCTGTGTTCCTTGCACGTAACTGGTTTTCCCGCAAAATCAATTTTCTTGTGAACGCTTCAATTTTTTCCACCAAATCGCAGATGTTGTGCTTTTCGCCCTGAAGCGAAGTGTTCAAATTATTCAGATGGGCAGTAATGTCACATAAAAATCCAAGTCCGCCACCCACTTAGGGTCACGCAAAAGAACTTCGGGCCGCCCTTTCATGTCACAGAATGTATGTAATGCGTTCCGCAAGAAAACACACGATTCAGCACCTTCGCCTTGCTCAGCCATCTTACTTCTGCATGGTACGGGATATCCGGACACTCCGCTTCGATGTCATCCAAGAACTCTTTGAATTGACGGTGCGTGAGTTCATGGGAGTGAAGATAATTTACCATTCGCACAACTGTTCCCATTACATCTTTGCGCTTGGCGACTTTTGCACAGATTGCCTCCTGGTGTATGAAGCAATGGATCGCCACCATTAGGGTACTACCGTTCTCAGCCATTTTTAACTTTACATATCTGAGGAACCCCATGCGTACACATCGTAAAGCAGGAGCTCCATCCGTCGTTATACTCGTCAACCGCTCCCATTTTAATCCCATTGATTCAAAAGCACCCTCCACAGCTTGGAAAATATCGAAACCGGTAGTGGTGACTTTGAGTGTTACCAAGTCGAGGAAATTCTCGGTGACCCGAAGATCGTCATCCACCCCTCGAATAAAAATAACGAGCTATGCTATGTCCGCAATGTCGGTTGATTCGTCGAGGGCGATGGAAAATTATACAAATTTTGCTGCCTTCTCCATTAATTGCTGTTCCATATCAACGGACATATCGTCTATTCTGCGAGCCACAGTTTGAGGAGAAAGAGAGATGTTTTCAAATTTCTCAACTACCTCCGTAGGACAAATACATGCCGCCACGTCCATTAGGCACTCCTTGATGAAATTCCCTTCCGCGAAGGGCTTCCCAGCTTATGCAATTCGCATCGAACATTTGTAGCTTGCTCGTAAAATCGGTCCACCAACCTCACTCTCCTCTATCTCCTGTCAGACAAAAATACGGCAAGTCACAATTTTAGTGTTCTTCAGATAATTAAATCATTTGTTCATTCCCATTTGTAAGCAAGCATTTTAAAATTAAGGCAATAATACTTACAGGAAAGTGCTGCTTGAAATTTTCTTTCAATTCTTCCAACTTCGATTGCCGACTGGCGTCTGTCAAGTCACCGTAATCATCCCTGTGGTTGGCACTGCAGTGCCGTTCCAAATTGTGTTTTTTTTTTACTCACTAAATCTCGGTGGCACACTAAACATTTGGCATGCCCTTTATAAGCTGTACAGAAAAATAATTTTTCCCATTCTGCTTTAAAGGCAGCTGCTTCACCACTCCTTATTAGCCTACTTTTCACATTCTGCAAAAATGAGGAAAAAGTACACTTATGAGATCGATCCGGGAGAATGTGAGTCTGTCTGTCTGTCCTTCTGTCTGTCAGGCTGTGTGTGTGTGTGCCCCCCCCCCCCCCTGTCAACTCCAAAACGGCTGCAGAAATCGAAACCAAATTTAGTATGAGTAAAGATGTATACCGGAATATCTCACGCCCATATTTGAAAATGATGTCAGTGCTACCAACTGCTAAAAATCACAATTCACTTTTAACCTCTACGTTGGATATCTCAGACGTTATGCATGCGAAATTTTCCAAAATTAGCACACACAGGGATAATAACATTCCAGATACATTTTAAGGATCCCATGTATGACAGTGTTGCCAAGATGATTCTAAGCCTGCTGATAAGTCCAATGTTTAAGTACATCTAACATCTATACTATCAATTGGATTTTAACCAAATTTCGTACGTGCTTTGTGTACTATAACAGATATGACTATGCTTATACTTGAGAGCCATTAGCGCTGCCAGCTGTTAATAAATGCGGCTGGCTGCGTGGCTCAGGGGTAACGTTCTCCCTTGCTGAACCCAAGGTTGCAGGTCCGTATCCTGGCGCAGTTAGCATTATTATTATTATTTGTTAATAAATGCTCACTCTCTTTATCCTAATACCAATATATCAGAAAGTATGCAAGCCAACAGCTCTAAATTTTTCGCACGAATAGTTCCTGAAATTTTAGATTATTTGGGAGCAACTAATGCACATCAGTGCTGCCAACATAATTCTAAGCCTGTTTATAGGGCCAATTTTTAAATGCATGTAACTTCTATACTAAGAAATGGATTTTATCCAAAATTGGCACTATAAAATATAGGAATAATTCAGATTAATTCTGAAAACGCCTTCTTGATGTTGTTGCCAATATGATTTTACTCGCACTGATACATCAAATATATCACAGCATGCAACGTCCATACTATCCATTGGACTTTACCAAATTTAGCATGAGCATTCTTTACATTAAGATATGGAACTAAGAATATATTCAGAGTCACCAAGGCTGCCAACTGTAGATCTGTATTGGAATACATTACTTCAGATATATTCCAATCTAAATAGAAAAGTTAGTATTACCAACTTAATCTCGTAATTATTCTAGATAGGTCTATGTAGATTAATCATTGGCATGAATGTTAAGTATAAAGAAAATTTGGTCCATTAGATCGTCACGGAACTACTTCATATTATTGTTATTATTATTATTATTATTATTATTATTATTATTATTATTATTTTACTGTGGAGTAATCAGTGCTGTGAAAATTATATTAGTTTCACTAATAGTACAAATATTCATGGTTTTGATTTGGAAAGTACAAATACGAATGATAAAATAGAATGATTTTTCCCTACCAATATCCATTATTAACATCGCCCCCCTAGAACATGCGAGTAAATCGAAGTTGAAAAGTTGCATCACACAGTAGTGTTGACACAACAAAATAATTCAAAAAGAATAAAAATTCTGGCCATGGAGCGTCTCGAACCCAGAACCCATTAAGTACCAAGTTAACGCCTTAGCACTCGTACACATTTCATGTTCTGTGCAGGTTCACAGCTTCATCCATATGGCTAAATGTCGAATGATTTCAGTTAAATCTTAAATACTGTCAGAAATGCGTTTAATCAGTCAGTGCCTTTTCCTGTATTCAACGTAACGGAACTAAATGACTGATTTGCATTAATAATGCCAATAAACTGCAACTATTAATCTCAATCCACAAGTTTCCTCCATCTTTGATTTCTTGCAGCTGAGCCAATAGGAACTCGTAATGCAGGTACGAATAACGTTATTGAAGCCTATACCGGAATTGTGCTTGTATACAAGCTTTTACGTTACGATCTGTAACATCTGAACGCTGATGGCCAATGATTGCGGTACAACACATGTGTAATGTCCATAAGCTGAGGGTACTGGTCAGCACAGTATCGAAGCACCTAAGGTAGGATGTTATACATTAGCTATCGTATATTCTACGTGGTATTTTAGCTTACTTTTCACTTTTTTTTAAATGATGATGAGATAGACTAATGACATCGATCCAGGCAAATGTCTGTCTGTCTGTCTTTGTGTGTCTCCCCCTATCAACCCCTAAAAGACTGCAGTTATCGAAACCAAATTCGGTTTAAGGAAATATCTAAATCTGAATATCTCAGGGACATAATTGTAAATGATTTCAGAGTTACCAACTGCTAAAAATCACAATTCACTTTTAAGCTCTACGTTGGATATCTCAGACGTTATGCATGCGAAATTTTCCAAAATTAGCACACACAGGGATAATAAAATTCCAGATACATTTTAAGGTGTCCATATATGACAGTGTTGCCAAGATGATTCTAAGCCTGCTGATAAGTCCAATGTTTAAGTACATCTAACATCTATACTATCAATTGGATTGTAACCAAATTTCGTACGTGCTTTGTGTACTATAACAGATATGACTATGCTTATGCTTGAGAGCCATTAGGGCTGCCAACTGTTAATAAATGCGACTGGCTGCGTGGCTCAGGGGTAACGTTCTCGCTTGCTGGGCCCAAGGTTGCAGGTTCGTATCCTGGCGCAATCAGCTGGCATTTGATGGTTCGCAAATGCGAGAGAGCCGTGTCAGTAGATTTACTGGCACGTTTAAGATCCCCTTCTGGGCAAAATTACGGCACCCCGGAGTCTCTAAAAGCCAGAGTAGTTAAAAGGGACGTAAAACCAATAACATTATTATTATTTGTTAATAAATGCTCACTCTCTTTATCCTAATACTAATATATCAGAAAATATGCAAGCCAACAGCTCTAAATTTTGCGCACGAATAGTTTCTGAAATTTTAGATTATTTGGGAGCAACTAATGCACATCAGTGCTGCCAACATAATTCTAAGCCTGTTTATAGGGCCAATTTTTAAATGCATGTAACTTCTATACTAAGAAATGGATTTTATCCAAAATTGGCACTATAAAATATAGGAATAATTCAGATTAATTCTGAGCACGCCTTCTTGACGTTGTTGCCAATATGATTTTACTCGCACTGATACATCCAATATTTCACAGCATGCAACGTTCAGACTATCCATTGGACTTCAACCAAATTTTGTATGTGCATTCTGTACCTTAAGATATGGAATTAAGAATATATTTAGAGTCACCAAGGCTGCCAACTCTAGAGCTGTATTGGAATACATTACTTCAGATATATTCCAATCTAGAGAGAAAAGTTAGTATTACCAACTTAATCTCGACATTATTCTAGATAGGTCTATGTAGATTAATCATTGGCATGAATCATAAATATAAAGAAAATTTGGCTCTTTAGATCGTCACAGAACTGCTTTCATATTATTGTTAATATTATAATTATTATTATTTTACTGTGGAGTAATCAGTGCTGTGAAAATTACATTAGTTTCAAGAATAGTACAAATATTCATGGTTTTGATTGGGAAAGTACAAATTCGAATGATAAAATAGAATGATTTTTCCCTACCAATATCCTTTATTAACATCGCTCCCCTAGATCATGCGAGTAAATCGAAGTTGAAAAGTTGCATCCTACAGTAGTGTTGACAAAACGAAATAATTCAGAAAGAATGAAAATTCTCACCATGGAGGGTTTCGAACGCAGGACCCATTGGATACCAAGTTAACGCTTTAGCACTCGTACACTGCTCACGTCCTGTGCAAGTTAACAGCTTCATCAATATGACTAAATGTCGAATGATTTCAGTTAAATCTTCAATACTGACGGAAATGCGTTTAATCAGTCAGTGCCTTTTCCTGTATTCAACGTAACGGAACTACATGACTGATTTGCATTAATAATGCCAATGAACTGCAAATATTACTCTCAATCCACAAGTTTCCTCCATCTTTGATTTCTTGCAGCTGAGCCAATAAGAACTCGTAATGCAGGTACGAATAACGTTATTGAAGCCTATAATTGTGCTTGTATACAAGCTTTTACGTTACGATCTGTAACATCTGTACGCTGATGGCCAATGATTGCGGTACAACACATGTGATATGTCCATAAGCAGAGGGTACTGGTCAGCACAGTATCAGAGCACCTAAGGTAGGATGTTATTCATTAGCTATCTTATATTCTACGTGCTATTTTTAGCTTACTTTTCACTTTTTTTTAATGATGATGAGATAGACTTATGGCATCGATCCAGGCAAATGTCTGTCTGTCTGTCTGTCTTTGTGTGTCTCCCCCTATCAACCCCTAAATGACTGCAGTTATCGAAACCAAATTCGGTTTAAGGAAATATCTATATCTGAATATCTCAGGTACATAATTGAAAATGATTTCAGAGTTACCAACTGCTAAAAATCACAATTCACTTTAAAGCTCTACGTTGGATATCTCAGACGTTATGCATGCGAAATTTTCCAAAATTAGCCCACACAGGGATAATAACATTCCAGATACATTTTAAGGAGCCCATATATGACAGTGTTGCCAAGATGATTCTAAGCCTACTGATAAGTCCAATGTTTAGGTACATCTAACATCTATACTATCAATTGGATTTTAACCGAATTTCGTACGTGCTTTGTGTACTATAACAGATATGACTATGCTTATACTTGATAGTCAGCAGGGCTGCCAACTGCTAATGAATGCTCATTCTCTTTCTTTATCCTAATACCAATAAATATATCAGAAAGTATGCTAGCCAACACCTCTGAATGTTGCACACGTATGGTACCTAAAATTTCAGATTAACTTCGAGTAACTAATGTACATCAGTGCTGCCAACATAATTCTAAGCCTGCTGAAAATGCATGTAACTTCTATACCAACAAATGGATGTTATCCAAAATTGGCACTATTAGATAAAGTATTATTTCAGATATCGCCTCCGTAGCGTAGCGGTCAGCATGGTTAGCTGCCGGCCCGGAGGTCCTGGGTTTGATTCCCGGCTCTGCCACGAAATTTGAAAAGTGGTACGAGGACTGGAACGGGAGCTACTCAGCCTCGGGTGGCCCAAATGAGTAGAGGGTGTTCGATTCCCCTTCAGCCATCCTCGAAGTGGTTTTCCGTGGTTTCCCACTTCGTCTTCGGGAAAATGCCGGGATGGTACCTTCTTCAAGGCCACGGCTGCCTCCTTCCCTCTTCCTTGCCTATCCATCCTACCCATCCCTTACCATCCCTCATGAGGCCCCTGTTCGCTTTGCAGGTGAGGCCGCCTGGGCGAGGTGCCAATCCCACCTCACCAGTTGTATCCCTTCCGATTCGATGTTCCTAGCTCCAGGACACTGCCCATAGAGGCGGTAGTGGTGAGTTCCCTCACTGAGTCCGTGGATTCCACCAACCTGGAGGGTAAACGACTAAAAATAAAATAAAAATTGGCGTGAATCTTAAATATAAAGAAAAGTATGCTCTTTAGATCGTCACGAAACTATTTCTCCTTATTCTTAATATTATTATCTATTGTGGAGTAAACATAGACTATTATTGAGGTATGAAAATATTAGTATACTTTCATGAATAGTACAAATATTCATGGTTTTGTATGGGGAAGTACAAATTTGAATGATAGAATAGAATAATTTTCCCTTCCAATATCCATTATTAACATCATCTCCGTAGATTATGCGAATAAATCGTAGTTGGAAACTCACAAGGAATGTAGTGTGAATGCAACATAATAATTCAAAAAGAATAAAAAATTTGGCCCTAGCGCGTCTCGAACCCGAGACTCATTGGACACTAAGTTGCAGCTATAGCACCCGTACACTTCTCACTTTGTAGCCTAGCTCATAGTTACGTAACTTCATGCGTATAGCTAAATGTCGAATTATTTCAGTTAAATCGTAAATACTGACAGGAATGCGTTCAATCAGTCAGTGCCCCTTCATGTATTCAACGTAACGCATCTTAATGACTGGTTTGCATTAATAATGCCAATGAACTGCAAATATTACTCTCAATCCACAACTTTCCTCCATGTTTGATTTCTTGCAGCTTAGCCAATCGGAACACGGAATGCTGCTGCGAATAACGTTATTCAAGCCTATACCGGAATTGTGCCTGTATACAAGCTTTAACGTTATAATCTGTACCATTTGTATTCTGATGGTCAATGATTGCGGTACAACACATGTGATATGTCCATAAGCAGAGGGTACTGATCAGCACAGTATCGAAACACCTAAGGTTGGATGTTATACAGTAGCTATCGTATATTCTTCGTAATATTTTAGCCTACTTTTCACATTTTGTAAAAATGAGGGAAAAGTAGACTTATGGCATCGGTCCAGGCAAATGTCTGTCTGTCCCTCCTAGACGGCTGCAGTTATTGAAACCCAATTTGGTATAAGTAAAGACCTATATTTGAATATCTCACGGGCATTTTTGAAAATTATTTTAGTGCTAGTAACTGCTGAAAATTCACAATTCACTTTTGAGCTCTATGTTGGATTTATCAGACGTTATGCATGCGAACCCTTCCAAAATTAGTACAGATAGAGATAATAACATTCCAGATATATATTTTAGGTAGCGCATATATGACAGTGGTGCAAACATGATTTTAAGCCAGCGGATAAGTCCAATGTTTAAGTGCATCTAACTTCTAACGATCAATTGGATTTTATCCGAATTTCGTATGCGCTATTGTTACTGTAACAGATATGACTATGCTCATACTTGAGAGCCAGCAGGGCTGCCAACTGCTAATGAATGCTCATTCTCTTTCTTTATCCTAATACCAATAAATATATTAGAAAGTATGCTAGCCAACACCTCTGAATGTTGCACACGTATGGTACCTAAAATTTCAGATTAACTTCGAGTAACTAATGTACATCAGTGCTGCCAACATAATTCTAAGCCTGCTGAAAATGCATGTAACTTCTATACCAACAAATGGATGTTATCCAAAATTGGCACTATTAGATAAAGTATTATTTCAGATATCGCCTCCGTGGCGTAGCGGTCAGCATGGTTAGCTGCCGCCCCGGAGGTCCTGGGTTTGATTCCCGGCTCTGCCACGAAATTTGAAAAGTGGTACGAGGACTGGAACGGGAGCTACTCAGCCTCGGGTGGCCCAAATGAGTAGAGGGTGTTCGATTCCCCTTCAGCCATCCTCGAAGTGGTTTTCCGTGGTTTCCCACTTCGTCTTCGGGAAAATGCCGGGATGGTACCTTCTTCAAGGCCACGGCTGCCTCCTTCCCTCTTCCTTGCCTATCCATCCTACCCATCCCTTACCATCCCTCATGAGGCCCCTGTTCGCTTTGCAGGTGAGGCCGCCTGGGCGAGGTGCCAATCCCACCTCACCAGTTGTATCCCTTCCGATTCGATGTTCCTAGCTCTAGGACACTGCCCATAGAGGCGGTAGTGGTGAGTTCCCTCACTGAGTCCGTGGATTCCACCAACCTGGAGGGTAAACGACTAAAAATAAAATAAAAATTGGCGTGAATCTTAAATATAAAGAAAAGTATGCTCTTTAGATCGTCACGAAACTATTTCTCCTTATTCTTAATATTATTATCTATTGTGGAGTAAACATAGACTATTATTGAGGTATGAAAATATTAGTATACTTTCATGAATAGTACAAATATTCATGGTTTTGTATGGGGAAGTACAAATTTGAATGATAGAATAGAATAATTTTCCCTTCCAATATCCATTATTAACATCATCTCCGTAGATTATGCGAATAAATCGTAGTTGGAAACTCACAAGGAATGTAGTGTGAATGCAACATAATAATTCAAAAAGAATAAAAAATTTGGCCCTAGCGCGTCTCGAACCCGAGACTCATTGGACACTAAGTTGCAGCTATAGCACCCGTACACTTCTCACTTTGTAGCCTAGCTCATAGTTACGTAACTTCATGCGTATAGCTAAATGTCGAATTATTTCAGTTAAATCGTAAATACTGACAGGAATGCGTTCAATCAGTCAGTGCCCCTTCATGTATTCAACGTAACGCATCTTAATGACTGGTTTGCATTAATAATGCCAATGAACTGCAAATATTACTCTCAATCCACAACTTTCCTCCATGTTTGATTTCTTGCAGCTTAGCCAATCGGAACACGGAATGCTGCTGCGAATAACGTTATTCAAGCCTATACCGGAATTGTGCCTGTATACAAGCTTTAACGTTATAATCTGTACCATTTGTATTCTGATGGTCAATGATTGCGGTACAACACATGTGATATGTCCATAAGCAGAGGGTACTGATCAGCACAGTATCGAAACACCTAAGGTTGGATGTTATACAGTAGCTATCGTATATTCTTCGTAATATTTTAGCCTACTTTTCACATTTTGTAAAAATGAGGGAAAAGTAGACTTATGGCATCGGTCCAGGCAAATGTCTGTCTGTCCCTCCTAGACGGCTGCAGTTATTGAAACCCAATTTGGTATAAGTAAAGACCTATATTTGAATATCTCACGGGCATTTTTGAAAATTATTTTAGTGCTAGTAACTGCTGAAAATTCACAATTCACTTTTGAGCTCTATGTTGGATTTATCAGACGTTATGCATGCGAACCCTTCCAAAATTAGTACAGATAGAGATAATAACATTCCAGATATATATTTTAGGTAGCGCATATATGACAGTGGTGCAAACATGATTTTAAGCCAGCGGATAAGTCCAATGTTTAAGTGCATCTAACTTCTAACTATCAATTGGATTTTATCCGAATTTCGTATGCGCTATTGTTACTGTAACAGATATGACTATGCTCATACTTGAGAGCCAGCAGGGCTGCCAACTTCTAATGAATGCTCATTCTCTTTCTTTATCCTAATACATATATATAATAAAGTATGCAAGCCAACAGCTCTAAATTTTGCACACGTATGATACCTGAAATTTCAGATTAATTTCGAGTAACTAATGTACGTCAGTGCTGCCAACATAATTCTAAGCCTGCTGAAAATGCATGTAACTTCTATACCAACAAATGGATGTTATCCAAAATTGGCACTATAAAATATAGTATTATTTCAGATTAATTCTGAGCACACGTGCATGACTTTGTTGCCAATATGATTCTACATACACTGGTAGATCCAATATTTCATAACATGCAACGTCCATACTATCCATTGGACTTCAACCGAATGTTATATGTGCATTATGTACCTTAAGAGATGGAACTAAGTATATATTCAGAGTCACCTAGGCTACCAACTGTAGTGCTGTATTAGAATATTTCAGGTATATTCCAATCTAATTAGAAATGTTAGTAGGCCTATTACCTACTAAATTTTGTCATGGGAAAAGGCACCTACTTTATTATTGCAATGTGCTCAAATATTTCATATGACCCTTCTTTGTATAATGTGACTAATCCCACACAACGTCGCTCTTTCTACATCACATTTAGTAACAACGTTATGGCCCTCTGTTCGAGCTGTTTCCTTAATAACGTTCTTGACGGAATATACATAATTTCTTGTCATTAAGATTGGATTTGATTAATAATAAACAAGAAATGGGAATAACATTAATTTGTAGAACTCAATTTTAGCCGTCTTTTAAACAACGTTATCGTCGGTAGTACTCACAATTTTGTTCCTTAAAGATTGGGTAAGACAAATAACGAAAACCGGCGAATAACGTTTTTATGAGGAACTTCCTTTACCCGCCTTTCGAATAACGTTATTGTCAGCAGTTCGTTCAATTTCGTTCTTCGACATCAGGTTGAACTAATAACGAAATGATGCCAATAACGTTATTCAGTTATTCACTATGTGAACCACCCTCCCAATAACGTTATTGGTAGGGACCGGAATAATAGCGTTCTTCAATTCGGTTACTGAATTTAACGTTATTGTGATAGTATATGATAAATACGGTATTCTTGTGGAAACGAAGTAATTCGTTCTGTAACGCATTTACCTAAATGCACTCATGGAGTTTTCCGGTACATTCCCTAATTACGTTACGTTATGGTTACGGTTAAGTTATCTAGCCCTGGTTTATAGCAATGTTAAGTTAGTTATTATTGTTTTAAGGGGCGGAACTACGAGGTTTCATAGCAATATAAAGTTGTAAATTGTTTATTTGTAACATGTCATATTTGTATATATTTCATGGAGATGGAGACACTGCGGTGTATGTGGGGGTTCCCCTTTCTCTATCTGCAGTTCATAAATTGTAGGCACAATGTTTGGTAAATAAATAGACTAATAATAAATTACTAGGGGACGGATTTCTAAGAGAAGTTATATTTTCCCCCGTAATATTATATCTTATAGTCTTACATATACTTGCATATTTAGGCTTTCTTAAGTTTTATGGCATATTTTGAACAAAATATCATTATAAACGGCATATTTTGGTAATTTTCATTTGAATTTCGTTTTGTAAAAATCAGAATAAGCTCTAGAAATTATTGTTCATGATAGACTGGAATATACTACTGAAGAGCCATTCTAAAGTAGTGTATGGAATGTTTCTAACAGGTAGGAGCTATTGTTTGCTAGCTGGGTCAATTCCTGGAAACCGGGCTATTGTTTACACGGAAACAGAGGTAATTCCGCAGTTATTTGCCATCGTTCTTATCTCTCTCCTTCCCCCTTCCCTCTTCCACCTTCAACACACTGAATTTCCTTGGTCACTCATTAGGGAGCTTCAGTCACTCAGTTCCCTTCAATACGCCTAAAACGAATGTCTCAATTTGTGGAAAGTTGCGAACTTTTGTTCACGAGTTAGGTGAAAACATATTCAGTACGAATGGAGTAATAAAAGTGTTTCTATGTAACGTAGATGCTATTCATTAAGTCATATTTTGAATTTTATAGGTCATATTTTTATGTTTTTTTAGGTCATAAATGCATACATATTTCATACATTTTAGGTCATAGAAATCCGCCCCCTATAAATTACATTTCTTGGCAGAGTCGGGAATTGAACTTGATCCAAAAATGCTAGCCGTTACACCACGTGGTGGTCCTAGAAACAAGAGGTTAGAAACACCCTTCAGAACAATTAATAGTGGACTTATTCCACTTTAGCTGTCAGCCCGTCATATAACTGTTATATGGCCTCGTTTGAATCGAAACTTTATTTCGCTGAGTGGTGAAATAATCTGGCACATCTGGGTTAGTTGGAGCTACAAGGTCGCTCGTTGCTGGTATTGTATTAGTTTAGTTTTCATTGGATGGGCTGAGACAAGGACACAGTGGGTTGGAGGCGGGTAAATGAAGGTGGTCCCGTTTAATAATAATACTCACGACTAGATCTTTAACTTCCACGCGTCGGTTAATATTGCTCGGACACTGGTATCCGGGTGGGGCAACTACTGTCGTGATAGATATCCAGGGCTCTTCTGATCCACTGTTACAGTTCACTTCGCCGTGCCGAGGTCAACAGGGGCACATGTGCAGCCTCAACCAATGAGCTGCTATTGTTGCCTTCCGTTACGATTTATCTCAGAGATTGATAGTTTCCAACGAGTCATATGTCTACGGGTTTGAATGCCGGTAGTAACTGGAAGGATTTTACCCCCATCAAAAGGTTAACATCAGTTCTTGTTCTTTTACAAATTGAATTTTTAGTTGAATTCCACATTATAATTGTTTATATCCTCCCTATATTATTCTGCTAAGGTCCCATTCCGGTTTTGTAACGAAAATAAGGTCCTGTTAACACCAACGTACACATATGGGGTACCTACAGGTTCCGCATAACCCCATGTGTGCCCGAAACGCACTCACTTCCTCTTTAAATGCCTCACAATTAAATAAATACCTTAAAAATGTACATTTACAATGGGAGCACCGTGACTTGGCGAGCCTGCCGCTGGAGCGCAGGGAAGCGCGGCGGTGGCAGCCATCTGGCAGGAGGGCGGCGTACTGCTAGGTGAGCCTGCCGCTAGAGTGCGGGCCAGCGCGGCGGCGGGAGCCATCTGGCGGGAGCGCGGCATACTGCTAGCTGAGGAGTATCTCAGCAGATGGCTCTGGTGTGGTCTCGCCAAGACTTTCTCTAGGGTTCAATCCTTTGCTAAATTAAAAATTGCTGTAGAAGAAACTCCCGAGCAAACAATAACTGATGAATTCGTTGTAACATCGAATATTGTCTACAAAGAGGTGCTGTGAAAAGTACAAAACACTGTTCCACATAATTCTTTGTGGTCTTCTCATGTACGTATGCCGTTTAACAACAATAAATACATGTCTTCAAAATTTAAAACTTCCTTCTCCCACATTCTCCCCTACTACCCCAAAAACCTACATTCACGTTGCGAAAGCTTGCACGGGCCCACTAATATATATAATTCGCTGGGCCATCAAGGACACAGTTAAGTCTTGTTCCATTTGACACTGAACTTGGCCTTCTTCAGAGCCCAGATTTCCCTCATTCTTAGTGACTGTGCCTGCTTACGCTCCGCTGTCCAAGGGGCACCGAGTCATCTCTTCGGTTGCTCGTCTCGGTTTAGCCCGTTCGTCAATATTTTCCTGCGGAAGAGATCTCTGTTAAGGGCGGCTTCAGCTAAGATATGTAGCATTTGTAAATCTTCTTTGGTGTTTCTAAACCAGGGAATTGTGGTTTTGGGGTTTGAATTGAAAAAGTGAAAGATCTCTTTAGTTAACTTTCTTCCGTCCATTCTTTTCAGGTGACCGCAAAATCGTGCCCGTCTTTTGCTGATTGTGTCGATAATTTTCTCTATTTTGATGTAGACTTCCTCGTCGGATCTATTTTGATGGATTCCATTTTTGTACTTTGATCCCAAGATTCCTCTCACAATTTTGCACTCTTTTTCCTCCAGTTCGTCAAGGAGTCCTTTGTTGGCATTTAGAGATAGGATTTCGGCTGCATATAGTACTACTGGCTTCAGAACTGTTTCATAGTGACGTATCTTGGTGTTATTATAATTGTTAGTATTTTTTCTGTATTTTTTTAAAATTAATATTAATCTTTTTAATATTTACGCACCCATCAGCAAATTTCAACTATTACAGAAAGCTTTTATTTGGTGGACACCAATTGTGCCCAATTACATTTGGCGGGAAAACAAGTATTAAAAATCCCTAACCTGAAAGAAATATTAGCCTACTTGCCATGCATTATTTATCACAATAGAACATTTAATCAAACATTTATTTATGTATTATATTTGTTTATTTATTATGGTGGTTGAAGCCATTTTCAATGTTGTCTTAGTAAACGAAAGTTTGATGCTCTTCAGTCGGTCAACACTATTGTACCCAAATGAGATGGGCTATTACCTAAACCTGAAAAAATGTGCATGAGATTAATAAGTACTACACTTTGATGACCAGTTTCCATCGTCAAGCAATCATCATCAGATCCATTACACTTATGCTTTAACATTTATGTCTGAAAGTATGGGTGAATTTATAAGAATATTTAAAACGAGAGTTTAAACATTTTTGGAAAGAACAGTATCCATCTGACAGCAAACTCCAGCACAAATATTGCTTCTATACATATTACCTACGCGTAGAAAAAAAAAAGTCAGCTTGGTCAAACAAAAACTTTGATGCAAGGTACTTTTTATAGGACCACTTTTTAACCCTGAGTTACCCGCGCTAACAAAGTTACACCAATGCCCACGCATGGACTCAAGAGTCCGTGTTTTCTTTTCATTGTTAAAATTTGGTTATAATGAACAAATTTTGAAATTTTTGGCAAACTCTAATTTACATAAGAAGTACAGAAGTATGCTAATGGTAATTACCTGTTTTACGAAAGTACAAGCCTATAATATGTGTAATTATCAACTAAAAACGTATAACTAAAGAACTAATAACTGAAAAAACTTTTTACTGGAAATAGCTTATCAAACAACATTGCTTTTGAAAATGACGTCTTAGAAAACGTGAATGTAAAGAAATCTATTTGGTTAGCATAATGCCAACTCTGTAAACATCTGACACTTCTTCACATACACACAGACACTTTTTAGTCTGAATCTGTTTCTTCCAGAAGAACATCAAATATATCAGGTTCACTTGACACTTAATTTAGTAGACGAAGAATCCTATTTTCCTCATTAAGATTCATTTTGTTTTGGATTTAGACATAACAGTCTATACTAAAAAGTTGAAAGAGCCTCCGTGGCTTAGGCGGTAGCACACCGGCCTCTCACCGCTGAGTCCATGGTTCAAATCCCGGTCACTCCATGTGAGATTTGTGCTGGACAAAGCGGAGGCAGACAGGTTTTTCTCCGGGTACTCCGGTTTTCCCTGTCACAAATTTCATTCCAGCGACATTCTCCACTATCATTTCATTTCATCTGTCGTTCATTTAATCATTGCCCCAGGGAAGTGCGACAGGCTTCGGCAGCCGGCACAGTTCATATCCTCGCCGCTAGATGGGGGCTTCATTCATTCCATTCCCTGACCCGGTTGGTCGACTGGAAGCAGGCTGTGGATTTTCACTAAAAAGTTGAAAAAGCGCAAACACATTTACTCACGCACGGAATGACAGACCGGGCTTGGGGAAAACAGCACTGTTACAACTCAAGGTCACACCGCAGTCTGAACGAAAGAGTAGGGGTGAGTTTGGGGGGTTGGAAATGGAAGCTATACCGGCTCGCCGCACTTTTAGCCAACTTATACCTTTCAAATAAATAAAAAAAATACGCCCGGATTGTGAGACCGTGCGCGAGTAACGCAGGGTTAATGCATAAATGTTCAATAACTCTAAAACCAATGAAGGTACTTAATTATAGATTAGAACAATAGATGCCAGCAACTCTCTACTCAACTGGTTAAAATTTAGTAATGTTATGATGACAACTATGAAAATTGAAAAATTCAATCATACCTCCCCTAATATATTGATTATTTTTAAAATAGTCGTGTCGTGGACCTCATGGTATGGACTCACGGACTCTGTTTTAGATCCCCTCGAAAAGAAACCCGGCTACGCCACGGCTATAGTCGTGCTTCCTTGAGGATTTAACCAGCATCGTAGGCTAACTATCTAACATAAGATCAGAAACGTGAGATTATCATGTTGTAAGAGACTTAAAATTAGATTAATATTAGACTGTCATCACCGTTGCGATAGAGACCCCTCCCTTGTTAAAGAAATGTAGGAGCTAGGTCAGGATGAAAAGAATAGCTCTCGCAATGAATTGGACTAAATCAAGGTGAAGACCTCTCATTAACTACAACAAAAACAGCAATTAAGGTGATTGTGAAGCTCCTTCCCTGATCAGTATAATTTGTGTCTTACAATCTGCGATAAGAAAGTGGGTGCACTCCAAGGCCTGATCTTAATGTGAGTGAAGAAATTGTACTCCGTGACTCTAAAGTTCTAGTAGCGCTCCATTCTCTGCGACCTTCAGGGCACAGAGCGACGTAATTTACCCGCAGGAGTTGAGAACATTCACGGAAATCATTGAGATGAGCTTCGATTGCAGAAAATGGCTTTAAAAAATATTGGGTGTGTGCAACTACGATGCGCGACGATATTTGAGCGTGACAACGTATTCTTGGACTAATTTGTTTAAACTGTCGCTCTTGAGAAATTTCAGCTTCATATATTTTTAGCCTACTTTTCACATTTTGCAATAATGAGGAAAAACTAGACTTATGAGATCGATCCGGGAAAATGTGTGTCTGTCTGTCCTTCTGTCTGTCTGTCTGTCTGTCTGGCTGTGTGTGTCCCCTCCCTGTCAACTCCTAAACGGCTGCAGCAATCGAAACCAAATTTAGTATGAGTAAAGACGTATACCTGAATATCTCACGCCCATATTTGAAAATGATGTCAGTTCTGCCAACTGATGAAAAACGCAATAGAAATTTCAACTCCATGTTGGATATCATGGAAGGTATGCATGGGAGCTATTCCAAAATTGGCACACATGTAGATAATACTATTTCAGTTTAATTTCCAGGAGGCCATACATGACAGTGTTGCCAAAATAATTTTAAGCCTTCTGATAGGTCCAATATTTAAATGCATATAACTTCTACACTATTAATTGGATTTCTACCAAATTTTGTATGTAATATGTGTACGTAAACAGATATGACTGAGTGTATTCTTAAGAGCCACCAGGGCTGCCAACTGTTAATAATTGCTCTCTCTATTTTCTTCATCCTAATACCAATATACGGTATCTGAAAGTATGCAAGCCGACAGCTTTAAACCATGCACACGTATAGTACCTGTCATTTTAGATTAATTTGGAGTAACTTATATACTTCAGTTCTACCAACATGATTCTAAGCCTGCTGATAGGACCAATTTTTAAATACATTTAACTCCTATACTATTAGTTGGATTTCAACCAAATTTCGTATGTGCGATGTGTAATATAACAGATATGAATATACGTATTGGTAAAAGCAATCACGGCTGCCAACTGTTAATAAATGCTGTCTATGTTTTTACCCTAATATCAATGTATCAGAAAGTATGCAAGCCAACAGTTCTATACTTTGCACACGTATAGCACCTGACACTCTAGATTAATTTGGAGTAATTAATATAAGTCAGTGCTGCCAACATGTTTCTATGCTTGTTGATAGGTCCAATTCTAAAATACATGTAACTTCTATACTAATAAATGGATTTCATCCAAAATTGGCACAACAAGATATCAAATATTTTCGATTATTTCTAACCAGCACATGCATTACATTGTTGCCAACATTCTTTTACGCGTGCTAATAAATCCAATGTCTAACTGCATGTAACATCCATTGGACTTCAACCAAATGTTGTATTCTGTACCTTAAGAGATGGAACTAAGAATATATTCAGTCACCAGGGCTGCCAACTGTAGTGCTCTATTAGGCTACATTATACCAGGAATATTTCGAACTAATTGGACTTTCGATATTACCAACTTAATTTCGTCATTATTCTAGATAAGTTCATATACTGTAGAATAATCATTGGCATGAAAAGTAGGCTCTTTAGTTCGTCACGGAACTTCTTGTTTATTATATAATTTGCGGAACTGAAAGTTCACAGGCAAAATGAAGAAATGCTAAGTTGCACGTCCAGGGAAACTCCAAATACAACCACTCTTCTCTGAAGTTTTTACTCCACGACTTGACAGTTTGCTGTTGGCTGTATCTGGGGTAATATGTTCGCCCGCTAGCTAAGCTGTAAATGGGTAGTTAGACTAGCCCCTAGCCAGCTCATAAACAGTCGCCTCAGTATTTGAATGGAGATTGTTGGAAGAAATGAAAACGTAAAAACACTTTCAGTGGGTGTTGTATTGAAAATAGAGATATGCTCACCCGGACTATCTTGTAGATCTTTTCTTGCTGAACAATTCTTACACTCATAGTAGGCCTTAGAGGTATTTGTAAAGGTGTGCCCAGCGTAAGCTTAAAAAGCGCACGGACGCCACGTGTTTTTTTTTGGACATTTTCACTGAAATTGTTACTGCTCGGCTTCCTTTGATCATAAATATATGTTTTCCACAGAAAGATTCCTCGAGATATCCTTTACAGAATGGTGAAAACTGCATCAAAATCCATCCAGAGGTTCACCCGTGACATCCAAAAACGACAGTCGCGACACTCAAGCGCAGCAACAGAAGAGAGAGAGAGAGAGAGAGAGAGAGAGCGTTGCAGCAGAAGAGAGATAAAACGATATCATCACCTTTCACTGTAACACTTTTACACAAACGTCACTGTATTCCAACAATTTATTTCACGTTGTCACGTCAAAAAGAAAATAATATACGAGCCTTAAAGTAGTCGCATATGATGTGTAACATGTGACATGTTATCCTACTATGTGTGTCCCGGGAGCGCAAATCCCTTGTTGACAGTGAACTCTGTTAGTCATTGAAATAACTACTTGTATAACTCCAGTGCTAAATCCTAACCGTAATGAATCATTATTGTTATTTGCCGTGTCGGAAGCAATCCACTGCAGTAGTGGGTTTTGGACAGTTCTGGACCCTCCTACGGCTTTTCTCCTACAAGATGGCAGAGGCGTGATATCTCTCGAACGCATGGTCGGATTTTGACGAATGAGGTGTCATTGAACTCGGGCTGACACCCCCTTTCCAATGGATAACATATTTCCACCTCAAAAATAAAACCTACCCCTAAAAGGAGGTGAAATTTTAATTTTTTAGAAAATCTCGCTTTTCAAGTGAAACATGTGAGAGTTTGAATGTCAATATGGAATTAAACGTTGTTCTAAACAAGAGACATGTGTACAGTGGAAAGCCACTATGATTTAACATGCTTGTTTTTTGTTTTTACGCATGCCCACTCATAGTTTTTGTAAGAGGGCGAGCTTTTTAAAGATGGCGGCTGTAGTGTAACCTAACCTAACCCATCCCACGAGGGGTTATAAAAAAGAATTACAAGCGGCGCTTGTCGATACCAAACCAATAATCAATGAGGACATGCAAGGCCTTGACGCGATAACCCCTTTTGATTGATCCCTGTTGAATTGTCCCTTTGGACTGGTTCCTGTTGACGGGTCCTTGTTGACGAGTCCCTGTGGACGGGTTATTGTTGACAGCTCATTGTTGACAGGTCATTTTTGACAGGTCATTGTTGACGGGTCCTAGCTGACAAGTCCCTGTTGATGTGTTCCTGTTGACAGGTCCTTTTTGAATAATCCCTTTAGGTATGATGAAATTAAACGTTGTTCCACATAAAACGCATGTGAAGAGCCAATTGCTACTATGAATTAATATGTTTGTTTTTTGTTTTTACGCATGCACACTTGGGTTCTTTGTAAGCGGGCTGGCTTTTTGAATAATGATTTATAGATGAGTTATTTTTAAAAATATTACCAAAAGATCCAAAACTAATAGGTGCAGTAGTGGTTTTTGGACAGTTCTAGACCCTCCTAAGGCTTTTCTCCTACTAGATGGCGGCGGCGTGATATCTCTCGAACGCACGGTCGGATTTTGACGAATGAGGTGTCATTGAACTCGGGCTGATACCCACTTTCCAATGGATACCATATTTCCACCTCAAAAATAAAACCTACAATTAATAGGGGTAATATCTCATGAACCAATAAGGCTAGGGATTTGTATGAGAGGTCGCTGGACTTGAGGTGACATTCTGTTTAAGAATGAATTATTTATTTTTGTCAAAAGGGCCTAACTGCACTTTTGTTAATATCACGGTAACTAATAGTCAGAGAGGGTCAAATGAGGTGTCATGGGTCTCAGGATGGTCAACCCTTTTCCATGACCAATGAATTTACCCAAAAGATCTAAAACAGCAAGGTCATTGACCTATGATTTTATAAACTAATCATCGGAGAGGGTCAAGTAAGGTGTCATAGGATTTAGAATGGTTAACCCTTTCCCATGACCAATGAATTTACCCCAAAAATTCAAAACAGCAAGGTCATTGACCTAAGATTTTATAAACTAATAATCGAATATCAACATGCGAGGTGTCATAGGACTTAGAATGGTCCACCCTTTCCCATGGCCAATGAATTTACCCAAAATACCCAATACATCAAGGTCATCGACCTGAGATTTTATAAACTAATAATCGGATACGAACATGTGAGATGTTTACCATGCGTGATGAAACATAGCTAGGTAGAGAAAGAATTAGTGTAGGCTACATGTATGGTGACTGACAAGTCTTTTACCATTGAAACTTGTTTTCAGATCAAACTGCAGTATAGAGAGAGTATAGGTTGCAGGTATGGGTTAATAAATGACAAACGGTGTATACAAACTCTGATTTATCGATTCAAGAATTAAGAGTAGACTATCTTTAATTGATTGGTTAAAGAGGATAGCTAAAACACAAAAATGCTCAGTGGTAACCGGGACAAGATGGTCGCTACACACAACAAGCTTTAAATACTTGAGGCTAATAATCTATACACACACACTCGCTTGTTCTAAACTAAACTGTGTTGCTGTCAGTGCTCAGACAGTAGGCTGATGACAAAATGCATTGCTATCAGAAATATAATCATTTCCGGTTGTCTAATGTTACCAGCTATCCATTTTGTGTTGCAGTGGTAAGCACTTTTAGCTCTTGTACTGGTGGTCTTAACTTGATTTTAGGTCTGAGGCCTTGAACGAGTCTAACTAAGAAACAAGGGCATGGTGGTGTAGTGGTTAAGCTGTTAGCCTTTTCACCAGGGTTCGATTTCAGGTTAATATGCATGTCATAAACATATTAAACAAAACAAAACAGAGATAACGTTTAAAACTGATTACATTTGTGTCTTTTCAAATTATTACTTGGATTACAAATACAAAGGTGAACTGGGTTTGATATACAGTTAATGCTGTCCATCACACACTAGACTGTAAGAAAGCCAAAAGAGCAAAAGGCGTAGGTAGAGCAGTGGTAAAATTGCTATATGTAGAGAACTACCTAGCGGTTTTATGAACTGGCAAAGCTATATCGCATAAACAAAGCAGGATACAATCCAGCAATCAAATTTTTATCTTGTGGAAGAGAGAAAATGCACTTTTACCTTGATGGATAGCAAATGAGTGCAGATGAATGACCTATGCATTAGCCTACCATAGGGTTATAACCACGAGGTGGAGGTGTGATTTCTATATTTTATTGCTTAGAGACATGGCTTTTTTGTGACCAGTAGATTTAGTAGATTTAGTATTTTGTAAATATTCATTTTTGTATTTGTAAATAATGGAAACTTTTTTCTTTGTAATATTAAATGTTAAATGTATCACTAGAAGTTCTTTGGGATAAGTGTGCCTGTCAAGGATAAATAGCGTGGTTGTATTTGTTTTTCAAAGACAGGTATGATTATGTGAATGTATGAGTATAGATAGAATGATAGTGAGAGAGAGAAAGCTTGAATGTGTGTGTGTGTGTCTGGATAGCATTGATTGTTCAACCAAAGCAAACACGGCAAGGTAGGATGGTGGGGGTAATTAAGGTATATAGCAAATGGTAAATAGTATACTGTAGTTTTTTTAATACTTGTGTTTTTTAAATGCAATGATAGCTAGGTGTTATTTTGTAAAACAGTCTTACCTACAGTAGTAGTAGTAGTAGTAGTTGTAGTAGTAGGCCTATATGTTTTTGGAAACGAACAGAAAGAGAACGCACTATTTCCATGGCCAAGCACTTCCATTAAGACGATTTCAAGAAAATTCAAATCAGCAAACGTGTGTTTTTCAAAACTAAACATTCAACATTGACTAATTCATAAACGTGTCGTCAGTGATATGGAAAAAAATTCTACGGGCGTTCAACCTGGTAATCCAGTGTTGTCAATCGAGCCCCACGTTGGGCGCCAATCCTACTGTACCCGATATCCTGATAGTAGGCTGTCAGATATCCGCCCCCTCAATCGGATTGCCAATAATCAAACGCACCGGCACAGCTACATCAATGAAAATGGCACTGACAGATACTATCGAGATTAGAGCACAATAGTTAACAAGAAAATTATTGTGGAACACACCATAATATACGGGGGTTCATACTTACCTTTACTTACCTCTTAAATTTATCTCGGGGACTGGGTTGTCAACTGGATCACTTAAAAGTATGCCCTCACAATAACCTCCACCATGATATTTAAAATGAACCAGAACGAAGACGAGAAACTTTAAACTGCACAATAATTTATTTCACATAAAGAATGATTTAACAAAAATGAAACAACAAAATCCACGTGGCAATCAGAAGCCATCGACCACATAACCATGTCCTCCTGTAGGACCTGTATTCTCTACATATAATGTTTCAGCTTTCTCAAGCTCATAGCAACGTAAAATAATAATGCACTGGGGATGGAAACGGGATTTGGGATGAGACACATATATCAATTGTTTTGCGTGTTTATATACTTCACATTTTATTTATAGACACAAGGCTATTATGGAACGTCCTTGGCCTCTGTAACACAGTTGTCCGGGCCAGCTGCAATGCACCTGTATCGTCAAAATGGACTCCCGTTCGTTCAACCCTAGCATAAGCGGGTTACCTCAGAGCTTGGCTCTCCTTTTTCAAACACGTAAATGTTCACATCTCAACTGAAATATTATCACGCAAATGTCAAATGCTTCATTCAAACACCAGTGGATTACTCCAACAATCCCAAATCATGATTAATTGTTCAAACCACTTGCTTAATTAGCGTTAAAAAACTCTAAATGTTAATAACAAAAGTTCATTAATTATTTATAACAATAATAAAATTGTCAAATGAAAATTTTATACACGCCTGTATTAATCACTATCATTTTAAATTATTATCAAAGATATTTACAAAATTATTTTACAATGTTATATTGTTTATATTATTTATACAAGAAATACATTAAACCACACGTTTATCCGGTTGATAATTACTCAAATCGTGATGATATAATCGACCAATGAAGGTTAGTTATATTTAACTGTCAAATTCAGGTTTAATAAGGTTTAATAATAGTTATTAATATTTGTGACGCTAACCTCCATTCAAAATCTTTATCTCAAATTATTTAACACTCTTGTTAATTTTAACAGTATCTTCATATGAATAATCTTTCAAAGAACAAGAACAATACAATCAGCGGGAAAATACTTCGCTCAAGACGCCCAAAATTACACAACAATTGGCCCAAAATTCATCATATATCTTCATATATATGGCATAAAAATCTTCCAAACTACACACAAAAATCCTCCACTTATAAATTCATCAACTTCATTAATTATTGTTGGAACCTCCATTATTCAAGGGCATTATTCCACAGCGACTTTTACACGTCCACTGAACTAACGATTATACATCCATTGTTCCTCTTTAAAAATTCTTATATTCATCAATTGTAATAATGACTGTTATTATTTAACCTTCGTGGGTTTCATTCATGAATCGATATGAAGTAAAAATTTGCCAATCACAAATAAATTTAATAGCGAATACGATTAGACACTCCTGCCTGGTCTATCAAAATTGAGATTAATATCTTCAAAGTAACGCAGTATAAAAATACTATCTTCAAACAAAGTTCATCTAAACTGCAAAATAGTCGAATAGAACACAATTAGACTGTGGAATGCAAACATTATTGTTCCAATCTATAATTGAGAAAACTCCTATCAAATGTTCATTACTATAGTGTATTCAATAAATCGAAATAAAAGTTCATATTTCATAAAATTGTCTATAATGCAATGATAAATGTCTATGTTGCAATCATGTTCATAAGACGACTAGTATTTCAAAGATCGTCGATATCGTAATAGATTTTAACGCTCTAAAATCTTTTAATCATTCTTCTTTCTTGAGGATGACAGAAAATTGGTCAAAGTAATTTACTGAATAGAATTACTTTAATAAAATGACACGCTGTCTGAATTCAAATCTGCCATAGCAAATCGTTAACTTTACAGTCAAATCGTGACTACAAAAATATGCAAATTACTGAAAGAATCTAAATCATCAGTCTCAACTGATCCAAAATTATTAAGTATGCCAATGACATAGCAATGTCTCAAAAATCGAAGAAAAAGGCATAAATCATCGAAGTGTACTGAGTACAGAAATATCAATCAAGAAAATGGGGCAAAAGATAGGACAGAAAATATGGGAAAATGATTGCTCAGATATCGCTACAAGACTCAAATAATACAAGAAACGTTCACGACTACCTTATCTGTTGATTGAAGTTCCAGAGGAAAGTTTTCAAAGAAAACTGCTGTTGGTTCCATTTCACCAGCGTAAAGATGTGCTCCGACCTCGAACCTGGAATCAGCGTCCTCGGAGAATCGAACTGCTTCCTCCTCCGAAATTGCACTGCTCCGTGGATACGAAAAACATCCTTCTGGCAAAACTCTTCTTTGTGCGCCGGGACAACCCTGGCCTCTCTTGAAAGTTCCCTGAAGTTCTTGCAGGAATTCGCCATGAAGTCTATTGTAGTTATTTCCGCAGAAATATTCATAGTTGTGGAGTATGAAAATATTTCCACTGTTATCTGGTATAATTCAGCGATGGATTCACGATGCATGAGTGTAGTTGGAGGTTCACTACATGCTCGCTTTTGTAGAAAGACGATTAACGAAGTTCCATGCTGTTACTTTACTCCAACGATATATGTCCCAATTGCATTAAAGCCTTAGCCTTCCATCTCAACTACTGTTATAATCATTGAAAGCACTGCAAGATTATAATGTTCCATAGTCGAATGTATCGTTGTAATACCAAATGTTCTCTCCAATATCACTGTTGCACTCCACGTGTCAGCCGTAGTGTATAATGTGGAATTTTAAAAGTGTTTCTCCTGTGGCGAGAAAATCACTTTTGTTGGCAGCCTTAAAGTTTCAATATCTTTCGAAGTATAACTGTGAAAATGTTCAAATCTTCTACACACCTCAATGTTATACTGCCCAATAGAATTATAATGCAGGCTGAAGTTAGCGCTTGATATCTTGACTGGTGGAAACGTTAATGTGAGCGTTTCAACTTCACCTAGTTTCGAGCAGCGTAAAATGGAACTGCTCCGAGTTCGTTCGATGCGCCGGGCTTTAACCACGCTAAAGACAACTTACTTCACTGAATCACTTGAAAATAACTATATATCACCAGAAATATATATGCGATCTGACATATGAGATCTGAGAGCTCCTCTCTCCTGTGCACGACCTTTTATCAACTTCTTAAGGGGCGTATCCATCCCTTCCATAGCCTGTTGCTGCGCCATTGCTAGAAGTTTTAACTTTGGCTATACTTGCCGGATTTTCAAATTTCAAAAACTCAAAATTAATTTCTTCAAAATTCCAAATCAATGCCATAACTGAAAATAGATTTCCACAAATCTGCATGCCAAAAGTAATCAAATATCGTAGTTTCAGCAATCTCCGTCTTCCTTCCCAACTATCGTTCATTGGTTCGAGTCTCTCCTCCAATAACGTAGCTTCTTCCTTAGCACAATACCTTGTTTCCTGCGACTGCGTCGTAAATCTAAGATCTTTCTCGAACAAAATCATGACGTCACCAAGAATCTCAGCTCAACCAGCCTGCTTGCCTCAAGTCTGCGTCATCCGTGCCTACGTCATGAGTATCCACGTCATAACTATGACATCCGTAACTTTACTCATATTTTCCAATACAGCCATCGTGGTCTCAATATAATTCAATTTCCGGGGGCATTCTCCCTTCACCACGTTTTAAAAACAGTTGCAAATTGTTTTTAAACTCTGTGTTATAAATATCTCAATTCACTTGAACACGAAATTGAATTATTATTGGCTCACTCTTGGATAATATTTCTTCAAGTTCCCAGCATTGAACTTGCCATAAACGACATTATTCTCATCATCGTAGAGTTCATAACAGTTGTTTCCATAGGCATTCGTAATTCTGAACGGACCCATGAACACTATTCCAAACTTGGGATAGATTTTCTTACCCACGTCAGCCTTGACAGGTCTGCGTAATAATACCAGATTTCCAATTTCTAAGGGAGCACCAAAACGTTTTCCAGCTACTCTTTTCAGTCGTTTTTGTGCTGCTTTCTGGAGTTGTTCCTTCGCTCTGTCTATTCTCTGCTGCCTTCCTAAGTCGGGATCTCTAGGAACGTGGTTAAAAAGATTATCCCACGGCCTTTCTGGGTTTCTTCCTAAGTGAAGTCTCATTGGCACCTCTCCTGTGCTCTCCTGCACTGTGGAATTTAGACATTCCTCAATAAGGGGTACAAATCTCACCCAACCAGAATGATCATTCGGACAGAAAATTCGACAGAATTTCGAAAATTCAGCCATATATCTTTCCGAAGAATTCGATTCCGGATATCGCACGCTTGAAAATATGTGCTTAATACCAAGTCTTTCCATATCTGCAGCAAATTCTAAGGACGTAAACTGAGCTCCATGATCCGAAAGTAGATATTCTGGTTTACCAGCTTTTGGAAATACAGCATGTTCCAGTCTGCTTACAACGTTCCTCGTGTTAGCTTTTTGCATGGGACTCATTGTTACAAATTTTGAGAAGACATCCACGGTAAACAACAGATACTGATTACCCTGATATCCCTTCGGACAAGGACCAAATATGTCTGTCGCCATGAGTTCATTCGGTTTAGAGGGAATCATCGCCTTAGGTTTTCCTTTTAATAGAGCGGAAGCATACTTTGCTCTTTGACATTTATCACATGAACGAATGACATTAGCAATGCTGGAGCGCATGTTAGTCCAAATAAACCTCTCTTTAAGAGTATCAAGAGTTTTATCTAAACCCGCATGTCCAGTTGCGTGATGAGCTACCCACACTAAATTGACAACAAGTTTAGGTGGCACGACTATTCGAAGCTTTGTATGCGCAGAGTCAGCATACTTACATACGATGTCTCCACTCAAGACAAAGTGTCGTGAATCTCTCTGTGTAGCTACATAGTCAACATCAGTATTGTCCATGTAACCCTTAAGAAACCTGTACATTTTCCTGATTGGAGCGTGTCTCTTCTGTGACACACCGATTCGGGCTAACCTCCTAACGGTCTCTTGATCTTGCTGCTCCAATTGTACATGGTGTATCTGCACATTTTTGATAGGGTTACGTGATAAAGCATCAGCCAGTAAGTTATCTTTCCCAGGCTGATGGACGATAGTGGCGTTAAAGTGTTGGGTGAACAAAGCCCAACGTGTCAATCTATCACTAGACATGTCAGTTTGCAGCATAAACTGAAGTGCTTTGTGATCTGTAATAATGATAACCTTATGTCCCAGCAACATTTTTTTCCACGCTTGCAAAGCTGTTACAAAAGCTAACGCTTCTAGTTCTGTCGTAAAGTAATTTTCCTCGTGTTTCTTTAACTTCCGACTAGTGAACGCAATGTAGTGCTTGTTGCCTGCCTCGTCTTTTTGGTATAAGACTGCACTAATGCCTATTCTTGATGCATCAGACTCTATATAGAACACCTTCTCAAAGTCTGGGTACTCCAGTTTGACGTTGTTTCTGAGCATCTCCTTTGCTTTCTCAAAAGCCTCGTCTGCTGCGGTACTCCATTTCCATCTATTATTTTTCTTGAGTAAATCATACAGAGGAGCCATAATTTCAGAGTATCTCGGACAGTGGCTGCTAATGAATTGGCAAGCGCCTACAAATTCTCTGACTTGTTTCACCTTAGTTGGCTTTGGGAATCTAGTGATCGCATCTACTTTCTGCATGTTTGGATGATATCCATCTTTATCAATGGTATGCCCCAAGTAATTGATCTCCTTCTTTAAGAATTGACATTTTCCAAAATTGACCTTGATATTGGCCTCCCTTAAATTTTCAAACAACTTTCTCAAGTGCACTAAATGTTCTGCGGCGTTGGGTGAAGATACAATTAAATCGTCAATGTAGCAGATTACATTCTCCTTTACTTCGTCAGTGAGCTTGCTATCAAGTGCTCGAATGAGTGCTGGTCCACTGTTGACCATTCCAAAAGGCATTCTCACAAAGACCCATGACGTCTGGTCAAATAGGAATCCAGTGTACTGCATACTTTCTTCCTCCAGTTGAACTTGGTAAAACGAAGATGTCAAGTCATGAACACTGAAACATGCTCTCCCTTTGAACTTTCTAAGCAGATCTCTGATCTTAGGTGGTCGGTCATTTTCTGGAAGAATCTTCAAGTTGATGGTCCGAGCATCGAGACAAAGACGTATCTGACCATTACTTTTCTTCACTACAGTGATGGGGTTTATGTAAGACGACGCCTGTTTTTAATAATCCCGTCTACCTCCATTTTTCTGATCAACCCTCGTACTTCTTGATAGTATTTCTCAGGTATGGGGTATATTCTCTTTTGGTAAGGGGTTTCATCGGTCAGCCTTATCTTATACTTATAGTCTTTAATCAATCCAGGTTTTTCATCGAAAATATCTTGGAATTCCTTTATCAAATCCTCAAATTCCCCCTGAATTTCTTCAAATCCTTCAGTTTTTCTACTGGGTATTTCTGTTATATTCTCTACGTCGTTAATAATGGTATTTAAAATTTCTTCCCTAAGGTCTATCTCCAGACTGTTTTTCACGTCCCGTTCTTCGATCTCTTCTGTGATCATGTACCCATCATTAAAGCTAATACTTCTATTCTTCATATCAATAATGGCTCCAACCTTCGATATAAAATCGATTCCTAGCACAATATCGAAATGGATCTTGTTAACCACAATGAAGATCTGTTCATAATTCCTTCCATTAATTTCAAAGTTCAACAGCACTTGGATCTTGCATTTCACTGCCTTGTCTTGGAAAATTCCTCTCACTTTGACGGTAGAAACTGGTAAAACTGTCATGTTTTCTCCTTTAACAGACTTTGATAGCATTCATCAGAGATGATAGAAATAATTGCACCAGTATCCATAAGAGCTTTATACTGTTGGCCATCTATCAGTACAGAAATAATAGGTAATGCACATGGTCTTTCCTCTTTGACGATTCCCCTCTCTTCTAATAAATCCTCATCGGTTACTTCGTAAATTTCGTTAATGGTAATCAGGTGTGGTGTGGCAATGTATTCATGGTTTCTCACTGTCGTTGAGAAATCGGCGTTTTTTTTGTGTTACCAATCTCAAAGTTCCCCTGCTGACTTGTAGAAGGACCAGGATCGATCATCCTGTCTTTTCTTTTGATTTTCAGCTTCCTTTTCTCGTAATTCCTTCAGATACTGCTGACTTTCCTTCTCTCTTTCTTGATACTTGTCGGGTGTCATAACCTGACCTTGAGAATTCTGATTCTGATTCTGGTACTGGTTATTTCTGTTATAATTTCGATTATAACCATTGTTGTAGTATCTACCTCTTCTGTTGTTGTAATTCCCTCTATTATTATTCCAGCCTCGTCTTTGCTGATATGGACGGTAACCTTGGGATCTGTGGTTGCGGAAATAATTATTCCTGTGAGGACCTACATTTTCAGTTTTTCCTTCCTCAGGCTTATCAGTTTGTTGCACTTGATCCATGTAGACCGTATTAACGTCTTTGAATTCGTGCCTCTGACCTTTTTGTACCAAATTTGGCATTGGACTCGTATAGTCAAGCCTTCTCAACAATTCGTCCATACTTGTCAAATCTCTAATGTTTGACGATATGATCAGTCTTCTTACCTCCACAGGCAGCATACGTGAAATCGCATCTATCAACTGCTCTGTTGACAATGGGGGTTGCAAAAATCTCAAGCGTGATAGTTGACTCGTGAAGAAATCAGCGTACCGTGTTGGAAGAGTACCTGAATACTTCCTCGAGTATACCTCAGCTCTTAGTGAATTCTGAGCTTCTATTGACCAGAATCGTTTAATCAGTGCCTCTGCAAATTCGTCAAAATTGCTGAAAGTGTACCGAAATGCTCTAAACCATTCGAGGGGTCCTCCAGCTAGAAATCTTTCTACGATTCTCATCTCTCTCTCTCTAGGAATGTGGGCTTCTATGAAATAGTCTTTAAGATTCCTGATATATTCGATCGGTGTGAGACTATCAGTGTTGCTAAATTTTTGAGGTTTGTCTTCAAAATTCCGGATGACTGTCACATTTCTCGGATATGAATCCATATAATTCCTCCCACTATCACGATACTTCCATTCGGGTTCAATATTCCGATCCTCTTCTTCTTCCCTGAATCTGGATATACGTTCCTCAGAATTAATATCTCTCTCTTCTGTAGGAGGTTACCTCTTCTCACGTAATTTCTCTCCTCTTCACCAGTCAATCCTTCGGTATCCTTGTCTGTGATTTCCGTGATGACTTTCCTAATCAACTCTTCCTTATAGGTTTCCATCATGCTAGCTTCTCCTAGTTTCAAATTCTGCAGCTTGCTCGTAGTTTCATTAACATCAGAGACAACCTTATGAATTTGTTCCTTTAATGTTTGCACGTCCTGACCTATCCGTGTTCTATCCTCTACCTGCTTTTCGGATAGCGAATCCATCCTTACATTCAAGTCTTTCCTAATCTGAACTACTTCGTTATTAATGTCTACTTGTGTACTGGCAAGTTTTCTTTCAATTCGTTCCTGAATCTGATCTACATGTTCCCCACTTGACCTGTTCCATTCATCTTTCCACACTGTTACATTTGCAGTTAACATTTCCGCAATATCTACTTCGATGTCCTCCTTAAGTAAACGATTGTGATCTAATACTTGGGTTCTCATGACCTCTACATCGTATTTTAAACCAGCTAAAGAAGCCGTTGTCCTAACAGACTCGTCAACTAACCGAGTTGTTAATGCACTAATGTTACGAGTACAAAGCATTTTTGAAGTTTCAATTTCCTCCCTAACTTTGTTAACATCAGTCTGAACTTTAGCAATGTCTACAAAAACAGTATTGACTTCTACTTGTATTTTATTGATATCGCTTTGCATATCGTTAACATCTGAATGAATATTATTGATGTCAACTTGAACATTTGACACATCAGTTCGAACATTACTAACCTCTCTTTGAACTTCTTCTACTTTGTCCTGTACAGTAGCAACGTCATTCCTAACAACAATTACTTCAGCTCTAGCACATGAAATATCACCCCGGACATTAGCAACATCAAGATTCAACATAGTAAGATCTTTTTGTACCTTAGACACATCAATTTTAACCTCAGAAACATCTTTATGCACATTGGACACGTCTGTGCGCATGTCAGTTACAGCATTCTCGATTCCCTGGGTACTGATCTGTAAACGCGACATATCATTTTCTAGGTTTGCAGAACTGGTCTGAATAACTTTCAAACTTTCACCAAGCTTAATAGACAAATTACTAGCATTCCTAGCTTCCATCTCCTCCATTCGACTAGTATTCCTAGCTTCCATCTCCTTTACACTTTCATCCAGCCTAATAGACATATTACTAGAATTCTCCTCCATCATCTGCTTCATACTGCTATTCATGTTAGCTTTCATCTCCTCCAACATAATTCTCAGACTTTCATCTGCCATTTCAATAATATTTCAATAATAAACTGCTTTAGGGACATACATCAAACAGAGCAAAATAACAACATCTGAGCAACATTTTTCACCATATATAAATTGTGAGCAATTTTCTGTCTTAAATCTAACTTATAATTACCTTATAATTAACCTTCGTAGACACTTCATGTTGAAATAAACTCAAGCACATGTTCAAGTTTCTTTGGTTCATTTTAAAATATCCTAACACAAATAATTTACATTTATAATCCAAATAGTTTAATTTATCTTTAATATGACTGAACATGTCATAAGCCGGTCAAATAAAATAAGATTCCAGATCATAGGCGATTTTTCTAAGTTTCCAGCCTATTTAACCTCTCTCAAGTTGTATAAGATCTGTCTTTTCTGAGTGTAATTTTCCTAATACAATACAACATTTTATTCCTATATAATCACACTCTCAAATTCTACAATTGGCTAAGACATCTAACAAAGAATCAACCTCTTTATTTGATCTTCACAATCCCTTTGACATCGATAACTTGGTAATCCAATGTTATTCAAGCACTCGGAACTTCGATTGTGCCAATTCTACTGGCGTTCAACCTGGTAATCCAGTGTTGTCAATCGAGCCCCACGTTGGGCGCCAATCCTATTGTACCCGATATCCTGATAGTAGGCTGTCAGATATCCGCCCCCTCAATCGGATTGCCAATAATCAAACGCACCGGCACAGCTACATCAATGAAAATGGCACTGACAGATACTATCGAGATTAGAGCACAATAGTTAACAAGAAAATTATTGTGGAACACACCAAAATATACGGGGGTTCATACTTACCTTTACGTACCTCTTAAATTTATCTCGGGGACTGGGTTGTCAACTGGATCACTTAAAAGTATGCCCTCACAATAACCTCCACCATGATATTTAAAATGAACCAGAACGAAGACGAGAAACTTTAAACTGCACAATAATTTATTTCACATAAAGAATGATTTAACAAAAATGAAACAACAAAATCCACGTGGCAATCAGAAGCCATCGACCACATAACCATGTCCTCCTGTAGGACCTGTATTCTCTACATATAATGTTTCAGCTTTCTCAAGCTCATAGCAACGTAAAATAATAATGCACTGGGGATGGAAACGGGATTTGGGATGAGACACATATATCAATTGTTTTGCGTGTTTATATACTTCACATTTTATTTATAGACACAAGGCTATTATGGAACGTCCTTGGCCTCTGTAACACAGTTGTCCGGGCCAGCTGCAATGCACATGTATCGTCAAAATGGACTCCCGTTCGTTCAACCCTAGCATAAGCGGGTTACCTCAGAGCTTGGCTCTCCTTTTTCAAACACGTAAATGTTCACATCTCAACTGAAATATTATCACGCAAATGTCAAATGCTTCATTCAAACACCAGTGGATTACTCCAACAATCCCAAATCATGATTAATTGTTCAAACCACTTGCTTAATTAGCGTTAAAAAACTCTAAATGTTAATAACAAAAGTTCATTAATTATTTATAACAATAATAAAATTGTCAAATGAAAATTTTATACACGCCTGTATTAATCACTATCATTTTAAATTATTATCAAAGATATTTACAAAATTATTTTACAATGTTATATTGTTTATATTATTTATACAAGAAATACATTAAACCACACGTTTATCCGGTTGATAATTACTCAAATCGTGATGATATAATCGACCAATGAAGGTTAGTTATATTTAACTGTCAAATTCAGGTTTAATAAGGTTTAATAATAGTTATTAATATTTGTGACGCTAACCTCCATTCAAAATCTTTATCTCAAATTATTTAACACTCTTGTTAATTTTAACAGTATCTTCATATGAATAATCTTTCAAAGAACAAGAACAATACAATCAGCGGGAAAATACTTCGCTCAAGACGCCCAAAATTACACAACAATTGGCCCAAAATTCATCATATATCTTCATATATATGGCATAAAAATCTTCCAAACTACACACAAAAATCCTCCACTTATAAAGTCATCAACTTCATTAATTATTGTGGGAACCTCCATTATTCAAGGGCATTATTCAACAGCGACTTTTACACGTCCACTGAACTAACGATTATACATCCATTGTTCCTCTTTAAAAATTCTTATATTCATCAATTGTAATAATGACTGTTATTATTTAACCTTCGTGGGTTTCATTCATGAATCGATATGAAGTAAAAATTTGCCAATCACAAATAAATTTAATAGCGAATACGATTAGACACTCCTGCCTGGTCTATCAAAATTGAGATTAATATCTTCAAAGTAACGCAGTATAAAAATACTATCTTCAAACAAAGTTCATCTAAACTGCAAAATAGTCGAATAGAACACAATTAGACTGTGGAATGCAAACATTATTGTTCCAATCTATAATTGAGAAAACTCCTATCAAATGTTCATTACTATAGTGTATTCAATAAATCGAAATAAAAGTTCATATTTCATAAAATTGTCTATAATGCAATGATAAATGTCTATGTTGCAATCATGTTCATAAGACGACTAGTATTTCAAAGATCGTCGATATCGTAATAGATTTTAACGCTCTAAAATCTTTTAATCATTCTTCTTTCTTGAGGATGACAGAAAATTGGTCAAAGTAATTTACTGAATAGAATTACTTTAATAAAATGACACGCTGTCTGAATTCAAATCTGCCATAGCAAATCGTTAACTTTACAGTCAAATCGTGACTACAAAAATATGCAAATTACTGAAAGAATCTAAATCATCAGTCTCAACTGATCCAAAATTATTAAGTATGCCAATGACATAGCAATGTCTCAAAAATCGAAGAAAAAGGCATAAATCATCGAAGTGTACTGAGTACAGAAATATCAATCAAGAAAATGGGGCAAAAGATAGGACAGAAAATATGGGAAAATGATTGCTCAGATATCGCTACAAGACTCAAATAATACAAGAAACGTTCACGACTACCTTATCTGTTGATTGAAGTTCCAGAGGAAAGTTTTCAAAGAAAACTGCTGTTGGTTCCATTTCACCAGCGTAAAGATGTGCTCCGACCTCGAACCTGGAATCAGCGTCCTCGGAGAATCGAACTGCTTCCTCCTCCGAAATTGCACTGCTCCGTGGATACGAAAAACATCCTTCTGGCAAAACTCTTCTTTGTGCGCCGGGACAACCCTGGCCTCTCTTGAAAGTTCCCTGAAGTTCTTGCAGGAATTCGCCATGAAGTCTATTGTAGTTATTTCCGCAGAAATATTCATAGTTGTGGAGTATGAAAATATTTCCACTGTTATCTGGTATAATTCAGCGATGGATTCACGATGCATGAGTGTAGTTGGAGGTTCACTACATGCTCGCTTTTGTAGAAAGACGATTAACGAAGTTCCATGCTGTTACTTTACTCCAACGATATATGTCCCAATTGCATTAAAGCCTTAGCCTTCCATCTCAACTACTGTTATAATCATTGAAAGCACTGCAAGATTATAATGTTCCATAGTCGAATGTATCGTTGTAATACCAAATGTTCTCTCCAATATCACTGTTGCACTCCACGTGTCAGCCGTAGTGTATAATGTGGAATTTTAAAAGTGTTTCTCCTGTGGCGAGAAAATCACTTTTGTTGGCAGCCTTAAAGTTTCAATATCTTTCGAAGTATAACTGTGAAATTGTTCAAATCTTCTACACACCTCAATGTTATACTGCCCAATAGAATTATAATGCAGGCTGAAGTTAGCGCTTGATATCTTGACTGGTGGAAACGTTAATGTGAGCGTTTCAACTTCACCTAGTTTCGAGCAGCGTAAAATGGAACTGCTCCGAGTTCGTTCGATGCGCCGGGCTTTAACCACGCTAAAGACAACTTACTTCACTGAATCACTTGAAAATAACTATATATCACCAGAAATATATATGCGATCTGACATATGAGATCTGAGAGCTCTTCTCTCCTGTGCACGACCTTGTATCAACTTCTTAAGGGGCGTATCCATCCCTTCCATAGCCTGTTGCTGCGCCATTGCTAGAAGTTTTAACTTTGGCTATACTTGCCGGATTTTCAAATTTCAAAAACTCAAAATTAATTTCTTCAAAATTCCAAATCAATGCCATAACTGAAAATAGATTTCCACAAATCTGCATGCCAAAAGTAATCAAATATCGTAGTTTCAGCAATCTCCGTCTTCCTTCCCAACTATCGTTCATTGGTTCGAGTATCTCCTCCAATAACGTAGCTTCTTCCTTAGCACAATACCTTGTTTCCTGCGACTGCGTCGTAAATCTAAGATCTTTCTCGAACAAAATCATGACGTCACCAAGAATCTCAGCTCAACCAGCCTGCTTGCCTCAAGTCTGCGTCATCCGTGCCTACGTCATGAGTATCCACGTCATAACTATGACATCCGTAACTTTACTCATATTTTCCAATACAGCCATCGTGGTCTCAATATAATTCAATTTCCGGGGGCATTCTCCCTTCACCACGTTTTAAAAACAGTTGCAAATTGTTTTTAAACTCTGTGTTATAAATATCTCAATTCACTTGAACACGAAATTGAATTATTATTGGCTCACTCTTGGATAATATTTCTTCAAGTTCCCAGCATTGAACTTGCCATAAACGACATTATTCTCATCATCGTAGAGTTCATAACAGTTGTTTCCATAGGCATTCGTAATTCTGAACGGACCCATGAACACTATTCCAAACTTGGGATAGATTTTCTTACCCACGTCAGCCTTGACAGGTCTGCGTAATAATACCAGATTTCCAATTTCTAAGGGAGCACCAAAACGTTTTCCAGCTACTCTTTTCAGTCGTTTTTGTGCTGCTTTCAGGAGTTGTTCCTTCGCTCTGTCTATTCTCTGCTGCCTTCCTAAGTCGGGATCTCTAGGAACGTGGTTAAAAAGATTATCCCACGGCCTTTCTGGGTTTCTTCCTAAGTGAAGTCTCATTGGCACCTCTCCTGTGCTCTCCTGCACTGTGGAATTTAGACATTCCTCAATAAGGGGTACAAATCTCACCCAACCAGAATGATCATTCGGACAGAAAATTCGACAGAATTTCGAAAATTCAGCCATATATCTTTCCGAAGAATTCGATTCCGGATATCGCACGCTTGAAAATATGTGCTTAATACCAAGCCTTTCCATATCTGCAGCAAATTCTAAGGACGTAAACTGAGCTCCATGATCCGAAAGTAGATATTCTGGTTTACCAGCTTTTGGAAATACAGCATGTTCCAGTCTGCTTACAACGTTCCTCGTGTTAGCTTTTTGCATGGGACTCATTGTTACAAATTTTGAGAAGACATCCACGGTAACCAACAGATACTGATTACCCTGATATCCCTTCGGACAAGGACCAAATATGTCTGTCGCCATGAGTTCATTCGGTTTAGAGGGAATCATCGCCTTAGGTTTTCCTTTTAATAGAGCGGAAGCATACTTTGCCCTTTGACATTTATCACATGAACGAATGACATTAGCAATGCTGGAGCGCATGTTAGTCCAAATAAACCTCTCTTTAAGAGTATCAAGAGTTTTATCTAAACCCGCATGTCCAGTTGCGTGATGAGCTACCCACACTAAATTGACAACAAGTTTAGGTGGCACGACTATTCGAAGCTTTGTATGCGCAGAGTCAGCATACTTACATACGATGTCTCCACTCAAGACAAAGTGTCGTGAATCTCTCTGTGTAGCTACATAGTCAACATCAGTATTGTCCATGTAACCCTTAAGAAACCTGTACATTTTCCTGATTGGAACGTGTCTCTTCTGTGACACACCGATTCGGGCTAACCTCCTAACGGTCTCTTGATCTTGCTGCTCCAATTGTACATGGTGTATCTGCACATTTTTGATAGGGTTACGTGATAAAGCATCAGCCAGTAAGTTATCTTTCCCAGGCTGATGGACGATAGTGGCGTTAAAGTGTTGGGTGAACAAAGCCCAACGTGTCAATCTATCACTAGACATGTCAGTTTGCAGCATAAACTGAAGTGCTTTGTGATCTGTAATAATGATAACCTTATGTCCCAGCAACATTTTTTTCCACGCTTGCAAAGCTGTTACAAAAGCTAACGCTTCTAGTTCTGTCGTAAAGTAATTTTCCTCGTGTTTCTTTAACTTCCGACTAGTGAACGCAATGTAGTGCTTGTTGCCTGCCTCGTCTTTTTGGTATAAGACTGCATTAATGCCTATTCTTGATGCATCAGACTGTAACTTTTTACCAGCCCTTCTTGGGCGACTGATTTAAAACTTCCCAAAATCATCCTCCTATTTTTGATCGGAAGTACTTCATCATATACCACACAATTGAAATGGCAGGGTCGTGGAGTGTTGGACACACATTTGGTCAACCTAACTGGTATCATTTGGGCGTTCAACTATTAGGTGTAATTCCCTATAAAGAAAACTAATTATAACCTTCAAAATATGTGTATTAATATCAACTTTAAACATATGGCGGGGACTCTCGTCGAACAGACTATGGTTTACTATCTTCTCTCCTCGGCAATGACGAAAACATGTGACCCAAAATGAATGTTGGAATATAAAGATGTTTGTTACTCACTCATCGACGATCTAGCAGATAATCTACGAGACATGCTCGATAGATCAGTTCTCCCCAGCATTTCTAAGATTTTCCACACGTGGTTTGAGGTTAGAGATGTTTACTGGTTTACATAGCCACATCTCTGCGAGAGAAATGAATGTGCTTCCGTACCCAACTTGAATTGTGCTAACAGAGAGAACATCGTTGTGATATGTAGCCGTTTCGAGTACATTCACAAGCCATGCTTTCAACAAAACTGTTTCTCCAAATAGGCCTACGCCAAATTACGAGAACGCGACCTTTCCAATCAGACGCTACAATAGAAGTGAAGCCCCGCTAGACGAAAAACCCACCGCTCATCTTGTAAACACATGTTTTCGTCTTTCTCCGCCAGGGTCATGATACCCTCCAACCCATACAAAATACACCAATAATCTCGAACCCATGTATATTTCTTACAACTCGTGGCGCGAAACTCTTCTCTGACGTCAGAACCTTACACAATTTACACAAAGCTTTCTTCAAGACAAGGGAAGTTATTCTCGGCCCAATCTAAATTTGGCCTAGAGTTTCCTGCTGTTGCAACATCTTGTAGCTTACCTACACAATCCGCTGTCTTTTATACTGACATCTCCCATACAAATTAAATGAAATATTCCTGACTGAGTCCCCGAGATACACAAGATATATATACACTAAATAAAATGAAATTCTACAACCTAAATGATGATGATGAACAAGAAAAGAAATGGTATGAACAAATTACCCTAACCTGACTTCTCTTGCAGTCAACCAAATAAGGGTTTGGGAACATTGTGACCGGAACAGTCACAAGACTCTATATAGAACACCTTCTCAAAGTCTGGGTACTCCAGTTTGACGTTGTTTCTGAGCATCTCCTTTGCTTTCTCAAAAGCCTCGTCTGCTGCGGTACTCCATTTCCATCTATTATTTTTCTTGAGTAAATCATACAGAGGAGCCATAATTTCAGAGTATCTCGGACAGTGGCTGCTAATGAATTGGCAAGCGCCTACAAATTCTCTGACTTGTTTCACCTTAGTTGGCTTTGGGAATCTAGTGATCGCATCTACTTTCTGCATGTTTGGATGATATCCATCTTTATCAATGGTATGCCCCAAGTAATTGATCTCCTTCTTTAAGAATTGACATTTTCCAAAATTGACCTTGATATTGGCCTCCCTTAAATTTTCAAACAACTTTCTCAAGTGCACTAAATGTTCTGCGGCGTTGGGTGAAGATACAATTAAATCGTCAATGTAGCAGATTACATTCTCCTTTACTTCGTCAGTGAGCTTGCTATCAAGTGCTCGAATGAGTGCTGGTCCACTGTTGACCATTCCAAAAGGCATTCTCACAAAGACCCATGACGTCTGGTCAAATAGGAATCCAGTGTACTGCATACTTTCTTCCTCCAGTTGAACTTGGTAAAACGAAGATGTCAAGTCAAGAACACTGAAACATGCTCTCCCTTTGAACTTTCTAAGCAGATCTCTGATCTTAGGTGGTCGGTCATTTTCTGGAAGAATCTTCAAGTTGATGGTCCGAGCATCGAGACAAAGACGTATCTGACCATTACTTTTCTTCACTACAGTGATGGGGTTTATGTAAGACGACGCCTGTTTTTAATAATCCCGTCTACCTCCATTTTTCTGATCAACCCTCGTACTTCTTGATAGTATTTCTCAGGTATGGGGTATATTCTCTTTTGGTAAGGGGTTTCATCGGTCAGCCTTATCTTATACTTATAGTCTTTAATCAATCCAGGTTTTTCATCGAAAATATCTTGGAATTCCTTTATCAAATCCTCAAATTCCCCCTGAATTTCTTCAAATCCTTCAGTTTTTCTACTGGGTATTTCTGTTATATTCTCTACGTCGTTAATAATGGTATTTAAAATTTCTTCCCTAAGGTCTATCTCCAGACTGTTTTTCACGTCCCGTTCTTCGATCTCTTCTGTGATCATGTACCCATCATTAAAGCTAATACTTCTATTCTTCATATCAATAATGGCTCCAACCTTCGATATAAAATCGATTCCTAGCACAATATCGAAATGGATCTTGTTAACCACAATGAAGATCTGTTCATAATTCCTTCCATTAATTTCAAAGTTCAACAGCACTTGGATCTTGCATTTCACTGCCTTGTCTTGGAAAATTCCTCTCACTTTGACGGTAGAAACTGGTAAAACTGTCATGTTTTCTCCTTTAACAGACTTTGATAGCATTCATCAGAGATGATAGAAATAATTGCACCAGTATCCATAAGAGCTTTATACTGTTGGCCATCTATCAGTACAGAAATAATAGGTAATGCACATGGTCTTTCCTCTTTGACGATTCCCCTCTCTTCTAATAAATCCTCATCGGTTACTTCGTAAATTTCGTTAATGGTAATCAGGTGTGGTGTGGCAATGTATTCATGGTTTCTCACTGTCGTTGAGAAATCGGCGTTTTTTTTTGTGTTACCAATCTCAAAGTTCCCCTGCTGACTTGTAGAAGGACCAGGATCGATCATCCTGTCTTTTCTTTTGATTTTCAGCTTCCTTTTCTCGTAATTCCTTCAGATACTGCTGACTTTCCTTCTCTCTTTCTTGATACTTGTCGGGTGTCATAACCTGACCTTGAGAATTCTGATTCTGATTCTGGTACTGGTTATTTCTGTTATAATTTCGATTATAACCATTGTTGTAGTATCTACCTCTTCCGTTGTTGTAATTCCCTCTATTATTATTCCAGCCTCGTCTTTGCTGATATGGACGGTAACCTTGGGATCTGTGGTTGCGGAAATAATTATTCCTGTGAGGACCTACATTTTCAGTTTTTCCTTCCTCAGGCTTATCAGTTTGTTGCACTTGATCCATGTAGACCGTATTAACGTCTTTGAATTCGTGCCTCTGACCTTTTTGTACCAAATTTGGCATTGGACTCGTGTAGTCAAGCCTTCTCAACAATTCGTCCATACTTGTCAAATCTCTAATGTTTGACGATATGATCAGTCTTCTTACCTCCACAGGCAGCATACGTGAAATCGCATCTATCAACTGCTCTGTTGACAATGGGGGTTGCAAAAATCTCAAGCGTGATAGTTGACTCGTGAAGAAATCAGCGTACCGTGTTGGAAGAGTACCTGAATACTTCCTCGAGTATACCTCAGCTCTTAGTGAATTCTGAGCTTCTATTGACCAGAATCGTTTAATCAGTGCCTCTGCAAATTCGTCAAAATTGCTGAAAGTGTACCGAAATGCTCTAAACCATTCGAGGGGTCCTCCAGCTAGAAATCTTTCTACGATTCTCATCTCTCTCTCTCTAGGAATGTGGGCTTCTATGAAATAGTCTTTAAGATTCCTGATATATTCGATCGGTGTGAGACTATCAGTGTTGCTAAATTTTTGAGGTTTGTCTTCAAAATTCCGGATGACTGTCACATTTCTCGGATATGAATCCATATAATTCCTCCCACTATCACGATACTTCCATTCGGGTTCAATATTCCGATCCTCTTCTTCTTCCCTGAATCTGGATATACGTTCCTCAGAATTAATATCTCTCTCTTCTGTAGTAAGGTTACCTCTTCTCACGTAATTTCTCTCCTCTTCACCAGTCAATCCTTCGGTATCCTTGTCTGTGATTTCCGTGATGACTTTCCTAATCAACTCTTCCTTATAGGTTTCCATCATGCTAGCTTCTCCTAGTTTCAAATTCTGCAGCTTGCTCGTAGTTTCATTAACATCAGAGACAACCTTATGAATTTGTTCCTTTAATGTTTGCACGTCCTGACCTATCCGTGTTCTATCCTCTACCTGCTTTTCGGATAGCGAATCCATCCTTACATTCAAGTCTTTCCTAATCTGAACTACTTCGTTATTAATGTCTACTTGTGTACTGGCAAGTTTTCTTTCAATTCGTTCCTGAATCTGATCTACATGTTCCCCACTTGACCTGTTCCATTCATCTTTCCACACTGTTACATTTGCAGTTAACATTTCCGCAATATCTACTTCGATGTCCTCCTTAAGTAAACGATTGTGATCTAATACTTGGGTTCTCATGACCTCTACATCGTATTTTAAACCAGCTAAAGAAGCCGTTGTCCTAACAGACTCGTCAACTAACCGAGTTGTTAATGCACTAATGTTACGAGTACAAAGCATTTTTGAAGTTTCAATTTCCTCCCTAACTTTGTTAACATCAGTCTGAACTTTAGCAATGTCTACAAAAACAGTATTGACTTCTACTTGTATTTTATTGATATCGCTTTGCATATCGTTAACATCTGAATGAATATTATTGATGTCAACTTGAACATTTGACACATCAGTTCGAACATTACTAACCTCTCTTTGAACTTCTTCTACTTTGTCCTGTACAGTAGCAACGTCATTCCTAACAACAATTACTTCAGCTCTAGCACATGAAATATCACCCTGGACATTAGCAACATCAAGATTCAACATAGTAAGATCTTTTTGTACCTTAGACACATCAATTTTAACCTCAGAAACATCTTTATGCACATTGGACACGTCTGTGCGCATGTCAGTTACAGCATTCTCGATTCCCTGGGTACTGATCTGTAAACGCGACATATCATTTTCTAGGTTTGCAGAACTGGTCTGAATAACTTTCAAACTTTCACCAAGCTTAATAGACAAATTACTAGCATTCCTAGCTTCCATCTCCTCCATTCGACTAGTATTCCTAGCTTCCATCTCCTTTACACTTTCATCCAGCCTAATAGACATATTACTAGAATTCTCCTCCATCATCTGCTTCATACTGCTATTCATGTTAGCTTTCATCTCCTCCAACATAATTCTCAGACTTTCATCTGCCATTTCAATAATATTTCAATAATAAACTGCTTTAGGGACATACATCAAACAGAGCAAAATAACAACATCTGAGCAACATTTTTCACCATATATAAATTTTGAGCAATTTTCTGTCTTAAATCTAACTTATAATTACCTTATAATTAACCTTCGTAGACACTTCATGTTGAAATAAACTCAAGCACATGTTCAAGTTTCTTTGGTTCATTTTAAAATATCCTAACACAAATAATTTACATTTATAATCCAAATAGTTTAATTTATCTTTAATATGACTGAACATGTCATAAGCCGGTCAAATAAAATAAGATTCCAGATCATAGGCGATTTTTCTAAGTTTCCAGCCTATTTAACCTCTCTCAAGTTGTATAAGATCTGTCTTTTCTGAGTGTAATTTTCCTAATACAATACAACATTTTATTCCTATATAATCACACTCTCAAATTCTACAATTGGCTAAGACATCTAACAAAGAATCAACCTCTGTATTTGAGTCTTCACAATCCCTTTGACATCGATAACTTGGTAATCCAATGTTATTCAAGCACTCGGAACTTCGATTGTGCCAATTCTACTGGCGTTCAACCTGGTAATCCAGTGTTGTCAATCGAGCCCCACGTTGGGCGCCAATCCTATTGTACCCGATATCCTGATAGTAGGCTGTCAGATATCCGCCCCCTCAATCGGATTGCCAATAATCAAACGCACCGGCACAGCTACATCAATGAAAATGGCACTGACAGATACTATCGAGATTAGAGCACAATAGTTAACAAGAAAATTATTGTGGAACACACCAAAATATACGGGGGTTCATACTTACCTTTACGTACCTCTTAAATTTATCTCGGGGACTGGGTTGTCAACTGGATCACTTAAAAGTATGCCCTCACAATAACCTCCACCATGATATTTAAAATGAACCAGAACGAAGACGAGAAACTTTAAACTGCACAATAATTTATTTCACATAAAGAATGATTTAACAAAAATGAAACAACAAAATCCACGTGGCAATCAGAAGCCATCGACCACATAACCATGTCCTCCTGTAGGACCTGTATTCTCTACATATAATGTTTCAGCTTTCTCAAGCTCATAGCAACGTAAAATAATAATGCACTGGGGATGGAAACGGGATTTGGGATGAGACACATATATCAATTGTTTTGCGTGTTTATATACTTCACATTTTATTTATAGACACAAGGCTATTATGGAACGTCCTTGGCCTCTGTAACACAGTTGTCCGGGCCAGCTGCAATGCACATGTATCGTCAAAATGGACTCCCGTTCGTTCAACCCTAGCATAAGCGGGTTACCTCAGAGCTTGGCTCTCCTTTTTCAAACACGTAAATGTTCACATCTCAACTGAAATATTATCACGCAAATGTCAAATGCTTCATTCAAACACCAGTGGATTACTCCAACAATCCCAAATCATGATTAATTGTTCAAACCACTTGCTTAATTAGCGTTAAAAAACTCTAAATGTTAATAACAAAAGTTCATTAATTATTTATAACAATAATAAAATTGTCAAATGAAAATTTTATACACGCCTGTATTAATCACTATCATTTTAAATTATTATCAAAGATATTTACAAAATTATTTTACAATGTTATATTGTTTATATTATTTATACAAGAAATACATTAAACCACACGTTTATCCGGTTGATAATTACTCAAATCGTGATGATATAATCGACCAATGAAGGTTAGTTATATTTAACTGTCAAATTCAGGTTTAATAAGGTTTAATAATAGTTATTAATATTTGTGACGCTAACCTCCATTCAAAATCTTTATCTCAAATTATTTAACACTCTTGTTAATTTTAACAGTATCTTCATATGAATAATCTTTCAAAGAACAAGAACAATACAATCAGCGGGAAAATACTTCGCTCAAGACGCCCAAAATTACACAACAATTGGCCCAAAATTCATCATATATCTTCATATATATGGCATAAAAATCTTCCAAACTACACACAAAAATCCTCCACTTATAAAGTCATCAACTTCATTAATTATTGTGGGAACCTCCATTATTCAAGGGCATTATTCAACAGCGACTTTTACACGTCCACTGAACTAACGATTATACATCCATTGTTCCTCTTTAAAAATTCTTATATTCATCAATTGTAATAATGACTGTTATTATTTAACCTTCGTGGGTTTCATTCATGAATCGATATGAAGTAAAAATTTGCCAATCACAAATAAATTTAATAGCGAATACGATTAGACACTCCTGCCTGGTCTATCAAAATTGAGATTAATATCTTCAAAGTAACGCAGTATAAAAATACTATCTTCAAACAAAGTTCATCTAAACTGCAAAATAGTCGAATAGAACACAATTAGACTGTGGAATGCAAACATTATTGTTCCAATCTATAATTGAGAAAAACTCCTATCAAATGTTCATTACTATAGTGTATTCAATAAATCGAAATAAAAGTTCATATTTCATAAAATTGTCTATAATGCAATGATAAATGTCTATGTTGCAATCATGTTCATAAGACGACTAGTATTTCAAAGATCGTCGATATCGTAATAGATTTTAACGCTCTAAAATCTTTTAATCATTCTTCTTTCTTGAGGATGACAGAAAATTGGTCAAAGTAATTTACTGAATAGAATTACTTTAATAAAATGACACGCTGTCTGAATTCAAATCTGCCATAGCAAATCGTTAACTTTACAGTCAAATCGTGACTACAAAAATATGCAAATTACTGAAAGAATCTAAATCAACAGTCTCAACTGATCCAAAATTATTAAGTATGCCAATGACATAGCAATGTCTCAAAAATCGAAGAAAAAGGCATAAATCATCGAAGTGTACTGAGTACAGAAATATCAATCAAGAAAATGGGGCAAAAGATAGGACAGAAAATATGGGAAAATGATTGCTCAGATATCGCTACAAGGCTCAAATAATACAAGAAACGTTCACGACTACCTTATCTGTTGATTGAAGTTCCAGAGGAAAGTTTTCAAAGAAAACTGCTGTTGGTTCCATTTCACCAGCGTAAAGATGTGCTCCGACCTCGAACCTGGAATCAGCGTCCACGGAGAATCGAACTGCTTCCTCCTCCGAAATTGCACTGCTCCGTGGATACGAAAAACATCCTTCTGGCAAAACTCTTCTTTGTGCGCCGGGACAACCCTGGCCTCTCTTGAAAGTTCCCTGAAGTTCTTGCAGGAATTCGCCATGAAGTCTATTGTAGTTATTTCCGCAGAAATAATCATAGTTGTGGAGTATGAAAATATTTCCACTGTTATCTGGTATAATTCAGCGATGGATTCACGATGCATGAGTGTAGTTGGAGGTTCACTACATGCTCGCTTTTGTAGAAAGACGATTAACGAAGTTCCATGCTGTTACTTTACTCCAACGATATATGTCCCAATTGCATTAAAGCCTTAGCCTTCCATCTCAACTACTGTTATAATCATTGAATGCACTGCAAGATTATAATGTTCCATAGTCGAATGTATCGTTGTAATACCAAACGTTCTCTCCAATATCACTGTTGCACTCCACGTGTCAGCCGTAGTGTATAATGTGGAATTTTAAAAGTGTTTCTCCTGTGGCGAGAAAATCACTTTTGTTGGCAGCCTTAATGTTTCAATATCTTTCGAAGTATAACTGTGAAATTGTTCAAATCTTCTACACACCTCAATGTTATACTGCCCAATAGAATTATAATGCAGGCTGAAGTTAGCGCTTGATATCTTGACTGGTGGAAACGTTAATGTGAGCGTTTCAACTTCACCTAGTTTCGAGCAGCGTAAAATGGAACTGCTCCGAGTTCGTTCGATGCGCCGGGCTTTAACCACGCTAAAGACAACTTACTTCACTGAATCACTTGAAAATAACTATATATCACCAGAAATATATATGCGGTCTGACATATGAGATCTGAGAGCTCCTCTCTCCTGTGCCCGACCTTTTATCAACTTCTTAAGGGGCGTATCCATCCCTTCCATAGCCTGTTGCTGCGTCATTGCTAGAAATTTTAACTTTGGCTATACTTGCCGGATTTTCAAATTTCAAAAACTCAAAATTAATTTCTTCAAAATTCCAAATCAATGCCATAACTGAAAATAGATTTCCACAAATCTGCATGCCAAAAGTAATCAAATATCGTAGTTTCAGCAATCTCCGTCTTCCTTCCAAACTATCGTTCATTGGTTCGAGTCTCTCCTCCAATAACGTAGCTTCTTCCTTAGCACAATACCTTGTTTCCTGCGACTGCGTCGTAAATCTAAGATCTTTCTCGAACAAAATCATGACGTCACCAAGAATCTCAGCTCAACCAGCCTGCTTGCCTCAAGTCTGCGTCATCCGTGCCTACGTCATGAGTATCCACGTCATAACTATGACATCCGTAACTTTACTCATATTTTCCAATACAGCCACCGTGGTCTCAATATAATTCAATTTCTGGGGGCAGTACATATGCTGGACTAGCAGGATGTTGAGATTTACACCCTCCTATGAAATGTGTACTGCAGATTCTAGATGATTTTGAAGGTGTCCACAAAGTACCATCTGCCCTATAAAACAAATTGTGTAAATGTGGCAAATTTATGTAAACATACCTTTTAAAGTATGGGCAATCTGTAAATGCAAATATTATTTTGAACACATTTTGTAAAATCTGACTTGGATCTGTATTAGGCCTATATTTATTTGAATTTCTATTGTAATGAGTTCAAATTATTTTGTGACTATCTGGTTTCATAATAATATGTTTGTAGGACTACTTAAAATACTGTAATGCTTTTTTATTTAATGTTTATGTATAACTACACACTTCTAATATATTTCTGTAGGCTATTAATATTTTGTTCCTATTTTTTGTCATGTACCAGGGCCTATTTCTGTAAATATAATATAAATCCACTAGCCTTTCGAATCCATTTCGTGAGGTTGGGGAGAAAATCTAAAAAAAATCACACTTTGCTCAGTATTAAGGTAATGTGTGATAGAATATCTCTATTATGATGTTTGTGCTTTAAAAATATGGCCTACTGGTGCGGACCTTACCTTGGAAGTATAGCATTACTGTAATTATTTTGGTTGTTACTGTTAACCTATTTGTAAAAGTCATGGTTAGTATAGGTTCTGTACTGTGTAATTTAGTATTAATTAAAATATTGAAATTCCCCATTACTTACTTCTTGCGATTTACTGCTAAAATCCACTCTCTTTTCAAATCCATTTCGTGAGCTCGTGATGGAAAACTATAAAATTTCACACTTAGCTCTGTATTGCAGTGTCTATGATTGCAGCCAACAACACAGCACATAACATTGCCAGAACGTTTTGACATTTTTTTAAATAATAATCTGAAGACAAGACTATAAAATATTGAATAAACACATGTAAAAATTCACTCTTATTGCATCGTCTTACGATCAGCTGTTGATAAACAAGACCGTGTGTAGTTCACGTAGTATCCACCCGCAGCAGCACCCTGCAGAACGCACGGTGCCTATAGGGATATTAAACATGAATATGAGGTGCCCTTTGCTAGTGCTACCTCTGTAAAAAAAATCATTCAATTCGGTTTCACCGTGTTTGAATTGATCTGGGGAATGGATTTGCACACATACATGGCCGCTATTTGCAAACTATTGGGCTGATGACCTTGTAGTCAGTCATAAGATGCTTTCCACAAAAAGGCATGTTGTTGCAAAATCCGGTAGAGATCAAATTATTAGGATGGTCGAAATTTGATTTAAGCTTTTAACATTTAGGTGGCCGTCATTCCGTTTCCGTCAAGATGGCGGCGATATAAAACATGACACTGAGGTGCCTTTTGCTAGTGCTACCTCTGTACCAAATTTCGTTCAATTCGGTTTCACCGTGTTGGAATTGATAGGGGGAATCGATTTGCACACATACTTGGCCACCATCTGCAAACTATTGGGCTGATGATCTAGCAGCTTGGTCAGAATATGCTTCCCACATAAAGATTTGTTGTTCCAAATTTGGTAGAGATTAGATTATTAGGTTGGTCGTAATTACATTTTAGCCTTTAACATTTGGGTGGCCGCGATTACGTTTCCGTCAAGATGGCGGTGATATAAAACATGACACTGAGGTGGCCTTTTCTCGAGCTACCTCTGTACCAAATTTCGTTCCATTCGGTTTCACCGTGTTCGAATTAATAGGGGGAATCGATTTTCACACAAAGATGGCCGCCATCCGCAAAATATTAGGCTAATGACCTATTAGTTTGGTCAAAGGATGCTCCCTCCATAATGGTATGTTGATGCAAAATTTGGTAGAGATCGTATGATTAGGTTAATCGTAATTTGATTTAAGCTTTGAATATTTGTGTGGCCGCCATTACGTTTCCGTCAAGATGGCGGCGATATAAAACATGAAACTGAGGTGCCCATTGCTAGTGCTACCTCTGTACCAAATTTCATTCCATTCGGTTTCACCGTGTTCGAATTAATAGGGGTAATCGATTTTGACACAAAGATGGCCACCATCCGCAAACTATTAGGCTAATGACCTATTATATTTGTCAAAGGATGCTTCCTCCATAAAGGTATGTTGTTGCAAAATTTGGTAGAGATGGGATGATTAGGTTAGTCGTAATTTGATTTAAGCTTTGAACATTTGTGTGGCCGCCATTACGTTTCCGTCAAGATGGCGGTGATATAAAACATGACACTGAGGTGCCCTTTTCTAGTGCTACCTCTGTACCAAATTTCATTCCATTCGGTTTCACCGTGTTCGAATTAATAGGGGTAATCGATTTTGACACAAGGATGGCCGCCATCCGCAAACTATTAGGCTAATGACCTATTAGATTTGTCAAAGGATGGCCCCTTCATAAAGGTATATTGTTGCAAAATTTGGTAAAGATCGGATGATTAGGTTAGTCGTAATTTGATTTAAGCTTTGAACATTTGTGTGGCCGCCATTACGTTTCCGTCAATATGGCGGCAATATAAAACATGACGCTGGGGTGCCCTTTGCTAGTGCTGCCTCTGCACCAAATTTCATTCCATTCGGTTTCACCGTGTTCTAATTAATAGGGGTAATCGATTTTGACACAAAGATGGCCGCCATCCGCAAACTATTAGGCTGATGACCTACTAGTTTGGTCAAAGTATGCTCCCCCCATAAAGGTATGTTGTTGCAAAATTTGGTAGAGATCGGATGATTAGGTTAGTCGTAATTTTATATAAGCTTTGAACATTTGTTTGGCCGCCATTACGTTTCCGTCTAGGTGGCGGCGATATAAAACATGACACTGAGGTGTCCTTTGCTAGTGCTACCTTTGTACCAAATTTCGTTCAATTTGCGCTCACCGTGTTCGAATTGATAGGGGGGGACAGACATTCAGAGTCCACACACTCACACACACACACACTCAGACTCACATACAAACACACACACAGACAGACACACTTTTTTTCGCCCTGTAGTGATCTCATAAGTCTACTTTCATTTTTTGCAGAAATCGAAAGTAGGCTAATAGTGATGTCTTAAGTGTGAGTGATCATCAATGTAGTGTACCTGATAAATTATCGTTGCTGTTTAAAAAAAAATCTTCAAAATGCTAAAACACTAGTCCCAGAAAAAGGTATTGCAGCTCAAGATAGTGCATTGTTTGTTAAAAAGCATATATCATCTCCTCAGAAAGTCGTGTTAGGACAGTTGTCAATGTCTGAAAAACTCCCAACATTATCAAAGACAACACAGACTGTGCAAAATGTGGTATTGCAAAAGGATCAAAAAGGACTATATAGTAATAGTGATGAGGATTATAATGATGATGATGATGATGATGATAATGATAATGGTTATGATGATGATGATGATGATGATGATGATGATGATGATAATAATAATAATAATGATAATGGTAATGCTTTCTTCACACCAAAAAAATCATTTGTTAAATTTGTCTACTGGAACAATCCAAGTAAGCTAATCCGACGGCTTCAGCAACTGCATGTCTATAAACAGGCTGGTTATACTGAATATAAGGAAGAACTACTAGATATAGAAAATGAGCTTCGTCTTGCCAAAATTATTATGTAATGGATCCACATAACCGCATAAACTATTTCTTAACAATACATGTAATATTTTCTACCACTGTGCTACCATTTTACTCTCACTTTGCTATCACTTCAAACTGTACATACTAATATAAAAGCCAACGCTAAATGAATTTATTATCAGAACAGTTATAACCTTTGTAGTGAGCAAATCATATTAACAGGTTAAATGTTACTATGGAACTTACTACAACTAACAAAGGTAAACAACGTGTACTCTATAAAGGCTACTCTTATAACTATAAACGTCAAAATATAAAAGGAATAATATTTTGGCGATGCTCAAAAGAGAGGTCAAAAAGAAATCGAGGCAATCTAAAAAGTAGAAATGGTAAGGTTTTAAGTGTGAGTGATCATCAATGTGGTGTACCAGATGAAACACTGTTGGTGTCAACAAATAATCATGACAATGCTAAAAGGCTAGTACAAGAAAAAATGTTGCTACTCAAAATATTGCACTGTTTATTGAGCAACATATAATCCCTGCTGTAAAAGTTATGTTTAATCCATCTTCCACATCTCAAGAGTCATCAACATCACAGATTATGCAAATGGTTGTGTTGTTGTTGTTTTAAGGGGCTATCTACCCTTCATATGCAAGAGAATCAAAAAGGACTTAATAGTAATAGAGAAAAAAGAAATGTATTTTGAATGTAACTATTGTACAAGTACTTACATTAAATAAATAAAAATAGGGTATAGGTATTGTCTGTTTTTTCTTAATTGCTATCCCCACGTCCTACTATATTAATGCCATTGTTAACCATCAACAGTCTCCACCTATGTTCAGAAAGAAAGTGATCTTAAACAGTACTCTCTATCTATGGTTTGTGTACCGAATACCATAATAATACAGTGACGTCAAGCCATGTTCAGGCAATAGTAATGTTAGATAAGGGGTTTCGAACCCTTGCTTCCTTGTACAGGATTAGCTTTTACTCAACAGCAACCCATAATACTGTACTTTGAAACATGTCACATCTCATTACAAAATGTCAACTGTATCGTTTTCTAAGACCCCAGCTGCTGGCTAGTGGCTAGCAGACTTTGCAACAGAAACAGTGTCACCATGTTCATCCTAAAAAATAAAAATAAAACATTTATTTTTCTTTTACTTATTATTGTTCATTAAGAGTAGTGTAAAGTTGTCTTTGTGACGTAACGGTTAGATAGATAGCTGGCACTCTAAAGCTCTTAAGTTCAATTCCAGCGTTAACATAAAATTTTAAATGTATATTATGACTAAAATAGGTCTACTCAGTCTCGGGTGATCCAAATAAGTAGATGTGGTTTGATTCGCACTTTAACGATAGAACACGACTGTTTTTTTAAATAATGATAGCCATTTGTTCATTTGTTTTCATTTTCACATTTCACACATTGCCATTTGTCAATTTTCCATGTACACGATTTGAAAATGTCAGTTTAAAGTTTTTGGATTTCATGATATGGAAACAAGAATTTTCCATTTTATTGTTTACACATTTTTCAATTTCCCATTTACATTTTTTAAATGTCAGTTTTAAGTTTTTAATTGTGTTGATATGGAAACATGGATTTCCTATTTTTTTCCATATCACTGACGACACGTTTATGATTTAGTCAATGTTGAATGTTTAGTTTTGTAAAACACACGTTTGCTGATTTGAATTTTCTTGAAATTGTCTTAATGGAAGTGCTTGGCCATGGAAATAGTGCGTTCTCTTTCTGTTCGTTTCCAAAAACATATAGGCCTACTACTACAACTACTACTACTACTACTACTGTAAGTAAGACTGTTTTACAAAATAACACCTATCTACCACTGCATTTAAAAACACAAGTAATAAAAAAAACTACAGTATACTATTTACCATTTGCTATATACATTAATTACCCCACCATCCTACCTTGCCGTGTTTGCTTTGGTTGAACAATCAATGCTACCCAGACACACACTTTCAAGCTTTCTCTCTCTCACTATCATTCTATCTATACTCATACATTCACACAACCATACCTGTCTTTGAAAAACAAATACAACCACGCTATTTATCGTAATAATAATGTTATCGGTTTTACGTCCCTTTTAACTACACTGGCTTTTAGAGACGCCGCGGTGCCGGAATTTTGCCCCGAAGGGGATCTTTAACGTGCCAGTAAATATACTGACACGGCTCCCTCGCATTTGCGCATCCTCAAATGCCATCTGACTGCGCCAGGTTTCGAACCTGCAACCTTGGGCTCAGTAAGCGAGAACGTTACCCCTGAGCCACGCAGCCAGACGCACGCTATTTATCCTTGACATGCACACTTATCCCAAAGAACATTTAGTTATACATTTAACATTTAATATTACAAAGAAAAAAGTTTCCATTATTTACAATTACAAAAAAGAATATTTACAAAATACTAAATCTACTAAATCTACTGGTTACAAAAAGCCATGTCTCTAAACAATAAAATATAGAAATCACACCTCCACCTCGTGGTTATAACCCTATGGTAGGCTAATGCATAGGTCATTCATCTGCACTCATTTGCTATCCATCAAGGTAAAAGTGCATTTTCTCCGTTCCACAAGATACAAATTTGATTGCTGGATCGTATCCTGCACTGTTTATGCGGTATAGCTTTGCCAGTTCATAAAACCGCTAGGTAGTTCTCTACATATAGCAATTTTACCACTGCTCTACCTACGCCTTTTGCTCTTTTGGCTTTTTTACAGTCTAGTGTGTGATGGACAGCATTAACTGTATATCAAACCCAGTTCACGTTTGTATTTGTAATCCAAGTAATAATTTGAAAAGACACAAATGTAATCAGTTTTAAACATTATCTCTGTTTTGTTTTGTTTAACATGTTTGTTGTTGTTTGAGTCTTCAGTCTTTTGACTGGTTTGATGCAGCTCTCCAAGCCTCCCTTTCCTGAGCTAATCGTTTCATCTCTACATAGCTACCGCACCCTACATCCGAGGCAATCTGTTTAACATATTCTAACCTTGGTCTACCCCTACAGTTCTTGTCCTCGACCCTTCCTTCCATAACTAAGCTTACTATTCCTGGGTGTCTTAGTATGTGTCCTACCAACCTATCTCTTCCTCTTCATTAGCAGTCGCCAGAAACATCTCTCCTCTCCCACTCGCCTTAATACCTCTTCGTTTGTAACCCTATCTACCCATCTGATCTTCATCATTCTCCTGTAACACCACATTTCAAATGCTTCAATTCTCCTCTTTTCTGCTGCACCAATAGTCCAAGTTTCACTTCCATACAGCGCCACGCTCCAGACAAAGGCTTTCAAAAATGACTTCCTAATACCTAAATCTATATTCGATTTCAACAGATTCCTTTTTTGTAGAAAGGCTTTCCTTGCCTGAGCCAACCTACTTTTTATATCCTCTTTGCTTCGTCAATCACAGGTTATTCTGCTTCCTAAGTAACAGAAGTCTCCTACTTCCTTCAGCTTTTCACCTGCCAATTTGATCTCCATAGAGGTTTCTGATTTATTTCGGCTGCATTCCAGTATTTTTGTTTTACATTTATTAATTTTCATCATGAATTCCTCCCGTAAGACGGAATCCATACCATTCAAAACCTCATTCAAATCCTCAGGCTTGTCGGCCAAAATGACGATGTCATCAGCAAATCTCAGAGTTGAAATTATTTCTCCTTGAATCTTCACTCCCACTTTAAATTTTTCTCCAATTTCCTTCATTGTTTGTTCAATGTAAAGATTGAAAAGTATGGGTGATAAGTTGCAGCCTTGCCTTACACCTTTCTGAATACCAGCTTCTCTCTCTTGTCCTTCAGCTCGAATGACTGCTGTCTGGTTTCTGTATAGATTGTATATCACCCTCCTATCCCTGTACTTTATTCCAATAGATTTCAAAATGTCAAACAATTTAGTCCAATCAACGTTATCAAAAGCCTTTTCTAAGTCTACAAATGCCATGAACGTTCTCTTATCTATCCTTATTCTACCTTCCAAAATCAGCCTAAGACTTAGTACAGCTTCCCTTGTTCCTACATTTCTCCTGAAACCAAACTGGTCTTCACCCAACTCCGTTTCTATCTGGCTTTCAATCCTCTTGTAAATTATTCTAGACAGGATCTTTGAAGCATGAGTAATCAAGCTGATTGTACGGTAATCTTCACATCTGTCAGCTCACACTTTCTTTGGTATAGGGATGATAACATTCTTCTTGAAATCAGGGGGTACCTCACCTGTCTCATAAATCCTACACACCAAGTGAAATAACCTGATCAGACCTTCATCTCCTATGCAGCGTAGCAACTCAATCGGTATATCATCTATGCCTGGTGCTTTGTTCCTGCCTAGGTCCTCTAATTCTCTGTCAAATTCTGATCTCAATATTAAATCTCCTTTTGCATCCTCATCAATTTCCTCCTCCCTTTCCATTACATGATTCTCAATCTCCTTTCCCTTATACAAGCACTCTATGTAAGCTTTCCATCTCTCAACCTTTTCTTCCCTATCTGTTAAAGGCTTTCCATTTGTGTCCTTAATATTACAGCACTTAGTCCTCTTTTCCCCAAAAGTATTCATAATCCTTCGATAAGCTGTGTCTACTTTTCCTAATTTCAGACAATTTTCTATACCTGCACATCTCTCTTTCAACCATTCTTCTTTCGCTTCCTTGCAGTTCTTGTTAACCTCATTTCTCAGACGTCTGTATTCTGCTTTCCCCTTTTAATCTCTTAGATTCTTGTGTTTCCGCCTTTCATCCATCAATTCTAGTATATCCTGAGTGATCCACGGTTTTCTACCTATTCTTTCTTTCCTACCAATGTTTTCTTCTGCGGATTTTGTTATTTCATTCTTCAAAAGTGCCCATTCGTCTGCAATTGAAGTCCGTTTAGGATTTTTCATTAGTCCTTCCGTTATACTCTTCTTGAATCTTTCGTTTACATCCATTACTTTCAGTCCGTCTATTGCCCACCTTTTTGGCTTTTGACTTTTCTTCAGTTTCTTCAACTTTAATCTGCATTTCATTACAACCAGATTGTGGTCAGAGTTTATGTCAGCACCAGGATATGTTTTAAAATCCAAAATCTGGTTTCGAAACCTCTGCTTGACCATAATGCAGTCGATTTGGTAACGCCCTGTATCTCCTGGTCTCATCCATGTGTATATTCTTCTATTGTGGTTATTGCATAAGGTGTTAGCTTTGACCAACTCATGTTCGGTGCAGAATTCCATCAGCCTGCTTCCTCGATCATTCCTTTCACCTAATCCGAAATCTCCTACTATCTTCCCTTCTCTCCCTTTTCTTACCACAGCATTCCAATCTCCCATTACTATAACATTTTCATCACCTTTGATATACCTCAAAATGTCATCTATTTCTTCGTAGACCTTTTCAACATCCTCATCATCAGCTTGACTGGTAGGCATATAGACTTGGTAGGCCTGTTTGCCATCCCTTGATGAATGCAGTACATTTGCGTTTGTCTGTTGGCACAGGCTAGAGTAAAAGGTGGCTTTTCACAGATGTCTCAGTCTCACTCATGGCTGTGATTATATGGAGGCTACTGAGGTATGGGTGGTGCTTAGTAATGACATTCAGGGCACAGTCAGTGCCTGTGGATGTTGTGAAAGATTCTACTCATAGGGTTAGTACTACTGTTCTGACTCCGTGAGGAAAGCAAACTACCTCACTCCTCTTTTTGCCTAGTACGCCTCAATATAGAGCTGCCTTGGGTTTTTGTGGGTATGTACTCACATAACCTAACGGCGGTACTGTTTGAGGATCCAACCAGCCTTCGGGCTGACTACCTAACAGACAGACCACTGTGGTGCACGTAGGTTTAGTATTGATTTTTGCTACAATAATCCGTTCACTGTATTGCTCAAAATATTCCACCCGCTGTCCAAGTTTCCTACTCAATATGAGACCAACTCCTGCTTGGCCATTGTTTGATTTAGTGCTAATGACCCTATAGTCTCCTGACCAAACGTCCTGTTCTTCCTGCCAGCGCATTTCACTAATCCCAACCAAATCCAACCTCAACCTATCCATTTCCCGTTCTAAGTTTTCTAACTTTTCACTTCCTAGCAGACTTCTAACATTCCACGCTCCGATCCGTAGAATGTCAGATTTCCTCTTTGTCACTTCTGTGATGTTAACCCCCTCTCGAGTAGTCCCCACCCGGAAATCCGAACGGGGGACTAGTTTTCCCTGTACACATGTTTATGACATGCATATTAACCTGAAATCGAACCGGGGGGAAAGGCTAACAGGTTAACCACTACACCACCATGCCCTTGTTTCTAAGTTTGACTCGTTCTAGGCCTCAGACCTGAAAATCAAGTTAAGACCACCAGTACAAGAGCTAAAAGTGCTTACCACTGCAACACAAAATGGATAACTGGTAACATTAGACAACCGGAAATGATTATATTTCTGTTAGCAATGCATTTTGTCATCAGCCTACTGTCTGAGAACTGACAGCAACACAGTTTAGTTTAGAACAAGCGAGTGTGTGTGTATAGATTATTAGCCTCAAGTATTTAAAGCTTGTTGTGTGTAGCGACCATCATGTCCCGGTAACCACTGAGCATTTTTGTGTTTTAGCTATCCTCTTTAACCAATCAATTAAAGATAGTCTACCCTTAATTCTTGAAGCGATAAATCAGAGTTTGTGTACACCGTTTGTCATTTATTAACCCATACCTGCAACCTATACTCTCTCTATACTGCAGTTTGATCTGAAAACAAGTTTCAATGGTAAAAGACTTGTCAGTCACCATGCATGTAACCTACACTAATTCTTTCTCTACCTAGCTATGTTTCATCACGCATGGTAAACATCTCACATGTTCGTATCCGATTATTAGTTTATAAAATCTCAGGTAGATGACCTTGATGTATTGGGTATTTTGGATAAATTCATTGGCCATGGGAAAGGGTTGACCATTCTAAGTCCTATGACACCTCGTATGTTGATATTCGATTATTTGTTTATAAAATCTTAGGTCAATGACCTTGCTGTATTGAATTTTTGGGGTAAATTCATTGGTCATGGGAATGGGTTGACCATCTTGAGTCCCATGACACCTCACTTGACCCTCTCTGATTATTAGTTAGCGAGATATTAACAAAAGTGCAGTTAGGCCCTTTTGACAAAACTAAATAATACATTCAAAAACAGAATGTCACCTCAAGTCTAACGACCTCTCATACAAGTCCCTAGCCTTATTGGTTCATGAGATATTAAAAAGCTAATGACCTATTAGTTTTGGATCTTTTGGTAATATTTTTAAGAATAACTCGTCTATAAATCATTATTCATAAAGCCCGCCCGCTTACAAAAACCCCAAGTGCGCATGCTTAAAAACAAAAACAAAAACAAACATATTGATTCTTAGTAGCAATCGGCTCTTCACATGCGTTTCATGTGGAACAACGTTTAATTTCATCATAGTATTAGGGACCATGGGCCAGTCAATAGGGACCAGTCCAAATGGACCGGACTAAAGGGATTAGTCAAAAAGGACCTGTCAACAGAACCCATCAACAGGGACTTGTCAACAAGGACCCGTCAACAATGACCCGTCAACAATGACCAGTCAAAAATGACCTGTCAACAATTACCTGTCAACAGGGACCCGTCCACAGGGACTCGTCAACAAGGACCCGTCCACAGGGACTAGTCAACAATGACCCATCCAAAGGGACTCGTCAGCAATGACCCGTCAACAGGGACCAGTCCAAAGGGACAAATCAACAGGGATCAATCAAAAGGGGTTATCGCGTCAAGGCCTTACATGTCCTCATTGATTATTGGTTTGCCTATCGAAAAGCGCCGCTTGGAATACTTTTTGATCACCCCTCGTGGGTTGGGTTAGGTTAGGTTACACTACAGCCGCCATCTTTAAAAAGCTCGCTCTCTTACAAAAACTAGGAGTGGGCATGCGTAAACACAAAAAACAAGCAAGTTAAATCATAGTGGCTTTCCACCGTACACGTGTCTCTTGTGTGGAACAACGTTTATTTCCATATTGGCATTCAAACTCTCACATGTTGCACGTGAAAAGCGTGATTTTCTAAAAAATTAAAATTTCACCCCCTATTAGGTGTAGGTTTTATTTTTGATGTGAAAATATGTTATCCATTGGAAAGGGGGAGTCAGCCCGAGTTCAATGACACCTCATTCGTCAAAATCCGACCATGCGTTCGAGAGATATCGCGCCGCCGCCATCTTGTAGGAAGAAAGGCGTAGGAGGGTCTAGAACTGTCCAAAAACCACTACTCACTGCCTTCTTGATGCGAGCTGCGCTCTATACCGGCCAGTTAGTGAACCCATGCCAGCGATGTTATTGAAAATGGCCTCGTTTAGCCGATAGGGCACACTGCCAAGTATAGGCGCGATTAAAATTAGGTGTGCGGAAAGTATATTAAATGTGTTTCTCCCAGCGATATGTTTAGACCAACGAAATTTCAATTATTGTTAGTAGTCGGCGTTAATATACTGAATTCCTACGTTGTTTGGAGTGTTTGTTGATGCGATATAGAATCCACATTGCCACATGGCCGACCGTACATTGAGTGCTTACATTAAATAAGAATACAGCAAAAGTATGAAGATTTAATAAATCATAATTGTTTTCAGCAAATATGATAAAATGAATATTTTCACACCAAAGAACGACAACTAGAAGATGATTTATTGTGGGAATATCTTAAACGGGGTCTCCAAACCTTGAACTAAACTGTATGCGATATATATTCCCCATAGCCACACGACCTACAGTACGTCGTTATAACGATCTCCGCCACCACGCGCGCTTATTGTGTGCGTCCCAAGCACTTCCGTCCCATCCATTTCCGTCCCTTTTCCAAAATCTTTCCCACAAACATGTCCATCTACCGAGCGCCACAAAAATATCCAGATACCGAGTGGAAAGATGTTACACAACATCAACAAGAAGTTCCGTGAAGAACTATACAGCCTACTTTTCATGCCAATGATTATTCTACAGAATATGAACCTATCTAGAATAATGACGAAATTAAGTTGCTAATATCGAAATTTCCAATTAGTTCGAAATACTGTATACCTGGCATAATGTAGCCTAATAGAGCACTACAGTTGGCAGCCCTGATGACTGAATATATTCTTAGTTCCGTCTCTTAAGGTACAAAATACAAAATTTGGTTGATGTCCAATGAATAGCATGGACGTTACATGCAGTTAAACATTGGATCTAACAGCGCGCGTAAAATCATGTTGGCAACAATGTCATGCATGTATTGGTCAGAAATAATCTGAAATAATATGATCTATTGTTGTGCCAATTTTGAATGAAATCCATTAGTTAGTATAGAAGTTACATGCATTTTAAAATTGGACCTATCAGCAGGCTTAGAATCATGTTGGCAGCACTGACGTATATTAGTTACTCCAAATTCGTCTAGAATGCCAGGTACTATACGTGTGCAAAGTTTAGAGCTATTGGCTTACATACTTTCTGATATATTGATATTAGGGTAACAAAAATAGGGACAGCACATATTAACAGTTGGCAGCACTGGTTGCTCCTTAGAATACGCATAGTCATATCTGTTATGGTACACATAGCACATACGAAATTTGGTTGAAATCCAAATGATAGTATGGAAGTTACATGTATTTAAAGTTGGACCTGTCAGCAGGCTTAGAATCATGTTGGTAGCACTGACGTATATAAGTTACTCCAAATTAATATAGAATGTCAGGGACTATACGTGTGCATAGTTTAAAGCTGTCGGCTTGCATACTTTCTGATATATTGGTATTTGGATAAAATAAATTAGGAGCATTTATTAACAGTTGGCAGCCCTGGTAGGTCTGAAGAATACGCTCAGTCATATCTGGTTATGTACACATACAACATACGAAATTTGGTTGAATTCCAATTGATAGTATAGAAGTTATATGCATTTAAAAATTGGACCTATCGGGAGGCTTATAATCTTTTTGGCAACACTGCCATGTTTAGCCTCCTGGAAATTAAACTGAAATATTATGATCTGTACGTGAGCCAATTTTGAAATAGCTCCCATTCATACTTTCCAAGATATCCAACATGGAGCTCAAATTTCAATTGCGATTTTTTAGCAGTTGGTAGCACTGACATCATTTTCAAATATGGCAGTGAGATATTCAGGTATAGATCTTTACTCCTACCAAATTTTGTTTCGATTGCTGCAGCCGTTTAGGAGTTGATAGGGGGGGACACACACACAGCCAGACAGACAGACAGAAGGACAGACAGACAGACAGACAGACAGACACACATTTGCCCGATCTCATAAGTCTACTTTTTCCTCATTTTTGCAAAATGTGAAAAGTAGGCTAAAAATGCTTCGTTGAATTAAGGCTGTGTTCCAAAGCTCAAGTTCATAACTATTAACTAGCTGCTAGCAGCTGCTCACATGGAATATGTGTGCTTGAAGCATGGCCGCCTTCTTAGACTTGTGTTCTGAAACAGGTTAGGTTTACATGCCGGAGCCAAACCGAAGCTCAAGAAGGCAGTGCTTTGGATTATGTGTGCTTGAAGCATGGCCACTTTCATAGACTCGTGTTCTGAAACACGCTAGGTTTACATGCCGGTGCCAAACCGAAGCGCAAGAGGGCAGTGCTTTGGAATATGTGTGCTTGAAGCATGGCCGCCTTCATAGACGTGTGTTCTGAAACACGCTAGGTCTACATGCCAGAGCCAAACCGATGCGCAATCAGGCACTGCTTTGGATCATGTGTGCTTGAAGCGTGGCCGCCTTCATAGACTTCTGTTCTGAAACGCGCTAGGTTTACATGTCGGTGCCAAACCGAAGCGCAAGAAGGCAGTGCTTTGGAACATGAGTGCTTGAAGCATGGCCGCCATCATAGACTTGTGTTCTGAAACACGCTAGATTTACATGCCGGTGTCAAACCGAAGCGCAAGAAGATGATGATGATAATTGTTGTTTTAAGGGGGCCTAACATCTAGGTTATCGGCCCCTGATGGTTTGGGTGATCGTGAAGATGAAAATGAAATGCAAACTTAAAACTAAAACTAACTACTAACCTACATACTAGAAGAAGAAATGGAAAACTCAAGGAGAATAAGGCAAAAAAGGACAGGAGGAACAGAAATACCCTCAACCCTCGAAGAATGCGGATTGAGGGACTTTGAAGGAAGGAAAGCCATGAAAGGCAGGTAGGAAAGTGAAAGAGGAGAGGGTCCGCCCCAAAGGTAAGGGACAAAAGGGGAAAACGGTCCCAGCTCAGGAATCCCTCGGGGTCGCCAACTCCCGAACTCACCAGCCGTGAGGCCCTGAGGGTGTAGCATTATCTAGGGTGCACCAAAAGTGGTGGGGATACATACACCTTGCCTCCTTGAGAGCCTTGAGCAGAAGGCAGGAGATAACATGAAAAGAAAAAGAAGGCTGACCCCTCGCAGAAGGAGGGAATCAGAAAAGATGAGACAAGGGCCAATTACGGCGGGAAAGGAAGAGACTCCCTAGGCCTCGGATACCCTAATACCGTCGGGGTCGGAAGAGAACAAGAGTTGACCAAGTGAGGTCGACAGGAAAGAAGACAGAGGAGCCCGAAGCGCAAGAAGGCAGTGCTCGGCCTCATCTCATTTTTCACAGCAGGCGGCAGCAGATCTCCAAGGACATTCTCAGACAGGTAAGGTTCTAAGATTTCTTCAGGTCAATTGTCAAAGTATTGTGAACAAAAGTGTAAAATTTTCGACTTTGATTGAATTACACAAGCCCGATGTAGTCATCGGAACGGAATCTTGGCTATCAGATGAACTAGGAAATAATGAATTCTTCCCGGCTGGCTGCACTGTGTACTGGAGAAATAGATTAAGGAGAGGGGGAGGTATTTTTATTTGCGTTAAAAATGACTTGACATCACAATTAGGTTGGATAGATGAGGAATACGAAGCGCTCGGCATAAAACTTCTTAGAACCACTGACGGTAAGATACTAAGAATAATTGGTATTTACAGAGCTCCAAACGAAAACACCGACATCCTTTGCAAGCTAATTAGCTTTTGTTCAGAGCTTGGGCCAGACAAAGATCTTATCTTAGCAGGGGATTTAAATCTCCCAAGTGTCGAATGAAATGCAGATTAAAGTTGAAGAAACTGAAGAAAAGTCAAAAGCCAAAAAGGTGGGCAATAGACAGACTGAAAGTAATGGATGTAAACGAAAGATTCAAGAAGAGTATAAAGGAAGGACTAATCAAAACCCCTAAACAAACTTCAATTGCAGACGAATGGGCACTTTTGAAGAATGAAATAACAAAATCCGCAGAAGAAAACATTGGTAGGAAAGAAAGAATAGGTAGAAAACCGTGGATCACTCAGGATATACTAGAATTGATGGATGAAAGGCGGAAACACAAGAATTTAAGAGATGAAAAGGGAAAAGCAGAATACAGACGTCTGAGAAATGAGGTTAACAAGAACTGCAAGGAAGCGAAAGAAGAATGGTTGAAAGAGATATGTGCAGGTATAGAAAATTGTCTGAAATTAGGAAAAGTAGACACAGCTTATCGAAGGATTATGAATACTTTTGGGGAAAAGAGGACTAAGTGCTGTAATATTAAGGACACAAATGGAAAGCCTCTAACAGATAGGGAAGAAAAAGTTGAGAGATGGAAAGCTTACATAGAGTGTTTGTATAAGGGAAAGGAGATTGAGAATCATGTAATGGAAAGGGAGGAGGAAATTGATGAGGATGCAAAAGGAGATTTAATATTGAGATCAGAATTTGACAGAGCATTAGAGGACTTAGGCAGGAACAAAGCACCAGGCATAGATGATATACCGATTGAGTTGCTACGCTGCATAGGAGATGAAGGTCTGATCAGGTTATTTCACTTGGTGTGTAGGATTTATGAGACAGGTGAGGTACCCCCTGATTTCAAGAAGAATGTTATCATCCCTATACCAAAGAAAGTGTGAGCTGACAGATGTGAAGATTACCGTACAATCAGCTTGATTACTCATGCTTCAAAGATCCTGTCTAGAATAATTTACAAGAGGATTGAAAGCCAGATAGAAACGGAGTTGGGTGAAGACCAGTTTGGTTTCAGGAGAAATGTAGGAACAAGGGAAGCTGTACTAAGTCTTAGGCTGATTTTGGAAGGTAGAATAAGGATAGATAAGAGAACGTTCATGGCATTTGTAGACTTAGAAAAGGCTTTTGATAACGTTGATTGGACTAAATTGTTTGACATTTTGAAATCTATTGGAATAAAGTACAGGGATAGGAGGGTGATATACAATCTATACAGAAACCAGACAGCAGTCATTCGAGCTGAAGGACAAGAGAGAGAAGCTGGTATTCAGAAAGGTGTAAGGCAAGGCTGCAACTTATCACCCATACTTTTCAATCTTTACATTGAACAAACAATGAAGGAAATTGGAGAAAAATTTAAAGTGGGAGTGAAGATTCAAGGAGAAATAATTTCAACTCTGAGATTTGCTGATGACATCGTCATTTTGGCCGACAAGCCTGAGGATTTGAATGAGGTTTTGAATGGTATGGATTCCGTCTTACGGGAGGAATTCATGATGAAAATTAATAAATGTAAAACAAAAATACTGGAATGCAGCCGAAATAAATCAGAAACCTCTATGGAGTTCAAATTGGCAGGTGAAAAGCTGAAGGAAGTAGGAGACTTCTGTTACTTAGGAAGCAGAATAACCTGTGATTGACGAAGAAAAGAGGATATAAAAAGTAGGTTGGCTCAGGCAAGGAAAGCCTTTCTACAAAAAAGGAATCTGTTGAAATCGAATATAGATTTAGGTATTAGGAAGTCATTTTTGAAAGCCTTTGTCTGGAGCGTGGCGCTGTATGGAAGTGAAACTTGGACTATTGTTGCAGCAGAAAAGAGGAGAATTGAAGCATTTGAAATGTGGTGTTACAGGAGAATGATGAAGATCAGATAAAATGGGTAGATAGGGTTACAAACGAAGAGGTATTAAGGCGAGTGGGAGAGGAGAGATGTTTCTGGCGACTGCTAATGAAGAGAAGAGATAGGTTGGTAGGACACATACTAAGACACCCAGGAATAGTAAGCTTAGTTATGGAAGGAATTGTCGAGGACAAGAACTGTAGGGGTAGGCCAAGGTTAGAATATGTTAAACAGATTGCCTCGGATGTAGGGTGTGGTAGCTATGTAGAGATGAAACGATTAGCTCAGGACAGGGAGGCATGGAAAGCTGCATCAAACCAGTCAAAAGACTGAAGACTCAAACAACAACAACAACAACAGTGTCGATTGGTCAGGTGATAAAATGCGGGGGGGGGGGGGGTAGGGAACAACAAATAGCGAACTCATTGATACAGGAGTGCGGACTTTCACAAGTAGTGGAAAGACCCGCCAGGAGTAGAAATATACTAGATGTTTTCCTCATTAAGCCTGTGGACAATCTGATCAGTGTTGAAAATATTCCGGGAATTAATAACCACCAGGCTGTCGAAATGTTATTCCATTGGGAACTGGAACGCAGCCAAGATATTAAAGAAATGTTTGTTTCGAAATACAATAAGGTGGACACTTTAGGTTTTCAAAATTACTTAAAAGTAAATTTTCCTCGATGGGCATCGACTGGCGCTAGCGTTGAAGATGTGTGGTTAAATTTCAAAAATATTATTCATACGGGCCAATCGCTATACGTTCCAAAATATAGAGTGAAGGGAAACCAGGATCCAGAATACTACAATTCACGTGTTAGAATTCTTAAGAGAAAAGCTAGAAAAATACACAACAGACTAAAATCAAATAGGAACTATTACAGACAATACCTACTAATTATCAAGGAATTGAACACAGAAAAACGTAAAGCACACGATTCTTATATGAAGACTATACTAAAACCGGGAAATACAAATACTTTTTATAATTATCTTAGGAGACGGAAAAAGAACAGTGATGACATTAAGTCTCTCAGGGACTCAGAAAGAAATCTTGTCACAGGAAACCCACAAAAAGCTGAAGTGCTTAATGTTTGGTATTGTAGCGTTTTTACTGCGAAAGCTAGCATGTCCGTTCCTTCAAAATTAAAGGAAAATACATTTAAACCATTCACTATTCATAACAGGGAGGTTAGAAAAAACCTGAAGAAAATCAAAAAATTCAAGTCAGTAGGACTCGATGAGGTGTCTGGCGACATTCTCAAGATAGGCGGAGAACAAATAATTCCCTTCCTTAGGGTATTGTTCACAGTCTCTCTGAACAATAGGTCTGTCCCGTCCGACTGGAAGAAAGCTATTGTAGTTCCAATTTATAATGGAGGGGACAGCGCCATGCCGGGTAACTATAGACCAGTGAGTCTGACAGCAGTAGTTTGTAAACAAATGGAACAAATAATTGCAGATTATATATAGGAATTTTGGGAGAAAAATGACTGGTTGTATGATAGACAACACGCATTCAGGAAAGGATATTCAAGTGAATCACAGGTGGTGGGTTTTTGTCAAGATATAGCAGAAGTCATGGACACAGGAGGCCATGTGGACAGTGTAATCATTGACTTAACTAAGGCTTTTGACATGTTTCCACATGACCTCCTGTTATATAAGCTTGCAAATTTGGGTCTTGATGAAAGAGTGGTATTCTGGATCCGGGACTTTCTCCAAAACAGAACCCAAACAGTCAAAGTTGGGGGAGTATTTTCGAAGGAGACAAAAGACACCTCTGGAATTCCACAAGGAAGTGTAGTTGGGCCATTGTTGTTTCTTCTATATATAAACGACCTGGCAGAATATGTTAAATCGGACGTCAGACTATTCGCTGATGACTGTCTAATATATAGAAAAATCGAAAATCAACTTGACACTGCGCTCCTCCAACAAAACTTGGAACGTATAGAATGCTGGGTTATCCGAAATAACATGAGGATAAGTGCAGAAAAAAGTAAATGCCTGTCTTTTACGAACAGCAGAAAAGGGACAATAGCTGATTATAAATTAGGAAACAAAATTATTCCTCGAGTGGAGTCATGCAGCTATCTCGGGATTGCCATAAATAAAAGGTTACACTGGGGTCAGCACGTTGAGAGCGTTGCTAATAAGGCACAAAAGTCATTATACTTTGTTATGAGAGACATGAAGGGTAGCAGTATTCAGGCCAAAGAATTGGCTTACAAATGTCCAGTGAGACCAATTTTGGAATACGCCACGAGTGTGTGGGAGCAATACCAATCAACTCTAACGAACAAATTGGAGATGGTGCAAAGGAAAGCTGCAAGATTCGTACTTGGCAAATTCTCCCAAACTGACAGTGTCTCTGACATGTTAAAGTCATTGGGTTGGGAATCCCTACACAGCAGAAGACATAAAAGAAGACTCCAGGAGATGTACAAAGCATACACAGGGGAGCCGGCCTGGAATGAGTTGCGAAACAGAATGCATGATCCAGATTATATGGGTAGGAGAGATCACGAATACAAAATTAGGCCCATCATTCAAAAAACAAACTTAGTTAAGTATTCTTTTATAAACAGGGGTATTCAAACATGGAATGAGTTACCTGAAGTTGTCTTAGAACCTTTTCCTAACAGTTTAAAAGCTTTTAAGAAGAAATTAAATGTTGCATTCAGGGAACCCTGAGAAATTATGGAGAGAAATTGAGTTACAAGCAACATGTAAATATCTTGTTACCACCAGGTTTTGCCTAACTGTAACAGTACCTATTAATAAATAAATAAATAAAAACCCTCCTTAATGAGGTATCCATTCTTGTCTCGAATAAAAGTCATAGACTAGCTACTTCTATAAATTCTTTGTACAAGTCGACAAGCAAGCAAGCACTTTCGTTCATTAGCAACTATAGACTTGATTGCTATGTGCTAAGCAGCTTTGGATCGGGACTTGTGGCGTCATATCCGAAACATTCATTGACTATCTACACACATAAAAAAAGAAATGCATATTGCCATAATAATAATAATAATAATAATAATAATAATAATAATAATAATAATAAACAATAATAATAATATCGTATGGCCTCAGGTGCTGGGTGCAAGCTTTGTTATTTGCGCCCAGAGGGCAGTTTGCATGTCGAATTTTTGTTGTTGTTCCCTTGAAGTGCTATGAAAGTCAAGGAGGTTAGATATCTAAGCTCCTTGGCACTGTAGCGCTTTCTAGTGGAGAAAGGAGGAATTTTTGTGTTGGTGGAAAATCCCGAGATTAATTTTGCCATAATGAACACGGCCTACTGAATTCAAATGGGTTCTTTAACATGCCAACAACGTATGACATGCGTGTCGTGATTTTTGTCGCCTTTCAAAAAGAACTTACCATGGCCAGGAGCGAACCTGCAAGCTCGACGTGGGTAGTCTCACACGATAACCACTCACCCACCGTGGCAATCACAGTGAGAATGGACTTAAATCTTAGGCAACTGTCCACGCCTGCTCTACACAAGTGAGATCGGGTGCATTGGCTGGTCATTCCATTCTGTGAATACCATTCTCCTGGAGAAAGGCACTGTCAATTGTACCTTCTTTGTGAAAACTTGACCAAAACAAAGCAAAACAAAAATATTCCTGTCCTAAATTGCAAACATTAAACAAGAATTCAAAACCTTTGCTGACAACTCTTCGTTTTCTTTTTTCGAAACCCCTCCCAGTTTGATAGATATTTGTCCTGCCACTGATGGTTGGTTCCTCAGTTAAGGGGCTGTGACAACGCGGTCATGTAGCCCCGTGTACTTTGGGTAGGTGTAGAATCTGTCTGATAACCGGTGTTAATTGTGATGGCTGTATTAGTGTGTGTTATCTGTTTTTAATTCAAGTAAGGACTGCAGACATTCGACTTTCAAGTAGTTGCAACCTTTACTACTAAACGCCACCGTCAACGAACAACTAGTTCTGAACTTGGCTACTAGATGCCACAGCAGACTTACGTTGGAACCTAAGAGCGTTAATCAGATATAACCTATAATTTAGCTTCACACAAGTGTAATTAGTGGAAGGTTCTTTATCATGCCATAAATCTATGATATGGGACCGCCGGCTTTCCTTTTCCTCCGAAAGAAGGCATACTGAGGGATTTTTAACGCTCTTAAAGAATCCGACGACTTCGGCCGGGTTTGAACCCGCGACCTTGGGCATAGAAGCTCAGCAAGCTACCAACTACGCCACCGAAGACGCCTGTGCTCCACTGTCACTGACTCTTATAGTTGGTTATTGTTAACATAACCAAGGAAGGATACTTTGTACAGGGTCTTTCATAAAGAATGAACTGATTTCGAAGCTTTATTACGCTGTACGCAAGCAACGTAGCAGAATGAGTCACATACCATTTCAAAAAAAACGTGGTCTGACGTTTCGAATAGTTACCCTCCACCCGAAACAAGCCAACCTGCCTGTTGCACACAGCACTTGCAGGGTTCTTCCAGAGAATCACTGTCACAGGACAATGTTATCTCAAAATTATACGAACCTGTCTCTTCCCTTTGCAGCAAACAAACTCACGTGACTTCATTGTCCAACAAGATGGAGCCCCACCCCCATTGGAGCTTAGCGGTGCGAGCAATTTTGAATGGAACAGTGCCTGAACGGTTGATTGATCGCAACACTCCTCCGGATAGTGCTCTATTCGCGTAGCCTCCAAGATCTCCAGACCTCATCCCTTGTGACTTCTTCTTGTAGGGATACGTAAAGGACATAGTTTATTCTCCATCTCTTCCCACTACACTGGATGTCTTTAAAGAGCGGATAACACGTGAGATCGACTGAGTGGATCGTGTTATGCTGCGACGGGTTTGAGAGGAATTCCGTGCTGCTGGTGGTGGTAATATTGAACACTTGTAGGCGAAGGGACACTACTTCAACATCAGTCAAAGTCATGTGTCTTGGTTGCACTTTGTACTACTAACTGTTACGGAGATATAGCTTGATTAAATAGGTTCATTCTTAATGAAAGACCCTGCATACTTAGGTAAATAAAAGATAAAGTCAGTCTAAGAGACTAGACTTTATATCATTTCAAATGACGCATGCTACAAAAGCTACACATGTTTGAAAGGCTCGCTTCTCTCGAAGCCCCAGGACTCTTTTAACAGACTCCATTACCCATTAACTTAGGCTTCCTACGCTGGGAATGGAGAGCGGGAGGTGCACTCTGCTGCATGACGTCACGCACTCGCCTTCTCCGTATCGCATAACGCCTGACCCCCGGAATAAACTTAGATTCAACAGACTCCATTACCCTTTAACTTAGGCTTCCCTCGCGGGGAATGGAGAGTGGGAGGTGCACTCTGCTGCATGACATCACGCACTCGCCGTCTCCGTATCGCATAACGCCAGACCCCAGGAGTAAACTCAGACTCGGTGCATATTCACTGAACAACATGATGACGTCATACACGCCGTAACCCTAACGCATAACGGTAGACCAAAGCATAACGATGAAGTCGACAAGATCATTTGAAATGATAAAATGTATACATCATTCCAAAATTGAGCTTAACTCAACTTAAGCGATGACCTCTTTTTTAAACTTTTCTTATCTCGTGTCTACTAATCAATTGAATGATTCTTCAGTTAGCGGATTAACCTATTCGCTTAAACGTTTTCGATGAATTTCAAATTATTGCATTAATCGAACATCGCTTATTACCAGCACTAGCCATAATCGATCCCGGACCTCTTGGATGACAGCCAAAATGCTAGCCAGTACACCAGGAAGTGGACATATAACCCTTTATAGGATAGTGGTATACAGGGTGTCATTTATGTACTTGAGTACCCTTAAGGGGCGTGTAGGGGATGGGTCCAAGATCAATTTGAGATAGGGAACCTGGGGTCGTAACAGCCTCCTAACCCCAGAAAACAGGTTTGTTTCAGGCCCTCCGCCCCTGTAAAGTAGGCAAGCGTGCCATGTGTTACTCTGAGGTCGGGCACTCTTTCACTGTCAACGGTCTTGGCGCGACCACCGCACAACGCTGCGTTAGCCGATATGGCTTCCTATCTTATACCATTTACTGTATCTATGGAGGCTATAGACTTTGTCATTGTTTACTCATTCATTCTTTCTTTCTTTCTTTCTTTCTTTCTTTCTTTCTTGACAAACCTTGATAAAGGGACAAGCAGTTGTCTCGAAACGCCGTGTTTTCTTTTAAGTTTCTGTGTCATGTGACCTAATCATATGACTAAGCCCCCTCCGTCTCCTCTAAAAAATAAATAAAATGAAAAAAATGAAGACATGGCACCCCAGAAGAAACGAACCCGTGTCCACCGCACAGTGGGTCAAAATCGAAATCTAGGAAGACAAAATTATTTATTTTCATAGTTAAAAAATCAAAATTTATTACTTCTACAGCATTCTCATGCAATTGCCGCTCACTATTCTGGGATATAAACGCATCTTAGTGTAAATCTGTCACCACTGTTCGAGCAGCCTGAATTGGAGGGTGAATGTAAGTGCCTGTGGTTTGGTTGTCTTTGTGGTTAGTGTGATGCTTTAAGATGGAACATGCAGCTGAAGGTATGAGCTTTGTAACGTGTTTCAGTTACTAATGAGAGTAATTGTTACGTAATTTTAGCTATATTTGCATTATATAGTATTTAACTATTATTTTGAAAATTATATTTTCACTTAGATTTTTAGTATGTCGCGTCACCCTGCGTCACTTTCTACTTGATGTTAAAATGTAGATAAAGTCTTGTAGTTTACGCCTGTTACAAGATTTTTTTGCATCTTTTTGCAACTTACTTAGTTATTTTATGTTTCAGAAGATGCCACGCAACCAGTTCTCACACGTTTACAACTGGTTGAAGCACTGGGTTCGACGATTATGTCAAAAGTGAAACTTGGTGACTTTATTAAAAGTAAATTAGGGGTAGAAAATAATTCTGAAGAGATAACTGAATGCTGTATCCAGCTCCTAGTTATAGACAATTTCTTGCATGTGTAGACGTAGCTTAAAAAGGTCTTAACTGATGTTTATTATGAAGTAAACAAATTATAAACGTTGCTTTCACTCTAAATTCATGATTAAAACGTAAAAATAATTTTGTCCCTCTAGATTTCGATTTTGACCCACTGTGCACCGGAGCACCGCGCCTCACCGCTATCTTCTCGGCTAACGCAGCTTTGAGTGATTGTCGCGCCAAGACCGTTGACAGCGAAAGAGTGCCCGACCAAAAAGTAACAAATGGGGCGCTTGCCTACTTTACCGGGGGTGTAGGGGCTGAAACAAACCTGTTTTCTGAGGTTAGGAGACCGTTACGACCCAAGGTTCCCTATCTCAAATTGACCCTATGCACATCCCCTACACGCCCCTTAAGGGTACTCAAGTACAGACGCAATACTTCTGATAATCAAATATTATATCTGTCTAGTTTTATCATGATGGATAAAATTTCAACAAGTAGGTATAATCATAAACATTAAATATAAACAATAAAATAAAACCTAAATATACACAATTAAAATAAAACGCAGTAAAAATTAAAATTAAACTTAAAGGACACTAAAAATTACACTAAAATTAAAATGAAACACACTAACAATTAAAATAAAATAATGATTATAAAATTAAAAGGTCAAAATTCCGTGAAGATCTATACAGCCTATTTTCATATATCCTACTTATGTTAATTGCCTCTATCTACATACAAAATTTCAGTTTGATTGCTGTAATAGATTCGTAGATATTGAGAACCGACTAAATATTGCGGATGGTCGTCATGTTGGATTTTTATATATGTAGGTCTTAGAGTTATGTACTGTTACATGAAGATTATTGTGTACGTGTAGTATTCAAAATTCAATCGCATGATTAGGACACAGGAAGTAAAAGATTTTAAAATTTGGCACAGCTAGCATCTTGTGGTTATGGAAACAATTGAAAACAATTAAGTGCCAGTGTATTAACATTTGTATAAGGATATACTATACCACGTGTCACTGCACTCGGATGGTTAAATTGCGAGAAAGGACCATGTGAATATTTATACTTCGCGTCGCCGCCATGTTGGATTTGTGATCACGAGGTTATTGAAAGTCCTGTAGGTGAAATTATGTTCATAGCTCCTATGAACATTAAAAAATTCACTTTGATTGCTGTAATGGATTCGTAGATATTGAGATCCATCTATATATATCGGATGGTCGCCATGTTGGATTGTTATATGTATAGGCCATAGAGTCATGTGCCATTAAAGGAAAATTATTGCGTAGGTTCATTATTCAAACTTTCGCTTCGATCGTAAGATTACGACACAAGAAATAAAAACTTAATTTAAAAATTCGCACAGCCGCCATCTTGAGGTTATGTAAACACTAGAACTAAATTAGATACCAGTGCATTACAATGTGTATAAACATTTGCTGTACCAAGTTTCATTGCGTTTGGATAATTACATCGTGAGAAAGGCCTATTAAAATTTTAAAATTCGCATTGCCGCCATATTCGTTTTGTAAGTAACCGGTTTTGAAAGTCTTATAGATGAACTTCTAGTAGTACCTTTTATCTTCGTACAAAATTTCAGGGTGATAGCACTAATAGTTTCAGTGAAACAGTGTGCCGGTAAAATATTTCGCACTGTCGCCATCTTGAGGTTATATAAACAATTGAATGAAGTTAGATGTCGATGCATTACAATGTGTATAAACATATACTGTACCATGTTTTATTGCGTTTGGTTGGTTAAATCGCGGGAAACGTCTATTTAAAAGTCGCAAGTTCGCTTGGTCGCCATGTTGGTTTTGTAGTCACCAGATTTTCAAAAGTCAAATAGGTGAACTTTTAGTAGTTCCCTTTATTACCGTAAAATATTCCAGGTTGATATCGGCAATAGTTTCGGAGATATTGAATGCTGGTGAAATATTTCGCACAGCCGCCATGTTAAATTGGTGAGACGTAACCAAATTTAAAGGCCACAGTCGAGGTCGTGCAAAATAGTGCTATGAATTTACCGAGTTTCATTGAAACCTATCTAGCCGTTTAGATTTTATTAGGGGACACACACACACACACACACACACCATCACACACGCACACACAGACAGACAAACGGACAAAAGGTGATCTCATAATTGAAAATAGGCTATAAATGAGATTTTAAAATTTCACACAGCTGCCATCTTGTGGCTATGAAAACAATAGGCATAAATTATATGACGATGGATTAAAATTTCTATACCGTAAGCATTTACCATAACAAGATTTACTGCGCTCAAATGGTTAACTCACGAGAAAAATCTATAAAAATATTTCAAATTTGCTTGGCCACTATGGTCGTCTTGTACATTACAGGTTTTTGTAGGGTACATAGATGAACGTGTAGTAGTGCCGTTTATCACCGTACAAAATTTCAGGGAGATATCGGTAATAGTTCCGGAGATATAGCATGCCGGTGAAATATTTCGCACAGACGCCATCTTGAGGTTATGTAAACAATTGAACTAAATTAGATGCCAGTGCATTATAATGTGTATAGTCATTTGCTGTGCCAAAATGGTAAAATGGTTGGTAAAATCGCGAAGAAAGTCTATTTAAAAGTTTCAAATTTGCTTGGTCGCCTTGTTCATTTTGTGATCAACAGTCTCTTGAAAGTCACATAGATGAACTTTTAGTAGTGCCCTTCATACCCGTACAAAATTTCAGAGTGAAAGAGGTAATAGTTTCGGAGATATAGAATGCCGGTGAAATATTTCGTACAGACGCCATGTTGGATTGGTGAGACGTAATAAAATTTGAAGTGCACGGCAGGGGTCGGTCAAAATGGTGCTATGACCTTACCGAGTTTCATTGAAATCCCTCCAGCCATTTAGATGTTATTAGAGGGGGAAACACACACATACACGGACAAAATGTGACCTCTTAAGCCTATTTTTCACAAATGAAATTCGGCTAAATATTAGAGCAGAAGTGATAATTTAAATACAACTAAATAAAGTAAACATTGGAAACTACTGACGTCGCCTCCGTAGCGTAGCGGTCAGCATGGTTAGCTGCCGCCCCGGAGGTCATGTGTTCGATTCCCGGCTCTGCCACGAAATTTGAAAAGTGGTATGAGGACTGGAACGGGGTGAACTCAGCCTCGGGTGTTCCAAATGAGTAGAGGGTTTCGATTCCCACCTCAGCCATTCTCGAAGTGGTTTTTCGTGGTTTCCCACTTCGACTTCGGGCAAATGCCGGGATGGTACTGCCCCCGTAAATTGAATTATACTGAGACCACGGTGGCTGTATTGGCATATGTGAATAAAGTTATGGCCGTCATAGTTGTGACGTGTATATTTATGACGTAGGCACGGATGACGCAGACTTTATGCAAGTAGGCTGGATGAGCTGAGATTCTTGGTGACGTCATGATTTTGTTCGAGAAGGATCTGAGATTTACGACGCAGTCGCAGGGAAACAAGGAATTGTGCTGAGGAAGAAGTTACGCTATTAGAGGAGAAGCTCGAACCAATGAATGATAGCTTGGAGGGATACGTAGATTACTGAAACTACCATATTTAATTACTTTTGGCATGCAGAATTATGGAAATCTATTTTCAGTTATGGCATTGATTTGGAATTTTGAAGAAATTAATTATGAGTTTTTGAAATTTGAAAATCCGTCAAGTATAGCCAAAGTTAGAACTTCTAGCAATGACGGAGGAACAAGCTATGGAAGGGATGGATACGCCCCTTAAGAAGTTGATAAAAGGCCTTGCACAGCAGAGAGGAGGCTCTCATGGTTCATTTTTCTGATTCTCATATTGTCAGACTTCGAGTTCTTAAGTGAAGCAAGTCGTCATTAGCACGTGTGGTAGAGCCCACAGCATCGAACAAGCACTGAGCGTGCAGCAGTACAATTTTACGGTTACTAAAACTAGGCGAAGTTGGAGCGCACACATAAACGAGTCTACAAGATTATCTATCAAAAGTTAGTTACTGCATTTATGCTAATTCAATTGTGCATTACAATATTGAGGCGTGTACGAAAGTTGAACATTTTCACTATTATACTTTGGAAGATATTCGCATTTTAAGACTGCAGACAAAAGTGATTTTCTCGACACCTGAGAAGCACTTTTATAATACCACATTCTACGCTACGGCTGACACATGTATTGCAACCGTGATACTGAAGATTACATTTGGTGATACAACGCTACATTCTACAATGGAACAATATAATCTGGCAGTTCTTTCGACTATTATTATAACGGAAGTGGAGATGGAAGACTAAAACTTTAATGCAATTGGGACATACATCAATGGAGTGAAATAGCAGCATGGAGCTTCGTTAATCGTAATTCTACAAAAGCGAGCATGTAGTGAACATCCAACTACACTCTTGCATCGTAATCCATCGCTGAATTACATCAAATGGCAGTGGAAATATCTTCATACTCCACAATTATGAACATTTCTGTGGAAATAATTGCAATAAACTTCATGGCGAATTTCTACCAGAACTTCGGGGAACTTTCAAGAGAGGCCAGGGTGGACCCGGCTCACACAGAAGAGTTTTGCCAGAAGGATGTCTTATCGTCTACACGGAGCAGTGCAATTTCCGGAGGAGGAAGCAGTTCTATTCTCCGAGGGCGCAGGTTCCAGGTTCGAGGTCGGAGCACATCTTTACGGTGGTGAAATGGAACCATCAGCAGTCTTCTTTGGAAATTTTCCTCTAGAACTTCAATCAACAGATAAGGTAGTCGTGAACGTTTCTTGATTTATTTGAGCCATTTAGCGATATCTGAGCAACCATTTTTCCCATATTTTCTGTCCCATATATTTTGCCCCATATTCTTGCTTGATATTCTGTACTCTGTACACTTTGCTGATTTATGCCGTTTTCTACGATTTATTGAGACATTATTATGTCATTGGCATATTTAAATAATTTTGGATCAGTTGAGAATGATATATATATTCTTTCAGTAATTTGCATATTTTTGTAGTCACGATTTGACTGTAAAGTTAACGATTTTCTATGGCAAATTTGAATTCAGACAGCGTGTCATTTTATTAAAGTAATTCTATTCAGTAAATTACTTTGACCAATTTTCTGTCATCCTCAAGAAAGAAGAATGATTAAAAGATTTTAGAGCGTTAAATCTACTACTTTATCGACGATCTTAGAAATACTAGTCGTTTTATGAACATGATTGCAACATAGACATTTATCGTCAATTCTGAAATACCATTGCATTATAGACAATTTTATGAAATATGAACTTTGATTACGATTTATTGAGTACACTATAGTAATGAACATTTGATAGGAGTTTTTCTCAATTCTAGATTGGAACAATAATGTTGGCAGTCCACAGTCTAATTGTATTCTATTCGACTATTTATGCAGTTTAGATGAACTTTGATTGAAGATAGTATTTTTATACTGCGATACTTGGATGATATTAATCTCAATTTTGATAGACCAGGGAGGCGTGTCTAATCGTATTTGCTATTACATTTATTTGTGATTGGCAAATTTTTACTTCATATCGATTCATGAATGAAACCCACGAAGGTTAAATATAATAACAGTTTTTGATACAATTGATGAATATAAGAATTTTTAAAGAGGAACTATGGATGTATAATCGTTAGTTCAGTGGACGTGTAAAAGTCGCTGATGAATAATGCCCTTTAATAAGTGAAGGAGGTTCCCACAGTAATATTGATGATGATGATGAATTTATAAGTGGAGGTTTTTTGTGTGTATTGTGGAAGATTTTGATGCCATATATATTGAGATATATGATGAATTATGGGCCAATTTTGGTGCAATTTTGTGCGTTTTGAGCGAGGTATTTTTCCGCTGAGTGTATTGTTCAGGTCCATTGAAAATTATTCATGTGAAGTTACTGTTAAAATTAACAAGAGTGTTTAAATAATTTGAGATAAAGATTTTGAATGGAGGTTACCGTCACAAATAATAATAATTATTAAATCTTATTAAACCTGAATCTAAAATTTAAATATAACTAACCTTCATTGGTCGATTATATCACCACGATTTAAGTAATTATCAACCGGATAAACGTGTGGTTTAATGTATTTCTAATATAAATAATATAAATAATGTAAATAACTATGTAAATATCTTTAATAATAATTTGAAACGAACGGGATTAATAGAGGCGTGTATAAATTTTTCAATTGTCGTTTGACAATGTTATAAACAATTTAAAATGTTATAAATAATTAATGAACATTTTGTTATAAACATTAAGCGTTTTCGTTATTATACTCTAAACAACGCTAGTTCAACAATTGGATTATACAATTAAACAAGATTTGGGATTATTAGAGTAATCCATTGATATTTGAACGGAGCATTTAAAAGATTTGCGTGATAATATTTGAGTTGAGATGTGAACATTTAAAGTGTTTTGAAAAGGAGCTAGGCTCTGAGGTAACTAGCATATGCTAACATTGGCTGGACAGGTGCGTCCATTTGACGAAGCAAGCATGCGATACGGTGCAGGGTGTATCGCAGGTGGCCAGATAACTGTATGATAGAGGCCAAGGTCATCTACATAGCAGCCTTGCGGTTATAAATAAAATGTGAAGTTCATGAACAAGGAAACAAATGCTATATGTCTCGTCCCAGCTCCCTTATCCATTCCAAAGTGCATTGTTATTATTATTACGTTCTTTTGAGCTAGAGAAAGCTGAATTTTTGTATGTGAAGTCTACAAATCCTACAGGAGGACATGGTTGCATTGACATTGGCTTCTGATTGCCACGTATATTTTGTTGTTAAATTTTGTTAAGTTATATTTTCTTTATGTGAAATAAATTATTGTGCAGTTTAAATTTTCTTGTTTCCGACTTGGTTCATTTTAAATATTGTGGTGGAGGTTATTGTGAGGGCATACTATTAAGTGATCCAGTTGAAAACCCAGACCCGAGATTAAATTGAATAGGTAAGTATGAACCCCCGTATATTTTGGTGTGTTCCACAATAATTTCATGTTAACTACTGTGCTCTAATCTCGGTAGTATCTGTCAGTGCCATTTTCATCGATGTAGCTGTGCCGGTGCGATTGATTATTGGCAATCCGATTGAGGGGGCGGATATCTGACAGCCTACTATCCGGATTATCGGGGACAGTACCTTCTTCAAGACCACGGCCGCCTCCTTCCCTCTTCCTTGCCTATCCATCCTGACCATCCATTACCTTCCCTCATAAGGCCCCTGTTTGCTTTGCAGGTGAGGCCACCTGGGCGAGGTGCCAATCACACCTCACCAGTTGTATCCACTCCGATTAAATGTTCCCAGCTCTAGGACACTGCCCGTAGAGGCGGTAATGGTGGGTTCCACCAACCTGGAGGGTATACGAATAAGAAGAAGAAGAAGTACTGACAACTTAACTTTATAAGGTGATGCGAATGTCTTGCTCATTTGATGTATTCTCCCTTTACTTCGTCACTGAGTCTGTTTTCCCAACAACAAACAGTATTCTATTCACTGCTTGATCTCCATTCAAATTTTGTAAAAAGCCTGTAAATGTTCCCAGTGATCTTCTGAGCAAAAGGAAATCAAGTCACAGTTTTCTACTTTGAACGTGGTACACGCACAGTCAACATTTTGAAAGAAATTACAATACTGCCATCTAACGTGAAACGACAAAATTACAAGACGTAAGCGGCTTCGGTGGAAGAGTTGGTAGCATGCTGAACTGCTGTCCCCAAAATAGCGGGTTAAAACCCAGCCGAAGTCGTCGGATTTTTTAAGAGCGTTAATACACTTCAGTATGCCTTCCTTCGGAGGGGAAGTAAAGCCGGCGGTCGCATGTCCTAGATTTATGGCATGTAAAAGTTCCTTCCACAGACTAAACTTATGTGAAGCTAAATTTATAGATTAGATTTCGTAGGAACGCTCTATCAAAGTTCCAACGTTCACTACTAGGTATCATTGACACCTGGTAGCGAATGTCGG